>CP129446.1:56728977-57988977 GCA_030445155.1 Quercus variabilis
GGTTGATTGATTTTTCAGCTCCATATCAGTTAATAGATATTTTTCCTAGTCTGGAGCATCTAGTTTTGGACCAGATCTACCTTAATTTTAGGCTTTTATTATTTAGAATGTTTTTAGCTATTTTTCCTATTTTGGATCTACTAATTTCAGACCAAATCAATTTTTATTTAGGGTTTTATTATTTAGTACGTTTTTTATATTTTCTATTTCCAATCATGTCATATAAATAGCATGCACTCATTGTAATAGAGAAATTATTGAATAAAAATTAGAAAAGGTGAGACTTTGCTCTTCTTTTGGTTCTTCAAGAACTGTGAACTTATCAGGGATTCTTCCTTGTGGCGTTCAAATTTTATACCTTTAGTTCGTGATTCCATTATAATCATTGGGTCAAGGTCTGTTACTTATACCTTTGGTTCGCGTTTCACTTATAAACGTTGGGTCAGGGTTCTATCAAAATTTGAATTTTAGCTTTCTTAGACAATTATTCCAATATTTTTTGTTGGGTCTTAAAACGTGTCGATTGAGGTTCGCATAAGTTTTCTTAGGCTATACCTTTGGAGTTAAAGGATTCAAAGTTTTGGACTTATCAACCAATACTATTTTCTTTTCTGGGGATGTTCATTTTTATGAAACCATTTTTCCTTTTGCCACTAGTATTAATGATTTTACAGATCCTTTTCTTATTGAGGTTAATACTTCTTCTTCTGATGGTTCCTTGGACACTTATGTTACTCCAATTAGCATCCCAGAAGTTCTAATTGATGGTTCCTATGATACTTTAGTGTGTCCTTCCTTATCATCTTTACCTCTTCCAGTTTGTTTTGGTGCTAAACCTTTTCCATTTGAACTAGTTGTTATGATAAAATCTTCTCCTTGCATCCCTACCAGGCTTGCAGCAGAACCTATACCAATAAGGAAATCCACCAGAACTCACAAAGCACCCATTTACCTATAGGATTATGCTTGCAATTCAGCTACTATATCACCTAATTCTAGTGTTGTCTTTCATGCTTTAGGTTCTCCATATGACATAGCAGATTGCTTGCCATACTCTCATTTAGAACCTCAATAACAATCTTACCTCATGACTGTTAGTCAAAGTTCTCAAGCACCTCAGCGTTTCTTCCAAGTTGTCCAAGACCCTCTTTGGAGAGAAGCCATGGACAAGGAGATTGAGGCACTTAAGAAGACTCATACATGGGTGCTTACTCCTTTACCACCTGGTAAGAGACCTATTGGGTGTAAATGGGTGTATAGGGTGAAACTCAAACCTGATGGAAGTGTTGAAAGATATAAGGCAAGATTAGTGGCAAAGGGATATACTTACAGGGACAATCTGGATTTTTTAGAGACTTTCTCTCTTGTTGCCAAAACAATGTCTATGAGGGTTCTTATTGCTCTTACCTTTGCAAAAGGGTGGCCTCTACATCAATTAGACATTAACAATGCCTTTCTTCATGGTGATCTTGATGAAGAAGTTTATATGGACTTGCCTCCTGGTTTTCATAGTAAAGGGGAATCTTCTTTCACTCCTATGGTATGCAAATTGGTTAAGTCTCTTTATGGTCTCAAACAAGCTTCTAGGCAATGGAATGCCAAGCTTTTTGCCACCATTTTGTAGCTTAGTTTCAAACAGTCACAGGCAAATTACTCTTTGATATGCAACACAATTTATTATTTAATTATTGTAATTTATTATTTTTGGTATATTTATGTAAAAATGTTATTTTAGGTTTAGGTGATTTATTTCCTTGTTTTTAGGTGCATTTAATGCTTTTTAGGTCAAATTTGATTCCTAATATGGTTATGTATCAATTATGAGTTATTTTAGAATATATTTTCTTGTCTGTTAAGTTTTATGGAGCCCTTAAATAGGCCCCTAAGTCTGTAAACGTTTTTCAGATCATTATTGAATAAAAATATAAAAAGGTGAGGCTTTGCCTTTCTTTTGGTTCTTCAAGAACTGTGAACTTATCAGGGATTCTTCCTTGTGGCGTTCAAACTTTATACCTTTGGTTCGTGATTCAATTATAATCATTGGGTCAAGGTGCTACACTTATACCTTTGGTTCGCATTTTGATTATAAACGTTGGGTCAAGGTTTTTATCAAAAAACTGAATTTTAGCTTTCTTGGGCAAGTATTCCAATATTTTTGTTGGGTCTCAAAGCGTGTCGATTGAGGTTCGCATCACTCTTTGTTTGTTCATTCAGATGGTGCTTCTTTCATTGCATTGCTGGTGTATGTTGATGACATGATCATCACATGCAATGATGAAGCTTGTGTTGCCAAATTAAAAACCTCGTTGGACCAAAAATTTGGAATTAAGGACCTTGGTTCACTCAAATACTTTTTAGGCTTGGAGATTGCAAAAAGTGCCAAAGGAATTAGCATTAATCAAAGAAAATATTCTCTTTAGGTTTTTAGAGAAGCAGGGATGCTTGGTTGCAAGTTAGCTAAAACACCAACGGAACAACAATTGAAGTTAGCTAAAGATGATGGAGAGTTGCTTGAAGATGCAGGACAATATAGAAGGCTAATAGGAAAATTGATGTATTTGACTTTGAGTAGGCAAGACATAACCTATGCTGTGCGTAGACTTATGCAATTCTTGGCACATCCTTGAACACCACACATGAAGGTAGCCATCAGAATTCTACAATACATCAAAGGGACACCTGGGCAAGGAGTATTTTTCCTTGTGGAGTCAGATTTACAGCTCAAGACCTTCTGTGATGCAGATTAGATAGGCTGCCTTGATACAAGGAAGTCCTTAACTGGGTATTGCATTTTCTTAGGAGATGCCTTGGTCTCTTGGAGGTCAAAGAAGCAAGATGTGGTCTCTAGATCTTTTGCAAAGGCAAAATATAAATCCATGGCCACAACCACATGTGAGGTGACTTGGTTACTATACTTATTGAAGGATTTACATGTTTAACATAGCAAACCAGTTCTAATGTATTGTGACAACTAAGCAGCCTTGCATACATCTGCTAATCTAGTCTTTCATGAGAGGTCCAAACACATAGAAGTTAATTGTCATATAATTAGAAATAAGGTTTTGGATGGGACCATTAAAACCTTTTATGTGTCAACTCAACATCAGTTGGTAGATATCTTTACCAAAGCATTTGGAGTTGAAAGTTTTCTAAGGCTGCTAAACAGATTGGGAGTTATAAATATTTTTGCTCACATTGTTCAGTTTCCTAGGTATGTAAACCATAATCAAGAAGCAAGAGCTTTGCTGTTGAGGGGGGGGGGGGTGTTGAAAATAACAAGCAAAGGTGTTGTCTACATCAAGGGAAGCTGTAACATGCTAGGTAGAGTGGCACTCAGCAACAAGGATAGTCACATGATGTAATTGCAACAAGTAGCAGTACTGATATAGCTACTGTAGAATCAAAATTGGAGAACAAGGAATTAAGGGACTTGATTGAATCAGTGCCTTATTATGGGAAAATTATTAGGTACTCCTGGAATACTATAAATACATAGTCTCCCCTCTCACATGAATGGTGGATCCCACTATGAATTTAATTAGTGGGACCTACCATTCATGTGAGAGGAGGAAGTACGCATTTATTGTACTCCAGGAGTATACAATAACTTCCCTTTATTATGATCATTTTGTACATTCAATTCAAGAAATGTTGCCAGCTGGATTAGTTAGTTAGAGAGTGGTTATTGCATGTGTATTAATTAGAGAGAGAGAGAGAGTTAGCTTGTAACAGATTTTTCCACCAAATTAGGAGTTGGTTATTTTTCTCTTTTAGCTTCTTCTGAATTGTATATATAGGGGTAGAGGTAGTAATTTATATTCATTGGATTGTACTCGTTTAAGATTAATGAAATCAGTTTCTATTTAGGGATAGAGTCTTGAATTTTACACACTTTCTCTTACCAGCTCTCGAACCCAAGACCTGAAATACTCATTATAAGTAGTCAAATAGTTGAGTTAGTAAAGAGCATCCACAGCCCAAAATCCTATCTTATTCTATTTTACTATCCCAAAAAGCTACTTTATCAATTATACCATACCATTTTATAATACACCAAACATCACAACTTTTATATTCCTATCCAACACATTAAAATAATATATTTACACAATAATATATATATATATATATATATATCCCAAAACAATATATCTCTCTCCCTCTCATTTCTGTCTCTTTTCCTCCCCTCTCTCTCACCACCGTGAACAAACCCAAAGCCCAACACAACCACCATCCAAACCCAACCACCCCACCATTTGCTAAGATCAAAAACACAACCTGCCACCATCAGAATCAACAACACAAATTGCCATCACCACCATCAACAACACCACTGTTGCACCACTTACCACCCCAGCAAAATCACAACAAAAAATCTATACCAAAATCACCCAAATCAACCAAGCAAATCACAACAAATTTAAAACCCAAACCCAAACTCCACACCACCACCATAGAAACCACCACCAGAAATGAGTCCTTGTGCAAGGAATTGCTTCAAAGTTCTAAGTTGCAAGCTTGAGAAGATGAGCTTTAAGATCCACTCCCACCATGCTGCCGCCACCCACTGACCCACTCCCACCCACAAAGCCACCATGCCGCTGCCACGCACTGGCCCAAAACCCACTCCCACACAAATCAAAATCTCACTACTCACTACCACCGAATACCCACATTCACTGCCACCGCCGTGCCACATCACAGATCAACCCACAACCCAGATCAACCCACACCACAAACCCACTCCGCCACCACAGACCATCGGCTCAGACCCACTTCGCCACCATTGCCACACAACCCAGGCCACCGCTACACGGAAAATGATGTTGTATTGGAGGATCCACGCCTACCTCTGCCACTATCACTACCACACGGGGTTTTGGGTTTGAGAAAAATGGAGTTTTGGGTTTGAGGAGAGAAGAGAGAGCTGTAGAACAAAAGCAAGTGAGAGAAGAGAAGACAGAGAAATGAAAGAGAGAGTGTGAAAAGAGAGCTTCAGTAGTAGAATAAAATAATGTTTTTTGTTTTACAATTGAACTACAGTGTGATTCTACATTTAGAATCGCACTATAGCACAATTGTATTTTTATTTTTTTTTTATTTTTTTTTTGCAATAGTTATATTTTATAACTTCTAATGGAGTGGGCATCTTGGACCTGAATGGTAAAATAGGCTTACATTTGGCATTTGACCTTTCCGTTGTTGATGCTCTAAGAGAGCCGGTTGTTCAAGATTTCACAGTAACTTTCAAAAACATCCAAAATGATTTGTAACTTTCCAAAATCATCAAATTTGGAGCTAGTAAGCAGTAAGAATGGGACAATGGGGAGAAAATCATCATGATTTCCAACTGTCAAGAATAGATGTAATTTCGTGATTTTTGACAGTTGAAAAAAATGCCTGCCTATAATATAAAAAGTAAAAACAAAGGCAGTATGCCAATACCGCTAGCCCTTCAAACACGCACCCCAAACAGCTTTACCAAAAACAATGGAACCGAAAACCGTCACTTAGGCAGCGAAAACAACTCTTTCTCCAATGACGGCTTTGAAAACGTGAGCTTTTCACATGACTGACCCATAATTTAGCACTTATTACTAACGAATCAAGGCAAAAACTCAAAATCGAAAGGTGTCCAGTGTGCCCCACAGGCCATATATGATGATTCATTTTATTTAAATGCCATAAATGTGTGCTACATTATTAGAAAGACATAGAAGAGGACAGACTACTTAACCATTAACTATTTCCAATCACAAGAACATTATATATAATATTGCGGGGCCTAAAAAACACAGAGTGCCTAGCTAGGTAGTTGCTAATTAAAATAGAAACCGGGGACACAATCTGTTGTTGCTATTAGTCTTCTTGAAGGAGCTACTATTGGCCTTATTGCAATGACAAAGAACATAGTGGATTGGACAATCTATCACTGACTTCCACTTGGCTTTCATGCTTTAATTGGTTTAGAGAGGTGATTGTTGCATATAAGTGTGTACATGAACACAAGTGTGAAAACAATTGAAGCTGTGAGTTGAAGGCCCGATTGATTTTAAACAAGTATTTGTCTTTGGTTTATTGAACCTAAATTCGGGGTTGAGTGTGAGAACAGATGTGAACTCTAAAAACCATCCATCAGGGTCAATTCATTATTTACTCAACCTTGAGAAAAAGTTAGTGAGTGAATAGGATAAGTGAGAGAATAGAATTTATTTGTCAGAGTTATGGAAAGTGCACGAGTTAATTATACTCAACGAGCATGTCACGTTAGCTAAAAACTACCACATACCAAATATTTCAATCATTTGTTAATTTTATATTGGGTAACCGTATTTGAGTTCTACTCGTCTTAAAAGAGAAGATGTAGTTTTTGACTATATTTCATTTTTTAAGTTTTAGATACATTTCTTTTGGTGTTTTAAATTAAATTTGATTTTGAGAAGAGTGCTTTAATTTAATTTAACCATCCAATTTTATTGATAAATAAATCATATGGTTAAATTTAATTATTTTTTGTGTATGTGTTAGTCAATACAATAACATGATTCAATTTAATAAGAGCCCTAATATATAGCTCTATAACATATAAGAAGAAATTGTATCTAAATTTAATATAATAAAATAAACTTCAGAAAATAAACGTTTGGAAGTATGATGATTTCACAACACCGAGAGGAGAAAATAAATGGAAATGTTGGAAAAAAGAATGAGGTGTTTTGCAAATCTAGCAATGAGACGATGAGGAGGCATATTGGAAGAAGGTGCGGCCGTGGAGGGGGTTTCAACTTTCAACTTTCAACTGATGAAATGGACACCCTGACCAAGATTGATGGAAAACTAAGAGGGCAGTCAGATTTCTGTTACAATCCTTTTCTTATTCTTTTTAATTTTTTGGATCATTCTTTTAAAATCTTCTGCCTTTAAAATCAATTACATTTTTATTTTATTTTTAAATATTTCTGAAGAAAATTCCATTAACCCAAAACATAAAAAGCATTCAAGCCAAATAATAGGATTGATTTTCATGGATGGCCTTCCCTAAGAGGAAAGGTCTCCAAGCCGAACTGAACCATCAATATTAGTCAACAGGCCCACTTAACAAAAAGGTGATCCACCTTATTAGCTCTTGTCCCTATTAACTAATTAATTAAGTATTAACTCAAGCTAAAAAGAGCTTAATGATACGGTGAGGGTGGACTAATCCACACATTATCATCAACTATTTGCTTTATCTCCCATCTAAACTCCATCTATATTTAACTTTTTTTTTGGCATCCCCTTTTAATAATTACTTTTAAAAAATTCTCTTTAACGACCCACAACATGTGATGCATACGTTTTTGAGTGTTTTGACGATAATTTACGTGTTGTTAATTTTAATTTTAGTATTAATCAACTTTTTTAGTATGGCAAACCCTCTGCAACCAAGCCAACCACAGAAACATCTTATACATCAACCATTATTCACTGCAACATTACTAACTTTGCCTTAATATTGGTCCTAGTTAAACTGATAATGGTAGTATTGATAATAATTTTGAAAATTAAAGTATACAACTCCAGAATCAGAATCAAGTAAATAGTATGCCAATTTAAAGTAACAAGCTTGAATCCTTCCAAATTCAAACAAAAATTCTTCATGAGCAACAACATAAGAAGGTCACACACAAGAAAATGTAATTTCCTAATTATTGACAGTTGAAAAACAGACTTCCCACTAGCCCTTCAAATACCTTCAAATGCCATGACTGCCAATCTCTACGGCTCTCTCTGAAAATGGTATCTTCAACCGTTTTACCAAAACCCAGGAACCAAACACCATCCCTCTGGAGCACCCACTTAAGTACAAAACGAATCAGGAAAGAATTCAAAAATAGAAAGGTGAGCAGTGTGCCCCATAGAATCATAGATCATTCAATTCATGTAAATGCCACAAATCTTGTATACTATATTATTATAAGAAAAGACAGAAGAATATCAAGTATTAACTATTAACCATATCCAACTACAAAAGCTTTATTATACGTAGCTGTATGGCTATATATAGAAATTGGGGGGGAGGGGGGGCCTCAAAAAACACAAATTGCCCAGATGGACAATTAACCCAAGCTTCTACGGGTTGTGTGGGTATACAGTCTTAGTCTTAGTCTTCTTGAAGGAGATACAATTGGGCTCATTGCGAGGACAGAGAGCATTGGCAATGAATTGGAAAAAGTCATCAAACATCATTCGCTTCACAGACCTCCTCTTGGCTGGAAAGACACTGGCATGTTTTGGTTTGTTGAACCTGAATTGAACCGAGGCAGGTTCTTCACTTGGGCTCAGCTTCACCACCGACTCACCTGGGTTCTGCTTACTCATCATTGCCTTGATCTCCTCTCGTTAATTTGTTCCCTACAAACACCCTTACAAGTCTTATTGGGACATATAAATAGAAGGCCAACAAGCCGGGTCACAATGACGAAAAGATACGTATTTTTTTTGCTAAGCATGACGGAAGAATAAAAAAAATAGGTAATTAAGAAGAGGAAAGAGGGAGGAAAAGGTTGAGAGGGTGCGAAAGTTATATTTGTATTTAACGGGCGTCTCACACGTCACCACAAACTGAAGCATATTTCATTGTACTAAGCAACTTATGTAAAACTAGTCTTAGTCTTTTACACCATTAGAGGGTCTACTTTATATTTTTCTTTTTTTTTAATCATCGACCTTTGAGAGAGAAGGAAAAAATGATGGGAAAGAGGTAGTGTTAACCATTTTGTTCACACACAAATTGAAGGGAAGGAAGGGTGCAAGAAGGTGCAGGCGTGGCGTGATTGCGTGAAGACTAGTGTTTCAACTGAGATTAGGCCCACAAATATGCTTTCCATGTCCAATATTGGAGGAAAAAAACTAAGAGGGCTGTTGTCTGTTGATTGTTGTATATTTTTGTAATAGATAGATAAACTAGAATTACAATTTTTACCACTAATCTCTTTCATTTTAAGTTTCATTACCTTGTGTTATATAATTTTATATTATTACTTATTACTTATTTCTTCTTTTATCTCCCACATTTTGTTGTAATTTGTAAATGGCAGAATAGATAGGACTTTAGAAGCAAAATGTGATCCTTTCCTATTGGAAATTTGGAACTATCAACAATGAGAGATGAGACCCCTTTACATTATCTTTAGGGTAAAATAGTATTTTAGCTTTATCTTTATGTCAATTGAAGCCCTCCTCTTCCCCTTTTCTCTCCTTTTTTGGACACTTCTATCTGGCTCATATCCCCAACCTATCAAACTCATTCTTCTTTTCATTAAAAAATTGAAGGATTGCTATAGTTTTTTTTTTTTTGGTTTAAATAAAAATATTTACACATAAATACCTTTATATAAAACACAAAGGCAGGAGCAGGATGACTACATTGAATTGTGCAAACTGCTTAGTTCTTCTAAATCAAAATTTACTTAAAAAAAAAAATCAATTAAATATTTTATTTGGTTCTCAACCTTTACCACCCCATATTTCAAGAAGGTATTTAGCTTTTCAAATATTTCAACTCAAGTCATTAACCATTTAAATGTCAATAAAAATGCTCACTAATAGAAAAGTATGATATGGCAAACAAAATTACTAAAATCGAACAGAAATGCTAACATGGAGCATCAGTGACGGTTATATATATATATATATATATATAGACACACACTATGTAACACATTAGAAACCTTTCTAACATTTGCATTGAGTTAAAAAAGGAAGACATTAGTGTCATCATCAACTGCCACATGGGCTTCACTTCCATATTTGTGCATGATTTCTAGTGTTTTATTTGTCACATACTCACACCATACTTTTCGAGGGACCTTTGTTATTCTAATTTAAAAAGTTAAAGATTATTATGAAACATTTGAAAGGTTAATACCATTTTAGAACATAAGATCACAGTTGAAGACCAAATGTGTAATTAAAAAAACAAAAGTTTACTTAATAGCCTTTTTTTGTGGGCATGGAAGCGCTTATTACTTTTTTTTTTGAAGAAAAAAAAAGGCATAAATTCAATATTGTAATGATAGTTGGGGTAAATTTGTTAGTTTTATTACCATAAATTGTAAATTTCTCAGAAACCTTCAACTTTGGGTCTGTTTGTTTTGGGTGAAAACGCTTTCAGGAAATGGTTTTAAAGAAAGTTGTGTGTTTGGTAGCTCCAGAAAATTCAGTCAGACGGAAATTGACCGGAAAATAACCCCTCTCACCCCGTAAAACCATTTCCCTTCTTATTTTACCTTCAATGTATTTTCGGAAAATACACACTTGAAGAACACCTGAAGAACCCAAGCACATCCTCGTCAGTGATGCCCAG
Source organism: Quercus variabilis (assembly GCA_030445155.1). NCBI lineage: Eukaryota > Viridiplantae > Streptophyta > Magnoliopsida > Fagales > Fagaceae > Quercus > Quercus variabilis. The sequence continues at coordinate 56,739,326 of CP129446.1, forward strand.
AATCACCCCTCGACATGCGGCCCCGCTGTCGCATGCAAGCCACTTTGCCTACTCGTCCCTTGTCCTCGTCCTCCGCTAAACCATCCCTCATCCCAGGATCGCATTGGTTGCACTAATCGCACTGAGATCACCGTCGTCCTCCGTTGATCTGATCTATCTCTCACTTTTAGGCGATCTCGGTGCGATCGCACCCCAGGATCGCACCGAGATCGCACCGAATTTGATGATTTTTTTTTTCTCTTTGTGTTTTGTTTTGTTTTGTTTTGTTTTGTTTTGTTTTGTTTTTTTTTTTTTTTTTTGTGTCTGTGGACCGAGAAATGATATTAATATTTGTTTGGAAACTGAGAAAATGTGAGCAAAAAGTAGAAAATGTGTTTTCTATAGTATTTTAAAAAATACAACCAAATACCAGAAAATATTTTTCAAAGTATTTTTTGAAATGCAACCAAACAGCCTGAATATATTTTCTTTTTCCAAAAATAGCATTTCTAAAAAATATTTTACACGAACCAAACGGACCCTTCATTACCATTGAAACTAAGATTTGGTGCTGCCGTGCTGGTAACGACAGTGGGTCATTGCAGACAGGTGCTCATTATATAAAAACAACCACAAATTGCTTGAGTGTTGTCCACTTCACTGATAGAAAATGATTGTCCCTACTCTTAACGAGTGTCCTTGGAAGTTGGAACATCTTAAAACAGAGATGTTCTTCTTCCTCTTCTTGTACGATGGGGGACCGTTATTTCTAGTAATAGCATATTATATATGGATTATTCTAGCTCACAATTTTGGACCTAGTAGGCGATGGCTATTAAACGTTATTATTATTTTTGTTGTTGTTAAGAAACAATGGCTCTAAAACATTGAAAGAGATAATTTAGAAATCCTAAACTAATTAGATACTATTTTTTTTTCAGTTATTAAATACTAAACATAATGTTAGTAACCATTACCTTCAGTGTCAATCTCGATTTTTTATGTATTTTTTGATAAGTGCAATAGTTTTTATAGGTTTGATATTGTCTTTATATTGCAATTAATCTTTGGTGAAAAACTACCTCCATTGCTATATGGTTGGGTTTTGTCTTTTAGTAGAACTAGTTTATAATTTGTGCATTTATATGAGTACAGTTAAAAACAATTGTAATTAACCACTGCGCATTATTGATGCAGTAGTCACTCCACAAGTATAAATGCTTGTAGGGTGTGGAGGGCAAGGGTCAAGTTTAAGTTTTTAGGAGGGAGCTTTACATACATATACACTTAAATTAGGATAGAGTAGAAATTCTATCTTATAAAAAAAAAAATTGTAATTAATGCACATATACACACATATATAATATATGTGTTTCTATCTAGTTAGTAGTGAATTGTGCATATTCATAGTATTATTTAAATGATTTATAAATTTGAATTATTTTAAGTTATTCATGAAAGTAAAATCATTAAAACTTTTTTTTTTCTAATTTTATATATAGAGTTAGATATATGATTATGTTATTTATGATTTTTTATATAGTATTTTTTTGTTTTCTACATCGAATTTACTTATTTGACACAAAAATAATAAAATAAAATAAAAAACTTAGATGAGATACATGGTGCAAAAATAAATTCTAATTAAAATTTAATCGAATATTTTACCAGTTTTGTGTGTATATAAAAAATTGCTTGAGTTTTATCCACTTCACTGATTGACAGAAAATGATTCTACCTACTCTTAATGAGTGTCCTTGGATGTTGGAACATCTTAAAACAGAGATGTTCTTCTTCTTCTTCTTATTATACAATGTGGGACCGTTATTTCTAGTAATAGCATATTATGGGTGTGTTTGGATTGAATTTATTGTTGTTGAAACTGAAAACTGAAAACACTGTAGCAAAATAATTTTTAAATGTGTGAATAGTGCCGTGAGACTCACTTTTAATATTTTTTATCACATAAACAGTACATGAACAGTGCGTATACATGAACAGTGCGTAAACATTGCACACACTGTTCATGCACAGATTTTTTGTCTCCCAAAATCAAACATTGCGGCCAAAAAAAAAAAAAAAAAGAAAAAAAAAGGAGAGGAAAACGTGTTTGCTGAAATGCAAACGCGGAATCCAAACCCCACCTATATCTGGATTGTTCTAGCTCACAATTTTGGACCTAGTAGGCGATGGCTATAAAACATGATTATTATTGTTGAGAAACAATGGCTCTAAAACATTGAAAGAGGTAATTTAGAAATCCTAAACTAATTAGATACTAATTTTTTTTTTGAGTTATTAAATACTAAACATAACGTTAGGAACCATTACCTTCATGTCAATCTTGGTTTTTTATGTATGTTTTGATAAGTACAATAGATTTTATTGGTTTGATATTGTCTTTATAATGCAATTAATCTTTGGTGAAAAACTACCTCCATCGCTAAATTGTTGGGTTTAGTCTTTTAGTAGAACTAGTTTATAATTTGTGTATATGTATGAGTACAATTAAAAACAATTGTAGGTAATGAACATATACACACACATATAATATATGTGTTTCTACCTAGTTAGTAGCAAATTGTACATATTCATAGTATTATTTAAATGATTTATAAATTTGAATTATTTTAAGTTACTCATGAAAGTAAAATCATTAAAACTTTCTCTTTTTTTAATTTTATATATAGAATTAGATATATGATTATGTTATTTATGATTTATTTATATTGTATTCCTTGTTTTCTATATCAAATTAACTCATTTGACACAAAAAAAAAAAAAAACTTAGATGAGATACGTGGTGCAAAAATAAATTCTAATTAAAATCTAATTAGATTTTCTTTCAACTTTTTGTGTGTGTGTATATATATATATATATAAATTTTAGCATGGACAAGAACTTTAATTATAGCTCAATTGATATATATATATATATATATATATATATATATTTTTTTTTGGTATTTTCAACAAAAATTTAGGGTTAAAATCACCCTCCCATTCTAATTAAAGAATTATCCAAAAAATAAAATAAAAAAGAATTTTTAACATTTTTTATGGGGTTTTATCTAAAATCTCAGTATAGAAGTATGTAAATGATTAAATTATGTTTTTTTTTTAGAGAGAGTTTCAACTTATGGCGTCCGCTCTTGATGATAGCTCTTTATCGTCAGATTAAGACACTAATTAGTTTTTGATGTAGGCGGGGATTGAACCCTAGATCTCTTATACAACCATCAGAGACTTTACCAGTTGAGCTAACTGGAACCTACAAATTATGTTCAATCTTCTTTGAACAAATTTTATTTAAATTACTTATGTTGTTTTTTTACCATTTTCCTAAATTGATGTTTTATTTATTAATACTTATTAATTAGATATGTATCATATATATATTTTTTTTTTCAAACTTTAGAAGCTAAACATTCACCCAAAAATGTAATTCAGATTCAAAATCCAAATAGTAACAGTTACGTGAACTTTATTTTTATTTTTTATGGGATACGTGAGCTTTGTTGATTTGCTTATTTACCGGTTAGAATTGTAGAAAAAGAGCGGTGAAAATACAAGGGTTTGGTTTATTTCTTATACTTTATAAAAAAGATTCTTATTTTATTTTTGTAAGGACTCAGTTTGGATTGAACCCAGAGTGTAAATGGGTTTCCGCCCAAGAAGCCCAAAAAATAAATTTATAGAGAGTGGATTGAAGGTTTAGGCGCTAGCCGGCGTTTACGAAGCATGAACTCTTTTCTTTTATAAAAGAAATACTTAGAACTATTTACAACTGGGGGATGCTCCTCGGCCCATGGCCGAGGAGGTCTCCTTCCTCCCCCTTCTATTTTTTTTACTCGCTCATCTTTATATAGTCTTCATTGTCCTATCTCGTTCTTCCATCTGTTGATCATCCATTCGCCTTTCTTCTGACCGTCTGTCTCATCAGAGGCCTTATCAACACTTAAGTGGCTCACCCTGATCAATGTCACCCTGCTAAGGGGTTGCATCCCCATTAATGCGACCAGAGGGGTTAGGAGAATGCATTAAATGTGGAGGTGACAGCTTGTTCTAGGCTTGTCCGTTCCCAAAATTATCCTTAGTATGCCGAGGACGAAGGGGTCCTCGGCATGGATTCAAAAAAGAGTCTCTCCCTAATTTAGCCTTGGATAGTCATCCTTCCTCGGCGTGGGCCTTGGGCCTATTACACGATGGGCTGAGGCTATCAGGCCCACAGGCCCCATAATAGCCCTTCAAAATCCTGCTGCACGTTCCCTCGGACGGGGAGGAGGGTTTTGATATCTACGGGCCCTTTAGACGAATTGCCCCACTTCGGTTCGCGTTAATGCTGGCGAATTTTCGACTGCTCGATGTACGTTTTGGCGTTTCCAGGCTCAGTGTGCGCCCACATTAAATTCTGGCGGCTCCACGTTTCCCATTTTCAACGGCGTGATGCTAATTGTTTAGTGGGGATCTCCTGCTTTTATGGGCAGGCGGTTACATTTGGGGAACCTAAGGGGGAGTATAAGTACCTGTTTGCACCACCTGGTTTCCTCATTTTCGCGCTTATGACCATTGATACGTATAGTTTGAATCTGGTTCAACTTATACACTGCCCAGAGAGGATCTTCATATTTCTGTAAGTCTTCTTCTCCCGGTAACACCAAATTTTCTTTGATTCTACTCCTTCTTTTCTTCTTCTGGAACCTTTAGTCGTCCTTGGGGATAGGCAAGTTTAAGAAGTTGGTTGAGTCCGACGAGATGATGAACAAATTCATTGCTGACTATGGGATACCCAATAATGTGAGTTTGAAGTACTGTGAAGAAGGGGAGTGGTATATTAAGAGGAGAGAGGGTGAAGTCGTGATCTAGATAGTCGCTTTCGTAGAGGGAGAGATGAGAATTCCTATGAGGCCAGTGACTATCGGTTACCTTAGGCATTTCCGTCTGGCTCCTACCCAGTGCGCTGTGAATGTATTTATGATATTAGGGTGTGTAGATACCTTGAATGAGAAAATGGGGCTGAGACTGACTCACTACGATGTAAACTGGTACTACAACCTTCATCATCTGAGGGGTAAGATGTACTATATGAAGACGAGGGACGACAGGGTCCGACTTATCCAGTGTCTTCCTGATTCTAATAAGGGGTTGACTCAAGATTTCCTCATAGTGTTGGGGGAGTGGCACAACGGTTTTCACTACCCAACAGTAGAGGGGGAGCCAGATAGGGCATCCGAAGTAGGAGACGATCTAGGTTTCAGTATTTTTATTCATCATTATTTTTTTTTTAGCTGCATATCCGCTTTGATTGATTAACCATAGTAGTTTCGCTTTTCTTTTCGCAGATCCGCATGCCTTCGCACGTCATTTTCACCTGGTCAACAAAACGGATTTGGAAACCGTTCTTAGGACAGAATTTTTCCTGAACGAAACTGATAACCAGGTTAGAGCTGCTCACAATGTTAGGTCACAAATCGAATGACCCCTTGTGATAAACCCTAATTAATTAATTAATTAGCCAAGTTATTAATTAATCAAATTAAGCATGCAATTGCGTGGAAGCACAAACAAATCACCAAATACTAAATATGCAGCGGAAAATAATTAACACGGTGATTTGTTTACGAATGGGGAAAACCCTAACGGCAAAAACCCCACCGGGTGATTTTCAGGTCACCACTCCCGAAACTCCACTATTATCAAATCAAGTGGTTACAAGAAAGGAATCCCAAGTACCTTACCAACCTACAGTTGAACCCTTACCCCAATACCCAATTGGACTTGATCTGTAGTGACAATTTCCACCTTTGTTGCACGGCTCCCAAGTACGTGACTAACCAATGCGCGAATCCCAATACGCGACTTCAGAATACCAACTTGAGGAAGAATGGTTGGCTGCAAAGTTCTTCAGTTCATCCACGTGATGAATAGCAAGAAGATGCTTGGTTACAAAACCCTATGGTGCAAAGACACAGCAACTTCTTGATGAAGGATGAACTAGGTCAAGAACTTCGTCTATTGAGCACAATTTGCATAAACAGAGATTGCTCAATGCTAATGCAACTTATGTCCTTCAAAACGGCTCTTAAAATAATCCTTTTATATGTTTAGGGTTAGAAGAAAAGAAGCTCCAAAAACACATTCACGGATCCCAAGAAAATCAGATTGGAATTCTGACTTTTTAATTCTCGACAGATAGCAGGTGTCGAGGTAGGTGTCGAGAGGTGTCAAGCTTTAAAAATTCTGCACTTCAACTTGCTTTTTCTTGGACAGACTTGATGACTTCAACACTTGACCTTGAAACATGGTTTCTTGAAGTATTAAAAACACCTAGATCTACCCAATTACAAGTAGAGTGCGTTTTGTCAAAGGATAAGCCAATTTACATAATTAAGTGACATATGTTCTTAAACAAGTTAAAACATATATGTCCTAACACACAAAATCCTTGGATGCGACCCAGCCCAGAAATCATTCCCAGTCCCGAAGCATGTAATTAGAGCTCGTGATCCTCGGCTTACGCGGATTACCGTGGTGAAGGACGATTTTGCATTTTCTGAGGGATCTCAAATACCTAAAGGCATTCCGCTAGTAGGTCCCTCCTTATCCCACCGAGTAACGGAGGCCGAGGAAGGACACTCCAAAAAGGCAGGGGAGGTGGTTGAACTGAGCTCTTCTGAGAATGAATATAGTGTGTTCAACCTAGCTGATCAGTCCGAGGATCCCTCTGGTGATCTAAGAGACCCTCATTTGTCCGAAGCTGATCTTCAGTCCCTAAGAGTTGGTACTCAGGCTGAGATGGGTTTAAAGAGACGGCCCCAAACCAGCCTTCTTGACCTGCTGGAAGGCGGCTCTAAGAAGGGTGCACCGGAAGAATCGCAGCCCAAGCCCTCTACACCTCCGTCCCGTATTTTAACTGTGCAAACTAGGTTATCCTCTGTCCCTACAGTATTAGACCTTCAGACCGAGTCTCATGACCCAAAAAGGAAAAGGCCTTCCAAAGGTAAGGAGCCAATGGATGGACGCAAAACCCATTCCCCGCCCGAGGAGGGTGGACTCCGTAGGCCTCCGAAGCAACTGAAGGCGGTCAACGGAAAGATAAGAAGATCATCCAACAGTCTGAGGTCTAAGCCTGGCTGCCCGCTGCCATGCTCCATGATCACCCCTTGATGGATGACGCATCGATGCGGGAATCTCAAGGAGTTGAGGGGGCTTTCGTAGCCGATGCTCTAGAGAAGTCTCTTCTCCTTCCCACCGACATGGCCGAGCTAAGAAATATGAGTGGGGCAGAGGTTGTCCTTAACCTTAAGAAATATCTAGGCATGGTGGGCCCCTTGGTACCTATTTACTTTACTTGAACTTGTTACTTAGTACCTTCCCTTCTCTTTACGGAGTTACTTGTTTTTATTGGCAGGCTATCCAGGCTCTTTTCAGGTTAGACGAGGAGGTTGATGGACATAGCAGCGCCTTAGCGCAAGAGCGTGACAAGTTTTTGAAAGCTGCCAGTACCCTCAAGAGATTTGAGGCCGACCTGAAAAAGGCGACCGAGAATCTGGAGGAGATGACAAGGGCCAGGGATAATGCTGCCTCTGACCTAGCCGCGGCTAGGAAGAAAGCTGAGGATCAGACCAATCGTTTGCAAGATGTTGAGGGCCACCTAAAAATTGCCAAAGAGGACATTGCCTATCTGAAGAAAAAGTTGGCCGAGGCAATCCATGAGAAAGGTATCGCTGTGTATGCCAGGGACGAAGCTGTGAGAGCCAAAGATGAGGCAGTGTTTGGAACAATAGACGCTGAGCACTCTGTAGAACAGGCGGAGGAGGAGGCTTTCGCAGATGGGGTGGCTAAGACTGAGGCCACCCTCCAGGCTCAAGTTCCTGCAGTATGCAGGCATTTTTGTTTTGAGACCTGGCATGAGGCCCTCAACCAAGCAGGGGTTGACGCCTCATCCGACCTTAGGAAGGAGGACAGGGTATATTACCCCATTGCGATTCGCGAGGCTGCCCCTGTTGCTCCCGAGGAGGGATCTGCATTACCAGCGAGTGAGAGCCATAATAAGAATGCCGAGGATACATCTTCAGCTGACAAACCCCCTGAGGAGGTTGAACCCCAGAGAGCGTTGGGGGAGGTCAGAACCGAGGGTTGGGAAATGCCCCAAAACACGGCGAGACCTTCTGCGGACCCCCCAGCCATACCCGCGGACCCTCCGAGACAAGGCCCCTAGGCATTGGCTAAAGCCCTTTAATCTGCTTACCGAGTTAATTTGCCTACTGACTTGGGGAGACTGGCGTATGACATAGGATAGTTCTGTTTACTTTCTCTTTTATTTCATTTTGTTTCTTACCTCGGTGGCATTGTAAGAAGACTATATATTTTTTGTTTGAATTGAATGCTCAATACCTTGTTTTCAACTACAAGTATTTTCTTTTGTTTGCCTTACTCTAATATTCTGCTCAATACTTGTCTTCTATTCTGGAGTTAGTCTCGTGAGATCATCTGTTATCCTTCAAATATAAATCTAAGTACCGTATTATAGCTTGACTCTAGGTAACGCTTTGGTTTTTCTACAGATGACCATTTTCTCTGTAGGTTCAAGTCTTTGGACCATGAAATACCTTAGTTTTGTCTAGTACCCAGGTATAATGGTGTGATTAGTTTTCCCATAGGCTTGAGTTTGAGGACTATGCAATGCCTTGGTTCTGTTTATCACTTCTATTTTTCTGTAAGTATCTAGTTTCCCCATAGGTTTGAGTCCGAGGACCATACAATACCTCGGTTCTGTCTAGTACCCAGATATTGTGGTGTGATTAGTTTTCCCATAAGCTTGAGTCCGAGGACTATGCAATGCCTTGGTTCTGTCTATCACTTCTATTTTTCTGTAAGTATCTAGTTTCCCCATAGGTTTGAGTCCGAGGACCATGCAATACCTCGGTTCTGTCTAGTACCTAGAAATTGTGGTGTGATTAGTTTTCCCATAGGCTTGAATCCGAGGACTATGCAATGCCTTGGTTTTGTCTATCACTTCTATTTTTCTGTAAGTATCTAGTTTCCTCATAGGTTTGAGTCCGAGGACCATGCAATACCTCGGTTCTGTCTAGTATCCAGATATTGTGGTGTGATTAGTTTTCCCATAGGCTTGAGTCCGAGGACTATGCAATGCCTTGGTTCTGTCTATCACTTCTATTTTTCTGTAAGTATCTAGTTTCCCCATAGGTTTGAGTCCGAGGACCATGCAATACCTCGATTCTGTCTAGTACCCATATATTGTGGTGTGATTAGTTTTCCCATAGGCTTGAGTCCGAGGACTATGCAATGCCTTGGTTCTGTCTATCACTTCTATTTTTCTGTAAGTATCTAGTTTCCCCATAGGTTTGAGTTCGAGAACCATGCAATACCTCGGTTCTGTCTAGTACCCAGATATTGTAGTGTGATTAGTTTTCCCATAGGCTTGAGTCCGAGGACTATGCAATGCCTTGGTTCTGTCTATCACTTCTATTTTTCTGTAAGTATCTAGTTTCCCCATAGGTTTGAGTCCGAGGACCATGCAATACCTCGGTTCTGTCTAGTACCCAGATATTGTAGTGTGTTTAGTTTTCCCATAGGCTTGAGTCCGAGGACTATGCAATGCCTTGGTTCTGTCTATCACTTCTATTTTTCTGTAAGTATCTAGTTTTCCCACAGGTTTGAGTCCGAGGACCATGCAATACCTCGATTTTGTCTAGTACCCAGATATTGTAGTGTGATTAGATTTCCCATAGGCTTGAGTCCAAGGACTACGCAATGCCTTGGTTCTGTCTATCACTTCTATTTTTCTGTAAATATCTAGTTTCCCCATAGGTTTGAGTCCGAGGACCATGCAATACCTCGGTTCTGTCTAGTACCTAGATATTGTAGTGTGATTAGTTTTCCCATAGGCTTGAGTCCGAGGACTATGTAACGCCTTGGTTCTATCTATTACTTCTATTTTTCTGTAAGTATCTAGTTTGTCCTCGGACCGCTTTACTGGAGATGATTCCTCCTTGGGTCAGATTATGACCTTTACACGTGGTGTTGATCTCGCCTCCAGCTTGAGCCCCCATCGTTTCCATTTACGAAGCGTTGCTTGGCCGTTCGTGTTCCGCGTTTGACGCTTCGGTGTGCGAGACGCGCCTTCATTAATGTCCTTATGAATTAACATGAGTCCAACTGTTTACGGTCCCCTTGGGACTTGGTAGCTTCATTATTAGCCCTGCTGATAACTCTTTTTTCGAATTCTGCATGAATTAATTCTCACCAACATTTATCCCTTATATAAGACTCTTCGGGGGGAAGGTTTCTTCACACTCCATGAATTCCCAAACGCAAACAGAAAGAATACACCCCTTCAGCTCCCCAAGCCCTTTGAATAACCCTGTTGGAGTTGGTAGCTATGGGGCGGCTTTGGGCGGGTGTGAGGACATCCGTGCCAAGAGCTGTCGTGGCCGCAGCCCCCACTGGGTTTTCGGCGCGGCAGAGTTTAGGCGTAATCCCGATGGTGCCATGCATGGTGGCCTGGAGGGATGTCGTTGAAGTACCTAATGTCTCTCATCGGAGCGCACCCCCGACAGAAGAGATGTGCGAATTCACGTCACGGCCGGTGCCTGAGCGTTGCCGTCTCCTACGGCCAACGCTCGTGAGGGTTGGAGAGAATCAAGGGAACATTATGAGGGAGGGTGTCCCGGTGCGCCTGCATCTGCTTCTCACTTTGTTCAAGCTTTGCCGCACCAGGCCAGGAGTTGCTGATGGCCTTGAAGCAAGTTGGCCTTCCCCCTTCCCTGCTTTTATTGTCAAGCTCTCCCATTCTCTTGATGCCAATAAAAGCATGGGTTGACACTTCCCTCTGGCTAGTTTTAGGGCGGGTCCACCTAGGTCTCTGATTGTAGAACTAGCTGGTAGGAATAATCGTAAAGCACGCCTGCCTGAGCCTCTGATTGTAATCTGTAACTTTTCTTTTTATGAAATAATATCGAGCTCTCTTTCTTTGCTGTTGAATCTCCTGTCTCAAACTATTATTATTTATTTATTTTTTGCATCACCACCAATCTTTCATAGAACGATTACTTAGAACTGTCGCCTGTTGCGCCGGCCGGCTCACTAATCCTTCCCACAGACGGCGCCAATTGTAAGGACTCAGTTTGGATTGGACTCAGAGTATAAATGAGTTTCCGCCCAACAAGCCCAAACAATAAATTTATAGAGAGTGGATTGAAGGTTTAGGCGCTAGCCGGCGTTTACGAAGTATGAACTCTTTTCTTTTATAAAAGAAATACTTAGAACTATTTACAACTAGGAGATGCTCCTCGGCCCATGGCCAAGGAGGTCTCCTTCCTCCCCCCTCTATTTTTTTTACTCGCTCATCTTTATATATTCTTCATTGTCCTATCTTGTTCTTCCATCTATTGATCATCCATTCGCCTTTCTTTTGATCGTCCGTCCCATCAGAGACCTTATCAACACTTAAGTGGTTCACCCTGATCAACGTCACTCTGCTAAGAGGTTGCATCCCCATTAATGCGATCAGAGGGGTTAGGAGAATGCATTAAATGTGGAGGTGACAGCTTGTTCTGGGCTTGTCCCTTCCCAAAATTATCCTTAGTATGCCGAGGACGAAGGGGTCCTCGGCATGGATTCAAAAAAGAGTCTCTCCCTAATTTAGTCTTGGATAGTCATCCTTCCTCGGCGTGGGCCTTGGGCCTATTACACGATGGGCTGAGGCTATCAGGCCCACGGCCCCCACAATTTTAATGAGAAACTGTCACATTATTTACTAACTAAATAAAATGTAAAAATTAAAACCGACTATCACTTGTTATTGTATATGTAAAACAAAAAGATATGTCTAGTTAAAAAATTACTAAAAGTAAGCCAAATCCAAAAAAAAAAACTTTTTTTTTTTTTGGGCAATGGAAACCGGAAACTACCCAAATAAGCAAAATTGTTGGCATTTTTTGCTTACCAAACACACTTGAGAATAAAATCTCGAATCTTTCCGAATTGAGAAAAAAAAAATATATCCACCACCAATAGAATATCACAAACCAAAAAAGAAAAGAAAGAATCATAGTATAAACCAAGTCTATTTATGAAGAAGGTATCTCATGTATTGGATGTGTGCATATTTCCTTTCACAGCATGTGTATGGATCCACACACTTTGATAGAGATACAACTCTTTAGGTGTTTTAATTAAATTTAATCCTGTAATTGTATTGATAAATAAATTACATTATTAGATTTTCAAAAGAAAAAAAAAATCACATAATTAAATTTTATTATTTTTAGAAAAAAAATTATGTATTTATTTATTGGTGTTGCATACAGCACAACAAAATAGTTGAATTTAGTTAGGAGGTCTAACATATCAATTAAGAAATTGCATCTAAATTTCGTCCAATAATAAAAAAGGAGAAAATGAACGGAAGTGTTGGAAGAAGGGATGAGATGTCAAACAACGTTTTATCCATTCAGCAATGGGACGATGAGGAGGCAAGGAAGGAGGGAAGAAGGTGCATGGGTTGTGTCATGTGTGGCCGTGGAGGGGGTTTCAACTGATGAGATGGACAACCTGTCTAAGAGGGTAGTTGATTACAGTCCTTTTCCTTTTCTTTTTTAATTCTTTGACCATTCTTTTAAAATCTTCTGCCTTCAACATAGATTTCGTTTTTTATTTTTATTTTTAATGTTTTTGAAGAAAAATTCCATTAACCAAAAATAGAGAGTATACAAGCCAAATAGGGTTTCTATTTTTTTTTTTTACCATCCATGAACAGTTGGTTCTCATATATGCGAACCAATTGTAGCTTAGGATGTAAAAAAAAAATTATTATTTTATTGGCAAATATCATATGGTGTGTTAGAGATAGGAGAGCTTTATAATATTTTATGGAGTAGTTTATTATTTTATTGTATTAGTTTATATTATTTTATTGTGTTGTATGTAAAAATAGAAACTGAGATGTTGGGTGAATTGTAATAGGATAGTAAAATAAATAAAGAAAGTTTTTAGTGTGTAAAATAGAGATTGGTATGCATTCCTGAATGTTAGTGCTTAAAAGGAAAAAGTTGAGGCCAAACTGAAACATCAACATTATAATCAAAATGCCCAACTAACTAAAAGGCGAGACACCTTACTCTATTTTTTTTTTCTTTCTTCTCTTTTAATTTATTTTTATTTCAATTAATGTTATTATTATTATTATTATTGAACATATAAGTATTTGCCCATTAATCCAAGGATGGGAGAAGAGATCTCTCGTAGGTTTAATCTTGTATCTTTTGAGGTCGCTCTCTGTCTCTCTAGGTTTCCCTCAGTGAAAACTTAGAACAGTAGAGCTTTTCTGTCCTTGTCTTCGTACAGGTTGCTCGTCCCCTCTAGTGGCTGTACACTTAGTAGGGCTTTCTTCGCCATTCTACACAAGCAACATTAATGGATCTTTTAGAAGGACTTTGGAAGAACCTGACCTTAGATGAAGGAGAGGAGTCGGCGGTGGCATGTTCAAAAGACTCGCTCACACCGCGCATTCTTCTGGCGGCGAAATTCCTAACCAGAAGGACGGTGAATATTGAATCAGTAGCTCGCACATTCAAGCCGCTGTGGAGAACACAACAGGAATTCAGGATCCAAGATATGGGAGAGAATAAGCTTTTCTTTGAGTTTGACAATGAGTATGATCTGGAAAGGGTTCTGGAGCATGAACCATGGACTTATGACAAGCACTTGGTGATTATGGAGAGAGTGGTTGACAACGTCCCGATATCAGCCATTCCCTTTCGCTTTGTGTCCTTCTGGATCCAAATACATAATCTCCCGGTGCATTGTATGACGAATGAAGTACGTGAATCTATAGGAAGTTCGATCGGATCTCTCCTTCAAACGACTGAAACGGAGGAAGAGGGCAACAGAGGCAGCTATCTCCGAGTTAGAGTCCGAGTGGATATTACCAAGCCTCTTAGCAGAGTAAGAAAAATATGGTCAGAGAACAGGGTGATCGGATGGGCAGCATTAAAATATGAACGTCTCCCAAACTTTTGCTATTGGTGTGGCCTAGTATCTCATGACGATCGTGATTGTGAAAAATGGCTGGGCAGCAAGGGTACTCTGCGTAAAGAAGATAAACAGTACTGAGATTGGCTGCGTGCAGAAAACGATTTCTTGGCGAGAAGGACTTCTATTTCGGTCTCTGGGAGTAGACAGAACTACACTGGGCCAAATCAAAAGCCCCACCAGGAGAGGGACGCCAACGACGGAAGGAAAAAGAGTTCTAGATCGACGGAACTAACTCTGGTGGTGACGGCGCCAGAAAAACTAGTACCGGTTGGGAAGGTCTCGAATAAGGAAAGCATTAATGACAATGAATTAAGGCCGGAATTTGAGGAAACCCTGCGGAAAATTGATGAGGAAATAGGCGTTACTTCCGTTATGGATGCTACGGTTTCCAAATCTGTCAAAGGGCGCGAATCTTTTGAATCTCAGACAGAGTGGGAGTCAACTCCCTTTCGGATGTGGCCCAACAGGGGAGAACTGATGGGAAGGCCCATCTTATTAAGCCCACTACATTAGTTGCACCTACGGATAGCCCAAAGAAAGAAAAGCAAAGTGGTATCAAACCCAAAGAGCAAGGCACGTGGGTCAGATATACACGAATAACAAAAGCTGATGGTAAAGTTCCAGAAGCGTACCCATCTGAAGTGCGAAGAGAGGCGCTGCACAGCACAGACCCACGCCCTCACAAACGCCAGAACGCCTCACAAGATGATGTGCTCGTTCCAATCCCAGCGGCGGTGGCTGAGGAGCAGCCACGCCGGACATCATGAACGGCCTAAGCTGGAACTGCCGTGGCTTGGGGAGGCCACGTGCAGTCTTGGAGCTCACCGATTTGGTGAAGAAACACTCCCCACAGTTTGTCTTCTTAATGGAGACTAGAGCAAAAGATAAGTTTCTAAAAAACCTTTGTCGTAAGTTAGATTTGAAAAATCTTTTTATTGTTCCTCGTAATAATACTGGTGGAGGTTTAGCGTTGTACTGGAAGGAAGGCCTTAATCTGAAAGTACAGGGCTCCTCTCCATCATATATTGATGCTGTAGTAGACCCAGGAGTGGATGACGCCTGGCGAATTACCGGTTTCTACGGAGACCCGATAACAGCCAACCGGGAACACTCTTAGGCGCTACTCAAGCACCTCTGTCTCTAAATGGATTTACCTTGGTTGTGTGTAGGTGATTTCAATGAGATAATCAAGGCAGGGGAAAAAATGGGTGGGGCACCGCGGCGTGAGAGGCAGATGGTGGAATTCAGAGGGGCTTTAGATTTTTGTGGTTTCAAGGATTTGGGATTTGTGGGATCACCATTTACATGGTGCAACAATCAGTTTGAGGGGGAGGTGATATGGATCAGACTAGACAGGGGAGTGGCTAATGCAGCTTGGTTTCAAAAATTTCCCAACGTACGGGTTCATCACATTTCGGGTTCCCTATCGGATCACTGTCCATTGTGGATTTGTTCTGATGATGAGAATGTGCGCTTTTACAAAAGAGACAGACCTTTCCGTTTTGAAGTGATGTGGATGAAAAATGACCAGTGCGAGGGTGTAATCAAGGATGCCTGGGAGGAACAACATTGGGGCAATCCTATAAACAGGCTGGTTACAAAGGTTGAGGCATGCTGCACAAAATTGAAAACCTGGAATAGAACCTCTTTTGGTCATATCCGAAGCACATTAGAGAAGAAAAGGAAATTACTGGCTCAGGCTGAAGCCTTATCGATGACAGGAAGGAATCATGATCAATTGCGGATTCTAAAAGAGGAAGTGTACGATTTAATGGTAAAGGAGGATGCTATGTGGCACCAAAGATCGAGGGTGGAATGGCTTAAGGCTGGTGATCTCAACACTAGCTATTTCCATAGCTGTGCAACCAAATGTAACCGGAGGAACTTCATCTCCAAGCTGATTGGTGAAGAAGGTCAGGTGGTTGAGGATGAACAGAAGATTGGAGAGTTGATGGCAGATTATTTTAGTGACCTGTTCACAACTGCATCACCTTCCAACCTTGATTCGATCCTTCAAGGGATTGACAGAAAAGTCATGCCACAAATGAACCAAGAGTTGACCAGAGAGTTCACGGCAAAGGAGGTAGAGGCTGCATTGAACCAAATGAAATCCATTTCAGCACCCGGTCCAGACGGTATGCCCCCTATCTTCTTCAAACACTATTGGAACACTGTAGGTCCTAATGTCCTCTCTGCTACTCTCTCTGTACTTAACTCAGGAATCATACCTCCAAATATAAACCATACATTTATTAGCCTCATCCCCAAAACAAAATCCCCAGAAACAGCCAAAGACTTCCGACCCATAAGCCTTTGTAATGTCATTTATAAACTTATCTCCAAAACCATAGCCAACCGCCTCAAAAAATGCCTGCCAAAACTGATCTCTGAGTCCCAAAGTGCATTCCTATCCAATCGCCTTATCACTGACAACATATTGATAGCATTTGAAACCTTACACCACCTGAAAAATAAAAGGAAGGGGAAAATTGGTTATATGGCCTTAAAACTTGACATGAGCAAGGCATATGACCGGGTAGAATGGACCTTTCTAGAAAATCTAATGGATAAATTAGGTTTTGCTAGAAAATGGATTGATTTGATTAAATCCTGTATTAGCACTGTATCTTTTTCAATTCTGATTAATGGTGCTCCATATGGTTTAATCCACCCCCAACGCGGTCTCCGACAAGGGGACCCGCTGTCACCTTATCTCTTCCTTTTGTGCGCAGAAGGATTACATGCCCTTATCAAGCAAGCAGCAACCGATGGAACCATCTCTGGAGTTTCCTTATGCCGTGAGGGTCCTAGGGTGACTCACTTACTCTTTGCGGATGATAGTTTACTATTATGCAAAGCAAACAGCCGTGAATGTAATTCGGTTCTGGAGTTATTAGAGAAATATAAAAGGGCATCGGGCCAAAGGATCAACCGGGATAAAACTCAACTGTTTTTCAGCTCCAACACAAACCAACAGACCAGAAATTCAATCAAAAGCAAATTGGGTGTTGCGGTCTCCCATCAACTTGATAAGTATCTAGGACTACCGTCCTTTGTGGGCAGGGGGAAGAAGCAAAGTTTTAGCTACATCCGTGAGAGGATTTGGCAAAAAGTTCAAGGTTGGAAGGAGAAACTACTATCACAAGCAGGGAAGGAAGTATTGATCAAATCTATATTGCAAGCCATGCCAACATACTCCATGAACTGCTTTAAACTACCAAGAAGCTTATGTAAGGATATTGAGTCTCTCATCCGAAAATTCTGGTGGGGTTATAGAGGAGAGCAACGTAAAACTCATTGGGTGGCGTGGAATAAAATGTGTCTACCTAAATGTCAAGGCGGTTTGGGATTTCGAGATATTGAAAACTTCAACCTTGCCCTCCTTGGAAAGCAAGTGTGGAGGCTTCTACACAATCAGGATTCGCTATTCTACAAAGTCTTTAAGGCTAGGTTCTTCCCAAACTGTTCAATAATGGATGAAGGGGTCAAGACCAATGGATCTTATGCATGGCAAAGTATACTTCAGGCTCGCAAAGTAGTTGATATGGGTTCTTATTGGAGGATTGGAGATGGTCGTAGTGTGCTGATCAGAGGGGACAAGTGGCTGCCGGGTTCACACCACAGTAAAGTTCTCTCTCCCCAAAATCAATTCCCTATGAATACGAAGGTTTGTGCTTTGTTGAATGAAAATGGTACCAGCTGGGATGAAGACCGTATTAGAAGTGAATTCCTACCTTTTGAGGCCCAGGAGATCCTTAGTATACCACTAAGCTCAAGAAGGCCAGTTGATCGCAGAATATGGAAGGAAACAAAAAATGGGGTGTACTCTACAAAGTCAGCTTATAGGTTACTGTCCAAGACAGCAATAAGCAACCAGCCAGGCACATCGAATCCGTCGATGCTCAATAGCTTTTGGACTAACATCTGGAAGCTTAATATTCCAAACAAGGTGAAGCATTTCCTTTGGAGAGCATGCTCTGACTCCCTACCAACAAAAATGAACCTAGCATGGAGGAAAATTATCACCAATGTAACATGTGATTTTTGCCGTGACCAACCTGAAGATGCTATTCACGCACTGTGGGATTGCTATGGGGTAAAAGAAATTTGGTGGAAGGAAGAGGTATGCAAACCATTTCTCCTAGAGAGATTTGTGAATTTCCAGGATCTATTCTTGGGAATTCTTAAGACCCAAGACCCTCACCTAGCAGAAAGAGTTGCATTCATTGCCTGGAGTATCTGGTATAAAAGAAATGCAGTTAGAGCTGGTTCTCCCTCTCTGCCCTATTCAATGATCCATACTGAGGCCATGAAGCGCTTACAGGAGTTCCAAAGGGTCCAGGAAATTGCCACTACTCCTATCCATGAGACGGAACCAATCCGTTGGTCCCCTCCTCCTAATTCTTGGTGTAAAGCTAATTTTGATGGGGCTGTTTTCCAAGAACTAGGAGCAGCAGGCTTGGGAGTGGTAATACGGGACCATGACGGTCACGTGGTTGGAGCTCTGTCCGAAAGAATTGTTCTACCTACTTCTGTAGAGGACGTTGAAGCTATGGCAGGTAGAAGGGCGATTTCTTTTGCTAAAGAACTTGGTCTCCCAAAAGTAATCTTTGAAGGGGATGCAGTAGGAATTATACACTCCCTCAACTCTGAGGAAGAGTGCTTGGCACCTTTTGGTCATATCATTGAGGACTCTAGAATCTTGGTAACAAGCTTCAGTGCTTTTGCTTTTAATCATGTAAAACGATTGGGTAATAGAGTAGCTGATAAGTTAGCAAAGCTTGCTAGAGAATCCCTCTATCCTCGCTGTTGGTTAAATAGCATTCATATTGATGCTATCAGCTTTGTTTTAGGCGACAGGAGTCGCGGTTGATCGTTAATTCAATGCATTTATTTCTTTCTCAAAAAAAAAAAAAAAAAAAGGATGGGAGAAGACAAACTAAAGTCAAATTCAACCTAGTAGACCATTAAATACCAACCAAACCAATTTTACTATATTTTCAATTATCTTTATACGGCCACTTAATTATAATCTCACGTTACTATCCTCGACACTTTATTCTTGTCCCTAATAACTCAAACAAAAAAGAATTAAATAGTAAGGTGTGGACCAAGTGACCCTTTTTTATTTTTATTTATATATTTTTTTTTTGGGAGATAACCGCCCTGGGGGCCAAAAGGCCCAAAACTTTATTAATGAAAGCAGAAAAACCAAACAATTACAATACATCACGAGAAAAATTCAATAGAACTTTATTGTCAACTATTTGCTTTATTATCAATACCAATATATCAATGGGAACGAAGTGACGTTATTATCAATTATTTGCTCTATTTATCTTCCACCTAATCTAATGAATAATTTTTTTGGTACCCCATTCAATAATTGCTTTTGAAAAATTCTCTTTAACGACACTGCCGCATGTGATACACATGTTGAGTCCTTTGACATTAACTTAAGTGTCGTTAACTTTTTATTCTGAACAGAAAAAAGTGTTGTTAATTTTGATTTTAGTATTTAATAATTTTTAATGAAACTATATTATTAATTCTTGAAATTTATCTTGCAAATATAATTGATCAATCAAGTTTTAAGCGAGACGTTGATTTCTCAAGTAAAAAAAAAATGAGTGCCTTTTTAGTAAGTGTTAACGTTTATGTGACGAAATAAACAGTGAACAAAACATCTTTTTAATTGACATGACTTTTTTTAAAATAAAATATTATAAAATTGAATTTACATTTTAGGGTCCGTTTAGTTCGTGTAAAATAATTTTTAGAAAATAGCCTATTTTTCGGAAATGCTATTTTCGGGAAAGGAAAATATTTTTAGATGTTTGATTGTATTATAAAAATTATTGTAGAAAATATTTTCATGTATTTGGTTCTATTCTGAAAATGCTATTTTCCTACAAGTTTTTCAAATTTTCTCAACTATTTTCTCAGCATCCAAACAAATTTTATTATAAAAAATTTTAACATCACAGTTAATTCAACAACAAATTCCGGCAGCAAATTTCGGCAATCAAAAGCCACAACCACCAAAACATCACCACCACACCACCACAACAACAACAACAATCAAACTTTAAAAAAACAAAACTGAGAGATCGAGGAAGAGAGAGCGATGGGTCTGGGTCGACGATGAGATCGAGATTCGTGGAAAGGCGAGATCGAGGAGGTGATGGGTTTGGGTCTAGGTCGAAGGCGATGGGTCTGGGTCTGGGTCTGGGTCGACGACGAGGTCAAGGTTCGTGGATCGGCGAGATCGAGGAGGTGATGGGTCTGGGTTTGGGTCGAAGGCGATGGTCTGGGTTGAAGGTAGAAGGCGATGGGTTCGTCGATTCGTGGGTTAAAGGTCGCCGGCGGTTGCTCCGGGCTTGGAGCGGCAGTTCAAGCTCGCGGCTCGTGCTCTCTCTCTCTCTCTCTCTCTTCATGCTCTCTCTCTCTCTATTTTCCGGAAAATGGCATTTGAAGTGAAAATAAAAGGGGAAAAGAATTTCACCCTTGACCGTGGGTCAACTGAAATGAATTTCCGGAAATGCTATTTTCCATGCGCAACCAAACACCCGCATTTACAGAAAAGCATTTCTAGAAGTAGTTTTCACCCAAAGCAAACGCAGCCTTAGTGAATTTGTCATCTGACATGTCTTTCAAAGAGATTGAGAGAATGGATATGGAGATTGAAATTGCACCGAAGACAACGAAGTATTGAACAACCAGATTCACTGGAGTCGTGGCAGGCATTCCACTTTAGCTATAGTGCCCTTTCGTCTCTGCCAATAAAAGGTATCTGTCACTATTAGACTAACAGTGTTAGTGTCACTTCTATGTCTTTTTATGTGGCACTTTGCCACTTAAAGGTTGCATAGGCAAACTTTTAGAAAGTTCAGAGCATTAGAGCATAGCATTAGAGCTAACAATTTAGTTTTTTAACTCTATCAAAAGTAACTTTATTTATTTTACCTACATACATACTATAGCAGTGAACTAAAAGTTACTTTATTTATTTTACCTACACACATGCTGTAGCAGTGGATCTATTTTAGCTTTCAACACAATAAAATAATATAAACATCACAATAAAATAATATATCCCCTACAATAAAATAATATATCTCACTACCCGAAAAATATCCACAGTAATAATTACATCCATCTCTACCATCAGCCACAGCCACAACCACCACCACCACCACTGCCACCATTCATCAACCAAAGAAACTAGCCACCATTCATCAACCATCAACAAACCCCATTCATCAACCATTAACAAAATCAAAACCCATTCATCAAAATAAAAATAGAAACCATCAACATAAAACCCAATCACGGTGACAACATTATTTTGTCAATCACAGTGACAAAATCAAAACCCAGCATCGGCGATCATGGGTCTTGGTGTTTGAGATGGAGAAAGATTGAGAGACAGAGTAGAGGAAAAATGAGACAGCAGAGAGATAGGGGCGTAGAATGAAGAGATCAATCAGCGTTGTTGGCGCTGGGCAAGGCCTTGGGTCGGCGGCAAGTGGAGGAATTAAAGCTTGCAACAGGAAGAAATAAAGAGTGTGTGGACCGACTAAGGGGAGAGAGGAGCAACGGGTAGAAATGGGGAAGGAGAAGAAAGAAAAATAACATTAAAATATTCTAACTATAGTGTGAACACAAAATAAAATAATATTTTTTTTTAACCTTTGAGCTACCATGCACATCTATCTTTAGATGTGCATTGTAGCTGAGAAGCAAAAAAATTTGGCTATAGCTCTACCGCTGTAGCTCTACTTTTGTGATCAGTGGTGCTAAAAAATAGTAATATAGCTATTTAGCACCACTGCTGTGAGTGCTCTTAAGAATTATAAAATTTTTTACAATTCTTATGATGCTGCAGAGTGTGAATGAGAGGTAGAGAAAAAAAAATTGGTTTATGTGAAAGTGACGGATAGTTAATTACAATATGTCATATAAGATAATTGTAATAAAAATTCACTCTTAACAAACTTCTTCGGCAACTAGCCAAGAAACCTCTTATACATCAACCCTTACTAACTTTCACAGTTACAATTACAAGCATAGCTGCATCCACATTCACTGCATCATTACTAACTTACCATGCTTTAACATTGGTCCTAGTTAAACCGATAATGGTATTATTGATAATAATTTTGGAAATTAAAGTATACACCTCCAAAATCAGAATCAAGTAAATAGTATGCTAATTTGAAATAATAAGTTTGAATCACTCCAAATTCAAGCAGAACCTCTCCAACACCATTAAAAGATCACCCCCAAAGAAAATGTAATATTGTAATTATTGACAGTTTTTGAAAAACATGCCTGCCTAGACTGCTAGATAGATATTATATAGAACAGGGCTAGTGGCCTACTCCCCACTAGTGACTAGTCCTTCAATCATCATTTGCATTGGAATGCTATATGTCATATCTTGGTTCAATTTAACATATATAAGCCCAAAATAACCTCTATCTTCGGACTTGTACAATGCTACTATTGCAAAAAAAATTTGGAATTGTGCTACAGTGCAATTCTACAAAATTGCACTGTAACTCAATTCTAAAACAAAAACTATTAATTCATCGCAGCTTTATCCCGTGGAATTTTATTTTTCCACTTGCTGTTTGGAACATTTGGAAACACCGCAACAAAGTTGTGTTTGAAAATGTCCCTCTTAATTTGAATCTTCACAGAACTTGTATCAATGAAGTAAGGGAGTATTTTATTGTATTGCTAAATCCGGGAGAAAGAAACAATTGATTTCCATACCTATGAAATGGAACAAGCCACTTGAACAGTGGTTTAAATTAAACAAGGATAGTGCTTCAAGTGGGAATCTTGGTAAGACTGGGGGTGGCGACTTAATTAGAGACTATAATGGGAAATGGATCAAAGGTTTTTCAAGATCCATTGGGCATGCCTCCAATTTTGTTGCGGAATTTTGGGCGCTAAGAGATGGATTGAAGCTGGCCTTAGGCATGGGAGTTCAAAGGTTGGTTGTGGAGTTGGGTGCTAAAGAGGTGGTTAGCCTTATTATTTGCACAGGTGGTGCTAATAAACTGTATCTCCGTCTTCTTAATGATTGCAGATACTTGCTAAGTAGGTTCCTCCAGATCAGAGTGGTGCACGTGTTCAGGGAAGGGAATAAGTGCGCTGATGCACTTGCAAGATTGGGTAGCAGTATGGCTGAGGAGTTTTTGGTTTTTGATAATCCTCCTAGTCTTGATGTTTTGTATTTTGTTAATACTGATGCTGCTGGTGTACTATATATTAGGACCTCTAACTCTGTTCTCACTGATATAGTGACTTAGTTCTGTTTGTATTTTCCCCTTCACCAAAAAAAAAAAAAACTATTATTTTATTCTCTCTCTCTCATCTGTCTCCCTAACTCTCCCACTCTCTTAAACTCCGTCTCCCATGTCTCTCTATCTTAGATTTCTCCCTCTCCCTTTGCTCTCCCTCAGGCCACTGTTGGCCACCATCGCCCAGCAACGCTAAGCCCAGGCCACGTCTCACCCAGCGACACCCAAGCCTAGGTTGCTGTTGGCCACAGTCTCCACTGTCTCACCCGGTGTGGTTTGATCGTGCAGATTGTGGTTCAGGTGGTGGGATCGTACCTTGGGTTCGAGGAGATTGCGTTTGAGTTCGTGGGGTGCGAGAAGATTGAGTGTTTGATTTGGGAGTGGGATCGGTAGCTTGTGTTGCCATTTTGGTTTTGTGCATTTAATATTTGAGGTTGAAGAACAGATCGGTGGCTTGTGTTGCCATTCTGGTTCTGCGTTTTCTGGGTTCTGGGTTTTGGTTTTTTTGTTTTTATTTTTGTTTTTTCTATTGTGATGCTAGTTTTTATTTTATTCTATTTTATTTTATTTTTTTTTAATATGGGTTTTTGTTCAGGTGGGATTTTGGTGGGCAGTGGGCAGTGGTGGCATGGTGGGCATGGTGGAGGCGCAATGGTGGTGACTAGGCAGTGGAGGCGTGATGCTAGAGGTTGAGGGAAGGACATACTCGTGTGGGGTAGAAAATTGGGAAAAAACAAAAAAGGAAATATTATATTTTATTGTGTAGATATATTATTTTAATGAATAGAATAGGAAAATAAAATTTGGGATGCTAGGTGTATTGTAAAATGGTATTGTATAATTGATAAAGTAGCTTTTTGGAATGATAAAATATGATAGAGTAGCATTCTTGGATGCAAATGCTTAGTGTGGGTTTGGATACAAATGTGTTTGCATTTGTGCTGTTATATGCGTTTTTTGTATGGGTCTCGTGCACTGTTTACTGGATCCGCAAGTACGGATTTCACCAAATTTTTCTTTAAAATTGGATCTCACGGTACTATTAACACATTCAAAAATTATTTTGCTACAATGTTTTTAATTTTCAGCAATAAGTAGTATCCAAACATACCCTTAAAAGGCCATGATTGCCGATCTCAACGGCTCTCTCTCTCTCTCTCTCTTTCTCTAAAAATGGTATCCTCTACCATTTAACCAAAACCCAGGAACCAAACACCTTCCCTCACCTATTATGTCGTGCTACTCATTCACCAAACACAATAACTTGCCAACTAAGCTATATATATACAACTCTAAAACAGAGCATTACAACAAGCTTTGTAACAAATTAACAAACTGATTTATAACTAATCCACTAATTACAACTTGACAGCTGGCGTTCACTTCAACTAATTTCTGGGCTTTTCCACACGTGCTGCCTGTGTGATTTCATTAATCAAAACGCCCTGTTTTAATTCTCTTCTTTCCTCTGTCGTTTCACACTTCAGCCTTCCTTCTTTTCTGTCATTTTTGATGCTGCAACTTCTGTCGTTTGTGATGCTTTTGTCTTCAACACTCCCCTTCAAGTCCAGAGCATTAGGCTCTGAGACTTGAACTAGGGAAGCTGCATGCAATTGCTCAGATTTCTCCTTTGTCAATTTAGGCTGAAAAATATCTTTCAGTCCTAGCTTCTCTGATAATCTCTCAAAGGATGAAACACCCAAAGCTTTAATGAATATGTTTGCAATCTCTGAATTTGTATTAACATGGAAGGTTTTAATCATTCCTTCCAAAATTTTGTCTCTCATCAAGTGACAGTCAACTTCTATGTGCTTGGTTCTTTACTGGATTTGCTGCTATGTACAGTGCAACTTGATTATCACAAAACATCATAGCTGGTCTGGAATGTTCAATCTTTAAGTCCTTCAACAGTTGCAAAACCCAAGTAATCTCACAGGCCATACTTGCCATAGCTCTATATTCTGCTTCAGCTGATGACCTGGACACAACTCCTTGTTTCTTTGATCTCCAAGAAATTAAGGAGTCTCCCAAATACACTGCATAACCAGTGAGGGACCTTCTTGTATCTGGGCATCCAGCCCAATCCGCATCACAGAAGGCCTTGATGTGTAATACTGTGTTGCTTGGGAAGAATATACCCTTTTCTGGTGACCCTTTAATAAATTGAAGTACTCTGTGGATTGCCTTCAAGTGTGGTTCCCTTGGTTGAGAGACAAATTGACTCAGCCTATGCATTGCATAAGTTAAGTCAGGTCTTGTCAAGGTAAGGTACAAAAGTCTTCCAATCAATCTTCTATACTGTCCTGGTTCCTCCAATAACTTGCCTTCATACTTTGATAACTTCAAGTTTTGTTCCATGGGAAACTTGACAGGTTTGCTGCCAATGAAACCAGTATCCTTGAGAATTTCCAAAGCATATTTTCTCTGATTGAGACTGATTCCTTCATCAGTCCTAGCCACTTCTAATCCCAGAAAATACCTTAGTGAGCCTAAGTCCTTTAAGCCAAGCTTAGCATCAAGAACTTTCTTCAAATTGTTGACACAATCAATGTTGTTTCCTGTCAAAAGTATATCATCAACATATACCAATAAGGCTGTAAATGAAGCTCCATGCATATGAGTGAACAAAGAGTAGTCAGACTTGGATTGGACAAAACCCATTTGTAGAATAGTTGAAGAGAATTTCTCAAACCATTGTCTGGATACTTGTTTGAGACCATAGAGACTCTTATTCAGTTTACAAACCAAATTATGCTCCCTCTTGCTGTGAAAGCCAGGTGATAAGCACATGTAAATATCCTCAAGCAACTCCCTATGAAGAAAAGCATTGTTGACATCCAATTGATGAAGAAACCACCCTTTCACAGCAGCCAATGACAAAACAATCCTAACTATGACTGATTTGACAACTGGAGAGAAAGTTTTTGAATAGGCCAGCCCAAGTTTTTGAGTGAAGCCCTTGGCAACAAGCCTGGCTTTATACCTCTCAATGGTATCATCAGGTAAGTATTTAACTCTGTAAACCCATATGCAACCAATGGTTGACTTACCAGGAGGCAAAGAAGTTAAGGTCCAAGTATCATTCACTTCTAATGCCTCAATTTCCCTGTCCATGGCAGCCCTCCACTCAGGAAAGCGCACTGCCTGCTGAAATGAAACAGGCTCTGATGGAGTGGAGGAGGTAGCCATGATAAAAGAATGAAAATTAGGTCCAAGATGTGAGTAACTCACACGATCCGAAAGGTCATAAGGCAGACTTGAACTGGGTTTGGTACTGATAGAATTGCAAGAATAATCAGATAAGTATGAAGGAGGTTTGTGGGACCTAGTGGACCTTCTAAGAGGAACAATGGAACCACAAGGCTGAGGAATGGTAGTAATGGTAGGTTCTGCAGAAACAAGTTCTGTAGAAATAGGTTCAATAGAAACAGAAATAGGACTAGAAGTGGAATCATAAGTAGGGATGGGTGAAGTGAGATGAGGAATGGAGGAAGAGGAGGGAACAAAGACTAAATCAGCAGGATCTAAGGTAGAATGAGGAAAAACAAAATCATTCAAATAAGAAGCAGAAGGCTGAGAGCAATCATCATAGGGAAAAATGTTTTCATAAAAGATAATGTCTCTTGAAATATAAACTGAATTGGATTGAATATCAAGAACCTTGTAACCTTTAATGTCATGGGGATAACCAAGAAACACACATTTTCTGGCCCTAGGTGCAAACTTGTGCCTATTATGAGATAAGGTGGAAATGAAACACAAGCAGTCAAAACTCCTCAAATTGTGATAAGATGGAGGAGAATTGAAAAGCATTTCATAAGGACTCTTATTACCTAAAGTTTTTGAAGGAATTTTTTTGATTAGATGTACAACAGTTAGGATGCAGTCACCCCAAAAGCATAAAAGAATGTGAGACTGAAATTTTAAAACTCTTGCAACATTGAGGATGTGCTGATGCTTCCTTTTAGCAATACCATTCTACTGAGGAGTATCAACACAGGAAAGTTGATGCAAAATGCCATTAGAATGGAAGAAATCTTTTAAGAAAAACTCAGTCCCATTGTCACTTCTAATAGTTTTAATCTTGCTATCAAATTGAGTTGAAACCATTGATGCAAATTTAGGAAACAAAATTTGAGTTTCAGATTTTTGTTTAAGTAAGTAAACCCATGTGCACCTAGTAAAATCATCCACAATAGTCAAAAAATATTTGTAACCATCAATAGTACTAACAAAAAAAGACCCCATAGGTCACAATGGATCAATTCAAAAGGCTTAGTGGTTATATGAGAACTAGAAGGGAAAGTGAGCTTCTTTTGTTTTGAAAAATGACATACATCACAGCAAGCTGCCTTATTTTGAACATCAATATCTACAAACTGCTTCAACAATTGAAGTTTTGACAAAGAAAGGTGTCCTAATCTAGAATGCCACAAGTCTGAAGAAGAAATGTGACTGACATGACTGGCAAGAGCTGCTGAACTTGATGGTGGAACAGAAGCTTGAAGCAGGTATAGACCATTGCTTTGCTTGCCCAGACCAATCATGCTCCATTGAGCAAGGTCCTGGATGAAACACCAATCACCAAGAAATATGAGGCAACAAAATTTATGCTTAGTGAGTTTGCTAACAGAAATGAGGTTGAAATGAAAAGATGGAACACACAATACATCTGTGAGTGTGAGAGTTGGTGAAATTTGCACTGTGCCAATGTGTGTAACTACAACCTTTTCCCCATTTGGCAAATAGACATAAGAGTGGACAATAGAAGTAATTGTGGTTAATTGTGACACTGAGTGCACCATGTGATCAGTAACACCAGTGTCAAAAATCCAAGAATTAGACTTAAAACAATGTCTATCAACAACATGGGCTAAAAAAATAGAATGAGACATATTGGGGGCAATCTAAAAGGGATTACTTGAGAAATTAGAAGAAGATGATGAAGGAGTTGCAGCAAAGGGAGATGAAGTGGTTGCAGGAAGAGCAGGTGCCATCACTGAAGCAACCTGTGAAGCAATCTGTACCAATGCCATTTGGAGCACCAAAACCAGAACTGGATGCATTATGAACCTTTAGGAAGTTGAGAAGTTGTTCACATTGAACCTGAGATATTGGACATTGAGGCTGAGTAGTCTGTTGGCAATTCTAAAGACCAAAATTACCAGGAAAACTCCAAAATTCTGCTGTGGAACACCAAAAGAAGTCTCGTTCAAGGTTGGTTGTTGAAGACCAATGTTGAACTGATTAATGTCACAGGACTGGACATTGGAAATACCATCAACCCAAAACTCCCTGTGATTTGATTAGCCATGGCCTTATTTTCACCTTTTGGCTTATACCCGGGAGGGTATCCATGAAGTTTGTAGCATTTGTCTGCTATGTGACCAGTGAAGCCACAGTAGGTGCAAACTGGTCTTTCCTTCTTGAAATTACCTCCTTTGCCTCCATTATTCCTAGCACTACCTTGAAATGACTTACCACCATTTACATACATGGCAACAGGATCCAATTGCTGAACCACATTAACAGTGTTGCCTAAGTTTCTCCTTTTCTCTTCTTGTAAAACCAATGAGCACACCTTGCTGAGAGGAGGAAAAGGCTCAATAAGCAAGATTTGCCCAATCAAGGCCCCATAGCAGTCATTCAAGCCCATCAGAAAACGGAAAACATGCTCTTTATGCTGTGCATCCAGCTGAGATGACCTAGAACCACAAACACAAGCACAATTGCACACTGTGAAGGGTTGATTATTCACAAACTCATCCCATAGAGTCTTGAATTTGGTGAAGTAAGAGCTCACTGACAACGATCCTTGAACTAAATGTGTTATTTCCTTTTGAAGCTCAAATAGCCTTGGAGTGTTGTCCTGAGATAACCTATTCTTGAAATCAATCCACAAATCCCTTGTTGAATTAATGTACATCACACTAGCCTTAAGATCAGGACTGAGTGAATTGGTCACCCATGATAAGATCGTAGTGTTGCACCTATTCCAGGAATTGAATAATGGCGAGGTTGGATCTGGTTCTGAAACACAGATCTCGCCCAGGTCATGTAGTTCTCAGTACCATTTAGAGGCGAGATGTAAGAACCAAACTAGGATTCTCATTCGCTGGTAAGAAAAAGGGGTTATTGGCGTACTCATCCACCATAGCTGCACTTCCAGTTGGTGTAGTGGAAGAAGAAGGTGTAGTTGATGAGTTTGAAGCCATGAGAGAACAAGAAAATAACGAAAATCAAGAGTAAATTTTTTGTTTGGCAAGAAAGAAAATGAGGAAAAACAAGCTCTGATACCATGTAAAATAACAAGAACAGAGAGAGAGAAACAGAGAAAACTACGATTCTTATTAACCAGAAATTGATACAAATTAATCAAGTAAATTATATTTACCAACTAAGCTATATATATACAACTCTAAAACAGAGCATTACACCAAGCTCTGTAACAAACTAACTAATTGATTTATAACTAATACACTAATTACAACTTGACAGCTGGCCTTCACTTCAACTAATTTCTGGGCTCTTCCACACGTGCTGCCTGTGTGATTTCATTAATCAAAACGCCCCATTTTATTTCTCTTCTTTCCTCTGTCGTTTCACACTTCAGCCTTCTTTCTTTTCTGTCGTTTTTGATGCTGCAACTTCTGCCGTTTGTGATGCTTTTGTCTTCAACAAAGTACTTAACGAATCAAGGCAAAATTCAAAAACAAAAGCTTAGCAGCAGTTTGCTCCACAGATCATTCATTTCATGCAAATCCCATAAATCTTGTATACTATATTATGAAAAGATATTGAAGAATACCGTGTACTACTCCAACCACTAAAACTTTATTTATACATTTACATATATATGGGGGCCTCAAAAACACAAATTACCCAGGGACGATAACTTGGACAATCCAAGTTACTATGGGTTGTGTGAGTATATCTTGAAGGAGCTAGGCTTGTTGCGAGGAGAGAGAACATGGGCAATGAATTGGACAAATTAAAGTCATCAAACATCATTTGCTTCACAGTCCTCCTCTTTGCTGCAACGACACCAGCGTGTTTTAGTTTGTTGAACCTGAATTGGAGTGGGGCAAGTTCATCACTTCAGCTCAGCTTCACCACTTTCTCTGCCAACCACAGAAACCTCTTATACATCAACTATTATTAACTGCATCCACCTTTGCTGCATCATTACTATAATTGCCTAAATATTGGTCCTAGTTCAACTGATAATGGTAGTTAGACATGGCAAAACGGGTCAGAATTTTCTGATCCGACCCGACCCGACCCGAAAAATACCTGACCCGAACCCGATTTTTTTGACCCGAAGCAAAAACGGGTTGACCCGCGACCCGACCCGACCCGAACCCGAACCATTTTTTTAAAACTTTTTTTTTTTGGGTAAAAAAAATAGTAAAACTAAGACAATATTAGTTTAATTGTTTATTGTGAACTTTAAAAAAACAATTGATACATTTACATAACTATATGCAAATTAATTGAAAGATTAATGGTTGAACATTCTGTAATGAGTGAATATTTTTAGATATCAAATAACAAAGTACATGCCAAGATAATCTGGTTACAGTAGAGTTAAAAACATAGATTTAAAATTGTAGACATGTAAGAAATATTCACAAGTGTAAAAATAGTGAAGCTAAAGTATCAAATTAGCATAAATTATGAATACTTAGACCTATTTTTTAATAATTTATGTCAAAAATAAACGGCTTTTCAAAATAAATTATGATATATCATAGAGTGTGTGTTGCTTAACAATAATATGATATTCATAAAAGAGACCATGTATAAATAAGTAAGCAATCAAATTTTAAAGTATATCTCAAATTGAAATAGAGTGTCAACCACAACAGATAATAGATTATAAAATTAATTTTCAAGATTGTAAATTTCTTATATATTTTTATTCTTTATCAAATAAGTTATCCAATAAGTTATTTGTAATTTTGTTTTATATTTGGAATGTTGATATTGTGTAGAAATAAAACTTGTATATTTGTTTTACTTATCTTTGTATTATTTTGTATTAGATAGTAATGTTAGGATTTGTATAATTTTAAAATTGTTGAATAAGTATTAATAAGTTTAATTGAGTTCATTCTTGATATAAGTGGTGAATTCAAAATAATGCATTTTACATTAAGTAATTTGTTGCATAACTTTCTAAATGACAGATACATGTTGTTTTCTATATAAAAATTAAATAATAAAAAATTCATGCGAAAAATACGGGTCAACCCGACTCGACCCGACCCGACCCGCAACCCGATTGACCCGAACCCGATTTTGACCCGCTTAAAGTGACCCGTTTTTGACCCGTGACCCGTTTGACCCGCAACCCGATTGACCCGACCCGAACCCGACCCGACCCGCCCGTTTTGCCATGTCTAATGGTAGTGTTGATAGAAATTTTGGAATTTCAAATTTGGAAATTAAAGTACACAACTCCAGAATCAGAATCAAGTAAAATAGTGTGCAAATTTAAAGTAATTAATAAGATTGAATCCTTCCAAATTCAAACAGAACCTCTATCTCCAACACCATAAGAAGATCACCCACAAGAAAATGTAATTTCGTAATTATTGACAGTTGAAAAATAAACTACCCACTAGCCCTTCAAATACCTTCAAAAACTCTACGGTTCTCTCTTTCTCTCTCTCTCTGAAAAGTGAAAATGGTATCCTCAACCGTTTTACCAAAACCCAGGAACCAAACAATGCCCCTCTGGTGCACCTTATTCACCAACAACAATAACTAGCATGATCCATAGACGGCTTTGAAAACGTAAACTTACATAAGACCCACTTATAGTAATTAACGAATCAGGAAAAAAAGATATCAACAATTCATGTAAATGCCACAAATCTCATAGATATCAACAATTCATGTAAATGCCACAAGTCTTAGTCTTCTAATAAAAGCACTGCTATAGGAACTACGCATTTAATAAGAGTGTTTTTTACTGAAGTGTTTGAATTACGCTGCTCATTTTAGGATGTTTGAGGCACACAAATGCTTTCCATGTCTAATATTAGGGAAAAACTGAGAGAGCAGTTGATTATTGTATATCTTTTAATATGAGGAAGGTTTTGCTGCATATAGGGTTATGTGGCAACAAAAGAAAGAGACATGTATTTAAGGATTATGTGCATTGCACATAACCAAGTGGACCTTAGACACTTAGTCATTTTCTTTTTATTGCCACATATCCTTATATACAGCAAAAAATTCACTTTCTGTAATAGATAAACTAAAATTGCAATTTTTAAAACCTAATATCTTTTATTTTAAGTTTCATTATCTTACATTATATTGTATTATTTATTACTTTTTCTTCTTTTATCTCCCACATTTTGTTCTAAATAGCATACTAGAGAGGATTTTAGAAGCAAAATGTGATCCTTTCCAATTGGAACCATGAGATTAATTCCCCTTACATTATCTTTGTCAATTGAAGCCCCTCCCTACCCTTTTCCTCTCCCTTTTTGGACGCTTCTATCGGAGTCATATCTCCATCCTCTCAAATCCGTTCTTCTTTTAATTATAAAATTGAAAGGTTGTTATAATTTAATTTTTTTTTTTTTTTACACATGAATACCCTTAAATAAAACACAAAGGTAGGAGCAAGATGACTTCATTGAATCGTGCAAACAACATGGTTCTTCTAAATCAAAATTTACTTTTAGAATCCCATCCAAAAAAGAAAATTAATTTATAAAATATTTAAATTGGTTCTGAATCCTTGTCCCATGTTTCAAAATGATATTGAGCTTTCAAATATTTTAGTTTAGTCATTAACCATTTAAATGTGGGTAAAAATGATTCCACCATCTACTGGTGAATGGAAAAGTATGTTGTGGCAAACCAAAATGCTAAAATCAAACACTAATCTAACATGGAACCCCAGGCACTGATAGTTTGAAAAACAATATGGATATATCTATACACACGCTATTAAAGTAACACATCTGCCACTTGAGTTTCAGGTCAATATTTGTGCTTGATTTTAGCGTTTTTATTTGTCAAATCATACTTTTATCATACATTTTTAAGGGATCTTTGTTATCCTCATTTGAAAAATGAGAAATGTTACCGAACGTTTTTAAAAACTTTTATGAGAAAAAAACTAGCTAATTTTTTTAACAGTTTTTTATATTTTTCATAAAAGTGGTATTAAACTTGGATTCGGTTAACGGGTGTCTTTTAAGCATTTGTTAATTAATTATTAAAAAAAATTTATACTACTTTTGTAAAAAATACAAAAAAAAAAAAAATTGTAAAAAAAAAAGTTACATTTTATTTTTTCATAAAAAGTTTTTAAAAATATTTTCTAAATCAATGCTATTAGAGCATCTATTAAATTTTTCCTTAAAAATTTTCTAAAATGGTCCATTAACAAATGCTCTAAGGATACTTGCTAAAAAAAAAAAAAATTAAAGATTAAACTAAAACATTTGAAAAATTAATACTATTTTAAAACATAAGATAACGGTTGAAGACCAAACCTGTAATTAGAAAACAGAAGTTTACCTTATATAGCCCTTTTTTGTGGGCATGGGAGCTTATTACCCTTTTTTTTGTTCATGAAGAAAAAAGTGGCATAAATGTATTGTAATAATAGTTGGGTTACTATTGTTGGTCTTTTGCAGTGTTAATGCTAGAAAACTGTGCAAAATTTCTCATAACCTTCAACTTCAAGACCATCGAAACTAAGATTTGGCGCTGGTAGCTAGTGACAGTGTCAATGGGTCATGACGGGCAGGTGCCAGGTGCTCATTATATAAAAACAACCACAAATTGTTTGAGTTTTGTCCACTTGTTTTTTAGTGATAGAAAATGATCATCCTTACTCCTAATTAATGAGTACCCTTGAAACATCTTAAAACAGAGAAGTTCTTCTTCTTCTTCTTGTTGCATAGATGTGGGACAGTTATTACCAGTAATAGCATGTAAACTTTTGATTATTCTCACAAATTTTGGACTTAGAAGGTGATGGCTATAAAACATTGAAAGAGATAATTTGGAAATCCTAAACTAATTAGATACAATTTTTTTTTTCAGTGATTAAATACTAAACTTAATTGTTAGGAACCATTACCTTCAGCATCTATCTCAATCAAGTGCAACAGTTTTATGTGTTTGATATTTTCTTTGTAATGCAATTTATCTTCGATGAAAAACTATAACAGTTGGTGGTAAAAAGTAAAGTGCAACTAGTTGTAGACCCACGCTATGCGCGAGAACATATAATTACTTTGTAATGTGGTATAGTATATAATTAATTCTCTAAAATTTATTGAAGATAATTTGTTCTCCTTAAAAAATTGAACTATTTCTAAAAGTATTTTCCATTTCTCTGTCTCTACAAATATATCATTTTATTATTTTGAGTTTTTTTTTTTGGAAAAAAAATTGGGTATGTTAAATTGATATTATTCTTTTTCTTTTTTTTTTGAGAAGAGATATTATTCTTTTTTCAAGTGATCTATATTTTTCAAACTTTTGTTATAGTGTGTTATGTTTTCCTTTTTTTTTTTTTTTTTTTTTTTTTAATTCCTACAACTAAATATTTTTAAGTTTCAAATCAATTATTTAAATTTCTCATTCTCTTAAGGAGATTGTCATGTTAATCAAATCTCAAAACAAATTTACAATTGATATCATTTAAATAACCGATAGGCACATTCAAATATTACAATTGTTTTATTTGATTGTTAAATGTTATCCTATTGCATTATAAAGAATTAAAAATAGTATATAAGAATTGTTTATGTTATCTTTGATTGTTAAATGTTATCATATTCTATTATAGAGAATTAAAAATAATATATAAGAATATGATATTATTCTATTATATAACATGATTTGGATAATTTAGTGTTTATTATTATATCTTTTATTTTTCTTTTCACCATATTTTATTCAACATTTAAATTCAACCATATCCTCCATATTATTAAATTATTTATATTTTCTCTCTTTTTTTATTTTTAAAAATTAAACATATAATATCTTACTTAAATTCAAGTAAATAAAATTGTCAAATCCTTACTTCCAAAATATCAAAGAATTAATTCAAACTAAAACTATAAGAGGGAGGTGTGATGAGAAACTCACAAAATATACCACCAAAATGCATTGACCCAAAGTATCTAAAGTAGAGTTGCAACAACGAATATATATATATATATATATATATATAGAGAGAGAGAGAGAGAGAGAGAGAGAGAGAGTAATCACATATTTTAGATGACAATGTGAGAGAAATAGCAAAATTATAAAAAAAATAAGGTGAGTAGAAGAATATTCAAAAAGAAATGTATGATTGTAAATAACAAATTATCCAAGTTATGTTACGTAATAGAATTACATTATATCATTATCCAATTGGATAGCATTTAACAATCAAATAAAATAAAATAAAAAAGATAACAAATTAAAATATAACCAAATGCATCAACCCAAAGTAAAGTTCAACAAAAAAAATTCATCAACCTAAATTAGATGTGCAACAAAGAATTAAAAATTCACCAAAAGAAAGAAAAAAAAATAGAGAGAGAGAGAGAGAGAGAGAGAGAGAGAGAGAGAGAGAGAGAGAGAGAGTATTCACCTGTTTGCATGGGAAAAATATAGATAGAACGGAAGAGAGAGGAAAATATTTATAGTAAAAAAGAGTCAAAGTGAAAAGGTAAGGTCTAAAGTAATGGGGAGATAAAAAGGTAAAAGTAGGGGAAATGTTGGAGGAAAAGTAATTGTAAGGTGATAAATTAATAAAGGGAAAAATAATTAAAGAGGAGAGAGAATGTATATACAATAGTTAGTTTGTGTTGTATTTATAGGTCTATACAATATAGATTGTAATATATATATATATATATATATATACACACACCAAAATGTACCTATTGAAAGGTTATAACCCTTCAAATTGAATATACCAAAGGTGCCTATTGAAATGTCGTAACTCTTCATATTAGATATATATTAAAAGTGTCTATTGAACGAAAATGTGCTTATTAGCCGAAAAATGTGTCTATTGAATGAAAATGTGCCTATTAGCCGAAAAAGGTGCCTATTGAATAAAAAGATGTCTAATGACTGAAAAAATGAGCATACTGAATGAAAAAGTGTTTATTAATCGAAAAAGTGTTTATTGAATAAAAATGTGTTTATTGACAAAAAATGTACATATTGAATAAAAATGTGCCTATTTAAGGGTCATAATTTTGTGGAAAATGTTAACGAATGTCCTTAGGGTATTTGTTAATAATCCATTTAAAAAAAGTTTATATGGGAAAAAAAAATGTTTTGACAGTTTTTTGCATTTTCCATAAAAGTGGTGTCAAAATTTTCTTAAAATGAATTGATAACCAATCTCCTAAGGGCACTCGTTAGCATGACCCTAATTTTTTAGGTATAAATAATGGTTTATATTTAATTTCTTTAAGACATTCTCATCTACCACCGCACATCTTTAGTGTAATAGTTATTCCACAAGTATAAATGCTTGTAGGGTATAGGGGGCAAGGATTAGGGTTCAAGTTTTTAGGAAGGAGTTTCACACACACACACACATATACATTTAAATTAGATTAGAGTATAATTTCTATCTTGTATAAAATATATATATATATATATATATATATATATATATATATATATATATTCTCCCCTCTCTCCCTGCAAAGAGAACTTTGTAAAATCTCTAATGAGATCCATGTAACTACACTAGTGACAAAGTGTGGTTTATAAAATGAAATTGGCTATTTTGTCCTTATGAATCTCTTTTAATTATTTGCTTTGTATTGGTTTTTTCTTAATAAATCATTTGAACAACAATTGCTGGAAGTATGTTTTATTTTCTTCCACTGGTTAAGATTTCTTTCATCACCTCCAAAAGCAAAAAATAATGAATTTACTTAGAGATCGTAAAGGCAGAGATGAAGATAATAAAGAAAATTAAAGTTTGCCAAAAGACATGATACACGATACCATGCTTTGTTGTCCTAGAAAATCCATCTTTAGATTCAAGTGCGTGTCCAAGACACTTAGGGTATGTTTGTTTGGAGGTGAGATAAGGTGGCTAGAAAACTTTGGAGAGAAAATAGGAAGAAAAACTTTTTGGAATGTGTTTGGTTGGGTGGGAAGGAAGGAAAATAAATGGTAGAACTTAGGTGTTTTCTCCTTGGGCTCACAAAAAAGTTTTCTCTCCAAAATGGAGAGAAAACTAAAGAGAAAAATTGGAAATCATTTTTGGACAAAAATGCCCATGTGCAACTATACATGGGCTTGTCCATGACTTCACGTTGCTCTTCTTCATTTTTTTTTTCCTTTTTCTTTCCTCCTGGATGTGGCCTTCTTTTTTTTTTTTTTTTTTAATTTAAATTGCTAGGTAGGCTTCGTACTACATGTCTAGATATATATATATATATATATATATATATATATATTTCCTTTTTTCTTTTGCTTTCTTTTGTGTGTGTGTGTTTGTGGTTTTTTTTTTTTTTTTTTTTGGTTTGTTTAGATGTGATTTTATTTTCTAGACATGATTTTTATTTATTTTTAATAAATTTAGGTGATTGATTTTTTTTTTTAATTGAGCATCATTTTTTAACAAGGGTACATGCGTAAATTTATACAAACTCACATTTTCCATTCTTCCACTTTTCTACTCCCAACCAAACAAAAATGAGGGAAATTAAAATCTTTTCTATCCTCCCACTTTTCCATCTTCTCACTATTTTCTATCCTCCCACTTTTCCACTCCTCAAACCAAATGGATCCTTAAACTTTTCATTACTCTTTGATCCTTTATTCCATCACAACTATTTCACTCAAAATCTCCACCAAAGACAACTAAAAACACCAACCCTACTAGGCTTTTTCTACAGTGTCCACAATCCTCAAAACCTCAATAACTGTGTGGATTGTGGACCAATGTTGCAAGGACCAAGAGGTCTCTTTCACCCATGTGTCATCAAGGTGTGCCTATAACATCCTTTAGTTTTAAACTAGGTCTCTTTCTTCTAAATGACAGTTTTATATATATACATATGTGTGTGTGTGTGTGTGTGTGTGTGTGTGTGTATAGAGAGAGAGAGAGAGAGAGAGAGAGAGAGAGAGAGATGGGTTCAAGTTACACATTTTTTAAACCATTGGATTTAAGTAGATCCAATGGTCAAAAAAGACCCTCATTAATGCTAATATTTTGATTAGGATCTCATTAATTATTCCTCATTTATTATATTTTATACCTATCTTAAAACCCAAAAAAAGTATTACTTTTGACTCTCACTCTCTACATTTCTCTCACAGTCTATTATAGAAAACCTTGAAGCCTGTTCATCCACAAACTCTTCAATACCCTGTGAAATTTCAAATAGAGATGTAGAGCTCTTGTCACTCACAGGACAAGTGACATAGCTTGTAGTCACTCCAAAATCAGCACCAAAACTTCCAAAATTCAACTTGGTTCTTTCAGACTTAGGGACATGGATATGGTTTGGAAGAATAACAAGCTGGCGTTGTGGAAGATGTAACTCCTCCACTTTTCAATTTGCTCAACATTGGGAAAAAGTTGGTCGGTGGGGTGGGGTCCCCTATGGGATGGTAAATAGGACTATAGGAGATGAGAGAAAAATAGAATTTATTTGATAGTGTCTTGGAGAGTGCACTAGTTTATTATATCCCACGAGCGTGTCACAATAGCTAAGAACCTTCAGATACCAAATATTTCAAACATTTGAATTTGATAATTTTATTTTATATGTGCATTCGATGAACTTGATATACGAGGATTTTATTAGCACAAAAAAAGAAAAAAAAGAAGATATATGAGGATTTTTCTAATTATTGCTTTTACCATTTTTTTTTTTTTTAAAATTAGAGCATTTTCATCAAAGATGCTAAAAATGTATTTTTTAGTATTTTTAACACCTCAAATCATAAAAACACACATACATCAAAGATGCTAAATCCTAAAAATTTTAGCTCATTGTAGCTAGATTGTAAAAAAAAAAAAAATTGTTTTTATTCAGCCCCAACGTCTCTTTTTCTCATTTTTGTCTTTCTCTTTCCTCTCTCACTTCTCTCTCTTGTGATTTAGCGATTGTGGTTTGTCGATGGTTGTGGTCCGGCGATTATGGGCCGTCATGGGTTATGGTTCGATGGTCATGGGTCGTGGGTTCGATGACTGTGGTTTAGAGTCAAATTTGGTGGTAGCGGGATGGCGGGTAATGGGTCTGGGTCATAGTGGGTTTGGGGCATGGTGGGTTATGGTGCATTAGATCGGCGTGATGGGTTTGCTTTTGTGGAGGTTTGCCGTGGTGGGTTTAACGTTGTGGGTTGAATCTAGGTTAAAGGGTTGCTGTGGTGGGTTGAGCAATAGATCGGCGGTGGAGAGTTACCATGGTGGGTTTATTGTTGTTGTTGTGGTATTTGATTAGCTATTGTGGTTGTAGTTGTGGAGTTTTGTGGGTTTCTTGTGTGTGTGTGTGTGTGTGTGTGTTTTGCTTGGTGGTTTGATTAGCAATGGTGGATTAGGATGTGGGTTTGCTCTGTGTGTGTTTTTGCTTGGTGGGTTTGTTGGTGGCGGCAATGGTGGAGGTTTTTTTTTGGTTAGTTGTGGCATGGGTGTGGTAGGTTTGTGGTGGTTGTGGTATGGGTGGTGGGTATTTGGTGGGTGGTTGGGTGGTGGGTTTCGTGGTGACTGTTGGTAGTGTGGTGGTCGGTGGTGCTGAGAATAGTTGGGTTGAGAAAGAGAGAGACAGAGGAGAAAG
Organism: Quercus variabilis; assembly: GCA_030445155.1. NCBI lineage: Eukaryota > Viridiplantae > Streptophyta > Magnoliopsida > Fagales > Fagaceae > Quercus > Quercus variabilis. The sequence goes on from CP129446.1 coordinate 56,779,473, forward strand.
AGAGCCTAGAGAGAGAGGAAGAATAAAAAAATAATAAAGAAAAAATATTTAAATGAAGTGTTTAAAAAAAAAAATAGAAGTTTTGATGTAAGGTATATTGTAAGATCATTTTCATCAGGAGTTGCAAAAAAAATATATTTTGACACATTAAAAGAACTACTTTATTATTTTAACACACCATTTTACAATTTAGTGTTCATCACATCTTCTATTCTTCACTTCTATACATTAAAATAATATATACAAATATTTAAAAGACCAACACTATGTAAAAATACAAAATAAAAAACCCACCACCCCCACTGCCCCGCATCTCACCTCACCAGTCACCACCGTCCATCACCCCCACAACCCACCATCAATGACTCCAAAACCACTACATCAAACACCACTAAACACCCAACAAATCACACCACCATTGCCGAATCCACCATCAAATCACACCACCACAACAATCAATAACCCAAAATTGCCACCATAACCATAGCAACACCGGCCACAACCACAAACATAGCGCATTGGAACCCATCCTAAATCTCAAACCCATAACTCGATTAAGAGAGATTCGAAGGTGAGAGGTTAAAAGATGCAAGAGGGATGTTGGCGTGGCATGAGGGACGACGCTTCGAGGTCGGCGACGAGTTGTGGAGACCGAGGCAGTGAGATCGGCAGTTGTGGCGAGATTGGCAGCTTCGACGATAGAGAAGAAATGGTGTGTAGAGAGAAAAAAATCTAGATGTGAGAAAGAGTCTGAGTGAATATATGAGAGAGAAACGGTCAGTGAATAAAAAAATAATAAAAAAATTTGCAATATGCTACAGTGTGGTTCCATTTATGAAATCGCATTGTAGCATGTTGCAAAATTTTTTGAGATTTGGAACATCTTATGAAGCTTGAATAGTGGTGTTTGGTGTGTCAAATGCCAAATATTTGGCATTTGACACACCTGATGGTAATGTTTTAAAGTGATGTGTTGTATGTGATGCTAAATGCTAAAATTTTTAAGAGTTTTGATGGGAATTCTCTAAGCATATAAATCCAACAATGGTCTTACTTTTTTTTGTGTGTGAGAAGGAACAATTGTCTTACTTGTGGCCGTGGGTATCTCAAAAGAGAAGATATAGCTTTTTACGGTATTAACATTTTTTAAGTCTTAGATACATTTCTTTAGGTGTTTTAATTTTTAATTTTTAGAAGAGTGCTTTAATTAAGTTTAACTATGCAATTTTACCGATAAATGAATATCATGGTTAAATTTAATTATTTTTAGAAAAAAGTAATCATTTTTTTTTGGTGTGTAGGTAAATGTAACAACATGGTTCAGTTTAATAGGAGACTTAATGTATAACATCTAAAAATTTGTATCTAAATTTTGAACGAAATTTGTGGTATTTCTTTATGTTAAAACTTCATAAACCCTCCATTGTGTGTGTGTTTTTGTTTCTCAGAAAATAAAAAATCTTGTCTGACAAAATAAACTTACAAAAATAAGCATGTCCAAGCGCATGATAATTTCACAACATTTAGAGGAGAAAAAAGAATGGAAATGTTGGAAGAAGGGATGGGGTGTTAGAATTTTATCAATCTAGTGCGGCCATGGAGGGGGTTTCAACTGGTGAAATGGACACCCTGACCGAGATTGATGGAAAACTAGGAGGGTAGTTGATTTCTTTTACAATCCTTTCCTTCTTCTTCTTCTTAACTTTTTGGATCATTCTTTAAAATCTTCTGCCTTCAACATCAATCACATTTTTTTCTTATTAAATAGTTCTGAAGAAAAATTCCATTAGCCCAAAACATATAAAGTATACAAGCCAAATAATAGGATTGATTTTCAAGGATGGCCTTCATCACTAATAAGAAAGGTCAAGGCCGAGCTGAACCATCAACATGAGTACATTACAATGGAAAGCCCCACCGAACTCAAATGCGATCCACTCATCCACCTTATTCTTGTCCCTATTAACTATTAACTATTAACTAATTAAGTATTAACTCAAGCTAAAAAGAACTTAATGGTAACTATTTTCTTTGTCTCCCATCTAAACTCCATCTATATTAACTTTTTTGGCATCCCCTTCAGTAATTACTTAAAAAAAAATCTCTTGACGGCCACAGCATGTGATGTATACGTTTTGAGTCTTTTTGACGACAGTTTAACTGTTGTTAATTTTGATTTTAGTATGGCAAACCAGAAAACTCCTATACATTAACCATTATTAACTGCATCCACCTTCGCTGCAACATTACTAACTTTGCCTAAATATTGGTCCTTGTTAAACTGATAATGATTGATAATAATTTTGGAAATTCAAGTATACAACTCCAGAATCAGAGTCAAGTAAATAGTATGCAAATTCAAAGTAATAAGCTTGAACCCTTCCAATTTCAAACAGAACCTCTCCAACCGAAAAGAAAATGTAATTTCCTAATTATTGACAGTTGAAAAACAGACAACCCACTAGCCCTTCAAATACCTTCAAAAACTCTACGGCTAGCTCTCTCTCTCTCTCTGAAAGTGGTATCCTCAACTGTTTTACCAAAACCCAGGAACCAAAAAAAGGTCCCTCTGGTGTATCTCGTTCACCAACAACAATAACTCGCAAGATCCATAGACGGCTTTGAAAATGTGAACTTACAAAAGACCCACTTATAGTAATTAATGAATCAGGAAAAAAAAATTCAAAATAGAAAGGTGAACAGTGTGCCCCATAGAATCATAGATCATTCATTTCATGTAATTAATGCCACAAATCTTGTATACTATATTATAATAAGAAAGACATAGAAGAGTATCCAATCACAAAAACACTATTTATACCTCTATATATACATATATATTGTGGGGGGGCCTCAAAAAACACAAATAGCCCAGGTACTAAGAGAGAAACCATGGACAATTAATCCAAGCTGCTATGTTTTGTGTGGGTATACAGTTTTAGTCTTAGTCTTCTTGAAGGAGCAACCATTGGGCTCATTGCGAGGACGGAGAGCATTGGCAATGAATTGGACAAAGTCATCAAACATCATTCTCTTCACAGACCTCCTCTTGGCTGGAATGACAATGGCAATGGCATGTTTTGGTTTGTTGAACCTGAATTGAAACGAGGCAAGTTCTTCACTTGGGCTCAGCTTCACCACCTTGACCTTCTCTGGCTCATCCATCTTGGTGTACACAACCGATTGATCACCTGGGTTCTGCTTCCTCATCATTGTTTCTCCTCTCGTTAATTTGTTCTCTGCAAACACACACCCTTCCCTTTCAATATAGTTTTGGACATATAAAATAGAAGGCCTTCTTCAGCTGGGTCCACACTTTCTAATATATAAAAGAAGAGGAAACAGGGTGGAGGTTGCCCAATTTATACTTTTGTATTTAACGGGAGTCACACACGACACAACTGATATTTCTTTTCATTCATTTCATTGTACATAACTACATAAGCATAGCATAAGCAACCGATGTATTACTATTCTAGTCTACTACAAGTCTACAACAATATGTGAGGGTCTACCTTATATTTTTTATCCATCGACCATTGAGAGAGAAGAAAAAGATTAGGAGAATGAGGTAGTGTTACGATTCTAGTTTCACACACGAGTTTAAGGGAAGGAAGGGTGGAAGAAGGTGCAGTGCAGGCTTGGCGTGAAGACTATTGTTTCAAATGAGATACGAGGCCCACATTCTCTGTTTTCCATGTCCATCATCAGCGATGACAACATCATCACCGACCACATTGGTTAGGACACATCACACATAAACTATTTCATATTTTTGTAATAGATAGATAAACTAGAATTACAATTTTTATCCCCTAATCTCTTTCATTTTAAGTTTCATTACCTTATGTTATATCATTTTATATTATTATTTATTACTTTTTTCTTCTTTTGTCTCCCAGATTTTGTTGTATATAGCAGAATAGGGAGGAATTTAGAAGCACAGTGTGATCCTTAATTTCCGATTGGAACCATGAGATTCTCCTTAACATGATCTTTGTCAATTGAAGCCCCCCCTTTTCTTTTTCTCTCCCTTTTTGGTCGCTTCTATCCAAGTCATATCCCCATCCTCTCAAACCCATTTTTCTTTCAATTAAAAAATTGAAGGATTGCTCTCTCTCTCTCTCTCTCTCTCTCTCCTTTTAATTAAAAAATGGAAGGATTGCTATATATATATATATTCAAAAAATAATAATAAAATTTACACATAAATTACCCTTAAATAAAGCACAAAGGCAGGAGCAAGATGACTTTATTGAATTGTGCAAACTGCATAGTTCTTCTAAATCAAAATTTACTTTCAAAAAGTATTTAATTTGGTTCTCAACCCTTGTCCCATGTCTCAAAATGATATTGAGCTTTTCAAATATTTCAATTTAGTCATTATTCATTAACCATTTAAATGTGGGTAAAAATGATCTCTGCCATCTACTAGTGAATAGAAAAGTATGACATGGCAAGTCAAAATGCTAAAATCAAACGCTAAGAGCATACCAGTGGGAATGCCAAATGAGAAATGTAAGGATTATTTAGCACTAGGAGCCAAAAATCACACAGCATTTGGACTTGTAAACATTCGGAATTGTAAAATTTTTTACAATTGTGCTATAGTACCACAATTGTATTTCTAAAAATTATTTTTTAATTGTCTCTCTCATCCTTTTCATCCGACCAACTTCCTTCTCTCTCTCATTCCGCTCTTCTCTCTTTAGACTCAAAATCCCATAGCCACCACAGTGACCACACCATGGCCTGACCCATTGTCACTGGCCATGGCAAGCCACCACCCATTCATTATTTCTCTTCTCTCTCATTGCATATCAGTGTGGTGGCATGGAGATTGGCGTTTGGGGTTTGGCACAAAGATCGGTGTTTGGGTGTGGGGTGGAGATTGGCTTTGGGTGTGGGGTGGAGATCGGCGTTGGGCGTGGGATGTGGAATGCCGTTGAGCATGGAGATCGGCGTTGGGCGTTGGGCGTGGGATGTGGAGATTGCCGTTTGGCATGGGTTTTTGGCGTTTAGGTTTGATAAGGGTGGGGATGGTGGCGGCAGTGGTGGCTTGAAGACTGGGTCAGTGGCTGTTTGGTAGTTGTGGCGGTAAGATCGGCGTGGCTGTGGGTGATTTTTTGTTGTGATTTGCTTGTTGTGATTTTGCTAGGTATGGGTTTGCTAGAGGTTGAGGGAGAAAGAGGGGCCGGTGCTAGAGGATGAGGGAGAAAGAGAGGAAAAGGAAGAGAAAAAGAGAAATGGTAAAAAAAGGATTAAAAAAGAATATTTAAGTAAAATGGGAAAAAAAATAGAGTTTTGGGATGTGGTCGGTGTTGTAAAATGGTATGGTATAATTAATAAAATAGCTTTGTAGGATGGTAAAATGAGATAGGATGGCATTTCGAGATGTGGATGCTTTAATGCTAACATGGAGCTTCAGTGATAGTTTAAAAAACAAACATATAAATAAATATATTTAGACACACACTATTAAAGTAACATGTTTAGAGCATTCATAGCAGTGATATTAAAAAATTTAACTTTTAACAACTCAAAAAACTACTTTATCTATTTTAACACTTTATTTTACCATAAATACAACATCAATAGTTATATTTTTTTAATACTTTCATTTAAATATTCTTTCTTTATATTTTTTTAATTCTTTCTTTTATTCCTTATACTTCATCTATGTCTCTTTCTCTCCCACAACCAGCTCCGACCACCACCACAAACATCCATAGCTAGCAACCTGATTTCAACCCCCCCCCCCCCCCCCCCCCCCCAACCACCATGGACCAACAAGCCCATCCTAGCAACAACCCACCACCACCAACATGGACCAACAAACCCACCCCAACAACAACCCACCACCACCACCACCACCATGGACCAACACCACCCTACAGCTTGATCTCAACCCAAAAACAACCTACGACAACCTCAATGACCCACACCGACCTACCACCATCACCACCAACAAACCCACTCTAGCAACGACTCACCCCAACATTGACCCACACCGACCCACCACGAACCCACCCACCAAAACGATGATTTCAACGAACCCACATGTGAGAGTGAAGAGAAGAAAGGCTTTGGGAGCGTTTGGTTCAATTGAGAGGGGGAAGAGTGAGGCGCTAGAGAGAGAGAGAGAGAGAGAGAGAGATTTTTTTTTAAAAAAAAAATTTAATGAGAGAAGAGAGAGACAAGTTTGTTAAATTTTTTAACTATAGCATTATTGATAAAGCTTAGTTTTTGTTGTTGTTGTTGTTTTATTTTTATTTTTATTTATTTTTATTTTTTTAGCATTTTAAGAGCATCAATGTGAACATCTGCATTGAGTTATAAGAAAAAAAAAAGACATTAGTGCTTTCATCAACTGCCATTGGATTCACTTCCATATTTGTGCTTGATTTTAGTGTTTTATTTGGGTGTGTTTGGATTGAGCTTATTGTTGCTGAAACTGAAAACTGAAAACTGAAAACACTGTAGCAAAATAATTTTTAAATGTGTGAATAGTACCGTGGGACCCATTTTTTAATATTTTTTAGTGCGTGAACAGTGTCAAACAGTGCATGAACAGTATTTTTTGTCTGTGAACAGTAAAATCATGTGATTTTACTGTTCACTTTTCGGGAAAAAAAAAAAAAAAAAAGAGGAAAACGCAGGTTTTGCAGACGCAGACGTTGAGGCCAAACGTCTCCTTTGTCACATCTTACTTTTCAAGGGACCTTTGTTTCTCTCATTTAAAAAAATTAAGGATTAAATTGAAACATTAGAAAGGTTAATACTATTTTAAAAAATAAGATCATGGTTGAAGACCAAATGTGTAATTAAAAAAACAGACATTTACCTAATAACCTTCTTTTTTTTTTTTTTTTAAATGTTTTTTATGAAGAAAAAAAAAAAAAAAAAGGCATGAATGCAATATTGTAATAATATTTGGGTTAAATTTGTTAGTTTTACTACTAGAAACTGTGAAAAATTTCTCATAAACCTTCAACTTCAAGACCATCGAAACTAAAATTTGGTGCTGGCTGTGAGTCTAGTGACAATGGGTCATTGCGGGCAGGTGCTCATTATATAAAAACAAATCACAAATTGCTTGAGTTTTGTCCACTTCAGTGATAGAAAATGATTGTCCCTACACTTAACGAGCGTCCTTAAAACATCTTAATACAGAGATGTTGATCTTCTTGTTGTTGTTGTATAATGCGGGACCGTTATTACAAGTAATAGCATATTATATTTTGATTATTCTCAGAATTTTGGACCTAGTAGGCGATGGCTATGTATAAAACATTGAAAGAGATTATTTGGAAATCCTAAACTAATTAGATACAATTCTTTTGTTTCTTTATAGCGCAATTTATTATTGGTGAAAAACTACCTCTATGCAAAATTGTAGGGTTTTGTCTTTTAGTAGAATTGTTGTCATGGTCAAGAATTTTATAGCTCAATTGATATATATATTTTTTTGTCTTCAACAAAAATTTAGGGTTAAAATCACATTCTTATTGTAACTATCAAATTATCCCAAAAAAAAAAGAAAAAAAAAAAGAAAAAGAAAAGAATTGTTAGCATTTTTTATGGGTTTTTAAAAAAAAAAAAAAAAAAAATCTGAAATCTCAATATAGTCGTATGTAAAATTTGATTAAATTATGTTCCATCTTCTTTGAACAAATTTTATTCAAATTATTTATGTTGTTTTATTAACAAATTTCCTAAATTAAAATTTTATTTATTAATACTACTTATTAATTAAATGTGTAACATATATATTAACTTTTTTTTTTTTCAAACTTTAGAAGCTAAATCCTTCACCCTAAAGTGTGATTCAGATTCAAATTCCAAGCAGTAGCACTTACACGAGCTTTATTGAATTGTAGAAAAAGAGGGATGAAAAAAGAAAAAGCTTTTTTTTTTTTCTTTTCTTTTTTTGGGTGTTGAAACTACCAAAATAAGCAAAGATGTTGGCTTTTTTTTTTTTTTTTTTTTTCTTACCAAACACACTCGAGAATAAAATCTCGAATCTTTCCAAATTCAGATAAAATCTATTTACCATCAATGGAATATCTCAAACCCAAAAAAAGAAAAAAAGAAAAAAAAAAGAAAAGGTTATTGACTATTGTAGTATAGACCAAGTCTATTGGACCTTTAAATACCCTTAATACGAAAAAGGTATTTCATATATTGGATGGATGTATATTTCATTTACGTGGTGTGGATCTCATAAGACTAATATGATCCACACACTTTAACAGAAATACAACTCTTCAGGTTTTAATTAAATTTAATCATGCAATTGTGTTGATAAATGAATTACATAATTAGATATTTAAAAAATTATATAATTAAATTTAATAATTTTTGGAAAATGATTATTTGTTTTTTGTTTTTTTGTTTTCTGTGTTGCATGCAACACAACATAGTTGAATTTAATTAGGAGGTCTAACATAACATTTAAGAAACTCCGTTTAAATTTTGTCCAATAACATAAAATTACAAAAACTAGCTTACCATATGCATGGTATTTTTGCTACATTAACAGGAGAAAATGAATGGAAATGTTGAAGAGAGGATGAGGTGTTACACATCATTTTATCCATTTAATAATGGGACGATGAGGTGGTAAGGAAGATGGAAGAAGGTGCAGCCTGTGTGATGGACACCTTGTCCAAGATCACACAGTCCCAACTAAGCTAAATTCACCATATTTTCAATCATCTTAATGCCTCCACTTAGTCACTAGCTCGCGTTACTAAGTTCGATACCTTATTCTTATCTTTATTAACTCAAGCAAAAAAAAACTAATAGTCAGACTAATCAACGTCATTATCAACTATTTGCTTTATTTATTTCCCATCTGATCTGATGTATAACTCTTTTGACATCGCCTTCAATAATTACTTTTGAAAATTTCTCTTTAACGACCACAGCTGCATGTGATGTATACATTTTGAGTCTTTCAGAGAATTTAAGCTTTGTAAATATTTTATTGTCAAAGAATAAAAAGAATTATTGACTTTGATTTTAGTATTGATGAACATCTTTAAACTCTTCTGCAACCAGCCAATCACAGAAACCTCTTAGACATCAATCGTTGCTAACTTTCACCATTATTACACGCATAACTGCATCCACCTTCGCTGCATCATTACTAACTTTTTACTATTAACATTGGTTCTAGTTAAAATGATAATGGAAATTAAAGTATACAACTCCAGAATCAAGTAAATAGCATGCAAATTTAAAGTTAAAAGTTTGAATCCTTCCAAATTCGAACAGAACCTCCCCAACACCATAAGAAGATCATCCACAAGAAAATGTAATTCCTAATTATTGACGGTTGAAAAACAAACTACCCACTAGCCCTTCAAATACCTCCAAAAACTCTACGGCTCTCTCTCTTTCTCTCTCTGTGAAAAGTGAAAATGGTATATTCCTCAACCGTTCTACCAAAACTAACCCAGGAACCAAACGCAAAGTCCCTCTGGTGCACCTTATTCACCAACAACCAATAACTCGCATGATCCATAGACGGCTTTGAAAACGTGAACTTACAAAAGAACCACTTATAGTAATTAACGAATCAGGAAAAAAATTCAAAATAGAAAGGTGAGCAGTACTGTGCCCCATAGATAATTCATTTCATGTAATAAATGCTACAAATCTTGCATATTATAATAAGAAAGACAGGCATGGAAGAATACCGAGTATTAACTACCAACCATATCCAACCACAAAATCTTTATTTATACCTACACATCAAAAAAAAAAAAAAAAAAAAAAAAACTTTATTTATACCTACGCACACATGTATATGGGGGGCCTCAAAAACACAAATTGCCCAGATGTACAATTAATCCAAGCTGCTATGGGTTGTGTGGGTATACACGTACAGTCTTAGTCTTAGTCTTCTTGAAGGGGCTACCATTGGCCTCATTGCGAGGACGGACAACATGGGCAATGAATTGGACAAAGTCATCGAACATCATTCGCTTCACAGACCTCCTCTTTCCTGGGATGACACTTGCATGTTTTGTTTTGTTGAAGCCGAAGCTGAATTGAACCGAGGCAAGTTCTTCACTTGTTGGGCTCAGCTTCATCACCACCGACTCACCTGGGTTTTGTTTCCTCATCAATATTGTTTCTCCCCTCTCGTTAGTTTGTTCTCTCTACTAGCTAGGGCCCTTTCAAGTTTTGGCATATAAATAGAAGGGAATCAGCGGGGTCCACACTGCGCAAATACTAAAGGAAAGTGGGAGGAAAGGGTGTTAAGTTTCCTTATAGTTTGAATTCAACGGGTGTCTCACGCGACACAAAGTGAGACTTCATTAATTTTCTTTCATCGTACATATATAAGAACCTAGTCTACTGCAACACTATGAGAGGGTTTACTTTGTAATTTTTTATTCCATCGACCATTAAGAGAGAAGAAAAAGATCATGGAATATGAGGGTGCGCATGGGGTGTTACCATTTTAGTTTTCATCACACTCGAATTGAAGGGAAGGAAGGGTAGAAGAAGGTGCAGGCGTGGCGTGAGGACAAGGGAAACGGATCCTCACCATTTCCCTTTGAAATGGGGAGGCCTAGAGGGTTTTTGGAATGTATGTTTTCATAACTCATTTCTTAAATTTTGTGGGTCCCAACTAAAGTTGTTTTGTTTGAATTAGTTTTTTAACTCATTTTTATAATTCTAAACTAAAAAAATTGAGTTAAGAGTGATGAGAATTTAAACAGAGTTTTCAATCCTAAAAACTGAGATATCAAACATTTTTATAAATATTTAGTGAAGTGTGGGATCTACGGTCAGACCACACTCCACCACACTTTTTCTCTTTTTCTTGTTCACTCATTTGCTTCCAACGTACGGAAGGCCGATGTTTTCTTCTACTTTCTTCTTTCCTTCTTCTCTTTTCTTTCTTTCTTTATTTCTTTCTTTTCTTCTTGACGCTGGGTTTTTGCGCTAGTTTCTTCCCTTTTTGTTTTCCTCTTTACTCTGGTTTCTTCTCTTAGCTTCTTCTTCTTTCTTTCTTTCTTTCTTTTTTCTTCCCGTGGTGATGGCAAAGGTAGATGAGTTTAAGGATTTTATGGGGTAATTTGTTGTGGTGGTTTTTTTTTTTCTCTTTTTTTTTTCAACTTCTTCTTCTTTATTTCTTTCTTATTTTTTTTTTTTTTGATATATAAGAATTTGTTGTGGTGTTGAAGGTTTTGGTGGTGTGAATAGATCTTGAAAGGGTTTGATTTTTTGTGATTTGTATGGTGGTGGGTTTGTGGGTTGTCTATGGGGGTGGAAACTGAGATATGGAAACTAAGTTCAAGTGATGAGAAATGAAATATGAAAACTGAGTATTGAGATAGGAGCAAACCAAACAGGCCAGTGTTTTAATTTTCAAAATGAGATGAGGTCCACAAATGCTTGCCCTCTCCAACATTGGAAGAAAACTGAGAGGGCAGTTGATAGCAGGATGGTTTCATTGAATTGTACACGCAAACTGCGTAGTTCTTCTAAATCAAAATTTACTTCTAAAATATATTCAATTAAATATTTAATTTGGTTCTCGACCTTTCTGACTTTATCTCATATTTTAAAATGGTATTGATCGAGTTTTTCAAATATTTTAAATATGAATTTTTTTTAGAGAAATGAAAACGTTAAGGACCTTTTCGGCATCTGCATTAATTGAGATTAATAAAAAGACTTTAGTGCCATCATCAACTACCACTTGAGCTTGACATCAATATTTGTGATTGATCAAATCAAAAAAAAAAAGAAAAAAATTGTGCTTGATTTTAATGTTTTTATTTGTTACATCAAACTTTTCAAGGGACCTTTGTTACCTTTCCTTTAAAAAATTAAAGATTAAACTGAAACATTTGAAGAGTTAATATTATTTTAAAACATATTATAAGGTTAAAAACTAAATATATAATTAAAAAGACAAAAGTTTACCTTATGGCCCTTTTTTGTGGATATGGGAGCTCATTACCTCTCTTTTTCTTTTTCTTTCTCTTGGAAGAAAAAAAAGGGCATAAATGTAACATTGGAATAATAGTTGGGTTAAAATAGTTGGTTTTACTACTTAAAAACTGTGCAAAATTTCTCATAAACCTTCAACTTCGAGACCATCAAAACTAAGATTTGGTGCTGGTAGTGACAGTGTCAGTGGCTCATTGCGCAGGCAGCTGCTCATTATATAAAAACTAACCACAAATAGCTTGAGTTTTGTCCACTTCAGTGATAGAAAATGATTGTCCCTACTCTTAACGAGTGTCCTGAGAACATCTTAAAACAGAGATGTTCTTCTTGTTGTTGTTGTATAATGTGGGACAGTTACTAGTAACAACATATCATATTTTGACTATTCTAACAATTTTGGACCTAGTAGGTGATTGCTATAAAACGAAAGAGATAATTTGGAAATCCTAAACTAATTAGATGCCATTTTATTTTCAGTGATCAAATACTAAACTTAATTGTTTGACAAATGCAATTGTTTTTATAGGTTCAATATTTTCTTCATAATGCAATTTATATATATATATATATATATATATATATTTTAATGAAAGAAAAAAGAATCTCACGTGTGTGATCATTGACCAAACTCACTTGAACCCACAGAATTCATGACATGGGGCACCTCTGGGTGTGTTAGGGCTATCTACGTCGTGACACAGCATTTTTGCAAAACACAATACTCGAACCAAGCAACTCTTGAACCCGCAGTGTGATCCAATCCGGACTCATACCAAAGTACCACGCCCCAAGGGCATAATGCAATTTATCTTTAATGAAAAACTATCTCTATGGCTAAATTCATATTTAAATGGTTAATGACTAAATTAAAATATTATATCGTTTTATATTGTACTATTTATTACTTTTTCTTCTTTTATCTCCCACATTTTGTTCTAAATAGCATACTAGAGAGGATTTTAGAAGCAAGATGTGATCCTTTCCTATTGGAACCATGAGATTCCCCTTACATTATCCTTGTCAATTGAAGCCCCTCCCTTTCCTTTTCCTCTCCCTTTTTGGACGTTTCTATCCGAGTCATATCTCTATTCTCTCAAATCCATTCTTCTTTTAATTATAAAATTGAAGGATTGCAATAATTTTTTTTTTAAATAAAAATAAAAATATTTACGCATGAGTACCCTTAGATAAAACACAAAGGTAGGAGTAGTGGCGAAGTCAGGATTTGAGTTCGGGGGGGGGGGGGGGGGGGGCAAATTTTATATATGATACACACACTTACACACATAATGTGAATATATAATATTTGAAACCAATTTGAAAAATTAAAAGCTATTTATTTAAATATTAAGTGATATTTTATGTAATTATACCAAAAAAAAAAAAAAAAAAAAACTCTACAAAAAAATGCTTATTCATAATATTGTATTTATCTATTGAGATATTTCTCACATTAATGATCTATTTTTAATTTTTTTAGAGCCAAAACTCAAGTTATTAATGAAACTATTAGTAGTTAGATAAATACTGTGGGGCCAAAGAATCTGGCAACCTCGGCCCATTTCATATTGAGCCCAAGGCCCACGACGAGGAAGAAGGAATGTTCGAGGACGAACAAGGAAGGCCCAAATTGTCGAGCAGCATAGCTGAGGATAATCCTGTCCTCGGTCAACCAAGATCATCAAAGGGAAGAGCGACACATCATCAAAGACAACCTCCCAAAGCATTCCAAAAAGAAGGACGAGTATGATGGACTAGCCATGGGAGCATGGTGGAGGAGCAATTCTAGGAGAAACTGTCACCTTCACATTAAATGCCCACAACTAGCGTTTTGGCCGCATTGATGAAGAAATGACTTTGAACAATGCCACCTCGGTTACCGCAACTCACAGAACGCCAGAGAGGACGTCTGATAGGACATGCACTCAAGTATAGGCTTAGATGATCAACGGGTGGAAGGTCAAGATCGTTTAAAGAGGACTATATAAGAGGAGAAACCCACCATAGAAGGGGGGCTAAAAAAAGGGAGAGAAAGCATGATGGCGATCGTAAGAACCCCTGTAACCACTATCATTTAGTACATACAAGAGCAAAGCTCCTCGGATGGTGTCGAGGACGAATTTTCCTTGATGAACTCAATTCATTTTTGTTTGATCGTCATAAATCCCCATGCTAACCGTAGCCCATGCACCAAAACCTGGCTCTTTGGCATACTCTTTACAAATTCATTGTACTGGATCCATTAGGCCAAGATCCCATTCATTTTTGGGCGTAGTCTGAAAATCGAGACCCTACAAATACTAAGTGTAATATATGTGAATTTCTATTATTTTGGTTAATGTGGACCCATAAAAGGTTCAAATTATAATATGGTAGGGACAAACTAAAAAATTTAGTGCAAGGCATGCTAGTGGAGGACTTAAGCTTCCTCAATGATTCGTTTAGAAGTTGTGCTCTATTTCAACACCAAAGAAATAGAGTGACATTTAATAAACCCAAAAACAAAAGTAGGCAGGAGTATTTAATAAGTATTAGCTATAATAACTAAGGGTATTTTTTGGGCGGGCCAAGAGGGGCAATTGCCCCCCCTTGACCCCCCTAACTTCGCCGCTAGGTAGGAGCAAGATGACTTCATTGAATCGTGCAAACTGCATAGTTCTTCTAAATCAAAATTTACTTTTAAAATCCCATCCAAAAAAGAAAATTAATTTTAAAAAATAGTTAAATTGGTTCTCAACCCTTGTCTCATGTTTCAAAATGATATTGAGCTTCCAAATATTTTAGTTTAGTCATCAACCATTTAAATATGGGTAAAAACGATCCCAACCATCTACTAGTGAATGGAAAAGTATGTTGTGGCAAACCAAAATGCTAAAATCAAACACTAATGCTAACATGGAGCCTGAGGTGAAAGTTTAAAAACCAACATAGATATATCAATATTTGTGCTTATTTTAGTGTTTTTATTTGTCAAATCATACTTGTATAATACATTTTTAAAGGATCTTTGTCGTCCTCATTTGAAAAATGAGAAAAGTTGCGAATGTTTTTAAAAACTTTAATGAGGGAAAAAGTGGCTAATTTTTTTAACAGCTTTATATATATATATATATATATATATATATATATATATATATATATATATATTTACTGTGTTTGACAGCTTTTTATACTTCTTATAAGAGTAGTATTAAATTTGGATTCGATTAACGGGTGTCTTTAGAGTATTTATTAATTAATTATTAAAAAAAAGTTTTTGTACTACTTTTGTAAAAAATATAAAAAATTATAAAAAAAAAAAGTTACATTTTATTTTCTCATAAAAAGTTTTTAAAAATATTTTTTAAACCAATGCTATTAGAGAGCATCTATTAAATTTTTCCTTGAAAATTTTCTAAAATGATTCGTTAACAACTACTCTAGAGACACTCGCTAAAAAAAAAAGAGATTAAACTGAAACATTCGAAAGATTAATACCATTTAAAAAAATAAGACAACGGTTGAAGACTAAACCTGTAATTAGAAAAACAGAAGTTTACCTTATATAGCCCTTTTTTGTGGGCATGCGAGCTTATTAACCTTTTCTTGTTCATGAAGAAAAAAGTGACATAAATGTATTGTGATAATAGTTGGGTTAATATTGTTGGTTTTACAGTTTTGATGCTAGAAAACTGTGCAAAATTTCTCATAAACCGTCAACTTCAAGACCATCGAAACTAAGATTTGGTGCTGGTAGCTAGTGACAGTGTCAGTGGGTCACTACGGGCAGGTGCTTATTATATAAAAACAACCACAAATTGTTTTGAGTTTTGTCCACTTGTTTTTCAGTGATAGAAAATGATCATCCTTACTCTTAATTAACGAGTGCCCTTGGAACATCTTAAAACAGAGATGTTCTTCTTGTTGTTGTTGCATATACGTGGGACCGTTATTACTAGTAATAGCATGTAAACTTTTGATTATTCTCACAATTTTGGACTTAGAAGGTGATGGCTATAAAACATTGAAAGAGATAATTTGGAAATTCTAAACAAATTAGTTACAATTTTTTTTTTTCAGCGATTAAATACTAAACTTAATTGTTAGGAACCATTACTTTCAGCGTCAATCTCAATCAAGTGCAATAGTTTTATATGTTTGATATTTTCTTTGTAATGCAATTTATCTTTGATGAAAAACTATAACAGTTGGTGGTGAACGAGTTTTTAAGGGTGGCCATTTGTGTTCGCAATTTAGGTTCATGTCGTGTTGAGCTATGAATATTTGGCTATATGAGTTGACTTGAACCTGACCTATTTAGTAAACGCTTAGGAATCTTTCACCCGAGCACGACCTGTTTATTAAACAGGTCAACTTGACTCGACACATTTAACTCGTTTGATTAACAAGTCAGGTAAAGGTCAATACAAATGGTCCATTTAATAATCTCTTTGATGAATAGGTCATACCAAACCTATATAATTTTTCTCAATTTTGATATATCTAAAATTAAAATACGATTGCAACTATAAATATAGTAATAAACATATAAAAACAACTATTAATTAAGCAATAATATCAAATAACTAATAATTTTATAAGCTAAACAGGTCAAACAGTTCAGATGGGTTTGTATGTTGAACACGAACATGACTTGTTTATTAAAAAGGTTAGTCGTGTCAACCCGAATATGACCCAAATCCTTTTAGTCTCGACCCATAACTTGTTTATAAACAAGTTAGTCATGTCAGGTTCACGGGTCTTGTCAGATTTTGCCACCCCTACGTGTTTTGATTAGTTTGTTTTAAGAGTCTAGGTTTCAATCGAAATTGTGAACATATTGATTGGGTTGGCAACTTGGCCGTTACGCTCACGCATCTAAAGAAAAAAAGGAATAACTCGCTTATGCTTGATAGGGACCCATATAAGCCATTTGTTCATCTTTTCCCACTGTCTCGGATTTTAGGATGAGAAAAGATGTGCAGAGGGAATTTTGTAAAATTCTCTAATGGGACCCATGTAACTACGCCAGTGACAAAAGTGTGGTTTATAAAATAAAATGGGCTATTTTGTCCTATATGAATCTCTTTTAGTTTTAATTATTTGCTTTGCATGGGTTTTTTTTCTTAATAAATCATTTGAACAACAATGGCTGGAGGTGTATTTTATTTTCTTCCGCTGCTTTAGGTTTCTTTCATCACCTCCAAAAGCAAAAAATAATGAATCTACTTAGAGATCATAAAGGCAGAGATGAAGATAGTAAAGAAAATCAAAGTTTGCCAAAAGACATGATACATGATATGATGCTCTGTCGTCCTGGAAAATCCATCTTCAGATTCAAGTGCGTGTCCGAGACACTACTTTTCAATACTCCCCGACACTTTATTCCATCACAACTATTTCACTCAAAATCTCCACCGACCCTGCTAGGCTTTTTCTACAATTAATGTCCACAATCCTCAAAACCTCAATCACTGTGTGGACTGTGGACCAAAGTTGCAAGGACTAAGAGGTCTCTTTCGTACCCAGGCGTCATCAAGGTGTGCCTATAACATCCTGTAGTTTTAAACCAGGTCTCTTTCCAGTGGCAGCTCCAGGACATATAATTAGGGGGGTCAATTAGAAGACACATTTTGGGTAAAAAAAAGTGAGTCTTTTGATTTTTTTATTACAAAATTTTTCATAGTACATACTCGCAAGAGAGTAAAATATGAGAAGTGTTACATTTACAACATTTTCACAACACTTTTTCAACAAATTTTAGGTTATACAATTTTATTAGTTCTAATTTAAACTCCCTATTGAAATTACTTTTTTCCCATGAACATAACGTTTCTCATATAAGATAAACTATAAGTTCATTGCATATTGTTTATTAATATATATGGTGAAGATACTAATTATTATTGTTAAGATTAAATCTTGGAAATCATCTATTGTTTGTAAATACAATCAACATATGAATTATTGTTGTTAAATGAACTCTAAGCGAGATCTAAATACAATAAAATTTTATGTACTAGTTAATTTTAAATTTGTTAAGATCTAAATGATTTTTTTAAGATTTAAGATAAACAAATTTATACTTTTGTTGTTAGGTTTACTATTTTTTCCTCATATTTTAGATCAAATTGGTTTTATATATATTTTTTTTTTTTTTTTGGGGGGGGGGGGGGGGGGGGGTTTAAAAAGACCAAGATGTTGTCAACATGATCATATTCAAGTTCATTTAAGCGAGGCTTAAAAAAAAAAATTTAAGTCTAAGGGGTTCAAAATTTATTTTAGGGGCCTCAAATAAAAAAAATTAAAAAATTATATATAAATTTTCTTTTTGGCCTAGCTCAGGGAGTTCAACTCAGGGGGTTCTTTTGAACCCCCTGAACTGTACCTAGAGCCGCCCATGTCTCTTTCTTCTCGATGGCAGTTTTTTGTTTATATATATATAGATGTGGTCAAGTTATCCCTGATATAACTTTACAGGAGTTTCACATTTTTTGGACCATTGATTTGTATTAGATTTAAGGATGAAAAAACCACTCATAGTCATGTATTTGTTATTCTCTAGAAATTAGTAACTAAGTCATTAATTCTTTTTATTAAAAATAGAAAAATAAAAAACAGCATTAACTCTTTGCTCTCCATCATCTTCATCTTCTCTCCCTATCACATGGTCTTTTTCTCTCAAAAAAAAAAAAGAAAAAAAAAAAAAAGAAAAGAGAGAAGGAAAAATAGCATGCTTCATAGTTTTGATAGTAATGATCAAAGCAAACTTCTTTAAAAGTCTGAATATATATATGTGTGTGTGTGTGTGCGCGCGCGTGTGTATGTATGTATGTTGTTAAAAAGTTGAAAGCCATGTTTGATTTCTTATTCCTCAATCAAAAGAAATCCTGCACAAGTAACTAAAATAGTGCAACCACGACTAGAATCGGATAAGGATTGAAGTTTCATTCATTTTACGAAAATTCGAGCATAGGATAATGACTTTTTTTCCTTTACCAAGTACTTAACGACACCATTCATGAACTTTGGAATAATTTTAATTTGGAATGAGAATTATTTAAGCAAAACAGGAACACAGCTAAACAATCCAAAATCATTTTTTAAATTGCAAACTTAATAGCTGAACAAAACTTCAATTGTTATTGTCTTTCTTGTCTTCAAGCCCATAATTGACGCCCACAAGATAGAACACAAGACCATGTGAGAGAGGGAGAGAAGATGAAGATGATGGAGAGCAGAGAGTTAATGTTGTTTTTTATTTTTCTATTTTTAATAAGAAGAATTAATGACTTAGTTACTAACTTCTAGGGAACAATAAAGACATAACTATGAGTGTTTTTTTTTTTTTTTTTTTTTTTTCACCCTTAGATCTAATACAAATCAATGGTTCAAAAAAAGTGCAACTCTTGTGAAATTACATCAGAGTGAGAGAGAGAGAGAAAGATGGGTTCAAGTTACACTTGATATAACTCTTGTAAAGTTATACATTTTTTACACCATAGATTTCTAAAAGATCTAAAGGTTAAAAAAAAAATATCATTAAATGCTATTACTTTCCATTTCATTCCTAATTAATACCAACAATTTTCTCTCTCCTTATTTAATGTTTTATTATTTTTCACTTGATTAAAGGCACATGCCATTTTCAACAACCAAGAAACCATGCTAATCTACTTCAGACTTCAGAGCCAATGCACAGCAGCCAAAGCTTTTTGTTGGTGATAAGTAAAATTATGGCATATAAGGCACTCCAAATCTAACCCATTGGCTTTGCTTATAATATGAAGCCTACAGCTTAAGCAGACGGGACCGGTTAGGGGGGGGGGGGGGGAGCTGACCCTAAAGTTGACAGGCAGAGATTTGATAGATAAGTCCGCGAAGCACACCAAAGGGGCTGACACCGTCAAAAAGCTAACGCTGATAAGGCTGAAGGGAATAAAATAAGCTGACAATCTTGAAGCTGGCAGCTCTAGTGTAACCTTGGCTTGGCCACTATGCATAAGTATATAAAGAAATGACTTGTATCCCATTAAATGCTAGTTTTCTACAAGGAAAGGATTCCGCAATATACGCTCATAAGGATTCCTATAAGGAAAGGACTTCTAGCCCAAGGAAGAGATGGTCAACCTTCTACTACTATAAAAGCCTCAATACCCTCACAAATCAAGGGATGCATAATTCACCTCAGCTCTGGCACTCTAGAGTTGTGAATAAGAGTGACTGTCGGAGGGTATTTAGCCAGTACCACACTGGTACTTCTCTTAAGGCCTTTAGTTTTTGTGTTGTGCAAGTTCTTGTTAGGAGCACGTGAGGATCGTGTGGCTCGCTAGTGATTTTTCAGCATCATTAGTTGGCATCGTCTGTGGGAACATGTTTTGTTGCAATTCGTAAGCCATAATATAGTTTCCCGAACAAAAGAGTTACATGGTGCTTACTCGCTCGATGGCAACCATTAACGACGTTCGAGAAGAGGAACCATCCACGACTGCCCTCGAGAGATAAGTTCAAACTCTCGCCGCTCCCGTGGAATGCCTCACCAAACAAAACCATGACCCGGAAGAACAGCTACGCCAGAAGAATGCAACACTGAATAACCAAAAAAATGATCAAGAAGGGACTAGTGCTGAAAGAAGGAACTAGGAGGGACCTGAAGGCGGTAATGCTCCAAACCAACAAGAACGACAGGAAAGCAGTCGTCCCTTCGGTTTTGATACGGCCCTCCCTTACATGGTTGTGGAGATGCAATTGATGAAGGAAAGGATGAACCTTATGATGAACGCCCTTAAAGGACGGGTGTCTAGCGACCTCGATGATTTGGTCCATCGAACCGATTCGCCATTCACCACCTCTGTCAACTCCTTCCCCCTATCGTAGAAGTTTCGCATGCCATAGATTGAGAGCTACGATGGAGTCAAAGACCCATTTGATCACTTAGAGACCTTTAAGACCTTGGAGTAGCAGACAAGATCATGTGTAGGGCCTTCCCTCCAACAATGAAGGGCCCCACGAGAATTTGGTTCAGCTGGCTGACATCTAACTCCATCAGCACTTTCAAAGAGCTGAGTGCCTAATTCACTTCGCACTTTATTGGGGGGCACTGGTACAAGAAGTCTACTACACGCTTGATGTGTATCAAGCAACGAGAGGAAGAAATGCTGAGATCTTACATAGCCCGCTTTAATAAGGAAGCACTCTCGATTGACGAGGCTGACGACAAAATACTCATGGCAGCATTTACGAATGGACTGAGGAAGGGTAAGTTTTTATTTTCACTATATAAGAATGACTCAAAAACTATGTCAGATGTGCTTTATAGGGCCACTAAGTACATGAATGCTGAAGATGCTCTACTAGGTTGCGAGGAAAAGCCTAAGAAGAGAGAAAGGCAGGAAGATACCCGACAAGAAAAAGTGTAGAAGATGGTGAGAACTGGAGAGCGAAGGGATGATAGGCACTCTAAGACCCCTATGGGGAGATTCACAAACTTCACTCCACTGACCACCCCAATTGACCAATTCCTAATGCAAATCAAGGACGAGGGGACATTGGCTTTCCTTGGAAAGCTAAAGGGAGATCCCAACAAGCAGTCCAGAGACAAATACTGTCACTTCCACCACGACCACGGACATGACATAGTTGATTGATATGACTTGAAACAGCAAATTAAAGCCCTCATTAGGGAAAGGAAGTTGCAGAAGTTCGTCAGCAAGGAAAGGGCAGACCTGCTTCCTCAAAAGCAAACTCCCTGATGAGACAACGAACGCCCGAGACAGCCCTTGGGGGACATAAGGATGATTGTAAGGGCGCAGCCGGCAACGACTTATCAAAATGGGCTCGAAAGACTTATCTTAGAATGGTCTATAACGTCCAGCTCACAGGCGTTATCCCGAAGATGCTGCAAGTCAAAAACCCCCTTATTGGTTTCTCAGAAGAAGATGCCCGACATCTCCACCATCCGCATGACGATGCGCTTGTCGTTAGCATCCAGGTAAGAGACTATAACATGTACAGGGTCTTGGTCGATAACGGAAGCTTCGCGAATATTCTCTACTACCTAGCATTCCAACAAATGCAGATCAGCAGAGAGCAACTAGCCCCAACCAACTCTCCACTTGTTGGGTTTAGAGGAACTAAAGTGTACCTCCTAGGCGCGGTCACATTACCGGTCACCATTGGAGATTATCCTCAACAAATCACTAGGGATGTTACATTCCTTGTGGTCGATTGCTTTTCTGCCTACAACGCCATTATAGGGCGACCTACCCTTAACTCTTAGAAGGTCGTAACTTCGACCTATCACCTGATGATCATATTCCCTACTGAATACGGAGTAAGGGAATTACGAGGGGACCAAATAGCCCCGCGCGAATGATATATTGCGATGCTAGAAATGGATGATCATTTGCAAACTATGAGCATAGAAGAACAACGGATGGGGGTAGAACCCGTAGAGAGGCTCGAGGAGATACCCCTCGATAGCTCCAGGCCAAACAAGACCACCGGGCTTGGTACTTTTGCCAGTCTGGTGGTTCGCTCAGCACTCGTAACTTTCCTTAAGGAAAATCAAGACGTGTTCGCTTGGAGTCTTAAGGATATGTCAGGAATTGACCCTTCAGTCATGGAACATAGGCTGAATGTGTCACCATCCTGTCTACTCGTTTGACAGAAGAAGCGAATTTTTGCCCTAAAACGAGACCGAGCGATAGCAGAAGAAGTTAGTAAGCTACAAGAAGCAGACTTTATTAGGGAAGTGTACTACCCCGACTAGTTAGTGAATGTGGTAATGGTTAAGAAAGCCAGCAGAAAGTGAAGGATGTGTGTGGACTTTACTGACCTGAACAAAGCATGCCCCAAAGACGGCTATCCTCTCCCCCGGGTCAACATTCTAGTAAACCCTATGGCTCAGCACAAGCTGTTAAGCTTTATGGACACTTTCTCTGGTTACAATCAAATTCAAATGCATGAAGCTAATCAGGAGAAAACTTCGTTTGTAACTAGCCAAGGCCTTTTTTGTTATAAAGTGATGCCATTCGGCCTAAAAAATGCAGGCACGACATATCAGAGGCTTATGAACAAGATGTTCACACAGCAGATTGGGAGAAATGTCCAAGTCTACGTTGATGATATGATGGTGAAAAGCCAAAAGGAGGAAGATCACTTGGAAAACCTCAAGGAAACATTTGACACTTTTTACTCTAACAACATGAAGCTTAATCTAGGAAAGTGCGCCTTCGGAGTGACGGCAGGAAAATTCCTAGAATTCATGGTGTCATAAGGGGGCATCGAGGCCAACCCAGACAAGATCTGGGCCATAATGGAGATGGTACCCCCAAAAAATGTGAAGGAAGTACAAAGTCTCAACGGCAAAATAGCGGTGCTGAATAGATTTGTGTCAAAGGCAACGGATAAATGCTTACCCTTCTTTCGCACACTAAAGAAATCTTTTGAGTAGACTGTCGAGTGTCAGCAAGCATTCTAGGAGTTAAAAATTTATCTCTCTTCCCTGCCGTTGCTAAGTCCCTTGCAGCTCGATGAGGAGCTTTTCCTCTATCTAGCCATCTCTACTGCCCCCGTCAACACCGCCTTGGTCAGAGAAGAAGAAAGAGTGCAAAAGCCTGTGTATTACACCAGTCGGGCACTTCGCGTTGCCGAAGAAAGATACCCGCCCATGGAGAAACTCGCCTATGCACTAGTTACGGTAGCACGCAAACTCAAACCATATTTTCATGCCCACACAGTGATTGTCCTAACCAACAAGTCCTTGCGACAGGCAATGAGCAACCCTGAAGCTGCTGGTCGATTATCTCTCTTCCCTACCGCTACTAAGTCCCTTGCAACTTGATAAGGAGCTTTTCCTCTATTTGACCGTCTCTACTGCCGCCGTCAGCGCCGCCTTGGTCAGAGAAGAAGAAAGAGTGCAGAAGCCTATGTATTACGCTAGTCGGGCACTTCATGTTGCCGAAGAAAGATACCCGCCCATGGAGAAACTCGCCTTCACACTGGTTATGGCAGCACGTAAACTCAAACCGTATTTTCAAGCCCACACGGTGATTGTCCTAATTGACAAGCCCTTGTGGCAGGCAATGAGCAACCCTGAAGCTACTAGCCGATTGGCATTATGGGCCATAGAGTTAAGCGAGTTTGACATCCAGTACTGCCCACAAACCGTCATTAAAGGACATATCGTCATAGATTTCATAGCAGAGTTCACAAATGGTGAGGACAGGGGGGTAGAGGAGTTTCTTCAGTGGAGCATACATGTAGACGAATCATCCAACAGACAGGTTGGGGAGTCGACTTCGTACTACTTTCACTCGAAGGGGACGCGGTCAAGTGTATGGTCTGCCTCAACTTCCATACCACCAACAATGAAGTGGAGTACGAGGCTGCTTTAATAGTGGGGCTTGATCTCTCCAAAGCTGCAGGAGCCGTAAACGTGGTCATTTACTACGACTCTCAGATTGTCACCAACCAGATAAACGGGGACTACAAGTGTCAAGGTGAAAGGATGAAGAGGTATCTGGACCAAGCAAAGAAGATGGTAGACGAGTTGAAGGCCAAAATCATATAGATCTCCAGGGGAGAAAACGAACAAGTTGATCGCTTGGCCAAAGCCACCTCAGTCGAACATATGACCATCCTGGATAATGTACTCTCTTTTGTTCAGCTTTCTCCACTAATAGATTCCATCGATGTGTAGGAGATAGGCTTCGAAAGCAATTGGACCACGCCGTTAGTCTCTTACTTGAAGAACGGCGTATTGCCAGACGGAAAGGATGCCTTAAGAAAACTGAAGGTCCAACCAGCGAGATTCGTCTTAATAAGAGACGTCTTATATAAGAGAGGTTTCTCCCACCCATACCTAATATGCTTAGGTCCTAAAGAAGCAGACTACGTCATGAGAGAGGTACACGAGGGAATCTGCAGAAACCATTCAGGGTCAAGATCATTAGTGCACAAGCTAGTGCGAGCAGGGTATTTTTGGCCCACCATGTAGAAGGATGCCTAGGCTTATGTCAAGACTTGCGACAAGTGCCAAAGGTTTGGTAATATCATTAAATAACCAACCGAAGAATTGACCCCAATTACAGCCCCATGGCCGTTTGCTCAATGGGGATTAGACATTATGGGACCATTTCCTATAGCAGTACGACAATTGAAATTCTTGGTAGTAGGTATCGACTATTTTACAAAATGGGTGGAAGCTAAAGCCTTGGCCACCATTACGGAGAAGAATGTGCGGAGTTTTGTTTGGAGATGCATCATATGTAGTGATAGGCCACAATCATAATGACCCTTTGTGATTAAACCAATTAATTACTTAGCCAAGTTATTAATTAATCAATTTATTATGCAATTGCGTGGAAGCACAAAAAAATCACCAAAAACTAAAAATGCAGCGGAAATTAAATAACACGGTGATTTGTTTACAAATGGGGAAAAACCTCGCGGCAAAAATCCCAACGGGTGATTTTTAGGTCACCACTTCTGAAACTCCACTATTATAAAATCAAGCGGTTACAAGTAAAGGAATCCAAGTACCTTACCAACATACAGTTGAATCCTTACCTCAATACCCAATTGCACTTGATCTGTAGTGATAATTTCAACCTTTGATGCATAGCCCGCAAGTACGTAACTAACCAATGCACGGATCCCAGTATGCGACTTCAAATCACCAACTTAAGGAAGAGAGGTTGGTTATAAAGTTCTTCAGTTCATCCTACACGATGAAGATCAGGAAGATGCTTGGTCACAAAACCCTTTGGTGCAAATACACAGCAACTTCTTCAGAGAAGATGAACTAGGTTAAGAATTTTGTCTTTGATCATAATTTGCTTGAACAGAGATTGCTCAATACTTTTACAACTTGTGTACAACTTGACGGCTCTTAAAACAATCCTTTTATATGTTTAGGGTTTGGAGAAAAGAAGGCCCAAAAGCATATTCATGGATTCCAAGAAAATTAGATAAGAAAATCTGAAATTATAAATCTCGACAGATAGCAGGTGTCAAGGTAGCTATCAAGCAAGTGTCGAGCTTTAATGAATTTGCACTTCAGCTTGCTTTTTCTTGGACAGATTTGATGATTTCAACACTTGACCTTGAAACCTTGTTTCTTGAAGTATTAAAAATATCTAGAACTATCCAATTACAAGTAGAGTGCGTTTTGTCAAAAGATTTAGCCAATTTACATAAATAAGTGACATATGTTCTTAGCAAGTGAAAACACATATGTCCTAACAATCTCCCCCTTTGGCAATCCGTGACAAAACCACAATAAACAAATGAACATATGAGAGAAGTCATAAATCACTAAACTCATAATTCACTTGTTGAATATAATAAAATCTATCCTAACATAAACTCTTGAAAAATTTTGCAAGAAGAGAGTTTATGGCAAGTACATTTTGACAACCTATATTTCTAAAACACTTTAAACAAAACTCATTAAGGCATATTGTGTGAAACAGAAATAATAGATTGCATACAAGTATAAAAAACATGTGTATAAAGATAGAAAAGAAACAACACATGAAGAGAGAGGTGAAAGAAACATACATCCATATATAGAGAAAATAAGTACAATGTATGTAAAACTGGTCAAAAGACCTCATATACAAGATCAATGTATTTATAAAGAATGGAAAAGAAAAGATACATCAAAACCTCACTATATCCCTCAAAAATATCAACACTCCCCCTATAAAAAATGTCCTATACTAACTTTCCCCCTAAGATGACTACTCTCATAACCCAAAACCTACTCCCCCTTTTTGTCACGAGTGACAAAGGATAGAGTGTCATGTAGACATCTCATCAGTAGAGCTAGCATCTCCATCATCATCATTCGAAGCGTCATCATTATCACCATCCTCAGAGTTTGAAGCCGCTGGAGAAGGTGGTGAAAAAGTAACTTCTGGAGCAAAACCACCCATGGTCGCCTACCATTGTGCAATACGACCAACATGAACATTCACCTGATACAACTCGGAGGAGAGTGTATTGAGGCGAGCATCCATGCATTGTAGCTACGCCATGATGTCTCCAAGAGATATATCGCTCGTAGAGGAAGAAGGAGCAGATGTAGGTGGAGCAGATCTGGATGGAGCTGAACGGGAAGGAGGAGTGGAATTCATCTGTCTCGACCTAAACTGAGCCTCACTACATTTTACGGTAGCAGCATCTATGACACAGATGTGTGTGAAGTGGTCAAACATAGGAAAGGGAATAGAAAAATGGCGTAAAATCCTCGTGATATCGGAAGGAAAGATAAGCTTATCACGGGACGCCGAATCAAGATGAACATCTATGATAGAAAAGATAAAATGAGAGGGAAAATCTATAGTATGATGCTCTAAAAGAGATAACAAAAATCGAGCATGAGGCTCTGTGATAGAGTTGTAGTGAGAGAGAGGATGGAGTACAAACGTCATCACCATGTTTAGGAATTTAGGACCTTTAGCAAAAGGCCTACATGATGTGTACTGATGCTCACCCCAATCAGCAGCGCGTTGACAAAAGGCAGAAATGAGCTCATCTTTGGACACAATCCTCAGATGCTCACAAGAAGGATAGTCAGGAAACTCTATCCTAGGAACCCTAAGCACATCTGTAACGAGTTGCGGTGTGACAGGGATGCGTGTACCTCGAACGCGAGTGAAAAAGAGAGGTACTGAATGATCTATCCCGTGCATTTTGGAGTAAAACTCCTGAATCAGCATGAGAGGACAAGTGACCGGGACGTCACATAGTGACTCCCATCCCTTACTGTGAATGACAGAGGGAAGGCCAGTGTCGGTGAAGTCCGCAAAATGACTTAGCATTCCGAATGAACACCTCGTCGAGAAAAGTTCTCCGAAAATGCCTTGTGGGCATCTCTATCACGGAACCAAAGGTTAAAAGGAGCAGTATCAGAGGAAGAGGAAGCTCCAGAACGTAGAGGGTTCCGAGCCAGAGTGGATTTACGTTTGGGTGCCATAGACACTACTAACGTAAAAGAATGAGAAAGAGATAGAGAGGGAGACAATCAGAAAAGACCCAACACAGTTCACATATATCAAATATATTGAACAAGAAGTACGTATGCATGGAAATGCATGAATATGTGACATGCAAATTGAAAAACATCATGGGCTTAGTCCAATCCAATCCTACTAGCACACAAACATAAAGCACACATCTAAATTCATGTAAATATCATTCTAATGCACATGAAATGCAATGTATGACATTTTGAAAACATTTAAGTAAAAACCCAACCCAAAATTTCAAGAAAAGCCCATCAATTTCGAAAAACCCCAAAAATTTCCAAAAATCTCAAAACCTAAGTTTCAAAACATGAAATGCATGAGAAAGGAAGGGAAATAAGATCTTAATAAGTGATAGAAACCAAGGGAAGACCGAAAATCAAGTGGGCTTAAGGATTTGAGTGAGAAAAAGAGGTTGGGGAGATGAACAGCCGCGAACAGATCGAGAAAATGAAGTGCAGATTGCGACAGATCCTTAAATAGAAGCTTCAGTAATTCTCGACAGCTGAGGTGTCGAGAGGTATCGAGGAAGCTGTCGAGGAGGTGTTGAGGAAAAAGGTCGTCGACAGCTGCAGGTATCAATAGGTGTCGAGGAACAACAACCAGTTTCAAAGCACAAAAGCTCGATCGATCGACAAGGTATCGAGGAGGATCAACACAGTAAAGATTAAACCTAATCAGAGTGTGCCTACTTTGAAACCACTTGATAAGCCACAATCTGAATAACCCCTTGTGATTAAACCAATTAATTACTTAGCCAAGTTATTAATTAATCAATTTATCATGTAACGAAAATTAAATAACACGGTGATTTGTTTACGAATGAGGAAAAACCTCGTGGCAAAAACCCCACCAGGTGATTTTCAGGTCACCACTCCCAAAACTCCACTATTATCAAATCAAGCAGTTACAAGTAAAGGAATCCCAAGTACCTTACCAACATACAGTTGAACCCTTACCCCAATACCCAATTAGACTTGATCTGTAGTGACAATTTCCACCTTTGATGCACGGCTCCCAAGTATGTGACTAACCAATTTGCAAATCCCAGTATGCGACTTCAAAACACCAACTTAAGGAAGAGAGGTTGGCTGCAAAGTTCTTCAGTTTGTCTTACACGATGAAGATCAAGAAGATGCTTGGTCACAAAACTCTTTGGTACAAATACACAGCAACTTCTTCAGAGAAGATGAACTAGGTTAAGAACTTCATCTTTGATCACAATTTGCTTGAACAGAGATTGCTCAATGCTTTTGCAACTTGTGTACAACTTGACGGCTCTTAAGACAATCCTTTTATATGTTTAGGGTTTGGAGAAAAGAAGGCCCAAAAGCATATTCACGGATCCCAAGAAAATCAGATCAGAAAATCTTAAATTATAAATCTCAACAGATAGCAGGTGTCGAGGTACTATCGAGCAAGTGTCGAGCTTTAATGAATTTGCAGTTCAGCTTGCTTTTTCTTAGACAGACTTGATGACATCAACACTTGACCTTGAAACCTTATTTCTTGAAGTATTAAAAACACTTAGAACTACCCAATTACAAGTAGAGTGCATTTTCTTAAAGGATTTAGCCAATTTACATAAATAAGTGACATATGTCCTTAGCAAGTGAAAACACATATGTCCTTAGCAAATGAAAACACATTTGTCCTAACATGTAGGTTTAGCATCCCTAGAGTCTTAGTCTTAGACAACAGGAAGCAATTCGACAGCAACTCCTTCTAGGACTTTTGCTCATAGTTGGGGATACGAAACCACTACTCCTCTCCTACCTATCCTCAAGCTAACGGATAGGTCGAAGTCACGAACCGATCCTTGCTCAAGATTATCAAGACTCGGCTCGAGGGGGCAAAGGATATATGGCCTAAAGAGTTGCCAAGCATACTTTGAGCATACAGGATAATGGCGAGGATGCCTATAGGAAAGACACCATTCCGACTAACATACGGGAACAAAGCAGTCATCCTAGCCAAAGTCGGACTCACAAGCTACAGGGTGCATAACCATAATAAAAGCAAGAATGAAGAGGCCATACGTCTGCAGCTCAATCTAGTAGACGAAGTCAGGGCGACAGTGGAACAAAGGCTCGCACGATACTAGGACCACATGGCCAAGCACTACAATTCCCTGGTTCGACACAGAGACTTCCAGGTTGGAGACCTCGTTCTAAGGAAAGTCATGGGCGCTGCAAGAGACCCAACCTAAGGGAAACTCAGCCCAAACTGGGAAGGACCTTACCGAATCACAACATGGGAGAGGAAAGGTACCTACCATCTAGAGATGCTAGACGGACGGAAGTACTACTAGTAGAAATGACAACATGGCCCTTTTATTTACAGTTCACCGTAGTGAATTTTAGTTATACTCCTCAAATTTATCATTTACTTTAGTTCTTGCTACAATAAGCCTAAAGGCCAGGTTTTTTTTTTTAAGAACTACCTTTTTTCTATGGATGCATGGCAATAAGAGGAGTTTATTCAAAATGGCTAAAGTTTTTTATTTATTTATTTTTTATATAAGTTTATAGTTCACAAAAAGTGGATGACCTTAAGCCTGCAAAAGTGGGCGACTTTAAGCCCAAAAGGCAGACGGACCCATTCCAAGAGGATGAAGCATGGTTGAAGCTCTTTGAATGGGTGAAAAACCAAGTCTAGATACAGACAAATCCATAAGAAGCAAATGACTTCATTGTCCAAAACTATATAACATCAATTTATCCCAAAGGGACGAAAAAATTTTGGCCAACAAAGTTGATGGGCTCATCAAAGTGACGAGATTGTAAAAAGATGAGTTCACCGAGTCCGTAATGAGGACAAAGCTATAAAACTAACGGTCTCGTAAAAATGATGGGCTCATCAAAAGGATGGGATTATAAAAACGATAAGTCCAGTCCATAACATAGACAAGGTTATGAAGTTGACGGACTTATCGTACCCTTAAAACAAATGAGTCAAACATTAGCCCATGATGCAGACAACTTCACACCGGAAGAATGAAACGATGATTAAAATCCCTTGAAGGGACAGACAAAGTCTTTTAAGCAAACGGGTTCGTTAGTCAATAAAATAAACGAACCCATTACTTAATAAAGTAGATAAGGTCACTGGAGTTGACGCCTCCACTAGAGTACCCCTCACATAAAAATGGCTATTGAGGTTGACGGCTTTACTAAGTTGACGGCATCATGAAAATAGGCGGGTCTCCCAATGGACGGCTCTCCCAAGTCAACAAGTCAGACGTCAATAACAGTTGACGAGATCCAAAAGCGATGGTTTTAGTATCCTTAAAAATGGCAAGCTCTTCCCAAAAAGAGCAAAATTGTGATTATAGTCTGCAAGACAGTAGACGGACCTGTAGCTAAGCAAACAGGTCCATAATCACGCATAAAAATGGCGAATCAATACCATTAAATCTTGATCCATGACTAGGTTGACGGACGCGGCCAACGACTAGGAAATAGCCGTTAAGTAAACAAAGCAAACAACCCTAGAAAAGAGAAGAACAAAGGCAAATGATAATGCGTACATGTTAAAAACGATGGTTACCAAGTATCACAAACGAGAGTAGATCACTTACAAAAAAATGCCCATAAACAAAGGGGCACTTAGAAGCATTGTTTGCAAATTAAACAAAATATAACTAAAAAAAAAAAAAAAAAGAAAGAAAGGAGAGAGAAAGAGCTGTGGCCAGGTAGCAGGAGCATCACTCGAAATTTTTTGAATATGAAGGTTTTCCATGTCTAGATTCTCAATAGAAGGATTGGAAGTAGTGATGGGAGAATTCGTAGCAGGCTGAGCAAAAACAACGCCGCTATCTTCAGGTGGAAGGGCATCTTGGAAGTCGTCACCTTCAACAATGATAACGTCATCAGCAGGTGTCATCGACGGGGGATTATCCAAGGTGATCCCAGATAGATCCAACTCAGGAAAGGCTGACGCAACTTACTTGAAGCAATCATCAAACCCAGTGCCATAGTATCCACCACAGGAATCAATGAAGGAATTTGACATCTTGAATTTCTGAACTGCGTCAGTCCCAGCTGTTTCCACCTGCTCACGAAGGGTCGACAGCTCTTGTTCTAACTTCTACTTCTGACAACCCACCTCTTCCAACTTCTCCTTTGTCTCTTTCAGCTTAATGTTCAGATGACGGACGGCCACCTTGTACTGCCCTTGCTGGTTCAACAAGTTAGTATTATGTTTCCTGACGCGAGTGATGACACCTTCCTTGGCCACTCTTGGAGTGCTTTTACACGTACCAAGGCCTAAGAAGGACATAGTTGTCAGTCAATAAACAAGAAAAAGATAAGAGGAAAGCTAGCTAGGGAAGACAGCTTACCCGTGTTAGATCAAATAGAGCTGACGCCCCCAAGTCCTCCATTCCCAACTGAGCACAAGGATCTATATCCGTTGGTTTTATGAAAGATTTAACTTCTTCGATAGCATAATCTTTGTGTGTCAGCAGGCAACAGGGTCCCACAATGATGGGATCGGAAGAAGTCATCACCCCTTTCCTGCTTCACGGCCTGATTTGGGGATGAATTCTCTAGGGGCTCGTCTCTAGGAGTGATGGCCACCTTTTTAAGTGGACGACCATCCTTCCCACTAGGTTTCCTCTTTGACGAACCCTTAGTGATAGCCTTGGGAGCTGACAAAGATGCCAACTCCCCATTTGCCTTCTTTTCCTCCTTTTGACAGGCAGCAGTAGCCCTTATCCGTTGCTTAGTTGCCTCAATCTTTGCAAAGATAGCAGATATGCAGGAGGAGAATTGATGGTAAGAGCTAAAGTGATGGAACAATAAAAAAAAACTACTTACAACAACGAGAAAATTCCTCTAACTTGCGAGTTTCAAGCGTCGGTTTCAGACCCCTATAGTATGAGTAAAGAGTGTCAAGAGTGATTAAGTACTGACACTTTCGTTCCTCTAAGGGAATATCTAGAACCCGACAGATAAAATCCCTCTGCTTGTCAGTTATAAGGGGGCGAGTGTTGGCTAAAAAGAAAAACAACTTGACGACATTAAAACACTTCAAATATATATATATATATATATAAGTTGATGGGATTAAAAAGCGGTCGGCTAAAACCTAAATCCTTGACTAGAGCCCAAGTATTGTCAAAATAACCACGGGGCATTGTCTCCCATTCTTCTTGATGGCACACCCAGTTCATCCCTTTAACAAAAAAGTATCTACTTTTCCAGTCTCTGTTTGAATCTGGTATCTTAGACACTAATCTCAAATCCCTCTCCCTAATGGCGAAATGGTACATCCCCTTAGAAGAAGCAAGGTGCTGGGGTTTATAGCAATAGAAGAACTTATCTAAAAAAAGTTGACAGTGTCCTCCGCTCAGACAACCCATAAGATCTTAGCACTTATAAAGACCCTCCATGAATTCGGAGCAATCTGGCTAACAAAAAACCCCAGAAAGTCAGCTAACTGACGGTGTAAAGCCGTTAGGGTTAGTCTGAGCCCCATAGCGAACATAGCATCGTAGATGCCGATGTCTGCGGTTCTCCCCGTATAGCACTTTTCATTTTCCTTGGGGAGACGGATGGGGATGTGGTTTGGGATTTAGTAATGGGCGCGTAACTCTTTGAAAACCCTATCACTCATTTTTGGTAAAAATTTGTTAACAGCCTATTCCTCAGGAAGAATGAAAGGATGGCTACCTCCAGGACTTCCTAAAGTTCCCTCATAGGACTCCTTGTCACCTTTATCTCCATCACAATCCCTTTCCTCTACCTCCTCAACTTTACCCTCCTAACCTACTACTTTATCTTGGCCTTCATCTTCATAATTCCCTACCTCCTCGATAGGAGACTGGGTTGACGTCTCCCTCTCTGACGACTAGGAAAAGCTCTTGGACTCATAACCGGAACCAAATACCTCGTCGTAGCTCGCTCCATCGCGGACCAACGACTAATCACTCAACGCTTGACATCTGACTACCCACAAGTGACGGATTCATTCTAAGCACCTAAGATGACGACCTCGCTATAGAGAAATCAATCGAGATAAAACATATACAAAGAAAAAGCACTTATGAGTCTCTTAAAATGAGTGACGGTTTTGAAAGCAACGGCAACAACACAAGCGATGATGTAAGTGAATTGATGGAATAGAGGCGATGAGTCTTCTCTCAAGGAATCAGCAACGATGAAATAGGAGAAATGAGGAGAAGTGACGGGTTATATATAAAAGGGAAATGCACAGAAGAAGAAGAGACGCCCTTGTCCAGGAGTGGGGCCAACTAGAATGTGCCACGTATCTGAGCATTTAATAATGGCTACTCGAGGAATCGCCTATGAATGATTTTCTCTCTCCTAGCCAAAAGGAAAATTAGCAATGAAAAATATAACTACATAACCCATCAGTTTAAACTGACGAGGATATGGAGTAGGAGGCAACTGATAAGTAAAATTATGACATATAAGGCACTCCAAATCTAACCCGTCGGCTTTGCTTGTAATATGAAGCCTACAGCTTAAGCAGACGGGACCAATTAGGGGGGGGGGGGGGGCAGAAGCTGACCCTAAAGTTAACGGACAAAGATTTGATAAAGGAGTCCACGAAGCACACCAAAGAGGCTGACACCGTTAAAAAGCTGACTCTGATAGGGCTGAAGGGAATAAAATGAGTTGACGATCTTGAAGCTGATGGTTCTAGTGTAACCTTGGCTTGGCCACCACGCATAAGTATATAAGGAAATGACTTGTATCCTACTCAATGTTAGTCTCCTACAAGGAAAGGATTCCGCAATATACGCTCATAAGGATTCCTATAAGGAAAGGACTTCTAGTCCAAGGAAGAGATGGTCAACCCTCTACTACTATAAAGGCCCTAATACCCTCACAAATCAAGGGATGCATAATTCACCTCAGCTCTGGCACTCTAGAATTGTAAACAAAAGATTTCTCTAAGTTGACCGTCGGAGAGTATTTGGCCGGTACCACACCGGTACTCTTTTTAAGGTCTTCAGCTTTTGTGTTGTGCAGGTTCTTGTTAGGAGCACGTGATGACCGTGTGGCTTGCTAGTGATTTTTTGGCATCATCAGTTGGGATGATTCTTATTCTTATTTTTGCCGAAGCACTGGCTCTCTATGGAAGTGTTTTTTACTAGAGATTCTTGTGGCTGTGGGTGAGTGCAATTGTTCTACCAATATATGTTTTAGGAAGTTGCCTCGCTATGGTGACAGGATATAGAATTAGAAATTAGTTTCTACTCTTAAATTTTAATAAAGTCCTTTCTCATCTTTGTGATTTGGCATTGTGAGGATTTAAATTTAAAGTTAAAGTTGTGTAGAATTATTGTGTTATCATTTTTGGAAGGATTTTTCCTCGTGCCTTTGTTACCTTTATCAAAAAAAAAAAAAAAAAACCAAACCTCCCATCTCATTGACAAGCAAGTGAAAGCTACAACAGAAATTTCAATGCAGGAGAAGAAGGTGAGTTCAGAGAGGTCGAGAGAGAGAGAGAGAGAGAGAGAGAGAGAGAGAAGAAGAAGAAGAATACGGGTTGAGTGGAGAGAGTTGAATGACTCATTTGAAAAGTGGGTTGTTGAAAATGTCACCTACCTTTCATCAAGTGAAAAACAATAAATAAGGAGAGAGACAAAAGTGGATTTCTCTCTCCCTCTCTCTCTCCTCCACCACCTCCACAGGTTGCTGGCAAGCAAAAAAAAAAAAATGACGTACAAAGATGTTGTTGCTAGCATATAGCCATATCCTCAAGAATATAACTAATAGTGTTATCTAGATTCTTTCTAGCCATTTGTGATCATAACTGTAGTGTAATTTCTTGATTGTAATTATTTCTATATAACTAATGGATTTTAATATGTCAATTTTGTGGCAAATCTTCATTTAAAAGGGTGCTTCAAGGATAATTAGACCATATATTCTGGGTGCCATCTAGCATATCACATCTGTGTTCTGAAACCTTCTTTGGGAACATCTCAGCGCATATCTAGAGTTGTTCTACAAAGGGCATGGCTTTTAGAAATCTAAACTTGTTTAGAGTGTGGATGTTGATATGTGTTGGTTCAGAGCTAAAATTCACTCCCCTAGTAGCTGTTCTTTTCTTTAACAGTGTTTGGACTGCCGGCCTGTGTCAAGATCTTAAAATGATTATCTAAGATCAGCTACACCTTCTTCCCCTTTTTCTCTGATGACATATGAAAATATAAATTTGATTTCCATTCTTTATGGTATTGGACAATGCAGCATACTCTTTCTAACAAAGATTGAATTTTTGAAGATATTAATCATTTGAAAGGGATTTTTGTAGATTCCATAAAATATAGTACCCTTAGTCATGGTATTGTGCATTACGTGCCCACAAATGTTGCAGAGTTTACCATATAGGACAAAGAATTTAGTGAAGAACACAGGAGCCTCAATGCTAAACTCTTTCTAGTAACTTTACTTGCATGTATTTCATCTCATCTATTGATGCCACGCTTTTTGTTAAACTCTTTTTTATAACTAAAATCATTGTGTCTTGTTGTATTGTTCAATTCTAATAATCTTTGTGGCATTTTTATGCAAACCTCTGATTTATTACATCACTATTGGAAATTCTTATTCATTTAATGCTATTTTTTCAACCGTTGGATCTATTAGAAATCTATGATACAAAAAATGTGTAACTCCTTAAGAGTTACACCAGGTGTAAATTTGACATAACTCATTTATATATATATATATATATATATATATATATATATATATATATTATTTTTTCATAATTTTTTTTTATAATATATACATCTTATGTGAAATAGTGAGTAGATATTGAAACTTAATAGTTTCTTAAAAAAAAAAAAAAATTGAAACTTGATAGGCAAAATAAAAAAGGCACGACTATTCAATATTTTTAAATGTATATGTAGTATAAATTTATATAGTTACAAGATGCAATAAGGGATGGTCAATAAAAAGTCAAACGTTTCACTTTTAAAATAGAGATTCTTTTATGTGGAGAAAACTAGGCTTTAGTTAATCAAACAACAAGTTAGGTAGGCTTGATGATAAAAGAGTGAAAATAAATAAGTTTAAACTGAAGAAAAAAGGTCCTTGAAAATGTCCGAGGAGACTGATTCTTATAAAATATTCTCAAGTATAGTTACAAGTCTAATTCTAGATTGCTATAATACTTCTTTCTAGGTTTTCCAATCCCCTACTTTCCAGTGGTCTCTTACATTATATATCTCCTTCTTAATGATCTTGGCCCTCCATTTGTTGATCATCTAAGTCACTACTTGAGTGCTTGTCCCATTGGACACCCTCTCTAGCTCTTAGTGAGTCGAGATAGCCAAGGCAGCATTGTTCAAGGGTCTTCTCCACATAAATGCGGCCAGAAAATTATCTGCAGAACATTTAATGCGGTGGTAATGGCTTTTCCTTAGATATTTCTGAGTTTCCATCCCTCTTATGCGTTCACAATACACGTTCCTATCAGTGGAACATCTTGGAAGGTCACCTTGAACGATGAGACATGTATTTGATCTGTGCTTTACTCATCCGAGGAAGTGAGCCTTCTTAAACTACCTTTCCCATACTCTCTGTTGGCATCTCATTCATGGGACTCGAAACTTGACATTTTTACTACTGTTTATCGATTCTCGGATTAGTCAACCTCTTCAGACAAAGCCCAAGGCTCGATATATAATTTTTTGGGCCCTTAACCCTACAATAGCCCCTCAAAACTCCGGTTTTTTTGCCCTCTTATCCAAGGAGGAAAAAGTAGGGTTTTGATTTAATAAAGGTTAAGGTCATTCAGTAATTTCTTTGACTTACACATGCGGGAGTACCGTTTTATGTGCCCCATAACTGTTACTGACGCTTCAAAGCCCGTGACATGTCATTAATTGCTCTAAGCAGTGCTTTGTTCCCCTCATCCAACGGTGAGACGCAAATCCTGTGGTTGGCATTTCTCCTTGAATTTTGAGCGGGATAACTCCCACTCAATCCCATCCCCTATATAAGGGACCTAGGGAAATCATTTTCCTTCATTTCACATGTTCTCAAGCTCTCAGAGATT
Source organism: Quercus variabilis (assembly GCA_030445155.1). NCBI lineage: Eukaryota > Viridiplantae > Streptophyta > Magnoliopsida > Fagales > Fagaceae > Quercus > Quercus variabilis. The sequence goes on from CP129446.1 coordinate 56,817,509, forward strand.
CCTAGCTCTCAAACCTTCAAGATTTCCTAAACTTCTAAAGTCTCCAAGTTTTTCCTCTGAAAAATTCAAATCTCCAAGAAGTATCAGAAGCAACTAACGTCCTTACTCTTATAAGATTTCTTTTTTCTAGGTTATTTTCTCCTCGGCCTTCTATTCTTTATTTCCTTTTCTTAAAAACTTAATCTCTTTCCCTTTAGTTTGAACAAATTGGTAGATTTAAGCATCTCATAGACTCTAAAGCCGGTATGGAGGGTTTTAAAGCTAAGTATCACATTTCGTAGGGAGTAGCCCTACGGTTTTATGCTCTAGTCCAAATGGTCACACATAGAGAGGAAGGGGAGGTTGTCATTCATATGATCGCTTTCATAGAAGGAGGAATGACACTCCCCATGGGCAGGTTGCCTCGAGACTATTTGATCAACCATAGGTTGGATCCCCATCAATGCGCCCTTAACCTATTTAGGGTTTTGGGTAGTGTAGACGCTCTTAACGAGCATATGGGCCTGAGACTCACATGGCACGATGTCATCCATATGTATGAGTGCCACAAGCTCAAAGTGCAGGATATTACCTCAAGTCTCGGTCTGACATTGTTAGACTTATACCGTGTCGTCCTAAGTCTAACAAAGGTATGAAGGATGACTACCTGATCGCCTCTGGGGATTGGCACGACGGTCTTTACTACCTAACTCGGGAGGGAGATCCAGGTGGGGTACCCTAGGTTTAGGTCCTTGGCACGGGGTTTAACACTTTGCTTTCCTCTGATGACAATTTTTATTGATCTAACCATAATTTCCTTCTCGGATGTTTTGCAGACAAATAGCATGTTACTCCGAGACTTAGTCTGGTCAATGTTCTAGCTCTCAACAATTTACTGAGGTCCAAGATTTTTGTGAGTACAGACGGGCAACTGCAAGCTGTCCACCTGGTATTAGACTTCGAGCCCTTATCAATCGCGTTCCAAGACGTGGGCCAAGCCGTAAGGGCAGGCAATCCTAGAATCTACCGGATCAACATTTCACTGCCCGATTTCTTAGCTCAGGAAGATCTTCCACTGGTTGTACTGCCACTTTAATGGGTTTTGCTTGAAGAAGCAGCACCACCAGGGGAGGAGATTGCCTTTTCATGCTCATCACTCGATGAAGAGATAGATAAATTTCACTTTGAGGAAGAAGAGAACCCAAGGGCTCAACTAATTCGCATCTCGGACGTCGAGGATGAGCCTAATAGGCACTCAAGTGTTGAAGCCCCTATTCTGGTGGTTACCCGTCTAGATAGCACCTCTGAAGAAAAGGAAGACAGGATGGCATTGAACCGGGGGAACAAGGGCCTAAGAGACCTTATGGCCACAAGGAACACGGTGTCAACTTCGAAAGAGGCCTTTTTCATCCTCTACCCCCTATTAACCTTAGACTGCACGTCATTCTAGATCTAAAGAAGAAAAGGCAAATCCAGGAGCTTGAAGAAGGGGAGGTGGGCCCTCAAAAGGGGACAAAATAGCAGAGAGTGGCCAAAGACCCTCGGGACAAAAGGTCCACTTTTGTGGACAGCTGGGAGAAGCAAACGAGGGCCAAGGTGCACCTTCAGTTTTGTACTTGTCTCCTCGGCTCGAAGTGGATGGGGCTACCATCCCTTGGACACCTCTGTCAGGGAGTTCCAAAGAGGTCACAGTCCATACATAGCCGAGGCCTTGGAGCAGCCTCTTCTCTTACCTAAGGATATGGACGCTATGAGGAAGTGGAAGCAGCAGGACCTCTTCATGTCCCTAAAAAGGGACCTTGCCATCGTAAGTTTACAGCCACATTCCTTTTATTTATTTGAGTACTAATGAGTTTTTTCTCTCTTTTTTTCATTCTCATGGGGTTGCTATATTATTTTTCTTGCAAATCACCCAAGAGGTCTTTGTGGCCAAGGAATAGGTCAAGAAGGCCCGAAACGATGTTAGAAACAAGGTCCACCTCCGCCTCAAGACTAAAAAGGCCTTGGGGGCTGTGAAGGAGGAAAACGTGAAGCTGTTTTCCAAAGTGACTACCGAGGAGAGGGAAAGAAAAAGTGCTTAGGTAGAATTAAGGAATGCCAAGACTCAAGCTAAGGACCAGCGCAAGTTGCTTTATCAGACTGAGTTAAAGCTGGCTACTTCGAGGCAACTTGTGCTGGATCTGAAGGCAGAGCTGCAAAAGGCTAAGAAGGCAACTTAGTTGGCCAAGGAGACAGTAGAGGTTGAAAAACAAGCATCCTACACCCTCGGCGTGGAGGAGACGCAAGCCAGGCTCACTAAGGAGCTAGCCAAGGTCTATAGGGATTACTACGATACTACATGGGTAGAAGCCCTAATGTTGCAGGAGTCCCTGCAGATTTAGAGTGGAGGCAACCGAGGAAAGTGTACTACCACCCCGAGATCCGTGAAATCTCGGTTGGCCTTCCATCCCCCATTTGCCATTACTCCTAAGTCTTTAGAGTAGCCCCTAACCGCACAAGTTGCTTTCCCCTTCCCTGAGATTTTGAAAGAACACAGCCAAGCTGGTGATCATGACCAAGGGACTGAAGGGGCCAAAGACAAAGGTAAGGGCAAGGGGACTAAGCCCCCTTCAGAGGCTAAGGATGCTGTTGAGGCCAAAGCAAAGGAGATGGAGGTTAAGACCAAAAAGAGTGATCCTTAGGTCGAGGATGTCCCTGCCTCTCAATTTAGCCAAAAAGAAGACGCCCCCCCCCCCCCGCCCCCCCCAAAAGGCCAAGAAGTAGCACTTAGGACTAAAATTGTAGTTTCTTTTGTTGTTATCATCATTGTCGTTGTTGTTGTTGTTTTTTTTTTTTTTTTTTTTGGTAGTGGCATTTTGTCATTGTATATAATGTACTTCCTTCATTTAATGGAAATTCTTTTCTTTTTATCTCTCGTACCTTTAATTTATATTGCTTTGAAGCTTATTTTTATTGCAAATAGCACTGAACCATTGTTGTTCTGTCTTTAATAAAAACTAACAATAATACACTACTAATAATCTAAGTAATTTGATGAAGTACCAACAGTAAAGAGGCCTATCACATACTTGTATTGAGAATTGAACTTTTTGCCACGAAGACTGAACCTAATGAAGACAAATATATACTTTGTAAAAATAAAAGGGTAGACAAACCTCGTCCTGCTCATCACTTAGATAAATAAATGAGGACTTCAACTTACTCAAAGCCATCAATCCAAGGAGTTGGGTATAACCCTGGATCTATTTTGGCACTTAGTAAAAGACTAATAAATATCACAGTGTTAATTTTCCCCTCGTATGTGATCCAAGGGATCAGTTATGACTAGAGTTTTGTTTAATACTTAGAAGGATACTATAGGGTGTTAATTTCTCCAAAGCATATGATTTGAGGATTTAGGCATGTCTAAGGTTCTGTTAAACATTTAGGAAAATGTCATTTAAGTATTAATTTAGCTGAAGCATGTGGCCCGGAGAGCTAGGCATAACTAAGGTTTTGTTTAATACTTAGAAAGATGTCATGGAGTGTTAATTTCCCCAAAGCATGTGGTCCAGGGATCCAGGCACATCTAAGGTTTTGTTTAACACTTAGAAAAATGTCATTTAAGTATTAATTTAGCCGAAGCATGTGGTCCGGGGAGCTAGGCATGACTAAGGTTCTGTTTAATACTTAGAAAGATACTGTAGAGTGTTAATTTCCCCAAAGCATGTGGTCCGAGGAGCTAGGCATGCCCAAGGTTCTATTTAACACTTAGGAAAATGTCATTTAAGTATTAATTTAGCCGAAGCATGTGGTCCAGGGAGTTAGCCACGACTAAAGTTTTGTTTAATACTTAAAAAGATAACAATGGGAAGTACGATGTATTTAAACAATAAATGAACATATGGCAAAAGAAACCTTCATTAATAATAATACATTTTCAGATTGTTTACATTCCAAGGGCGTGGTATTATATGTTCATCTAGGTCTTCGTGGAAATATGCTTCTATACTAGCCATCAAGGTGATGCGATATGGCCCCTCCCAGTTGGGCTCTAGTTTTCCCCATGCTAGGTTCTTTGCAGTACCTAGAACCTTTCTCAACACCAAGTCACTAGGCGCTAACAATCTTAGCTTCACATTAGCATCATATCCTTGCTTGAGTTTGAGTTGGTAATATGCCAATTGGACCTTGGCGTTCTCCATCCTTTCTTCAATCAGGTCTAAACTCTTTTCTAGTAACTCATTGTTGTCGCTTGGACTGAAAGAACTTGTCCTCAACCTTGGGAAGCCAGTTTTTAAAGGAATAACCACCTCAGCTCCATAAGTCATTGAAAAGGGAGTCTCCCCTATTGATTTGCAAGGTGTGGTTCGGTATGTCCAGAGGACATGTGATTGCTCTTCCACCCATTTTCCCTTCGCGTCATCTAACCTCTTCTTGAGTCCATTCACTATGACCTTGTTAACAGCCTCGGCTTGTCCGTTCCCTACAGGATAAGCTGAGGTAGAATACCTATCCGTAATTCCCAAGTTACAACAGTATCTCCTAAAAGATTTATTATCGAACTAAAGGCCATTGTCCAAGATGAGGGTACGAGGGACCCCAAATCGTGTGAGAATGTTTTTGCAAACAAAATTCTTAGCATCCACATTCCTGATATTTGCCAAGGGCTCAGTTTCAATCCATTTAGTGAAATAGTCTGTGCCGACTAGCAAGTATCTCTTATTTTTTACTACCTTAGGGAAAGGGCCTACGATGTCCAAGCCCCATTAAGCGAATGGCCAGGGGCTGGATAGAGAATTAAGGACTCTTCTCGGTTGGTGTATGTTTGGCGCGTACCTTTGACACTAGTCGCACTTCCTTACATATTCCTGTACTTCCTTTTGCATGTTTGGCCACTAGTAGCCTTGAGTGATGGCTTTGTGTGACAAAGAATTTCCTCCAGTATGGCTCCCACAAATCCCCTTATGTAACTCCTTCATGAGTGATTCTGTTGCCTCAGGGTATATGCACAACAAGTATGGCCCAAAAAAGGAACGCTTATATAAATTTTTGGTCCTCGGACAACCAAAACCAAGGAGGCTTTCTCTATACCTTGTCAGCTTATGATTTCTCCTTGGGCAAGGTGTCATCCTTCAAGAATAGTACCATGGGGTCCATCCAGCTAGGCCCTACTCTAACTTGGTGAACATGGACCACCTCTCTTTTCACTTCTGTGGGCTTTCATAAATCCTCTACAAGTATAACTCGAGGTAAGCTCTACACTGAGGAGGTTGCAAGTGTGGCTAGAGAATCAGCATGTGTGTTTCTACTTCTTGGGATATATAATAGGTCGAAAGATTCGAACCTTGATTGCAAGTGTCTAACCTGACTCATGTACCTTTGCATTCTTCCATCTTTCGCTTCAAACTCTCATTTCATCTAACCAATGATCAATCTTGAGTCTGAGAACATCTTTACTGCCTTTTTGCCCATTCTTTGAACAATGCCCATTCCTGTCAGTAGAGCCTCATATTCAGCTTCATTATTTGTGGTCGAGAAGCCTAGCCTCAATGATTTCTCAATAGTAATCTTTTCGAGGGATACTAGAACTAGCCCCACCCCAAATCCCTTCTAATTTGCTGCACCGTCAACATATACTTTCCAAGATAATGGATCCTGTTGGGAGACCATGCCAACCAATTTTTCATCCATGTTGCGCTTTTTTGTTGCTACTTCTGATGGGGATTTACAAACTTAGCTACCAGATTCACGAGGACTTGACCCTTGACAGAGGTACGAGGCATGTATTTCATGTCAAAAGCTTGTAGGATTATGCCCCATTTAACAATCCTGCCCATGTAATCAACATTTCGGAGTAGAGCTCTGAGCGAGAGCTAAGTTAGGACAACTACTGTGTGTAACTAGAAGTAATGGAGGAGTTTACATGTAGCATGTATCACCGCCAAAATGGCTTTCTCCAATGGTAGATAACGGATCTCAACCTCATGTAGTGACTTGCTCACGTAATAAACCGGCCTTTATATGTCGTTTTCAACTCGTACCAGGACCAAGCTTACGACATGAGAGGCCACGGCAAGATAAGCAAATAGCACCTCATCCATCTCAGGACTGGACATGATAGGTGGCCGAGAGAGGTAATCCTTGAGCTGCTGGAAGGCAAAGGCACACTCCTCAGTCCACTTAAATCATTTCCACTTGTTTATCAATAGCAGTATTCTGGTCAATTTCTAGACTTCCTTGGGATTCTGAGGTGGCTGCAAACTGTTGATTGCCTTAATCTAGTCAAGGTTAACTTCAATTCCGCGATTTGTAACCATGTACCCCAAAAACTTCCCTGATCCAACCCCGAAAGAGCATTTGGAAGCATTGAGTCACAATTTGTGTTTTTTCAAAATTTCAGAAATGTTTCCGAGGTCTTTTATATGCTCAGACACCACCTTACTCTTTACCACCATGTCGTTTATATAGAACTCAAAATTTTTGCCTATTTGTGGTTCAAACATCCTAGTCATCATCCTTTGATAGGTAGATCCAACGTTTTACAAACCAAAAGGCATCACCTTGTAATGTTAATTTCTAGTGGGAGTGACAAAAGCTGTCTTTTCCTGGTCATCTAGGGCTAGCGGTATCTGGTGGTATCCTTGAAAGGCATTTAAGAAGCTCATCCGAGGATGGTCTATAGTTGCATCTACTAGCTGGTCTATCATAGGCATAGGGAAAGGATCCTTTGGGCAAGCCTTATTTAGATTTGTGAAGTCTACATATACACGCCACTCCCCACTCTTCTTCACCACAATAGTGTTGGCTAGCCACTCGGGGTAGAAAATCTCCTTGATAGCTTCTGCCTACTTAAGGTTCTTCACCTTATTTTTGACAGCATCAGAATGATCCTTGGACGAGTGCCGAGGTGGTTGCTTCTTTGGGGCGACAAATGGTGTTAAGACATATATGTTTCACTTGTTAAGAACATATGTCATTCATTTATGTAAATTAGCTAATCTTTTGACAAGACGCACTCTACTTGTAATTGGGTAGTTCTAGGTGTTTTTAATACTTCAAGAAACAAGGTTTCAAGATCAAGTGTTGAAGTTATCAAGTCTATCCAAGAAAAATAAGCTGAAGTGCAAATTCATTAAATCTCGACACCTGCTTGATAGCTCCTCGACACCTGCTATCTATCGAGAATTATAAAATCAGATTTTCTGATTTAATTTCTTGGGGTCCGTGAATATGGTTTTGGGCTTTCTTTTCTCCTAACCCTAAACATATAAAACGATTCTTTTTAGGGCCGTCAAAGTGTTCACAAGTTGCACAAGTATTGAGCAAACTCTATTCAAGCAAATTGTGACCAGAGACAAAGTTTTTGCCCTAGTTCGTGTCTTCTAAAGAAGTTGCTGTGTATTTTGCACCAAAGGGTTTTGTGACCAAGCATCTTCTCAATCTTCATCGTGTAGGATGAACTGAAGAACTTTGCAGCCAACCTTTCCTTTAAGTTGGTGTTTAAAGTCATGTACTGGGATCCGCGCATTGGTTAGTCATGTACTTGGGATCCGTGCATCAAAGGTGGAAACTGTCACTACAGATCAAGTCCAATTGGGTATTGGGGTAAGGGTTCAACTGTAGGTTGGTAAGGTACTTAGGATTCCTTTACTTGTAACCGTTTGATTTGATAATAGTGGAGTTTCAGGAGTGGTGACTTGAAAATCACTCGATGGAGTTTTTGCCGCAAGGTTTTTCCCTATTCGTAAACAAATCACCGTGTCATTTAATTTCCGCTGCATATTTAGTTATTTGGTGATTTGTTTGTGCTACCACACATTTGCATGATAAATTGATTAATTAATAACTTAGCTAATTAATTAATTAATTTCTATCATAAGGGGTCAATTCAGTTTATGGCTTATCAAGTGATATCAGAGCAGGCACACTCTAATTAGGTTTTAATTTTTGCTGTTTTGATCCATTGAGTCCTGTTTGTCATGGATAGAGGACAGTCATTAATTATACCTCCTTTATTTAATGGGAGTAACTATGCATACTGAAAAGTACACATGAGAGCGTTTTTGCAGTCCTTAGATGAAAAGGTGTGGCAAGCTGTAGATATTGGTTGGACTAAGCCAAAGGAAGCGCTGGCTGATTGGGATGAAGCCAAGATCAAGGCGGCAAACTTCAACAGCAGGGCATTGAATGCGTTATTTAGTGCGGTCACCAATGAGGAGTTCAAGAAGATATTCTCAACTAAAACTGCTAAGGAAGCATGGACCATCCTCTAGACAACCTATGAAGGTACAAAGGCTGTCAAGGATTCAAAGCTTCAAAGGCTCACTACAAGCTTTGAAGAAATAAAGATAGAGGAAGATGAGTAGTTTGATGAGTTCTATGCCAAACTCAAGGACATAGTGAACTCAGCCTTCAGTCTTAGGGAGACCATCCCTGAACCCAAGGTTGTAAGGAAGGTGATCAGATCTCTACCTGAGAGATTCCATGCCAAGATTACGGCGATAGAAGAATCAAAGGATATTGATAAAATTCCTTTGACTGAGCTGGTTGGAAACCTGTAGACCTATAAGCTAGGGCTGACAAGGATTGGCAAGATGGGTAAAGGCAAGAGCATGGCCTTGAAGGCGAAGAGCAGTGATACAAATGAGTCTTTCGATGATGAAGATTCCAAGATGAAGTCCTACGTTACAAGGCAGTTCAAGAAGTTTATGAAGAATGCCAATGGGAGAAGCTTCGATAAGGATCGTAGACAATCCAGTTCTTTTCAGTCTAAGGGGCAAGACAAAGGAAAAAAGGATGCTAAGGATGGCGGTCAGTACACTATTTCTATAGGACTGAAATGCTTTAGATGTCATGGATTCGGTCACATGAAGCATGAATGCCCTACATATCTCAAAAGCATTGGGAAGAGTAAGGCACTTGCTGCAACCTTGAGTGACACTAAGCCTAAAGATGATTCCGACAATGAGGATAACAGAATCTTAAATGCCTTCACTGCCACAGTCAATCCTACTGAAGGGATTGTTGAAGAAGTGCACGAAGAAGAAGAATTGGTGGAGTCCAAATTCGAGAAAATGGATGATCAAGATGATATCTATTCAGCTGATGAGAAACTTTACAAGCTCTCTGAGAAGCATGAGAAATTGTATAGGTTGGCCACCAAGAAGCTCAGTGATGTGGAACTTGATCGTGAAGAGTTGTCCACAAAGTTTGATGAGGTGAATTAAACTATTGGAGCATTGAGGTTTGAGAACAATTTCCTAGCTGAGAAGACCAAGAAGCTTGAAGCAGAGCTGTTTCAAGTCAGAGCTTAACTGGAAAGGACTTCAAGTGCAAAGCTTGATGAGATGCTCAGTATTCAGAAATCTGCTTTGGATCGAACAGGTTTAGGGTATGATCTTTCTTCCTCTCATATTACTTCTACTAGTGCTATTGTTTTTATTTCTCCTGCTAATAACACTGATATTGAGAACATTGATGATAAAACTAAATTAGCTAGTGAGAACTTAGACAAGGGTAAGTCTATCTTAGAAGCACCCCTAAGCAGGATAAGAAAGATGCTAAAAACCCTAGAGCTAAGAAGGCTAACTCTCAAAAGCCTAAACAGAAGAAGCAGCATCTCTGTCATCATTGTGGAGCTGCCGGTCATACTCGACCAAATTACTATAAGTGGCTAGCCACTCAACAAAGCAACAGCATGATTGCATCTAGAAGCCAGAATCAGCTTCAATCCTCTCTTGCTCCTCTTGGTGATCTTCTTAAAGGCCTTATATTCCTTTCGAACTTGAACGGTTTCTATTCTTCCCCCTCACCGCCGGTTCAAGGGTTTAATCAAAGGAAATGTTCTTCCAAGGTGTGGAAGAAAAAGGACTCTAAGTGATTTCATCACTTTCTTCTATCTTCTTGTTTTTGTTTGTTGCATTGCTTGTGTGTTTTGCATTTATTTTGAGTCAGTCTAGTTTTATATTTTACTTTGTTTAACATGTTTTTGTGTGTTTACTTTCAGTTTTGTTTATTTTGTTTTTGATATAAAAATAAAAATAAAAATTGAAAAATCAGAAAAATACCAAAAAAAAAAAAAAAAAACAGTGTGTGTTTTATCTACTTTGGTACTTGTGTATTTTGGAAGGTCATTGAAACAAAGTTTTCTAAACTTTGTATCTTATGTAGCTTAGAAGAGCATCTCTATGCACAACTAAGCAAGTGAGCTTTGTGGCTCTTGTTTGTAATGAGTAAGATTAAGTTATATCTTAAACTTAACACTCGTATCACTCTTTTTGACGGGTAGAATTAGAAAATCCTAAGAGAAAGGGATAAATAATCATCTCAATACTGTTGCCTGCCCATCATAATATGACACATGTATGCTTCTTCATAGCAAAAGTGCAGTGTCTATGCTTAACATCTTGAGTATTACTTTTCTTTCTTTTTATGCCCATGCATGATATGCTAAAAATAAAAGAAAATATGCAAAGAAAAATAAAAAAAATAAAAAGATAAAAAATGCTTTAAATATGATTGCAAGCGTGTTTTCTAGGAGATGTGGGAGTTATAGGATGTACCTCGAAGGTGATAGTCCCAATCAAACAGTTATGATTGTGTGTGAGTTAAAGTTATTTTCTCATATCTCAGATCGTCATAACATGTATACATATATGCAATCTTGTGATGTTTTTTTACACATAACACGCAATATTCCTTGCTACTCTTGATACATCTTCAAGTACAATGTGATTTGGCCATCACAAGTGTTTACATATGCTGCTGTATGCTCACTAAACTGTCTTTACTTGTTTTTGAAAAATAAAATTGGTTAGACTTGTTGAGTGTGTGTGTATGTTTTTGAGGATCCATGTGCTTAAAATGTTTGTTGAGAGATGATTTTGAGAGCTTAATATGTTGATTGGATCATTAATTGCGGTGCATGATAGATTGCATACATGTCTGTGTTTTTCACTTCTCGAAAAACTGCTTTTAAAAGCTGGCTCAACACCTCCTCATTACCTTGTCATCTGTCGAGATTTTCAAGCCTTTTTCTTATTGCAATCTCGACACATCCTCGACACCTGGTGGATCAATCGATAAAGTTCCTGCCTCCTCGATACCTTCTCGATACTTTGTCAATTGATCGAGCTTTTATTCTTTGAAAATGTTTCTTGTTCCTCGATACCTCTTGACACCTCTAGGTATCGAAGGTCATTTTATCGACACCTACTTCAATAGCTTCCTCAATACCTCTCGACACCTCAGTTGTCGAGATTTACTGATGCTCTTATATAAGCTACAATCGCGATCCAGGTTTCATTTTCTTGATCTCTCTCGACCTATCCACAGCTGTTCATCTTCCTAAACCCTTTTTCTCACTCAAAATCTTCAACCCACATGATTTTCGGCCATTCCTTGCTTCAAATCACTTGGTAAGATCTCTTTTTCCTTTATCATTCATGCATTTCATGTTTTGAATCTTAGGTTTTGGGGTTTTTGAAAATTTTTTTGGGGTTTTTCAAATTAATGAGTTTTTCTTGAGATTTTGGGTTGGGTTTTCACTTAAATGTGTTCAAAATGTCATATATTGCATTTCATGTGCATTAGAATGGTATTTTCATGCATTTAGATGTATGTTCTATGCTTGTGTGCTGGTAGGATTAGATTGGGCTGAGCCCATGATGATTTTTATTTTGCATGACACATGTTTATGCATTCCCCATGCATACGTACTCATTGTTCAATATATTTGATATATATGAACTGTTTTAGGACTTTTCTAATTGTCTCCTTCTCTATTTCTTTCTCATTCTGTTTACGTTAGTAGTGTCTATGGCACCTAAGCGTAAATCTACTCCTACTCGAAACCCTTTTCATTCTGAAGCTTCCTCCTCTTTTGATTCTGTTCCTCTTAACATTCGGTTCTGTGATGATGATGCCTACAAGGCATTCTTGGAGAACTTTTCTCGACAAGGTGTTCATTCGGAACGCCAAGTCATTTTGGCGGACTTCGCCGACACTGACCTTCTCTCTGTCATTCACAGTAGGGGATGGGAGTCACTGTGTGACGTCTCGGTCACTTGTTCTCTTGTGCTCATTCAGGAGTTTTACTCTAACATGCATGAGATTGATTGTTCACTACCTCTCTTTTTCACTTGTGTTCGAGGTACGCACATCCCTACCACACTGTAGCTAGTTGCGAATGTGCGACAAGTTCCTAAGATAGAGTTTCCTGACTATCCTTCTTATAAGCGTCTGAAGACTGTGTCTAAAGATGAGCTCATTTCTGCTTTTTGTAAGTGCCCCACTGATTGGGGTGAACATCAGTATACATTATGTAGACCTTTCGCTAAAGGTCCTAGATTCTTGAACGTTGTGATGACTTTTGTACTCCATCCACTATCTCACTACAACTCCTTCACAGAGCCTCGTGCTCGATTTTTGTTCTCTTTTTGAGCATCTTACTATTGATTTTCCTTCTCATTTCATTCTTTCTATTATTGATGTTCATTTAGATTCGGCGTCCCGTGATAAGCTCATCTTTTCTTCCACCATCATGAGGATCTTACGCCATTTTTCTGTCCCTTTTCCTATGTCCGACCACTTCACACACATTTATGCCATAGACGCCACTACCGTAAAATGTAGTGCAGCACAGTTTAGGTTGTGACAGCCAGATTCCACTCCTTCCTCCCGCTCTGCTCCATCTCGTACCGCTCTGTCTACATCTGTTCCTTCTTCCTCTATGGGCGATGTATCTCTTGGAGACATCATGGCACAGTTGCAGTGCATGGATGCTCGCCTTGATACACTCTCTACTGAGTTGTATCTGGTGAATGTTTGTGTTGGTCGTATTGCACGACGGCAGGCAACCATGGGTGGGTTTGCTTCTGAGGCTACTCCTTCACCACCTCCTCTAGCGACTTCTGACTCTGAGGACGATGATGGTGATGGTCATGAAGATGATGCTTCGGATGATGATGGAGATGCTAGCTCTACTAATGAGATGTCTGCTTGACACTCTTACCCTTTGTCACTTATGACAAAAAGGGGGAGTAGTTTTGGATATAAGAGTAATCATCTTAGGGGGAGAGTTAGTATAGGACATTTTTGTTAGGGGGAGTGTTGATATTTGAGGGATGTAGTGAGATTTTGATGTATCTTTTTCTTTTCTACTTTTTAGATACATTGTTCTTGTATATGAGGTCTTGTGACCAGTTTTTACATACATTGTACGTATATTCTTTATATATTGGATGTATGTTTCTTTCACATATCTCTTCATGTGTTGTTTCTTCTTTATCTTTATACACATGTTTCTTATATTTGTATGCAATCTATTATTTCTGCTTTACACAAAGATACCTTTATGAGTTTTGTTTAAAGTGTTTCAGAAATACAGGTTGTGAAAGTCTACTTGCCATAAACTCTTTTCTTGCAAAGTTTTTCAAGAGTTTGTATTAGGATAGATTTTATGTATTCAACAAGTGAATATGAGTTGAGTGATTTATGACATCTCTCATATGTTCATTACTTTGTTGTGGTTTTGTCACAAATTGCTAAAGGGGGAGATTGTTAGGACATATGTGTTTCACTTGTTAAGAACATATGTCATTCATTTATGTAAATTGGCTAATCCTTTGACAAAACGCACTCTACTTATAATTGGGTAGTTCTAGGTGTTTTTAATACTTCAAGAAACAAGGTTTCAAGATCAAGTGTTGAAGTCATCAAGTCTGTCCAAGAAAAATAAGCTGAAGTGCAAATTCATTAAATCTCGACACCTGCTCGATAGCTCCTCAACACCTCTATTTGTCGAGAATTATAAAATCAACTTTTCTGATTTAATTTCTTGGGATCTGTGAATATGGTTTTGGGCCTTCTTTTCTCCTAATCATAAACATATAAAAGGATTCTTTTTAGGGCCGTCAAAGTGTTTACAAGTTGCACAAGCATTGAGCGAACTCTGTTTAAGTAAATTATGACTAGAGACAAAGTTTTTGCCCTAGTTCATCTCTTCTGAAGAAGTTGCTATGTATTTTGCACCAAAGGGTTTTGTGACCAAGCATCTTCTCAATCTTCATCGTGTAGAATGAACTGAAGAACTTTACAGCCAACCTCTCCTTTAAGTTGGTGTTTAAAGTCGCGTACTAGGATCTGCACATTGGTTAGTTACGTACTTGGGAGCCGTGCATCAAAAATGGGAACTATCACTACTGATCAAGTCTAATTGGGTATTGGGGTAAAGGTTCAACTGTAGATTCGTAAGGTACTTGGAATTCCTTTACTTATAACCGCTTGATTTGATAATAGTGGAGTTTCGGGAGTGGTGACCTGAAAATCACCCAGTGGAGTTTTTGCCGTGAGGTTTTTCCCCATTCATAAACAAATCACCATGTCATTTAATTTCCGCTGCATATTTAGTTATTTGGTGATTTGTTTGTGATTTCATGCGTTTGCATGATAAATTGATTAATTAATAACTTGGTTAATTAATTAATTAATTTCTATCACAATGGGTCAATTCAGTTTGTGGCCTATAAAATGGATTAACATTTAGATGATGGCAAATGAAACTCAGATCCACCCCTGGGGCTTCGTAAGCATTCCAAATGAATACATCAACATTCTTCATAAGAAATTCCGCTAACTCTTCCTTCTCTTAAGGTGGTAGCTGAGCTCAAACTTGAAAAAACTTCTTTGGATCATCACCTACAATGAACTTCTCTAAATCTTCACATTTAGCCTCCTCGGTTGGCCCCTTCATAGATAATACCGAGGGCTTTAATTGCTATAATCCTCCTTTAGCAGAGGCCAAGGACTCGGCTGTAGGCTGGTGCAAAATTGCGGACACGAGGCACTGCCTAGCTACGGATTAGCTCCTAACCAGCTCCTCAATCTGATCCCCTGATGGATACTTCACCTTCTAATGCAACGTTGAAGAAACAGTCCCTAGGGTATAAAGCCAAGGTTTGGCCACAATGGTCGTGTAGGGGGAGTACACATCCACCACAATAAAGTCCACTTTGGGACAGTAACTTTCCCAACAAAACTCACTAAGGGTGAATCATAGGCTATCAGATCTTCAGGCCTTAGGTTTAGCCCTCTGTATAAGTCAGGGTACATAATCTTTGCACTACTGCTCTGATCTACCATTACTCTCTTCACATCATACCCCTCCTATTCTGAAGGTGACCACTAAAGCGTCATCACGTGGCTAGATGGTTCTAATCATATCTTCGTCTGAGAAACTCAACGTCGGTCGGGCCTCCACTCTAGCTCTCTTCGGCTTAGAGTTAGGGCCCTCGGTTGATTGCCTAGCTACAGACATCACCCTGGAAAGGTGGGAACCGGCCCTCCTGGGTGCAACAAAGATGACATTGATTGTGCCTAACGGAGGCCCTAAAGTAGCATTCCCTTGAGCCCCTAACCTTTACTGGTCCCCTTGGCCATTGAGCCAGTACAAGAATTGTTGCAACCTTTCCTCTCTAACCAGTTGCTTCAGATAGTTCCATAGTGTTCTGCAGTCCTCGGTAGTATGGTCTCGCTCTTGGTGGTACTGGCAATCTCCTGAGGGATAATCTTGCTCTTTCCCTTGCCTTGCTGCTGGTCCTCCTCAACCCTCTTATACTTATCAATTCGATCCATGAGCTGGTGGATAACAGGTTTCCTAGTCAAGGACTTCCTTAAGCCGTGCTTAGCAAGTAGGCCGAGCTTGAAAGTGCTGATGGCTCCATCGTCAAAATCACCATTTATCTCGTTGAACATCTCCCAATACCTACTTGAATATGTTTTCAGGGTTTCTCCTTCTTTCATGAACAGAGATAGCAAGGAAGTTAAAGGCCAAGGCACCCTGCTACACGTAATGAAACGGGATCCAAACGCCTGAGTGAGTTCCTTGAAGGAATCAATGGAGCCTGCTCTCAGACCATCAAACCACCTTATCGCCACAAACCCCAAGCTAGATGGGAATACCTTACACATCAAAGCCTCATTCTTGCAGTGTACTGCCATCTTTTGATTGAAGTGGCTAACATGCTCCATAGGGTCTGTTCTACCGTTATACATGGTGAATGTGGGCTAAGTGAGCCGTTGAGTAAGTCTCCCTCTTTCAATTTAGCGTGTGAAAGGTGACCTAAAAATTTGGTTAGTGCTCTACTTATAGCGTCATTTCCTAGGCCTACCGTGGATGAATTTCTGTTTCTGCACTTATGATGGTAGTCATCATCATATAAAAAAGACTCACTAGGAGGAGTCCTTGATTTGTGCCTATAGCTGACGTCCTCTTCACCATCAGAAGAGAAGTCAGAGTTAGATGGAGCTCGCTTTCGCTATTCGTGGTGCAAGCTTCTCTTCAGGTGATCAATCTCCTTCTGCATGGTTTTAACATTCTCCTCATGAGAGACGTGGCTTTTACCCCGAGATTGACTCTTACTGGTATGGGTAGTATGTACGCTTCCCTCCCAGTCCCTTCTCCATTCAAAATTATGGAAGTAATCTTGGCGTTTAGACCCCATAGATTTTGCTTGGTGTGGACCTAAACTACCATTATTGAAAGTTGGATTCACTATAACACCAATAAGTTTCTTCCCATAGACGGTGCCAATTGTAAGGACCAGATTTGAATTCCTAGCCCACGGTATGAATGGGCTTAGGCCCAAAAGGCCCAAAACAATGAATTTGTAGAGAATGAGTTAGAAAACTGGGTTTTAGTTAATCAAACAAGTTAGGTAGGCTTGATGATAAGAGAGTGAAAATAAACAAGTTTAAATTGAAGAAAAAAGGTCCTCGGAAATGTCCGAGGAGACTGATTCTTATAAAATGTTCTCAAGTATAGTTACAAGTTTAATTCTAGATTGCTACAGTACTTCTTTCTTGGTTTTCCAATCCCCTTCCCTTCAGAAGTCTCTTACATTATATATCTCCCTCTTAATGAACTTGGTCTTCTATTTGTTGATCATTTAAGCCACTACTTGAGTATTTGTCCCATCGGATACACTTTTTAGCTCTCTGTGAGTCAAGATAGCCAAGGCAATACTGTTTAGAGGTCTTCTCCACATAAATGTGACCAGAAAGTTAACTATGGAACATTTAATGCGGTGGCAATAGCTTTTCCTAAGTATTTCTAAGCTTCCATCCCTCTTGTGAGTCACAATACACATTCCTGTCAATGGAACATCCTGGAAGGTCACCTTGAATGATGGGACATGTATTTGATCTGTGCTTTACTCATCCGAGGAGGTGAGCCTCTTTGGACTACCTTTCCCATACTCTCCGTTTGCATCTCATTCATGGGACTCGGAACTTGATATTCTCACCACTGTTTATCAGTCCTCGGACTAGTCAACCTCCTCAGACAAAGCCCAAGGTCCAATATACAATTTTTTGGGCCCTTAACCCTACAATACTTATTAATTAAATTTTATCATATATAAATTTTTTTTTTCAAACTTTAAACCTAAAACCTTCACCCTTAAATGTGATTCAGATTCAAAATCCAAAAAGTAGTAACAATTATATGAGCTTAGCTGATTTGCTTAATTATTGTTACAATTGTAGAGAAAGAAGGGGGGGGGGGGGGGGAGGGGGTTTGGTGTGGAAACTACCAAAATAAGCAAAAATGTTGACTTTTTTTTTTTTCTTCTTACAAAAAACATTCTAGAATAAAATCTCCAATCTTTCCAAATCCAGACAAAATTTTTCCACCATCGATGGAAGATCCCAAACCAAAAAATTAAGACATAAAAAAAAAAGGTGTCATATTATAAACCAAGTTCATTGGGCATTCTAAATCTAATACTCTCGATATGAAGAGGATATCTCCTATATTAGATGTGTGCATATTTTCTATCATATATGTGGTGTGGAGCTCATAAGGCTATATGATCCATATATGGCAGAGATACAACTCTTTTAAGTCTTTAGGTGTTTAAATTATATTTAATCATGCAATTGTATTGATAAATGAATCACATAATTAAATATAATTATTTTTGAAAATTATTTATTTATTATTTTTTGGTATTATATGCAACACAACAACATGGTTGAATTTAATTAGGAGGTCATTAGGGCCTGTTTGGATTGAAGGAGAGGAAGGGAGAGTAGAGTAGAATAGAGTAGATTTAGCACAATATTAGCTTATTTTTAACCAACACTATTCTACTCCCCTCTACTCCCCCTCCTCCCCCCTTATCCAAACAGGCCATAACATATAACATTTAAAAATCTGAATCTAAATTTTGTCCAATAAAATAAACGGACAAAAATAAGCTTAGCATATGCATGATTTTTTTTTTCAACATTAAGAGGAGAAAAGGAATGGAAATGTTGGAAGAGGGGATGAGGTGTTACACAACATCTTATCCATTTAACAATCAGACGATGAGGAGACAAGGAAGGACGGAAGAAGGTGCAGGCTGTGAAGAAAATGTTTATGAAGAAAATTTCCATTAACCTAAAATAAAGAAAGCATGCAAGTCAAATAGGATTGATTTTTAGGGATGACCTTCTTCCCCACCTTCAGAGGAAAAAGCTGAAGCCAAACTGAACTATCAAGATTTTTGAAATAAAGAAGAAAAACCCATTATTAAGAAGAACTCGTTATACGGCGGCTAGGGTTTCTCTGTCTCTCGTAGGCGGTAGAACGGGTGTCCTTCCTTGTGAAGGTTTCGTCTAGGTTAACTTGGTTAATCCCTGCGTTGGTGGTGTTTTTTTCTTCCTTTGTGGACTGTGAAACAGTTTGTCTGTCTCTTCCCCCGTGTGTTCTTCTTCTCCGTTCGTTCTTCTCTCCCTTTAGCAACATCTCCTTTCTTGTCGTTGACTCTTTCTGTGCTACTATGGAAGACCTGTCTAGTCATTGGAGCAGACTCTCCCTATCTGATCGTGAGGGGCCAGGATGCAGTATTACTGAAGCACACCGTACCAGAGAGTTCATTATAGCGGCTAAGTTTCTAACTAAACGAGCATTGAATGTGGATGCTATCGCCAACACGTTCAACCCCCTTTGGCGCTGTCGAACGGGTTTCAAAATTCAGAATCAAGGAGATCATAAGGTTCTGTTTATCTTTGATAATAAGACAGATTTGGAGCGGGTTTTATCCAGTGAGCCGTGGAGTTTCGACAAGCGTTTGATAGTGATGAATCGCTACGATAATGATGCTCCAATTCACGACTTGCAATTTAACAAAGCTACCTTTTGGGTGCAGGTACATGATATACCAATCAGATATAGGAACAAAGTGGTGGCAGAAAAAATATGTGACGCCCTAGGGGAAGTTGTTCAATCCCCGGATAAGCTGGTGCATGATGGTGGGAGTTTTATTCGGATTAGAGTTACTATTGATGTCTCTTTGCCTTTGTGCAGAGGTCGTCTCATCTCCATTGATAATGATAAACAGGTGTGGGTCAGTTTTAAGTATGAACGTCTCCCGAATATATGCTACTGGTGTGGTTGCCTGGACCATGATGATAAAGACTGTAATGTGTGGATTGAAAATGAGGGCACCCTTAAAACTGAGCAACAAAAATTCGGACCTA
Source organism: Quercus variabilis (assembly GCA_030445155.1). Classification (NCBI taxonomy): domain Eukaryota; kingdom Viridiplantae; phylum Streptophyta; class Magnoliopsida; order Fagales; family Fagaceae; genus Quercus; species Quercus variabilis. Next base: position 56,836,994 of record CP129446.1, read on the forward strand.
GTTTACGAGCATCGGCGTTTGTACAATCTCGGAAGTCTGTGGTGGTTGTGCCTGGATATTATAAATCAAAGCTTGAGAGGCAGGCTAGGAGTCCGAGTAGTGAATCTAGAGGTGGGAAAGGACCAATGGAGGGCGTAATGAACGTTAGTTCACCTGTTGTTCCTTCAGATATTGAAGAGGGGCAGCCAGTTGATATCCAACCAACGAGGAATGTTGATCCAGTGTTGGTAACTCCTATGCCCATGCAAAGTGAGCAGGTGGAAAGGGTCCCTCAAGAAGTCTCTCGGCCTGATCTCAATGAGGGATGTCAGGATATAGATGGTCAAGTTTCTAATGGTGATGACTTTGATTCTCAGCTACGGGATATTGACAGAGAGCTTACCAAGTTTGACACCCCCTCAAGTCCTATGTTGGTTACTTCCTCGGCTTTGGACAAATTGGAGGATCCTTCACCCTTATCTCGTGTTTCTATGAAGAATGGGGAGCTCTCCCCTACATCTGTTCAGCCTACCAAAATGTCTACCTGGACCCGGTTAGTTAGGTCTACAGTGGACAGTTTTTCTCCTTCAGTTGCGGTGAAAATAACAGGTGGAAAGCGTAGTTTTGACCATGTGGAAGATTGCTCCCTATTACCTTGCAAACGCCTACAGGTTTTAAGGAGTGATGAAGAAGTACCTACTGTATTGGTGGAGGCTGTTCAACAGCCCCGCCAGAGTCAATGAATTGCTTAGCATGGAACTGTCGGGGGCTTGGGAACCTTCGAACAGGGAAGGAGCTTGTAGAAATGGTACGGGCAAAAGATCCCTCTGTCGTGTTTATAGCCGAGACATGGACGGATGAAGCAAGGCTAGATAGGGTTCAAAGTAGTCTGGAGTTTCAGAATAGGTGGGTGGTACCTAGTGATAATAGGGGAGGTGGTCTTGTTCTGTTTTGGAAAGACTCTATCAATCTTATTGTGGAAGATTCAAAGAAGTATTTTATTGATGCTTGGATTGATAAAAACTCGGATCATCAATGGAGGTTTACTGGCTTCTACGGGGAGCCAGATACGGCAAGGAGACATGAAGCTTGGAGTGAACTTCGCCGCCTTAACCACCACCCTAGTGTTCCATGGATTTGTATGGGTGATTTTAATGAGCTTGTTAGTCAAGAGGAGAAATTAGGAGGAGCTCTACGCCCTAATTATCAAATGCAACTCTTTCGAGAAGTGATAGATGAATGTGGTTTTATGGACTTGGGTTTTTCTGGTCAACGGTTCACTTGGAGTAGACACTTTAGGGATGGTAACTCTATTTGGGAGAGATTAGACAGAGGGCTGGCAAATAATGGTTTTTTTCTACTTTTTCCAGGTTTACAAATTCACCATCTTCGGTGTGATTCCTCTGATCATGTTCCTATTCTTTTGACTCTCTCAGGCTTGGATCCTCCTCCGAGAAATAAACCCTTCAGGTTCGAAGAAATGTGGCTCTCTGATAGCCGCTGTGGTGATATTGTGGAAGCAACATGGAGATCAAGGCTTGACAATGACTCTGATGATGCAATTTTGACAAGGGTTGAGAGATGTGGCCGAGACCTAGCTTGGTGGGATAAAAATTGCTTCGGCAATGTCAGAAGGGAATTGCTTAAATGTAGACACCTATTGGTTCAGGCCGAAAAGGAGTCTATTAGAAGTGGTTGTAATAACCGAGTAAGAGAATTGAAAGCTGAAATATCCTCATTGCTGGATAAAGAGGAACGCATGTGGAATCAGCGCTCAAGGGTGTTGTGGATGAGCCAGGGAGATCGCAATACGAAGTATTTTCATAGTAAGGCGACGAAGCGACGTAGAAAGAATTCTATTCGGGGTATCAGAGATACTCAGAACCAGTGGAAGGAGGATTCTGAATCTATTGCCTCGGTGTTAATAAATTATTACCAAGAACTGTTTTCATCCTCTAATCCGTCACTTGACAATGGGGTTTTGGACCGAATTCCTCAGCTTATCACAACAGACATGAATCAGGAGCTATCTAAGGAGTTCTTAGCGTGTGAGGTTCAGATTGCATTGAGCCAAATGGCTCCTCTGAAGGCGCCAGGTCCAGATGGGATGCCGCCCTTGTTTTATCAACACTTTTGGGGCATGGTGGATGATGATGTGGTTAGATCTATCTTATCCTGGTTAAATTCAGGTACTTTCCCTCATCCCGTCTATCATACTTTTATTACCCTTATTCCTAAGGTTGATAATCCTGAGTATGTGCATCAGTATCGTCCCATTAGTTTATGTAATGTTCTTTATAAAATTTTTTCAAAAGTGATTGCAAACAGATTGAAAAAAATTTTACCAACCATAATCACTGAGCATCAGTCGGCCTTTGTTAAAGATCGACTTATTTCTGACAATGTTTTTATGGCTTTTGAGACATTACACTCTATGAAGAATCATAATTCAAAGAAAACAGGTTATATGGCGCTGAAGTTAGATATGAGTAAGGCTTATGATAGGGTGGAATGGTTTTTTCTTGAGGCGATTATGAGGCAGATGGGTTTCAATGAACATTGGATTGGACTTGTGATGGTGTGTGTGAGGACTGCTACCTATTCCATCCTTGTTAATGGTGAACCGAAGGGTTTGATTCACCCATCGAGAGGTCTTAGACAAGGGGATCCCCTATCCCCATTCCTTTTCCTCTTATGCTCTGAAGGATTACATGGGCTTATTGGGCATGCGGCGAGCATAGGTGATATTTCTGGTTTTTCTTTGTGCAAGCGTGGTCCAAAACTAACCCACTTATTATTTGCAGACGACAGCCTCCTCTTTTGCAGGGCTACTCCGGATGAGTGTAGATGTGTCATGGCACTTTTATCTCAATATGAGGAGGCTTCGGGTCAGAAAGTGAATAGGAGCAAAACATCTATCTTCTTTAGTAAATCTACTTCTGAAGACTTAAAGGTTACCATCAAGGGTATTCTGGGGGTTCAAGAGGAGCATCAGTATGAGAAGTATTTAGGCCTTCCCTCTCTGGTTGGTAGGGGTAAGAGAGAGAGTTTTAATTATATAAAAGAAAGGGTTTGGAAGAAACTCCAAGGTTGGGAAGGGAAGCTGCTCTCTCAAGCAGGGCGTGAAGTTCTTGTCAAATCAGTCATTCAGGCAATCCCTACCTATGCAATGGGATGCTTTAAACTACCTTTGGGGCTCTGTAATGATATTGAGGTTCTGGTAAAGAGATTCTGGTGGGGTCAACGTGGTGATCGGAGGAAAGTTCACTGGCTTAAATGGGAAGAGATGACAAAGTCAAAAATGGTGGGAGGTATGGGGTTTAAGGACTTGGCCTTGTTTAATGACTCCCTATTGGCTAAGCAAGCTTGGCGCCTTTTGCATAATACCGATTCTTTATTTTACAAAGTTTTCAAAGCCCGCTTTTTCCCCAATAGCTCTATTATGGAAGCTAAGGAGTCAAGATCAGGTTCGTATGCATGGCGAAGCATCTTATATGGGCGTGAGGTTATTCAAAGAGGTGGTAGGTGGCGTATAGGGTCTGGAAGGAAGGTTCGGGTATGGCAGCATCACTGGTTGCCGAGAAAGCACCCTCCACTTCTCTGTTCTCCAGTGGTTGAAGGGTTTGAGAATGCCACTGTGGATTTATTAATTAATGATGAGGCTCGGACTTGGAATGAGGAGCTAGTTGATGGTTTGTTTGCCCCTGAGGAAGCTGATCTGATTAAGAGCATTCCTCTAGCACGTGGTTCAGCTGAAGATATTCTCTTTTGGCCCCACTCTTCTAATGGCCGGTACTCATGCAAGACTGGTTACCGTTTCCTTAAAGAAGAGAGTGAGCCAAGTCCGTTCCGTGAACCAGTGAATACCAATTTGTGGAAAGGAATCTGGGCTCTAAATTGTCCGAATAAGATCAAGAATTTCATCTGGCGCGCCTGTCGTAATTCAGTTCCTTCAAAAGTCAACTTAATGCGACGCACAATATTGCAGGAGGCTATCTGTGATCGCTGTCATCAAGTAGAGGAGACTGTCATCCACGCTGTATGGTCTTGTTCTAGCTTAGATGGTGTGTGGTCTGACTTACAGTTGTGGGGTGTGCGTCGTACCCAGTCATTTGTGGACTTCAAGGAGCTGCTGTCTTGGATCATAACCAATCATCAAGAACCGGAGTTATTCGCTACTACTGTGTGGACGATTTGGCATCATCGGAATCAAGTTCGCCTAGCCCAATCCAGCGTCTCTCTCTCGCAGCTATCTCAGCTCGCTAAGGATAGGCATGCTGAATTTCTAGCAGTACAGATTCCTCGGGTTCCAGCGGCTCCACGCTCCAGAGCTAGATGGGTGCCCCCCTCAAATGGTTTGCTTAAAATCAATTTTAACGGGGCCAATTTTAGTGCTGAGAATAAGTCTGGTATTGGGGTTGTGATTCGCGACGATCAAGGGATGGTTTTAGCATCACTTTCTGAGAAACTTCCTAGAGTTTATGGTCCTGAGGAGGTGGAGTCTCTTGCGGCTGTCAGGGCTCTTGTTTTTGCAAGGGAGATAGGTGTTGACAATGTGGTCTTGGAAGGTGACTCTAGCATTCTGATGTCTGCTCTTCGAAGGGAGGATCATTATCTTTCAGCTTTAGGTCTTTTGGTGGAGGATGTTAGAGTACTTGCTAGATCTTTTTCTAAATTACTTTACTCTCATACTAGGAGGGATGGTAATAAATTAGCGCATAGTTTAGCTAGGTTTGCAGTTAATATTTCCAGTTTTCTAGTGTGGATGGAGTCTGTTCCGTCTCACTTTACTGATATTTATCAGGCGGATTTAGCCGGTTTTTCTTAATAAGATAAATTTCAGGTTTCTTTCTCAAAAAAAAAAAAAAAAGATTGTAAATTTGTAATCAAAAGGCCCACCTAACTAAAAGGTGATACACCTTATTCTTTATCTTCTTTTTATTATTTATCTATTATATTTTATTATTATTTTGGATATAAGTATTCACATATCAATCCCAACAATCTAGAAGGAGAGAGTACATGTTAGGGTTAACTTTATACGTAGATCATACAGTCCCAACCAAGCCAAATTCACCGTACTTTCAACCAAGTTAATGCCCCATTTAGTTACAAGCTCATGTTACTAAACTCGATAGCCTATTCTTAACTAAAAAAAAAAAAAAACTGATATTATGGTATTGACTAATTCATATTATCATCAACTATTTGCTTTATTTATCTCCCATCATCTATTTGCTTTATTTATCTTCCAGCTGAATGTGATGCATACGTTTTGAATCTTTTGAAGAGAATTTAAGTGCTGTTAATTTTTTATTCTCAAAGAAATAAAAAGTGTGGTTAATTTTTATTTTAGTATTGATAAACTTTTGGGTAAATTACATATTTGGTACCTATTCTTTACATTATATTTCAATTTAATCTCTAACCTTTCAATTGTGTCAACTTGGTCCATAACATTTCAGTGTTGTGTCAATTAGTCCCTATCATTATCTCTTGAATGAAAAAATCTGACGAGTTAAATGGCTTAAATTAAAAGAAAAAAAAATGTCACATCAACTGCCACCTAGACTAACACATCAATTTAAAAAAAATAAAATAAAATAAAAAAGAATGCGTCAGTTTTTTTCTAGAAAACCCAAATCAAATCTTCAGAATTTTGCTTAAACAGGGGCAGACCCATCATGTAAAACACCATCTCCCTAAAATCCAAAATCTCTTCTCCTTCCTTCCTTTCACTCCAACTGGTCAAAAGGATGACTACTTAAACCCAAAGCTCCTTAAGGCTGAATAAAGCTTCTCTCACAGCAAGCACACCTCTGTCTTCCTTTGTAGCTCCTATATCCACGAGTATGGTTATATATGCTTGAAAATCTGGAAAAAAAGTGTCATAAAAAGACCTTTAATGACATTAAATTAAAGCAAAAGCAGATGAGTAATAATAGCTAAGGTTCTTAGCTAGAAAATTTCAAACAGCATTCCAAGGTATTAAAGAAAATCAAGAAAAAAACACAAATATAACAGGAACAAATTGTTCCCAATATATTGCTCATAAAAATTACTAGCACAAGGAAAATTAAGAATGAAAATTTTAAGATATATCCTAAATAAGTGAACTTACGGCTGAGGTGTGGAGACTTAGAACAGCAATACTCAACACGAACTTAGATTTCTTTAATAACAAAAAACGACTATTAAGGCTGAGGTTAGTTGGTTTTCATTGCAGCCCCTATAGTGCAACAATTCTCTTGTCAAATCCTCATCAAGGAAAGCTGACTATTAAGGCTTATCTTATTTTTGAAGAACACAATACGGCCTCAGCCATTATTATGTCTAACTTCAAAAAATAATCCAAGACATTTTTTTTAAGGTTTAGTAGTTTTAGTCCCTTTCACTTACCACTTCTACCCCAGAGCATTTTTAGCAATGGAGCTAAATAGCTATAATGCTATTTTAGCTCCACTAAAATACCAAAAACAGCCATGCAGCAGTGGAGGCATTCTTATAATTTTTAGCTGAATTGCTACAATGCACATCCATCTATAGATGTGTGCTATAGCAGACATCTAAAAAAAAAATTATTCATCCCGTATTAAAATAACACTACTTGGTTTATTTTTTTCATTTATTTTATTCTCATCTCACCGTGCTCTCTCTCAGTGTCACTCTCAAGCTCCAATATGAAATTTCTCTCAAGCTCTCACCTCTCTATTACCTCCGCTAGCCCTCCCCACCATCTCACCTGAAACTCAAGCTCTCACTCCATGCCCCTCTATCTCTCACTCTGTGCCCCTTTCTCTCTCTCAGTGACTCAACTCTCATCCTCTCCCAAGACTCTCTTAATCTCTCACCGATCGCTTCACTGTCACACTCCTCTCTCACCGTCACTCTCTCAAGCTCCCTCATTCACCACGGCCAACCCAAGCCCCTGCCTAGTGTCGATCGCCTCAGACCCACGCCGCCATCCGCTTTAGACCCAAGCCGCCGATCGCCTCCGACCTCGTGGATCGAAGTGGCTTCCCTCACCTCCACTCCGTCGCTGGGTCATGGTTGTGCTCCGGTGTGTGTTGGTATCGGGGTTGAGATCGGAGTTGTGATTTGTGGCTGTGGGTTTGTTTTGTGGTGTTGTGGGTTTTTTTTTTTTTTTTTTTTTCTCCTTGTTATGGACTGGTGGTTGTGGCTGTGGCTGATGGTAGAGTGGTTGTGGTTGGTGCTGTGGATGTTTTTTTGGTAGTGGGATATATTATTTTATTATAGTGGTTATATTATTTAATTGTGATGTTTGTATTATTTTATTTTATTGAAAGCTAAAATAGATCTACTGCTGCAGCATGTGTGTAGGTAAAATAGGTACAATAACTTTTGGTGGAGCTAAAAATTTACTATGAATGCTTTAAATTAATGCAGGTGAGCCTGATGTTAAAGATAAAGAAGATGATTGCAAAATCATCACTGAAAAAACAGAATTTGATCACATACGTGAAAAATCCAAAAACTTATAATTAGAAGCAGTATGGTGAACTAAATTGGGGCTCTCTATTTCCTTGTGCCCAAAAATCTGTACAATTAAATTTGCATAGAACTGAACCTTCACGTTTTGGTCCATTAAAAAAAAACAAGAGATAAAAACCTGAGAGGAAGATAATATCGTCAGCCCTTAGATAACTGGCGACTCCATCGGCTCTCAGATCCAGTCATTGCCGTCAGGTGTCACCTTTCTCTTTAGAGGACCAAAATGTGATGAAATTGTGACTGTGAGTTAGGGATTTTTGTTGTTTTTTGAGGAAATGGATTTTTTTGTTGTTGATAGACGTGAGTTAGGATTCAATTATCTATTATTTTTCTTTTCTTTTTTCTAATTTAAAATTTTGTTGACATTTTATGAAATAAAATTAAAAATGCTGACATGTTAGTCCAAGTGGCAAATGATGTGGCAATTTTTTTTTATTAAAAAAAAAAAAAACCGTTTGATACGTTAGACTTTTCCATCCAAGAGATAATGATACGGACTAAATTGACACAGTATTAAAAGGTTAGGGACCAATTTGACACAATTGAAAAGTTATGGACTAAATTGAAATCTGGTGTAAAGGATAGGGACCAAATATGTAACATTTTTAGCATACTACTTTTGCAACCAGCCAATCACAGAAACCTCTAATACATCAACCATTACTAACTTTCACCATTACAACTACAAGCATAGCTGCATCCACCTTCGCTTCATCATTACTAACTTGCTATGCCTTAACATTGGTTCTAGTTAAAATGATAATTAATGGTAGTATTTGTTAATAATTTTGGAAAAAAAGTATAAAACTCTAGAATCAGAATTAAGTAAATAGTGCTAATTTAAAGTAATAACTTTGAATCATTCCAAATTCAAACAGAACCTCTCCAACACCATAAGAAGATCACCCACAAGAAAATGCAATTTCCTAATTATTGACAGTAGAAAAACATATTTGCCTAGAATGCTATAGGTGTTTGTGAGGTGTGGAGGGTAAAGGTTGTAGTTGAAGTCTCTAGAAGAAAACTTTACACATATATATACTTGAAAGCTCAAAAATATGTTAAAACACAAGAACTGTTTAGACCCCCCGAATTAAATTACGGCTCAATAGATTTTACTCTAACTTAATACTAAGTGCGAAATAAAGTGAATGTGAGCATATAAACAAACAAGCTACTTTAAACTGTAATCATTATAACACAGTAGAAAAATGAAAGGTAAAAGAGTAGAGAAGAAGAATGCAAACACAAGATAACAAGCCGATATGTTATTGAAGAGGAAACCAAAGAATTCGGCGAAAAACCTCTTTGCCACCCTCCAAGTGGTAATCAATTCACTAGACAATTAGTTTAGATACATGGGTTAGCAAGAGACCCTCTATTGAGGATAAATTTTTTACACCACGTGGCTTCATTTCATTGGCAACCCGAATCACATCAACATTATCATGGATTTTGAGAAAATCTCTTCTAAAATCCAAAAGATCCCATATTTACACAAAAAATGTATCAAAGCCCATGGTTCAAGGTCATAGCACATCATCTCATTTTTGGCTTATGATTCAAGCTCATGAGTCTCATCGGGAGAATTTTTGGAGTCGTGGTTTGGAGGGCCAAGAAGTATGTTCAGTAAAGCTCCAGTGGTTTAAAGTTGATAAAGGCGAGCATGTTGTTTGGCATGTCTTCCCCAATTCCCTGAACTCTAATAGGTTGGTGTGCAATAGGTAACATTTGGTAAGTCTCTCATATCACATAACACTTAAAGTGATAAAACTCTCCATGCTCTGTACATAAAAATTAAAGTTCATAATATAATATAAGTTTAGAAATGTGATTACAGTATTTCATACAAATTATATTATTATCATTTAAATCAATTCCAAACACATGGCTAAATATATATTAGTATCTCATATCTAGTATTAAATGCTCTCTTTACTCTCCAAGATTTGGTTAAAATAGAAAAAGACCATAATTATATCTCTAAAACTTCATCAAATATCAATCAACTAGTCTATTACTTACCAAAATTATATATAGATTAAACATATAATTTTTCCAAGAAGAGGAAACTTAGCCGAAAATACCAAAAAAAAAAAAAAAAGGCTTTAGTAGAAGCTGCAACAGCTTTTGCACAAGCTGTAACAGCTCTAGCGGAAGCTGCAATAGCATTTGTAGAAAGCTGAAACAGCTCCAACAGAAGCTACAGAAGCTCCAGCAGGTTGATACATGTCCTAAAATGATGTCATTTTCCCATTAATGCCCAATCCCAGCAGCTTGCTATCATACCCAAAGAAACAAGAGAATCTCATAAAGATTATCTTGCCACTTTTAGCCAAATTATGAATTTAATGCCAACTATTGTCCTCTAAGCAAAAGATGTCATCAGTCAGATGTGACAGCTATGATTGACAGCTGTAACAGCAGCTTCAGCACCATTAAGTCTCTAGTTTTCTTCTTTTGCCTAAAAAACAAAATCCCTCATGAAACCCCTTACCTTGTCATGAACTTTTCCTTATTTGCTAAATTTCCCTTCAACTAAGTTTTGATCTAGTTACATAGCTTGGCTCTATATAAAGTGGACCAAGCTACACACTAATGGGAGGATGGATCCCCTCTCTCATCCCCAATATTCTGAAACTTCACCTTGCTGCATATATCTCTAAACTCTTCCATACTTCTCCAGCTCCCTTACAAAAATATCTCTTCTTAGATTACACCATTACACCACACCTATCACACCAAACCATTACACACTACCCATTTTTCCCACACTCCATTATTCTAAAACTTCATCATCTTGCTGCCCAAAAATACATCTTCATCTCATTCTTCATTTCTCATACAAAATCTCCATTCTTAGAAAGCAACATAACTCATGACATAACACAAAAAACCACCCCAGTAGCAGCTCTAATCTCATGTATTTACTACATTTAACCTTCATATCATCTATTTCACATTTCCATATATTTCACAAACACATTCCTCACAAAATACCCATACATACTCCTCATATATCTTCAAACTCTGTCTCACAAATTATACATATACAAGATCCATGTCCAACAAAGTATCTACATATAATTCTTATACATATTACAAACACCAAATCTCACAAAATATATATGCTTCTTACCATCTCCACACATCTTAAAACATATCAAACACTCTTCCAAGAACATATTACTAAAAGCCCTTTCTCATGGAAGATATATATTTACGATGCCAAAAGCCCTTCTTATGAAAGGCAAAATACTAAAAGTTATTCTCATGGAAGGCAAAATCACTCATACTTGACTAAAAACTAAAAGAGTATTACATGGGGAAAATAATTTAAGTGCATGATTAAGGAAACAAACTTAACCAACCGATGCACATGGCTGGACATGCTCTCTCTCCCTCCAGCTACACCCATTTTTTCCCTTTCAAATATGAAGGTTACTGAAATGTTAAAGCCCACTGATATTGTACGGCTGGAGCTACAAAATATGAAGATAAATCATTATATTTTTGTTTTCAATTTTATATTATTAAGTATATTTTATTAATTATTATTATACAACTCAACTAATATTATTATACTGCTAGAATGTCATCAGCTCATTGTTGTTATATGGCTAGAGCCACAAATCATATAAAGAACAAAGTGATGCTATGCAGCTAGAGTCAGAAACACACAAGGCTGCTAAAACGTTTAAGTCCACTGCTGTTCTATGGCTGGAGCCCCAAACTATGAAGATAAGTCATTATATTTTACCTTCAAACTTACATTATTAAGTATATGCTAGCTCATTATCATTTTACCACTCAATGCAAGTTAATATAATATTATCTCATCATTTAATAAACATGGATTCACTAATACTTCATTAATAAACATATGTATTAGTAAATTGAATCCATATCACTACCGGACATGTATTATTTGGACATAGACAATTGATGGACATGCATTACTTGGACATGAACCACCCTTGGACACATATTTTTTGGAATAAACAACCATTGGACATATATTATTTGGACATGGACCATTGCTAGACATACCTTATTATGTTGAACATGAACCATGAATCACAACTAGACATGGACTATTGGACTCATCTCATTGTTGGACATTGGACACCTAATTAACCACTTTCTAATATTGGACATCACTTAATAAATATAATAATCACATATCAACTCACCATTTAATCAAAACTATCATGCTAAGAATATTATTTATTTATTTCAACCATTATTATGATTCTAAGACTTTGGGTTTTATCTATTTTGTAGGCTTAAAATACACTGGAAGCCATTGGTCTATGTAGCCTAATGTCAAGTTCCGGGTTGACCTTCCCAAAACAAATTCGGGCCTAGCAAAGTCACACTTTCAACGAAAGACACATGGCTACACACACAAAACCGCTCCCAACACCCTCCAAGCGTAATCTACTCAATGCACCTAAGCCCTCCAAGCTCCTACTCCAATAAGGCTTCTCGAAACCATGTCTTGTCTAGCTCTTTGGATCCCGCAATATACCCGATTGCATCTGCCAAAACCTGGCTTCTTCCAATGCTTTCCAGCAACACCAAAACCTCACTGAACACTCTGAAAGGGTGTGGTAAGTGTTTAGGCTATCAACCTCTCAATGATATGGAAATGGAAATGTAGGAGTTAAGGAAAATCCATAAGCAATTGTGTAGAGAAATGTGAGTATAACAATCTCTAACTCTCAAGGTTTATGGTTAGGGTTTTCTCTTAGAAGCACTCCTCAACATATGTGGGTAATGTGGGTATATATAGTGTGGGTACAGAAAGTGTGCATTAGATAGGACAATCTGGCAAAACAGAATGTTTTGCGGGTGTCTCGCGAGAAGGCCTTACCTGCGAGATACTTGCGAAAACTAGCTATCTCCATTCTGTTCTAACTCTTCGCATTCCAGTCATGTGCAGGGCACATACTTTACTTCGCGGGAAGCTTAGTCGCGAGATACTCGCAAAAACAGCTTTAGTTTTTATACCTTGAGTCTTTACAATCTCTCTCTCTCTCACACAACCCTTACAATGAAATCCCACAAATAATACAGGGTACAAAAGATTGAACATAAGTACAATCAAATTTGGCACGGAATAAAAACCAACAAAACACATAGTTGTGAATTATAATTTTACAATACTTAAATTAGATTATAGTAAAATTTCTATCTTATATAAAAATACAAATACAAATAAACATGCATGCCTAGACTGCTAGACAGATGTATAATAGTTCTACCCACTAGCCCTAAAAAAACTCTCAAAGGCCATGGCTGCTGATCACTACGGCTCTCTCTCTCTCTCTCTCTCTCTCTAAAAATGGTATACTTAACCGTTTTACGAAAACCCAGATCCCTCACCTATTGTGTCGTGCACACTCATTCACCACCAACAACAACAACTCGCATCCATAGACAGCTTTGAAAACATGAACTTACAAATGAGCCACTCACTTTAAGTACTTAACTAACCAAGGCAAAACTCAAAATCGAAAGGTAAGCAGTGTGGCCCCAAAGATCATTCAATTCATTTAAATGGCTAATAAATGCCACAAATCTTGTATAGTATATTATTAGAAAGACATAAAAGAGTACCGAGGACTAACTACTAATCATATCCAACCACAAAAGCTTTATTTATATGTGGGGACTGGAGCCTCAAAGAGTCAAAAACACAACTTGCCCAGGTACAAAAAAGAGAAGCCATGGACAATCCTATCCAAGCTGCTATGGGTTGTGTGGGTATATCTTGAAGGAGCTAGGCTTATTGCGAGGAGAGAGAACATGGGCAATGAATTGTACAAAGTCATCAAACATCATTCGCTTCACAGTCCTCCTCTTTGCTGGAATGACACTTGCATGTTTAAGTTCGTTGAACCTGCAGAATTGGAGCGAGGAAAGTTCTTCGCTTGAGCTCAGCTTCTCCACTTTCTCTAGCTCTATCTTGGTCTTGGTCTTGGTCATGGTGTACGGAACCGGTTCACCTGGCTTCTGCTTCCTCATCATCCTCACCTCTCTTCTCTTCACCACCATGCTCTTCTTGTTTAATTTGCTCTATACATATACAAAGAGAACCCTTTCAATTTTGGGGTATATAAAGAGCCGGGTCCACTCTTTTTTAAATTCGCGTAACAGTCACATAGCAACTTACTAGGAAAGGGCGAGGAAAGAGAAAGACGCAGCAAGCAGGCGGTCGGTGCCAAAGCAACGTTTATACAACGTTGTAATATCTTACGTGTACATGAACCAGTAGAGCTAATTAGAATTTACTGATATTTCAATTGCTTTCATTATAAATAAGCAAGAACGAAGTTTGGTAATAGTTTACAAACTTCATTCTTATTTCTTTTTTTTTTTACTGGATGTGAATTTAAATTCATCGTTAGATTGCATTTTTTTTATTCTATCATTTATGTTTACAAAATTTTAAAAATCAATAGTTATGTCATTAATTAAATGCTTAAATTTTAAGTTTTGTAATTTTAAATTATGCATAAAAAATAAATATATGAATCAAATAATAAATAATATTCAATTTGAATGAAATTTGATATGTAGGTTAAGAACATAAAAAACATGCAGTCTAACGATTAGATTTTCAAAATATGAGACACGTTAATTTTTTTTAGTGAAAATTTGTAATTGTTACCTATAAATTAGCATGTAGGCAAAGTTTGTCCAACAAGCAATGTAGTGAAGTTAGACTGGTTCGCACTATATTTTCTTAATCCAACAGTGTGATGAGTTTGGAGATTTGGAGGGAAGGATGGAAGAAGTTGCAGGGCATGGCGTGAAGAGTGTTTCAAAATGAGATGAGGGCCACAAATGTTTTCCGATTGCAGCAAAACCGAGAAGGCAGCTGATTCTGTACTTCATCGTTAGATTGCATTTTTTTTATTCTATCATTCATGTTTACAAAATTTAAAAAATTTAAAAAATTAATAGTTATGTCATCAATTAAATGCTTAAATTTTAAGTTTTGTAATTTTAAATTATGCATAAAAAATAAATATATGAATTGAATAATAAATAATATTCAATTTGAATGAAATTTGATATGTAGGTTAAGAACATAAAAAACATAAAGTCTAACGATTAGATTTTCAAAATCTTAGACATGTTAATTTTTTTTTAGTGAAAATTTGTAATTGTTACCTATAAATTAGTATGTAGGCAAAGTTTATCCAACAAGCAATGTGAAGTTAGACCGGTTCACACTATATTTTCTTAATCCAACAATGTGACGAGTTTGGAGACTTGGAGGGAAGAATGGAAGAAGTTGCGGGGCGTGGCGTGAAGAGTGTTTCAAAATGAGACGAGGGCCACAAAAACCGAGAAGGCAGTTGATTTTGTACTTCATAGATATAACCCCCCCCCCCCCCCCCCCTTTACCTTTTTCCTACCCTTTTGGATTTTTTTTTTTTTTTTTTCTCTAAGTCATATACCCATCCTCTCAAACTCATTCTTCTTTTAATTAAATAAATTAAACTACCGCACATCCTTAACGTAATGGTCATTTCACAAATATAAATACTTGTAAATTGTTTTAGGCAAGAACTGGAGTTCAAGTATCTAGAAAAGAGTTTCACATACAAATAGATTTAGATTAGACTATATTAAAATTTCTATCTTTTATAAAATTAAAAAAAAAAAAATTAAAAATGAAGGATTACTATAGTTTAAAAAAAATACATATAAATTCCTCAATATAAAACACAAAGGCAACAAAATGATGAATTCATTGAATTGTCAATCGTGCATAGTTCTAAAAAAACATATAAATACCTTTATATAAAACACATAGGCAGGCACATGATGGCTTCATTGAATTGTCAATCGTGCATAGTTCTTCAAAATCAAATTTTACTTTCGAAAAAAATATTCAATTAAATGTTTCATGATTCATTCCCAACCCTTGCAGCTTTGCTCCAATTCAACCATTCAAATATTTCAGTTTAATCATTTACCTTTTAAACGTGGATAAAAAATGGTCCTTGTTGGGTAAAAAAACGGTCCCTGCTGTCAATTGGTAGACGGAAAAATATGGCGTGACAAATAAAAATACTAGAAATCAAGCAATGATGCTCAGTGGCGAAGCCACATATAGATCCGGTGGGGGAGGGGGGAGCATGGCTCGCCAAAATTTTTAAAATTCCTTTACTTCCCCATATTATAAAATATATTTACAAGTATAGCCCATCAAAAAATGTTACTTGACCCCACGGCCAGCCTAAGGCCCCACAACCAAAAGAAAAAAAATTCTCTAGTAAAAAAAAGGCCCTATCCCTCTTTGTAAAAGGGCCAAAATTTTATAAAAATATAATATTTTTTAAATAATTGAGCACCTTTTTTATGAGTGATGCTAAAGATATAAAAAATTTTACTATAGGCTTAACTGACATATCACCAATCACATAAACACTAATAAAATAAATCGTTGAAATTCATCAATTATAGTCATTATCACATTATGTTGTGAATATTTTATAGTATCTTTAGTATTTTTCCTTTTCATTTCTAACAAGGCTTTCAAAATAGGAGACCAATAAAAATTTAACCCAATTGAAACCCTAAAATGTTTCAAAAAAAAAAAATGCTGCAAATGTGATAGATCATCAATTATGAGTAATCTCTCCTAATAGTTTGAGACTTTAATTTTTGTAAACTAATTTTCTACAAAGCCACACACCAAATAATATCTATCTATCTTTTCCACTTAAAAAGAAGATATAAAATTAAAATTTAGATTACAAATTTACTTAACTATGCATAGTCATATATCCAAGTTAAAATAATTTTTTTGTAGTTCTTTTTATATAAATTTATAGTTCAACTATGATATTCAATCCTCTATATGAAATTAACCTTATTTTAGTTAGTATTATTCATCGATATATGTATTTACATCAAATTAGTCTTAATTAATTAGTATTATATAATTTTATATAATTAATGCTTACATATAAAAGGCCCCATATAAAATTTTCATCTTAGGCCCCAAATTATGTTGGGCTAGCCCTGCTTGACCCCTCAAATTTTTTTTAATGTTTAAACTTTAGTGTAAGTTATAATCCTTCAAAAATATATGTCACACACACACACACACACACACACACACACATATATATATATATATTAATATTCTTTTCCATCTAAAAAAATTTCCAATCAATATATAAAATGTAAAAGAAGTCTTCAAACTATTCTACATTTAAATAATAGTGTTAATTTTTTTAAGCTTGTAGTTATGTGTCATTTAGAGTTAGAGTAATTACATATTTAATTTATAATCAACACACATCTATCAATACACCCTTCCCCCCAAAAGATCTTGCTCCGCCACTGATGATGCTAACATGAAGCCTGAGTGATAGGAAAAAAAAAATGAAAGAAAGAAAGATATCTACTATCAATATTTTAAAATAACACATTAGAGACCTATTTTATATTAGCATGAATTTTTTTTTTTTTTTTTTTTAAAAGACATTCCTACCATACTGGGCACCTCAATATCTATGCTTGATTCAGTGTTTTTATTTGTCACGTCATACTTTTCCATCTACCACTAGATGGAAGCATAGTTGTTAAAACGTAAATCATATCGTGGATCGATTTTTTATTTTGCTGTATCGTGTATCGTATTGTATCATGTATTGTAAAATATATAAACACTAATAAATTTTATAATAAAAAAATTATAGATTTTAAATATATTCAACTAATTACTAATTTATTCATTACTTATGTAATAATATTTAACAAGCTAACTAAATAAATCAAACTAGCATGTGTTTATAACATACACATTCAAATTGATTAAACTTAAAAGTGATAATACATTACAAATGACCTAAAATAATAATTTATTGTCATCATACTCATCAATGTTATTAGGCAAAAATGTAAAATTGACCCTCTAACTTTCAGTCTTTTTCATTTCAGTCCTCTAACTTTCAGTTTTGTCATTTCAGTCCTCTAACTTTCAACTGTTGTCAATTCAGTACTCCGTTAAACCTTAGTTAACTGATGCCGTTAAGTGAACCAAAACGACGTCGTTTTGGCTTTTTTTTTTTTTTTTTTCATAAATTTGGGAACTAAAAGAAAATTAAAAAATTGTTACTAAAAAAAAAAAAACATTTAGGCGAAGAAAAACCCTTGGCTCCTGAATATGGATCAGACAACTCTCTTTCTCCAAAATATGCTTCTCCTCCACCTTATATCGAAGCTATGGCACCTGAAACTGAAGGCGATGGCTTCTACTCTCCGCTTGAAGCTCCTGTGCCCTCTCCATCCATGGCTATGGAATCGGACATTGATGAGTCTTCTCCAAAGCTCCCTCCTGCAACACCCTTCAGTTACAGTGCTGAACATTTGGGGAAAAGGAAGAACTTGTCGACGCTGGAGCTACGGAGTACACCCTATCAATATCTTCATCTCGGTCTCAATCTCTGCAACTCGGTCTCAATATCAGAACTCCTTCACCTTTATCTTGGTCTCAATCTCAATATCTCGGTCTTGGTCTCAATCTCTGCAACTCGGTCTCAATATCAAAACTCCATCTCCTTCATCTCGGTCACAATCTCAATATCTCGGTCTCGGTTTCAATCTCTGCAACTCGGTTTCATCTCGGTCTCTCTCAATATTTCTTTGTTTTTGATTTCAGGTAATGGGAATATCTTGGTCTCGGTTTCAATATTTCTGTACAACTCGGTTTCATCTCGGTCTCCACACCTAATTTTTTTTTTTTTTAATAACAGTTTTTTTTTTAATTCCGAAATTTATGAAAAAAAAAAAAATAGCCAAAACAACTTCGTTTTGGTTCACTTAACGGTAACAGTTAACTGAGGTTTAACGGAGTACTGAATTGACAACAATTGAAAGTTAGAGTACTGAAATGACAAAACTGAAAGTTAGAGGACTGAAATAAAAAATACTGAAAGTTAGAGGGTTAGTTTTGCATTTTTGCCATGTTATTATCATGTTCATCATTTTGCAAACTTATTTCTTCATTGAAATTTTGTTTATCATCATCAACATTTACTACCTCTTCTTGTTCTTTTAATAATTTTTTTTTTTTTTTTAAATTCTTCTTGGCATTCTAGTTTTTTAGACTTATAACAATAATGGAAAAAATAAAAAATAATTAGATTGTAAAATAATACCTTATTCATAGTATAGAAAAGAAATGTATAAATACAAAAGTGAAGTGTAAGTGTGTAGTTCAAATTTTGTAGGGAAAAGAGAAAAAAAAAATTTATGGACGTGTTATTTTATTAGGTCAAATTAAATAACTTAATAATTTTGTGTCAAAAACAAGTCTAACAACTTCTTAGATTCAAATAAAAGTACAAATTTTAATTTTTTTTTTTTAAATCTATTTTAAAGTATATGTATATATATCTTAGGATACGATGCGATTTATACAATACGTACACTATATCATATGATCACGAACACTTCTGATATGCCCTTACAATGTGTAACTTTTTACATACGATATGATACGTTTCATACGATACTGACAACTATGGATGGGAGTGACTCTTTTTAACCACATTTGAAAAGTTAAGAACTCAACTGAAACATTTAAAAAGTTAAGACCATTTCAAAATATAAGGTAACGATTGAGGGCTAAATGTGTAATTTAAAAAATATATGTATACCTTATAGCCCTTTTTGAGGTTATATCATATAGATTACATTATTTTTTTTAATGTTTCTGAAGAAAAATTCCATTAACCGTAAATATAGAAAGCATACAAGTAAAACAGGATTGATTTTTAGGGATGGACTTCTTCACCACCTTCGGAGGAAAAAGCAGAGGCCAAACTGAACCATCAACATCACAAATTTACAATCAAAAGTTCACCTAACTAAAAGGTGAGAAACCTTATTCTTTTTCTTATTCTTTTGTTAAAAATATATATATATATATATATATATATATATATATATATTTTTTTTTTTTTTGGTTAAAAGTATTCACCTATCAACACTAGGGCCAAGGACAAGAGAGGGCATGTTAAGGTTGACTTTAGATCAGTAGATCACACAATCCCAACCAAGCCAAATTCACCATATTTTCAATCATCTTAATACCTCACTTGATTACAAGTTAATTATTAACCTTATTCTTATCCCTATACTCAAGCAAAAAAAAAAAACTGATGCTATTGTGAGGGTCGACTAATACACGTTATCATCAACTATTTGCTTTATTTATCTCCCACCTAATCTAATATATAACTTTTTTTTTAATCACTTCCTTTTGTAAATTTTCTCCTTCTGCTCTCTCTACTGACAGAAAAGACTGTAGAATCTACATTATCTTCTTCGGAATGATATCCTTCTCCCTCTAATAACAAGGTTATTAGTAGGTTTGTGGGGGTTTTTTTTCAGGGGTGAGGAAACACTTTTCTTCTGTTTTTATCTACAGTCTTTCTAACTGTCTCAAAAACTCTATTACGATCTCTTTCCTAACAATGGAAGAAGTCCTTGAGGATTGGAGGAAACTCTCATTAACAGAAAGTGAGGGAGCAAAAGTAAGTCTTAAGAAAGCTAAGAATCTGTCTGCCAAAGAATATGTTTTAGCAGCAAAATTCCTAACCAAGAGAGCTCTGAATGTGGAAGCCATTGGCAAAACATTTAAGCCTCTGTGGAGATCAAGGGGTGAGTTTAAGATCAGGGAAGCTGAGGATCATGTCCTCCTATTTGTGTTTGAGCATGAAAATGATGCTGAAAGAGTTCTAACCTCAGAACCGTGGGTGTTCGACAAACATTTAGTCCTCTTCAAGTGGTTTGATTTCTCGGTCCATACAAGACACATGAGATTTACTACTACGAAGTTTTAAGTCCAATTACATAGACTGCCAATGAGTATGATGGATCCAAACACGGCAATAGAGATTGGTGAAACACTTGGTCAGGTGTCAGTGACAGAGAATGCTAAGGAGATGGTGGGGGGTACATTCCTTCGCGTCAGAGTTGAAGTAGTTATTTCTGAGCCACTTTGCAGAGGTAGGAAAGTAGGCATAACTAAGGATTCTGAAATTTGGGTCGCGTTTAAGTACGAAAAACTCCCAAATTTCTTCTTTTAGTGTGGTATGGTATCTCACGCGGACAAGGAATGTGACGTTGGCTCGGCAGTAAAGGGAAGCTTCAACATGAGCAACAAGGATATGGGAACTGACTTCGAGCACTACCTTTCAATCCAGGAAAAACAACAGTCACCACCATGGCTGGAATGGGTGACGGCTTGGGACGTGCATAGAGCCATACCAGTGTCTCGGCAGTTTAGATACAACAGGACACGATGGTGAACCAGCCAATCAATCCTCACAGCGACAGGGCAGACGTGGACAAAGCATTAAATTCGGACCAGGGTTTCGAGGAGGAGTTACAGACTTGTCTGTATCTCGAAGTCAATGCAGTTAATGAGGGGAGTAACGCGCAATTAAATGCCAATCATAAACCACAACGGTCCTAATCATATCCCACCGAATTTGGCATGCAATTAAATGGCATTAACTCAGATATGCACAAAAAAGGATACAGAGATAATGTGCAAGACATGGACGGCAAATCTTTAATTCCACCTCACCACACGGAATTAATTGGTGAATATGAAGAAGAATTAAATGAGAATCAGAACACAATCACTGATAGGGTCCAACTTAGCGAGTTTCATGCAACACGTAAATGGAAAAGAATTGAACGTAAGCCTCACATGCACAGCCAGTCCCCTAATTTGCATGATCCCACAGAAAAGAAAAGAGCACGCAAGGATGGAGAAACAGGCCTGTCAGAGTTACAGAATAAAAAAATTCATGTTTCGAAGGCTGAAGTTCAAGAAATTTCAATGGTGGAGGCTACAAAGTAACCCCACCAAAAGCAATGAGTCTGATTATATGGAACTGTCGTAGGCTTGGGAACCTACGTACAGGAAAGGAGCTTGAAAGAATGGTTCGAGCAAAAGATCTCTCCGTCGTGTTTTTAGCCGAAACATGAGCGGATGAAGGAAGGCTAAAAAAAGTGCATCGTAAATTGAATTTTGATAATTTATTTTTTGTTGAACAAAATAATAGAGGTGGAGGATTAGCATTGTATTGGAATAACTCAATAAAATTAGATGTTGAATGTTTTTCAAAAAATCATATTGATACTATTAGTAATAAGGGTGTAGGGGATGCTTAGAGATTCACAAGATTTTATGGTGAGCCAGTGGCACATAAATGCCACGAATCTTGGGATATGCTTCATCAACTCAACAATCGACTCAAATTACCATGGCTCTGTGTAGGAGACTTCAATGAGATAGTGAGGAACTCTAAAAAGTTAGGGGGGAGGTGCAGGAGTCATGCCCAAATGCAGCTATTTCGTGACGTTATAGATGAATGTGGATTTATTAACCTTGGTTTCATTGGGTCACAATTCATTTGGTAGAAGCATTTTGTGGATGGGCACTCCATTTAGGAACGATTGGATCGAGGTTTTGCAAATAATGATTTGTTTATGCAATTTGCTAGAGCAAAAATTCACCACCTCTCATTCAACGCTTCAGACCATTGCCCATTATGGATTATCCCGGATGGTATGGAAATCCCTAGCATTACTAAACCATTCAAAGTTGAAGAGATGTGGTTATCTGATAGAGGGTGCTCAAATGTTGTTGAGGCGGTGTGGACATCCCATGGGGAGGCCGAGCCTAGCATCAAGGTCATCAAGAAAATAAAAACAAAAAAAATGTGGAAAAGAACTTCAAGAATGGAACTGTAAGCATTTTAGGAATGTGAGAAGGGAGCTTGAAAAAAAAATTGTTGAGGGAGGCCGAGAAAGAAGCTATGAGAACAGGAGTGAATTTCCGAGTTAGAGAGCTTAAAAAAGAAATTGATGAGCTGGTGGACAAAGAGTACAAGATGTGGTTCCAAAGGTCTAAGGCATTGTGGGCAACCAATGGAGACAAGAACTCCAAATACTTCCACTGCCGTGCCACCCAAAGGAAGAGGAAGAATTCAATCTTAAAGATCCGTAAAGCTGATGGGAAGTGGAGCTCGGATATGGACCAAGTCACAGTGGCCTTAACTAGCTATTTCAAGGAGCTTTATACCTCGGCAAATTTGCCACCATTTGAAGCAGCCACAAACTCAATCAACCAAGTGATCAATGGTGAGATGAATGAACAACTCTCTTAGGAATTTCAGGCTTGGGAAGTACAACAAGCTATAAAGCAGATGGCCCCACTAAAAGCACCAGGTCCAGATGGTATGCTTCCTCTATTTTTTCAGCATTACTGGAATTTGATTGGAGATGATGTAATTGATTATGTTCTTACTTTTCTTAATTCTGCATCTCTACCCGAGCACCTAAACCACACTTTTATTACTCTCATCCTAAAGAAAAAAAAATCCTGACCATGCTTCTGATTTGAGGCCTATTAGCCATTATAATGTCTTGTACAAGATTCTTTCGAAAGTCTTAGCGAATAGGCTAAAAAACATTCTACCAAAAATTACAACTGAACACCAAAGTGCCTTCACCAAAAGCCATCTTATTTCAGATAATATTTTGGTAGCACTTGAATCCCTACATAGCATGCAAAAACACACAAGGAAAGATGACTTCATGGCTATCAAACTTGACATGAGCAAGGCCTATGATAGGGTGGAATGGCCTTACCTAAAAGCTATCATGAAAAAATTGGGGTTCAATGATAGATGGATTAAACTTCTCATGTTATGTGTTACCACTGTATCCTACTCCATTTTGGTTAATGGGGAACCCAAAGTTTTAATGCATCCATCAAGAGGCATCAGACAAGGAGATCTAAACTCCCCATTCCTATTCCTATTATGTACGGAAGGCTTTCATGGCCTAATCAATCAAGCAACAGCAAAAGGTGATATTCGAGCCTATTCTTTATCTAGAAATAGTCCCCACCTAACCCACCTCTTTTTTGCAGATGATAGCCTCCTGTTTTGCAGATCCACAGTTCAAGAATGTCAAAAAATCCTTGACATTCTTGATACTTATGGCAAGTGTTTGGGTCAGCAAATTAATAGAAATAAGACTACCATATTCTTCAGCAAATCCATAGATGAGGACACAAGAGACCACATTAAGCTTGCATTGGGAGTGGAGGAAATAAGACAATATGAGAAGTACCTTGGACTTCCATCTCTTGTTGGAAAAAATAAAAAGACCAGCTTCTACTGCATCAAAGAAAAGGTACGGACAAGGATGGAAAGTAATCAAGGCTATGGTTCAAGCAATTCCAAGCTACACCATGAGTTGTTTTAAACTCCCTTTGGGTTTATGTTCAAAAATTGAAAGTCTAATAAGAAAGTTTTGGTGGAGTCAGAATGGAGACAAGAGAAAGATTCACTAGGTCAAGTGAGAAACTCTATGCCTCCCAAAATCTGAAGGGGGTATGGGATTCAAAGACTTGGCCCTTTTCAAGGATGCACTACTTGCAAAACAAGCATGGAGGCTTTTGCACAATCAGAATTCTTTATTTTATAGGGTTTTCAAATCCAAATTCTTCCTAGATTGCTCGATTTTGGAGGCCTTAAATTCTCATTCAAGATCTTATGCTTGGCAAAGTATCCTAAAGGGGTGGGATGTCTTGTTGAAAGGTGCTAGATAGAGAGTAGGAAGTGGGGAGTCCATTAGTGTGTGGCTTGATGCTTGGCTGCCATCATTGGAGCACCCACGGATACAATCACATATTGTAGAAGGTTTTGAGGATATGAAAGTAAAATACCTCATAGATCCGGTGACTCACAGCTAGGATGATTGTCTCATTCAAGGTCTGTTCAACAATCAGAAGGCAAGCTTGATAAAGAGTATTCCTTTATGCAATACTCCTATTGCGGACACAATCAATCACTTGCCCATTCGGACCAAAACAGTGACTTATGGAAGCTAATATGGGGTCTTGATGTCCCAAACAAAATCAAAAATTTTGTATGGAGGTCAAGCAGAGATGCGATTCCAATAAAGAAAAGCCTGAAGAAGAGGAAGGTTTTGAATGATGACAATTGCGAACACTGTGGGCAAGCTGAAGAGAAAGTCCTACATGCAATCTGGGAGTGCTCAAAACTTTCTCCAATTTGGGACGTTGTACCTGACTTTTCATTCTGTCAAGCTCGCTCATTTGCAAATATAAAAGACTTTCTTCTTTATGTTTCAAATGCAGGCAACAAGGTGGATTTAATGCTGGTCATCATGTGGAACATACAGTTTCACAGAAACCAATTGAGATTGAACAAGGATCATCCCATATCACAGGTACTTCAAACTTCTCAACAATCCTTACTAGATTACCAAAAGGAGAGCAGAGTTAGAAGAATTCAGATGGACACCCCAACACTGAATCGAGTTACTTGGCACCCTCCACCTGATGGCTACATGAAAATCAACTTTGACGGGGCAACTTTCAAGGACATCAATAAGGCTGATCTTGGAGTTGTTATTTGGGTGGGTTCGGACAAGTGTTGGCATCCTTATTGGAGCAAATTCAACTCCCCTACTTATCGGACTTGGTTGAAGTGATGGCAGTGGCAAGAGCTATCTATTTTGCTGCAGAACTTGGCTTCTCTAGTTTTGTTTTAGAAGGAGACTCAGAATTGACAATCAAGGCACTAAAGAACAATGAAGACTCTCCTGCTCCCTTTGGTCACATCCTAGCTGCAGCAAAAACCTCAACAAATGTCAATTGTATTTCATCTCTATTCTGTATTGTTAACCGATCATGGTTGATTTTACTTTAATGAAATTCAAGTCTTGTTTCTAAAAAAAAAAAAAAACTTTTTTGGCATCGCCTTCAATAATTACTTTTGAAAAATTCTCTTAAACTACCACAGCCGCATGTGATACATACGTTTTGAGTCTTTTGAAGAGAATTTAAGTGTTGTTAGTTTTTTACTGTCCAAGAAATAAAAGTGTTGTTAACTTTGATTTTAGTTTTGATGAACTTTTTTAGCATACGCAAACTTCTGCAACCAGCCAATCACAGAAACCTCTAATACATCAACCATTACTAACTTTCAGCATTACAATTACAAGCATAGCTGCATCGACCTTCGCTGCATCATTACTAACTTACTATGCCTTAATATTGGTTCTAGTTAAAATGATAATGGTAGTATTTGTCAATAATTTTGGAAATTAAACTATACAACTCCAGAATCAGAATCAAGTACTAAATAGTACTAATTCAAAGTAATAACTAATAAGTTTGAATCATTCCAAATTCCTTTTTCTTTTTCTTTTTTTGGTTAAAATTCATTCCAAATTCAAATAGAGCCTCTCCAACAGCATAAGAATATCACGTACCCAAAATAAAATGTAATTTCGTAATTATTGACAGATGAAAAACATGCCTGCCTAGACTGCTAGCTGGACAGATGTATAGAAGTTCTACCCACTAGCCCTTCAAAAACTCTCAAAAGGCCATGGCTGCTGGTCACTACGGCTTTCTCTCTCTCTCTCTCTCTCTCTGTAAAAATGGTATACTCAACAGTTGTACAAACCCAGGTCCCTCACCAATTGTGTCGTGCACCTCATTCACCAACAACAATAACTCGCATCCATAGACAGCTTTGTAAACGTGAACTTACAAATGACCCAGTTAAGAACTTCAACGAATCAAGGCAAAATTCAAAATCGAAAGGTGAGCAGCGTGCCCCATAGATCATTCAATTCATGTAAATGCCATAAATCTTGTATACTATATTATTAGAAAGACAGAAGAATACCGATTGAGTAGTAACTACTAATCATATCCAACCACGAACTTTATTTATACCTTTACATATATATGGGGACCTCAAAAACACAAATTGCCCATGAGAAAACATGGACAATATTCCAAGCTGCTATGGGTTGTGTGGGTATATAGTCTTAGTCTCAATCTTCTTGAAGGAACTAGAATTGGGCTTATTACTAGGAGAGAGGACATGGGCAATGAATTGGACAAAGTCATCAAACATCATTCGCTTCACAGTCCTCCTCTTTGCTGGAATGACACTTGCATATTTTAGTTTGTTGAGCCAGAATTGGAGTGGGGCAGTAAGTTCTTCACTTGATGAGCTCAACTTCACCACTTTCTCTAGCTCTATCTTGGTCTTGGTGTACACCACCGATTCACCTGGGTTCTGCTTCCTCATCATCGATCCTCTCTTCTCTTCACCACCACCTCCTCTTCTTGTTTGACTTGTTCTATACAAATTTCAAGTTTGGGGTATATAAATAGTCGGGTCCGCACTTTTTTAATTCGCGCAACAGTCAGGGTCATCGCTACTACTTTAGCTAGGAAAGAGGTAGGAAAAGAGGAAAGAGAGGAAACGAGTGGACTGTATCCAAGTTTTATATATACAACGTCGTTATATCCCACGTTATGTCTCGCACAAGCGATATTTCAAATCGATTTCATTGAATATATGTAATGTAGTAGTACTCCTGGCCAACTAGTCTACTCGATATCAAATGAGAATGAGAGGGTCTATATATATATATATATACACACACACACATATTATATCCATCGAACTAACACGTTTGCATTGAGAGGAGAAAAGGAAATGTAATGTAATAATGAGACCCGTTCCACACTATATTTTCTTAATCCAACAATGGGACGAGTTTGGAGGGTTGGAGACTTGGAGGGAAGGATGGAAGAAGTTGCGAGCATCGCGTGAAGAGTGTTTCAAATGGGGGATGAGGCCCACAAATGCTCTCTTTCCCTGTCTAGGATTGGAGGAAAACTGAGAGAGGTTGATTATCTTGTAAAGATCAAGGGAGTTAATATCATACCGAAGGCTGTACCGGTTTGGTCAGTGGTACGATATATTTCGGATACCGATTAATACAGGTGTACCGTTTCGGGTTTACTGCTATCTTTTACTATTTTATACAATATACAAAATTATATTTCTAATAACTCAATATACCACCTTTGCAACTTTTTATATTTTATGATGGAGTTATCAACGTAAATATATAAAAGTGAAAACCATTAAATAATCCAACACTCACCAAACTCAATAAATGCTAGTCCCACGTGTCAAAAGAGTAGTGATACCAATTCAAAATATCGTCTGATGTTTTGAGAAAATCAAAAGCTAGTGTACTCTTTTGACCAAGTTTACTCAACATTTATATTGAAAAAGCAAAAGAGAAGTCTAGGGAAGAGTAGGTGTAGAGAACGGAAGTTACAAAACAGAAGAAGCAATCGGCCATCATTGAGTCCTTAAAGAAGAAGATGGTAAAAGAAAAATGTGAAGAATAATGAAGTCGAAGTCTTGAAGAAGAGGTGATTCTAACTTCATTTTGCAAAGCTATTGTGCACTTTTCTTTCATTTTTCTCTTTCTTTTTGCTGAGTTTTCTTAACTTACTTAGATTTGCACCATCCTACCCTTAAAAAATTGTCAAAATTACCAAAGAAAAAAAAAGTAGGCATTTTGTATTTTGGTCTGATATCCATTTACTGGCCGAAACAGCCGAATTTCGCTAGTACGGCCGGTACAATTGATATTTTTTTCGATACGAAATGAGGAAGGTATTTGTGCCAGTTAACTGACCGGTACGGTATATATCGGTCGTACCGGCCGGTACGGTACAAGATTAACTTCCTTGGTAAAGATAGATAAAACTAGAATTTCCCTACAAAATTTGCCCCTAAGATCTTTCATTTTAAGTTTTCATTAATTACCTTGGACCACCCACGTCAATGCTTATATAATCAAAAAGGTAGTGCAACATTTTATCCAACCAAATCCAAAATTCACTCATCACCCACATCAGTCCATGCAAAAAGTTGTGCAAAAAAAAAAAAAACATTTTGTTACAGTAATTGTAGTATAAATTTACACTGATACTATTTATTTTGTATTTAATTTTTTATTATTTTTTGCATTTTCAAAGGATGAAGGAAGAAAGTAGACGGTAGTTATTGTATATAAAGAAAGATAAAAAGATAAATAAAAAATTTAAAAAAAAATTAATATTTTAATAAAATGTGGTATAAAATAAATAGTCTAATGTAAAATGTTTTTAAAAATAAATATATAAAATAAAATAAAAATTAAAGTAGATTCTTATATTAAAATAGATATAAGTTTTTGCATAATGCAAATGCTCTTATCTTCTTCTTCTTCTTCTTCTTTTATTTTTTCATTATTATTTATCGGCCACATTTTGTTGTAAATAGAGAGGAATAGAGAAGCAAATTATTACTTTAGCCGGAGTTCTTGCATGTGATGCGATTAATCGCATCACAAGAACTCTGGCTAAAGTAGTATTTTACATGATCTGTATGTCAACTGAAGCGCCCCTTTGCTTTTTCCTTCCCTTTTGGATGTCTTTTTATCCAAGTCATATCTCCATCCTCTCAAACCCATTCTTCTTTAGGATGACTATTCATTGAATCGTGCATAGTTCTTCAAAAGTTAAGAACCAGACTTAAATATTTAAAACGTTAAGACCTTTTCAAAATATGAGGTAACTATTGAGGACTAAATGTGTAATTAAATATATATATATATATACACACACACACATTTTAGTCTTTTTTTGGGTTTGGGAGCTTATAACCATTTTTTTTTTTTTTTCATGAAGGAAAAAAAAAAGTCATAAATGTAATATTGTAATAATAGTTTTTTTTTTTTTTGAAGAAATATTGTAATAATAGTTGGGTTTAAATTGTTAGTTTTATTAATCAGAACTATGCAAAATTTCTCATCACAAACCTTCGACTTCAAAACCATCAAAACTAAGCTTTTGAAAACCCATATTTTTCCATGATATTGTTTGAATATATATTCTTTATTTGAATTTAAATTCTATTAATATTAAATAGTCCCTATAAAATCTCATATATTTACACCCTCCATTAAAATAGTAATAATTTCATATATAAATATAATTATAATAAATCTATATAATATATAATAGCTGAAAATGTTTAACTATTAGTTGACCTACTAATATATAGCCACATAAGTTTTGAGAGTCCCATAATTTTATTTGTCCAATGAGAGTGGCAAACCAAAGGGAGTCACAAGCTAATACGTCAACCCAAAGTATAGTTGAAAGCCAACTGCAACTGAGGAAGCCACCAAAATCACCATCGTTATTATTACTGAAAATTTTTTATTCTCTTTATTATTTAGGTTAAAAGGCTCAAAAAATTTGAAATATTCACAAACCCAAATGTACACGCCATAAAATAAAATAAAAAACAAAACCCTAACCTCTATTTCTAAATCAATACGGTACTCCTCTCTCTCTCTCTCTCTCTCTCTCTCTCTCTCTGTGTGTTGATTTATGCTTTTTTTATTTTGGTTTCTATGAAAGACAATATTATCAATTTTCTGATAAAACTGAGAAGAGCATCACTTTTTGATTTGTATTGTATATATATAGAATTTTGTCTTACAGGCAATTAATGGTGAGGTGAATTTGTATATGTTTAAGGGAGCAGCCAGCTTGTCCTAGCTAGAAGGAACGAAAGCACATAAGGATGGGCTATTATGTTCTTATGTATGTTCTAATTATGCTTAACAAACAAAAGCACATAAAGATGGATGGTTATGTTTGTTCTAATTACGCTTTTTGTTCTAACATGTAATGTTTATTCTAATTATGCTTTTGTTCACCACATAATTGTTGTTCACTCATACCTCTTTGTTTTCTAATTCTGCAGTTCATAGCTTTTTTATTTGTGGTCTTTTGATTTGGAAGACCAATTTTGCTGTTAATTTTGATTTGTTTGTGGTTTTGGATCCCTGAGCTCAATGCTGACACCATGAAATGAAGCAATTTCAAGCCTTGTTTAACAATCACCACCAATCTCCTCTTTCAAATGTACCTTCTTTTCTTATTCCTTCTCTCATTGAAACACTAGCAATTCGGTCTTTTTTTTTTCTTTTCTTTTTTTTAATGTCTATTAATAATTAAGGTTAAAATAATTAAAAAAAAAATCAACTGGATTTCAAATAGAATTCTGATTCATTAAAACTTCTTTCACCTCCTTTGTCACACGTTTTCAAGCTTCTCAGTTCTATTTGAACTTCTCCTTAATTACAAAAACAACCAACACCATATATTGTTGCCCATTGC
Source organism: Quercus variabilis (assembly GCA_030445155.1). NCBI lineage: Eukaryota > Viridiplantae > Streptophyta > Magnoliopsida > Fagales > Fagaceae > Quercus > Quercus variabilis. Next base: position 56,867,631 of record CP129446.1, read on the forward strand.
ACACCATTTGCAATTTCGACCAACACTGGATAAGCAGGTTTTGATCTATTGTTGATCAGCAAAAATTCAGAAAACAAGCGGGGAAGGATTTGAACTATATCTATATCTTTCCCTATAGAATTCAATGATGAGATTTTTTTTTTGAAATATTAATCCAATAAAAGTTATCAAGTAGTGTAATATTGTTTAGAGTTAAATCAGGTGTTACTTGAACTTAACTAAATGTCATATTTTTTATAATAAAAAAAAATATTAAAAAAAAAAGTTAGTAGATGCCCTAAGAACATTTGTTAGTAAACCATTTTAAAAAAGTTTTTAAAGAAAAAGAAAAAATTAATTGATTTTTTGACAACTTTTTTTTTTTTAATTTCTCATAAAAGTAGTATTAAAACTTTTCTAAAATTATTTATTAACAAATGTCTTAAGGACATGTATTCGACAGACCTTTAAAATTGTTTAAATTTTCCATGCATTTAATAGATTACCAACTATTTATTAACTTAAACTAAAGCCTTCTTGAGTTCTTGTACACTTTCTTATCAATCACTGAATAGTTAGTTATTCACCCCCCTTAAACACCTAAACTAAGTCAAACTTATTATATGATTCATGAATTTGATTGTTTTTGGATGCCTCTATTGAATTCAAATCACCATTCTTTTACCATCGGGGGTAGTTGGTCTAGTGGTCATGAGCTCACTCCTAAGGGTTTGAGAGGTGGAAGTCTCAAGTTCAAATTTTGCAATAGGAAGCGCCTGAGAAGTTACTCCATGCTCTCGGCTCATGCTCACTAGCGTCCTCGATGGTAGCTATGGCTCATTCAGATCCTTTGCTCCTATAGACTTGGGCCCAACAAGTAAAGTGTCACTGTGATCATGACCAGGTGGAAGACGTTAACTCAGGTTGCCCCCCTCTACCAATTTTTCATTCATCAATAAAAAAAAAAAAATAAAAAAAAAAAATAAAAAAAAATCACCATTCTTTCAATTAAAAAGTTCAGCATTGTTAGATACTTGTGTGTTTGGGTATAACTTAAAAGCTATTTTTTACTTTTTAGTTTTTATATATAACTTTTTAAAACCTCACTTTTTATTTCAGCAAAAAACTAAATAAGCTGTTTCCAAATAGACATAATGGTCTATCCAAAGATATTAAATATATATATATATATATATATATATATATATATATATATATATCTTTATAAAAAGTATAAACAAAGTCAGGATTCAATCGTTTGTATTGCATAGTGCTCATGTCCATAGATAAAAGTTATGTAATAAGACATTCACATCAGTGTAGCTATTTTAATATTTTAGCAAATATATAGCTAGAGGTTCAAAAGAACTCATGCATCAGTCTTAATATTTTGTCCCACAATTTTAACATTGGAGAGTACCCTCGCTAGACTTGGCAACGCTTTGGTCCTCGCTAGAGAATAAAAATGGAAAAATTCATCACTCAATAAATTATTTTTTATTTCATATGACTCTCTCTCTCTCTCTCTCTCTCTCTCTCTCTCTCTCTCTCTCTCTCTCTCTCTCTCTCTCTCTCTCTCTCTCTCTCTCTCTCTCTCTCTCTCTCTCTCTCTCTCTCTCTCTCTCTCTCTCTCTCGGGGGTTAGACCTTCATGACTAAACTTCAAGCCATGCTACTCCTTCACCACTTCCAGAGTTCACTGTTGTTCACCATTGGCCTTATCTCTCTCTCCTTTTTTTCTTTTTCTTTTTTTTTTTTCACCGTGAGGCATCAAAGGCCAAAACCACTACCTTAGTCCTTTGCCGTTAACCACTGTTGCCATGAACAGTGGTGAATCTTGGTTTCTCCACTGCTATCTTCAAGTTTGAGAAACAAATTGGGGTTTGTTATGGGTTTGGCTTATTGATTTAGGATGGTGGGTTTGCTGTGAAATTTCTTTGTATTTTTGGGTCTTGACTTTGTGGGTTTAGCCAATGATTGGATTTGGTGGTTGAAGGGTTTGGGTTTGGCAGTGCTTGATTTGTAATTGGTAATGCTCGGTGGTTTTGAACTATGATTGGTGGTGATTTTTGGTGGTTGTCGGTAATTGGTTGTATGAGTTGCTTGGGGTTGTGATTTTGTTTATTGTGATCGGTGGTATGGTGATTGGTTGTGGTGGTGTTGAAGGTGGGGCTTGATGGTTTTTGTGATGGAGAAGAGAAAAAAAAAATTATTATCAATGAGAGAGAAAAAATATATTTAATTAGAGTGGAGAAATAAATATTAAAACTGATGTATGTGTCTATTTGTTAAAATAGTTAAAAGATAAGTTTTCGAGGTTAGTTTAGCTAAAATGCTAGAGAGGCTGACGTGAATGTTCTAATAGTTTTTTTTTTTTTTTTTTTTTTTTTTAAGAAAGATGTAGGATGACTAAATTTTGAGTTTGAAATAAAGTCAAACAAGTAAAATAGTTTCACAAATGTGTATTTGTATTGATGATTATGTAGTACAATTCCCTGAGATTACAAAAGAGTGATCCTTTAATTCGATCTCCTTGAAAGATTTGTTGATCAGAATTGTGGTAATGTGATTTTGATTCAAACACAAAATATCCTTCAATTTGGCTAAGGAATAGATTGAAGATCTTTGAAATGGAATTATAATGAATCTTTGGCTATGAGCTTGTTAGAAACTCTTCATTCTTCACGTTCTTCATGCATTCTTCTTCTTTGAAGGTTTGTGGTGGAAATTCTTTGGGGTTTTGGAGGCTTGAATCCGTAGAACTTTATCAATTTATGGTTTTTTGAAGTTTCTGAAGTCTTTTAAGCTTGATTCTAGCAAACTTTAAGATTTAGGTAGGTAGTTTGGATGATTCTGCTTCGAATGTTCTTCGTATTCGAGGTTAAAGTTCTTAAAATTTCTAGAGGCTTCAGGGCTTGATTCCAGTAGAGTTTCTGTACTTCTAAATCTTCTTTGATGTTGCTTATGCTCTAGGTGTCTTGGTGTCTTCCAAGATGTCTTGGTGTGTGTTCCAACATGTGTTGGTGTGTTGAAATGCCTTAGGAAGGCTTCTATTTATAAGAGTTTAGGAGTGAGTGAGTGACACGTGGTGAAATTTGATTGGTGACATGTGTCACAGTTTGATTGGAGGAGTTTTAAGACTTTTTCTCTAAGACACGTGGCATCTTTTCAATGGCCAAAATGTCTTGATTTTCAAGGTGACACATGTTAAAACCCGATTGGACTACTTATGTCATTACTTACACACACCGGGCCGCTTATGTCATTACTTACCCGCACCGATGTGTGATTGCTTTTTGCATACTTTTTATGTCTTTATTTTAACGACACTTGACAAATTCTGTTAGTTTCTGAATAGTGATAATAAAACCTAGCAGCAGTACGTAGCATTTTGTAATTGGCCATACTTTATGAACTTAGTAGTATAATGTTGTGATAGATTGGAAATTTTCCCCCTCTACAAAAGAATTATGTTGAAATTGTTAATTTCACTACAAGAAACCGTTTAAATTTTCTCATAAATTTCCATGAATTAAGGTAATCCAAATTAACAAGATTTGGTGTAGCTACTTACCGTTAGTACCTACCACAAATTGCTTTTTAGTGTTACCCATTTTAGCGAGTGAAAATAGCTGCACGAATTTAAGGACATAAATATACAGTATCAATAATCAGCCTATAGAATTTCTAGATTTAGATGCAGCAAAAAAAGAAAAAAAAAAATTCTAGATTTAGAAAATAAATAGAATTCACCCTGAAATGTGATTCAGGTTCACAGTCAAATACACTATCAGTTCCGTTATTTACAATAATAAATTTTAAAAAAATCGGATACTTCCAAAATTCAGACAGAATCTCTGTATCCCATTGGAAGATCCCCCCCGAACCCAAAAAATAAAAATAAAAATAAAATAAATCAAACACGTGCCTACTACTTAGCGACAGTTGTATAAAGCCGGGGCCCACTATCTAGCCCTTTGTAAGATCTAACACTCTCAATACTATCCACACGCCGTCACTCTCTCCTTCACTCCATTCTCTCTCACTCTCTCTCTCCGAGAAAATGGCTTCAGCTACGTCACTGTTTTACTCTTCTCTCACTCCTAAACCCAAACTGGTTTACCAGAACCCCGTACCCAAACACCGCCCTTCACGACTTATTGTATCCAGCGCCACCAACGACAACAACTCGGCTCCGCCGACGACTTTGAAAAAGCGGCGCCCCGCCGAGGAGAACATCAGGGAGGAGGCTCGGCGGCAACGTCTCGTCGACGGCGGATCCCCTTCCGAGTTCAGCGCCAAGTACGTCCCGTTCGGCGCGGGGCAGTACTCGGCCGAGTTGTACTCGCTCGACGAGATCGTGTACCGGAGCAACTCCGGAGGGCTCCTCGACGTCCAGCACGACATGGACGCGCTGAAGAGGTACGACGGCGCGTACTGGAGGTCGCTGTTCGACTCGCGCGTGGGGAAAACCACGTGGCCGTACGGCTCCGGCGTGTGGAGCAAGAAGGAGTGGGTCCTACCGGAGATCGACCCGGACGACATCGTTTCGGCCTTCGAAGGAAACTCCAACCTCTTCTGGGCCGAGCGTTTCGGCAAAGAGTTCTTGAACATGAACGAACTTTGGGTTAAGCACTGTGGAATCAGCCACACCGGTAGCTTCAAAGACTTAGGCATGACCGTCTTGGTCAGCCAAGTCAACCGCCTCCGCAAACTCAATCGACCGGTCGTCGGAGTCGGCTGCGCTTCCACCGGAGACACGTCGGCAGCTCTATCGGCGTACTGCGCCTCCGCAGGAATTCCCTCCATAGTCTTCCTCCCGGCGAACAAAATCTCCATCGCGCAATTGGTTCAGCCGATCGCCAACGGCGCCTTCGTCCTCAGCATCGACACCGATTTCGACGGCTGTATGAAGCTGATCCGAGAGGTCACGTCGGAGCTGCCGATTTACCTGGCCAACTCGCTGAACAGCTTGCGACTCGAGGGTCAAAAAACCGCGGCGATCGAGATTTTGCAGCAATTCGACTGGGAAGTTCCGGATTGGGTGATCGTACCCGGTGGCAATCTCGGTAATATCTACGCTTTCTACAAAGGTTTCAAAATGTGCGAGGAGTTAGGGCTCGTCGATCGAATTCCTCGCCTCGTGTGCGCTCAATCGGCGAACGCCAATCCTCTCTACTTGTACTACAAGTCAGGGTGGAAGAATTTCAAGCCTGTAACCGCGAATTCAACGTTTGCGAGTGCGATACAGATCGGAGACCCGGTTTCGATCGAGAGAGCAGTGTACGCGCTCAAGAATTCGGACGGGATCGTGGAGGAGGCCACGGAGGAGGAGCTGATGGACGCGATGGCTCAGGCCGATTCGACCGGGATGTTCATCTGCCCTCATACTGGTGTGGCGTTGACGGCTCTGATTAAGCTGAGGAAGAGTGGCGTGATTGGGGCTAGTGATCGGACTGTGGTGGTTAGCACTGCCCATGGCTTGAAGTTTACGCAATCGAAGGTCGATTACCATTCTAAGGCCATCGACGGTATGCAATGCCGGTTCGCCAACCCGCCCGTGCAAGTGAAGGATGATTTTGGAGCGGTTATGGACTTGCTGCAGCAGTATTTGAAGAAAGGTCCCAAAGTATGAGAGCGAGCATTGTAAGTTTTTAGCACTTTTGTTTGTTTTTTTGTTTTTGGTTCTTACTTTAAACAACTTTGGTGATGTGGATTTTCATTGAGTTTTTTGTAGAAGGGTTTTGTTGATTACAAATCATAATCAAGAGGCGCGTATGCATTTTTTGGAGTTGGTAGAATTACTCTGTTTATGGATCAAATTCTATCATACTACAATTGGCTAAAATTTTTGTGCGCAAATCTAAAGCAATCACGACTGGTCAGGTCATGATAGCTTACATTTATTGATTTATTTGGCTTCAAAGTGATGAAGTGGATAACTGTATTTAGAAATTGATATTTTGAAAAAAAAAAAAAAAACTGTATATAAGTTGACATCTATGATTTTGAGAGACTACTAACTGAACAAGATCTGTGCCTATAATTCTGGAGACACAATGTATTTTATAATTTTATATTCGTAATTGTTAAGGTGGGGTGTTATGATTTATACTAATGAAAGCTGTATCGATAATGGACTTGTCTTAAAATAATATTGCTCTAATTATAAAACTGTGACATCAATTATTATGAAAAAATTTTGTGTTCTTGACCGTGCTTTTGCATTGAGAATCTTCCACATGCATGGGGTGGTTTACAATGTGATGTTTAAGGTGGTGGTGTCATTTCATCATTGCCTGTTAGTGAGTGAGTATATGATGTAAATAATTTACCCGATTCAATCATTACCTTTAGAAGTTCCTCCAACTTTTTCCCATATGTATGGCGTGGTTTACTTTATTGTCGGTTGTGGTGGTGTCATTTCATTTAGTTAAAGTGTGTCTTAGAATGGAACATGAGCACGTGGCAGAACTTAGAAATGGAAAGCATTTTCATCAGCAGAGGCTTAGGAATGCCTTGATTTATGATTTTCCTTTGTTCTTTCTTTTGACATATGAGAGGGAAAATGCTTTTTTTTTTTTTTTAATATTAAATTCATTCCAAAATTCTTGTAACTTAATGTGTGAATATCCTGAAAAAAATTCCTATCAATCACCAGTTATTATACAATATAATCTACGAACAAAGGAAGTTCTGTTCAGTTTTATAGTCTTGGATTTCAAATTTTGGATTTAGACATGCACTGTAAAAGAACGCAGCAAATTCTTTTGCTACCAGGTTTTTTTTTTTTTTTTACTTGCGTTTTTGCTTTAACACCAAAAACAAAATGCAGAAAACGTTTCAGGTGAAACAAATATAGCCCGAGTTGCAGAGGAAAGCAGCAACTTTTGCAGTAAAGAAGCAGGCAAAGATTTTCTTGTTTCTATTTTTGGAGAAGGTTCGTGCAGGCAAAGCTAGCGGTACATTTTATACCTAAATTTTGACTTGTGAAACCCCAAGAATGTTTGTCCAAATAAAGTCCGTGCTGTGAGTCTGACTTCGAACGAAGATGTGTTAACTCAAAAGTTATTTTTCTCCACTACAGTTTTGCATGCTTTGCTAAATAAGTAGAGGGGATGTTGATGATCAGCAAAATCAGGCCATGGAACATGCTTATTTCTGTTGTGTACAGTTATTTTTTGTTTTCAAGGTATCCCAGGGATGTTAATTATTGTTTTTATTTTACATTTATTAATCTTTTTGTTATGCTTAACAAGAAAATTTTCTTTACGAAAAAATTTGTGTGAAAAAAAAAATGTGGAAGAGCTAACACAACAAAACTACGAATCTCGACCCTATAGGACCCATAGTTCATTTTCTTTTTGCCTGCCTTTCCGCTTTGGGACCATAGCAACTATGATCATAATGCATGTGTATACATTCTTGTGGATGGCTATGAGAGCGAGAGAGAGAGAGAGAGAATCTGCTCAGTGTTTACAATGATCAAAATTCAAAATTCAAAAGTAGTACAAAGAGAAGACATCATGGGAGGAAGGTGTAAAAAAGGGTTAAAGGAAGAAATTATTTTTAAAAGTACTGAAATTCAGTGGAACTCCCTTCCGAGGGAAAATTCTATTCCACACAAGACTAAAATGAATTGAACTCAAGACTTTAAATCAAAACTTTAAGTCATAATTTTAAACTTGAAATCACTTAAGTCATAATTTTAAACTTGAAATCATGACTTAAATTCACTTGTTGAGTTCATTTTGGGCGGTGTATGAATCCACACACTGTGTAAACACTACCTTACCCCCTAAATTTAACAGGGATCATCATTCGGTGGTTGTTTCGGCTAAGTGTGAAAAGCCCTTGACCAAGTGCTTCTACGTTGTCTCCAATTGAGTTGCTTTTAAATTGATAAATGTACATATGTTGATACAGCCAAAGTAGAAAGTTGGTTGTTTAATTTAAGCTAAGGAAATGTTAATAGATACCTTAAATACATTGATTTTAAAAATATTTTTAAAAACTTTTTTAAGAGAAAAGGAAAAAGTAATTAATTTTTTTAACAGCTTTTTCATGAAAGTTTTATTAAAACTTTTCTAAAATAGTCTATTAACAAATGTTTTAATGATACTCATTAACAGGACCTTTTAAGTTAATTCATATAGAGAGATGCTATATCTACAACATTTTTACAACAAATTACAAGGGGTTAGTTATTATTAGTTCAAATTTGAACCTAGTACTAAGATTACTTTTTTACCCCAATAATAACAACTAGTAACAACCTGTCACTTAGGACTTGTTGTAAAAATGTTGTAAACATATCATTTCTCATTCATATATAAGTTTATTGATCAAAAACAACCAAAAAAAAATTGATTTTTTTAATTATAGAAATGCTATGTCGACAACATTTTCACAATAAATTTTATGTGATAAGTTGTTATTAGTTGTTACTGGTAATCAAAAAAGTAATTTTAGTGAAAGATTCAAATTAAAACTAATAACAACTTACCATTCATGATTTGTTATAAGAATGTTGTGAAAATATTATAAATGTAATACTCTTTTTTTTTCTTTTTTCTTTTTTTAATTTAACATTTAGCTATATAACTTGACCTAAAAACTTAAGCTTATGAGTTTGAATTCAACGATGTTATATTAACGATCTTTTTTATATCATTATTATAACTTAAGCCTATGAATTTGAATTCGACTATGATATACTAACCAATCTTTCTTTTTCTTATCAATATTATTTGACGAGATTTCACCCACTCTAGGCTACCCAACAAAAAAGTCCTTGTTTTGATCACCGGCCTTCACAAAAAGGTCCATGTTTTGATCATCGGCTGAAGGCGCAATCAAGCAGGCTACACTAGGCTATACCCAACACGTGAATTCAATCAGAATATCAAATAGGAAGTAAACCAAATATTTTCTTGAAATCAATGTGATAAACAATGGCACAAGAAGTTAGTAACATCTTACAACAAACGCAAATAAAAGTCAACGCCCTACACTTGCTTGCTACTTCAGGAATAATCGTACAGTGATATGCTCTTGTCATCTGATACACTAGCAAGCCGACCAGACCGTACACCAGTCCCTCCTGGTGGTCGAAATGCCACTCCCCAGACCTGGTCTGTATGATTGCTCATTGTCTGCACAGCTGCCCTCATGTTAAGATCCCAGAGCCTCACAGTTCTATCACTTGAACCTGTTGCAAGAGCTTGCCCGTCTGGGCTTACATCCAAACTCAATACCCAACTAGCATGACCTGACATGGCTCCAACCAGGGATTTCTTTTCAGAATCATACATGTGCACATGTGCATCATCTGAGGCTGAAAAGAGTAGGCGTGGTTCAATAGGGGAGTACACAAGAGACCTCACTGGCATGAAGTGGCCTTCCAAGTGGTGTAAAAATTTGGCACGAGCCGCATCAAAAACAGAGATGGTGCCATCCATTGAGCCACAAGCAAGTCGTCTCCCATCAGGACTCCAGGCAACCGACAGGACAAACTTCTTGCTGCCACTTTTATCAGAGGGCTTGGGACCTTCTGGACGAGGAATAGGTAGAGTGGCAACCAGACCCCATGTGGCAGTGTCCCAAAGGGTGATTGATGCACTACCCCCACCAGCGACTGCCAGAGTAGAACCCTGAAATGGAGCTACAGTCAGAATAAGTTTGACCCAATGTTCAAATAGATGGGGATGGATTTCTAGTTTACATAGGTTCTAAGGTGTTATTGAAAGGAAAGAGGCACACTTGTTTCATCCTGTAATACACGGATGCATATCTAAAGCACAATTTGCATATGCTATCTGCACAAAAAGCCAATCAACATATGTAGACAAGAAAGAATGGCATCAACCAGTGTGTAACCCTTATCTGCTAAAACTGCGTGGTGCGAGTAAACAAGTGCCAGTGGCTAGTCTAGACAAGTCTCTTGTGTCTAGATGACACAACCATCAATGCTCATTATTCTTGTACCCTTGTTAAGTATTTGTGTATCCTTTGATAAAAGGTTCTTTTTGAAGGAGGGGGGTGTTTTTTGGGTGGAGGGGGGGGGGGGGGGGGGGGGGGGTGGGAGGGGGTGGAGTAATGAGTATTTATGTAATCCTTCGATAAAAATTTCTTTTTGAAGAGGGGAAACCAGAAAGAATTATTTTGGCATGTGTTATCTTAAGAACATACACTCAAGAACACAAAAAGACAAACTAGAATACAAACATAAACATACTAAAAATTTGTTGCTATTCTATATAAAGGACAACGTACAGACACATTCCACTGTCCACATGTGGGTACACCTTAATCACACAACAAGCGCTACTAAAAAGTACTAAAGAGAATTGCAACTCTTGCAGTCGCACTAAACTTCTAAAATTGCCGATTATGTAGCCCAACGCTTCCAAAAATATAATCTGTAGGCTGCTCATTTCATTTCTTTAGGCAAATTTAAAAAATTTCATTAGTTCTAGAATGGAATTTTTAGAAGCTGGCACAGGAGATGGTACCTCAACAGGTTGAGGGAGTCAAGGAGAACTCTAAAAAGAAAATCCACGACTCTCAACAAGCAGATTTAAAAAGGTGCACAAGCAAATGTATTCCTTACAGGTTTTAGCAAACACAAGGCGTAAGTAAAAAGCCATTGCACCTAATAAGCACGAACAACATCAAACGACACAACACCAATCAACCAGTCAAGCCTCTCTCATGAACTACTTGAGGTTAGCAACAAAAGCTATACTCCCCCATATCAGACATATTGATTGAAATTTAGTTCATGAACTCCAATAAGCACGACATCATAACTGAAACCCATTAGCAAAACATCATTGTAACAAGCAGAAGAGTTTCATGTACTTAGCTAATTGATGCAAGGATTTTGAAAACATGGTATGCAATGAGTACATCAAAATACATGAATTCTTTCCTATGAACCAAGCTTGAGCTCAATTATATCGCCTTCGAGCATAACAACCGCAACATCAAGAGTCGCAACCTTTTTCACAGCTTAACAAGTTGTGCTTCTAAATTTTTCGTTTTCCTAATTCCCAAAAACTAAAATTAAGAACTTGCTACTTTTAACCGTTCCTCTAATTTTCTCAGCAACCAAACAAACATTTAAAAAAAAAAAAAGTAAAAAAGAATGAAAGGTTAAAATGGTAAAATAACCTCAGGATTGAAGCGCAATTGCCAGACTTCAGAGGGAGGAGATTCGAGAGTGGCGATGGTGGCGTTGGTATCGACATCGAAGACACGCACGAAGCTGTCGAGTGAGGCCGACGCGCCGATGAGTCCCGAGGGGTGAGCCGCCACGCTGGCCACTCCCAGGCTGTGCCCGGTGTTGGTTCGCTCCAGGACCAGCTCGTCGGAGCCCCATAGTTTAACGGTCTCGTCCAGTGACCCGGTCATCAACAAAGCGGGTCGGGTCTCGGTGGCTGGGACCCACGTGGCAGCCCATACCGACTCGTCGTGGGAGTTCTCGACGGATTTCAGTCCTGCGAGCTTCATTGCAGTAAAAAAAAAATTCAGAGAGAAGAGCAACCCTAGTCAGAGTCACTGTTATGTTATTTTTGAAGTGCGTTTGAAGTTTTGGAATCTGGATCTAAATGGGTTTTCTTAAACTTCTCTATAATGAGGATAACCCGATGCAGACTCAGAAGGACTCTTGTAGAGCCCAAGCCCAATGGGCCTGGAAAATAATCCTTTCGTTAGTACCTGGCCCGAAAGGTGCTGGAATTGAAACCATATTTAAAAAAGGCAAAAATGCAAAACTGACCTTCTAACTTTCAGAGTTTTTTATTTCAATCCTCTAACTTTCAGTTTTGTCATTTTAGTCTTCTAACTTTCAATTTTTGTCAATGTAAGATTCTGTTAGAATTCATTTAGGAACTGCTGTTAAACTCACTGAAACACGACGCCGTTTTACCCTTTTTTTTTCTTTTTTTTCTTTCTTTTTTTTTTTTTTTCAAAATTAAAAGAAAAATCTATAAAAAATATATGTATATATATATATATATATATTAAAAAAAAAAAAAAAAAACATTTAACGTTGTAGACTCCATCAACATCCCATGACCCTCCAATCTCTCCAACGCCAAAATCTTCTCCGTCAACACCTTCGATGGTGGCAGCGGCGACTACCACTCCAACGCTAGCCCTCAGTACTGCATGTCAGGCTATGCCTTTTCCGACGCTTATTCCATCCAGCCCACACCTCCCCAATCAAACTTCAACAACAATGAGTTGGATCAACTAGAGAGGATGAATGCCAACAATACCAACAACACCAACACCCCTGTTTCGGTATGGTCAAATCACCAGTTAGGAGGCTTTTTCGCCACCTATCTCCGGTTTTCTCTGGAGTTAAAATGCTTTGGGACTCATCACAATCATCGGTGAAGTTCAGTAATACTCATGAAGAAGAAGAAGAAGAAGAATAGAGACAAGGGTCACCTTCATCTCGGTCTCTCTCTCATACTTGGTCTATCTCGGAAAACCGATTCAGTCTCTCTCTCTCTCTCTCTCTCTCAAACCAATTCTTCCTCTCTTAATGTTTCTTTGTTTTGATTTACATTAGGGATTTGGGTCTCAATGTTCTTTGTTTTGATTTTAGGGGAAGGGGGTTTTCAGAAGAAAAAAAAAAAAGAAAAAAAAAAAGAAGATTTTAGGGGACCTTTTTTTTTTTTTTAATATATATATATATATATATATATATATATATAGATTTTTGTCTTTTTTTTTTTCTTTTAATTCCGAAATTATAAAAAAAAATTTAAAAAAAAAAAAAAGAAAAAGAAAAAAGAAGAAGTAAAACGGCGTTGTTTTAGTAAGTGTAACGGGAGCCCCTAACTAAGTTCTAACGGAATCCTGCTGTTGACACCCCATTTTGCAACCCGTATTTAACCTCACATGGAGGGTAAAAGGGTTATTTTGCATTGGAAATATGCATCTTGATTCTGGCCATTAGATCCTTAATCTCATTTCACTAAAATGATCTTGATGTTGTAATGATCAAATTGACTGTTCATAAGCCCTAATCGGACTATCAGATTGAAAGTTATCATCAAATCAAGTTTTAATGGACAATTGATTTCAATTGGTTATAAGTGTAATCAATTTAATATCAATGATGTGGTATAATTTGATTGGTTAGGACTACATTTTATGGTAAGGTTGCATACACCTAATTAATTAGATAGTTAAACATTAATTATTCAATGAGTAATTTGTGCAATTATCTTTTAATTAGAGTAAATTGAAACTAATTAAGTCTGAAATTGGAGTTATTAGAGCCATTTAATGTTAATTGGGAGCTAATTTGGGACCTATTAATGTTAATTGTGCTGAAACCATTTTCTAACAAATGACATCTGCTCACCATTTCATCGATATCTCTCAGAATATTTTGAATCTGTGAATGAGGTTAATTTTCCCAGAAACTAGACATTCGGGGCTTCAATTTGAGTACAAGAATGAGACAATTCCGATCAGAATTGAGTCAGATATGATTTTTCAAAGATGGCTCTATAGGCTGTTACAACAGCTACGAAAAACCGAATTTTAGCTTGCTTCCCACTTCTACCAATCTCTCCATTTAATGCACCAGATTTTCCCCAAAGCTAAAATGAAGTCTAGGTTCATGATCCTTGTTAACCCTCATTAAATGGTCTTCCATTTGTATTCTCTCCACCACTACTATATAAACCCTTCCCCTCCTTCATTTCAAAGCACAAAAAAAACCTCATCTCTTCTCCCCTCTTGAGTTCTAGTGAAGTTGTGTAGTCTTGTCATATATTGGTCTTCCTGAGACTCAAGGTATTGAGTGAGACTCACTCTCCCTCTCCTAGTTCTTCTTTTCTCCACCCTTAGGACCTCTACCAAGAGTCTCCTCCTCCACCATATGGATCTTGCATGAATGTATAATCCCTTTCTCTAACTTGTTTATTGTGTTGTCATGATGAGAATTTAGGATTAAAGCATGATAATGATTATTTAAATTCTCTTGAATATGTTTGAATGTTCTTAAATGTTCTTATGCGCTCTTTACATGTTCTTGATTGTTCATCACATGTTCATGCATATCACTAGTTTTGATCTTAAATTTACATCAAAAATATGAAAAACATGTTTGTTTCATAATTCTTTCAAATCCTTGAATTTAGGTTATCACCATCCACACACATTCACTAGAATTTTATTTTTCAATCCAAATGCAATGTTTAATAAATTGAATTAGGGTTTATCACATGCACACACATTAAATTCAACATGTAAATTGATTGACATATTGGATGATATGATATAATTGTTGGCCACCATAGTCTAGAAGATCAGTTTCATCGGGAAAGGTGGGTGCCTAACACCTTCCCACCTTGTAACATAGCCTCCGAACTTAGATTAAGGGTTAGTAGATCAAATGTTTATCTTTGTAATTTTCAATTTCTAGATTGTAACTAGGAAATAAAGCCATGTACTTTATCTTAGATTGTATCTAGGACCAAAGCCACGTAATTTCCTATGTTCAATGTAAATTCAATTTCAAATTAATAAAATGAGGAATTTTTTAATTATGGTTTTCTTATTTTTCCAATAATTAAATAAGTGGCGACTATATTGTAAAACCCTTAATCTAAAGGGGAAAATATAACTAGTCGAACCTCCATTTTGAGGGGCAATAACACGACTTCATCCATTCATGTGGGTTTGGCCCAACATTCATTAAAACGGGCCGGGGGCACGGTCTCTCACACCTGCATTGACAAAAATTTAAAGTTAGAAGATTGAAATGACAAAATTGAAAGTTAGAGGACTAAAATGAAAAACGCTGAAAGTTAGAGGGTCAGTTTTGCATTTTTATCTTTAAAAAATAAATAAATAAACAAATATATATATATATATATATATTATATTATATTATATTCCAACTTTCAAGTCCTATCTTATCTCAAATGATCAACATAAAAGACACATCTCCACGGGACACTTAAATGAAGTTGATTCGAGTCTTAACGAGACCATCCCAACATTACAAATCAAGAAATCCCCTTAAGTTAATAATCAAACTCATTTAGAACTTGATATAAGTGTTAAAGAAAAGTCTTTTTACCTATCAAATCAACATTTCTATTAGCTATATAAAAATTGTCAATGCCTACCCATTTGGTTTATTGAGTCTTTATTTCTTTTTTTTTTTTTCTTTTTTTTTTTTAAGTTTTGAACAATTGCTACAGTGCCACTTTGGTTTGTTCAAGTGGCACTGTAGTTACAGTAGCTACCATGTTTTTTTTTTTTTTTTTTTTTTTTTTTTTTTTTTTTTTTTAAATATTTATAAGAATACAACAAATTTCACAATATTTTCACAATTATTGAGGTGTCAATTTCTTATAAGTCAATATAAAATAATAAAATATGAAACTGTGACCAATCACAACTGAAAATAAATGTTTTGTGAAAATGTTGTGACACTTGTTGGGTGAATGTGTAAAAGCTACAGTGTTTTTAGTTTGTTCAATATGTACTGTTCATTTTTTTTTAGTCATCAATTTGTGCTCTTTTTTCTATATGTAAAAAGAGCGAATAGGCTCATGAATAGTGTTATAAACAGTATTTTTGGTTTAGTGACTTACCTTCCCCCCCCCCCCCCTCTCCCTTTTTTTTCTTCAAGTTCACTAACTTGGTTTGAGCATTTTTTTTTTTTTTTTTATAGAATCTTTATATGTTTACTTTGTACTTGTAATGTAAGGTTACATTATATACACACAAAAAGTAGCAAAAATTATATATATTTAATAAGCTCATGAACAGTGTTAGGAATAGTATTTTTGGTTTAGTGAGTTGCCTCTTTCAGTTTTTTTTTTTTTTTTTCTTTTAAAGGATCTTCATATGTTTACTTTCTACTTGTAATGTAAGCTTACATCGTATACACGCAAAAAGTAACAAATATTTTATGCATTTGCAAAAAACAATTATACTAATTTTGCAAATGTGCACAACATTTGCCAATTTTTATGTGTTTACAATATAAATTTACATTGTAAGTGCAATGTATATCTCTATATGTAGGGACACAATTTGAAGCCTAAGCCCAAGATGTATAGGATCTTGGCCTAGTGAGTCTGGTGTAATAAATTTGTAGAGAGTGGGTTGGAGAACTAGGTTTTAATGAATTTAACAACGGTTGCACATTTGCCAATTTTTATGTGTTTACAATATAAATTTACATTGTAAGTGCAATGTATATCTCTATATGTAGGGACACAATTTGAAGCCTAAGCCCAAGATGTATAGGATCTTGGCCTAGTGAGTCTGGTGCAATAAATTTGTAGAGAGTGGGTTGGAGAACTAGGTTTTAATGAATTTAACAACGGTATGGATTTAAAAGATGAGCAAGCAAGAAAAAGGAAAATAGAGTTGAATCTATTCATTGTTCGAGGAGATATTCTTCGTATAAATCAATAACAGTTTGGTACAAATACAATTTTGATTGTTACAGTCTCCTTTCTTTATTTTTCCGATCCCTTCCTCATGGAGGGTCTCTTACATTATATAGTTCCTCTTGGACTATCCTGATCCTACACTTATTGATCATTTGAGCCCTTACTTGAATGTCCGTCCCATTAAACACCCTCTTTGGCTTTCTGTGAGTTGTGGTAGCCAAGGCAGCACTATTCAGGAGTCTTTTCCACATAAATGCGACCTGAAAAGTAGCTGCAGTGCCTTTAATGCGGTGGTAACAGCTTTTCCTTAGATTTTTTGGGTTCCCTTCCTTCTCGTATGTTCATGAGGCACATCCTTATCATTGAGGCTTCTATGAGGTTACTTTCATAATTGAAATACACATCTGAACGACATCTATCATATCTGAGGAGGAATTCCTTCTCGGACCACCTTCTACTCATTTCTTATTTATGAGACTCTGAACTGGAATCTCTCATAACTGTTTATCCCTCCTCGGACCTGTCAATGTCCTCGGATAAAGCCTAAGGCCCAATATATGATTTTGGGCCCTTATCCCTACACTATATATAAAAAAGAGTGAATGGGAAAAGTTACAATAAAGCGTAAATGCAATTTTAGTCCCTACATTTTGCACATTTTTCTATTTTGGTCCTTATATTTTATTTCTACCACTTTTAGTTCCAAAAACAATTAACGCCCCACATTTAAGTTCTTACTGTCAGCCAACTAATGGGGAAGGCTAATGTGGCTAACGGAGAAAACTATAAACCATTTAAAAACATTAAAAATCCACCATGGCCAAGTCTACCTTGCCACGTGGCCTTCCTGCCCAACTTCCTTCGCACATGTCCCTCACGTGAGTCAACTACCCACTGTTCATGGTGCTTATACATTAAAAACCCCCCAAATTAGCTCTGTCACTTGAAATCAGTTACTTTATCTTTGATCTTTAATCCCTAGATTAGCTCAAAGTTCCTCATCACGACCTCTACTAGCTACTTTATCTTTGATCTTCTTAGACTTTTGCTTGGCTGCCTCATAGTTAGAGGCAATGGTGTCCTTAGCAGAATCTACAGTCTCCTCTGCTTTGTTTTTAGCCTCTCTCTGAAACCACCATTATCAACCATCATCCAGCTCTATCACTTGAAACCACCATCATCAACCATCATCAACCAGCTTTGTCACTTGAAGCCACCATCACCATCAAAACCCATTATCCAACTCTATCACTTGAAACCACCATCATCAACCAGCTTTGTCACTTGAAGCCACCATCACCATCAAAATCCATCTCTGCCACTTGAAAGCAGTATTCTCTCTCTCTCTCTCTCTCTCTCTCTCTCTCTCTCTCTCTCTCTCTCTCTCTCTCTCTGTGTGTGTGTATGTGAAATGGTATTTGCTCTCTCTGACAATATGCTTGTTGGTTGGTTCTCGTAGTAAGGGCCATAATGTTTTTGTTTGCTTTTTGTATGCTTTTGTATTTTACTGTTGATTATAGTCCATATGTTCCCTATGTTCTTTGTGTTCCCTATGTGCCTTTATTGAAGAGAGTTAAGTAAGCCTAAAAATCTTGTATGCGGGTTTTTTGTGTAATTTGATAACTATGCATGTTTATTTTAGTACGACAGAACTATTAAAGTCAGTGCTGTGTTGTGAAAAATCATTTGATTAATGTTGTGTTGGTAAATACTTTATTGAATGTTGTGTTGTGTGCATGCAGAAAGAAATATTTTATTAGGTGTTGTGTTGGTAAATGCGTGTTGTATTGTTCTTGCATTGTTTAATTGGTATTGAGGGTATGTTGCATTAAAATATAACTTGCAATATTTAATGGTATTGAGGGTGTATGTTGCATGCAGAGTGAACTACTTCATTTAGTGTTGTGTTGGTAAATGAGTAGTGTTTTCTTAAATAAGAGTTGTTTTGTTCTTTTTCTTTAACTAGCATTGTTTAATTGGTTTTGAGGTTGTTTTGGCATACAAAATGGATGACCTATTCAATATATCTGTGCATCATGGTGGCTATTTTACTGAGAACCCTAAAACATATGTGAGAGGTAAAGTAGATGTAGTTGATAATTGTGACCCTGATAAGTGGTCTAAGGTTGAGATAGAGGGTATATGTAGAGATTTTGTGGGTAAACTTCTGTTAGCAGACTGTGGTATACAATGCCTGGTATGGACCAAGAAAGGGAAAACTTCCATTTGGTTGTTGATGATTATGATGTCATGTACATGACAAAATTAGTGAAGGGTCATGAAGAGATTCATATGTATGTGGAGCACCCAATAGATGATCTTATATTAGTTGATGAATGAGAGGATGTTAGTGAGGGTGTGCAGCCATTGGTAGTGGAAGAAGGCCCTATGGGTTATTATAGTGATGGCAATGAGGATGATGACCATGATGGGGGTGAATTTTACAGTTTTTATGATAGTGATGACATATATGCTACTGAACAAACTTTTAACAATGAGGATAAGCCAACTGAGGTGGATGCCAATGATCAAACTCTAAATGCTGATGGTTCCCATTAAGGTTACTGCCTCTCAAGTGGGTTCAAGGAGAATAGGCAAAGAACTTATTATTGAGCATCCACCTCAGGTCTTTATTATAAGTGATGGCAGTGATAATGGAGGTGGGGGAAGTGGGCTAGATGATGAGGTAGAGTTGAACCATGTTATTAGGGACTTTGTTGAAGACAATAGTGACAGTTGGGATTGTAAGGATGATGATGATGTTGTTAAACAAGGCCAAATGGGTGCTTGTGCAATGAACTCTGATTATCATAATGAGGAATTGTACAGTCTGGTGGAATCATCATATGATGAGCTTGGGTATGACAGTGATGATGATGACAGAAGTACACATGTGGGAAATGGTAAGGAACAGAAAAATGAAGAAGTGAAGAAATTCCCTATGTTTAAGCTAGTGGCTAAGGCAGAACATATTTCTTTTGAAAAAGATATGCTATTTACAATACCCAAGCAATTCAAGAAAGCTATAAGAAAATATGCAGTTCATGGGGAATGGGGGATCAAATTTGTAAAAAATGACCTGCAAAGGGTAAGAGCTATCTGCCAGGAAAATTGCAAGGTTGTTGCCTATCTAGCAAGGTACCAAAGGAGAGGAGCTACAACTAAGGACATTGAATTTGGAACATACATGCTCTAGAACTTTTAAGAACTGTAGGTGTACTTAATTATACATTGGGAAGAAGTTGATGAAGAAGATGAAAAGACAGCTTAACATCAAGCTGAGAGACATCCAAGAAGCTGTCCATGAGAAGCATACCATAAATATAAGTACAGGAAAAACAAGTAGGGTTAGGGATAAGACTAGAGAATATGTGGATGGGGCTTATACATAATAGTACAACTAGCTATGGGAGTACTATGAGGAATTAAGGAGGTCTAGTCTTGCCAGTATAATACTTATGAAGGTACATACCTTCAATGATGGTGATTTAGCAGCTGAGATGGACTTGGTGTGTGGAGTGCCTTATTTTGAGAGGCTATACATATATTTGGAGAGATGCAAAAAGGGGTTTTTGGCTGGATACAAGCCATTCATTGGTTTGGATGCCTGCCATTTGAAAAAAAGTCAGGGGGCAATTGATTACCGTAGTATGCAGAGATCCTAATAAAGAGTGTTTCCTACTTGCATATGCAATGATAGAGGCTGACACCAAGGACTCTTGGACTTGGTTCATCAATCTATTACTTGTAGACATAAGCCAAAATAGGATATGGGTGTTTACGTCAGACCAGTAAAGGATGTGTAGTTAATTCTCCATTGATTGTTTTAATCTGTATTTAGTCATTGTACTTTCGGTCCACTAACTTCACATACTTATCTGTGATACTGTTTGTGACAGGGGTTGGTGCAAACATTCATTGACAACTGGCCATAGTATGAACACAGGATTTGCTGCAGGCACGTCTATAACAACTTCAGCAAGAACCATCCTGGAGTTTTGATCAGAGATATGTTTTGGAGGGCAGCCAAGCCAACTTACAAACAAGAGTTTGATAGAGTGATGGATGAGCTGAAGGAGATTGATGCTGATGCACACAGGTGGTTGGATTCTCACTCAACAACAAAATGGGCTAGGCACGTGTTTTGTGAGGATGGCTTGATTGATACCATACTCAACAATATGTGTGAGAGCTTTAACAGCAGGATTCTTAGATTCAGATCTAAGCCCATAATTAGCATGGTATGAGTATTTATGATCACCTACAGTTAATTATAGTGATTGTTTGGTACTGTTTTTGGCAGTTATTGCAATTAATATCTAATGTTTCATTGTACTTGTATGTGATTGTAACTTGAATGTATTAGACTATAACTAATGACTAGGTTCCAAGAGAACAGAGAAAAGGGTGTGAGGCTAGAGTCAGATATTTGTGCCAAGGTGATGAAAAGGTTGCACAAGGAAAAGTTGGCAGCCAATAGGTTGTTAGCTTGCTAGGTAGGGTAAACACAGTTTGAAGTGAAAAATGGTCTGCAGAGTTTCATTGTTGACTTGGCCACAACACACTGCAGTTGTAGGAAGTGGAACATAACTAGCATACCATGTGCTCATGCAATCTCCTGCATATTTTACAACAGACAAGATGTTGAGCAATATGTTCACCCCTGTTACCATGTATCTACATACAGAACATGCTACGAGTGAGTCATAACACCAATCAATGGGCAGAATATGTGGAGACCAAGTGGTGTGACCCTAGTTTAACCCTCTATCAAAAGAAGACCACCTAACAGACCTAAGAAGAAAAGAGCAAGGCAACCTAATAAGCCAACAAGTAAGAGAGCTGGCATCTTTAAGCTGTGTAAGGCTTGTGGTAAGTTAGGGCACAATAGGAGAAGTTACAAGGGTGAAATTGGAGGAAACTTTTCATTGCCAGGCATACAAACAGAACCAGCACATATAATAAGATAATAAAGTGACATTAGGGTGAAATAGTTGCTATTCAATACTCACTGTTAACCTTGTTTGTGAATTTCTTGTTTGTAGACCAGCAAAACCACAAATGCACCATAATAGGCCAAGACAGTCTCAGCCACACCATTTGCACCACACCAAGCCACCATGCATAGCCCATCCACTTTAAGTGCACCATACCAGTTCAGACCAGGTGCTGCATCCCAGTCCAAGACAAAGTCAGCCACTCAGTTTGCACCATATCAAACTAGTATGCCCCAATCCAATCCAAATGCACCACACCAGTCAAGTGCACATCACAACTCCAACAATAGCAACCCAACCTCAAGGAAAAAAAAGAAAAGGGTGGTCACATCAGACTCTAAGGGTTTCTAAGAATGCATCCAGATACATGGAAGCAATCAGACATGCTGGGAGTCAATCATCTATGTAGCGTCCAAGGAAATGAGCAAGAAGTAGATTTTTCCTTTTGTTGAAATGGGTCACTTGTATTGTGTAATTATGTCAATTTTTTTTGTGTATTTATGGTGATAGGGTTAATTATGGAACAATGCCCTATTTTGGCTTAACTATGTAATTATGGTTATTGTGTACCAACTAGTGTTTTGGGTTGATTGTGGTTGTTAGTGTTGTAGTTGAACAATGCCAGTGTGTTTTGTGCAATTCTGGTGATGATAGCAGGTGCTGTTTTATTTAAAAATGAACCTGCTTTAATACTTATACCAATGAGTAGCAGTCAGTGATAAGTTGAAGATGTATTTCTATTCAATTTGTGTTGTTTAGTTTAATATTAAATCTTGTGTCCTGTTTTGGAATACATAACAATATTATAGTTGACATAGCAGTGAAGCAGTGATAATAGGTGTTGAACATATATATCTTGGCACTCACATCAATGAGAGGCAATTAATGTATTTGTATTCAAAACAGTACAACTAGCTGGTTAATATTGAGTCTGTTATTTTCAGCAATTAATGAATTTGTAATGTAATTATTTTCTTAAATAGGTGTATTCATTTCATTCACATTGTGAAATCCATAGGTAGATGCATTCAAATCAGAATTTATATTTATATGGGTACAAAAAGTGTATTCATTTCATAAGGAAGTGGATCACATTGCTAACAACTGGCAGGAGCACAAGATTACCAGGAGGTAATACATAGCTAAACACATCTCATACAAAAATTGTACACACTGCCAGCCCAACATAAACTAACACTGCCCTAATAATTCCCATAACAATCACTACCCTATATACATCTAAACTGCCAATACTGTTAATAATATTGATAACAATAGCAGCATTAGCAGTAGCAGCACACACCAACAACAGCACTTGTTGCTTGCACACAACAGGTGCTACTCAAACAAAGTAACAATTTACTCACCCCTAAACTATATACATTACCTAACCAAACACTACATACATTACCTACATTACCTAACCAAACACAAAACTACATACATCGCCACTAACAATTCCATAGCCATAACTAAAAACTTCTCCCTCTTCTTGCAGTTCGCAACCACAACCTCAAGTGTGATGATCCTCTGTCTTTGCTGTGGGATAAGCACCTTATCACGGGCACATATGTCATCATCACGCCATTAGAAGAACCTACACTTACACCCTGCCTGAAATGCAAATAATGCTCAGAAAATGAAAACCCGTAAACTATTGCAGCAACAAATTGAAACAAAATACTAAAATTAATTAATGTAGTAATTAATAATTTTCTACTAATTTTACTAAATCAAGTGGCTGCAATGTATATGGGGTGCAAGGTGGTCTATTAGTACACTTTCTGAAATTTCTTTTCATGAATTAGCAACTTTTTTATATAATAAAATATAATAGGGGAAATTGCAATTTACCCACTTGTAGTTTGGCCCGTTTTAACAATGCCCACCCGTGATTTGAAATTTGTTACTTAACTCACATGAGGTGGCCTCCGTTAGACCCCAGTTACCCACCTTTGCCATTTTCGTTAGAAAATCATCTTTACTATATAAGTCAAAATTAGATACTCAAATAGAACCTAAAAAAAGGAACGAGCTCTCTCGCTCTCTCTACCGTAGAACCCCAAAACCATTTCCTCTACATCAAGATCCCTAAAATCCACCCCAAAAAAATGAAGTTGTTCGCGCAGAGCTCTCACCACTCGCGTCGAATCCTTCAATAACTCATCTGGAAACTGAAATTCAAACAAAATGCAGTTGGATTTCAACTAATGAACATTGAAAGTCAGCCTTAAACCTCTCTCTTTGATCACATATAGAAATTTAGGAATAGAATTTGAATGTAACTTCTGAATGAAAAATTAAAGAAATTCATTGAAACTAGTAAATTAATCGCAAAGAATGAAGAAACAAATCTCAACCCCTCACTCTCCGAACTAGTTCTCGAAGCCCTAACCCGAGCCGGCTTCAAGTTCTGCACATCAGTCCAGCCGCCACAATCTGCTTACTCTGTAGCTACAAGGATGTCGCCATCGATGCCGCCACCGACTCTGGCAAAAACCTAGCCTTCGTGGTCCCACTCGTCGAGATCCTTCGCCGCAACAAAACTCCTCCTAAACCAAACCAGGTTTGAAATCAACTGACATAGTAACCTTTTATTCCTTTTCCTTCATTTTCTCAGGAAACAAATAGAGAATAAGGAAATAAAATTTCCAAAATCTCCCCAGAAACTTTGAAGAAAACGGCCAAAACTAGTAAACTAATCAAACTTAAATTCTCACTGACACACACTAACTTTCTATTTTCCTTTCCTTCAGTTTCTCAACAACCAATCAAACAAATAAAGACACCGAATTTCTACAATCTCTTTAAAAGCTTCTGTTGAAGTTGCGGGTAGATGTTATGGGAGTAGATGAAATCGGCAGTGGGGGCAATTTTGTAGTTAGATTCCAAGTCCATGGCCGAAGATCAAGTTGATATTGAGGAAATGGGTTTGGGGTTCCAAGGTAGAGAGAGGGAGAGAGCTCATTCCTTTTTATTTAGGGTTTTATTTGGGTTCTAATTTTGGCTTATATTGTAAATAGGATTTTCTAATGGAAAGGGTAGAAGTGGGTAATGGGGGTCTAACGGAGACCACCTCAGGTGGGTTAAGTGACAAATTTCAAATCACGGGTGGGCATTGTTAAAACAGGCCAAACCACAGGTGGATAAAGTGCAATTTCCCTAAAATAATAATAATAATAACTGGCTTTTATGATCATCCTGAGAACAAACGATCACATTCTCTTAAAACTGCAATTTCAGATGGTATTTTAGAATGCATGAAATACAGATATATTGAATTTAGTTGTTTGTTTCTTGAATTTAGCTTGGTAGCATTAATTTAATTTCAAACGCACATAACACAAACTTAGGGGAATAATAACACAAGCTTGGTAGCATTAATTTACTAAGTGCCCTTATGGCACATGATAGGACTTCTTTCGCTAGACCTACTTCGCAAATTGAAATGACAAGTCTTCGCAAATTAAATTAAAATTTGACCCATTGGATCTGTATTTGCTTTTCCATTGGACTTCAAACTAGAACTCAATATACAATGAAAATGTAATAGGCATGTAACATTTCGACTAAATTTTTGAGTCTTGACTCTTCACTTAAATTCATGCCTACTCTTTTCACAAAATATAATACTACACCAAGAAGATTCATATAAGCTTAGAACCATCACATTTTGAATCAACAATTTTAACTAAAAATAACTAACAATTTACCCAGTAGTTTGGACAACCGTAGAAATTTCTGCCATGATTGTCTGATGTCCATGACACAACAATGACAAGTTTTTTATTACAGTAGCACCTCATTGTTGCTCTCCTCCTCACGCTGAAACTTGTTGAATAGCTTGCTTCCATTCTGGTCTGGGCTTTGAGGAATAGCTGTGTGGGTGGATGTGAGGAATGTTTTTTGTTGTTAGGGTTTCTGGTATTGATTTGGGGGATTTTGAGTTTTCTAGTACTGATTTGGGAGATTAACGTGGTAGTGGTGGTCATGTGAGGGACACGTGCGAAGTAAGTTGGGTGAGAAGGCCACGTGGCAAGGCAGACTTGGCCACGGTGGATTTTTAATGCTTTTAAATGATTTATTGTTCTCTCCGTCAGCCACATCAGCCTTCCCTGTTAGTTGGCTGACAGTAAGGACTTAAATGTGGGGCGCTAATTTTTTTTGGGACTAAAAGTGATAAAAAATAAAATGTATGGACCAAAATAGAAAAAGGTGCAAAATGTAGGGACTAAAATTTCATTTATGCCTTACAATAATTTTGCTATAGTAGTTTTGGTTTGTTCAACTTTCATTGTTTTGCTGGTTGCTTTTTTTTTTTTTTTGGGTGAATGCATAAAGTTGTAGTATATTTGCTATATTATTTTTGGTTTGTCCAATTTACGCTGTTTCACATTATAATAAAATATTAACATCACAAATTGGCACAATCTTTTCACAATTAAAGAGGTGTTAATTCATTATAGGTCAAAATAAAATAATAAAATGTCATACTATAACCAGTTATAACTAAAAATAAAAGTATTGTGAAAAAGAAGTGTTATATCCACAATAATTTTCACAACACTTTCATAACAAATCAAATATGGTAAATCATTATTGGTTCTAATTTAAACTTACCAATGAAACTACTTTTTTGCCCACCAATAACAATTTGTAATAACCTACTACTTATAATTTGTTGTGAAAATGTCATGGACATAACATTTTTTTGTGTGAAAAATGTTAAGACATTTTGATGTCATCACAATATTTTTAAAATTGCTGAGCTGTCAATTCTTTACAAGTTAAAATAAAATATAACAAAATTATTAAGGTATTATGAAAATGTTGCGTCATTCTGTTGTGTTTTTAGAAATTTTTTGTTGGTTTAATCAACTTTGTTGAGCCAAAATTCACTATTCTATATACAATTTTCTTGGGTTGACTTTTTATATATTTTTTCTTTACACACTATTTTAAGTAAAAATACATAGTTTTACACACAAAAACAAAAACAAAAACTTAGGAAAAATTTTCTTTACGTATTTTGAGTTTTAAATGATAGAAATTCTTAGAACGTTAGAATGATGATATTAGGTGTTTTATTTGTTATCTAAAGAACATTAATTTTCTAGATTTAAATTTTCAAAACTTATAATTTATCTAATGAAAAATTCGATGACACATGCCTTTTGTTATCTTTTTTTTTTTTTTTTTATTAGCAAAACTCAGTTGTTTATTGTTGGAAGATGATGATATTCATTATTATTCTTAGAAGTTTTTAGAGAGTAGATATATTGTCTTTAGCAAGCAGGTACTAAAAAACTATTATAATTAAATAAATATTTATATGTTAAATAGCTACCTTAACTTTGTGGTTGATCAAAATTCTTATGCGAATGAGATTAACTTTTTACGACATAATTATCAAATTCTTAAAATTAATATCTCTTTTGATTAATGTAAATCTCTATAGACTTTAAAAATCAAATGATTCATATCATTATTTTGTGATACAAATAAAATCTAGAATTGACCTTAATTACTACTTTTTTTTCATGGCAAGTACGTGCCTTGCACGTGCTGCCCTAGCTAGTATTATTCAAATGCTTATACCAACTACAAATCCTTTTGCATTAAATGTAAAATGACAAATATCACCCATTATACATCATTAGGGCAAGCACTTTGGAAATTTGTTCCCTTAATCAACCTAATGGCAAAGATGTATTGTCTAAGTTCCCCATTTCACGGGGAATTAGTCACCAACCTCACCAAAGAAAAATCTATAAATACCTCCATAATTATAAATAAAAAATTTAAAGAAAAATGAAAAAGAAAAAGAGATATGTTCATAAAGAAAAACATATCACACATTTAGAGTGGCACTACACCAATGTCATTTGATAATGTGTTTCCTTCTTACCTTCCAATGCTCCTATTTGGATGATTGGCTCATTGATTTTCCTTGCATCGTTAGGTTTAATTTTTAGAGTACCTTTGTTCAGGCCCAAGGTTGATCATAATTCTATAAATTAGTTTGCTCAAAGGTAGAAAGGTGTAAAGCTGTAGAGGTGTAGAGAGGTGTTGAGGGGTAGAGGTGTAGAGGGGTAGAGAGGTGTGTAGAGGTACCTTTAATAGTAGATATAAAAAACAAACATGTAGTGGTAAAATAAAAAATAAATAAAAAAATCCCACCACAAATACTAAGCATGTAAATTTTAAGAGAGATAAAAAGAATATATATAAATAAAAATGAGTAAAAAACAAAGAAGAAGGAAGCACACAATAATAATCAGTTTTTTTCCTTTGTTAAAAAAGTATTATTATTATTATTATTATAGGTGAAACTGAGAGAAACTCAAATTATAATTCCAAATTAGAGTTCTAATTTTGCGCCATGTGTCATAAATTATTTAATCTCAAAGAGTTTTATTTCTTAATTTTAAAATCAAATGTGGGACCACATCATAAATATTCATCCAAGTGAGTTATTAAGTACAAAAACCAAAGAGTCTAGAATAAATGAATCGTAAAAAAAAAAAAAAAATGCTTCACAATAATAATAATAAAATGGACAATTTACATTTTATACCTAATAATATCCTTACAAATTTTTTTAAAGAGTTTACAAAATATAAAAATAACTATCAATAGTATTTCAATTATATAAATAGGAATTATATTACACATCTTATTGTATTTCTTTAAATGTATTCATGCATATGCATGAGATTACAAACTAGTTATTATAAAAAATGAACTTAAATACCATACTAAATAAATGCATTTATTTCATTCAAAATTTTAATTATAGAGACCACGTGTCCAATATTATGGTAAACACATTCAGATGTATAAATAATATTTTAACATGTGGCATTGATTATCCAACATATTAATTAAATATAGGAAGTTGTCACGTGTCATTGTAGTATGCTTTAAAAATGAATAAGTGTCATATCATCCCCCTTCCAAAGATTATTTATGTATTTTGTTCTAAAAAAAAGTAATTTGTTGAAATATGTGTAATCTAATTATCTAACAGATATTATCTATTGAGATTTAAATTTAAATTAAAATAAAACTTATTTTGGAACCATTATTAAATACATCACAATTAGAAAAGAAGCCTAGAAGTCTTTTTATTTTTATTTTTTTTCACTTTCTCAACATATAAAATTGAAATTTTACACATATAGTATTAAAATGTATACAATATTCTCTTAACTTTTAGCTTTTGATGTTTTTTTTTTACACAAATATGTATGTGTGTGTATATATATTTTTTCCATTTTTTCTTTTCTTTTGCTTTTATATCATATCATTATTTGTGGATTCTAGTTAACTCAACTGATAAAATTTCTAATAGTTGAATAAGAGATTTGAAATTCAATCCCCACCTACATCAAAAGCCAATTGGTATCTTGATCTGATAATAAAAGCTATCATCAGAAGTGAACACCATAAGTTGAAACTCTTTTAAAAAAAAATATGTATCAGATCATTATAACAATACATCAACAGTTGGAAAAAAAATATTATGTAATTAGCATTACTCTAGATTCTGACCCTGAACCCATATGGTGCCATGGGATTCCCCTTTGAGTGAACAATTTAATAAATTTGATATAATTACAAAAAGACCTTGTGAAAAGTTTTGTTTTATGCTCAAAAGCACATGGTATCATATACCATTCAAGGCATAATTAGTGCAACAAACTCAATATCACGTTGAACAAGGCAACGTTCATGGTCAATGCCTTAATTTAGGCCTGAAAAATGGGCCTCTTTGCCAATTCTCTATAATTTTTAACCACTAACAATTTTTATTTTTATTTTAAAATTCTTTGCAGCTATTTCTCAATAGATTAACACCTAAAAGTCTGCCATGTGGATAGTTGTGAGACTTGTGGCATAAGTTGAGCATTTTTTGTTGCACTAGATTTTTTGGTCTATAAATAACTCATTTAAACTCTCTGAGATTAAAAACACCCACGTAGAAATCTTATAATAGAAAAATCCTTCTACAGCCCAAACACTTTTCACTCTTATCTCTCCCACTTATCTAGTTAAGAATGATAGATATCAATTATTTTGTTTAAAGAGTTGTATTCAATATTTGCTTCAAGTTGTGTTTAGAACCTGATACAACATCTATTCTAGATAGGATAGCCACTACTAGTTCTTCCTTACCCTTTTTCCCTTGATTATAAAAATGGCTGAGTGCAAGAACTTAGAGCTTCACATAGCCATGTTCCCATGGTTTGCAATTGGTCATATGACCCCCTTTCTCCATCTCTCTAATGAGATTGCTAAGAGAGGCCACAAAATCACTTTCATATTGCCCAAAAAAGCTCAAATTCAGCTACAACATTTAAATCTTCATCCAAATTTCATCACCTTTCATCCCCTCACAATCCCTCATGTTGATGGCCTCCCACTTGGTGCAGAGACCGCCTCAGACATATCGATATCTTTGGTCCATTTGCTTGCCATTGCCATGGATCGCACACGTGAACAAGTTGAAAATATTTTCCAAGCTAAAACTCCACATATAGTATTCTATGACAATGCACACTGGATACCAGAAATTGCTAAACAACTTGGAATCAAATCAATTTGCTACAATGTTGTTTCTGCTGCATCGCTTGCAATTGCTGTAGTTCCGGCACGTAATGTTCCCAAGGATAGAGCCATTACAAAGGAGGAATTAAAGCAACTACCAGTAGGCTACCCTTCATCGACCATAGTCCTTCGCAGCCATGAAGTTGATTCTTTATCATTCATTTCTCTACCTTTTGGAGATGGGATAACATTTTACGATCGCATCACAACCGCCATGAAAGAAAGTGATGTGATATCTATTAGAACATGCCAAGAAATGGAAGGACAATTGTGTGACTATATGGGGAATCAATTCGGAAAGTCTGTGTTATTAACAGGACCAGTGTTACCAGAGCCTGCTAAGAGTCCTTCAAAAGGCATGTGGGCTACTTGGTTGGATGGGTTTGAGCCTGGGTCAATGGTGTTTTGTGCATTTGGGTCTCAAATCATCCTTCAAAAGAAACAATTTCAAGAACTACTATTAGGGTTTGAGTTAATAGGGTTGCCATTTCTGATAGCCCTGAAACCGCCAATGGAATGTGCAACAGTTGAGGAGGCATTGCCAAATGGGTTCAAGGAAAGGGTTAAAGAGAGAGGAAGAGTTTTGGGGGGGTGGGTGGAACAACCATTGATACTTAGTCACCCATCAGTTGGGTGCTTTGTGAGCCATTGTGGGTTTGGATCAATGTGGGAGTCTTTAATGAGTAACTGTCAAATAGTGCTTGTGCCACATCTTGGTGACCAAATCTTGAACACTAGGTTACTTGTTGAAGAGATGAAGGTTGCTGTGGAGGTGGAGAGGGAAGACAATGGGTGGTTTTCAAGAAAGAGCTTGAGCAAGGCAATCAAGTCTGTGATGGATAAAGATAATGAGGTGGGTATTATGGTGAAGAAGAACCATGCCAAATGGAAAGAGATATTAGCTAGCCCAAACTTCATGAGTGGTTATATGGATAAATTTGTCCAAAACTTGCAAGATCTTGTACTAGTAAATGAAAAGGCATAATTCAACAGTTTGGTTCCTATATTAAAATGGTAAGGATCTTTGTTGTTGTTGAATAACTATTCACTTTCATGGGGTCATAAATTTAGTAGATTTTGTCCCTTAGCTTCAGTCTCTCTCTTCCCTCCTCATGATTGTCCATTGCTTCGGGGAAGCCATTAAGTGTGATGGTGCTCTCACTAGGATCGAAACAAATTAGCTTGTGGACTTTGTTCTTTTTTGTGCCTTACCTCTAGAGGTTGTAGATGCCTTTGATTAATGAATTAAGTTATATAAATAAATAAATAAATAAATCTTGACAAATTTATCATCCGAGTTATAGTATGGATGACCACTTGAGTTTTATGCATATTATTTAATTATAATATTTCTTTCTTGGATTTCAGAGAACTTAATAATCCCATTAGGAAGTAGGAACACTACTTGATCGATATCTTTGGTGTGGTTCCTCCCACCAAGATTTTTACCCACCCTAATGAGCTGCAAGAACTAACCATTAAGACATTAGGGAGGAATTTGAAACCTTAAAAGAACAAAGTTCCTTCAAAAATATAAACCACAAGTTGTTCACTTTGAATTGCCCCAACTTTACTGTTCAACATCGTTGACCATCTTTTGTATTAAAAATAAAAATAAATAAATAAATAAAACCCCATTGTACAAAGTAAGTCATCCTTAGGAACAAGAAATAAGTGATGATATCGATAATGCAAACACAACACAAGAATTTCCAAATTTACCTCTTGCAAATGTGTGGAATCTAAGGTTATGTTTAGTAATAGTTTTTATCTTCTATTTTCAAAAACTTGTTTTGGGAATATAAAGAAAAAACAATTTTCTTGTATTTTTGAAATAAAAAACATGTTTGGTTAGTTGAAATTAAAAAGATATTTTTTTGAAGAAAAAAAAAAGAAAATACTAAAATATGTTATTACTAGGATTTGAATTCTAATACTAACTCATTAAATAAGAAAAATTTTTTAAATTAAATACGTGTTTTCATTGACTTTTAAAAATTAGAAACTGAAAATAGCATTTTACACGTTTTCAGTTTCCTTCACAAATTGAATTTTGAGAAAGGTTTTTGTTTTCTGTCCATTTTGAGTTGCCAAACAAATTTTTTAATCTTAAAAATAGAGAATTATTTTTAGAAACAAAAAATAAAGGGAAAAAATAGTTACCAAACATACCCTAATTGCTCAAAACTATACATCAATGAGTTTATTTGTGAGGAAATATAAGTCGATCGATTCTCTAGAGATCAAAATATAAGAAAAAATTATTTGAAAACAAAGCTTTGTACACATATTAATATATAAATGATAGATATTTTCATTTCAAATAAATAACCAATTGTGTGACTAAGTTGCGTTATAATATAGGTGCCTTGCAACATAGTTGTAAATGGAACGTTTACACAACCCAAGTCCTATATAGAGACAACACTCATGTTTAGATATTATGTCAATGACCAAAATTATAATTATACATTATAAATATTCTAATTTTGTAAATCAAAGGATGCTTAATACCTGAGAATGATTTGTCCATGACATGTAAGATTGACCATATGCATTATCATTTGTAAATCCTAAATGAGAGTAGGGATTTGGTGGTTGGCATATTGCTAGATTGTATGAGCCACTGAATGACACAATTGAATTTTCCTTAGTCACTTTTTGTTTTGCTTTTCCTATAAAATTTAACATTAGAAAAAAAAATGTAAATAAAAAGGTTTATTAAAAATAAAAATATGGCATTTATTTAGTGAAAAAAAAGAAAAAGAAAATTCTTACATGAAGATGATGCATCCTTGGACGATTTTGTCTTGCACTTCTCAAAGTGG
Source organism: Quercus variabilis (assembly GCA_030445155.1). Taxonomy (NCBI): domain Eukaryota; kingdom Viridiplantae; phylum Streptophyta; class Magnoliopsida; order Fagales; family Fagaceae; genus Quercus; species Quercus variabilis. The sequence continues at coordinate 56,900,486 of CP129446.1, forward strand.
CAAGTCTATTGTTTCATAAACCTTTTAATCTTACACGGGGGATTTAACACTGACATGTGATTTGATAAGCCAAGCATTTCATCAGTTGTATTATGCTCTACAACTTCATTTTCTTCCAAATTTGCATTTGAACCCAACTTTAACTTTGATGACTCTCTTTCAATTTTTTCATCAAGCCCTAATGGTATCTTTTAAAAAATGCTTTTAAGGCTATCATCCCCTTGACTTTTGGATATGATTGTATTAGCTATACATAACATGCTATTATGCCATACTATCTCCGCCTCTTTAGCGTTGCCACGTGAATGATTATCTTGTTCATAGGCCATCATCCCTTTCTTAGCCTCCTTTGTCCAACATTTCAAAATGTATTGGCTTGGAATTTTAGTCAAAATTTTTAAATGAAAGACCCACAATGCATGACAACAAAGAATTCCCAATGACTCAAATTTCTTATAAGAACAAGAAATGTTGCTATTGAAATGATCAAAATGGATGATGCGTACTCTTTCACTATCTTCTTCTTTCACCTCAAAGACATCAATTGTATCTTGGCTATCAACATGCTTCCACTTTATTACAAGACTATTAAGGTATTCATTTTCAAATAATAAGAATATGTTACATGTGTAAACTTGAGTTGCATGACCCAAAATACCACTCTTCTTAACTGCTCTTTGTGGGGCACCTTACTTACATCGAAAACATTCATTAAACTTTGAAGAGTGCATACCTTCCAATACACTTTCATATTTAATTACAAAGTTAGTGCCGGCTTATTGTTTTATCTGCTATATTAGTCAAAACATAGCTTGTGCTTTCACTTCTCGAGGAAGCTTTAAATTCAGTTGTGAAGCTATCCATAATGAATGCAGTGCTCTATTTATGTCAAATTTTGTATATCATATTAAGCCAGTAATGATTTTCAAGATTAAACTTCTACATCATTTTAACCCATGTGTTTTGAAATTCCAATTCTAAATCACAATATTTTTGGCAGTTGTTCCACAAGGACTGAAACTCTGAATTAGCATTTAACTCTCCAAAGTAGGAAAGTGCATTTTTTTTTAAATATGCCACAAACATAGTTGATGATGTGTGTTCAAAAACACTTCCTTAATAGCATTTGACATGGCTTGATCTTAGTTAGTAAAAACTGTTATTAAAGATGGATTTTCCATTGAGTTTAAGAATGACATGAACAACCATTTGAAAGAAGCAGTGGTTTCATCCAAAAAAAATACACATCCAAATATCACATTCTACTAATTGTGATTAACACCTACAAATAGAGCACAAATCAAATTATATCTATTGGTGTGGTAAGTAATTGCAAACACCACAATATCTCCAAAACAATCATAATCAACCCTTGACCTCCCCTTTCCCCCAAAAAAAAAAAATTATGCGATTTTCTTGATCTACTTGAACCGTGTAAAAAACCATGAGATCTTCTATCAGCCTTTTCTTAAAATGATTCAATAGGTTTTGAGTATCTCTAGCACTTATCGTTGACATCTTATTTGTGTTCACATGATTTTTTTATGATTATAACAATCTTTTTCAATAAAGTCCACATCCCCACTCCCTCCAACTTCTTCTATTAAATACAAATAAGTATTCTTTGTACTTATACCAACATTCATCATGGAATCAATTAAACCTACCTTAGGTTTTGAAACACGACAACTAGATCTTAGCAAATGTCACTTTGATAGTAGAGCAAGTTTATAATTATGTTTTAAATTAAATGCAATAACCTTCAACACATCATTTTCAACTGTGGAACAAATAAATGCTTTACAGTAAGTTTTGACCTCTAGTTTCTTCAAATTTTTCTCTTCACAAGGATCTTCATTTTGAAACCCTTCTTAAAACATAGAAATTCATGTTGCCTTATATTCTTTGTCCCATTAAAATATCTAGGTTTTCCTTTCCATATACTAAAACTTGTCCATAATGCATAATTGTTGTATATATTGTATGCCTCATCTGTATTATATGCCACCTTATCCAACAAATTATCATCACTATTTTCTAGTCATTCAACGAACAAACAATCCTCTTCAATTCCTTCAATATCATTGGAATTGCAAATAACTACAATAATTTTTATGGAAAATATAAATTTTAGAAATAAAGTATTAAGAAATTTACAATACAATAATTATATTATGTGTGCAATTTTGATGTATTCTTAAAGGCCTATGGTATGCTTTATAACAAAGCTTCCCCACATATCTTAGCACAAATAGAATTATAAATTAGACATAGTTACCATTAAAAAGATGAAAATATTATTTATTCCTACCATATTATATGTGTGTGTGTGTGTAGGGAGAGAGAGAGAGAGAGAGAGAGAGAGAGAGAGAGAGAGAGAGAGAGAGAGAGAGAGAGAGAGACATTGTACGTAAATTTAGTATATATGGTCATAGTTACTCTATGAGCAGAGTAATTGTATATTTGTTACAAAATGATTAAATGTCATAATAACCATACAAAAAAAAAAAAAAAAAAACCAACAACAACAACAACAACAACATGTATCACAACACATATTTTTTTGGGAGCAAACATATCACAACCTCAATACATTTTTATATATTTTATTTGGGGAGCAAACATATCACAACAAAGCATTAAATTTTTTTTACTTGATAAATCAGTAAGAATTACTCACAGATAGTAACATTTGTTTTTTGTTAACATTGTGAGTAGCACTTGATTTTTTTCAACACTAAGGACCCTTTGCCTTTTTTGTCCACAAGAGTTAGAGAACCCTAAAAGCTTCTCTTTGTCCTAAATCCCAACTCCAAATTGGGAAATAGTTGGCCATTTTTTTTTTTTTAAACCAACAGAGATCTAATGTTGAGGCTGATTGTTGCTAAGCTAGAACATTTAAATGATGTCAGCAATTTTATCTAACCTGTTTTGTTCTTATTGGCTGGGATTATAAGGTTCAGCTTGGTGACCTTGTAGTCCGAAACTAGGTAAGAATTTCCTAACGGGAATAGCCCAAAACGAACTCAAAAGGACTCTTATAGAGCCTAAGCCCAATGGACCTGAAAAAAAATCCTTTGGTTAGTACCCGACCCAAAAGGTGCTTGAATTGAAACCATGTTTATGTTCCAACTTCCAAGACCTATCTTATCTCAAATTATCAACCTAGAAGACATACCGATCACATCTCAACAGGGACACTCAAATGAAATTAATTCAATTCGAGCCTTAAGGGGATTATCCCAACATACAAATCGAGGAATCCCCTTAGCTTAATAATCAAACCCCTTAGAATTTGAAATAAGTGTTATCAAAAAGTCTCTTTATCCAACAAATCAACATTTATTATTCAAACGGTCGTACCAACGACAACTCCCTTTGCATTAAATGTAACATGACAAAGTACCCCCACTATACATCATTAGGGCAAGCACCCTGGAAATTTGTTTTCTTAGTTGACCTGACGGCAATGATGTATTGTTTGAGTTCCCCACTTCATGGGGAATTAGTCACCAACCTCGGCAAAGAAAAATCTATAAATACCACCATAATTATATATAAAAAAAAATTTAAAAGAAGGAAAAATAAAAAGAGCTATGTTCATAGAGAAAAACAAATTACACATTTAGAGCGGCACTACACCAATGTCATTTGATAATGTGTTTCCTTCTTACAAGTCTTCTAATGCTGCTATTTGGATGATTGGCTCGATGATTTTCCTTGCATCATTAGATTTAATTTTCAGAGTGCCTTTGTTTAGGCTCCAAGGTTGATCATAATACTATAAATTAGTTTGCTCAAATCTTACAAGTTGGATTTCAGAGAACTTTATAATTCCACTAGGAAGTAGAAACACTACTCGATCGGTATCTTTGGTGTAGTTCCTCCCACTCAGATTTTTACCCACCCCAATGAGTTGCGAGAACTAACCACTAAGACATTAGGGAAGAATCCGAAACTTTAAAAGAATAAGGTTCCTTCAAAAATATAAACCACAAGTTGTTCACCCTTGACAAAATTACAAGTTGTTCACTTTGAGAAAATTATTGGGAGTTGTTTTTATTAGTTTTATAAACTACCGGTCTTCCCTTTGAGAAAAATATTACAAGGCATTTAATTTAGCTAAAAGCCTGACACTTCAAAGTGGGACTAAACGTCTTGTCTTTAACTTCCAATTTCCCTCTTAGTCCACACCATAATTTATGGTCCTAAATGATTCTAAGTTATGCAGATGGTAGAAATTTTAATCCAAGGCTTTGTTTTATCCATGTCAATAGAAGAATATTTAATGGAACAATAAGTTAATAGTCTTTTGTACATTGTAAGCATATACCTTCATAGATGCCTATAAAGGTAAACATGTTTCCCATTGCTATCAAGAATAGACATGAATTATGTGTTTCTCTATAGAGAATTCAATCCCCATTCAATTTCCAACATTGAAGACCCATTGTGATTATGTAACCTTGGATTTAACTTCAGAATGCAAAATTATGTACACATTAAAAACACTGAATTTCCAACAACTTCACCTCAACCTCAAACAAGACAAACTTTAAACCCAATCAGAAGCATCTATTCATTAATATAGCAAAGCTCTGCATAGATTTACCACTATAATAACACGAAATAGGTGAAGGCCTGAAAACAAAATTCACATTCTTTTTCTTCGAGTGCTCTAATAGGTAACTAAAAAAACCATAATTAGAGCCCTATAAACACCATACATTGCATAAGCTTAACCTATACATACCCCGTTTATGCAGTAAAATAAAATAAAAAAACCCATCAAACACGGCAATTCAAACTCCAATCTTCTTCCATGGGGTTCCAAAAGGTGATCAAAAAACACAATCAGAACCCCATTCCTTCAAATTCTTTACTGTACCAATCCATATACTTACTGTATGATTAATAATGAGAAACGATACTATCATATTTATGTGTGTAGTAAGTGTGTGACTCAATGACCATCCAAAGAGAAACTTTTGGGCCTGATGCCATAATCACTTAATGGCGCTGCTAGCCCATCTTTTGCTTCTCTCTCAAGGAATTCGCCTTCTCAAGCCTCCAACGGTCATGGAACCTAGCTATGAAGCTATCAGCCTTGATGTTCACATCAGGGCTGGGACAGAACACGGACCCACCAACAACAACACCAGCACCAGCACCAGCAACAACACCATCTCCACCGTCCATCACGCTGACTGAAGATGAACCGTCAACGTCCTCTAACTCAGAGCTGTGAGCGCTTCTTATCTTAACAAAATCCTCACGCACTACAAACCTCATATCCGGCATCTTGAACGGCGGCTGCGGCGGAGGCGGTGGCATCGGAATCAATGGACTCTGTGCCCCACTGTTCACACCCACATTCACACTCTCACTCTTATCCCAGTTGGTCACTCTCGTCGGCAATGGTGGCTTGCCGATCGTGGCCGAGCTTGGCCGCCGGTGAGGTTCGGAAGGGACCCGGGTTTTCTTTCTCGATGAGGATGGAGTTGACGGTGGTGGTGGCGGAGGAGGAGGTGGTGGCGCAGAGACTGAGACTGAGTGAACTTTCTTGCTTTTGATTAACCCTTTCTTAAAAAAACTGTGAAAAACAGAGGGTGGTGGAGGAGGTGGCGGCGGCGGCGGCGATGGTGGTGGCCTTGTAGAATAAGCTCGGTCAGCTTCGGACGGAAGCGACTCGTCGTAGGGATCCTTTCTTTTCTTCTTATTCCTCTTCCGCTGACTGTATATTGAAGCCAAAACCATTTTTATTTCCTTCTTCACATTGCTCTTTTTACACCCGCTCTTCACGTACCTCTGCTCCTCCGAACGAACTCCCGCCGGAGATGGTGGCGGTGGAGGCGCTGGTGGTGGAGTCTGACGTGTGTTTTTCTCTTTCTCTTTCACTTCTTTGAACTGGGTGTCGTTTTGTTTGGCTTTCTCTTTACGACCCACCGTTTCGTAAGTACGTTTTGGTTGAGGAGGAGGAGGTGGTGGAGGTGGCGGTGGCGCCGGTGACTTTGGTGGTGCCGGAGAAGAACGAATTTCAAAGGTATCTACTGGGATTTCCTTAACTTCAACGTCCTCTTCTTCTTGTTCTTGTCCAAAGCTTCTGGGTCTAACAGGGTTATGGTTATAGTTAAACTTGTTGATTTCAAAGTCATCAAAGAACCGAAACGGGTGATCATCGGAGTCCCTTTCCCATGTTGAGTCTTGCTGCCTCAGATCTGGGTACGAGCTACTGCTTCTCTTCAAACGTGTCACACCGGTTGCTGGTGACCAAATCCGAGAAGGGTCAGGATCATCATAGTCAAAGATCTTTCTTTCTGAGTATTGAAACCATTGTTGTTGTTGTTGTTGTTGTTGTGAGGTTGGTTCTTCTTCATGTGTTGTTTTTTTTGTATCGTTCGTTGGTGTGTTTAATGAAACATTACTGGTCGATCCGTCGTCGTTTTTTCTAGCAAAGATTCCACAGAGAATGGCAATCACAACAAGGACTATATTAAAGGAATCCCAGCTTTTTTTCACGCTATAAGTGGGTCTGAGGATATGGGAAGTGAAGGAAAGCAACGGTGGGATTGTGATGAAAAGGAAAACTAAAAAAATGATCGGCAAGAGAATGATGAGTAGTGGTGATGAGAGAAGTGGTGAAGAAGATGATGAGCGACGGCGAGGCATGGAAGTGTTTGGTGGTGGTGGTGGTGACCAAAATGGTGGTGGGTCTGCGTTTATTTGCATTGTGATTGAAGCTAAAGCCTTTGAATTGTGTGTGTATGTGTGTGTGTGTGTTTTGCTTGTGGTGGAAGTGTTTTTGGGTTTGAGAAAGCTTTGGCTTTAGAAGACAGACAGAGATATTGTGTTGTATAAACTGATAAAGTAGCAGTATTTAAATGGCATAATGAGAGTTTTAAATTTTAAATAAATGAGAATTAGGTTGGTCACTCACACTAAAAGTATATTTGTTTCACTTTTATTTATCTTATGATGATAGGCTTTCATCTCATTAGTCTTCGCTTGGGTACCCTATAGGTTAGGTATTGATCATAGTCATAGGAACGGTAGTCTTTGGCCAGTTATTTTCCTGCACTACAATAATTTGCCTTGTTTTTTAGCTGTAGAAGCTGGCATTGAAAATATATGGTACAATTAGATCTCTTTTTAAATGTGAAATATCTTTGGTCTTTCCTACAAAAATCATAGGATTTTTTTTAACGTGTGTTTGGACTATTAAGGTACTTCATTAATCTCTCCATTTTTTTTTTTCCAATCATTAATCTTAAGTAGAGTTTAGATCTTTTGTCCCAAATACATGATTTATACGTAAAAAATCCTTGAAGTTAACTTGAATATATTAGTTAGAAGTCTCATAACTCTCATTTTCTCTTAATAGTTAATACTTTTATTCTAATTATTTCTTCATTTTTGTTTCATCATCACAATAGGATTTTTTTTTTTTTTTTTTGCCCTAAAGAGGAGATCAGACAGGAACAAAAACAAAATACGTTTGATCTCACCTCGTTTTATTATCATCCCTAATTAGATGACTTATGGTCTATTTGGATGGAGAAGGGAAGGAAGGAGAGTGGAGGAGCATAGAATAGAGTTGATTAAAAATAAATTAATTTTGTATTAAATCTGCTCTAATCTACCATTTCTTCTCCCTCAATCTAAACGAACCATCAAATCTAAGATTTGATAGATTACAAGAGGTCTAAAATCTATTTGATAAACCTATTGAAGACTTTGGACATAATTTTTTACTTGATGCTCCATTCATCCATAGAGGAACTAACACGAAAGATGTCTTTATCCTTGCCAGAGATATGCAACCTCGGTGTGCTAGCTAGGGTCTTGCACTATTGCTAGCCTTTTATCATACACTTCATTTAGGCATCCTTTTGCCATTAAGATATTTTCAACATGTTCCATTATTTTGTGTCATATATTTGGACTGTGACAGAGTGAGTGTGTGAGAAAGGCGAGAGTGGCAAGTAAGCTATCATTAATGATTAAACCAAGAAGCAAAATAACATTTAAAATGCATACCCGAGCGTCAATTATTTAATGTTGCCAATAATGTGTGATGTATTGTCAAAATAAATAATGTAATTAAGGATGTGTAAGAGCTATTACTAACAAACAATATTACAAAAACACTGACAAAAAACAGTACCCATTGCATGATCTTCTAAATACGTCATTTTTGTCTCAAATTCTACGTTGTTGTCACGAAAACCTTGATTGCGTACACATCCACTCTTTCTTTTCATGATTTTTAGGGTCGTGGATATTTTCAAAGATGCTTCTTGTAGAAATTAGCAGAAATTGTTGTGTGATGCTCTAAGCTACAGACACGTTTAGTTTATATGACAATTAGTACAGTACTCGAACTGAGACATTTTTTCCTGCTTAGAATTATTGGAGCGTGGCTGTAATGATTTGAAATCATAAGCTCTGCTTTACAACAGAACACAAAAAAACATGTCTTTACTATTTACAATAGTCGTGGCCCGTGGTCGCGTTGTGTCAAAAGATGCCTTTTCCTTTTACTATTTACGGCAGTCGATTGTTCCTTTTGAGAAATTTAGAAATTCTAATTTTACTTTAAAAATTATAAAAATTTTACGCTAATAAAAAGTGTAGTATAGTTAGTGTCACATTAATAAAGTAAGTTGGTGTCACATTAATAAAGTAATGCAATTGGTGGTATATCGTAATTTTTAAGTAATTTAATTAATAAAGTCTCTGATATTTGAATAAAAAATTTGAAATTTAATTTCTTAAAAAAAAAAAAAAAAACTGATTGGTATCTTAATAAAAAATTGGTAAAATTTTATGCTATCAAATAAAAAATCTAGCTACACAAAATATTAATTGGTGTCTTAACTTAATGATAAAATAATTAGTATAGAGTAGATGTCACAATTAGATTGAAATCCTATCATATCTATCAAAATTTGTTATAAAATTTATGTAATAAAATTTTTAGCTTATAATTTCTCCTATCACTACCTTTTATACGGACAAAATGCAAAAATACATCCAATACCAGTTTTGTATTATTGTTAATTATAAAATAACTACATGTTTGTGCACATATTATTTTAAAATAATTATTTTTATTAACAAAGTAGTCACATGCACATCATGTGATAATTATCTTTTAGTTACATTTAACAAAATTATGATGAAGGGTCAATTTGGAAAATTCTTAAACCAAGCTTAGTGATCAATATTGCAAAATTGACGAAACATAATATTACTTTGCAACTAACCCAAATCCGAAGGTTCTTTTTGCATCTTGGCCTAATAATAACATTACTCCAATCACCATTTATTAGTGGGTTCTAGTTAGTTCAACTAGTAAAGTTTTTAATAGTTGAATAAGAAATCTGGGGTTCAATCTCCGCCTACACCAAAAACCAATTGATGTTTTGGTTTGATAATAAAGTGTTATCATTAAGAGCAGACGCCATATGTTGAAACTCTCTAAAAAAAATAAAATCACTTATTGACTTGGCATTCAAATTAAAAACAAGTCGCTTAATCGAGTTATAAAACTTTATTATCCTTGCCACTCTTTTGAGGAATCGGTCAACATGGTATATGACTCCTATTTTTCACATGCAAAAAATATATGATAAAATTTAATAAGAAATGTGATAATATTGTGTTTGTGTTTATTTATAATAGAACAAGTAAACAAAAAAAAAAAAACTGAAAGTTAAACATTAAATAGTATATAAATTCTTAAGTTTACACATTCCAAAACTCCATTGAATCAAAACCTTCAAGTCTTGATCCTGTGAAAAAAGAATCTAAATGTTGAGCATAAAAGAATTTTTCCCTTTAAAAACACTAGTTAATCCATGTGACCCATGGGTTGACTTGACCCAACCTACTATTTTAATTGTTCAGGTTTAAGCTGATTATCTTGTCAGATTCAACAAAAACTAAAATAAATAAAAACCCTTTGAGTTTTTTTTGCATGACTCCTTGTTATAAATATGATCAATTACCCACACAAAGTAATAGTAATACTTAGGAGCCATTTATGTGGATCTTTAAAACATCATTTAACAAAAAGGTTACGATATTAATTAAATTGCATTTAATATTTTATTAAATAACTGTTTAACATAATCTTAAAAAGTCTAAATATATATTAGCCTCATCATACGCGCTTAGCATGTGCAATGGGTAGAAAGGGCAACGGGTCAGGTTTTTTGATGCTTGAACTTGAACTGCGGACCCTAGCTCTCCCATTACCTGAACTCGGCCTGTTTAATAAATGAGTTTTTTTTTTTAAACCCAACCCGCCTTGACGGGCCCCCACGGGCCCCATCCAACCACTTCTGGGCCTAATCTAAAGCTATGGCCCAATTCAACCCAATCTTAAAAAAAAAAATAAAAAAAAAAGATTTACAATCACAGAAACGAAAACACAAATCACAAACACAAATATAAACAAAAACACAAATCAGCTTGTGTTTTTTTTTTTTTTTTCTTTGTTAATATAGATTTTTCACTCATAAAAAAAGAAAAAAAAAAAAAAAAAAAAAGAAACACAAATCACAAACAAAAACACAATCCTATCCTCCCGATCATCACATCTCTCTCCAAAATAACAATCCCGTGCTCCGATCTAACAATCTCATGCTCCTTCGTGACAAATAACAACCACCGTGTGATGAGAGCGAGGGTGACAATGGGTCGGTGAGTGAATGAGAGGGAGGGTGACTGGTTGAGGGGCGACTAAGAGAAAACAAGAGTGAGAGTAAGAGGTGTAAGGGGCGGCGAGGTTAAGTGAGGCCATGGGGCTAAACGAGGCTGTAAGGGGAGCGTGAGGCTGAATAAGGCCGTAAGGAGAGTGTTTGAGCGAGGCCGAGAGAGGGTGGTCAGTGGTGAGAGCTTGAGAGAGAGAGAGGGCAGCTAAGAGATGAGGGATTGAGGGTTAGGTTTAGAAAAATGAAATCTGAAATGAAAGAGGAGTATTTATACTAGGGTTTTTTTTTTTTTTTTTTAAATTTTAATAATATATATGTATACAAGTCGGGTTTTGGCTGGGTATGCATAAAACCCGGAACTAACCCGAACCCACTTCGGGTTTTTTTTTTTTTAAACCCAAACCCAACCCTATTGTTTAGTAGGTCAGGTTATATTTTGCCATCCCTAGCAATGAGGTTCTTTTTTCTTTTTCTTTTTTTGAGTTTAATATAATTTTTTTTAATTTCAATTTATGTACTGTTAGTAAAGTTACATAAGAAGAGATTTTTTAAGAAACTAAAATTTAGAATTTGAAATGAAATAAACTGTTAAGTTTAGCATGTGCTAGATTTTGGAAAAAAATGTATTAAATGTGTGTGAGATATATTTAAAGAGAAATGATATGCCTACAATATTTTTACAACAAATTCTAAGTGGCAGGATATTACTGGTTATTATTGTTGGGGCAAAAAAGTAATCTTAGTGTTAGTTTCAAATTTGAACAAATAATAACTAACCACTTGTAATTTGTTGTAAAAATGTTGTAGACGTAGCATCTCTCTTATTTAAATAGAGAATGTGCTAATTTGTAGGAAAAAAGTTTCTTTGGTAGATTTTTTTTTTTTTTTTTTTGCTTTTAAATTTTGTTGAATTACAATTTTAACTCTAATTTAAAAAAAAAAAAAAAGATTATCTAATTAGATTAGAGGCATTTTTTATATTTTTTGAAATCATAATTAACTTTCTGAATTCTTTTAATATATAGAGACTAGCCTTATCACACGCAGTTTATGCGTGCAATGAGGATCTCTTTTTTATAGGTTATATATATATATATATATAGAGGAACTTGGGGTAGGTTTATTTATTTATTTATTTTGATGAAACATGGGCATAGATTTGATTGTGTACATAGGGTAGTGGGAAGTTTTATAAACATGGGTAGGTTTTTTATTTATCAATTTATGATTTTAACCTCATTTTTATGTTTTATGAATAACAATAAGTTAATCAAATTATGGGTATTTTTGAAACAAAAAAGATAATAACTAACTTTTTGAATTCTTTTAATATATACTAACCTCTAAGCACGTGCGTGCTCAGAGGCTCTTCTATTTTTTTTTTTTTTTTTGGGAAAAGTTAATAATTTGTATCAATTATAATTTAGGATTACTACATTTTTCAATCACAAAAATATCTAGACGTGCGAAGAAAAAAATTGTTTTATCCACAAACGTATAACACTCATCACATGCCTAGGTATTTTAGTGATTAGAAAATGTAGCAATCCCAAATTATAATGGATGCAAATTATAAACTTTTTTTCAAAAAAAATAGAAGAGCATCTAAGAACGCGTGTGAGTGCGTGCTCAGAGGCTAGTTTAAACTAATAATTGTATCCATTTTCAATTTGAAAAACTCATTTCGAGCCACACTTATGTTGATTTCCTAGGCGTCCAACCCAACTCATGGATTATGAAACCAACTCACTTAGGTTTTTTTTTTTTGGTTCAAAATAGGAACGTGGTAGATAATATTTTTGATAGAATGTGGACTTTTTTTTTTTTTTTTTTTCAATTTAAGATTTGAACCCATTTCTTATGATTTAGAGATAAAGAAAAGATTATTAAATTAAGGGTATTTCATTAGTTGTATTTTTTTTTAGAATAAAATATTAGAAACGTGACTATTTAGTTGTATTTTTTTAAATTTTGAACATAAGGTTTTTTTTTTTTTTTTTTTTTAAGAATAAAATATTAGAAACATGTGTTAGAATAAGTGAGTTAGTGGGAGTGTTCTTATTTTGTTGGCAACATTTTTTCAAATTTATCTAAAATTTAAGACATTTTAAATTAGTAATTTTACATGTCTAACCCTATTATTTAATTTTTACAAACTGGTAAATTTGAGGGTATTTTGGGTATAGAAATTAAGGAATCCAAATAGGGGAAGCCCCTTAAATAGTAGTATAGATTAAGTTTATTTAACCTTATAGATGATTTCTATCTCCCACCAAAAAAAAAAAAAATTATGAAAACTTTATAGAGTATTTGTTATTCTTTAAAGGGAAATACTAACGAGTGCCCTTAAAGCATTAGTTAACAATCTATTTTAGGAAAATTTTGATATCACTTTTATGTGAAATGAAAAAAGTTGTCAAAACATTAATTATTTTTTTTCTTCTTTTTCCATAAAAACAAAAAAACTTTTTTTAACTGGATTGTTAACCAATACTCTAAGAGCACTCACTAACACGACTCTTCTTTAAATACATAAAAGAAAATGTTATTCTTTAGAGAAATGATATTTTTACAACAAATCCTAAGTGACAAATTGTTACTGGTCGTTATTGTGGAGACAAAAAAGTAATCTTAGTGTTAGTTTCAAATTTGAACCAATAACAACAAACCACATGTGATTTGTTGTAAAAATGTTGTAAAATTATTGTAGACGTAACATCTCTCTATTCTTTAATTAAACACATATGTCTATTGTTAGCAATAAAACTTTATAGAGTATTTGTTATTCACTTATTTTTTAAAGGGAAATGTTAACGAGTGCCTTTAAGACATTAGTTAATAATTCATTTTTGAAAAATTTTGACGTCACTTTTGTGGGAAATGAAAAAAATTGTCAAAATATTTTCTCATAAAAACTAAAATATTTTCTTTAATTAGATTGTTAAACAATGTTCTAAGAGCACTCATTAGCATAATCCTACTTTAAATGCATAAAAGAAAATGTTATTCTTTAACTATACGCATATGTCTGTTGTTAGCAATACCCAATATTTATAGGAAATTCAACCACCGTTATCCCTTTCTCTTTGATATGTCATCCACCGTGACCGTTATCCTATTAATTAATTGTCGCAATCCTTGCCACTAGTAGCAAAAAACGTAGATGAAAGTGAAACTGCCACCGTTGTTTTGATTAAACATTGCTGAAAACAAAAAAAAAATCTATCTTAACCATAAATGCCTAAAACAAGAATTGATGCTGAAAGTTGCAGAAAAGCAACAATTTAATGCATCCTTGTATGAATGAGAGCCCTCTGCCCAATGTTATTTATTTTTTTCCTTTTTTAGACAGCTACAATATACGTACTGTTAAATCTGCTGCTCGAATCTTGTACTCTCTTAAATTTTTTATCAAGTACTACGTAGATGAAGAGATGATAATTGAGATACGCGAGACTCTAATGTATATTTATTCTTGGAATCGCAAGCAATTATGTTAGACAACCTTTTACAGAATTACTAGCCATTCTTTCCTAAATGGTCGGTTTTGAATTGTACAAGAGAACTTTAACAAGCACATAAAACACACTACTTTCAAATGGTGGCTTTTTCATTCTCATGTCATGCATGCCAACTTAACAAACCTTTTGTTGTGGAATAAAAATTTGGACAAAAGGGCTCATGCGTGTCAATAAGTGGTCATTTAAAATCATGGCAATAGCACCAAACATTTATAATTTTTTTTTTTTATAAAAAAAGAAAAGAAAAAGATTCAATTTGAAGCGTAGTGCTTTTATTATTTCATTTCTTGTCATGTCCTTATTCCAAATTCAAAATCAATGGATGCCCATGGTTCCCTAGTTTACTTTCCAAATAATATATTTTTTCCTTTCCAATGCAATGGTAGTATTGTAGAGTGAGAGTGTAGTGATCAATTTATATATGTGACTTTTAGGTTTGGACTCTTGGGGGGGCTTTGTGCAAGTTACGCGCATTGAAAACGCTTGGGGAATAAGAGTGGTTTAGGGCATGATTGAAAGGTGAAGTAGGGACAAACATTGGGACAATATTGTTTCTTTGAGGAAACAAATTGAGTAAAGAGACAGGTTGGGAAAGGACAGCCGTTGGCCTTCAAGTGTCCTCTAATCCTCTCCAACAGGCAACAGCTAGCGTCCCGTGGACAGCCTGTTCTTCCTTTTTTTTACTCTCACGTGATAATGGAAGTTTCCATTGCAATCACACTACTCCATGTCCATGACCTTTTCCAATATGTCTATTAGAAATAAGAGATTTCAACGCTGAAGTCCTTGATGTTTTTAGTTAGAAAATAATACCATAAAATTTCAATTGAACTATATATATTGTGAGGGGATGGTTCGTTCACAAGGTACTTCGGCCTGTAAAGTAACAATAAGGAGAAGGTTAAACCTAACCGAAGAAACTATAATACAGGCCAGATAAACGTGATAGCTAGGGTAAAAAACCCTAGGCCCAATTAAGGGCTTCGGATCCTTGCACAATGACTGCTTCTATGGCGGTCTAGTGAATAGCCGATGAAGGAATGACCTATGCATTTCGATGATATATATAGAATATCTGAGGATGAGACACTGCATGATGAAAATTTGTGCAACGAACCAAAGGAGTACTGAATTCAGTAACAGGTACCTTTGCATTAAATGGATGTTCCCACCTAACAAAGTTACATTTATTACTTAATGACTAGCTTGAATAATACTAGTATTACACACTTAATAATTCACCAATTTTTCTAAAAGTTGAAAGAAACACCTGATGAGACAAGTATCTATTAATTTCCACCACTGGAATTCACTACTGAGGTGAGAGGCAGCTAGTATACACAGAACCCCTTCCTAGTTAAGGGGGGATGAAAAGTAAGAGAGAAAAAAAGGGCACGAGAGAGAGATTGTATTTATTTGTTCTTAGTGATATAAAGCATCCAGTTCAATATACATACTATGTTTATAAACTCAATACTCTATCTAATAAGTTTTTGGTGATTAGACCTGACGCTATTTAGCTCTTCCATTGTAGACTCTCCCTCCCCTCCCCACACACCACCCCCCCCCCCCCCCCCCCCACAAAAAAAAAAAACATATATATAAGACAATAATGATATTCGTGTCTCATATACAACATTTATCTTACATGTGATTTTTATAATATAAGTTATAAAGTTCTACATAGATGCAAGAAGGTTATAACTTACAATATCAATTTATATGTTGAATAGATATATTGATTTTTTTAATTAAAAAACCATAATATTATATATATATATATATATATATATATATATATATATATATATATATATAAAGAAAGTTGTGTTTTAGCTTTTGACTATACTATTTCATTCTCTATTTATGAGATGCCCTAGAAATCTTATGAATTTGATAATATGGTAGATGAAATTTAGGACATTCAAATATATGATATGTCTTTCAAGTCTATTAATCCTACCATCTGAGTGCCCCGAAGAGACCAACTATACTTCATGTTTGAGTTGGAACATAATTGAAACTTTATATATATAAAAGAAATAGTGTTCTAACTTTATTTTGATAATAATGTTTATGTTTTATTGGACATAAGACATAGTAATTAGGTGTTAAAATTTAATTGAAAAACCCAATATATTACAACAGTTAAGATACTCACCAAAAAAAAAAAAAGAAAAAAAAAAAAACAAACACTACTATTGGCTCAGCTAAATTAATACCATGCCTTGAGGACAAGAATAAAATTACATCAAATTATTAGAAAATGGTTTTCGAAGGTTTTACTTTTACCATGTATCAGGAATAAAAAAAAAAATTAAATAAGGTCACATATTAAATATCATAAATTTCTATCCAATTTATAATTTACTTTAGAAATTTTTTTTTTTAAAAAAAAGGTATCTTAAATAATAGTGTCGCATATTAATACGGACGTAACAAGCATCCGAATTTCACAAAGTGCAGAGAAATGGTGTGAAAGCTTGCATTTTGGTTGAATCCAGAAAATAGTTATCTAGGAAAACTGGAAAAGGACCGAAAGGTGCCCATTTATGTGATTATTATTACTTTTTTTTTGGTAAACTACTTATTTAATATTTACTTTCCCTATTGTCAAAAATAATACTATTTACTTTCCCCCGTGTCTGTCAATTCAATTGTCAATAATCACGAAAAACGT
Source organism: Quercus variabilis (assembly GCA_030445155.1). Taxonomy (NCBI): domain Eukaryota; kingdom Viridiplantae; phylum Streptophyta; class Magnoliopsida; order Fagales; family Fagaceae; genus Quercus; species Quercus variabilis. The sequence goes on from CP129446.1 coordinate 56,917,405, forward strand.
TTTCGTTTTATCTTTTATGGCAAAGAAATGTGAAACGACGTCGTTTCCTTTTATAACCTACACGACGTCGTACACTGGCTAGCAAGTTCTAGAAAGTCCCAAAAAAAAAACACAGCAAATACCCCTAAATTTGATTTAGGCCTTAAACCCTAAAATTTTTTTTCTACGTTCAGTTTCGGAGCTCTCCCAGAGTTGAGGGCACATATTGATCAAGCAAAAGAGAGATGGTGTGGTTTCAATGCGAGGATTGTGGAGAGAATCTGAAGAAGCCCAAGTTACCAAATCACTTCAGGATTTGCTCCGCCACCAAGGTCTCCAAAACCCCTCATTAATAATTTACTTCAAAGAATTTCGTTACTTTTGTTTTTGGACATTTGTGGGTTATTTGATTATGCTTGAATTGAATTCTCAAAAAAAAAAAAAAAAAATCAAATTTTGTGATGGGGGTTTGTTAATGTTGCAGCTTTCGTGCATAGATTGCGGACAAACTTTTGGGCAGCAAAGCGTTCAAAGTCACACTCAGTGTATTACTGAGGCGGTGAGTCTCTCTCTCATTTCTATTTTTTTTTTCTTCTTCTTTACTAGTCATCAAATTCAGCTCTGTGCTTGGTTTTCTTAAATTTTTATTGACTTATTTGATGGGTATATGTCATTGTAATTGAATCAAATGCTGTAATTTTTAGAAATGACTTAGCTTAGTAGCTGCTTATTTTACATATACTGCATTAGATTACACTGTGTGTGTGAGTATCCGGTTTCTCAAGACGGTCCGCAAAAAGTCTTGAGAGATTTTTTTTTTTTTGGTATGGTGGCAATCATGTTTAGTTTGTTCACAACTATTGGTCTTGCAAAGTAAGTGCTTTAATCTCTGATGTTATTATCTTTGAGCTGAAGATTTCGGAAATCTTATGTATGCTGGGCTAAATTTCTCTCTCACTATTGGGCAAAAATGTGTTTCTGTTTTATTAACTGATGTTATCTACTTCATTTGTCGACTTGGGTATAAGATATAAGAATAATACTGCGTCGGGACTGAGGATGCCATTTGTTTGTTTTTGGTTTCAGGAAAAATATGGTCCAAAAGGCCAAGTGAAAGTTTCAAATGGTTCGAGCACCAAGCCCAGCAAGGATTCAAAGCAACAAGTTGATTTTGATATAAATGTTGGGTTATCTGAACGCCCGCCATGGTTTTGTAGGTATATTTTATGTCTTTTTGAACTTCGTATCCTAATCTGTGGGAATGTTTAATCATCAAATCAATTAGACAGTGTAACAGTTTGTTTGGAGAGGAGAGTGGAGGGAATGGGAGGGGAATGGTTTAATGAACTTTGTTTGGTTGTTTTTTATGAGGGGGGAGGGGTTTGAAGGGGTTTGGAGGGGTATCTTACCCCTCCTAACCCCTCGTTATTATGAGTTGAAGGGATTAAAAAAAAAATTTAAAATGTCAATTTTGCCCTTAAGATGTCAATTAAGAGTGTCCACAGGTTGGTCTTGGTCGGGTTTGTGTTCAACCCGAACTTGACCCAGTCAGTTCGGGTTGGGGAGAATGGAACCCTCCATAGACCCATAAGGAATGGCGGTTTTGACGGCTCGAGTCTCAACAGGTGGCAGTCAGATTTCAGTCACAGTCATTAAAACAGTGGGGAGAGGAGAGCTCCACCAGATCTGGTCAGAGAACTTGAGATCTCCGCCAGATTTGGTCAAAGATCTCAAGAGCTCGTCCAGATCTAGTAGAGATCTCAAGATCTCTTACCAGATATGGACTTAGAACTTGCTGAAAAAGGAAGAGAAGGATATTAGATGGGTTGGATTTCATTTTCCCAAGGGGGGAAATCTGACTCTCGACCTGTTTCAATAAGGGTTTTGACCATGGAGAACTGCCACCAACCGCTGCTTTCCATCAAAATCATCCGAACCCAGCAAATCGGTCTGGGTCGAGCGGTTCATTGGGTCTCTACATTATTTGGACAGCCCTACATTGTCAATTTATATTTATTTCTTTAAAAGTAATAAAATAAGGTGAAAATTTTCAATCTATATGAAATTTCCCTCCCCTCTCCTCTTCCTAAATTTTTAAGCATCCAAACAAGGTGAAAGGGTAACCATTCCCCTCCACTTTAATTTACTCTCCTCTCCTTCCCCTCCTTACCCTTTACTCCCCTCTCCCTCCAAACATCCAAACATAGTGTAAAGGTGCCATTTGACTTGGAGACACACCCCCCCCCCCCCCCCCCCCCTCCCTTTTTAAAAAAAGGCCATATTCAAAGTATATTTATAACTTTAGACTCCATTTGTAACTCTCTCTGCACAAAACAAATTACAATGATGATTGACATATTCTCTATAGTAAGTATATGGAAGACTAGGAATTTTATCTGTAGAACCCAACAGATGACTTGTGGTTACTTCATGATTGGATCTGAGTTGTTGCTCATTGTGATTTCAGCCTCTGCAATACCAGCACTACTAGTAAGCAGACCCTGCTTCTCCATGCTGAAGGAAAGAAGCACAAGGCAAAAGCCCGAGCTTTCCATGCCGCAAAACAACCACCTAAGCAGGCAGAAGAATCTGCTCCAGAGACAAAGCTTCCAACTGAAGATACTCAAGAAGATGAATTGCTTGACAATAAATGTGCAAAGGAACCAAATTTGCAAGATCCACCCAAATCTGATACTGAGCATAACAAGTCAGAAGCAGATAAAGGAACTTCACCATTAAAGAAAAAGAGAAAACTTGATGCATCTGCAAAAGATGATTCAAGAAAAAAGACCAAGGATGATACTCCTGGTGACTTAGGTGATGGGGAAGTTATTCACAGCGAAAAAGCAGAAGCAGATGAAATAAAGAGTCAGTTGAAGAATGATACATTGGCAGAACCTAGCTCAACCAGAGAAGATACGAAACGGAAAATAAAGTGGAAGAAGCTGATCACATCAGCCTTGAAATCTGTATGAATCTTGAATAATATCACTCTTTTTATGTTCATTTACATATTTTCTTTTGGTTGTGTATATATTTCTCTGCTTAGCTACATGTTTTCAGATTGTATAGGTGATATAAAATTGACAGCAGGAAAAAGAGACCCACTTCCTATTCCCCAGTATGGGGATTAAGATAAAAGGCACACTTCAGAGTCCTTTCTGAAACAGCTTATTTTGATATTGCATTTGTGCTCTTTATCAAGTACACACTTATGTTTCCTATTTGTGTTTTAATGAGAGGCAGAATCCTGATGGAGTTCTGAAGATAAGGAAATTAAGAAAACTTGTTCTCAAGGCTCTCCATGAATCTGGCACAACAGAAGATGAAACCAAACTCAGTGATACGCTTGAGCACAAGGTCAGCCCACCTTAGGATTGTGGTTTTTGTCTATTTATTATCTGATTTATGAGATGAGTTGAACCTGGAACTTACCTTTGATTATTTCATGATTTTCTTGTTTAATGCCAGATCAATTCAAGCTCTAGATTCACAGTAGAGAACAAGTATGTCCGGCTGGTGGCTAAAGATTGAAGCACATTTTGGAGAGAGCCTAGAAAGGAAGTCCTTGCATCTCTTGGTGTAATCTTTCTAGTCCAGTCTTTGCAGGCATTTGCTTGTCTCATTTAATTAAGAATGAAGCTTAGCTGCTGCTCCTTTTGTACGTGGCTTCCATATCTGTGTCTTCTTGTAGTTTTTCTCTCATTTCTTCTGCTAGAAAAGTTTTCAGAAGAAATATTTTGATCTCCATTTTTTCGAGGAATTGAACTTTGCGATTTTATATTATCTTATAGAAGACGGTCATTTTTTATTAAACTACCTGAGCAAGAGAAGAGTTGTGGTTTTGTTTCAACTCTCTTTATTTTTCAAACAGAAAAAAGAAACGACCCCTTTCTATGCTGCCCTTTGACATCTGAGTGACATGCTATATGCAAGTAATTTGGAAACGTCAATTCTTGGCTGTTAACTGGCCTCTAATCATATTATTGTGAATTTCTATTTATGGATCCATTGTATTTTCAGCCTCAGGTATCCATTTTGAAGACTACCAAAAAAAGGTGATGGCAATTTTGGTACAATCATCACAACCACCATGTGATAACACAATCTGATACTATTTAGTTAAAAGGGCCCATCACAATCACCATTTGTAAAATAAGATTTTCATATCTCAACATCCTGAAATGGCTTAATTTATAAGTTATCCAAACAGAACATCAATCTATATCCATACCAAACACAAACTATTTAATTCAGCAAACATGGCTTCTGCATCTGACTGGTACATGATCCCAATGGGCATCCATATTGGACAAAGCCATTTCCCTGTCGGTGAGCCAACCCCATTGTTCTGGATCGTTGGATTGCTTTATTGCTTTATTTTGAAGGCGTGTGGATGATTTTATGGTTGGCCATGGATAATGTCTCTGGAAGGTATAGTGTAACTATCATTATAATGGCTTTCTCCTCTGTGTACCATTGGGACCCTCACACAAGAACGGGAAATGAATGACATCCCAATTGACCCATTGGGTTCCTTGCCCATGTTCCGTGCTTCAAATGAACTATCAAATATATATTTATGAAAACTTGTGTCAAGTTTACATGTAAACAAATTCTCTTCTATTTGTCCATATAATTCAAAACATTTTGAAACAAGTAGTATTGGATTTTATCATCTAATCTCAATTTTTCTTGGGGGACAGTCTTGGGACTATCTTTTTTCCCCCTTTCTCTCCTGCTGTGTTATCTACATGTCCTCGCAATTCCACTTCAGTTGTTGATGCTCACAAAGGTGTTTAGTAGCATTTTGAGACTGGAGCCACCGGGACTAAAAGAAAAGAATAGCTGCAACGATGAACAACACTACAGTAAAAGCCAGTGCCTGCAATGATTTAAAAAAAAAAAAAAAAAAAAAAAAAAAAAAAAAAAAAAAAAAACACCCTTCTTTAAGATAAACTTAACACCACACAGAACAAAGAAAAAGGGAGAAACACAATGAATTTTAACAACTCAATTTAAAAGCAGTTGGATGCTTGACTTTTTAATATAAGGAATAACATCATAAGGTTGAGAGAGAGTAATTACAGCAATTGCTGAGGCTGCTAGTCCTGCTCGCTCCCTAGGATCCCTGCGGTAGTAATTTCCAAAATAGAGAATCGTTGCATAGTACCAAAGAAGTGGGAACACAAACCCTAAAAGAAATCTGCAACATAAGATAAAGCCATTAGACAACTACATACGCACTATGCAGTTGAAGAAGGGAGAAGGAACTAGATGATATACTTACGAAAACCATCCAATCCCACAGCCAAAGCATGGAAGGGGCTTGTCATAAGTCCCAAGTTGGGAGTGTTCCAAATCTTTAACGACAGTATATTTGCCCTTTTCATGGCCCATAGCATCTTTTATTTGCCCTACCATCACCACAAAAACACTTTAACAAAAAGAAATGCTTGCTACGAAGATTTTGTTATATCAACAACCAAGAGATCTCATATTATCAGATCAAGCAGAAATTTAAATGAAAATGACACGAGCAACAAGATTTGAAAAAATAAATGCAAATGAAAAATAAGAACTTCCATGTCCTCATAAATTACGTTGGGCACGTTTGGTACACTGAATAGAAATTATGATAAGAATAGTAGTCTTTATTTTTGGCAATAAAATATGTTATAACATAAAAACTATTACCACCATTCATATGTTTCGTTGTAAAATTAGAATAAAATTAATTGTTATTATATCTATATTATAATTGTTATTTGCATATGTAAATTTTGTATTTTTAAAAATATATTAATTTTAAAAGTTATTAAACCTGCTAAGGAATACTATTACAACCTTTTCAAGAGGAATACATATTCCTCAATCTAAGGAATAACTATTCCCTGTAACGAAGATGCAATCAAATAACCAAATAGTTATTCCATATGAATAACTCATTCCATTACCATTACAACATACCAAACATGCCCTAAGAGAAGTGATGAAAGTAGATTCTACTTGGAAACAAATCCAACAAATATCTAAGTCCTTGAAATTGATGGCCCTAGTGTGCTATCACTAGATTTAGACAAGTTAAGAACAATACCAATCCAGCATGGGAGCCAACACCAAACAGGGAGAAATTAAAAGCATAATGGAACATGAACAAATTACCCAAAAGAAAAAGGAACATGAACAAATTAAAGGGGAGGTATTTTAACATGTACCACAAGAATGTATTTAATCTCCTAATTGAGTGTGCTTTTAGTCCAAGTAGGATTAATACCTTTAAGTAGAGAAACATATCGAGCAGATGATCTCAAAAGATCAAGATGCTTTTCAGAGATTGATCTCACCAACTCAAGGCCAGTTCTAGTAGCATCTGCAACAACAAGAAGTGCCAATTTATTGCTAGATAGTAAAACTGTCGTTGTATTTATTAATTTTTCTGTTAACCATGTTTTACATGCATCAGTATTCTTTTTAAAGGTTGCAGAAGACTCATGTGGAAAGGCTACAAACATGGCAACTTTCCAAGTAGAAAGTGCCAGCCTCTGGACATGTTTTTGTGGGCATCATTCGCCCCTCATCAACCCTGGCTTGCATGAGCAAAACCAACATTTCTAAAGGGGTAAAAACAATGAAGAGGAACAAGAAACAAAAAGGTATAATAGATTACAACTCTTTCCAATGCAATGAACATTTGTCTGGCTATTGACATGCAACTATTCGCACAAAAATAAGAAAACACAAATGGTTAAGAAAATTTGAGTACTTTTATCCATTGCGCAAGCTCAAATGTACTCTACAAGTTGAAGCCCTCAGTTGTGTTGCAACCCTAACAAGATACCTGCTTTGCAAGTTTAAAGGAGCATGTCAGATTTAATACTATCACAAAACTTTGTGATTATGCAATCACCCTTCCTCCACTGTGTTTCAGAGAGAACAGAGGAAAATAATTGAAAAGAGGGAATCTTGAATTCATTATATCATTGAGAACTTCATTTGTCTTTTTCTTAGGTATTTTATGTAAAATTGTGCTTCATTTCCATACCACATGTGCATTAACAAAAAACACACTAGAGTTAATAAAGGGTGCATGAAGTCCATAAAGGGTTTTCCCCAATTTTATGCACAACAATAACAAAAACTTAGTCCCAAGAATCTTCAACAAACTAATCAGGATCAGCTTGCACTGAGGCACAAGAAGGAATGCATATTCTGATGGCATAAACTCTTCCTTTACACTTTGTTTGGGAATTCATAAAGGAATGGAATGGAATGGAATGGAATAGGCAAATCATAAAGGAATAGCAAAACTATGAATCATTCCCATGAGATGTGTGTTTATAAGGAGTAGAGGATGAATACCTAACAAAGAGCTGTGCCTTTTATCTTTATCTTCTTTTCCTTTTTCTGTGGGTGTTCAAAAAGTCAAGTTTATTTACTTATAGCTTCTCACGATTGCAGCATATTACAGAGACACAACACAAACATCACCATGCTCCAATCAACACAAGGAAAAAGTTTGACAAATATCTAGAGCAACAACCCAATTTGCAGCCTAGAATGATAGTTTCCAAATCCCATTAAGTCTTTAAAAAAATCATTTAACTTGATTTGTAGGCAATAAAGTGTAACCCTCAAGCAGAGGGAGCTGAAACAAAGTGTACCCTGATGCCTATCTCATTACCATCTAGAGTAGACTATCAATAAGACATATTTTGTTGTCTTCTATTATTTCCTTGGCACTTCTTTCAACCTTAAGAGCTTAGATTGCCGCATATAGAGGCAGTGCACACAAATGAATCTATAAAGCCAAGTCTATATTGTAACCAATTAAAGAGATCAAAGGTTTGAAGCAGGTACATGTATATCTATCTTAGTCCTCAGAGACTGATAAATTTAACCACGCCCAATTCACATTGTAATAACCTTCCATACCAAAACCCATCCAGAGCAATGAAATTTTAATAAGTAGTAGCTATAAATATACCACACACAACTAGAACAAGTCTCCTTTCGGTTCATAAACCACCCAGTATCATTCATAAACAACGAAAACGAACTAAACTGTACATAAATTGCTTACACCCATCAATCACTGAGCAAAAAGTTCTCCAAAATACACAAAAAAGAACAGCAATTCATAACTTAATTTACACCAGCACATATACCCAGAACATAAAAAACAAATTTCCATCAAAACAATCAAGAAAATAAAGAAAAGAACAAGAAAATAAAACAAAGTGCAGCATATAAGAAAGAAACTTGCCTTTGAAGAACAAGAACTGAGAAATCAAACTTTTTTTTGAATTTCTGCTTCTTCCTGCAGATCGGAAATAGAGAAAGGACTAAAAATATGCGACCTTTGCAATTGGGTATAGTTTTATGTGATAAATAAGGATCCCCTTCAGCATTAAACAACTGAAAGCTAAGTAAAATTGACTCCCTCTCTCTCTCTCTCTCTCTATTTTGTCTCTGCCACAGAAGAGAAAAGTCCAAGCCTTTCAGGTTTACTCAACTCACTATTTTTTAAATTCTTACCTTTCTCTCAAAAGACAGGAAAACTATTCCTTAAAAGATACACGCACCCCAAAAAAAGCAAAACACTATTTGTCAGAATTAAGATAGGTTTGAAAGCAGGTCATTTTACTGAAATTAAAATTTTTCTAATAAAAATATTATAAATAAAAGTAAAAATTAATTATAATAAAACTTATAAATAATATTAAAAATTATAATAAAATTTATTAATAATAATAAAAATAAATTAGTCTTTTAAACTTAGCCAAACACATCTTAAAAAGTTGAGGCAGGAAGCTGAAAAGTTTGATTGGGTAAAAGCTCCAAGAGACAGGTATACCCTTAGTTTGACTTTCATTTTTCCTAGATTTTGATTGGTAGATGCCTCCACTAAGTAAGAAATTATTTTCTTTTGTTTTCTTAATTCCTCTTTCTTTTTTAATTATCATTATTTTATTTATTTTTTTTTTTTTGATGGGACATTATTTTATTTTTTTAATTTGGGATATTCCTCCTGTTGTTTGTACTTGGCATATGGAAGAATTATTGCTGGCAATGATTGGATTGAAAGTTTGGATGGTATCCCATGTTTTAATGAAGGACAAAAAAAAATAGGTACATTATATATTATGTATTAGGTGTTCTTTTTAATATTTAATCATGTGGTTATTTAATTAAAAAATATATTTTTATTTTATGAAAAAAAATTCATATAACAGAATTTTAAAATGAGAACTTAAAGAACAGTACCTAAGTATTTTACCTAAATCTTGCTCTTTAATCATATATAAACATTTTATCAAAATTATTAAAATATGAGTCTAGTTATGAGATGCCCTTAGGATATTTATTAATAAATTATTTTAATAAAATTTTGATATCACTTTTATAATAAATATAAATAATTGTAAAAAAAAAAATCAGTTATTTTTTTTCTTTATCTATAAAAAGTTTTTAAAATATTTCTTAAACTAATAACATTAGGATATTCGTTAACTTTATCTCAAAATTTTTTTGGAATTTTTTTTTTTTTGGGTAGGTTGCTTTTGGGATTTAGTTAATTGAGGCTATTAGTCCCATTTTTGTAATAGTATTTTTATTCCCAAATGGTTGAAAACCTGTAGGAGAATAATGTACTTAGGATTTAGGATAATATTTATATTTTAGTTTTTTTTTTTGGGTAAAATGGAAACTTCATTCAACAAAGCTTGTTAGAGTACAATTCACAAAGGTTTGACAAATACACATCCAAAAGATTAAGAGGAGAAAATTTATTTATTAATTTTTATTTTTTTGAGAAACAAGAGGAGGAAAATTAAAACGAACTGAATCAGTATGCGTCATTCTACTTAGAGCATCAATGCATTCATTCACCTTTTTGGTAGCAATGGCTCACCTTCACTTGGAGATATTGGGAAATCGATTGCCTACAATCAACTACAAAAGAAGAGTTAGTCATGTTTGTGGTAATAGAATTAGTCATTACATGGGCATCAAGCTCAATCTCAATCGCAACAAGACTAAGGTTTCTACACATGATAAGATCGTCTCTAAAGGCCTAAGGTTCAGCTAAGAAGCTTGTGGTAGACCGTAGACCCAATGCTTCGAGAAAAGCCCATAACGTGGTAGTTTTTTTTTTTTTTTTTTTTTTTTTTTAAGCAAAAGATTGTCATGTTATTTTATTAAGGAAAAAGTTAACAATTGTCCTAACGTCATTAATTTAAGACATTTTTAGAAATTTTTTATGAACAAAAAAAAAATTGATTTTTTGTTTTACAATTTTTTATATTTCTCATGAAAGTGGTATTAAAATTTGTCTAAAATAATCCATTAACAAATGCCCTAAAGACGCCTACTAGTAGGACCCTTTTATTAACTTATATTCACTTGTTTATTTTGCTTAAAAATAAATTATATCTAAAAAAAATGAAGTTTTAAAAGTTGCATTTCCCCCTAAAAAAAAAAGTTGCATTTAAATTTAGATAAGTGAAATAAACCAAGAAATATGCTAATCCAAACAGGCCGTACAAAAGGGATTTTGAAAACAAAGATTAAACATATATAAAAAATAAAAATAAAAAATGCAATAGCTTCGGTAGTTACTTATTTCATAAATTTTACAAAAAATTAATGGAGAAAAAATAATCTTTTTATGAAATGATGACATGAATTAGTGAATTTTACTCTCTTTTTTAATAATAAAAAATGAATTTTACTGTTAATTTGATTACAATGCCCTTATTTTCATTCTCTTAATCATATTGAAACTCCATAAAATACATGGATACAAACAAACCACAAAAATAAATACATCGGATGAGAGGATTCAAAAGTTTAATTAAATTCATCAACTAAAATATATGCATAAACCAAGTAAAAAAAAAAAAAAAATTATCTATGCCAATAAATCTGACAAAAACTGTCGAATCATAAAAATCCATTGCAAATAACATTAATCTGCCATGTGCACCCACTGACCTTTCATAAGGGGTAAGGAGGAAAAAAAAAAGAAAAAAAAAAAAAAAGAAGAAGATGTACAACAACAACTTGCTTTTAATTTCAAGATTTTAAAATTACCATGATTTCTCAACAAACTAATAAAAGGCAATCACATATTCTTCTTCACCTTTATTTTTTTTTTTTAATTTGAAATAGAAATTCTATTTTAACTTAATTTAAGTATGTATGTATAAAGAAATTTTTTCTTAGAGACTTGAATTTTAGTTATTACCTCCCCACATTACAAAAACTTATATTTGTGGAGTAATCATCTTGTTAAAAGTGCATCATAATAAAAAGCAAGTTGCAGTATATCATAAATAACTAAATAAATAGGGTATTCATCAGTTTACCCAACATTTTGCGTAATGCAATAATAAATGCATGCATTTCTCCCACTCGGTAAGGGCATCCCTCATGATAGGTACCTAGATTTTGAGGCCAATATTGCGTGTTTCATATTTTCTTTATTTAACAATCTTATTATTATTTTTTAAAATTTTTTGTGGACTCTAGCCTAAACATAGTACTAGCAAGCAGTAACTATCATAGTTATGATTGCCTAAAGTCATGATTCAACATGTACATGGTTTCTATCGCTTTTGATTTCAACAAAAAAAGAAAAAAGAAAAGAAAAAGCATGTACACATGAATTGATTACTTCAAAACATTGGAGAAAGTTTTATATCCAACCGAACCATTGATTTGGTGGTTGCCTGCTTGCTTGACTGGCTTGACTCTAAATCCAATCAAGCCGTGATATATGGATAACAGTCTATAAGCATATTGTATATGACTTTATAAAAAGGTCTTCGGTTGTTATAAATAGTAATTGATCTTTTCTTTCTCAACGAGATGGTGACACATTCACAAAATGGGAGGTTGCGACGATGATTGCTTAAGTGTTAGTGTCATCTGTTGAATAGCAAGGTGCCAACGCCAAGGACAAGGTGTTTCGATTAATCAAATCAATGAACTACTTGACCTCCTTATTACTTTTATCATCTTGAAGCAAAGTGAACCAACCAGCCATACCCTTTGCTTAGCTTGGAAGAAAATATTAGGATACCCCCTCCCCCTCTAAAAACAATATTTTTTCACATACTTGTAGATGGTGGGTAAAAGTTCGATATTCCTATTCTTTGGATCCAAGCTTACACGATTAAAACATTCCACTTTCTAGGCTTCTAAGTTCTAATCAACCTGAAGACTGATCAATGGCACTTCAAATACTAAGTTAATTGAAAGGATTTCCAAGCTTTGAGTAAAAATGTTAAGAATAATTGTTTTGGTGAACATCTCTCTCTTCTTTGAGTTGTGAGGGTCTATAGTATAGCTTTTTTGTTTTCTTAGGGTGAGTTGGTGATCAGCTCCCCATGATTCTGATAATAAACCATTCCCTCAAGCTAGCTTAAGGGGACAAGTTGATAGGATTTTCACCCCAAAAATGTGTAGAAGGCACACTACCACTTTGCACATAATGCAAAAGAAGTGGCGAGAGAGCAAAGTATTAAATGTTGATTTGAAGGGGGGACTTTTCTCCGATGTATTCATCCAGATCTAAAGGAGTTCATTTATCAAGTTGTGGCATGGGGGCTCTTTTGTTGGAGGATGGGGTGTGCTCCCTTGGGTAGACAATCATTCGCCTTTGTTGGAACACTTTCGTCGATGGGTGATTGGCTGTAATCTTTATTATTTTTAATATATGATTGAGTTGCAACAAAAAGGTATGGAAGAGTTTCGGCCTGTAAATTTCAAGTATTGTTGTTTAAAATGATATAAAAATTATAATTTAAAATAATTGTAAAAATATATTTAAAGTGCTTGTAATGAAAAAAGTAGGTTTAGTAACATATTTTTAAAAGTGAAAAAATATAATCATGTGTTTAGTACGAGTGTGCTTTTTTTTTTTTTTTTTTAAATTGAGTATTAATCTGACATGTACAGTAATTTACTATTATTTTATTTGATGAGAGATAAATTCCCTCGAGCATCCACAGCAGGTGTGGCAAATGTGCCAAATACTAAATATTTGGCACATTTGCCACACCAAACACAAAAATGGAGCATTATGAGATGTGCCAAATCTCAAAATTTATACCACATGTCTACAGTACCGTTGCAAATTTGTAACGGTACGGTCAGATGTGGTAAAAATAAAAATGGTTTTTTATTCACTCTTCTCTCTCCTCTCTCTTCATTTTTTCTTCTCTTCTCTCTCACTCTCTGGTTCTGTCTCTCTTCTCTCTCACTCTCTGGTTCTCTGGTTCCTCTCTCTTCGATCTCACTCTTCGGTTCCCTCTCTCTTCGACCAGTCCGGCAGCGACGACGATCTCACCCACGCTCCAGTCACGACGGCGTTGCTCCGACGACGATCTCACCCACGCTCACACCCACGACAACGGCGTAGCTCGATCTCACCCACGCTCCAGCCACGACGGCGTAGCCGACGACGATCTCACCCACGACGACGGCGTAGCTCGATCTCACCACGCTCCAGCCACGCTCGATCTCGCCAATCTCACCCCGAGGCCGCCGTCGATCTCACCCTCTTCCCTCTCCTCTCTGTCTGCCTTTCATTCTGCCTCTCTCTGGTTGTGGTTTTTTTTTTTTTTTTTTTTTTTTTTTTTTTTTTTTTTGCTGCCATTTGGGTTGATCTAATGGTGGTGGTGGGCTATGGGCTATGGGCGGTGACAGTGGCAGTGGTGGTGGGCTGTGGGGGTGATGGCCAGTGGTGGTTTTTTTTTTTTTTTTTTCCTGGTGATTGTGGCGGCAACAATTTTTCTGGTTGTGGTTGTAGTAGTAGTTGTTGTTGTTGTTGCAGTTCTGGTTTTTTTGGTGATTGTGGCCGCAACAATTTCTCTGGTTGTGGTTGTAGTTGTTGTTATAGTTCTGGTTTTTCTAGTTTGCAGTGGTGGTTGATGAGGACGATGATGATGGGAAGAGGAATTTAATATATTATTTTAATGTGTAGGAAATATTATTTTAATGTATAGAATTGAAGTATAAAACATCTGATAAATGCGATGTTGTAAAATGATGTGGTAAAATAATAAAGTAGGGTTTTAGTGTGGCAAAATGGCATAATTTTTGCCACATCTGATAAGGATGCTCTAAGGTTGCACTCCTTATTCTTTCTCTTCTTTTTGGTTCTCTTCTAATCTTATCTGCTTCATCCATCTCCTTTTCTCCCTATCTCCCATCTCTTCTGCCAAACTTTTTAGCAGAATCAAATGCCCGTCAAGATTGAAAAAAATAAAGGCTTTAGATATATATATATATATATTTTAGAAGATAAGGTCAAACCCTGTTACTTGAGGCTGCGTATAGTTATAGGATCAGTGGGCCAAAAGATCAAGGGAATGATAGCGGAATAAATCATGATCTTAAATTATTAAACAATAATCATAAAATCTACGTTCATCTAGAACGTTATACACTCCTATACCGAAAAAAGAAAAAAGAAAAAAGAAAAGAAGGGCTAGATAAGTGTGGAAGAAAGTAAGAGAGAGAAGATAAAGATAAGTGAGAGAGAGAAAGAGAAATGGTTTAATGTACTGTTAATTCTTTGGGTCCCATTTTTTTAAAAATATTTACAACAATGTCATTCAATATTGTTACTCAAAAAATAAAAACTGTTTGGAAGAATTTTTTAAATTCAGCGTTTAAATATCCTAAAATAAGAAACGTAACTCAAACACTTCTAAATGAAATCCTCTACCAAATGCATTGTTTGTTTTTATAACCCAATTTTCAGCATTTAAATACTAAAAACTGTTGTTTGAAATTATACGAAAGCCCTCTGTTTCAATTCAAACCAACCCTACAATTGGAGAGAGAGAGAGAGAGAGATGTAATTAGAACTAAGGCCCAGAAATTAAACAGGCCCAAATACACACAACCTTTCCTACCTCACCAAAAAGCCCACAACATCCTCGCTGACACAACATCCTACGCACATATAGGACTAACTGTCCAAGTATCTGGAAACGCCACGTTCCAAACCCAAACTGTAATAGCAGAGACAAAGTTGGCACCTTTTTCTTTCTTTCTTTCTTCTCTTCTTCAAAGTTTACTTTTCTCAGTGTGCTTGCTTGAGTTTCAGGGCAATGGGAGATGAAGTGCGTTCAAACGGTAATTTCAGTCAAAGTAGTGGCAACAGCGATGATCAGAGTCATGCTACTGTAATAGACATATACTCTCTGAGTAACTACTATTTTGGATCCAAAGAAGTCATTCCCCTAAAGGATGAGACCTTGGCTGATCGTGTTCAGAGGATGAAATCCAAGTATACCCATCCATACACTCTCACTCACTATGTGTACCCAATTGGGTTTGCTTTGTTTTGGATTAGTTTATTGGTCATTTATTTTATTTTATTTTTGTTTAATTTGTCTAGCTATGCTGCTCATGGGTTAAGGACTTGTGTGCAAGCTGTTATTCTGGTTAGTCATTTAGTCTTTATCAAATTATCATGATGATATTATGTTATTTATTATTATTAATTTTTTGGTTTGCAAATTGCAAATTTTCTGTTAAATTTTATCATAAAGTGTTTGTGTATTAATTCCCAATTTCTTTGTTTTTATGTTTGTGAACGAGTGTAAATTGCTATAATATGAGGAAGCCAATTTTGCTTGTTATGGGATTAGAGGTTAATAAATTAGTACGTGTTTATTCATCAGTGACCCCAGCTCTTTTTAGAGTGCTTGCTAATTATGATATTAGTGCTGGTTACAGTACTTGTTAAGCATGATATTGGTTCTGCTTGAAATTGTTGTTTATTATGTGAAGTAAAATGGCCGAGAATATATGAATAGTGAAACATCCACATCATCTACTGATATGGCATTCTAAAAATGTGACTACAAGCAACTCTTCATAAAATTTTGTGTTATTTATAACTGCTTATCATTGAGTGCGCAAACTACTGGCCATTGATTAGGGTTGATTGGACTGAAATTGCAAAATCTGCTTGAATATAATAAAAATTGCAGTAGATAACTGTGTATCAATCATTGAAAGTGTTTATGGATGTTGCTAAATTTGACATTGAAGACACAGAATTATCAGTTGGTGTTGTGGACAAAAGAAATTTTATCATTCGTAGTATTAGTTGGAAGCAAATTGTAAAAGCAATGTGAGTGAATCATTTGAATTACAATTTCATTCCAATGTATAAGCAAGCAGATATGGATCGAAGGAAGAGACTAACTGTCTACATGAGTTGTTTTATTCTCTATAAAAGAGCCAAGGCAGAAGAGTTTTTAAATCTTGGTTGGGATGGCAACTATATATGGAGGTGGGGCTGGTGGCCTAATTCCACTTTATCTATGCTTTCTTACATATTGAGGCTCTTTTTAAACATGCACAGGCTGATTTTTTAATAAAAACATTTTTGTTGGGAGAAGGTCCACATTGAGGCCTCAGTAAGATGCAATACTGTATGGATTTGATTGAAGAATTTAATGGTATTTATGATAGAACTCTAAATTATAAAGACCATATTATATATTAATCTTCAAGGAAATTTTTATTCATGATTTAAATTTATTATTCAGCTTTTTGTTCTTTTGAGGAGGGGGTCAGGGATATGGAAAATTGATATATTTTATGTGGATTCTCTTTTCTTCATTAATAGTTTTAAGTATCCTTGAGGTTTCTCCTAAAATAGTATGATTTGTGTAACATTTAGTGAGATATTCTGGCATATTAGACTATATTGAAAAGATGCATCTTTTCAGGTTGAGTTGTTCAAACATCCTCATTTGTTGCTGTTGCAAGTAAGGAATTCCATCTTTAAGCTTCCTGGTGGCCGCTTGAGACTGGGTGAATCAGGTAGATGGACAGATCATCATACATCAAATAGGAAAGGTGAATCCTGTTCAGTCATGGGTTCTTTTTCTAAGGGTTTGCTGAACTGGGAACCTTTTGAATTGAATGTACAGATATTGATGGATTGAGACGTAAGTTGTCAAGAAAGCTTTCTGCCGATGAAACTGGTGATGGGATTGGATGGGAGGTATCAGAAAGGTCCTTTAAGTTTATCGCTTTCATATCAGTATTCTCATTGCAATATGTTAAATGAATACTGTATTTGATAGGTGGGAGAATGCCTTGGGATGTGGTGGAAGCCTGACTTTGAAACATTAGTGTACCCATACTTGCCGCCTAATGTAAAATGTCCTAAGGTAGTTGGTCTGCTTTAAACCACTCTGGGTTTTGATGTCTTTGGAAATTTACTTCTTATGATTTTATTGTTTGTAGGAGTGCACGAAACTCTTTCTTGTGAGGTTGCCAGATAGTCGGAAGTTTATTGTACCAAAAAACCTTAAATTGCTTGCAGTTCCTCTATGCCAGATTCATGAAAATCACAAGGTATTGAACTCCATATTCCTTCTAAAGATTGATAATTTCTCATGGAGATTTAATCAACATTGTGATTCACATTATATTTGAGAAAAGTCCAGCTTGTTATTTGTTGCATTCAATTCCTTTTTTAATTTATTAGCACTTTTTTGACAAATGAACATTTTCAAATTTTAATAATTGACCTTCTTTCTGTATATTTTGATGACCTTGCATCACCAACTTGTATTAAGATTCCATCTAAAATGAGATGGAATAATATGATCTTCTTGGATATCCAACTTCCTGTATAGAATTTAGTGGAAATAAGTTTATCAGCTGAGTTTGAAGCATTTTATTGTTGCATTGCAGACGTATGGACCAATCATATCAGGCGTGCCACAGCTGTTATCTAAATTTTCTTTCAATGTCATTGAATCTTGAAGTTAATCCATTCATCATAACAGAGTGATCTATTTGGTAAGTGTGTGCAACCAGGATGGACATGTGTGACAGTTTTTTTTGTTTTTTTTTTCTTAATTCTTTTTACTGTGGCATTAATTTTATGCAATATGGACAGATACTTGTATATATTATAGTTTTCTATGGGTAATCTGAGGTGATTAAATTGTAATGTTGAACACAGCAATATAAATGTTATTTTAATTTTTGGGTGTGAAATTTTTTTCTTTGAATACATAAATCCCTAAATTAATGAGAGTGATTAAATGTTATAGCTTTAGTACTTCTGATAAATTATATCCACAAAAAAGGTACTTATGAGAAATCTATTTTAATTATAGCAACATGGTAAAACGTTGGTGAAAACGTACTCTTTACTGGCAAAGGATGTTAGTGGCAATAGATTGCTTATTCTATTGGAAGCATGTTTACAATGCTTAGATAAGGAAGCATTGAGTGGTGAGAGACTAGGTAAGCGTAGATGGCTTTGAACTCCACTCCATGTGTATGAGCTTGTGTGCACATTTGGTGCACAATTTTGTTTATCTGACTTTGCTACCATGACTGATACCTATATTCAAGCATTTCTAGTCTTGCTTGTACTGTACCAATGACTGGACTGAAAATAGATGTTTCTATGGTTTCCGTAAAGGCCAAGAGCAGAAAAGCTGTGTCTCATGGTTGCAGGTGTGATACTCAATCGCAGGCACTCAAATGATAAAGTTCTTGTTGTTTATGCATTTCTGGGTTTGTGGCTTTATTTAGGGAGAGAATGAGGAAAACTGTTTCCAGATATTGACTTCTTTTCTTGCAACCAAACGTATTTTTTTCTCTTTGTTTCAACAAAACATGGGTTTCTTCTGCCTCTCTGTGTGCATATCCATTTTAGCTATTTTCCCTTTTGTGAACTTCTTTCCCCTCGCTTTCTCCCAAGAGTGTGTAGTGAATATTTTGAAGGATGTTTTGTGGGTCACATCATTCAACGTAGGTGCTAATAACGGTGATTAGGATTGAGAGTGAAGTAATAGATGGATGTACTAGTGGAGGTAAATGCGTCAGTGGTGACGATAGTGGTGATGACAATAGCGACATCTTCGACATGTATGCGGGGAGTATGGTACCATAGCTTTGATGGTATTGCACAATTTTTGGAAGTTGTGGTGGGATGATAGGCTGATGCTAGTGGTTGTGGCTATCCTTTTGTTGGCAGCATTCTGTTTTGAGAGTATGATTCTCAGTCTCGTTTCTCTTTCTTTTCTGTCTTCTTTCTGATGGCAAATAAGTTCTACACTACCCTCCCTAAACTTGCCCATCAAAGTTATTTTTCCTTGATTTTTTTTTTTTGGTAAAAAGGGAAGTTTTATAAAACACTAAACAGCAAGGGATGAAACAGGACACACCCTGTTAACAGCCCTGCCAATGGCATCAGCCTCCAAACAACAAACTAAGTCCACAGGCGGACTATTGAATACAACGAAATCATTATCAAATAGAATGCCTAGTCTAGCCAATGCGTCCGCGCATCTGTTAGCCTCCCTATATATATGTCTAACTCTCCTCTGAGGGATCCGGGTAGCCATATGCCAGCATTCATCCATTAACGGAGCTCCACTAGAATTAGGAGGAGTTAGGGAATTTAGAGCCTCCACAATGGTTTTTGCATCTAACTCAATAACCACCGAGTGAGCTTGGATTTGTAAACACAGCTGTAAACCATCACGAAGCGCCCATAACTCAGCTAAATAACAAGAGGTGTTCCCAATCTTTCTTGCAAAACCCGTAACCCAAGTGCCATTTTCATCTCTAACAAGCCCACCTCCCCCTGCTGTACCAGAAATACTAGCCACCGAACCATCAGTGTTCAGAGTTAACCAGCCCGCCCCCGGTCTCTCCCATCTAATGCTCTTCATAATCCTCACTTTGGTCACCACACCATTAAAGGCACAGTAGAAAAACTCAAAAACCCGGTCCAAAGTACATTTGTTCAGGTTTAGGCAAGGCTGATTTTGTTTGAAGACACACGAATTCCTATTTTCCCAAAGCATCCAGATACAGAACAGAAACACAAGGTTCCAAGGCAGGGGACCCGATTTATAGGTAAGCTTAGAAGTGGCATTATAGGACAACCAATCCCGAAGACTTAAGGAGAAGAAATTGGAATTACTTACCCGGCCTCCTAAATTGATCCATACCGAGGTGCTGAAAGGGCAGTCACGTAACATATGCAAAATTGATTCAGCCTCGCAATGACACCGAGGGCACCGGGCATCCACTGGCAGCCCTCTTTCCCACAAGCATTGATTCACCCCAAGGCTTGAATGCATGCATTTCCAAACAAAAATTTGAATTTTGGGCAATACTTTTAACTTCCAAATCCACTGCCCATCAAAAGGAGCCTCCCCTTTATAGTCCACAGCAAGCAAATAAGCACTTCTAAGCTCAAATTCCCCTTTGGCCGAGAGTTTCCATGCCAACCTATCTTTAAATCTGTTAGAAAAAGGAACTGGAATAGCCTGTATGTCCCTTCGGACCTCTTCTGGAAGTTCCATTTGGAATAAAGGCCAATCCCACCTGCCCGTCAAATCCACAACATCCTTAATCTTCAAAACTGCTGCCTCTTTAGATAAAGGCCCATGGATGATACTCCTTAGCGGGCCAAAGCTGGTCCAGCCATCATTCCACACCTCCAAATTACTATCAAACCCCGGAATCCACTTAATTCCCTTTTTAAAAACTTCTCTACCTCGCATCATTCCCTTCCAAATTCTAGAGCTAGGAAGCTTGCTTGCATTTCTAGAACTTAGTCTCTGAGGGCTACAATACTTCATTCTAAGAACTTTGGCCCACGGGGCCTTTTCTTCAGTGTGAAACCTCCAATTCAATTTAGCTAGGAGAGCTGTGTTTCTTCCTTTAGCTGTTTGAAGCCCCAACCCTCCTTCATCTTTAGGTCTTGTAACCTTCTTCCAGCCCACCCAGTGCATTTTCCCCTTGTCTTCGGTCGACCCCCACAAAAAATCTCTATTCACTCTATCAATACCATCCAACACCTTACTAGGCAGCAGGTTGCTTTGCATTGTATAAGCTGGAACAGCTGAAGAGGAAGCTTGAATCAAAACTGCTCTCCCTGCCATAGATAGGAGGTTTGCCTTCCACCCCGCAAGTTTAGTCTTCACTCTATCCAACACAAAACCAAAGTCCTGATTACTGTTACCCTGATGCTTAATAGGGAAACCTAAGTACTTCCCCAAGCACTCGGTTTGATGAAACCCAAGAATATCCCTAAAAGCCTCCCTATCATCTTGATCAATATTTGGTGAGAAATAGACCCTAGACTTGGAATCACTCACTGTTTGCCCGGAACACCTACAAAAGGTATCAAGAACCTCCCTGATGGCTCTACAATTCACAGCATCTGCCTTAGCAAAAAACACAAGATCATCGGCAAAAAAGAGGTGAGAGAAGGAAGGTCCACTCCTGGAAGCCTTAACCGGACACCACTCCTTAGCCTCACACTTTTCTTGGATGAGCTGGCTTAAGAACTCCATGCACAAGATAAAAATGTAGGGCGACAGCGGATCCCCCTGCCTTATACCTCTCGAAGGCTTGAAAGGCTCAATGCTCCCTCCATTGAACAAAATAGATGTCGAGACAGTAGTAATGCAGCTCATAATGATCTCAATGAGGTTTTTTGGGAAGTTATATCTAATTAACATACTCCTAATGAAGCCCCATTCGAGCTTGTCATAAGCCTTCTCCAAATCAATTTTAAGAGCCATATAGCCACATTTCCCCTTGGCTCTCCCTATGGTATGAATAATCTCCTGCACAATAATCGCATTATCCACACCCCGACGCCCAGGAACAAAAGCTGTTTGGCAAGGGGAAACAATTTTCTCCAGTAAAGGTCTAATTCTTCCCACCAGGATCTTAGCCACAATCTTATAAACAGAGTTACACAGGCTTATAGGACGATAGCTACCAATGGTTTCAGGGCCCTGGTTCTTTGGAATTAGCACAATGTTAGTCATGTTCATGAACTCCGGGATTTTCTTCTTCCTAAAAACAGCATGCACCTCTTCCCTAACCGATCTTCCTACCACAAGCCAGAATCTTTGGAAGAACCCGGCATGTAACCCATCCGGACCAGGGGCTTTAAAAGCTTTTAAAGACCAGAGAGCGACTCTAATTTCCTCATCAGACACCAAGTGACTAATGCTGTTCTTCTCTTCACATGAGAGCTTAGGCTGCCATTGCATACTGTATTTGAAATCCCAAGTCACTGCCTCTTGAGAAGTAGAATAGATATTAATAAAACTATCCCTGATATACTTAGCCACCTCTTGCTCAACCGACACCCATTCCCCTGCCTCATTCTTAATAGCATTGATCAGATTACGCTTCCTACGAGCCAGAGCAGACACATGATAAAAGGACGTATTCCTATCTCCCAAAATCATCCAATTAATTCTGGATTTAAGAGCCCACAAATCCCTTTCTTGTTCTAGCACATCATCCAACTCCTTAATTAGTTGATTTTCCAACGCTACTAGAGAAGTAGAAGGCTGGTTCGCCAAAGCCCTTTGAACCCCATCTAGCCGGGCCACCACCCTTTTCTTCTTATGAAAAATGTTCCCAAATTGATTCTTATTCCATAAACTGGCCTGCTTCGTAAACATCTCAATTGATTCCAAAAGCTTCCTAGGGTGCTGCCAAGACTGATTAACCACAGCAGGAAAGGAAGGGTCCGACAGCCAAAAGGATTGGAATCTAAAAGGTCTCGTAAGGTGCAGCTGTCTACAGGGGTTCATCTCCAACAAAACTGGACAATGATCTGAGTGACACCTAGTCAAATGCGACACCTTAGCATCTGGGTACAGGAGACACCAGCTAGGATTCATAAAAAATCTGTCAATTCTCTCTTGAATAAGACTACTAATCTCCCTTCTATTCGACCACGTGTATCTCGGCCCACTAAACCCCATATCCACCATATTACATTTATCCAGGCAATCCTTCAAAAGAAGCGATCTATTTATACTAACTGGTCTTCCCCCAAACTTATCCCCCTCTGCCAGAGGCTCATTAAAATCTCCCGCTATAATCCAAGGCTTACTATGTAACTCTGCCACTCTCATAAGATTATTCCACAACACCTGCCTTTCCTCAAACCTAGGCCTAGCATACACAGCAGACAAAAACCAAGAAAGATTAGAATGCAGTACCTTTACTTCGGCATGAATTTCTTGCTCCGTGCTCTCTAGCTTCGCAACCTCCACTCTATCTGAATTCCAAAGAAGCCAAATGCCACCCGCAAACCCAACCGTTTCAACAATAATAGCACCATCAAAAGGAAGGCGGTCAGCAATCTCCTTTGCTTTGTCACCCCCAACCCGAGTTTCCATAACAACCAGAATGTCCAAATTATGAATCCTAACCAACTCCCTAACATGCCTCTGAAAATTGGGCTTCAGAGCACCCCTGCAATTCCACACTATAATATTCATTATTAACAGACTACAAAAATCAACCCAGTCAAGCAGAGTTAGCAAACTCTCTGCCTTCCTCTCCAAACTCCAAACCATCCATGCCATCCTCTCCCAGTGTGTCAGTCTTTTGCTCCGTAGAGTTGCAACTTGCTGATTTAGAAAGGTCAAGGTCAAGGAAGCACAGGGTGGCCACATCATTCAGAAAGTAAAATATAGTACTGTTTGGAATATTTTTACAAAAATCATAATTTTGATTAAATGGTCATTTCAAGTGAAATGATCTCCCTCAAAAAAAAAAAAAAAAAAAAAAAAAGTGAAACGATGAAATCGGTTTTATACATTTAAAATTCAATCAATATAATAATGTCTCTAATAATGGCATTGGTTTTCTTTTACCGTTTTCAAAGCTTTTTAATTTGCTCCAACGCATAGCTTAAAATTGGTTTTGACCACAAACTTATATGTCATGGAGCTGAAACTTTTCAAATCAGGATTTTGTATCCGCTGCATTATTATGTTCAAAAAGGCTATTATCTTAATAATTTTTAAGTGCAATTCAATAGCCACACGTTACCATCCATTTTAAGTATAATCATAACAGTTTCCTTCTCAAAAAAAAGAAAAAAAAGAAAAAAGAAGATAATCATAACAGCAATAAAGTAAATGTTTTTAAAACCCAAAGTATTGGGCCGTTTGGTACGTGTGTTTAAATAATAGTTTTTAATTTTTTTGAAAATATGTGTGGGTGAAAAAATGTATAAAAATGCATGTAATGTTATTTGAAAACTGAAAACATGTGTTTAAAATAATTTGGTCTTTTAAACTTAGCCAAACACATCTTAAAAAGTTGAGGCAAGTAGCTGAAAAGTTTGATTGGGTTAAAGCTCCAAAAGACAGGTATATCCTTAGTTTGACTTTCATTTTTAATTTTAAAAACATGTGTTTAAAATTATGTACCAAACAGCTCCAATTTATAGCTTGTTTAGATGGAGAAAGAGTAAAGGAGAGTAGAGTAAAAGGAAGAAGAGTAAGTTAAATTACTTTGTTTAGATATTTTCTAAGGGTGGAGGGAGGAGGGGGGATTTGGAGAGGTTTAGAGGGATTCTAATTACTTCTAACCCTTCATTTTTAATTCCCCCGAATTGGAGAGATTTGAAGGGAGAGTAGGGCATAGAAATACTTAACCAAATGAATTACCAAATTTACCCTTACCATATTAACAAAATTACAAATTATGAAAATGCTAATTATTCATCCCTCTCTTGCTTAATTTTAAAAATATCCAAATAAGGTGGAGAATAATCATTCCCCTCTATTCTCCTCCCTTCTACTTCTCTCTACTCTCCTCTCCCTCCAAACTTCCAAACATAGCATTATTGTACGTTTCTGCAACCTATATAATATTTAGCCTTTGTCCGACTAGAAAGAGAGATATAGAGAAGAGAAACTTTTTTCCGTATATATTTTCATGTAATAGAAAACTATTCATATTGTACGACACCGTGGCACCCAGATCCATTTGGGCTTTGGATTCTAACTCAACAGTGTGGCCCATGGACCTAACCTCTTTCTACCCAAGACCCCAACCTGAGCCTACGAAAGCCACGGGCCTAAGCTTCACATTGCCCAAAAGCTTGAGGAGTAGGTTATCTACATTAGCATGCACCCTGTTTTGCCACCTAGTCCTTGTTCGGCGAACCATTCTCGAGCAAGAAGAGAGGCGTTCGGATACTCCATTCCTCGTATACCCGGTAGTGCCTCGGGAATATAGTTGCTGTGCATATCTACTGGAGTGGGAACCAGTCCCAAGGCCACTCTTACCACAACCTACTCCCACCTACGATTAATGACATTGGACCTCCTATTGCACTAATTTTGAAAGCAATCATAATCCCTCCATTAACACCTGGCTAAAAATACGAGAAGTTAAAGGAGGAAACAGTTGTTGAGAGGGCTCTGAAGAAAGTAGAGAGCTAAGAGCAATAAAGTCATAAGAGTGAGAGGGAAACAATACAAAAGTATGAGAGACATTGTTGAGTCTCTGGATTAGAATCACCCAAGGTAGGAAATCCAAAACCCATATCACAAATAGATTGTGTGCCCAAGAGTGAGTCCACCTACCAATCTCGTTTTGGGTGCGCACAATTAGAGCCGTCCGTGGGAATCTCCTACAAAGCCGTGGTTCGACTGAGACTTATGCACGAGAAAATGTCCGGAAGACGTTCTGAGAGTTACGCTGAAAGTGGTTTAGTGGGATCTTCCCGGGGATCCACCTAGCGAGAATGGAGGCAGAAAAGACGTGAAGATAAGGATCATGAACAAGAGGAAGAGCAGTTCGGCCTTGGAGAGGGGTCGTACCAGACACAAAGGACGATATCGGGTGCTTCAGGCCACAGGCAATCTAACGAGAGAGATGAGGAACTTAAGCGGTTACACAGGCTGGTAAGAGATCTGGAGTTGGAAGTAGGGGGTAGGCACCGGAGAAGGGCCAAGACAACTAAGAAGGGAGATCTGATACGGGGGAAGATCATTATGGGATGAGGTCCAATCAATCTGGCTCTTGTCGATGCCAAGATCATTCACATTCGCGGGTATCCCGCCAACGCCGAGACCATTCACATTTACGAGAATCCCATCAACACCGAGACCATTCACGTTCACGAGAATATGCAGTCGGGGTTCAAATTTCCCAAAAGAACAACGGCCCCATAATGCCACCATGGATGCAATGAGCTACGCACTACGCAAAGCTACTTGGTCACCGTTTTCAGACGACATTGAGTGGGCCCCAATGCTGAACAGATTTACACGCCTTTAATTCAATTCCTATGATGGGAAAATGGATCCAATAGAGCACGTCAGCCATTATATACAGATGATGTCTCTACACACTCATAATGATACGCTAATGTGCAAGGTATTTCCCTCAAGTCTCGGCCCTACTGCTTTAAGATGGTTTAATGGGTTGCGGAAGGGCTTCATCCACAATTTTGCCGAGTTGATCAAGGAGTTTGGTGTTTGGTCTGTAACCTGCAACTGAGCACCACAACCCATAGATGCGTTGCTATCCATGAAAATAAGGGTAGGAGAAACCCTTCGCAATTATGCTAGCCGGTACTAGGCGAGATCGGCAGGGGCAACAAGAAGATTGCGACAAGCATTTTTAGGATGGGATTGCTCGAGGATTCCAGACTACGAGAGTCATTGACTAAAAAGCCTCCTAAGGACATGAGGCAGCTGATGAGGTGTATTGAGGAGTACAAATGACAAGAGGATGACCAGTTGCAAAGTAAAGGTAAAGCACTAATGATAAATCGTCATCGGCAAGATGGTTTACCACCCAGGCCCCGGGGGGGGGGGGGGGCGTGTTTGAGAATTTAGGAGCCAGAAGCACAAGTAGGGGAGGTAAATGTAACATTTAAGGAGCCAGTGCATAAGATTGTAGACAAAATTAAGAATGAACCATACTTCAGTGGCTGAACAAGATGGGAGGTGACCCATCTAGGAGGAATCAAAACTTGTACTGTATTTACCACCGAGATAAGGGCCATACTACCGAGTAGTGCCGGGTGTTGAGGGATCATCTTAGGCAGCTGGCAAAAGCCTAGTGTAGCGTGCTTTTTTTCTCAGCATAGTGGCCCAAAGATCCTAGGCCAAATAATTATTCTTGGTAGATTGAGCTTGGTTCACCATAGCTAAAAGGCTGTTTAAGAACCAAGTGGTGCACAAAGCAAGCTCCCTACAGCACAAATAACTAACAAACGAAAATAACTGTATTGAATGACAGTTCAACAGTAAGGAAATGCACAGCAAATAAAATACAGTATAAGAAAAAGTTAGGGATCCTTGAATTAGTGAGAAGCATTTTATTAATTTTCCTTAGTTATGATTACAGTGCTCACAAAGACGTGATACAAGGTTCAATAAAGTTCAAAAATTACAGACTTTGATAGCTATTCAAGCTTCCAAGACTTGCAAAGTTTGAATTTTTTGAATATGAGTATGTGATATAGTGGCTGTCTCTTGGATACCGAGAGCGATTCCTTTGTTTTCTTTTAACTTTATAGAGCTCTTTCTATGGTTCTATATCTTTTTTGAGAATCCAGAAAATGACAATGAATGCCTAAATAATCTAATAAAGAATGAATCCAAATCTGAATGCCCTTTAGCATGGATCCCCCTTACTTTTATAGTACAGCTCCAGGGTTCTGAGGTACTAGTGATTTCTCCCTTTTACCCCTCAGAGTTCGTGTCGTGCCAGTTTGCTCAAGGGCTGGTTGTTTCCTTTTTTCACATAACTTCTTATTTTTGGTGCAACCAAACGGAAAGCCCTTAGCTGGTTTTCTATTTCAAGGTCCCTTCGTTCGCTGATCTTCAGCTATTTGGCCTTTTCTGCCACCTCTCCAGTTTTTTTGTTGCACTTCATCCTTATCATTTTCTCCAAATAGTTGGAATCACAGCTCCTCCGTTTTGCTTCGTACTTTCTAATCACACTGCATGTCTGGGCACATGAGACCCGCATGCTTTTTGTCTTTTATCTTTCTTTTGAACCTGCGTCAATCTTACTTTGCGCGCCCCAGGGATCCCCGAACTCTGATGGCATCTGGGATCCCAACCCAACTCTTCTTATTGGGCTCCTTTTGGTTTATTGATCCTAGCCGGTTAGGCCTTTCTCTAGTTTTATGTATTTTAAATTTTGTTCTTGCATGGGTCTTTGGATCTCAACCCTTTGGGCCTCTCACCCTTTTCTTCTTTCTTTTTCTCTTTTCTTCATTTCGTGAGCCCAACCTTTTTTTTTTTTTTTTCTCTAGCTTTATTTTCATGAAATTAGCCCAATATGCTATTTCTTTAGGCCTTAGACTGTGATCAATTTTGAACCTCAACATTTAGCCCCCTAAGCTCATGGGTTGCTTACAACCCATGCCTGAGTAGTTGAGTTTCTACAAGATTCCTCCATTTTGATCCTTCTTCGGGGATCTTGATCTTTTATTTTGGTCTTTGGTATCCTAGACCCTTTTTCTCTCGTAACTCCTCCTTTTTACATGGGACGTGGCAGTTGAGTTTATAAAATAGAAAAACTCCCATTAATAACTACTGATAACTCTTCCCTCTTTAAATTAAAATTTTGGCAACTAGCACGTTTTTCCACATATTGTCTTCTCCAACTGCTCTTTGTGTCTTTATTCTAGGCGTTTCACATTACCTCTTTGTCTACCTAAATCTTCCATTCCTAGTCTCTTTTCTCTTCCTTTCAATCAGTCCTGTTGCTTCCTGCTTTCTTTTTAATTCCCTTTACTTTCAAGATACCCATTGTCTCAATGGTTTCTTCTTCTTCTCGAAAAAGAAAGGAGCGTACTCCTAGCCCCTTCAAAGGTGAAGGTTCCTCTAGTTCTGCCCAAGATAAGTCTTAGGAGGTCATTGGGCGTCCTATTTTTCCTCTACGAGATCCCCGGTACACTCCTATCTTATTCTTCCCTTAGGTGTCCCATGGCAAGGCCCTTCCATCCACTCATGCCTAGGTATTCTCTAGTCAGGCGGGTTTCGCTGGTTCTGCCTAAGTCCTAAACCCTAGGGAGATTTTTGATCTCCAGATCAAGCAGGGACTTCGAGAGGTTGTCCCTATCTTTTTTGATTTTGTTGTTGGAAAGATCTAAGGTTGGCCCATCTTGGTGGATAAGGAACTTTCAGACGAGGAATTCGTAGGTTGTTTGGAGCGCGCCGATATCCTGAAAACAGTGACTATTTCCAAAAATCTTGAGGGTTTTAGAGATGCCAAAGGTCTTAGGCATTTGGTGCGTCGTTGGTGTCCTGCTCTGCATACTTTTTCCTTTTCTGTTGGCAAACTGACTGTCACCCTAGAGGATGTGGTCAACAATTTCCTCCTTCCGGTGCTTGGGAATGAAAATCCCTTTGATATTAATCTTTCTGACGAGGATCTCAAAGTGGAAGAAAAGTTATTTGCTCATTTTGGTGGACGTATTGCTTCTCCTAGTGGGAAACTAGCCAAGATGGGTAGGTGGGTTATGAATCTTTCGCGCAAGAAAGATAAGGAAGTTAAGCGAGCTGGGTTCCTCGCATCCTGGCTTAGCAAGTTTCTGTTCAGTGAGTTCCCTGGGTATGGGATCAAGTCTATTCTTTTTCTATTGGCGATTAGGTTGGCCCAAGGTGCTCAATATCCTCTAGCCCCCATGTTTTTGGGCCATGTCTATTCTCAATTGGATCAGCTCCATAGAGATGAAGCCGAGGGTGACTCTTGTTATGTAATTACTTCTCTTTATTACGCCATTCTCCAGGCATTTATGTGGGATCGTTCTTCGGTTACTTTAGCAAGATGTAGGAATTTAAAGTTTGTAAAAGATAAGTTTCAGGGATCCCCTAATGTGGTTAAAGGGCTTTGTGGCAGCTCAACTGATAGCCACCCTATTATTTTCCGTTGGCTGAGTCTGAAAGGTGGCAGCCTTAACTTGGTTGAATTATTTGATCAAGCAGGTCATTTTCATTGGCATTCTCCCCGAGAGTTTGGCCCCGATTTTGTTTGTGATTTTGTATTATCTCATTTTCTGACTTCTACAGGAAACACTTTCGATTTACATCGTGGCAATGAAGGTAGCTTAGCCTACCTAGCTTGCATTAGTCCTTCTTGGCTTCCTATGCTTTCCTCAAGTGGCCCCTAGTACACTTATTACTCGACACATCGAGTACTTCAGCAGTTTGGTTTCGATCAAGATATCCCTCTAGTGTTTAATGACATAGTACCATCTCTTCATTCCTTGGATCATTTTATGAGACTTCAGGCCTTCTCTTATTGGTCACGAAGGAGTCCTCAGTTCGTAGTGCCCAATTTTTAGAGAGGGGTTTTTTGCCTCCGGTGGTTATGCTGACTATTGGAGAAGGGTGCAAAAATCCTTTGTTGATTATGCTGATTCTAACACAATTGGGAGAGTCCCCAACCCTGGCATTTCTTCTGCTCTAACACCCAACAAGCATCTATCTCTACCTACTGTTGGTATTGTTTCTGCTGATGTGAGTAGTAAAACTGGTTTTGCAGAATGGCACGCTTCCAAGAAAGGTTGGGTGACTTATGCACAGGATTTTTCAAAAACCTTGTTAGGATGTGACCTTGTTGTTAGTGCTTCTGCTGGAGTACCAATTAAGAAGGGAGTAGTAGAGGCTATAAGTGTTGGTACTCCTATTGGCATAAGTAAAGGGAGAGCAATTAAATAGGAAAAATTGAAGGAGGCTGCAGTTGAAAAGAGTGTAGAGGGTACTGGCCTTAAGATAAAAAAGAAAAAGACTGAAAAATCCCAGAAACGGTTGGTACTTACTGAGGAAAAAGAAGTTGAGCAACCTTTGGTCATAAGGAGTCAGGTGAAGACTAAGGTAGAGTCTTCTTTCCCCCAGGTTCCTATGAGTTCTTCAGTCTATGGTTCTCTAGGACCCTCTGGGTGTACCCGTAGTAAACAACAGAGACCCAAACACCCTGTTGAGAGAAAGAGAAGGGCAAGGCCTCTTTCCTTCTTTTCTCTTTTATGTTGCAGTTTGTTGTTGTTGTTTTTTTTTTTTTTGAACTGATGAGTGGTTGTCTTTTCTGTAGTCCAAGCGTAAGTCGGACCCTATGAAAGGTAGAAGCCAATTTTCTGATGAAGATGTGGTATGGTCTTCCTTCATCCGTGCTTTCTGCCGTCTGCTTTTATCCATTTCTCCAGTGTTGTGCATTTGTGATGCCCTGTTACTCATGCTTTTTTTGTTGTTCATGTTGCCCCCCTTTTTCTTTAGGTGGAGGTTTCTCTCCCCACGGTTGGTAAGACTTTGGAAGAGGAAATGGTTGCAGCGGGATCTCAGGGTATGGAAGAGAAGGCCCCCAGCGTTGGCATTGCTAGGGAGGCGAGGCAGCTAATGCAGGGTGGCTAGGTTACCCAGGATCCTGAGGCTCCTAAGCTTCTCGCGTCCTAAGGTCCCCAATCTGAGGAGACTCCCAGTCCCATCAGGACTGTGTTACCTCAGACGAGGTTAAGTACAAAGACTTTGGAAGGCGCATCTCCATCTGAGCAAACAGGTGAGCCTTATTCTTTTACAATTGCGTTTAATTCTATTTCTTTTGTATCCCCCTTTTCCCTTTCTCTCTTCTTTGAGTTCTCTTTTTCCTTTTTCTTTCCAGGCCAAGCCATTGTGAGATCTGCCTCTGGTACTGCTTCTTCTTTAGAGTCAGAGGATTCTGAAGGTAGGTGTTGATCGTTCTTATTGTGTTTCCTTTTCATTCTTCCTTTTGTGCCCTTCTCCTGCCTTTTTTTTTTTTTTTTTTAATGGCGAAGGTCCCCGTATCCTTGCCCTTTTTTAGTCATTTCACTGAGGCTTCCTCACCTTTTCTTTAACTTGCTATGTGCTCCTTTGCAGAGTCCTCCAAGAAGTCAAGGGACCAAGAGGAGGAGGCTCCGTCCCAAGAGGCCGATACTGGTTTCCTTACTGCCTTCTTTTACTTTCTTCTTTCTCCTTTTTTTTTTTTTTAAAACTAAGTCTGTTTCCCTCCTCTCTCTTTTTGCAGGAGTTGATACTGGTGTTAGAGATTCTAAGCTTGTAATTCCTGAGGGGGTTATGGGATTCACTCAGGTTGCTGATCTTTATACTGCACAGAGGGTTTAAGGTTCCTCAGCCCCTTTAAGTGGTAATGCAACAATAGGGGAGGCTCTAGGAGTGGCTATTTTAGATCCTGCTTCAAGGCTCCTCACCTTTCTGGCTCACTTTGATCTTCTGGAGTTCAACAGCCTCCCTGCTAGTCACTTTCACCACCTTAGGCCCTCTTATAGCAGCTTTTTGTGGTTCTCTATGCCCATGGAAGGCCTGCCACTGCTGGAAGGGCTGTTCAAGAGTTATGGGGATTTTACCATTGGTTTCAAATGAGGTGTATTTTTGGGGAACATTCTGATGGAGCTGCTGTGTGCCGTGTTGATTTCCTTGAGAGATTCTTCGCTAGACTCTTTATCTGAAGAAAAGCTCTTAGAATGGAGGGGAGTGGTGCGGGATCTTTTAGAAGCCAAGTTCAACTTGTCCTTTTTGCTGCAGTACCTACAATCATTGGCCCATGTGCTATTCCAGAGGCAAGCTTCTAAGAGCATTGATGCTGTGATTGCTGCTGCTGAGGAAGCTTTAGCTTATGCTCACAAGACTTTGCAAGATTTGAAGATTAAAAGGTAGAGGGTTTTTTCTTCTTCGGCTGTCCCTGCTCTTTCCCCAAATGGCTCTTTGTTGGCTGGCCTTATTTCCTAGCCTTTTTCTTTTATTTTTTTAGTTGGTTTAGATGTGTATGAATAATTTGGAGTTGTATAAGTTTCCATCTCTTTGTTTGGACATTCTAGCTTCTTTTTCATAAATCTGCATTTGTGCTTTGAGACTGCTTCTAAGTATTTATGCTTCAAGATTGCTTTTAAGTATTTGTGTTTTGGGATTGCTTCTAAGTATTTGTGTTTCAGGATTGCTTCTAATCTTTCTTAATGGTATGTAGATCTTTGTTTTTGTCTTTCTTTTTTTCTTTTTCTTTTTTTGGCACCAAGTCCTGGGCCATAATTCCCACAAGTTTTGCTATAGGTTCCAAACCAGGTACCTCCTCCTTTTTTTTGTTGCGCAGGTACTAAATTGGGTACACTGAGCGATTTTTTTTCCTCCCTTTTGTACCAGTTCATGAGCTTGGAAAGCTTTTTTTTTTTTTTTTTTTTATCAAGTACTGGGCTAGGTATCCTTAGCATTTGTTCGGGATCCTAGATCATGTATTTGAAACTTAACTATTTGCAATTATCTGTGGGGTGATCTGGGTCATGTATCAAAAGATTTTTTTCAGGTATCCTCCCTTGATTTTGTCCGTGTGAGGACTTTGTAATACTTAGGATTTAATAGCTAAGAAATAAAGAGAGATTTCATTGAATTTAAAATACAATCATCATTCAAGGAACACAGCAAATCTAACAAAGATAGTAAGGATCACAAAGTGTCCTTCTACCATGGTTCCTAAACAAAATTACTTAAGCGATAATTCATAATATATATATATATATATATATATATATATATATATATATAAATACTTAGCAGGTTGAAGTGTTGGCAAAAAAGGATTCCAATGTACTGAGACCTCTCTCCTTTTATGCATAGTACTGTTTTAGCCACTTCCCATTTATGGGTTCTGTCAAGATTGTCCCATCTTCCTTTGTAAGGCCGTAATACCCACTATTGTGAGTCTTTCTGATGATGTAGGGTCCTTCCCACTTTGGGGCAAATTTGAAGGATTCTGGTAGGTTTCTTCTTACATGCTCTGCTGTCCTTAGTACTAGCTGCCCTTTAGTGAAAGTTCTTGGGCGTACTACTTGTGCATATGCTCTAGTCATTCTTTGCTGGTACCTCTGGCTTCTTCTCTTAACTAGCTCTCTTTCTTCCTCTACCCTTTCAAGGTCTGCTAATCTCCTTTCATTGTTTATGTCTTCAATGTCCTCTTGACTTTCTTCAAGTACTACTCTTGGTATGGGCATAATTAATTCCACTGGGCTGATGGCTTCTGTTCCATAGACTAGGGAGAATGGTAAGAATCCCATGGCTGTCTTCATAGAGCTCTTGCATGCCCAAAGTACATATGTCAAGTGGTCACTCCATTTCCCTCCATACTCATAGTTCATCTTCTTAAGGATCTTCAATATCACCTTATTAGTGGCCTCTACCTGGCCATTTCCTTGTGGGTAGTACGGTGTAGATCTTCCATGCTTGATGTAATAAGCCTCAATCAACCCCTTCATGTCTTTATTTATGAATGGGGTCCTGTTGTCACTGATCAACTTTCTGGGGATCCCAAACCTTGTAATGATATGCTTTCGAATGAAATTTACTACAGCTGCTCTAGTGGCCCTTTTCAAGGGGATGACCTCTACCTATTTTGTAAAGTACTCAGTAGCTGCCAAGATCCATATGTAACCACTAGATAGGGGATTTATAGGCCTTATGAGATCAAGCCCCCAAGTGTGAAAAGGTCATGGCGTTGTCATATCCTGTAACATATTTGGGTGAGTATGGATTGCATCTCTGAGGACTTGACATGCGTGGCAGGTTTTGACTAGCTCCTCGGAGTCTCTCTGCATTGTTAGCCAATAATACCCTAACAGTAGTAACTGTTTATAGAGCCTCCTTTTTCCTGGGTGACTTCCACAGTCACTGGAATGGACTTCCCTGACTACTTCCCTGGCTTTCCTTGGCCCCAGGCATCTTAGGAGATCCCCAATGTATCCCTTTTTGAATAGGATCATGTTCTGCAAGAAGTATCTAATTGTGAGTTTCTTGAGCTGGTGGGCCAGTGCCCTGTCAGTCAGTAGGATCCCTTGAGCTAAGTATTCCATGAAGGGAGTCCTCCAATCTTCTATAATAAATACAGCATAGCTTTCTTCCTTGTCCACCAAGAATTGACATTCTTGATATTTTTTCTGTATAGTTGCTACCTCTTTGTTCATATTTGGCTAGTAGTATCCCATGCGTTGCATTATTCTATATAGGCTGATCTTTCTGAGGTCCCATAGACTTAGGCAAGTAGCTCTTCCACTCTTAGTTTTCCTTCCTTCTCGTTTATACTGGATAAGATCCCTCTGGGCAATCTCTTATATAGTTCTCCTTCTATTAGAGCATAATCCCTTAGTTCTTTGACACTCCTTCTGGATCCTGTTTCTTTCATTTTTTATTTCACTTCACTCCTCCAGTCCCATTGTTTAGACTCTTCGGGGGATATCTTTTGGAGGATTTTTAAGATAGAATGTTCCTACCTTTCTATTTTGACCAGAGTGTCCTTTCCTTTGAATGGTACTTGGGATCCCAGGGTGGCAAACGCATCAGCAAACCTGTTTTCACTTCTCTGCATGTACTCTATGCTGAAGGTCAGGAATTTCTGCTCCAGCCTTTACGCCCAAGTCCTGTAGGCTGCTAAACTTTGTTCCCTTAGTGCAAAGTCACCTTTCACCTGGGAAACTACAAGATTGGAATCTCCTAGTATTCTTATGTGTTTTATCCCTATACTGAGTGCTACAGTTAATCCAATCAAGTATGCCTCATATTTAGTTGCATTATTAGAACATAAGAACCCAAGCTTGAAAGATAAGGGTATGGTGTCCCCATCCTCACAACTTAGTACAACTCCCACTCCATTTGAGGTCGTTGTAGCTAACCCATCGAATTTCATTGTCCATTTTTTTCATGGGATTTCTGCTACTACTACCTTACCTAAGATCTCTTCACTTTGTGAGCTCTCTTCCTTTCTTGGGAACTGTACTAGGAGATCTGCTATGGCTTGACTTTTAACAGCCTTGGGGGTCATAAGGCCTATGTCGTATTAAGAGAGCAAGAGCAGCCACTGTGCTATTCTTCCTGTTATGAGGGGCTGATGCAGTAGTGCTTTTATGGGGTGTGACTTAGTCACTAAAAGGATCTAGTGAGCTAAGAAATACCTCTTCAACCTTTGGGATGTGTAAATAACCACTAGACAGACTTTTCCTATCCTGGGATACTTGGTTTCGGCATCCTTGAGTGTCCTGCTTACATAATAAACAGGTTACCCATTCCCATCATCATCTTCTTGTGCCAACAAGGCTCCTATTGGTTGGGCATTTGATGCTAAGTATAGTAACAGGGGTCATCCATGCACTGGTGCTTGGAGAGTAGGTAAATGATTCATAATCTGTTGAATCCTTTGGAAAGCTTCCTGTTGTTCCGTTCCCCAGGTGAACTCAATTCCTTCCTTTAATAGTTTGGATAAGCCACTTGTGACTGAAGCCAGTCCTGGCATAAATCTTCTAATGTAGGAAACCCTTCCTAGGAAGCTTTTAAGCTCCCTCACTATTGTTGGTCTTTTCATTGTGGCAATGGCTGTAGTTTTGGCTAGATCTACATTTATGCCTCTGTGATGTACTAGGAACCCAAAGAACTTTCCCGCAGATACTCCAAAGGAACATTTCATGGGGTTCATGCGTAGTTTGTATTCTCTGCATCTTTTGAAAACTTGTTCAAGTATTTGAAGGTGTCTTGTCCTAGTTTTTGACTTGACCACAATATCATCCACATAGTCTTCCATTTCCTTACGCACCATATTGTGAAAGATGGCTATTATGGTTCGCTGGTACGTGGCCCCTGCATTTTTTAGGCCGAAGGGCATCACAGTGTAATAAAAATTTCCAAT
This sequence comes from Quercus variabilis, assembly GCA_030445155.1. Lineage (NCBI taxonomy): Eukaryota > Viridiplantae > Streptophyta > Magnoliopsida > Fagales > Fagaceae > Quercus > Quercus variabilis. Next base: position 56,953,891 of record CP129446.1, read on the forward strand.
TGAGGTCCTGAATGCTATTTTCTCGGCATCCTTAGCAGCCATACAAATTTGGTTATACCCACTATACCTATCCATGAATGAGAACATAGAACTTTCTGCAACTGAATCCATAAGGAGGTCAATATTAGGCAAAGGGAACTCATATTTTGGACATACCTTGTTCAGATTGCAAAAGTCCACACAGCAACGAATATAGCCGTTCTTTTTCTTTACAGGTACTATGTTGGAAAGCCATTTGGGATGTTGAATAGGCTTGATAAAAATAGCTACTAGTAGCTTTTTGACCTCTTGGGTTATCTGAGCTTCTACATCAATGTGAAAAACCCTAGTTGGTTGGACTACAGGTTTGACTCTTGGGTCTACATTGAGAGCATGGACCACCAGCCCAAGATCTAGACCAGGCATCTCATCATAGGTCCATGCGAACACATCCATGTATTCTTTGAGCAAGGTCCAGTGGCTCCTTTTCTTGTGCTACCAACTAACTACTAATGAAAACAGGCTTCTAGGATCCCAACTCAGCTCCCAAGTTTATTTCCTCCAATTCTTCCTCATGCTGGATTTGTGTCTCTTTAACTAGTTCCTCTAGGACTTCCTCTTGAGCTACCATACATTTTGGTGGTCCGGGACCCTCCTGCACGATGCACTTAGGCCCCGCACACCTTCATAAGCGGTAAATCAACTTTCCCCTGAGTTCTCATACTACTACACATTCTCGTGATCCTGAGGTGCTGGGCTTCTTCTTTTGCCTTTTTCTCTTTAGGAGGTCTCGTAAGTCATGGGTACCCCCTCCTTCTTCTTTTTCCAAGATAGGTGCTCCTAGGGTCCCTAGCATGGGACTCTCATCGTCAGGTTCTAACTCATCATAGAATATTTTTTCCACAAAATTTACTTCCCCTTGGCTGAAAGGGTTATGGTTGGCAGGGTTCCTTACAAGCCTCCCATTCAATCTCCCCTTAACACACTGATGGTACGTGGATGGTATTAGGCAGTACTTATGGAGCCATGGTCGTCCTAGGAGTACATGGTAGGACACCTTTGAGTTGATTACATGAAATCTAGTCAAAGCTACTATTGGCTTTACTCTTAGGGCCAGCTGTACATATCCCTCGGTTGATTCCGCTGACCCTCCAAATTCGATTATCTCCATGGGAGCCCCCAGGATCCTTCTTCCAACTAGGCCCACGGCTTCCAAGGTGCTCAAAGCTATAAGGTTGAGTGATGTCCCTGTGTCCACCAGTGCTCTTCTGATTTGGACACTATTTATGGTGGCCATTAGATAAAAGGGTCTACGATGGTCTGGATGCTTAACCTCTATGTCTTTATCAGTGAAAGTTATGGCGTTGGTTGTCTCTAAGAAAGCTGGACTAGCATGTGATTCTGCTATGAAACATTCCATTCCTGAATCTGCTGTTATAGTCATGAGAGACTTCATGGCCACCCTTCTTGCTTCTGGTCCAAATCCCAGTTGGTTGAATAATGATCTAAACTTGGGATTCTGCTGAAGGGTCCTGACCGTGCTTAGGTGGAAGGATCCTTCTGACTCTTTTGCTTCTGCTGGGTTCCCATGGATTACTACAAACACCACCCCCTTTCCTTTGTGGTTGGGCAAGGGGTTCCTTTGTACTTCTAGCTCCTTCTGAGTAAGCTCCAGGGTTCCTTCTTTTAGCTTCTTGTGAAAGAGTCTGCGGAGGGTCCACCAATCCTTGGTGGAATGCTTGACATAATTATGAATTCTGTAAAACAAGGGATTTTGCTTTCTTCCTCTGTTGGTGGCCTAGACATGGTGAATGGCCTAACCACTCCATCCCCGATCCATTTGTCTAGGACATGGTTTAACTCTTTTGTAGTACATGGGATCACCGGTGGTTCCTCAAACACCTTTCCATCAGGCCTCTTCCTTTTTTCTTCCACTGATGCTGTCATGGCTTGGGATGCTGGCATCCTCTTTGTCCTCATAGTTTGTGTCATCCTTCTAGTTCTCTATAACAAGTCAGCGAACTGTGTGATACATAGATTTTCGAGGTTAAGTCTATAATCGAAAAACATGTTAGATATACAAGTCTCTACGAGTTCTTTCTTTTCATGATCCCCATAACAATCTAGGGACACATCTTCAAATCTTTTGATGAACTAGACGGGATCCTCTCCAGGCCTCTATCTTACCATTTGAAGGCTTTAGAAAGTGACCTTGTCCTCGCCGGGGTAATATTTTGCATAGAATCTCTCCATCATCTCGTCCTAGGTTTTAATGGACTCAGGTCTCAATGTGGTATACCAAGTGTATGCTTTATCCACTAGAGATTTCGAAAACTCTCTTAGACACAAATCTCGGTCTCCTGCATAGGGGCCCATGGTGTGGATAAACCTACTACGTGTTCCATGATGCTCCTATTTCTTCCATCAAAAGGATGGAACTTCGGGGGTTCATATCCTTTGGGGTATGGCTTGCTGAGGAGTTCTAGTGAGAATGGGGGATCCCCAAAAATTGCCTAGGGATCCCCGAAAGCTTTTCCCTTTCTTGGTCTAGGAGGGCACTGAAATTTGCCAGTGTTAGGTATTGGGGGTTAGTTCCTCCTCCCACTGTTAACCTTCCCTCTGGCTAGGTTTTATCTTGGCTACCCGCAGGGGGGGCATTGTCTCTAACTTCCTGAGTCTTGCCTTCTTTAAGAAGGCATTGTTGCAAATCCTTCAACATTGCAGTCATTTGAGCCATGGGGTCTGGCTCCTGCCTTGCATTCCTTTGTTCTGACACGGCCTCCTATTTTGTTAGGGGCACCTCACCTCTTTGTCTAGAGGCCACTTCATTTTCTCCCACGAGCTCAGAGGCCGTGGGTGGCACATTAGCACCTTTGCTGTTCCTTGGTCTTGGAGGCATGCTCTGCGAAGGGATTACTTCTTCCCTTTTCTTTACCCAGTCCCCAGCGGAGTTGCCAAAATGTAAGTGTGCCTTTTTTCTCAGCACAGTAGCCTAAAGATCCTAGGCCAAATAATTATTCTTGGTGGACTAGGCTTGGTTCACCGTAGCTAAAAGGTTGTTTAAGAACCAAGTGGTGCACAAAACAAGCTCCCTACAACACAAATAACTAACAAACGAAAATAATTGTATTGAATGACAATTCAACAGCAAGCAAATGCACAGTAAATAAAATACAGTATAAGAAAAAGTTAGGGATCCTTGAATTAGTGAGAGGCATTTTATTAATTTTCCTTAGTTATGATTACAGTGCTCATTAAGACGTGATACAAGGTTCAACTAAGTTCAAAAATTACAGACTTTGATAGCTATTCAAGCTTCCAAGACTTGCAAAGTTTAAATTTTTTGAATCTGAGTATGTGCTATAGTGGCTGTCTCTAGAATACCGATAGTGGTTTCTCTGTTTTCTTTTAACTTTACAGAGCTCTTTCTATGGTTCTATATCTTTTTTGAGAATCCAGAAAATGGCAATGAATGACTGAATAATCTAATAAAGAATGAATCCAAATTTGAATGCCCTTCAGCATGGATCCCCCCTTCCTTTTATAGCTCTAGGGTTCTAGGATACCAGTGATTTCTCCTTTTTACCCCCTCAAAGTTCGTGCCGTGCTAGTTTGCTTAGGGGCTGGTCGTTTCCTTTTTTCTCATAACTTCTTACTTTTGGTGCGACCAAGCGGAAAGCCCTTAGCTGGTTTTCTATTTCAAGGTCCTTCCGTTCGCTGATCTTCAGCTATTTGGCCCTTTCTGTCACCTCTCCAATTTTTTGGTTGCACTCCATCCTTTTCATTTTCTCCAAATAGTTGGAATCACAGCTCCTGTGTTTTGCTTCGTACTTTCTGATCCCACTGCATGTCTGGGCGCATGAGACCCATATGCTCTTTGTCTTTTATCTTTCTTTTGAACCTGCTTCAATCTTACTTTGCGCGCCCTAGGGATCCCTGGACTCTGGTGGCTTCTGGGATCCCAGCCCAGCTCTTCTTATTAGGCTCTTTTTGGTTTATTGATCCTGGCCGGTTGGGCCTTTCTCTAGCTTTATGTATTTTAAATTTTGTTCTTCCATGGGTCTTTGGATCTCAACCCTTTGGGCCTCTCACCCTTTTCTTCATTCTTTTTCTCTTTTCTTCATTTCGTGAGCCCAGCCCTTTTTTTTTTCTCTCTCTAGCTTTATTTTCATGAAATCAGCCCAATGTGCTATTTCTTTGGGCCTTAGATTGTGATCAATTTTGAACCTTAACACTTGGTGTTTAAAATAATTTGGGATGGACGCAGGAGACCGAGGTATGGGGCAAGACACTCCATAAAGAGGGAACCTCTTTCCACCCCCTCTAGGGGTAATTGAGGTCATCCATGCTGCCCAGAGGAGCCGCACTGCAGCAAGGAGGAAATGAGTATTGACTGTAGTACCAGTGGAAGGCAGCTCGGTCATACAGCCGTCCGAAAAGAAGATAAAGCTTGCCCAAGAGCCTATCGCTTTCGATGATAACGACTTAAAAGGAACAATTCAGCCGCAAGATGATGCATTAGTGGTCACGGCTCGGATAAGTGGCTTCTTAGTGAAAAGAGTGATGGTAGACCGGGGAAATGGGGCCGACGTGATGTATCTAAACCTATTCAGGGGGCTCGGATTGAGAAATGAGGACCTTTCAAAGTACAGTACACCTTTGGTCAAATTTGATGGCAAAGTGGTAGATCCTGAAGGGCAAATTTCTCTTCCTGTTAATATGGAAGGCAAGGAGGTGGTAGTAACATTTATAGTAGTTGCCTCGTTTTCCCCATACATTGCGATTCTAGGAAGGTCGTGGATCCACACAATGGGGGCTGTTCCGTCCACCCTGCATGTAAAGGTCAAGTTTCCTACCAAGCAGGGTATTGCTGTAGTGTGGGGAAGCCAGCAAATGGCTAGGCAATGCCTAGTTGCCATAGTCAATTGAAAGAAGGAGTGAGCTGAACTGAAGGAGCAGGTCGAGCAAAATGACTCGCCACAGTGGGGTTCCTTTATAGCAATTACAAGATCCCTAAGAAGAGAATAGGGCTGGCTGTGCCAAGGAAATGATGAGAGTAAGGATATTACTGGATGTTGACAAGTGCTTCCGAATAGGAGAAAGCATAAAGGACCAGGATAAGGCAGAGTTGTTGTTATTCCTTATACAGAACATGGATGTGTTTGCATGGAGTCCATATGAGGTGCCCGGAGTGGATCCCGAATTCATTGTCCATAAACTTAACATAGATCTATCATTCCCTCTTAAGAAGCAGAAGCTGAGGAGATCAGCCAAGAAGGATGTTGAGGCAGTGAAGTCGGAAGTTCAAAGGCTAAAGAAGGCTAGGGCCATAAAGGAAATCTTCTTCTCAGAATGATTGGCAAACATCGTGGTAGTGAAGAAGAAGAATGACAAGTGGAGGGTTTGCGTAGATTTTACAGATTTAAATCGAGCATGCCCAAAAGACCTGTTTCCCATGTCGAAGATCGACCAGTTGGTAGATGCCACGTGTGGACACCCAAGGATGAGCTTTTTAGACGCTTTTAGGGGTACCATCAGATTGCCCTAGCACCCAAGGACCGAGAAAAGACAGCATTCATCTCCCCGGATGCCAACTATCATTATATTGTGATGCCTTTTGGGTTAAAAAATGCCAAGGTCACGTACCAACAAATGATGACGAGGATGTTCCAAGATAAAATAGGACATACAGTTGAAGTGTACATTGATGACATGGTGGTGAAAAGTAAACAGGAAGTATGGCATATAGAGGATCTCCAGGGAGTGTTTAAGGTGCTTCGGCAACATATGTTACGCCTTAATGCTGAGAAATGCTTTTTTTTGGTGTAAGGGCTGGTAAATTCCTAGGATATCTGATCACTAATCGGGGAATAGAGGTCAACCCTGACCAAATCGAGGCCGTGAAGTGCCTTAAGCCGCCGAGCAATCCAAAAGAAGTACAAGTATTGACCAGGATGTTAGCTGCCCTTAACCAATTCATCTCCAAATTTGCTAATCGCTGTCGACCATTCTATCAACTTCTGAGGAAGTGGAAAGGATTTCAGTGGAATGAGGAATGTGACAGAGCTTTTCAGGATTTAAAGGATTATTTGATGCAAGTGCCCATGCTACTAGAGCTCGGGGAGGACTTATTCATCTACCTGTCAATGTTCGATCATGCTATGAGTGTCGTGCTGCTAAGGGATCAAGGAGTGCAGCAACCCGTGTATTACATTAGTAAGACATTGGTCGGCGATAAGGTACTTACCCTTGGAGAAGTTAGTGTTAGCCCTAATATATGCTATGAGGAAGTTGTCGCATTATTTTCAGACTCATACTATATATGTCCTCACCGAGTATCCTTTATAGTCGTTGTTGAAGATATCAAACTTCATAGGCTGAATAGCTAAATGAGGGACTTGGCTAGGTTCTTTTGACATACGGTACAGGTCGCGAAGTTCGGTGAAGGCGTCCTTATTGATTTCGTTGTAGAGTTTTCTCTTAAGAACAACGAGGCAATGGTTTTTCATGTGGAGAGTCGCTCGTGGAAGGTATTTGTGGACGGAGCGTCAAGTGCCCTAGGGGTTGGAGCTAGGATTGTCATTATTACTCCTGAAGGAATACGGTTGAAGCATTCTTTTAGGTTGAGGTTTAGGGCCTCTAATAATGAAGTTGAGTATGAGGCCTTACTCATCAGGTTGAGAGTTGTTTTAGAAATGGGAGCCCGAGATGTGGAGATATACTCAGATTCTCGGCTAGTTGTTAACCAAGTCCAGGGCAACTTTGAAGCCCGAAATTCCCAGATGAAAGCATACTTACAAGCAGTAAAGCAAATCACGAACAACTTTGGCACGGCGAAGGTGGCCCAAGTAGGCCGAACGCAGAATAGACATGTTGATTCCTTAGCCACGTTAGCATCATCAATGACCGAGGAGGTGCCTCGATTAATCAAAGTAGAGCTAATAGTAGAGTCGAGCATTAATGTGGCAGATAGCGTTGGTATTATTGGGGTTGATGTTGCCATGATTGCAACGATTAGGCCATGCTGGATGGACTCGATCATTGACTTTTTAGCGAGGATCGAGTTTTGGATGATGAAAAGGATGCCAACAAGTTTCGCCGAGTGGCTGCTCGATATTGATTGTCGGCAGATCGTAAATTATACCGGAGGTCTTTTAGGGGGCCGTACCTTTTGTGCTTACACCCCGAGAAAGTAAGTAAGCTTTTAGCTGAGTTGCATGACGAGGTGTGTGGCAATCATGTAAGGGGACGCTTATTAGCACACCGAGCAATGACTTAGGGATTTTGGTGGCCACAAATGCAGAAGGATGCCACCAAATACGTGCGTGAGTGTGAACAATGCCAAAAGCATGCCCCATTGATCCATTAGCCAGCAGGCCATTTGAATCCAGTCAGTAGCCCATGGCCCTTTGCACAATGGGGGCTAGATATTCTCAGCCCTTCTCCCCGGGCAACAGGCAATTGCAGGTTTGTGCTAGTGGCTGTTGATTGCTTCACCAAATGGGCAAAGGCCGAAGCTTTAGCTGATATTTGGGATGTGAACATTAAGAAGTTTGTGAGGAAAAATATAGCTACAAGAATTGGGGTGCCGAACTCATTGATATTTGATAATGGGCTATAATTTGATAGTAAGACTTTTCACACGTTTTGTGATGGTCTCGACATCAAAAATAGGTATTCCACTCTAGCATACCCACAGAACAACGATCAAGCTAAAGTCACTAACAAGGTAATCATGAACAGGTTAAAGAAAAGATTGGACGGTGCAAAAGGCAGGTGGGCTGAAGAGCTATCTAACGTTTTATGGGCATATCGAACGACCCCCAAAAGGTCTATAGGGGAAACTTTGTTTTCCTTAACGTACGGGGTAGAAGCTGTGATATCGGTCAAGGTGAACCTATGTAGTGCCCGAGTTGTAGGATTTGACCCTGCCCAAAACAATGAACTGATGGTAGAACGCTTGAATTGGTTGGAAGAGTGCCGAGAAGCGGCAACTATACGACTGGTGGAGTATCAGCAAAAACTTGCCCGACGCTATAACCGAGGTGTAAGGATGAGGGAATTTAGTGCTGGAGATTTAGTACTAAGAAAAGCCGTTGGGAATATGCGAGATACAACTGCCGAGAAGTTGGCCTAGACTTAGGAAAGGCCTTACAGAGTTACTGTCATTGCTAGTGCGGAAGCATATTATTTGGAGGACCTAGACAAGAGACCACTGCCCTGGCCATGGAATGTCCATAACCTTAAGAAGTTTTATCACTAATAATCCGTACAAGGAAGTGTAAATTCGAATATGTACATTTCTTTAGCTAATATGACGATGATACTTAACAGTGCAGGTGCATTCAATTTTATTGTTACTTATACGATAGTGCCGACCAACAAAAAATATTCTATGGACAAAAACCTGCTTCTCGGTTTGATCAATATCATCAGGCAAGTGGAAACCTTCTACTAAAAAACATTCTAAGGACAAAAACCTGTTTCTCAGTTCGATCAATATCACAAAGTAGGTGGAAACCTTTTACTATGAAAAAAAAAAAAAAAAATCTAAGGATAAAAACCTGCTTCTCGGTTCGATCAATATCACCAAGCAGTTGGAAACCTTCCACTAAAAAATATTGTACGGACAGAAACATGCTTCTCTGTTCGATCAATATCACTGAACAGGTGAAAACCTTCTACTAAAAAAAAAAAAATCAAAGGATAGAAGCCTGCTTCTCAGTTCGATTAATATCACCGAGTAGGTGGAAACCTTCTACTAAAAAAAATTCAAAGGACAGAAACCTGCTTCTCAATTCGATCAATATCATCGAGCTAGTGGAAACCTTACACTAAATATATATATTCAAAGGGCAGACACTTTCCACCAAGGTGGCACCTAAGGATGGAAGCTTACCTTACAATTCAAACAAAATCGCCTAGCTAAAAATTACACAAGAGCAGGGGTCTACATCTTGATTCTCTATATCATACATCTAACCCGAGAAAGCAAATATATGCCAAGAGGGGTCTCCAATTGCCGAGAGGCTGATTTATTCTACTCTATAAACCAGCCCCGGACATCAAGTATGCTCGAAAATGATCTTCCCAACTTGATCATTAGATGGGTATGTATATGCAGAAAATAGAAGAATATATCGAAGACGATAGCATAGCATTGAGCATTCACAAAAAAGATCAAGGCAAGTGTTCAGCAAATAAACCTTAATCAAACGAAGTTAACACAACCAATGTCTTGTCACCAAAACCCGATGACCATATAAAAGTTAAACCCGGCAAAGAAATAATTGTTCAATCACCACAACCCAGTGACTTAGGCAAACTTACTAAAGAAAAGAAATTACTTAAATGTGAGAAAAGTGAAGGAAAATTGAAAGATACTGATTCGGCAATTATATTGTGGGATTCGTGGGCTGCATCTGGGCGTTGGTCTCGGGTGGCTGCTAATTCGACGAGAAAGAGTGAAACTGGCTATCCTCGCCGAGTTAGTCTCCAGCATGGGGATTACTAGAGACTTCCACATCAAGTAACTCCACATGGGAGTCAATTTGCTCCACCAGTTCCCTCATACTTGTCATCTCTTCTTCATCGATTGGCCCCGATGGATTCTGCACGGCTAGGGTGGGGTTCAAAAAGGGGATCTAATCGAAATCCCTTAGTTAGGAGTCCTCGGGGACCCCCAAGGCTTGCAGGGCAGCCAGCCAACCTTCCTCAAAGGCCAATTTTCGAGCCTCCTGGATGACCGACTCTACAAAGCTCTCTGCATAGGCAAATCCCTTATTATACCATTTGTTTTCATATGCCTCTAAGGCTACCCTTAAGTCGACCAACTCCTTGGCCCATGCAGTATTCAAACTCGTAGCCTCCACCAATTTTAGCTCGGTCTCCCCCAACTTGACCTCCAACTCTGAAAATCTCTTTTCCGCAGCCGCCTTGGCCTTCTTAGACGCAACAGTCTTCTTCTCTGTGGTTGCAACAACCTTGGTTTTTTCTTTCACGGTCACCTCGGCCATGTCCTTAAGGGCTTTCTCCCTATCGGCATCCTCGGCCAGCTCTTTCACCCGCCCATTGAGTATGTGAGCCAGTTAAGCAGCTTGATGAGGCAACAATGATAAGTATAAAAACAGAAAAGATGTGTAGGAGTTAGTGGTAAACCTAGAAGTAAATTACTGCAATAGTATGCCATTGCAACCTCCTCCCCATGGACTCCTCTATGCCTTTCTCGAAAGCCTGCACATCCTTGGGTAAAAGAAGGCCATGCACCAGACTTTGGGCAACACAACCCCCCCTCACCTTTTTCCCACACCCATACGCTTACGGTCACAAGAAGAGAATTGTTGTTTAGCTGGAATGTTGGCTGCCACTCCGGAACGGCCTAGAAAGAGGACACCACATTCTTCCCGGTCTAGGCCATTAGCTCCTGGATGATGATGCCTCTTAATGGCTGGGGGGAGTCCTGGTTAGAGCATCACTCAAACTGGTAGGGGTGTGCTCAGCAATAAGTTGCCTTTTTCGGGTTTGGCCGGAAGGAGGAGGATAAGGAGGAAGATTCAAAGGCATCTGTCCTTGGCCTTGAGGCGGTTGCTGCTACACGGTTTGCCTTGCGCCGGGCACAAAACAATCAATCGTCATGGTCCTTCTGGTCACCATGTCTCCACCACGGTCAAATTCGGTTTCAGAAGAATTAACAGATTCTGCAGCTACTTGGTCGGCTTCCTAAATGGGAGCCTCAAATTCAACAAGGGCCTCGAGTTGGGCGGGGGCTTCCTGAGCAGAAGCCTCGGGTTCAACGGGTGCGTGAGCTAGTTCTCAAAGGTGCTGGGACACACGTTCTGCCGATTCGTCTCGTAAAGGCTCGAGCTCGTCTAAACAAGTATAGCGTCAACCAAGGTCCCGAGCTTCACCTACTATGAACTTTGAAGGAAGAAAATTCGTGTGCCTTTCATCAATGTAAGAGAGAAGGGGGTTGTCTACCAAATGAGTTTGCCCAAAAGATTGCCAGGTAGAGTACACGTGTTCAACGCCGAGAATTAGATGGGACGCTCTCTTACATGAACTACCCTAATATCCGGGGTGAACACTTTGCTGTCTGCAACGAAAATACTGAGTCAATATTCAGATGAACAAAATAATCATAAATAGAAAGGCAAACAAGTTAGAGATTGGTATGAACCCATTTCGCATCGTGAGAGGGGGCAAGGGATTTCACTAGCAAACCAATTGCCGCGCACCCGAACGAATTCCCCTGCAAAAATCCTATTAGAGTCAGGTAGGCATGAAATTAGCCGTACCCTCATATCTCTAACCTTTAAGTAATAGTTAGTTCTCTTATTCCCACACAAACTGTACATGTGGTTTATATCATGGTGGTCTAATTGCAAACCAAATGTTTGATTCAACCTACTGACACAACTAACTACCCGGTAAAAATTGGGGGGTAGTTGGTCAGGGCACAACCCATAGTACCTAAGGGTATTGAGTAAAAGAGGGTCCATGGGAAACCTAACCCCACCCTCCAGAATAGCCATTAATGGGAAAAAAGCAGTATTTGCCCCTCTGTGGAGAGCAATTTCACTCTCGTGGCAATATGCCACTTCCACATCATTAGGAATGTCAAATTTTGCCTAAAAGTGGCTAAGGACGCCTCCGTATTCAGAAGGAAAGCATAACCCATCTTAAACTCTAAGGATTGAGGAAGAAATTCTAGGAAAGAAACTGAAAAGAAAGAGGTAGAGAACTTACTTTGGGCTCTAAGAGAGAAAGGGATTCAAGACTGATGAATAAGCTCACAGATGGATGCACGACAGAGAGAAAACTCAGAGAATAAAGAGTAAAAAAGTAAAAGAATGATTTGGGATGGGCTATTTATAGAATCCTGAGGGAAGTGAGCAACGTTTAATCAACAATAATGAGGCTTAGTTAGCTATAATAAAACAAAAAACCTTACAAATACCAATGCCAACTAACATGTGCACCACCTTGATTCACGAACCGTCAAGTAATGATGACGGCTAGACCAAACAGCTAGGTGTAACGTGCCTTTTAAGAGTGCATTAATGGGTTTCTGTAGCTGCCCAAACACTACCCTATTGAGCTTCTCGGATAGCGAGTGCCTTTTGATTCCTTGATTCTTCCCGAGAGCCGGGCATGAATCAATAGGGGGCTAATGTACGACATTATGGCACCCAGACCCATTTAGGCCTTGGATTCTAACTCAACAGTGTGGTCCATGGACCTAACCTCTTTCTACCCAAGACCTCAACCCAAGCCCACGAAAGCCATGGGCCCAAGCTTCGCATTGCCCAAAAGCTTGAGGAGTAGGCAATCTACATTAGCATGCACCCTGTTTTGCCACCTAGTCCTTACTCGGCAAACCATTCCCAACCAAGAAAAGAGGCGTTCGGACACACCATTCCTCGTATACCCGGAAGTGCTTTGGGAATATAACTGCCAAGCATATCTACTGGAGTGGGAACCAATCCCAAGGCCACTCTTACCACACCCCACTCCCACCTAAACACCCACCTACGATTAACAACATTGGACCTCCTATTGCACTAATTTTGAAAGGCAATCATAATCCCTCCACTAACACCTGGCTATAAATATGAGAAGCTAAAGGAGGAAACGGTTGTTGAGAGGGCTCTGAAGAAAGTTGAGAGCTAAGAGCAATAGAGTCATGGGAGTGAGAGGGAAACAATACAGAAGTCTGAGAGACATTGTTGAGTCTCTAGGTTAGAATCACCCAAGGTAGGAAATCCAAAGCCCATATCACAAATAGATTGTGAGCCCAAGAGTGAGTCCACCTGCCAATCTCGTTTTGGGTGCACACACATATATTTACTTTGTTAGTTTTCTCATTTTTTATGAAAATAATATGTCCTTGTATATACTATATTTCTGGGTTAAAAAAAAGTACTATTGAGAGTTTCATATTCTACAACTTATAAGCAATATAGACTTGTAAGGATAATTAGTGAAGATGACTGAGTTGTTGTATTACATGGGCAGCATGCACAATGTTTAGTCTACTACACCGGAAACCCTGTAAATGCGTGTATTGTCTCAAGACAATGACTTGGCCTACGCCTCAACCCTATCATCTAAAAATATATATGAATTAACAGTAATTTGCTTTTCTTGTCATGAGATTAATTGAAGCATCATCAAGGTAATAGCTCTCCATTGTCCTCTCATTTTTATGATAAATTCTAATTTATGTGAATTTTAATCATTTATATTATATGTTGAATGTAATGAAATTCAATTTATTTATCAATTATTGTTGTTAGGAACAATAATTACTACCACACAGTCATCCAAATTTGATTGTACGTTTGCATCGTGTCCTGTCCACTGACATGGGGAGCCAAGCATTGCCCTTACCACAGTACCGGACTTTTATTTTTCATCCTTTTGTCTTTGGTGCCGACATGCATAGACCCATGGGGACTTCAGAGTCTACTTAGGCAACCAGAAAAAATGCTGCCAAATTGCTAAGGAAATGTTAATGATGCCGGACGATTTATTGTGGGGTTCATCTATTCAAAAATTGGTATAAATTAATGAAATGACTGAAAATAGCATTAAAGCGGCAAGTGAAATTCAAAAAATTGACTTTATTAATTCTACATCTTATAAAATTAGTAAAAAATATCTAACTGAAAGTTAGGTTTATTGATGTAAAGTTGTTTCTTAACGGGCACTTTTGAGGGTAATGGGGCTCTATTAACTTAGTTGTACCTGCTACGTACTCGCTGGATTGGTTTGTATCATAGTACTATGCTATTTGCTATGCATGTAATAGGTGTATTTATTCTTTATTGGAGTCATAGTTCTGACTTAGCTGACACTTCCTATAAATGTACATAAAGAGTGGCTTGTCAATTCAAAGCTGGTGTTGATTTATTCAAGGGCCCCTCTTGTGGGGCTCTTCTCTCACATTGTTCAGTTTCAGTTGTGTGTGTAAGTTTAAAAGTCTTGTTTAAGCCTTTAAGAGATAGGTTTTTTTGAAAGTTTAAGTATTGTAAGTCTTTCCAAACAAAAAAAACACTCACTTGGTTTATGTTGATATATCAATTCAATAAACAAGGGATGGATTTGGATATATCATCCACCATCCACAACTGACAAAGTTGATCTTCACACTCTTCAGATGCCTAAGAGTTATAGATTAATACAAATCATCTGTACCATTTTTTGTGTTTTATTTTATATTCTATTAATTACAATTTGTTATGTATTTAATTGTGTTCTATTTTAAGCTTTGGCTATTCTCTATCTATTACTTAATGGTAGGGACTTTAATTCAATATCAAAAGGTTAGGGACCAAATTCACACATTTGAAAAGTTAAGGACCAAATTGATATTTAATATAAAGATTAGGAATCAAATATGTAGTTTACCCTAAAAAGTGAGACTTTTTGTGTTTCACTTTATATTCTATTAATTACAATTTGTTATGTATTTAATTGTGTTCTATTTTAAGTTTTGGCTATTCTTTATCTATTACTTAATGGTACGAACTTTTTTAATTTAATATCAAAAAGTTAGGGACCAAATTTACACATTTAAAAAGTTAAGGACCAAATTTATATTTAATATAAAGATTAGAGATCAAATATGTAGTTTACCCTAAAAAGTGAGCCGGAGAATTTATGTTCACTGCAAAAAAAGAAAAAGAAAAAAAGAACACGCTAGAGGACTGCATGGACAATTTAAAAAAAGTTTAGCTGATACAGATTTCTACCGTTTATCGAAGGAAGCTGAAGCAAACAAGTTGAAGCTTACACCGCAATTTCTTGAGCTTAAATTCATCGAGTCCATAGTTGCAGATAAAAAACTTTCATCCGAGGAAAAGGTATTCGCTTTCTCTCTTGTGCGTATATGTATGTGTGTGCGCAAGCTGCTTGGGTACTTCCTGTTCCTGCAACAGTTGAATGTCTAATGCAGTGAATAACTATCATGCTGATAATATTATGATGAGTGCTCTAAAATCTTAGTGTTTTATATTATGTATAATATTACGTTTGTATAACATTATGTATGATATTATGTTTGCATGACATTATGTACAACGATAGGTATTAAATTAATAAAAGTTATTTTATTATCTAAAAAAAAAATTTAATAATACTGGCTTGCCATTTCTGTCTAAAAGTCTGGTGCTTGTTACTGTTCTGGGTCAATGTTTTGGAAGCTTGAGGAAATTACAGTCGGTGTTTCTCGTAAGTGTCACTTCTACATGGGTCCCCGTTTTTCTCTTTTTGTGCAGTATAAATTGGTCAACTTCAGCTGCTATTCCTTTCATTGAAAATGTGACACTTGAACATGGTGGAACCAATCATATAATCCCCATGTCTTTCAGAAATACTCCTGCTTGTTCAGTATACTAAATGATTACTATCGTTAAAACTTTTTACCATTCAAATTGACAATTATGTTTATAATTATATAGCTCCTACAATGAAAAGTTTTCTAAATGGTTTATATTGCATAAGTAGAAAACTAATAAAAAGTAAAAACTATGACAGGACAGGAGTGGAAAATTCAAAAGCATAGTTTTGGCTTTGCTTTGGATAAGCATCTAGTGTCAGCATCAAAGAGTCATGATACGCAAACAGATGTAACGTTGTGTGCATCGCACTATAATGTTTGTTCCTATGATTTTCCTTTTTACTTTCTTTCTTTAAGCAATCCAAAAAGTTTGATCAATGACAAAAATTTATGTTTAGGGCCGAAGAGGCTCATAAATCAGTTAGTCAAAAACACATGCACATGTCTAATCATTTTCATTGGCACCATTTTCCCATCAAACAAAACCCTAGTGTGAACGAAGACCACTCACGATCTAGGAAGTTGCTGCCTGACTTTGGTGGTCAAGTCCGAGGGTCCAGCCGCTAACTATTATTTTTCTTCTAATACAGATGACAAGCAAAATTTAGTCATTTGTATGTAGTGCTAGACTATGTTTGTTATAGTTGAGGGAAGGAAAGAGAAAGGAAAAGAGGAAGTTAACGGAAAGAGAAAGGAAAAGGGGAAAGAAAAGTTTTTCTTTTGGGTTGTTAGGATAATTAGGAAGGAAAGGAAGTAAGAAATAATCAATATTTTTGTTTTTTTTTTTCTTTTATAAACTTCAATATTTAAGGGGCACAAATGTGTCTTTTTACATTTGTGCCCCTTGAAAAATTAAGTAGTAAAATACTTTTAGTAATGTCATGATATAAAAGTCAAAAGTTTTGGCATGCCTCTCTTTTTTTCCCTCTCTTTCCACCTAATTTGGGCTGACAGAAAATGTTGGGCTCCACAAAAAATAGAAAGAGGAAGGTGGGGAAAGAGAAAGGAAAAGAGGAAGGTAAGGGAAAGAGAAAAGTTTTTCCTTTGATGTGTTAGGATAATTAAGAAGGAAAGGAAGTAAGAAATAATCAATATTTTTGTTTTTTTTATTTTTTATGAACTTCAGTATTTATCAATATTTTTGTTTGGTTTACAAATAGAAGGGAAAGAAAAATGTGTGTTTTTACATTTGTGCCCCTTAAAAAATTAAATAGTAAAATACTTTTAACTTATGAGGAGTATTTTAGTAATTTCATAATATAAGTCAAAAGTTTTGTCATGTCTCTCTTTCTTTCCCTCTCTTATCACCCAATTTGGGCTAATAGTAAAATGTTGGGCCCCACAAAAAAATTTCACTCCA
This sequence comes from Quercus variabilis, assembly GCA_030445155.1. Taxonomy (NCBI): domain Eukaryota; kingdom Viridiplantae; phylum Streptophyta; class Magnoliopsida; order Fagales; family Fagaceae; genus Quercus; species Quercus variabilis. The sequence goes on from CP129446.1 coordinate 56,970,570, forward strand.
AATTAATCTATTTTCTCTTCCCTCATCCAACTAATCTATGGAAACTAATGTTGTATTTGCTTCACTGTAAAATGTTTTACAGAAAACATTCCACAATTTACCGTGTTTGTTTCATTGTAAAATCTGATTAAACTTGAAAATGTTTTTTGTTGGTTAAAAAATCTTTTATAAAATGTTATAAAACTTTTTACTTTTAAAAACTTTGTAAAGCATTTTACAAAAATACACAATGGCTCTTTCACCCATCTGTTGGTTGGGTTACCAGATCTAGTGGTTTGATGATCGTAGTCGATAGTCCAATAACCAGTGTTGGCAGTCTAGTTGCCGGACCTGCAACTCTAGCGGCTAAATTGTCCGTTTTGTGGTATTTGAAAATTTTTATATTTTACATTTGAAAACATTTTATAGTAAAACAAACAAAGTTTAAATATCTTCCTTCAAATCCTACATGTATTATGGCTCATCTACCGCAAATTATATTAAATGGAAGGTGATAGAGCCTTCCCCCTTGCAACCATAGGGAAAGGTGCCCATCACTTAGTTCCTCTTAAGCATCATGAAGGGATAACATGATGTTAGATTTACCCCATAACAATATGGGGAATTACATACCTACTGCAACTGAAATAACTCTATATAAACTCCAAAGAGAAATATATACATTCCATCATCTCAACACCTTGTCATTTTCTTTGACCTTAGTTTGTTAACTTCTTTACTAACTAGACCATCAGCGTACCTCCGACCAACCCGACCGATTGGCCTTTGGCCTAGTGAGCAAGACTTTCTTATTGTAGATTTCTAACTAGTGAGACCTTGAACATCTAATGTTTATGTTCATTGGAATCATTATTACAATTCTATTAAGCATTTCACTCTAATATTAAAAAAATGATATATTACAAATTACACCCCTAAAGTTTGGGAGTATTTGAATTTTACATTTTAAAGTTTCAGAATTTAGATTTTACTCCCTGAAGTTTGGGAGTATTTGGATTTTATACTCCGATGTTTCAAAATTTGGTTTTTACCTCCTAAATTTTAAGAGTGTTTGAATTTTATTCCTTAAAATTTGAGGGTATTTAAATTTTACACCCTAAAGTTTCAAAATTTGAGAATGTAAACATACAGTTATCCTAAATAAAATTGTAATTCTTTTAAGAGTGCGACATTCTCTTTGAGCGAAAATAAGCTAATCCAAACTACAAATTTGACAATTGTAATTTTATAGGTAAAATATAAAGATGAGGAAAATCACCTAGAAATTTCACAAGCCTACCAACCATCCACTGGTGACAAACTGGATTTTCCACTTCCACTATTGAGGTATTTTCTGATAGCTGGAGATACAATGCTCGCCTTTTGCCAACCCAAAAGCAGAGAGAGAGAGAGAGAGAGAGAGAGAGAGAGAGAGAGAGAGAGAGAGAGAGAGAGAGAGAGAGAGAGAGAGAACGAGACTGCATGGTACATTGGTAGTTTGGTACTAAATTCTCTGCCTCCTGGTTTATTTCTGTCTAAAATTCTACATGCAAAATATGAGTCTGTATTCTGTAGTCGTATTTTTAATGACCACAGGCACAGATTGCACTTCTCACGATTGTCACTTCTTCATGGTTCCCTTTCTTTTTCCCTTTTGAACAAATTAATAAATAAGATAATTGGTATTTTCTTTGAATGAACGTAGACAATTGAACATGGTGGAAACAACTTTTATGTTTTTAAAGTTGATACTTGAGACTATTCTTATAGCACGAGGAAAGAAAAGTAGACTAAAGTATCATTTTATTCCTTAAAATTTTGCGTTTGTTTTTATTCTAATCATTTATGTTTTATTCTAGATTCAAATTAGTCATGTCATTAATTTCCGTTAATAATTTGATGACACCTAACATTGTAAGGGTAATGTATCTTATAGGACATTACTTATCTAGTACTTAAAGGTCAATTTATTATTAGAATAAGACTTATATGGATAGTGTGTCTAAATGGACAACACTTATCTAACACTTAATGATTAGTTACAAGCAAAAATAAAAACTTATATGAGTGACATGTTTCAATGGACAACATTTATTTGACAATTAACAATCATATTACTAATAGAAATGGAAGACATATCCCATATGAAAATGAAATCAAATATGAAGGGTCAAAATTCTTAAACATAAATGAGCCAAAATTGAAATAACTCTGTTGAGTCTAGAGTCTCAGACATTAGGTTGGCAAATCATGAGCAAATGAGTCTTGTATGTAGTTTTAGAAGCATTTTGGTTTTTTTTTTTGGTTAAAGAAGCATTTTGTTCACTATCAAGACATCTACCCAAAATCTACAAGTTATTGTGCAAGTTTCAACATTTTGACAACTTTCAATAGCTATTCAATCGATTGAACGGACAACTTGCAGCTTTTCAATAGATCGAGCTTAAGTTGGATTGGTTGAACTATGAAAGATCGAATTCTTGTCAGAAGGGCTTAGTTCTTTTTAGCCTATGGTATAAAAGAAAGCCCTAGTGGACATGCCAAAGATTTTGGAGACTTTTAGAGAGAACATCTTAAGGTTGTTGTGCCACCCGCTCTCAAAATCCGCTACTAGTGATCTAAGCTTGAAGCATATTTAGATTCGAAGTGTTTGAAGTTGCTACATATTCCAGAACATCAGTAATAGACCAAAATCTTCAACTGGGTACTTAAAGTTGACTGAGATTCGTGTGCAATATCTCTATAATTGAAGAAATTCGTGATCTTGGAGCTTCTTTGGGCAACTATGGTAAATTTTACTATGAATAGGGTTATTTGGTATTATCAAATTTCTATCCAGTTTTGGATTTAGTTTTGCCTTGGGGGTTTTAGGCCTAACCCTCCAAGTGGTTTTCTACCATTATTTTTCCATTAGTTTCCCCTGGGTCACCATAGTGTCATGTTCTTTATATCCACTATTTTTATTTGCAGGGGTAAAGCCACATGGGCCCTTCCTAAAATAAATATCTGCCCCGCCGCCACCCCCCGACCAAAAAATTTATTTCAAAATTTCTTTAAGTTTTTGAGTCCAATAGACATCTTTTCAGCCAAAAAAAAGTTCCAATAGACATCTATTATTGTTCTGAAATAAAACAAAAATGGGCCCAAAACAATATGCAAGGTAGTGGGGTGTTGCTAATTTATTTGGATTAGTTGTATGTTTATACTTTTGTTTAATTTTTTTTAATTTAATTTTTTATCCTAAAGGGTCATTATTTAATTAATGGTGTATTTATATTTCATGCAAGAATGAATTTTATATGATAATTTATTATATCTTTCTCCCAAGTTAGTTTATGATTTTTTGAATTGGATTTGAAATTAGGTTCTAAATAATGAACAAATGACAAACAATTGATGTATTCTTTAAGAAAAAAATATTAATCATTCAGAACTTGGGACATTTGTAGAAATAACTGTTAATACTTCAATGGCCAATAAGCATCTCTCTAAATGTTCAAGAATTCAATCTGAAGAGATAGACTGTGATCTAGAATCACGTGAACAAATATATAAATTCCTTCTCAACAAACAAAAGGAAATCTGATGTGCTTATCTTATAATCGATCCATATCAACCTCTAAAGATATAAAGTATCCATACAAAGAACCGGATAATAACTGTCATAGTTTTCAAGCTTTGCGGTTTAAATCACATCCAAATTGGTCATAATATTCACCTTCAAATAATGCAATCTATTATATTTAGTGTATTGCTACTACAAATCAGTCCACCCAAGTAATAATTCTTGGCTACACTCCAGATTACGCAATATTAGTGATTGATTGCATTAACCAAGGACCATTCATAACATGATTAAGAAACTACTTGTACTTAGAACTTGATTAACAAGGGTTTAAAATCCAACCAACTCACACATTAGGAACAAAAAGTATAGTTTAGCAAATAAATTTCTTACGGTCAATGTATGCCTAAAAATTAAAAGAACCATGAAATGACAAGTGTGGAAAAAAGAAAATCATAGTTTGAACTTTGGAAAAGCATCGCATCAATTACCATAATTACCATCTACTTTTGAAAATATTTTTTCGAGAATTGAAAAAGTATTAACAGTTTTTTCAATTCTTGAAAAAATGTTTCCAAAAATAGATAATTAAGAGCACACATTAGCAAAATTTTGGTTTTTTTTATGGAAGTATATCTAACATTGTTTAACACAAACTTAGAGCACACATTAGCAAAATCTTTGTTTTTATTTTTTTTTTTTTATTTTTTTTTTTTTTTTATGGAAGTATATCTAACATTGTTCAACACAAACTAATATATGCTGAGTGCATCTCGGAATAATGTTCGTCACCTTCCTTTGTTTCCTTTCTCGTGGTCCGCTCCATACGTTTGATTCAATGACGTAAATTTATGTATTGAGCGGAAGGGATTTTATGTTATGAAATTCAACTAGATTTCTTTTTTTTTAGAGAAAAATTCAAATAGATATAAATACTAGTCAAACTCAAAAACACGTGCCCCCATGTTCATATGGGAAGTTGCTAAATTTTCTAACCAAACAATCTAATCCTAGTGTGGACGAATCCCTGTCACGATCTGAGAAATTTCTGAGTGACCTTGATGGTCAAGTCCGAGGCTCAAGCCGATTGGTATTACATCAGAGTATACAAAATTAATATATTCACACAAAAATAAAATAAAAATAGGAAATAAAAATAGTGGAAAGCTGTTTTTTGCTTCACCTTTCTAGAATAAAACACTCCTCCCCGATAATATAAAATAACAAGAACATTAGTTTTTATAATAAATAAATTAAATAAATAAGTAAATAACTTTCAACACTAATCCCACGCTTAAAAACCATACACCAGATAATGTGTTCACATTACTATTTAAAATAAATTTTAAACACAAGGACATTATTTTTAATAATAAAATACATTTTCAACACACACAATCCCAATTCCCAACAATACACCAGATAATGTGTTCACTTTAATATTTTAAAATAATGTATCCATTCACACACACAAAATCATTCACAACCCTCAACTATTATCATATTTAATATATGGTGGAGAAGGTTTATGACATGGCAGTTGGAGACTGACGTGGAAGCTCGGATTAATGGTTTTTACCAGCTTGGCCACAACATCTTAACGGCTTCAGACTTGCCAATTTCATTAAGGTCAAATCTCCACACAAAATAAATAAATAAATGAAAGGTTTACGCATATCTTTAGGATATGTTTAGTAGACTGTAATAAGCGCTGTAATGTAATAGTTATTTTTATGGTTTAGTTATTCTTTAGTTTGGTTATGTTTTTATTATAAGGAATAATTATTCCTTATGAATAGTTATTCTTCAAAATGAAAAATAACTATTCATTTTTAAAATGTTGTATTAGTTATTCCTTAATAAGTGCAATAATTTTAAACCTTAATATATTGGGCAAACAAACTTTTCATATACATCCAACAATTATAAAAGTAAAAAATCATAAAAAATAACACATATCTCTCTTAAATTTAAAAATAACAATTTTAAAGGAAATATAATTGAATGAGTAAGAAATTTCCTAAAATAAATGTTAAATTTCATTTTAATGTTATAACTCACAACCAAACTAATTAATAAATTTAGTTATTACATTACAACACATTTTATTCCTAATAATAAAGATTATAATTCCAATTATAATTCTCATTCAATATACCAAACGTACACTTATTAGTTCCAAATTTTATGTTTGTGAATCCCTCCTAAGGGATAACTTCTGAAATAAAGGAAGATGGTCTTTGAATCTCAAGAATCTTAGAATAATTCAGTCTCCAACTGCGATATAAATAACTATATCACTAAACCACAAGTAATTCTTACATACTCCTGAAACATAGATAATAGTGTTTCTTTTTCTCACATTTATGGTGGGGTTCACTATGAATTTGAGTGAAGGGAGCACAATTTTTCCATACTTCGAAAATACTTAAGAATTTTTCCTAACCTTAAATTATTCGAACACATTCTTAGCTTTTGAGATATTCTGTTTCCCTCAAGTTTGTTACTAACTTAAGCATAAGAGGATTCTCTCGCCTTAACTCGAACAAGTTTTTTTTTTTTTTTTTTGGGTGCAAGTGTTCACATATTGAATTTAGCTCTTGATCAAATTGCATCCTCAATATCAATTTTCATGATTTTGAAAGTCACACATATCCATTCTATTATACAATATTATACAATTATAAAGGAAAAATAATTTGGTGATATCCTCTTTTAACCTAACAAAATAATAATATTAAATAAATGATAAAATATTGTAAGGTCAGATTTTGCGGCCCAAGCCCAAGGAGGGGTGGATTTGGAGCCCACTGAACCCAAAACAATGAATTTTGTAGAGTGTGGGTGAAAGAGTAAGGCGAATAGCAAAAATAACAGTATACAACAACCACACTAGTGAGGGAATTCGAATTAATATATGCTCGGATGGATGTAAGTATAACGTCCGAAGAGGTGATTTCCCTTGGAGGGTTACAATTCTTGGTGCTACAGTAAACAATACACTTTTTCTCTTTGTGAATTTTCCATCCCCCCCATTAGGGGGCCTTCCTACTTATATAGTACCTCCTCACTTTATCTCGATCGTCCACTTGTTCATCATCCAGACATCCACTTGAGTGCTTGTCCCATCAAGGGTGTTCCCTAGCCTCATGTGAGTGGTGATAGCAGGCTGATACTGTTCAGGGGTCTCTTCCACATTAATGCGGCCAGAGAAGTAGGTGCGGTGCATTTAATGCGGTGGTTAAGGTCTGTCCCTTAGATATTTCTCCGATCCAGTTACATTCCTTCGCGTCCGAGGCTCATTCTGTCACTACGTCTGTCGAGAGGATCGCTCGGGCTGCAAAAGGTTGAACGTCAGACTAAGGCTCTTCGGATCCGAGGGTATTGGACTCCTTGGATCGTTGAACACATCCTCGGATCATAGACGTACCCTTCACCAGACACGTTCTTTTCTCAGGACCTCTGACTAGGCTTTTTCATCTCTTCGGGCAATGGTGGTCCGTATATAGGGCCTTGGGCCCAATGTCTTTGGTTGGGCCTCCCTCCACCACAAATATATACTACAAAACATTATGAAATAAAATTATCTAAATAAAAAACATATAAAAATAAAATAAGAGTCACCTTCTACAATTAAATTAAATTACCCATATAACTACTAATACAGTGAAGAAAAATGGATTTATTATTTAAAAAAGAATATGTGAAATATATGATTGGTCCTTAATATTGAGTTAGGTTTTATTTTAGTTCTTGAAATTTGAAAACTTATTTTTTTGTACCAAAATTTTTGCAAATGTATGTATTTTTGGTTAGCGTAAATAAGCAAACATTCTCTCCAAAACATACCGTTTGTAAACTTCTTCCTTTTTTTTTTTTCCAGGGATTAAGATAGTACTTGATTAAGCTGTGCATTTGTGTCAAAACCTCATTCCATCTCTCTTGTGTATGTATTTGTTTCTCAAAAAGAGAAAAGAAAAAATTGTACTTGATCCAAATTTTAGAATTGACAATATAGTTTTGCCTAAAAGGAAAGGCAAGAAGCCAACATTTGCTTATTTAGGCAAAGAATTGTCTCTATTTCATGATTTAGATTAATATTACAAATTTTAAAGATGAATATAATGCTACATCATTTAAAATTCTAAATGATGTGACATCATGTATTTTGTTGAAATTAAACAATTACCAAACTTTAGCCCTAAAATTTTGAGCGTCAACTACTTAGATACATAAAATAAATGAATTCCTTTTATGGTTTAGGTTAATTATTATGAGTCTTGTTCTAAAAAAAAATTATAAATTTAAAAAGTCTATCTAAAGAATGAATAGAATCTAAAAGCCATGCTATTATAGTTTAAAATGATGTGAACACTATTAAATGCAAGGAATAAGATGTGAATAATGGGATACATGACTTTCAATTCCTATTTTTTTTTTCCTAAAACATATGATATGTTAATGGATGCTTGACTGCATAAATAAAGAAAAAAAATCTAACACATTCCACCGCATTAAAAGTTGGTATTACCAAAAAAAAAAAAAATGCTCAACCTTAATCTACGCTTATTATAAGACAGACTCATAAAATTTTTGGTCCAAGTCTTTGAATTTTCACGTGAAGTAGTAGGAATTCCATTTTGCATATTTGGGTAATCTAACATGCAATGTGTCGTGAGTGGATTAGAGGACAAGAAAAGAAGGAAAAGAAAGAAAGAAAGAAAGAAAGACTTTGGAAAAAGAAAAAAAAAAAGTGGAAGTAGAAAAATAAGGAGGCGCGGCTAAACAAAACAACACTATATACAATGCACAATAGTGAGAAGAAAAGTAAGCGGAAGTAAAGTCAGTGTGTGTTTATTTTCTTTGCTTTGCTTTGCTTTTCTTTTCTTGCTAGTTTCATAGGTGTTAATGGTGTTGGTGGTGACTGGTGACTGCCAGCCAATACTTTTTATATAAATTTCGTACTATCCCAACTCCAAATTTTTTTTTTATTTATTTAATTCTCTCAGAACCCTCTCACATTATAAGACTCTCTCTCACAAACCCTCACTCTTCTTCTTCTTCTGCTCTGTTTTGCTCTGCACCACAAAAGTTGAAAGTAGAAGAAAGCAAAAGCAGAGATAGAAATGAAGAAGGGAAGCTTAATCCCTAACCTCAAGCTTTCTCTCCCTCCTCCTGAAGAGATTTCCTTCTCCAAGTTCCTGTAACTCTCTCTCTCTCTCTCTCTCTCTCTCTCTCTCTCTCTTCCACTTTGTAAAGTTTTTTTTTTCTCTTTTTTCTTTTTTTGAGTAATTGGGGTTGTGGAAATTTGGTAGGACTCAAAGCGGAACGTTTATGGTTGACGATCTACTGGTGAATAGAGATGGGGTTCGAATTGTTACTCAAAGCGAAGTTGAAGCTGTAAGATTCATACATATTTCAAATTTTCAATTTGGGTTTCTGGAAGTACTTAATTTGAAGAAATTTTTATAAGCTTTCAATTGAGAACAACTGGGTCATCTGGTTTAGATCGGTGTTTTAAATTATTTATATTTTGTTCTCTGAATTTTAGCTTCTCTATGTTCAAATTAGCAAAAAAAATTTGAATCTTGAAGTTTGCAGTGTTAGGAGCATTGCGGGGTTTTGGTTTATTGGATCCCAAATAGTTAAAATTACAGGCTTTAATTGAATTTTCATTCTTTTTTGTTTAATTTAAATTGGGAAGCCAAGTTAAGTGATTATAAAAATGCTGAAGACTTTAGCACTGGCTTCTCAAAGCTTGTTGTGCCCCTCTCCGGTGAGAAGTTGTTAGTTGAATATTCAAAACCTTCACAAAGCACTAATAGCCCTGTTGAATCCATGGTTATATTAGTTTGTGATAGCTTGAAGCTTTATAATGAAAGGCTGATTGTTTTTGGCTCATTCTGATTTGTTGAAAGTTACAAAATTTTCATATAAAACTGTACCTTTTTGTCTTGTCTTCAAAGGGGACCAGGTGAGCTATAGCTTGCCTAGTTGCCTCAAAGAATTGTTATGCTTTGGTTTTTGTGATACCCACTTGGTTAGAAAGAAATTGATCGTGGCTTGCTTCGGAATATACTTAGTAATCTGACTATTGGGCTAAATAAAAATGAGATCCACCCACCGAATGTCATTTACTCATTTATTGAAATTTTATCTGCATTTCTAATTTGTCAAATGATGGATTTAAAATATGTTATGCCCTGAGTAATTTCCTTCATGATAGGTTTTATCATCTTGACTATGTTCCAACTTCTCTATGTTTTTTTCAAGAATACCTTGTAATTTGTTTTATGTGTATGCCTATGTGTTCAGCCACCCCCTATCAAGCCATCAGACGACCAGTTGAGTTTAGCAGATCTAGACACAATTAAAGTCATTGGAAAAGGAAATGGAGGAATTGTGCAATTGGTGCAACACAAATGGACTGGCCAGTTTTTTGCATTGAAGGTAGTGTAAAATTTAACACTATTTTACATTAATCATGCATTTTCTTACTTCATTCTTTTTTCAAATTTTTAGTCATATATCTTCTAATGTAACAAAGTCAGTGTCTTTATTGTTTTCCTGTAGTTCTAATTTCAAGCAGTATCAATACAACTGTCATAGTTTTACATGTCTCATCTTCACAAGATAACATATTGAGCATTATCGCAGCTATGGCATTGGGCATCAATAACTTAAAGGGTTCAGCTTCTGTCCAGTGGCCAGTGGCCGCTGGACCCGTCAGGATATGGACACGTGCCCAGGCTTAGACACGTGTCCGTATCCTGACGGGTCCAGCAGCCACTGGCCACTGGACAGAAGCCGGATCCTAACTTAAAAACCTTGTTTAATTGGGAGTAGAAGATAGATCAAAGAGTTCTTGAAGCTTATCTATTTCAGTCATTATCTGACACTGGTCGTTACATCATTCATCCTCTTTTTTTGGAGTCAAAATATCATCCTTCATGTCTTATTACATTTTGACATTTAAAACCACATTTTCAAGATGAGTGAGGTTGAGAGCTTCTATATGTTTCTACCACCTGATGTAATCCATTTGGATTGCTTTTTAAAAGATATCAGTGCAAGATTATTTTATCAGAATTGAAGGTAAACAATTTGATAGTTCTTATAGTCCTTAAAAGAGCTATTTGGTTTTCCCTCTAAATTTTAACAGGTTATAAGTTTTAAATCGTGCTATTAAGTCAGCAAAAAAAAGGGCGCTACTAATAAATCCTGTCAATTGATGTCTCAAATGATACTCTTTTCTTTTTGTTGCTATCTGGCTTTGTGAGTCAACATTCGTGTCAACCAGCATTAGAGGCTACTTCCATGCAGAATTGTTTATCTCTAAGCTTTCAGATATTCAATCCAACTAACATTTGTTCACATTTTAAGATTTACATATCTCTCCATGCTTTAACATTAGTTCTAATGAATTCTCCCATATCCAGGTAATTCAAATGAATATCGAGGAGTCTTGTCGCAAGCTAATTGCTCAAGAATTGAAAATAAATCAGTCAGCCCAATGTCCATATGTTGTTGTCTGTTACCAGTCTTTCTATAATAATGGTGTCATTTCAATCATATTAGAGTACATGGATGGTGGATCTCTATTAGATTTTCTGAAAAAGGTCAAAACAATTCCAGAGCCATATCTTGCTGCCATCTGTAAGCAGGTGGGAAATTTGAATATCATATACTTATATGAAATTTTATCTATAGCAGATATTGATATTAATTCAAGCATCCTGTTCTTCCTTTTTATTCATTGATGCAGGTGCTGAAGGGTTTGCTGTATCTTCATCATGAAAAACACATTATCCACAGGGATTTAAAACCTTCTAATTTGTTGATAAATCATAGAGGGGAGGTCAAGATTACTGACTTTGGTGTGAGTGCAATAATGGATAGCACTTCTGGCCAGGCTAATACTTTTCTTGGCACATACAACTATATGTCTGTGAGTAATTTGATAAATCTTATAAATGTCGTACTTTTTTCTTGTTTGTCACTGTTTTCTTTTTGGTAGCTGCTAATAAGTGTCTATTTGGCCATATATGACATTTACCAGTTGTTTATGTGCAATGTGTTTTATAGCCAGAGAGAATTGTTGGAGGCAAATATAACTCCAAAAGTGATATTTGGAGCTTGGGATTAGTATTGCTTGAGTGCGCAACAGGCCAGTTCCCATATTCACCATCAGAGCAGAGTGAAGGATGGGCTAACTTTTATGAGCTCATGGAAGCTATTGTCGAGAAACCGCCACCTTCTGCACCTTCTGATCACTTTTCTCAAGAATTCAGCTCATTTATTTCTGCATGGTAAAGATTAAATTTTGCTTGTTTAAGTATTTAAGTTATGAAGAGTCAAATAGACTTCGTTATTCTTCATTATAGGCTCAAGATCCATTGGGTGTGTGTAACCTACCAATAATTGGCTAACATATTTGACATCTGGTTGTTTTATTTTTATCCTGTATGTTTGCAACTTCTGATCTCATGAGGCTATATCCCTATCCTGGGGATCTTTTGTTTATTTTAGTGTACAGAAAGAACCAAAAGATAGACCATCAGCACAGGAACTTATGGTATGGATAATCCCTGCAATTCTATTCCAGCTTTATAGTTAATGTTGAACAAATAAAGTAGGATGTTTGTTTAGTCTAAATCTGATGCTATTTTACTGTTTTGAAACACAGACCCACCCTTTCATTGCCATGTATGAAGACTTGGACATCGATCTCTCATCTTACTTCACCAGTGCGGGATCTCCACTTGCAACCCTATAAAACTTGTATGGTATGTCCAGGTCTTGATTTTCAATGCTGAACTTGAAAGCATAAATCTCTTGCTGTTCTGTAATAAGTTTATATTTAACCTTTGGTTGAGTTCCCACTTGCAAACATACTATCATATGAAACTGAGATTTGAAAGAACAGCTTGCCAGAAGTTTTGAAGATATGGTGAATGATTTTTAGTATTCAGTGCAACTGAAATAAAGTGGTTTCTTGGAGCTTATGCCGGCAAGCACTAAGGTAGATCTTTAAAGATTGGCGGTCAGGGTGTCCCAATCCAGAAGAATCGGAATCTGAAGAGAAAATGTATCATAAGGTTGGGTTTTATGTTGTCAAGGAAAGGCGGCGTATGTGCAATGATACAAGGAATAGGACTTACTGTTAAACCTATAGCAATAATAATTGTATGAAATTATCCTTGAGGAACCTGCAAAGATTTGTTTAGTTGCCTGCCTAGAGTTGCAAATGCGTCAGACAGTGTGTTTGAATATTGCAATTTCAACATGTTCTAGTAACTTTTTTTCATGAATGTGCATTTGCAAACAAATATATATATATATATATATATATAGCCTCTTCCCCAAGCTTTTGGTTTGGTGGTGGGCTAGGAAGCACATACACTTTATTTAGGGTGTTATACCTATGTCGGACACTTAATACATTTTAGGCACTTCTGCATGCATTTCCCAACCTTGTCATTTAAATAATAAAAAAATAAAATAAAGGACATAGCCGGGACATGAGAATAAGAGGAATCGAATACCATTTCACAAAACAAAAAGAGCATCCATGCTCTGAATAGTAACAGCATATTTGAAAATTAATAAATATATTTATTCTTTGTTCTTATTCTAATTCCTAAACATCCTTTAATAGTTATGAATTTGCTTTTTATCCATTATTACTCTTAATTTGATATATGGCACTACATGAAAAATAAATGCTTAATAATATATAGAAAATATAAATATAAATATATTTAATAATTATTTAATATATGTGTTCTGCTATGTCCGTGTCTTATTTTTTCAAAAATTGTCGTCTGTTACCCATATCTGTGTCCATGCTTCTTATGTGATGGTTTTTTATTTTTTAGGGTGGCCCGATCATTATTTGTTGAACTCTCTTTGAGCTTTTCGCACAAACCTTAGTGCAAGCAGAATTTCGATAATCTTAACTTGGTTTGGGTTTCAGAAAGATTGTGGTGGAATTTGATTCCTGGACAATTTTCCTACTTGCTGCAAGAGGAAACTAAAACATAGGGCAATTAAATTACAAATTAAGTCCCTGCCTGGACAACAATGTGGCTGTACCAGTATATATTCATATCAAGATGACAATAAAAACTGCAAATACTCGCTATTAACTTATTACCTAAACCAGCTCAGGAAGGAGGTGCATGAAAAATCTAATTAAAATGTACTCTGTAGTCTGTATTGCAACTTTCAGTATACAAAACTCAATCGTATCACAATCAGGCCATGTAAAAATTGAAGGGCTGGACCATATCACTGATCTATTATCTCATATCTCAAATATTCCAGTAGATGGGTGAACTTCCTATTAGAGTTTTCTCTTAATCTTCCTTTGAGCTTTCAAGTCTACCACTATGACAGTGATGTTGTCTTTACTTCCCTTTTGGAGAGCAAGCCTTGAGAGGTACTCTGCTGCAGCTTGAGCTGCAGGATCAACGCTATCATTCCTTTCTGTGGGTAGGGTATTACCATGCTTTTTGTGCCACACAAGGATCCGCTTTCTTGCAATATCACAAACCTCCTCGTTTGTCATGACATCCCATAAACCATCACTGGCCAAAACCAGGCATTCGTCTTCCTTCGACCGGGGAACAAACATCACTTCTGGATCCGGAATGACCCATGGTTTCATGTAATTATCACCTGAGGACGGTAGAGCCAATCAGATGTCAGATTGATCACCTTCATCAGCGTGGAATTAGGACATTTCAATCAAAATGGTATAGCATTTTCTCTATATAAATTAGGAGGATCTCTAGAGGTTTTCTGATTGGGAAGTTCATTAATTAACTTAAACCAAATGTTCTTGTGCATGAATAATAGTTTCAGTGTTAGTGGCAACTAAAATATAGGAAGCCATCAGCTCAGAAATGCTGGAATAGCCTACATGAAAAGGAACTCTTGTTAAACTGAGCAATGTTATGGCATCAACAAGATGTCATTATGATATTGACACTGTGTATGTGGCCGTGCATGCGTATACAATGTGATCCCTACATGGTTGTCTTTGGTGTGACGAGATCATTGTTCGCTTTCTGTAGCTAGTTCATGTACTTTTTTTTGCCATTCACTCACTCTTACATGTTTATTTCTAGTTTTGAACTCATAATAATAATCAGACAACTAAGATATTTATAGTTGATTTCTTTGATCTAATAGTATAGAGAATGTGACATGACACTAAATATATATTTAGATTTATAATATTTAATTTAAACAATAAAATGGATCAATTTCAAACGAGATGATCATTTTCCTGAGATCAAGGATCAAAGATGCATACCAATGGACCTGGACATTGCAAGAACACCAAAAACACGGGACCCTTTCCATTCTATGACCTTGCCTCCTGCAGCTTCTATCCTTGCAAGTTCATCATCTCTATTTGGCTGAAAACAGCATAAAGGTAACTAGAAAGATTAATATCTCAGGGAGGGACTCTCTGTGACCAAGTGCAAAACTGCAAAGACATGCCTTACTTTGTGATCTACTGACAATGGAATAACCACTTTTCCACGAGACAAAACTGCTCTTGAATCGCCACAATTTGCAACTATTAGGTGGGTTGAACACAAAATGGCAACCACAGCAGTAGAACCAACAGTTTCAGGGGCAATAGGTATTTGATTAGCCTCAGAGTTGCTTCCACTGTTGCCACGGTGAACTCCCCCAATCTCTTCATCAACTTTGACAAAACAATTGAGGAAGGCTTTCTTCCACAGCTCCTGACAACTAATCCCAGTACATCCATCGGACAAGCTCGCTTTGGAAATTTCTATCTCCTCAGTCAAAGCCAAATGTAGACGTTCGTGGCAATAATTTGCAACCTATAAAAATAAAGCACCTCCAATGAAATCAATAAACTTGAACACATGTATAATCTAATGAGAATTAGAAGAAAAGTGGCATAACCATACCTGACAGCCGCCATGACCATCATAGACACCAAAGAAATGGGCAGTTAAAGAACTTAAATGATGATTCATGCTATTAGGATCATGTTCATCCAACAGTATTCTAGCAGGAATATGCAAGAATCGGGGTACAACCGCAACATCATCCTCCATCTGTGGCCTCATTCCACAAATGGATGTGAAACCCCAAAGGGGATGAGAATCCAGTTCAAATATATTTTTGCTACTTGTTCTATATATCTTCTTTTCCTGCAGTACCCCAGGCTCAGAAGGAGCAGTAAATAATTTTGGATCGGATCCATTACATCCACTGCCTTCCTTACTCTCAAGATCCAACACCATTGCCAAAGGATCTTGTGCATGCTCCAACTCAACATTTGATTCTTTCAATTTGGACTTGTCAACAATCTCAAAATTCATCTCAGTTGTAACGAAATTTGACACAGTGGTTCCTCCTGCTTCCCTGTTCTCTACTTCTGCAGATTGTGATACTATACTAATTCTACTTTGTGGAATATTACTACCACAACCTTCTTTTCCACCTGAAATTGACTCATAAGATGGATTTGGCTTTGTTGTAGGTTTTGACAACAAGAAGGTTGTGTTTGCAAGAAACTTGAGCCCATTGATTTCCTTGTGGGTTGTTATCAATGAATCATTACAGATCATATTATCTAGCCTAAATGGAAAGGAAATGGGTGGAGTCATCTCCTTCATGATTCACTTTTGCCTTGTAACTGTAAAACTTCAGACTTTCCTAACCCTCTAGAATAACATAAACTACAATTCTTCAACTACTTCACTTTTATTCTCATATAGGTTGGATTCAGTGAAACATATGATGGTTTCAGTGTGTATGAATTGACTTTGATTGGAAATATCCCTATACTCAACAAAAAGAAAATAAAAGAATTTGCTATAATCTGAGATAAAAAATAACCCAGATGCTTGAGCAAAGTGAAGGAGCTAAGGATGAATGAAATAAAAATTGTTAAGACAAAAGGATTTGAATTTCCATTTTGTGAGAATCTAAGAATATACTGAAACTACGTGCTAGAAATAGATACCTGTAGACCCTATTAAACCTTTCCAGTTCTGGACGCTTCTCTATTTAATCCCATCAACCAGAAGGAGACAAAAGACTAAAAATATGATACAAAATCGTTTCTACGGCTTCAACCAACCCATTGATCCATAGACAAAAAAAAAGTGAACCTAATCAGACAGTGAGCCTAGAAAAAACTTTTCCCAGCATCTAACAAACCCAAGAAAAAGAAAAGAAACAATCAAACCAAGATAGTGAAGCCAAGAAAAAACACAGGTCCAAATAAGTTACCTGAATTTGAGGCAACCCATTCTAGTTACTTTCATGTTTCAACTAAAAC
Organism: Quercus variabilis; assembly: GCA_030445155.1. Lineage (NCBI taxonomy): Eukaryota > Viridiplantae > Streptophyta > Magnoliopsida > Fagales > Fagaceae > Quercus > Quercus variabilis. Next base: position 56,987,450 of record CP129446.1, read on the forward strand.
ACCTTCTATTAATCTTATTGCAACAAAAAAACAAAAAACAAGTCACCACCTACTTTGTCATTCACATCTCTAGAGATCTCTCATTCTAGAGTTTCTCAAAACAGTATCAACTCAACTATCAGGTATCAAGAATATACTAGTATTTGCTGAAACATTATCAATGTATACTTTCCAAAAACAATGAAAACACAGACCAAAGCAAGAATGGATGTGTGAATTGCTTTGCTTACTATTTCAAAATACTGATATTAAAGCATGAAAAAGAAGTGGACAATGACAAGAAGAGGAACCTTCTCATAAAACAGACAAATTACGATTTTTTTTCTTTTTTTTAAGATTTTTTTTTCTTTTTTCTGTTAAAAGATATTATTATCTTTTAAAATCATACAAATCACGAATTCACGATTACGTTAGACTATTATAAAAATAAAAATAAAAAATAAAACAGAAATAATACACGTGTCCAACAGGTAGAGTCATATCTTTAGAAAAATAAAGTAGTTAACCTTTGTTGGCACAATTGGACTTTTAAAAGAAAGAAAAAAAAATCTTTGAGCAAATAATTTAAGTAATTAGTTCCCCAATTATATTTAATCATATTATTTATTGATTAATGTGATACAATTATATGGATATAATATTGTCTTATATGGTTACTATTTTTTAAGATTATATGGTTGAATTTAATTGAAGAATTTAAAATATTACATATTAATTATTTATTGTCAAAAATCTAACAAGCACATACAATAAAAGATTTGGCTTTATTTTTCTTTGAGGTTCCTTCCATCATAATGTCAAAAAATAAAATAAAAAATAAAAAAATTAGCTAAACAGGTATATTCCATGATAATCACAGTTATTCTTATTTTATATATATTTAGATCAATTATACTAGTACATCTTACATGATTAAAATTTAATACTTATTTTTCAGGTTTATTACATGAATCAAGAATAATCTGATGCATTAATTCTCATGGAAGATTCAACCTCCTACGTGTGTGTCATGAGGTTGTGACATCTGTGTAGAATTAATCATAAAATATATCAAATATTATATATAAAAGACTATATAGTATATGGGGAAGACCTTACAAGATAGTTTGATTTTTTTTTTTTTTAATGAAAGATGTTTCATTTTTTAAATTGTAATGCAGAATATATCTAAGACAGGTAGAGATTCGAGAGTCACTGTCAACATGTTTTGAAATTCAGGGAGTCGGTGACCAAAGTGACGTGATAAAGTAAGAGTGAGAGTTTTAAGGGAGATGAACAAGTGTATCGTTTGTTTTTTATCTTGTTGTAACACCTGTGTTGTGTATCATTTAGGTACATGCATGCACTGACAAATTAACCTCCCAAGTAAGAGAAAACTATATTTATGTAAAAAATAAAAAGAGAAAACTACATTTTGTGATTCTTTTCCTCACAAATTTGCATGCTAAAGAGCCTGCACCAACCTCAATCCTCTGGTTTCTCGCCACATGTTCAACCGACCTTTTTGCATGGTTTTCTTAACCCAAACATTATCCAACAGATCGAGGTCTTAAAAAGTCTAATCACAGCTCACAACAAAATTTTATAGTATTTTTAAAAAAAGAAAAAGTTGATGTTATTTGTAAGGACACGTTTTGGAGCCCAAATCTAAAAAATAAAGAAATATTAGTCCAGTAAGCTCAGTACAATAAATTTATAGAGAATAAGTTAGAGAATTAGGCCATAATGAGTTGGATAACGGCTAAAATGAGTTTGAAAGATAATCAAACAAAAGCAAGAAGGATTGATCCAAATAAATTCACTCTCAACACGGTCCAAAAAGATAAATTCTAATATGAATCAATTGAACAGATTACTAATACAATTTTAATTGCTACAGTCTTTTCTCTCTCTATTTTTCGATCCTCTTTTCTCTTGGGATCTCTTACATTATATAGCTCTTTTTTGACAATCTTGGCCCTCCACTTGCTGATCATCCAAGCTATTACTTGAGTGCTTGTCTCATCGGACACCCACTCAGGCCCTTTGTGCATTCGGATAATCAATGCAGCACTGTTCAGGGGTCTTCTCCACATAAATGCAGCCAGAAAGTTAGCTGCAGAACATTCAATGTGGTAGCAGCAGCTTTTCCTTAAATATTTCTTAGCTCCCATTCTTCCAGTACATTTATAATGCATGTCCTCATCAGTGGGGCTTCTTGGAAGGTCACTTTGAACGACAGGATATACATTTGATTTGTACCTCGTTCATCTGAGGAGATACCTCTTCTCGGACTACCTTTCCCAACCTTTCTATTTGCAACCTACTCATGGGATTTTGAACTTAACACCTCCACAACTGTTTATTCGCTCTCTGACAAACCGATGTCCTCGACCAAGACCCAAGGCCCAAGGCCCAATATACAATTTTGGGCCTTTATCCCTAAAATAGCCCCTCAAAACTCCGGTTTTCCCCTCTTATCTGAGGAGAAAATGTGGGGTTTTGACTTGTTAAGAGTTAAGATCATTAAATTCTTTAGTTTACACATGTGGGAGTACCTTTTTGCGCGGCCCATAACCGTCACTGACGCTTCGTAGCATGCGATGCGTCATTAATTGCTTCAAGTGGCACTTTGTTCCCTGCATCCAACAGTGAGACGCAAATCCTACGGTTGACATTTCTCCTTGAATTTTGAGCGGGATAACTCCCACTGAATTCCATCCCTTATAAAAGGGAACCTGGGGAAATCATTTTCCCTCATCTCACAAGTCCTCAAGCTTTTTCAAAGACTCCCAACTTTCAAATCTTCAACTCTTATTAAACCTTCAAAATTTCTTGATCCTCTCCTTTTAAAATTTAGACCTTTGAGAAGTATCAGAGCCACCACAAGTGTTAATTTCCATAAGTTTCTTCTTTTCCTAGGTTCATTTCTTCTCGACCTTACAATTCATATTCTTTCCCTTGAAACTTCATTCGTTTCCTTGTAATTTGTCCAAATGGGTAGGTTTAAGCACTTTGTAAACTCCCCTGCAAAAATAGACGCCTTTAAGGCCAGATATCACATACCATAGGAAGTTGCTCTGCGGTATTGTGCTCCAGACCAACTACTACCACATAGAGAAAAGGGGAAAGTCATCATTCCTATGATAGCTTTTATAGAAAGAGGAATGACTCTTCCTATGGGTAGAATAACCTGAGACTACCTCATTAACCATAGGTTGTGTCCTCATCAGTGTGCACCTAACCTTTTTAAGGTCTTAGGTAGCGTCGATGCTCTAAACGAGTATCTGGGTTTCAAGCTCACTTGGCATGATGTGGTCCATATATACGAGTGCCACTCACTCGCTGATGCGGGGTTTTACCTCAAGTTCAGATCGCCTATCATTAGACTCGTCTCATGCCTCCCCAAATCTAATAAGGGTATAAAAGACGACTACCTAATAGCTTCGGGAGCGTGGCATAATGGCCTTCACTACCCCGTCCGAGAGGGAGAGCTAGGTGGGATACCTTAGAGTTAGGTTCCTTAGTAAGAGATTTAGATCTTTTGACCTTAACTATATTATTATTTCTCTTTCGTTTTGCTTTCTTTGATGATGGATTTTAACTTTCTAACCATGTTCTGCTCCTCGGCTATTTTTGCAGACAAGAGGCACGTAGCGCCTAGGCTTAGTCTAACCAACATTGTAGCTCTCAACTATTTGCTGAGGTTCGAGATCTTTGTAAGTGAGGATAGGCAGTTGCGAGCCATCCACTTGATCTTGGACTTCGAACTCATCTCGAAGATATATCAAGAAATAGGCCACGCCATAAGAGCAGGTGACTCGCAGCTGGCTCAGATTGACGTGTCACTCCAAAATTTTCTAGCCCAAGAAGACCTTCCACTAGTCATACTGCCACTTCAACAGGTTCTGCCTAAAGCAGCAACAGCACCAAAGGAGGAGATTGCCTCTTCATGCTCATCACTCAAGGAGGAGATAGACAAATTTCACTTTGAAAAAGAGAAGACTCGAGGGGCTCAAGTAGTTCACATCTCGGACACCGAGGACGAGCCTGATAGGCACTCAAGTATTCACGCCCCGATTCTGGTGATTGCTCGTCTAGACAGCAACCCCGAAGAAAAGGAAGACGAGATGGCATTGAACTGAGGGAACAAGGGCCTAAAAGAGCTCATAGCCGCAAGGAACAAGGGGTCAACTTCAAAAGAAGTCCCCAAGTCCTAAGTTCCTCCCACTCTTCCCCCTCCTCCCCCTCTACCCCCTACTAACCTCAAACTGCACGCTAATCCAAATCTAAAGAAGAAGAGACTAGTACAAGAGCTTGAGGAAGGGGAGGTGGCCCCTTAGAAGGGACCAAATAATAGAAAGTGGCCAAAAACCCTAGGGACAAGAAGGCCAATTCTGTGGATAGTCGGGAGGAGCAAATTAGGGTCGAGGTGCGCCTTCAGCACTGCACTTGGTCTCCTTGGCTGGAGGTGGATGGGGTTGCCATTCTTTGGAATGCCTCTGTCAGGGATTTCCAAAGAGGTCATTTTGCCCATATAGCTGAAGCCTTGGAGCAGCCACTTCTTCTACCCAAGGACATGGACGCTGTGAGGAAAATGAGGCAACCAGACCTCTTTATGTCCCTAAAAAGGGACCTTGCCATGGTAAGTTCACATCCACACACTTTTTATTTATTTAAGTACTAATACGTTTTTTCTCTTTTGTTCACATGGGATTGCTATACTATTTTTGTGTAGATCACCCAGGAGGTCTTTGTGGCCGAGGAATGGGTCAAGGAGGCCCAAAGCGATATTAAGAACGAGATCCACCTCCGCCTCGAGATTGAAAAGGCCTTGGGGACCGCAAAGGAGGAAAACAATGAGCTGCTCTCCAAGCTGACTACCGAGGAGAGGGAAAGAAAAAGTGCTAAGGTAGGATTAAAGAACGCCCAAACTCAAGCTGAGGACCAGCACAAGTTGCATTATCAGACCGAGATAGAGCTAGCCACTTCAAGGCAACTTATGCTAGAGTTGAAGGCAGATCTGCAGAAGGCTAAGGAGGCAGCTCAGTTGGCCAATAAGGTAGCAGAGGCTGAAAAGCAAGCATCCTACGCCTTTAGCATGGAAGAAACACAAGCCAGGCTCACTGAGGGGCTAGCTAAGGTATGCAAGGATTACTGCAATGTGACATGGGAGGAGGCCTTTAACCTTGCAGGAGTCCCTGCAGACTCAGAGTGGAGGCGGCTTGAGAGTGTATACAACCACCTAGAAATTCATAAAGTCCCAGCTACCCTCCCATCTCCCTCTACCCTTACCCCAAAGTCTTCAAGGAAGCCTTTGACTACTCAGGTTACTCTCCCCCTTCCTAAGACTTCTAAAGGATCCAGCCAAGCAGGTGATTAGGGCCAAAGGGCTGAGGTGGCCAATGAAAAAGGTAAGGGCAAGGAGACCAAGCCCCCCTCAGAGGCCAAAGATGCTGCCAAGGCCCAGGAAGCTGCAGCTAAAGGAAAGGAAACCGAGGCCAAGACTTGATCCTAAGGCCAAGGACGTTCCTATCTCCCAGCTGGGCCAAAAAAAAAAACCTTCCTCCTCCAAAGGCCAAGGCTTAGCACTTAGGATTTTCTTTTGTAGTTTCCTTTTCATGTTTTTTTTTTTTTTTTTTAATGATGGAATTTTGCCATTGAACATAATGTACTTTCTCTTTCAGTCAATGAAAAGGCTTTTCTTTTTACTCTATGTGCCCTTACTTTATATGCTTTTAAGCTTAACCATGTTGCAAACTGCATTAAACTGTTGCTATTTTTTGTTTAATAAAGGATAATAGTAATATATTACTGGTAATTTAAATAAATTGAACAAGTACAAGCAACAAAGATGAATAAGGTACCTTTTTGAAAAGAAAGATGAATAAGGTACCTTGTAAGAAATAAATAAGGTAGGCAATCCTCACTCTGCTCAACACTTAGATAAAAATCCAAGAACTTTAATTTATTCAAAGTCAGTGATCCAAGGAGTTGGGCATAACCTGGGATTTGTTTGACACTTAGGAAAATAAGTGGATGTCAAAGAGTGTTAATTTCCCCAAAGCACGCGGTCCGAAGGGCCAGGCATGACTAAGTTTTTATTTAACAATTAGGAAGGTGTTATAGAGTGCCAATTTCCCCAAAGTATGTGGTCCGAGGAGCTAGGCATGACTAAGGTTCTATTTAAACACTTAGAAAGATGTTATAGAGTGCTAATTTCCCCAAAGCTTGTGGTTCAAGGAGCCAGGCATAACTAAAATTCTGTTTAAATACTTAGAAAGATGTCATAAAGTGCTAATTTTCCCAAAGCATGTGGTCTGAGGAGCCAGGCATGACTAAGGTTTTGTTTAAACACTTAGAAAGATGTCATAGAGTGCCAATTTTTCCAAAGCATGTGATCTGAAGAGTCAAGCATGACTAAAGTTATGTTTAAACACTTAGAAAAATGTCATAGAGTGCCAATTTCCCCAAAGCATGTGGTTCGTGGAGCCAAACATGACAAAGGTTCTGTTTAAACACTTAGAAAGATGTCATAGAGTGTCAATTTTCTCAAAGCATGTGGTCTGAGGAGTCGGGCATGACTAAGGTTCTGTTTAAATACTTAGAAAGATCACAATGGGAAGTACGATGTATTTACACAATAAATGAGCATATGACAAAGGAAACTTTCATTAATAATAATACATTTTTAAGTTGTTTACATTCCAAGGGCGTGGTATTACACGTTCATCTAGGTCTTTGAGGAAATATGCTCCAATACAAGCCACTGAGGTGATGCGATATGGCCCCTCCCAGTTGGGTCCTAGCTTTCCCCATGTTAGGTTCTTTGCAGTACCTAGAACCTTTCTCAATACCAAGTCACCAGGCGCTAACAGTCTCAGCTTCACATTGGCATCATAACCTTGCTTGAGCTTGTGTTGGTAATATGCCAATTGGACCATTGTATTTTCTCTTCTTTCTTCAATAAAATCTAAGTTCTTTTCTAGCAATCCATTGTTATCGTTCAGATTGAAAGAACTTGTCCTCAACGTTGGGAAGTCAGTCTCTAAAGGAATAACCGTTTCAGCTCCATAAGTCATTGAAAATGGGGTCTTCCCTGTTGATCTGCAAGGTGTGGTTCAGTACGTCTAGAGGACATGCGACAGCTCTTCTACCCATTTTCTTTCGCATCATCCAACTTCTTCTTGAATCCATTCACTATAACTTTGTTAACAGTCTTGGCTTGTCTATTCCCTTGGGGATAAGCTAGAGTAGAATACCTATTCGTAATTCCCAAGTCACAACAGTATCTCCTGAAAGATTTGCTATCAAACTGAAGGCCATTGTCCGAGATGAGAGTACGAAGGACCCCGAACCATGTGACAATGTTTTTTCAAACAAATTTCTTGGCATTCACGTCCCTGATATTCGCTAAGGGCCCAACTTCAACCCACTTAGTGAAGTAGTCCGTGTCGACCAGCAAATACCTCTTATTCCCTGCTGCCTTGGGAAAAGAGCCAACAATGTCTAAGCCTCATTGAACGAATGGCCAAGGGCTGGACAGGGGATTAAGGATTCCTCCTGGTTGGTGTATGTTTGGTACAAATCTTTGGCATTGATCACACTTCTTCACATATTCTTGTACTTCCTTTTGCATGTTTGGCCACCAATAGTTCTATGTGATGGCTCTGTGAGACAAAGATTTGCCTCCTGTGTGGGTTCCACAAATCCCTTCATGTAACTCCTCTAGGAGTAGTTCTAATGCCTCCGGGTGTATGCAAAGTAGATATGGCCCAGAAAATGAGCGTTTGTACAATTTCTGGTCCTCAAATAGCCAGAACTAAGAAGCCTTTTCTTAGTATCTTGTCAGCCTCTAATTTCTCCTCGGGTAGAATATCCTCCTTCAAGAATAGTACCATGAGGTCCATCCAACTAGGCCCTACTCTAACTTGGTGAACATAGACCATCTCTCTTCTTACCTTTGTGGGTTTGCACAAGTCCTCTACAAGGATGACCCGAGGTAAGCTCTGCGCCGAGGAGGTTGCAAGCGTGGTTAGGGAATCAACATGTGTGTTTCTGCTTCTAGGGATATGTAATAGGTTGAAAGATTCAAATCCTGATTGCAAGTGCCTAACTTGACTCAAGTATCCTTGCATTCTCTTATTTCTTGCTTCTAAATCTCCCTTCACTTGGCTTATGACCAATCTTGAGTCCGAGAACATCTCCACTACCTTTTTGCCCATTCTCTGAACCATGGACATTCCTTCCAGCAGAGCCTCATATTCAGTTTCGTTATTTGTGACCAAGAAGCTCAATCTTAATGACTTTTCAACGGTGATTTTTTCAGGAGAAACCAAAACTAACCCCACTCCAGAGCCCTTTTGATTCACTACACCATCAACATATACCTTCCAGAATAAAGATTCTTGCAGAGAGATTGTGCCAACTGATTTTCTATCTATGCCCTGTGTCTCTACCACTTTCTCTAATGGGGATTCAGCGAACTGGACCACCAAGTCTGCGAGGACCTGACCCTTGACAGAGGTACGGGACATGTATTTGACGTCAAAAGTCCCTAGGATCGTACCCCACTCAGCAATCCTCCCTATGTAATCAGCACTCCGCAGTAGAGACCTCAACGAAAGTTGGGTCAAGACAACAACCGTGTGTGATTGAAAATAGTGGGAGAGTTTACGTGTAGCATGCACTATTGCCAAAATGGCCTTTTCCAAGAGTAGATAACGGACTTCAATCTCATGTAATGACTTGCTCACATAATAAAATGGCATTTGCACACCACCATCAACCTGCAACAACACCAAGCTTACCGCATGAGGGGCCATGGCAATGTAAGCAAACAGGACATCGTCCACCTTAGAACTGGATATGATAGGTGGCCGAAAGAGGTATTCCTTAAGTTGTTGAAAAGTCAAGGCACACTCTTCGGTCCACTCAAATCATTTCCATTTATTCATCAACAAGAAGAGAGGTCGACATCTATCAGCTGATCAAGAAATGAACTGGTTTAAGGCAACAATCATTCATGTTAACTTCTGGACTTCCTTGGGATTCCAAGCTGGTTATAGGTTGTTAATTACTTTAATCTGGTAGGAATTGACTTCAATTTCACGATGAGTGACCATATAGCCCAAAAACTTACCTGATCCCACACCAAAAGAGCACTTGGAAGCGTTAAGGCATAGCTTGTATTTCCTCAGAATTTCAAAAATGTTCCCGACGTCTCCTACATGCTCAGATGCCACCTTACTTTTCACCACCATATCATCTATGTAGATCTCAATATTCTTGCCCAATTGTGGCTCAAACATCCTGGTCATCATCTTCTGATAGATAGATCCCGCATTTTTTAGACCAAAAGGCATCACCTTGTAGTGGTAGTTTCTAGTAGGGGTGACAAAAGCTGTCTTCTCCTGATCGTCCGAGTCCAGTGGTATCTGATGGTATCCCTAGAAAACATCCAAGAAATTCATCCAAGGATGGCTCACTGTTGCATCTACCAATTGGTCTATCCGAGGCATAGGGAATGGGTCTTTTGGATAGCCTTTGTTCAAGTCTGTAAAGTCTATGCACATTCGCCACTTCCCATTTTTCTTCTTTACCACCACAGTATTGGCTAACCACTCAGGGTAAAACACTTCCTTAATGGCCTTAGCTTGTTTAAACTTTGTCACCTCATCTTTGGTAGCATCTAAGTGCTCCTCGGATGAGTGTCGAGGTAGTTTCTTTTTGGGGGTGACAGATGGATTAACATTTAGATAATAAAAGCTGAAGCTCGGATCCACCCCCTGAGCCTTGTAAGCGTTCCATGCGAACACATCAGCGCTTCCTCTGAGAAATTCTATCAGTTCATCCTTTTCTTGAGGAGGCAGCTGAACCCCGACTTGAAAAAACTTCTTCAGATTGTCACCCACAACAATTTTTTCCAAATCTTCACATTTCGCCTCCTCGGTCGTTCTAGTGACATGCGGCACCAGATTTGTTGATTGCTACAAGCCTCTCTCAGCAGAGGCCGAAGATTCAGCTTCAGGTTGATGTAAGATGGCAGCCACAGAGAACTGTCTAACCGTGGATTGACTCTCAACAATCTCTTCAATTTGACCCTGCGATGGATATTTCACCTTCTGGTGCAAAGTAGAAGAGACGGCTCCTAGTGCATGAAGCCAGAGTTTGGCCACAATGGCCGTATAGGGGGAATAAGCATCCATCATAATGAAGTCCACCTCCACAACTTTTGTGCCAACCTGCACGAGAAATCTACTTTGGCCCTTCAGAATGATAACCCTCCCATCAAAACTCACCAACGGAGAATCGTAGGCTATCAAATCCTCAGGTCTCAAGTTCAGCCCCTTGTACAAATCGGGGTACATGATCTTAACGCCACTACCCTAATCCACCATTACCCTCTTCACGTCATATCCTCCAATCTTAAGTGTAACCACCAAAGCATCATCATGAGGCTATATGGTTCCAACCTTATCTTCATCCGAAAAGTTTAACGCTGGTTGGATACTCACTTTAGCCCTCTTTGGCTTAGAATTAGAGTCCTCGGCAGACAGCCGAGCAACATACATTACTTTGGAGGGACAGGACCCGGTCCTCCCTAGAGCAGCGAAGATGACATTTATCGTGCCTAAAGGAGGTCTTGAAGAAGCATCTCTCCGGGGTTACAAACCTATTTGGTTCCCCTGGCCACTGGAATAATGCAAAAGTTACTTCAACTTTCCTTCTCGGACCAGCTAGTCCAAATGGTCCCACAAATTTTTACAATCTTTTGTAGTATGTTCCTAGTCCTAGTGATATTGGCAATAAAGGCTCTAATTGTGCCTCATAGGGTTTCCTACCATCTTATTTGGTCATTTAAAGAAATGCTCATTCTTGATCTTCTCCAGAACCTGATGCACCGATTCTCAGGACACCACATTAATCACCTAAGTACTGGCAGGCCTTGATTGCCTAGCAAAGTCTCTCCGAGGTCGGTTGCTATTGTACCGATCCGACCTAAAATCCCTCCTCTCTTGAGGGATAACCTTAGCCTTTTCTTTCCCCTACTGCTGGTTTTCCTCAACCCTCTTATACTCAATCCGGTCCATGAGTTAGCGCACACTGGTGACAGGTTTGCCAGTCAAAGATTTCCTTAAACCATGCTCAGTTAGGAGGCCGACCTTGAAAGTACTAATGGCCACGTTATCAAAGTCACAATTTATCTCATTGTACATCTCCCAGTATCTATCCGAGTATATCTTCAGAGTCTCCCCTTCTTGCATGGATAAGGACAGTAGGGAATCCAAGGGCCAAGGAACCCTGCTACACATAATAAAACAAAAGCCAAATGCTCGGGTGAGCTCCTTGAAGGAAACTATGGAATTTGTTCTTAGGCCGTCGAACCATCTCATCGCCACAGGTCCCAGACTGGATGGGAATACCTTGCACATCAAGACTTCGTCTTTGGAATGGACAGTCATTCTCTGATTGAACTGGCTTACATGCTCCACAGGGTCCATTTAACCATTGTAGATGGTGAACGTTGGCTAATGGAACCGCCGAGGAAGCCTTGCCCCTTCAATCTTACACGTGAAGGGTAACTTGGAAATATGGTTTAATGCTTTGCTCATAGTGCCATTTCCCAGGCCTCTACGAGGCGGGCTCTTGTACCTACATTTGTGATGGTGTTCTTCATCGTAGGAAAAAGACTCGCTGGGTGGAGTTCTTAACATTTGCTTATAACTAGCATCCTCTTCACCCTCAGAGGAAATGTTAGAGTTGGAGGGTGTTCGTTCTCGCCGTGTAAGGTGCAACTTCCTCTTTAACTGGTCAATCTCTAGTTGCATGGCTCTGTTATGTTGCTCTTGAGATATGTGACTTCCAACTTGAGAGTGGCTTTTGCTTGTATGCGTAGTATGCGCGCTACCCTCTCGATCTCTCCTACGTTGAAGATTAAGGAAATCATCCTGTCGTTGGGATCCCATGGACTCTTGCTGATGGGGACCTGATCCTACCATAGTTGACCGTTGCACTCACTATCACACAAGTTCTTCCTACAGACAGCGCCAATTGTAGGGACACGTTTTGAAGTCCAAGCCCAAAAACTAAAGGGATATTGGCCCAATGAGCCCAGTACAATAAATTTACAGAAAGTAGGTTAGAGAACTAGGCCATAATGAGTTGGACAACAGCTAGAATGGGTTTGAAAGATAATCAAACAAAAGCAAGAAGGATTAATCCAAATAAATTCACTAAGGAGATAAGTTCTAATATGAATCAATTGAACAGATTACTAATATAATTTTGATTGCTACAGTATTTTCTCTCTCTATTTTTTGATCCTCTTTTCTCTTGGGGTCTCTTACATTATATAACTCTTTTTAGACAATCTTAGCCCTCCACTTGCTGATCATCCAAGCTACTACTTGAGTGCTTGTCCCATCGGACACCCACTCAAGCCATTTATGCGTTGGGGTAGCTAATGCAACACTGTTCAGGAGTCTTCTCCACATAAATGCGGCCAGAAAGTTAGTTGCAGAATATTCAATGCGGTGGCAGCAGCTTTTCCTTAGATATTTCCTAACTCCCATCCTTCCAATACATTCATAATGCATGTCCCCTTCAGTGAGGCTTCCTGGAAGATCACTTTGAACGACAGGATATACATTTAATATGTGTCTCATTCATCCGAGGAGATGCTTCTCCTCAGACTACCTTTCCCAACCTTTTCGTTTGCAACCTGCTCATGGGTCCTGAACTTAACACCTCCACAACCATTTATTCGCTCTCGGACCAACCAACGTCCTCGGCCAAGGCCCAAGGCCCAATATACAATTTTGGGCCCTTATCCCTACATTATTAATTTACAAAATATTTTTAAAAATTTTTATAGAAAAAGAAAAAAATAATTAATGTTTTGAACTTTTTATATTTTTTAAGAAAGTGATGTTAAAATATTTTTTTTAAAATAATTTATTAAGAATTACTCTAAGAGTATCTGTTAATATGACATTTTATGATATCTTTGTTTTTGAGTTATAAGCATTCATATTCGAGTTTGTAAAATAAAAATTTTGAAAAAAAAAACTTATTTAAATTTTTAACACCCTAAAATGCTTATTTACCTATCTTAACACACATTATTTTATAACTCACGCTAGATTCTATTTCTTATTTTTCCACATCAATACTATTAATTTAATTACACACACTCTCTCTCTCTCTCTCATCCAACACTTTCTCTTTCACAACAACCACCAAATCCATTATAGCTAGAAACCACAAAACCCAAAAAACCCACCATCACCAACAACAAACCTTCATATTGGAACAAAACCTAGCAAGCTTACTATCATAGCAACTACCATACCCACAACCACCATAACCCAAACCTAAATTGAAAAAAATTGCAACTAACGTGACATAGCCACGTATCCATCCACAACCACTGTGACCCAAATCGAAACAAACCACATGCCCTAACCACAACCATGACCCAAACCCAATGATCTCCAACACAAACACAGATCTCCACAACAACCCACAACCTCCTCCACAAATGCCAATCTCCACGCAGATCTGAGAGAGAAAAAGTGTCCAAGATTAATTAAGAGAGAGAGAGAGAGAGAGAGTCCGAGATTAAGAGAGAGAGAGAGAGAGAGAGTAAAAACCAAATTATCCCCAAAAAAAAATAAATAAATAAGACTTGCTACAGTGAACTCTTACTAGTAAAAGTTCATTGTAGCAAAGTTGTAAAAAGTTAGTGCGAAATAAAATACAAAAAGATGGAGTAGGAACCTACAATGAAATATAATAGCACTAGAACTCTACAAGGATAATAAGAAGTGAAGAACAATAAGGCATTATGGGATGTGAGCATCTTAACTATAGATTTGACTTTTATCTCAATAAAGATCATACTGATGTAGAGGTTATGAGTTAAACTAAGTCCATCCCAAAGTCCCAAAAGTTTCATCACCATAGAGTGTGTGAAGCTTATTGTGAGAGACCGAGCTCCCGACCTATTTTGAATTGATTGGTTTGGGCCAAACTCATGTGAATGAGTGAGTTCACGTTGGTGCCTCTCAAAATGAAGGTTCGATTGATTACATTTCTCACCTAAATTAAAGGTTTTATAATGGAGTCATCATTTATTTAATTATTGGAAAAAATAAGAAAACTACAACTGAAAAATTCATCATTTTATTGATTTGAGAATGAATGTACATGGATCATAAAAAATTACATAGCTTTGATCCTAGATACAATCTAATATAAAGTACACGACTTTGGTTCCTAGTTACAATTAGAGATTGAAAATTACATGGAGTATTTGATCTACTAATCCTTGATTTAAGCTTGAAGCCTATATTTCAAGATGGGTAGGTGTTGATTGAATCCTATCCTGAAGCTGTTGCTCTCTTTGTATCTCGTGACTCTTTGTAGCCTTTTTACCAATGAAATGTTCCTCCTCTTCATTCTTTTTTTTTTTTTTTTTTTTTTAAACCTGGATTATGAGTAGTTTGGGCCTGATCATTGTTCTAGGCCCAGCTTTGGTCTTAAAGTCCAGATCCGAGCCAGTATTTTATGACATAGCGGAGGCTCAAAGCTGGTCCAAACCTGGCCCGGACCACGGTTGGGTCAAATAAATACCACTTAAAAAAAATGGGAATAGTATGCAAATTGCGAAGGACAGTGGTAATAAAGCATTTGAAGAAGTGAGCGAGGAGAAACAAAACAAAAACGAACAAACAAAAGTTTGAGAGTATTCTTTAGGTTGTTTAAAGCACCTTGAGAACAAGGGCTGGTGTTGCTTACACGAACCCTCACATTAATTTGACTTATTTATAGCTTGACATATATAAGTATTTTTTGATAGGTATTCATATATAGTTAAAAGAAAAATTGAATCTTTGCGTCTTTGTTGGTGTGACCACAGAGATTTTTTTTATTCAATTTCTACTTCATTCTATTTCTTCATTTATTTTGCTAGGCAAAATAGGCAGGAAAAGAGAGGTGATATTTGAACCCAAGACACAATGGACACGTCATAGAGTGCATCAGTGCAATACCACTGCTAGAGTTTTACTTTCTTTTTTGGGAAGTGGACTTTTATTGATGTTAAATGTGTGTTCGAATACTGCTTATTTTTTCTGAAAATTGAAAACTTATTACTGAAAACAAAAACAAAAATAATAATAATTTCTGAATTAGTGTTCACTGCTAAAAGTACTATAGTTTTGCCTTAATGCACTGTTTATGTCCAATTAACGGTGCAAGAGGCGCTAGTAAAAAATTAAAAAAAAAAAAAAAAAAAAAAAAAGGCAAAAACGCAAATGTGATCCAAATAGGCACTAAATGCTTTCTCTTACTCATTTTTTAACACAAAGTACGCTAAAGAAATTGGCTCTAACTGCCAACATATCCAAGCATGACACATGTTCGTGTAGCAAAAAGTCCCGATAAAACACATTCACAAAAATATTTTCACAATCAGGCAATTGGCTTACTTCATCCTGTTCGTTGATACAGTGATAGTGATTTTGTTTTTGTCTTGGCCAGTTATAGGGGGAGAGAACTGGCAGGGTTAATGCAAAATCACAGCAAGAGGTGCTAGAGCCTAGAACCACTGACCACCTCTTGAACCCCAAGCACCCTTAGAGCCCGTTTGGATGGAGAGAGGAAGAAAGGGGAATAGAAGGAAGTAGAGTAGAGTTGGCTGAAATAGGCTAATTTTGGACCAAATCTACTCCACTCTCTCTCCCTTCCCCTCAATCCAAACAGACCATTAATCTGTGCAAGTGAAAGCTTTTATAGTATACACCATACTTTATCACTATAACTATATCCCATTGCTTGATAAATCGCAATCACAATCGCAACCGCTATCAACTACAAGCAGGATGAGCACATGTATCCGTGTGGAGGTAATCTATTCCTATCACCACACCAAAACAACAAAATTACTACCTTTACCATCTTCACAAAAATTCAGCACTCTTGAATTTGTTTGATCACCTGGGCATTACATGGTAAAACTCAATCTATAAAACATATTTGATAAATTACTAAAATATATTGAAGGCAGCAAATTTATATTTCCTTAGCCAACAAGCCGAGACATACATAGGGTCCTTGTACAAACGAGACACAGACCTAAGGCACACCAACAAAAATAAAGCATTTGATCTGATTGCTTAAAAGCCAACTTATTTTGGTAAGGGGCAGATATACAGCACTGCATTATAAACTTCAAAAATTACCTACCAGCATAAATGGAAAATGAAAGCAGAGTAAAATACTTCAATATCCTGTGTCATGCAGTGGTTTTGAGATCTCAACTGCATTAACAACATAAAACTGTAATTATGAAGTGACTAAGAAAATTTATGTTTTCAATTGGCAAGGCTTAAGAGCCAACCTATATAAGGCCTGTAAATGAACTGTGCTAAGCTCAGCTAGATTAGAACTTTTTTTTTTCTTTTTCTTTTTTTCTTTTTTCTTTTTTTTTTTTACATTCATTTATTTAATAAGCAGCCAAACTTGAGCCTAGGTTTAGGCTCGACAACTTGACTATTAAATGAGCTAAGCTCAAATATAATAACGTGTTCATGAGACTAAATTTAAACATATAGAATATTATCTCCTCAAATAAAAGAGAATATTATATATTTATATGTATAAATGTATAAATCGCATTAATATAGACTCAATATTGGATTGTGTAAGTTTGTACACAAGTTCATAAGATATTAAAATATTATTTGTAATTTGATGATAGTATAAATAGTCCATTTTGTAGTAAAAATAATATATAATTAAAAAAAAAATTAATACAATACATGGTTGGTGAATCTAATTTTCATAATTTTTTAAACAAAAATAATATTATCTAATTTCTGCAAATAATTTAATTTCAACTATAATTTAGTTATTAATTATTAGCATAGATTTGTGAAAAGGTAAAAAATTTTAGTCGTGGTGTTTACTATATATTTACTATATATTGAAAAATAATAAGTTAATCAAGTAGCTCATAAACAAGCTCAAACTTATTCGACAATAAAAAGGAATGAAACTTTAATGTGCAATATAGCTTAGTGATGAGCTCAAACTCAACTTGTGTTCCCAAAAAAAAAAAAAAAAAAATCTATCTTGAACTTTTAATTTTCTAAATACTTGGCTTGGCTCAGCTCAGCTCACCTCATTTATAGCACTAAAGGCTAGCCTCGTGAGCATCAATGCCATGTGCCAAGGCATCCTCGTGTAAAATTAAATCATAGAATGAATCTTTTAAGGAAAAACAGATAAAATCATTAAAACAAATGAAAAACTTGATTCTGTCAACCAATGGCCAGGGCTTAAGTTAAAAGACATACCTCAGCCATACACAACTGCGTGCAAATTAATCAGGACTTAGGAAAAGGACACCCTGGCAAATCATTCCAGGTTAAAAATAAATCCTGCCAAGAAAATCAAAGGTAGATGACTAATTCCTGACCATGCCCCCTGCAATCATCATGAGGTTTAGTTCAAAAATAAAATCCCTAAAGTCATCATCATTTAAAATGGCAAATGGGACTTCCTGCCACTGAGCATGACCACCTACCCTTAAGAAATAATATCACAAAATTATAGCTTATTAACAGTCCATATATACACTGTATGACTTTCAAAGAATAACAACAGAACAAAGATTGGTAAGAAAGATCTTACCATCTGCTAGCCTGAGAGATTACAAAAAATCAGAAACCTGAAAATACAGCAAAGCATTAAGTAAAAGAGCAAAAACCAATTTGTTTGATGAAAACTTGGACCTTGATTATATTCAGATCACTACTTAATGAATTCCACTTTCTCAAAGAAAAATTCTTGATGCACAAAACCTAGAATGAGATTAATGCATTACCACAGCATCGACAGTAACAGACAATAGGGTCGAATTTTCCATAAGGAATCATAAACAGAAAGGCATGGAAAGAAGGAAATACCTCAAATTTGAGTAAGCCAGCCAGCAGATAATAGAACAAAAAGCTGATTTTATTAGAAATATAAAATGTATGTACAAGAGGCGTTGTTCTCTCCTTTGTGACAGCTACAGCCAGATACAGTGTTTGCTAAGATATAATTTCTAGGACATACTAACTTGTACCTTGAACAAAAATTTACAGTCGAAGTCACCAACTTAATACAGGAGCAAAATCCAAAACATCCGAAAGGTTCACTCGAAAATCAACTTGTGCAGGAGTCTACAAAAGAATTTATATAACCTAATTGTGAACCGGACAGCCGAATGACCATCCCTGTAACGGGTCATTTCTTGACAACAGCAACTTTGTTTTGTTTGTCAATGGTATAATGAACAAGACTATACAAAGAAAGCAACTTCAAACTATCATATTTAAATCTGAAAGGTCATCCATTGGAATTTCAAGGCCCATGAAGTCATCATCTTGCAAACCCTCTTCATCAATGTTCAGCCATGAACCCAGATCCTGCTCCTGATCATCGAGATCATCAGGCACGCCTAATACATCCATTCCCGGTAACTGTAGATGGGATAAATCAAGAGACTCGGAGTCATCCAATACATCCAAGCCAAACTCATCTTTTGCCTTGACATTGCCACTCTTAGTAAGTTCATTTGACTTAGATACTGAAGGCAACGCTGGTTTAGGTTGCTCTGACATCTTGCCAACAAGACCATTTACAGATGCAGATAGCTGAGTTGTTTTCTTAGGCTTTGTTTTAGATTTCCTTTCCAACTTAACATTGGGTAAAGCTGGCCGACCAATTTTAGTATTCCCATTTCTAGATATGATCTCTCTGCTGTGTCCCTTTCCATCTCTATCCCTCTCACTTCTCTTTCCTTTGGCACTACTTGATAGAGAACTACCAATGCCTGATGGGGAACTTGAAGTACCTATAGTACCACCGACATCATCGAGCAATAATTCCCTCTTCTTCACCCTATTTGACCATGTATCTTCTCTACTAGTAGTTTGTTCAGATGAGTGATTCACAGGTGGAAGCACATCCAAGGAGTTAATATCATGGTTGTCCGCATTTTGACTAAATTGTGAAGGGCTTTTCTGTGAACTCAAGGAACCTGCAAAAGAAACAAAAGATAACAGTCCACAACTAAATCACATCACACTATCACAACAAAAAAGACGGAATAAATTCGAAGGCTGCAAATCCCCACAAAGAACTTTTCCTAAGGGATCATACTGGATGTAAAAAATAAATGTTCAAAGATATATGGAACATTAAGCAGATCACAATTATTTTTCCCATAAGGCAACGGAGAAAATACCAGAAACCTACCTTCCATAGAACGGATGGAGGCATATGGTTTGGTTGATTCACCCTCTGTGGTAGAATCAGCTGGACGTGCACCATTAAGGTTGGAAGACCTAGAAAGAAACATATCCTTAAATAAGGCCTCGCTGAAGCAACTCTTTCCTGTATCTTCAAATTGATGACATCGTTCTAATGTCCGTTTAACAAATGCCAGGGCAGCATGCTTGGCCACTTTGTTACTGGAACTCTTCCCACCAGTGCCATGAGGACCCCAACATGTCTATAAAACAACAAATGTATTAAATTCCAATCCACCACATATGCAAATAAACTTTCAGAAATAGAACTCCAGCAGCATTTCACCGTGTGATAGGCTCAGACATGATAATCAGATGAGGCAAAAATAATTTCCCAAGACAATCTAGATGCCCTCAATCAGAATTATGTTAAATTGAAAAAAGAAAGAAAAGAAAGAACACATGAAAGCAAACAGTAAAGAAATTGCAGGAAAAACATATACTGAAAATCAAGATGAATATACAAATGAAATACACACACACCGAAATCAATGCAGACAGGGAGCACGCATAAATAGAGTCATCCACCATGGTCAGAATTTTTGGATCAAAAGCTGTTGGTGCAAACTTAGAGACACTCTCCATTTGATGTAACAACTTTGCAACTAAACAGCGATTCCCATAATTTGCAAGATTTTAGATTTTTTTATTTACCCCACAGACAAAATATCTAAAGAGAATCAAAAGAAGAAATCCTCCATAGAAGCATGTGTTTACAGACCTTAACTGCCAAATTTTTTTCACAAGTTGGTTGACGCATACAGTTTTCTCATAAATTTGTTACAACTTACAAGTACCACTCCTTAATTGAGTCTAAGAAAAGTCTAACTATAACAAGACTGCCAGCAATACACCATGATCCAGTAGGCCTTGTAACTAGGACTTTTAGGGTCCGTTTGGTTGAAGGAGAGAAAAAGTGGGAGGATAGAAAATGGGAAGAGGATAGAAAAGTGGAAGAATAGAAGAGATTTAGTTTTCTCTCATTTGTGTTTGATTGAGAGGATGGAAAAGGGGAGATGGAAAACTTATTTGTTTGGTTGAGAAAAAAATGAGAGAATGGAAAATGAAGTTGGTATAAATTTACAATTATGTCCTCCATTAAATAAAACAAAAAGGTAAAAAATTTGTTATTAAAAAAATTGTGCATGGACACTTCATTTTTTTTTTTTTTTTTTTTTAAATAGCACAAGCCAAAGCAAGATGAGCACCAAAAAATAAAAATTACTGAGAGGTACAAGAAAAGCCAAAAAAAAAAAAAAGTAGTAGAAAAAACAGAAGGAAAAAAAAAAAAAAAAAAAAAAAAAGCAAATGGCAAGAACATGCCCAGAAGAAGAAAAAAAAAAAAAGGCAAGAACGCAGCCCAAAAAAAGAAATTTGGCAAGAACAACACCCATGTGCACTGTGCACATGGGCATTTTGGTCAGCCCAAATTGAGCTTTTCTCCCCACTTTGGTGAGAAAACTTTTTGGTGGGCCCAAGGAGAAAACACCCGGGCCCCACCATTTATTTTCCCTCCCCCCCTCCCAACCAAACAACCACTTAAAATGCTAGCTCTCCACTTTTCTCTTCTAAATTTTCCATCCTCCCTAAAATCCCTCTAAACAAACACACCATTAAGGATGGGGCAATGTGGCCATAGGTCTTAGCTCCATATCTTATCAAGAATAACAAAGAAAAAGAAAATCCAGTTGCTTAACACTTGTATACTGGCCCAAGATTCCTCATTATTAGATTTAAATCCACTTAAGAGCAACAATAGAAACAGGAAACAACTTGGACAAAAACCATAAGGTCTTGACCCATTTCAGTGGACATGGTTTTCAATAATAGTTGTCTATGATGACAATCAAACTTGAAGCAAATCTTAAAAGAAGTCATTCAGGAAAGCCATCATAAATCAGAATATTAAATAGCAAGGTTTAAACTTTAAGGGTTCCTTGAGACCTAGAATATACTGCATTTTTCACTTTCTCCATCCTTTTTTTATTATTTAATTGATGTGCCCCCCCCCCCCCCTCTCTCTCTCTCTCTCTCTCTCTTAACAGTAGAGATTTTCATCTTGAAGAGAGCAAGGAGGTTTTTTTTTTTTTTTTTTTTTTTTTTTGGGGGGGGTGGGGTGGGGTGGGGTGGGGTGGGGGGTGGTGAGGGGAGGTAGTCAACAATATTGTCCCTCTAAAGATACACCAAATGGAAACTGATAAGATCATCCATAGTCGATAATTTTAGGAAACCCTTCCAGTTGTTGATGTTATGTACTTAACAAACATGGACCTAAAGAATTGAGATGCTCAAATCATTACTATCTCCTATTTTCCTCTTCTTTGTTCTGTATGGTCCAGCATTACACCAACTCTGCTTCCTGGCCCTCACTGGAGTAGTTACAAGAAGCTTTAGGGGCTGCTAATATCAATTTTGCTACAGTTTTATTTTATTTTATTTTTTTGTCCATCTTTTTTCCTTTTTCCTTTTTCACTATGTCATTTTAGCTCTTGGTTATGCCCCACCAAAGTCATATCAATATTTTCAAACAAGGAACATGGGAGCTAATTCCAAATTAAAGACAGAAGAGGGAGATAGAGAATACTGAACATTAAGAAGATTACCATATACTTCTCATAGGCCATTCTCACAAGTCTGTCAAGGGCATGTTGTTCAAACTCCCTACACAAGAATAGAATGTTTTGTTTACACCATGATGAACAAAAGCTTAGGTTAAACATAGCATGGAAGATTTTCAGAAAATAAAGCATTAAATCTTACTTTTCTTGAAGATCTTTCATGGCTGAGGAAGTCTTCAACAGTCTATCTAGCAAGTCTTTCTTCTTGGAAAACTAGCGCATCAACAAACACATTCATATGATGAGAATCTTATAAAAAGAATCTAGCTCATTGTAAGATGGAAAGTTCAACTATAAATAATGTCATGATACATGCAAAATGAATATTCCTTTTCCATTTCCAACTCCATTTTTTTTTCCCATTATAAATACATTTACTTGAAATTTTTTTCAACTAAAATAGGCATGGACATACATCCACTACATAGACTATTCCATACTAACCATAAGCGGACAGGAGGTTGTAAATGAACACAATAAAGAAGAGAGAGCATAAAGGCTTTTGCAAAGGTTCAAATAAGCAGAGTGATCCACTATCATCACTTTTATTTGTTCTGGTGACGGAGGTGTTGAGTAAGATACTCTCAAAAGCTGTAGAAGGGCGGTTTATTCAGGGGGAGGAAGGGAAAGTGAGCCTCTGATGATTTCACATCTCTTGCTTGCAGATGACACAGTGATTCGGTGTGGGAATGATCTAGAAGAGATTGGCTATTTGGAGTTCTGTAGTGTTTTAAAACTCTCCTTGGGTTAAAAAATAATTTAAGCAAATCCAAAATTGTTCCCACTGGAGAAGTTCCAAAAATATCAGAGCTTGGCTGAGATTCTTGGTTGTATGATATTGACTCTACCTATGAAATAATTGGGACCACCATTGGGGACTAGTTATAAGTTCAAAGCAATATGGGACCCAATTCTGGAGAAGATGGAAAGGAAGTTGGATGGTAGGAAGAAGCTTTATTTTCCAACTTCATTTTGCTTAAGAGTAAACTCTCCAACAACTTACCCACTTATTTCCTTAGGAGATGAGGTTAAGTTTTCCTAAGTGAATTGGACGACAATCTATAAGCCAATTCAATACAGTGGACTGGGGGTCCGAAGCCTAGTATGATTTAACAGTGCTTTGCTGGGAAAAAGTTGTGGTGGGTATCCTATGGGCTATGGATATTGATACATTATGGAAAACCGTGGTGGCTACAAGATTTGGCAATACATTGGGAGGGTGGACTTCAGGGGTCTTAAGGGTCTCTTTTGGAAACATATTCGAAATGGGTGGGGGAAATTCACTGCTTTTATCAGGCTTGAGGTCAGTAATGGCTACCGCATTCAGTTTTGGCTAGATTTATGTTGTGGGGATGTCATTCTTAAGAAGGCCTTTCCGGCACGATTTCGCATAACTCAGAATAAAGAGGCTTCTGTAACAGACCATATGAATTGGACTAATGGTGTTTTGCATTGGGATGTTTTGTTTATCTGGGTTGTTCATGATTAGAAGTTGGGGATTCTACAATCATTTTTGGCTCTTCTCAAGTCCGCCAAGGTTACTAGGGATAGGGAAGACCGGATGTGCTGGATCCCGTTAGGAGTGGTATTTTTGCAGTCAGGTCATATTATCAGGCTATTACTCCTGGTAGTTCACAAAACATTTCATGGAAAAGTATTTTGAAAGTCAAGGTTCCTGCTAAAAGTAATTTTTTTTCACTTGGACAGCAGCTAGGGGGAAAATTCTATGGATAATCTTCAGAGGCCTCATATTTGTACTGTTGAGTGATGTTGCATGTGCAACAACAGTGGGGAGACTACAGACCATTTCCTTCTTCATTGTGCTTGCGCACAATTTACTCTCTTTGATTTTGTTTGTTTGGTATACATTGGGCTTTGCTCAGGAGGGTAGTGGATTTTCAGGCTTGCCAGAGAGGGAGTTTTGGTCAACATTGTTTTGTGGATATATGGGATGGCCATTCCCTTGAGTGCTATGTGGACTATTTGGTAGGAAAGAAACCAGCCTACTTTTGAAGGGGTAAAACATTCATTTTTGGAGCTAAAATAGTTTTTCTTACCACCTATGTATGGTGATGGCTGCATTCAGTGGTCACTCATTTTCCCCCTTGGACGAACTTCTAATCTATGTGATTTCCAATAAATATTGTGGTATCCCTAGTACAATACCTGTGTACAAGGGGAGCCTGACTGTTTTGAATACTTGATAAAATTTACCTAAAAAAAATAAAAAGGTATCAAATACCTGTCCTTGGGACTTCTCTTCTAATCTACTGATTTCGTCACTGATTCCTTCATCCTCCATCTGTGCCATGTCAGGCTGAATAACAAAGAACATGCAATCAACATACTACAGTTAAAACACCTCAATAACAAAGGTAAAAGAGCATGATATAAAGCATTCCAGCATAACTAGGAAAAAATAAAACCCCATAGCCCCTACATCATCAACCCCCCACCCCCCCAAACAACACAAAAAATCAGAAAAAGAGCAGAAGCTTCAAGGGGACATATCAGAACAAGAGTAGAAGCGAAGAGGACAGCTTTTTCATAATGATACAGAAATCAAACATTTGATAAATATAAGCAGCCAATTATAACTGTCAAAATAATTTCTGAGATCATATTTAACATAAAAAAATACCCACCATCTAATGGAACAAAAGAGAATGTAAAATTAGTAGGTGCTGGTAGAAGTGAACTTACCACAGGTTCTGGAAAAATACCAATACTTTGAATCTCCAGGAGAAGTTTTTCATTTATATGCATATTATCATACTGATATTCTGAACAGCCCATGCTAGGCATCAATGTTTGATCTGAATGTAAACCATTTGGAGAATGACCAAAGTTTGAGTTCATCCCTGTGTTCAGGAAGCCCACCATATCACTTTCGGGTTCATCGTGCTCCATCTTACCAGTTATCCTATAGCCGTTAAAAGCAGTAGGCCCAGCAAACTGAAAGTTAATTAATGACTGGTGGTTCAAACTATTTGATTCCAAATCTCCATCCATCTCATATGCACTAAATTTTAGGTCTTCAATTCCATTACTACAATCCTCCTCAGAAATGAGAGCTGCTATGAGTCTCTGACATAAAGGAATCACACTATGATCCCCTGTACCTGGTACTAACTGTTCTGCAAGAAGTTCGATGCTTCTTGCTTCAGTAGCAGGCTCCATCTCTCTCTCATGTTCAATAAACCCAAATCCATTAGGAACAGTACTACAGCCATTAACATTAGAATGAACTGGGGTTGATGTAGGAACCAAGTAATCAAGCTTTCCCTGACAAATTAAACGAAAAATAAATAATAAATAAAAAATATTATAATTGCTCTTAAATATGAAAGGATTTTAACTAAGAAAACTACGACACTCCAAACTATATATAGATAGACAGATAAAGACCATACCTTAATTTGCACTATTCAGAAACCACAAAAATTTTAAAACATTATACTCCAAACTACATGAAAAAACTTTATTTTTAAATTGCAAGTGACCAAGAAATATGACACTGGCTAAAAAAAAAAAAAGAGTACTTAAACATGTAGTTAGTAAGCTTCAAATTCATTATTAAAAGGAAAAAAAAAAAAAAGTGTGTTTCAATTTTCAATATTTGGTTCAAGGCTCTAAGAGTTGATACTCACGGACTTAACAATAAAACCTTAGTGCAGTGACACAACTTCATATAATAAAACAAATAAACAAAAGAATAAATAGTAAACTATAAAAAAATAATAATAATAATAATAAATAAAGAAGATGGGAAGGGAGAAGATAAAAGGACAAAAACAGTAAAATACGAGATAGAAAAACATGAAGAAATCCAAATTGGCAAAAACAAAATCACTTATATGCATATAACCATTTTTCTTTATGTCATTTGAATATCCTATGATTAACAAAGACTGCATCCACAAATCTGAATAGAGCAAGTAAATCTGCCAAAGCAACTACAATGTAAAGAATTTACTTCTTTTTGTCTTATTTTAGGGTAAATATCAGGTTGCTTGTTAATTAATTAAAACAACAATTGGATTTCTGATCCAATAAATCATAGAAACGAACACTAAAACCTGATAAGTTTCCACCAAGTCAAAGAGATAACTTGTTATATGAAATGCAATTATGCTGCCAACTTTACCTATACCACTTTTTTTTTAACACAGTGAAAACAAAGTCTGCAAGATATGATTATATATCTGATATAAAATTTAGCAATAGAAAGGGTGGGCCATTACTTGTTGCTTTAAGAAAGCAATGTCAGCATCAGATATAAATCCAAAAAGTGACTCCATCTGCTTCCAAAAGGAGCTGGAAAAGGCACGATCTGCAGCAACAATCAAATAAATTAACCCAACAACTACAAGTATTTTGGCAACAAGACGAATGCAAAATTTTCAGTGAGAACAATACCAGGATTAATGACAGCAGTTGCCGCAGCCAATAGCTCCTCATGCCCATCATCTGACCCAACTAAATAAAATAAAACCAAAAGTGATTAAGAGGAAAAAAAATAAATAACCACAGAAACTTAAGGGTTTATAAATGTTCTCTTAAACAGCTGTAGTTCAACTACCAAGAAAATCTGCTGCATTGATCGCTGTATGCTTTTGACGAGCATATGGCTTACGGTCAGAAAGTTTCCTAGTTGGTGGACGACCTGCCTTGCTGAATGAAGATTTCATTAAACTATTAGACATCAATCCTAGTGGCCCAATATTGTTAGACAACAAATTTGGGAGAAATTTATTAGACAACCAGAAAAAAAAAGATATTCAATTAAAATGTCTAACCTCTCAGTCTTATCAAGACCAAGCCTGGCACTCCTAAGCTGTTTTGCTGTTCCGACATTACCGAGCTTCTCAACTGTCATTGGCATGAGAGATCTTGTGGAAGTAAAACCACGCCCAGTTCTCCCTTGTCTTCGAACACTATCTCCAATTTCTTCCCCAGTAATTGGCTTGTTCTTTCTTGACGGCAGGACCAAAGCGGACACCTTTTGTACATTCTGCCCAACCTTCTCATCTATCTCATCAGACTTTTTGCACTTATCCCTGGATTTAGTTTCCACAGCCCCTGACTCCTCACTTTCAGATAAGGCGGCTGAAGACAAGGTTTCACCTTTTAATTTCACTTGTTGAGGAGAACTGCCAGGCATGCGTCTAGCAAACCCCAACCCAATGTCATTACCAACAACATCAGATCCAGTATCCAGAGCAGGAGTTTCATCATTACTTGAAACAATAGGAACAAGATTTTTTCTTCTTGCAGTACGGGAGATCTTCTGTGGCCTCTGGCCAGCCCAATGGGCAACAGGTGGGGATGAAGACTGTGTTGAGGCCATTCGTTTGCGATTATTGGATCCAACAGCAGCAGGGGGCTTGTTTGTGCAATTAGATATCTCCCAGTCATTAGGAACATTCGCTCTCTGGACAACAGGGGACAACTTTGGTGCAACACCAGAACCTGATCTTGGAGCCCGAACAGATGCATTCATTTTCGTGTTTGAAGTAGGACTAGCTGAATTAAAATCATCACGAACATTTGTCCTGAGCATTGCACAACGCAAAGAAAATGAAAATTATTATTAAGAAAAAACAAAAAACAAAAGAGTCAGAGAAAAGGGGGCTTTCAATATCAAACTAAAGGCTCCTCCAACTGAAAATAATGGAACACAAGCCTCCAAAGAAGAAAATAATTTTCATAAGAAACAATTGCAATTATAATATGGTCAAGAAGACAAAGTGACCAAAACTCAAGAAAATAAGGATGCACATACTTATTAATAGCTCTAATGTTCACCCTTTCCTTATCTGAACCAATAGGACGATCTCTCCTATCATTGATCAGGGAACTATTGTCGGCATCGGTCCTAGGGACAGATGAACGCATGCCAAAGCCAGTCTGTTGAGAGTTACCATCTGATTTTCCAACTCCAACAACTCCATTAGGGACTCCTGGCCTATATAAAGACACATTTCAATATTACCTCTCAAATAAAGAATTATTAATGATAAAACTTACCAAAAAGAAGAGTTATAAATGATAATTATTAAAATTAAAATTAATTAAAGTTTCTTTCATAAAATGACAATCAATTCCTCCCCCCCAAAAAAAAAGACTTAAATGTTCAAAGAAATGTCACTTGAAACAGATGCCCTAACATCTAAGTTTCCCCTACACTTTCTTAATTCTTTGTGTTAGGGTAGCCTTTTCCCCTCTATACTACAAGGCTAAATCCTCAAGAAAAGTACTCTTTCATTCTTCACAATTCAATTTATGGGCTTGATTCTAATTAAAACTTACAGAAAGTTAACCAATCAGCATTGCTAGGCCAAAAAAGAAACTACACAATATCTAAACAGAGATTTGTATCCTTAACATCAAGTGCTTTCACCTTTTAAGCAGTATGTGAATATAATATAATAGACAGAGTGTCAGTTATTGGATATTTTGTAATATAAAAATGAATATTGTAAGTTCAAAATTGCAAATATATTTTCCTGTACTTCATTAAACTTTGAGTCCTATAAACCAAATATGCATCCATAAGGCAATAGTTGCGTGCCTCATGCAATGAGGTGAAACCAAAGGTGTACTAACCATTAATATCACACATTGAGGTGTTTTCCTTAACTTTTTACCTTGAGCGTAGCCTATATAAGGATAATACAGCATTGAATGATGACACAGAAAAAATAATAAATGAATTTGAATATAAAAGAATGAAACCCAAAAAAAATATTTACCATTTTTTTTTTTTGAGAAACAATATGCGTGTCTTTACTTGCACTCTTGCCTAGTTAATTCATTACTACTTTAAAAAGATGCTAATTTGTACTTACTACTCTCAATGTTAGCAGTAAACCTATCTGTTAAACCATAAAAATTAAGAACAACATCCAACTGAACCTACATGGTGTAAAAACCTCAGATGCATAAAGCAGAAACTTTACCCCTTTTAAAAGTTTATATCTCCTAAGAAGAATAAGAGTACATACTATTTAATGGGGAATACGCAGAAAGGAAAAAAAAGATAATTGAAGAGAGAAACAATGCAATTACAATATAAGGAACATCATCTTTATCAACAATCATATCTACCCCCACAATATTTTTTAAGTAGAGGCTTCAACATATGGACACAAGTTTATCAGCTATGAACAGCATTCTTTAGTTTTTATGCTATTCAGTAAAGGCTCTTAATGATTACAGAGGACACCTGTATCCTACAAAGTGCTAATTGTTATCAAATTTCTCTCAGGGAAAAAATAAATAAATAAAAAACTACAACAAAATGGCAACTAAAAGAACCTGCATTGCCAAGTGGGTACTTTTAATAGATGCTATTATTAGAATAGTCACTCTGAGATGTAGGAATACTAGTAAGAAGTCAAACCTGAAACCATGGGATTCATTACTCAACCTTGACCGGGCATCAGCAACAGGTCTTTGCTGTATTCCCTGTTTAGGTTCCCGGTAGCCATCAATTGGTTTAGTTGACGTTGTACCTGGAGAAACATCTGGCTTAATACCAGAACGCTTCTTCTTCATTTTTGTCTTTTCCCAACCATCAACACCAATATTTAATGATCGATCCTCAGCCTGAACTGCACCACTATTTGCAAGCCTTAGCATTTCTCTTTCCCTATCTATAGCCCCAGATGGCCTGACAATGGCATTACTCTGCACATCCATCTAGATATATCAGAGTCTATGTCAGACACCTCTTAGAGGAATAATAACTCAGGCAATGGGCATGTCACACAAAAATTTAGGTAGACCAAATAAAAACATATAGAGCAAGAAAATCCAGCATGCCAGCAAATGCATAATACAATATAAGAACAATAACCTGAACAGGTGCACAAACACATACACATATAATGTAAGAAACTACAAAGTAAATAAGTTACCTGCTAGAACTGAAATGAATAAAAACATATAAACAACAATAAATACCATATCGTCTCACACAATCTAAAGAAAAAAAAAAAAAAAGGTTCAAACTAAGTAATAACTGTAAAGGGAAAATTTAACTGAAAGAGAGCTTTCACATTATGTGGCAGTAATGTATATACATAAACACAGTTGTCAAAATGTGAATCATATTATGAATTAGTTTTGTTTTATTTTATTTTTTTCATGTATCATATCGTGTACCGTAAGATACACAAACACCTAAAAAAAGTATAAATATATATAAGGTATATTTATTATAAATTTCTAATATATTCAACTAATGACTAATTTAATCATTAATTATGTAATAATATTTAGCAAAGCTAACTAAACAAATCAAATTAAAATGCGTTTATAACATCCATGTTCAAATTGATTTGTAATATATAACATATGAGCCAAAATAATAATTTTTTTCTCATCATATTCGTCATCTTTCCCAATCAATTCCATCTAATTCAATGTTATCATCATGTTCATCATTTTGCAAAATTATTTCTTCATTGACATTTTCTTCCTTATCATCAACATTTACTATTTTTTCATTTTCTTTTGTTTTAATTATTATTTTTATATCAAGGCATTCTAGCTTCTTAACAGACAACTCAAAATGAAAATCTAAGAGAAACTTAGAACTTTAAAATATAAGAACAATCTGTGAAACCCCAAATCCGAGACCAATCAAAAAGAGTAAGAGCAAACAAATCCTTCAAATGATCCAAGGAGCTCTCCCTATCTTAAAAAGTAAGACCATTCCACTCCTTCGAAACTTATAACAAACATAAGATATAACAAAAATAAATACTAATTATATTTTCATTTAATACCTTATTCATGGAACAGAAATGCAAATATGAAAGTGAAGTGTCAAGTGAGTAGTCCAAATTTTTATTACGCTCAATCAAATAGCCCAATAATTTTATGTTAAAAACAAGTCTAACAACTTGTTGACTTGAATTAAAGCATAAATTTTAACAAAAAAACTCAATTTAAGCCCACATAGCTATATATTGTGCAATTTTACAATATGACACAATTCATACGATGTATCGTACAATTCATGAGCATGTTCGATACATATCAACGATACAGTACTTTTTCACTCAATACGATACGTATCAAGTATTGTAAGATACTAAAAATTATGCATAAACATAAAAAATCATGTTATATGGTGATCGTCAAAAGGCAGCAACAAATAGAAATCAAAACATAATAAGGAAAAATTTAGGTACAGATCCGTAAGTGTGGTACATTAGATTCCCCAATTTAATTCAAACACATGATTGCATTGACCTATAAAACAAAAATAGTGTTATCTTTTCAAAGGACAATTAAATTCAACTCATCTATGTGTTTGAATTTAATTGGGAAACCTAATGTACTACACCTAAGGTATTGTGTCTAAGTTTTACCCAAAAATAATCCAAAAAACCATTATGATAATTATAATAATTGTTGCAAGTTAATTAAATGAGACATTCATCCAAAGTAACATACCCTCACATCTAGCAAAGAAGTTCGAGTGCGCTTGTTTGGGACAGCATTTTTAGTCCTTTCTTCAGGTTTTTGCTGCTCAAGTTCAAAACCACTGGCAATGGCATGACTCTGAATTCCAATCTTACCTACATTTGTCCCCAAGACTGACCGATCATTTGATAACACACTAGACCGGTCATTAGAGAAACCATCTGATCGGGATCTCTTCTTTGATGGTATGCTTGGGAAAAATTTGTTAAATACAGATAAGGCTTCATTGAAAATTTTCATACGTTCCCTGTTAAATATTACAACGTTATAACTAGTTACAACTCCAATCTAAAATGCAAAGTAAATAAAAACTACCTCGCCTTGACAGAGCATTCACGAAGACCAGCCTTTGCTCGTTTGATTTCGTCTGCTAATGGTAGCAGCTTGCCTTTCGAATAAGCAGATGGAGAATCATCTGGTGAAATGCCAAGTGCAACACTAACATGTCGTTTAAACTCTACTTGGCGCATAGACTTATAATCTGCAACCACTGTCTTCGGATCAAAACGCATGCATTGGAAGAAGTTCAGCACATCTCCTTGTGTCACTGTGGAACTGCTTCTAGACATGTTTGGAAGAGAAGACAGAATTGGATTCTCCATGCTCTCACGAAAGCTGCTCGATCTGTCCAATTGAGCAGCTATGTGGGATCCACGCTGCCCACTGGTGTATAATGGTCTATCCGGGCTACTAGACGGCAAATCAAATTTGCTAGATGTTGCCATTGCATTAATTTCCACACATCCACTGTGTCACAAACCCAGAAAACACAGTGGCGCATGACAAATTTGAGATAATATAGAACATAAAGGCTGAATTTATGCTACTAACAATGACCAGCTGATCCAGACAGTTCTCCTGCAATGGAGAAACCAAATATGCAAATTACATAACATATGTAGGGGCTTCACATCTTATGTTCCTTAATGTTTGTAACACATATATAACTTGAAATTACAAGTAGATTGAAGGTCCAGACAAATCACTAATAGTTCATGACAAAACATGTTTGAGCATGCACATGTGCGCATCTCTTTGTGGATACACACAATAAAATAAACCAATATGCATAAACTATAGAACTGTAAAATCTATAATATTCACCCATTTTCACATTTTTGAGATCCAAAACAGAAGGTACTACAACATCCTCCATAGAGAAAAGATTTTTTTTGTATAGATGAACAACTTTGTCAATAAAGTGGATGGATGAAGCCCCCACAAAACGAAACTGCTATTTATTAATTTGTTTCAGTTGGTGTTACCTCTAGCTTCTACAACATTTCTTCTATATTTTCTTGTACTGCCACTTGTTCGTCTCAACACACTCTATGCTTTTTGATAAGTAAGATTTAGTCCCAAGGAGAGGAGAAAGGGGAGATTCGAACTAATGACCTCCGCTTCATGAGGCGTGGTCCCCAGTCAATTATGCTATCACTTGGGGTTACACTCTTTGCTATACACTTTTTTCTTGAAGCATGTCATCTCCTTGGTCAAGGAAATTTAATTGCATCTCTCCATAGTTCTGACTAACTAGTATCCATGAAATGCAAAGCCTCATAATCTAAGTATATCCCAAAATTATCAATTAGGATCAGAATGTTTATGCTCCAGTGATTTCATAGTCTTTGCAAGCTTGTTTGAAGATTTTGCTAATCAAAGTAAGCCAACATATCTTTAGGAGAAAAAAAAAAATTAACAAGCTACTGGTCAAAAGCCAAGTATCAATATCCTAATATTTTCCTTATCCTCAGTGAGGAACAAGAAAAAAGTGACATGAAATTACAATCTTCCTTGAAAACTTAAGCAACTAGCCCCTGCTAAAATTACACACAGAGAAGTGTTCAATCATTAATGCAATGGGTTGTCATAATTATAAATTTTAATTAAGACTAATATAATCCTTTTTTATAAGTAACATAATACATAATCAAGTTCAGACACAAGGACTTACATGCTGCATTAACAACAAAGTGAATCAACAATTTGGACTCCAACCTTGAACTGTTTTATAATAAATAACATTGCCAATTTACAACCCATGCCCCCTCCTGAGTAAGGACTGCATAGAGAGAGCAAGAATAACAAACAATTGTGCATTTGATTAATATCAGTCACAAAAAAATCCAACTTTGCTTATACTGAGGAATAAGGATCCTCTCCATTTACTTGTGAAATTAATGGATTCCATTTTACGATGAATTGCAATACTAAAGGTGTAAATAATGCAACATCATTTAAGATCAGTTATTATCCTTTAGTTAGTCGATTGAGATTTTAGATGACGTGACATCATATAAACTTTTAGATTTGTCAAAATTATACTTTATCCTAAAATGGGCAGAAAAGCAAAATGGCTTTCTTAAATAGAGTAGTTAGTAAACTAAGTTTATATAAAAAAATAAAAAATAAAATTTTAAAAGGGACATATATGATATTGCCCACACCCAAACAATGGCTGAAATTTTACTTGCACATGAAATAAACCTACATGGTAAAACTGTCACGACTGACATAGCTGGTCATACTCTTTTAATTTAAGGTAAAAATTATTGGATTAAGATCCTCTCCATTTCATATGGATCTACTTCACAGTTTCAAATTAAATATTACAAATCTAAACATGTATCTAGACCAACTCATTTACACGACATCAATTTTTAAATGACGTAACAGCATGCACAATGTTAGACACAATTAGAAAGAAACAAATTATATATAACTGTGTGTGTGTGTGTGAACAAAAAATGGAGTCTCCATTTCACTTGAAATGAAGACAATCCGTGTCCAAAATTACCACCATTGAAAAAATTAATTTCAAAAGCAACTTTCCAAAATAACTTGAATAACTTTCTGTAAATACCAGCCAGTAGGGGTAACAATTTTTTCAAATTACATTCCTGTATAAATTTTTTTTTTTTTTTTTTTAAAAAAACCCCACTCTTTTATTTTGTCTGGTATTTCTCTGAAGTTCACTTTCTCAGTTAAATTATTCACCATTAAATTTTCCACCAATGACACAACATAAATTTTCCTCTGTTATATCATTCTAATTAAATTAAATTTAAATAATAAAAACACACACACACACACACACAAATTAAATATACTGACACATAAATTTGGCTACTATAAGCTTAAAATTACTGTTTCTTCTTAATTATTCGATTTTTGTCTCAATCTCAGTTCATTAAACATAACCTAAGAGAAAAATCGCAGACAAAAAAGGAAACCCTAGAAGTTGAATCACAAGCAAAAACCCAGAAAAGGAAACCAAAATCCATCTTCAATTACCCAAAAATAAAAAATAAAAATAAAAACTTAGAGCAAACCACAAAAAATAAAACCCTAGAAATTAAATCAGCATAGATTTTTAAAAAAAATTTAAAATTTTAAAAAAATAAAATAAAAAGAAAATTGTATACCTTTTGAATTGTGGTATCAGTGTAGGTGCTCGCTACGATTGAGAGATTTAGGGAAAATTTAAGAGTTAATTTAGGTTTTGAATTTGGTATTTTTGAGGTTTGTTTTATGAGTTGGAGCTCGAAATCGAAGGTTCGTACAAACAAGCCATGGAGGACGAAGCACCCTGTGTTTTGATCGGCAATGAATTTGGGCTGTGTCCGAATTGCCGTTTTTGCCCATGTTTTGTTTTCTTTCGGATTTTTAAGTGCTTTTTAAGTAGGGGTATTTTGGGAATAACACTAAAAGTGTTGAGCCGGCTTAAATGAAATCCAGCTTCAAGTTTATACTACCAAATCACATGTATTTTTTTTTTTTTTTGTATTTTTTAAGGTCATATGTAGTAAGAGAAATGATTGTGTGTTATTATTCCATTTTATTTAAAAACAAAAAAAACAAAAAAGAGTGAAATGATTGTGTGATTTGTAACAATATAAGCAAATATCAATGTTAATTAAATTCCTTAAAAAAATTCACATTAATAAAGGATTAAGGATGTATTTAACTATTCATTACGTAGAAATTTAGTTTTTGCAATTTTTGATAATTACTTGGAAATTTTGTTTAGCAATGGTTAAAAGCATTGGTTTTCATTTAAAAGGATTTTCTTATAAAAAATAAAAAGTACAGTTGAATTTATGATATTGTGCTTACTAAATAAGTATATATAAGTACATGAATTTATTTTAAACATATGATATACATCTAAACATACCCTCTTACAAATTTATAATTTTTATGACTTAAAATTATCAACTATAAATAATTTAAAAATAAAAATAAAAACCTTAAATTTTCATGGAGTAAAAGAATCAAAAGTGGTGGTTTGATTATGAGTAATAGTGATAGAGGTCACGTGGTTTTGTGCAATAGACAACAAAAACTGGTTTTGATGGTAGTCATGAACTTTTTGATTTCCAAATAAGTCTATATACGAGGCATTACTCGTGGAAATAGGAGTTAAAATGTTTGTGCCTTTGCATGATGATAAAAAATAAGAATAACGGTACAACAATGCCAATGATAAATAACGTGAAAAAACTTCGAACTCATTGGACCTAGTCGGTTGACTTTTAAACACAAGGTCCTTACTTGTAAAATCGTAACAACTTAACATGCGAAGTAGCACATTAAAAAAACAGTACTTTTAGGATTATGTCACTTGCTACATTTGTTGCCACATCTTGTTAAAGTGGTCAATTATGAGCCGTGATCAATCATTTTTACATAAACTAATCACTTTTTCTTCGCCAACAATACTAGACATCATGTTTCTCAAGGGAAAAAAAAATACTAGACATCATAGTTGTGGCAAAAATTGTGTCGCTTATTCCTCTTGACAAAAAAGAAAGGGTTAATAATAATAATAATAACAATAACAACTTATAATTAGTGGCAAAGTCAAGACTTGACTTCAAAGAGCAAAATTTATAATTAATATAAGTGTCTCCATACATTTACAGATATATATAGAAACAAGTACATAACGCACGGACACAACGCATACACATCTATATAATACTTAAGAACAATCATAATAATAAAATGATGCTTATGCCAATACAAATCCGTATTTTATGTTAGAAAATCCGTTAAAAATAGCATATTTATTATATTTTATTTATTTGTTAGGATTTTTATATATTAATAAAAATCATGTTGTAATTATTTAATATTCAAAATTTCACTTATAATTCTCATGCAATAACTGTTATTAATTAGGTAAAAATCTCAAGTACAGCTTATGTTAGTTTTGTTAATTATAAAATAATTAAATTATTACAATTTAAAACCAAATAGTAACTGTAAGATCACAATTTGGGTCCCTAGCCCAAGTGATGAATGAACTTAGGTCCAAAAAGCCCAATACAATAAATTTGTAGAGAGTGGGTTGGAAAACTGGGCTTTAACGAGTTAGACAACAAGTATAATGGATTCAGGTGACAAAAAAAGAAAGATAAACTAATTTAATCTAAAGAAAATCATCCTCGGTATAGTCCGAGAATATCAGTTCTTATATATTTCTTTCAAGCTTGATGACAAAGTCAGTT
Source organism: Quercus variabilis (assembly GCA_030445155.1). Lineage (NCBI taxonomy): Eukaryota > Viridiplantae > Streptophyta > Magnoliopsida > Fagales > Fagaceae > Quercus > Quercus variabilis. The sequence continues at coordinate 57,024,422 of CP129446.1, forward strand.
CTTAATGGCTACAATGTTTTTCTCTTAGTTTTTTGATCCCTCTCTCTTAGAGTCTCTTTTCCATTTTATACTCTCTTCCCCTTTCATCTCCACCTTCCATGTGCAAATCAAATTGTAGATGTTGATCTTTGTCCCATCAGCACCTTCCTAAAGTCTTTAAGTAGTAGCTGTAAGGCTAAAAGTTACTATTCAAGTATCACTTCCTCATCAATGCGATCAAAGAGTTAGCTATAAAGTATTTAATGCAGTGGTAGTAGCTTTCCATTTAGATATTTCATGACCTTTCTCTGTCATGTTCCTTCCTGATACTTATCCTCATTCATGGAACGATCCAGAATGTTACTCTTGATGGCAGACCATACCCTCTGACCTTGGCTCTGCTCAACCAAGAGGGATTCTTCCTCGGACCACCCTTCTGGACAACCTTAACCAGATTTCACCTCTTCACTTACTAACACGGTTCCTCATGAAAGTGTTTACCCATTCTCGAATTATTTAACGTCCTCGGATTGGGCCCCTGGCCCAATATATACATAAATATGGGCTTTTGGGCCTAAGACCCCTACAGTAACTATAAGAAGCTAAGAGTACTAGTGTTATTAGGCATGGTATGAGGAGTATGAAGGCCCAAGTGAAAATCAGCTTGATCCAAGTAGGCCTAAATGGCCTTAAAAAATGGCTTTTTTCCTGAAGAGTTGGATAGCTCAAGGAAGACTCTCGAATAAGGACTGCGCGAGAAAAGTGAGATGAAGACCATATGAGGCCGGAATATGGGAGCCAAGGGAGGCAATAGTGACTAGTATGGATAAGGAGGAACGGAAGTTTTCCAAAGAAGCATTCATCACATCCGCATTGAATACACTATACCAACCATACCAGCCACATTAGTGGCTGAATGACACCTAAACAGTGCTAGAACAGCCAATAATCTACTTAGCATGGCCTCAAAAGGGAGGATGTGATAAGTATCCTAAAGGTGGATCCCTAGTGAACAAAGATCAAATCCTTAATTCTAGAAAGAAAATACTTACCTTTGTAATCCATCAAATGTAAAAGGCTCCTCGACTATTCCGGGGAAAGATAAATTTAACTTCTGACCCTTAATCAACTTGGTTTTACCTATTTTTATTGCATTTACTTTCTTTTTTTGATATAGTATATCATTTAGGAGTCCAAGTGTTGGTCCGTAAACCCATATTTACAAATTAATTGTAATGGCCTTGATCCAAGCCCAATCATTAATTGGGCCTCGAATTTCTACCCCATATAGTAACCATTTTATGCACACAATTCCACTTATAATTCTCATGTAATGACTTTTATTAATTAGTAAAACTTCAAGTACAATTTATGTTGGTTTTGTTACTCATAAAATGTTTAAATTATTACAATTTAAAATCAAATAGTAACCATTATGCATGTACTTTATGTTAGCAAATAGGGGTGTCTAGACTCAACCATGGCCCGAAAAACTAACCAACCTGCCCAACGTCGACCCAATCCGAAACTCTAGTCGGTCAATGACGGGTTTTCAATTCCAAGAACTGACATCAGCGGGTCGAGTGGCGGGTTTGCTTCTCCAAAACCCAAGCAACCCAAACCCGACCGAAACTATATTAAAAAACCAGCCAAATCCGACAAAATCAAGCTAAATCCGATGAGATCTCGACCCAACCTGGCAAGATCTTGACTAGATCCGACTAGATCTCGAACAAGGTTGTGGGATTTGGCCAAATCCGGCCAAATCCCAGTAATTTTTAGCCCAAAAAAAAATGCAAATTTTGGCGACATTTTGTAGATTCCAACGACCAACCGAACCGACCAACGCTCACCCTCACCTAAAACTAACTCAATTGATTGATGCCGGCGGTCAGTTTTAGGTTCCTCCACCCTCCGCTCAACGCCAGCGAGTCGAGTCCAAGTTAGGTCCAAAACCGACCTAACCCGACCCTTGGATAGGCCTATTAGCAAATAATGTGCATGAACGTTAGAGTTTAATAAAATTGTGGATTTTGTTATATTATTGTTTCCAAATTTTGTTACTCACTCATTTTCTTATGCAAAAAAATTCATAACATAAAAAAAAAAAAAAGAGTTCAACACTTTTGAAAGGTAATATTCTTTCTCTTCAATTAAAGGTTAAAACGTTTATTTCTTATGTTCTACTCTTATTTTGTGTGTGTGTGCGCGCGCACACGTGAGTGCGTGTGTGTGCGCACGTGAGTGCGTGTGTGTGCGCACGTGAGTGCGTGTGTATTTGTATTGATACAAAAATGTATGCATATGTATTAATCACTTTGGAACATAATTTGAAAATAACATGATCTTAGATTTCTCTTTCCAACAATGCAAAACATTAACAAAAATTCAACTTGAACTACATAAAGTTCAAAATATATGATTGTCATATGTATATTATAAAATTTTAAAATATATATATATAGGGGTTTGGATGGAGCCAGCGGGTAATGCACCCCCCCCCCCCTTCCCCAAAAAAAATCGTCCAGGCTCCGCACTTGGCATAAGATAATAACAACAACAGTATCCGTGTCTTGATGATACTTACAGTTAATTAATCTTTGTCTTTTTCTAATTACATAAGTATTTAATAGTTGATTAATTTAAGTGTGATTCAAGAATAAATACAATATATGTAAAGAACAAGAATCAATTGTAGTACAAGAGTTTGAAGTCTTTTATTGCCCTTGATTCTCTCTTTTTTGGATATGTTTTCCTTGATACTTTTTGGCACTCAAAAATAAAAGATTGTAGTGCATGAGCTTGCTTACTGAAAGGTTTTTGTTTAAGTGTTTTTGTTTATTTTGAACTTTGGACACATTAGGATTTGTTGATGCCCATTTTTGCAAATCCGTACCCATAGGCCCATGAGGAAGAAAGCCCAGTAAGTTGCAAGACGCAAAAGCCCATACAAAGGAAAGCCCAATGAAAAGCAAGGCCTAAAGACCCACCAAGAAGACCGAAGAGTAAGAAAGGTCTAAAGAAAGAAGTGCAAGTGAAAACAATCTACAGCAAAACGCAAAGTAGAATACAAATCTGCCACAGAATACAGCTTTGATGCAAAATATAGTTCTCCGGCAGAATGGCTTCGACAGATGAAGATAAATTGGGTCCAAGACCCTTTTAATCCAGTCAACATTATTTGGCCCACAAATGCCCAAATCCTTTTGTATAAAAAAGATAGACGTGAAAACTGATATGAAGAAGCACGATGAAAAGAAACAAGGAACGATAAAAAGTGTTAGCAACAGGAATCATGTTAAGGAAAGAAAAGCCAAACCAAAGGAAATGACAAGCGCAGTAGGAAACGCATGAGGAAATGAGACAAAAAACACGCAACAGAATGAAACAGAACTAATCTGCTACGGCAGAAATGGTGTGGGAACAAAAGAAGACAAAAACAAAAGAGTTGAAGCACCACCAACCTATACCCAACCAATACAAGGGAGGTGGGCCCACGGTCAAAGGGATTTAGAGGGCGTGGTTTGGTGGTGGGGGGAAAAGGGGGTCTATATTTGATTTCCTGCCATGACTTCTTTTGGGAATATACCTTGCTATGATGGTATCTTACCCAAAAAAAGTAATAGATGGTTAGGATCATTTGATGCATGCCATAGAACTAGGTAGTGAGGTAACTCAATCCTTATCCATTTGAATCTAGAGGTAGAGGTATATAGCAAGAACAAACAAAAGGGAATTTTGTCATGAAATGAGTAGTAATGCAGCAAACATGTACTAGAGCAATGACAGTGGTCGGGGCAACCAATGGGTTGGTGGGTAGTCTTGAAAGAACGCCCACAACAAACCAAAAACAATTGGTGAAGCCCTAAGGGTAAAAAAGAGAAATCTCATTGAATTAGCTCACTATAAAAGGAAGAGAGAGTCATGGATAAGAGGGAGGACCGAATGGGGAAGCACCTAAAGGGAGAAACCCATGGTAAGAAAGTAGTAAGCACCTAGGAGAGGCACCCAAGGAGAGAGGGATCCAAAAGGGAAAAGACTCAAGTGAGAAAAACAACCCACGGCAAGATAGTAGTTAGAAACTAAGAGTTAAAAAAAAAAAAAAAAAAAAAAAAAAAAAAAAAAAAAAACAGAGAGAAAGAAAGAAAGAAAAAGAAGAGAGAAAACACAGTAAAAATAAGGGCATGCATCAATAGACTATCTTTTCCCTCCCTCTTAGCAAACCCACTATTTGAAGTCTCCAAAAGTAATAGCTAGTAGTCATTTAGGCCTATTTTCCAAAATGCACAATTTTGATAACAAAACCCTATGACAAGGTTGTTCAAGTTGAGATTTGGATTCTTTCTTGGTTTACTTATTCTATGGGAAGATTCAATATTTGGTTTCGATTGCAAATATATTTTATTTCTCTCATTATAACTTATATCTGCTATATTTAGTCATTCTGCTGTAGCATGTTTTTATCACGTTTGGTGCATCAGTTGTCCTGTTGTGGTATCTTTACTTATTGTACTAATTATTCTGCTATAACACATTTTCATTATATTTACCGTGTTAGCTATTATATTAGCTAAACCTTTTCTGCTGAAACTTTCTTCTTTATTAGTTATTACGTGCTTTACTTTTGACACAAGCTAATCATTATCCTGCCATAAGTATATATATACATGTATCTTGTTTCTCATGTCCTTCAGAATATATTTTATAGATGTATATGTGAATACGTATAAGTATATTTACAAATATGTGAATATGCTAACCTATTTAAACTAACATTTGTTTGATGGGTATTTTCTTTGGGTTTTAGATTTGTTTATATGCAGATAATAGAAAAGTATTTCTGCAGTAAAAATGAAGAGTAGTAATTCACATTGCAAAAGGCTTTACTGCATGGCAGAAGGCTTTAAAGCACAGCAAACAGCTTTAATGCACAGCAGACAACTTTATTGCACAACAGAAGGCTTTACGGCAGAAAGCTTTACTGCACAGTAGAAAGCTTTATTGCACAGCAGAAGGTTTTACTGCACAGCAGACAGTTTTACTACACGGCAGAAAGTTTTTCTGCATAGCAGAAAAGTTAGACATGTGACAGAAACTGGAAAAAAGTTCCTTCTACGCAGAATTAGAGGATACGCTCACTTTGCAGCGTCTTCCCTTGGACTTAGACTCAACGTTTGTGCACAAACTGGCAGCAGCAGAATGGTACTTTAGAGCCCATTCCGCGGAGCGCCAAGCCCAACTTCCTTCTTAGAAAAAGCCTAAACTAAGTTTTGTCTAATAACATCAAGACATGTGTCTAAGATACAAGAAACGTAAAAAGAACCCTCAACAGGATTTAATTAGGTTGAGAGCCTTATAGCTAAATTGATACCTCCTACTCTTTCTAAAAGAGATATCCATGATTCAACTCTCCCTCTTTCATTGTTTATATATATATATATATATATATATAAACTCAATCAAAAAAAAATTTCTTTTAAGCCTAAAATCCAGTTGGCTCACACTAATTCAGCCTCCATTCTAAGGTAGGGGTTGACATTAGCCAAGCACCCAACCCTCAAGAAGGGGGGAATTCACAAGGTACAAAAATGTATATAAAAAAATTTATTATTTCATGAAACTTTTCTAGATCAATACACTAACTAAGATTTTCATTTAAAAAAAAAAAAACCAACGATGTCATTTGTATAGCTCATTGTTGAGGTACAAATTTTCGAGCCTTAATTTCATTAGCCCACTCACAAAAAATACCCACACAAGCCTATAAATTATTTTGAGCCCACATAAATATTTCCCACATATTACTCAAATATTCTCCACGTTATTAGGCTCTCACAAATATTTCCTATATAAAGCTCCATAAATTACCTTGGTCCCTCTCACAAATATTATCCATTGTATCCCACATATTACCCAACTTAGATTTTCCACAAATAATACTTATCATCTTACTACCAAAATTGGGTCACAAAATTATGCTATCTCCACACAAAAAAAAAAACCCAAAATCATTTAACTTGTGGGCAAAGCCTAAAAGCCCAACAAAACCTTTTTACAAAGTCTGCTACAATGCAGCATCTTTAAAGCCCGCTATGATGCGGCATCTCCAAAGCCCACTATGATGCAACATCTCTAAAGCCCGTTACGATGCGACATCTCTATAGTCCGCTACGATGCGGCATCTCTAAAACCCGTTATGATATGGCAATATTTTTACAAAATCCTACAAAACCCAAATGCTAATTTGGCACATATTTTCATAAAACCCAAATGCTAATTTGACACTTATTTTTAAAGCTCAAATGCTAATTTGGCACTTATTTTACAAAGCCTAAATATTAATTTGGCAACTATTTTACAAAGCCCAAACATTAATATTTGACACCTATTTTACAAAGCCCAAATGTTAATTTGACAATTATTTCATGAAGCCCTAATGCTATTTTGGCACATATTTACAAAATCAAGTATTATTTTAACACTTGTTTTACATATACTAAATCCCTCACTCATGGGAAATATAAATTGCTCATCTCTCAAAAAATATTTCTTTCACAAAATTTATGGGGACTATGCTTATTTTTCCATAATCAACTAACTACAAAAGCCTATGAATATCACCCATGGCAAAACTCTTCATTTTGTAGTGATAACCAAGCCCAAAGGAGCTCAACTACAAAGCCCAACTGAGCCGGCCCAGTCCACACACAAATCCCAGTAGATGGAGGTCACGTGAGCTAACCAGCCAAATTTCAACATAACTAAACAGCTGGAGCCCATTCACATCAAGTCCCAACTTGTCCAATCATATTAGAAGAGGACACGTGTTCATCAAGGGTTAAACCCTTCCTTTACAAGCTGAAATTCTATCATTTCTCATGTGACAAAAAGCTGAAACTGACATGATAAAAAACTAAGAAGCTTCAATCAGCTGTCCCTTCTTTCTTCTCTAACCCAAACAGTCAAGAACTAAGAGCAGCCATGACCAGACCATTAAAGCTCCTGAAACAACATGAAGACAATTCATTTTTGTACTAAAAATGTGTATTCTCAGGTTCATGAACCAAGCACATGAACTCCAAATGGGGAAAGTTAGGGAAATGTGGTTTGGAGGGCATCAAGGGGATCCAAGCAGAGTTCCCAACAAGGGTACCAAGATTGATACCTAGCTTGAGGTAATACAATTTGCCCTAAGGAGCTTTGATTCTAACAGCAGCATAGCCAAAATCATTAGCCTAAAGCATACTTTAATCCCATCAGCCAAGGCCAATCAGCATTCAATGCTAAGTCAGAATCCCAACTATAATTGCCCAAAACAACAAGAACCTTCTAAAAGTTGAGCTTACCACTCTTAGCTAAAATCCTAGGAACGATTCTCTAAGGATTTTCTAAAGATTAAGGGAGATTTAGCAGAGGTTATTTGCAAATTACCCCCTAAAACCCAACTATAAAGGGAACTCTCCGTTAATGCTTCACCAACTAACTAAGACATACACCAATAAAGAAGAACCCTTCCTTAGCTTCTTTGTCTTAGTCTATTATAAACTTTAGCAAAGTTCTGAATCACTGAGCTTTTAGCTTCAAGCATAGAAACTGAGTTCTCCAGCTCCTAGGTCAAAAACACCCCTTATACTTCCACTTAAAAACACTCAGCAATCCCCAACAGAAAGTCCCAACAGTCTTACTGTACACTCTCACTCATTCCTCATACTACTCACTAATGATTCCCTCTACTCGCTACATATACTATATCCACAAGCATGCCATGGCACCATAATGATCTTACTGCGCTAGCTAGAATCTCTCTCTCTCCTTTCATCTCGCACTAAGTTTTTCTCATTATTTGTCATAATGGAACCCATGATGTTCACTTATTCATTTACTATTAATGGTTATGATGTAACTGTTACTATTGCATTTTTTCCTTATATTTTTATATTAGAAGACTCTTCTCCAGAGCTAACAAATGATAAGTTTGAAAATGTAGATATTTTCCTTAATCTGTGAAATAGCTAACAGTTGGGAGTTTATTCTATTTTTGCATTATTTTACCGCTGGGCTATTTTCTGCAGAAATATTCTACCGTTGGGCCATTTTCTGCAGAAACATTTTACCACTAGGCTATTTTCTACAGAAACGTTTTACCGCTAGGCCATTTTCTGCATAAACATTTTACCGCTAGGCTATTTTCTACAGAAACGTTTTACTGTCGGGTCATTTTTTGTAAAATGTTTTTTAATCATGCTGACGTGTCTGCTGTAGGGATTGTTTATGGGTCATTCTTGTTAGTCTCAACCTAAGCCCAAGGCATAAAATACAATGAATTCTTTGGATCTTCACCGATAGCCTTTGAGCTATGCATTAAGCCCAACTTTGAGTTTCGGTTTAGACCTCCAACCCAATATCAATCTTATTTGTCGAAAGGGAAACTTTTTTGCCCCCGACACTCATTAATTATGGCAATAAGGCAACATCCCATATTAGACATTATTCTTGCAATATAATCAATGAAGATCATATAATTCCTTTTTAATTCCAAATTTTTATCATTAGCTGTAAGGGTGTTCATGAAACCGCAAAAACCATACTAAAACTGCCCGCAAAATGACATAATTGCACCGCAAGTAATAGTGCACAACACCACATGGTGCAATGCAGTTTGCAGTTTTATAATAAGAAAACCGCACAAACCGCACCGCAGTGCACCACACTACACCCTCTCTATATATTAATATATTTATTTTTCAATATTAAATATATTATTAATAGTTTAATAACCCTAGTTTTCAAAAAAAAAAAAAAATAGTTTAATAACCTTAGCAAGTGTTGATAAGAAAAGTCAGCCCAAAATAAAGAAAAATTAGCTCAATAATTTAAAACTTAGCTTAAAATAAAGAATAAAGGGAAAATAAATCAGTTTTGGGTTGAACTAGAAAAACCCAAAATTTGAAAAATTTACTGTCTTAAATTCGCATCTTATACATCATACCACACATGTGACTGCTAAAATGAGGTGCGTTGTGGTTAAACTCTAAACCGCACCACAGTGTATCACACATATGACTGCAAAAATTAGGTGCAATATACTTATGGTTTTGACTAAACCGCACCGCAAAGTGCGAAGCTAAAAATAGCTAAAAACTGCACTACACTGCGAACACCCATACCTATAAGGGTGTGAATGGGTCAGGTTAAGAGGTTATTTCAACCCAATGGGGGGTTAAAAATAATCAAAACCAACCCAACTCACATGAATCAAGTTAGACATGGGTTGTACAAATTTTTTTAATTACCATTATTATTATCATTAAATTGAATATTAGAACAACACTACAACAAAACTATTTTAAATTTTAATAGTGATTCAAAGTTCAAGCTAACTCATGAGATAAGATGGAGATTGAAATGAGGAGAACTCAGGGTTTGGATTTTATTTAGGAAGAAAGACCAAAAAGTAAATAATAAAATTGTATAATATATTTTTTAAAATTTAAATATATATTAAATATAAGTGGGTCATGTCAGGTTAGGCGGATTTGTAAACTTTATGACCCAAACCCAACTTGACCAATTGCAAGAAGAATTTCACAGCCCAACCCAATCCACCAACCCCTAAAAACAAACCCAACCCAGTGGTAATTGGGTTGGATCGGGTCTATTTTGGTGGGTTGGCGGATTGGTTGCACACCCCCTACTTAGCTGCCCTAGGGTTGCCTAGGTTCAAAGAAGTGAAAGATATGAAAAAGCTATTTATTTGAAAACAAATTTCTATGAGAAACAGTAGATCACCCCTACATATTACTAATTTTTTAGGGTATGCCAAATATTGCTTACAGATAAAAGACATTTGTCCATTTCAAGAGTTAGGACATTATTATTCAATTTTTGGAAGTAACAACTTGATTTCATATCTGATCACCAGAGCCCTAGGCTGTCCTTTATACAATACCAGTTTTCAGATTCAGAATGTTTATCTTCAATACACCCATAGAGCATTTTACAGGCTCCTAGACTACAATGAAGTAGAACAAAACTTAAAAAGAAAAGAAAAAAAGCGCCAGCAACTGCCGCAAGAGAAGGCATAGTCCGCCAACCTGGGTAGTCAGGACCTGAACATGATTTCAAGATTCCTACTTGATACAAAAACTTTCCAATTATAACTACTACTAATGCTACCAACCAACCCACCGAAGGGTATTCTTCAAGTTCCTCAACATTGCTGTACACTTAGAAGTCCTGCAACATTGTGCCAGTTAACTCATTGATAATGCAGAATAGAGCAAAACCTGACTGAAAAATAAGAAGATATACCCACCATCTTCATAAGAGGGCCTGTCCATCTATTCCACAAGAATCAAGATGTTTTTTCTTTTACATGGTAAGGGTTGGTTACTCTTCACTGTGACATGGAATCCCCAGATGCTGCAAGCAGCTTTGCATCCAAGTCGTTAGCAGCAGAGTAGTCCACTGCAGAATTACCTAGCAAGGAACATTATCCATTAGAAAATTACTACTAGATATGATATACAAAAAGCACACTCAACAATGCTAGCACTGGACTAGGATCTATTACTGAGGAAAGAGTCAGTTGATGTCCGCTTTGGTGATGTGCTTCCCTTCAAATCTGCAATCATGAAATTAATTGAAAATCTTCTTGTTGGCCACAACAGAGAAGGCTAAATACACAAGCAGGTCTACCAAAATTACAGAGTTTGGATTGTTTACAAAGTGAAGTACAGGTTGCAATATCATTTATCTGACACTTGCTATTGTTGATATTATCAGAAAAGGATTTCATTTGAAAAACCAGGTACAGATCTTAACCAAGATGGGGATGTCAAGTACAAACTTAATTGAAGAAAAATTGATAATCCAAGCATGCACCATTCTAAGCCAATATACAAGCATCTTTAACCTTGTCAGTTAAAATTTAAGGTATAATAACACAGTGAATTAATGTCCTTGTTTCAAACATTACAAGTTTGGCAAGCCCCACAAAAGCCACCTTTGTGTGCTTATTTTGGCAGGCCCCACACCCAAAAAAAAAAAAAAAAAAAAAATTCCCCCTCCTTTTATACCGTACTTTCAGCAAATAACAATTCGTAAAACACATCCAAATAAACTTTTTTTTTTTTTTTGAGAAACATCCAAACGCACACTAAATGTATAAGACTGCTAAATGTTGAGTCATATTAGGTAAGCTTATAATTTAATAGCTTCTGCCTCATGGGCAGTGCACAAGCATCATACAAGCAGAAAATGATTTAAAATTAGTTAATCATACTTGAAAAAAAAAATGTGACCACTAAGTTAAAAAGGTAGCAATGCATTATCATGATATAATTTCCCTAATAGCTTTGTTTTATCAAGAAGGGAAAAAGAAAAGAAAGAGAAATTTATAGTCAACTAGAACGAATTTACCATACCAAAAGTATTATGCAACCCTTTGACAGCATCAAAGTTCTTGTATGTATAGCCAACAAAATTAAGATCTTTAGGAGTTAAATGCATCTGCCAACAAAGTCATAGCACAATAATAAGATGCCTAACGATAAGTACACAAAAGCATTAAATGAGAACATATTCAAGTAAGCATGACTCTTATATGTTATGCATATACTGGCCAAAAAAAGTTCCTACGCAGATAGGCAACGTTAGTGACAAAGTTATGATGTAGCCTGAGGAAGAGATGCACTGGAGCTTAAGGGCTGAATATATGTCCACCAAATGAGAACAGATGGTTTACAACTTTGGACCAAAATTCCATGGCCCCATGCTGCACACTAATTGTATATGTCTTATTCTTCTCTTTCTCACTCCCCCACTCCACCCCCACCCTCTTTCTCTTGAAGAAGAATGGGTTCTTTTCACCAATATATCTACCGTATATAAGGAGAATATAATGCCAAAAGGAAATCTACATAAGGTAACATTTGAGCCAATATTTGAATAAGGCAATTTCACAAAATGGGGACCACACCAAACTAATTTTATGGAATCAATTTTAGGTTCTATTAGCACCGTTTCAAGTTCTTGTCATAAGTAATAGCATGGCTATGCTTTGTTCCATTTACATGGATGGGCTATTACCATATAAAACACTGTCACACAGAATGGGGCCATCTAATTTCATAAGATAGTGCATCCTTACCTTACATGTTCATGATGTTTGGACAACATAGTTGGAATGACTAGAGAACCTTGTTGGTTTATTTCCACGCTTTCCTTTTCATTAACTTCCTGGTACTCTTTTATTTATCTATTTATTCAAACTCACCCTCACTCCCATGCCTAAAAAGTCTAATGACTGTCCGTCATTGGCTGAAGCACATTTTATCTCTTGTTTTGGCTTTTTATTTAAATCAAGAAATACTTAACAAGCACATGTATAAGTTATTTTATATTTGCCAATAGGATTTTATCGCCCATTTGTGCAAAACATTGCATACCTTCCTCATAGGTCCGGATCCAGTTCTTGATGGTGTAGGATTTTTCACCTATGCCACAATTAAAATTTTTGTCATGGCCATGGTACAACAGGCATCATACTGAACAAAAGCAAAGATCTAGAAAGATCCATTTAAATAGAAGAAAGATTGCAATCAAATATCATAAACATGGTGACATTTTTTTTATAAAAAAGCATGCAAACAAAAAAGATTGATAAACTACCCCTCTTGTTCCAAAAGCTTAAGTGAATAAAAAAAGTGAATCACTTAAACATTATTCTTGCAGTCCCCCTCACATTTGGGCACAAACTTCCCCTCTATAAGTGGCACCTAACACATGGAATTTTTAACCTTTTAAATGGGAAGTAGAGCAAAGGTATGGTTCAAACTCAAGACCTACCGCTTTGATATTAAAAACTACCGTCCAAAAACTAAATCTAAAAAGAAATGGTGAATTTAATCACTTTAAAATTACTCTTAGAAGGATGATAACAAGCTATTTTTTATCATGTAAAGCTTAATTATAGCATTCAAATACCAAATCCATTACGTACCCAACCAGCATGCACCCTGGTCCTAAATTTTAAACATACTAGTAAGTTACTAGTGCAATGCACAGATAATGTTATAATGTTTTATGTAAGATGGTTTTGGAGAATGTTGTATACGTACTGTAGCATAATTGTTATAAAACTTTAATAAAAATGAGTTCATCATAAAAAGAAACAATAATAAACTGCACATACATATCCATTATAATTATTCAATTGAAGTAACGAGAAATTAAAAAAAAAAAAAAAAAAAAAAAAAAAAACTTTGGAAGAATGTTATAGAATAAAAGTTGATATAGAATATATCTTTCTCTTTCTCCTTAATTTTAAAACAAAATACACATACCAAACACCCACAGTCAATAACATCATTTACAAAACCCACAAATCTATAATGTCCAACCTTAACATTAAAATCGTAATTGCCATTGTCGCTCAATATAAAATGCAACCCTCCTTCCTTGGTTGTAGCCAACTCATACAGGTTAGGATTAAATGAAACAATAATGTTAGAGCTAGATAGGTGTTGTTGAAACATTTAAGGTAAATGACATTGTTTTTTGTCGATATATTTGACATGGGGTGGCATGAAGGACAATGAGTAGGTATATATAAGGACTTGTTTGGTAAGAGTATTTAAATATAATTTTTTGTTTTGCAATCCATAAAATGGTGGGTCCCACACTTGAATTTATTGTTTGGCTAATATTTTCTAAATACAGTTTTCAAAAACTTGTATCCTATTTTCCTAATTTAGAACATGATTTTGAAAACAGCTAAGGAGGTATTTTCAGGATACAAAAAATATTTTTAACGACATAGTTATAAATAAATTGAAAACAGTGGACCTTACATATTTGTCCAAAGTCTTTTATCCCTTAAATTAATGGGCTTATCTTTATCACAAAAAGAATTTTCACATTTCAAATTTGAAACTTATCATTAAAAAAAAAAAAAAAATTGATGAGCTCTATTCCATTATCATTATCCACACACACAAAAAAAAAAAGAAAAAAGGTAATTTATTGATTTTACACGTTACTTTTTGTAAATATTTTTTTAAACATAAATCTCAAAAATAGAAATTATTTTTTGTTTTTAGTATTTTGAAAATTGTTCTTAAAAGTGGGAGCCAAACCTGTAAAATATAAAAATTATTATCTGAAAACTAGTTTCAAGTTCAATTTTTTTTAAAAAAAAAAATTTTTATACTGTTTTGAAAACAAAAACAAAAATTCCTTCACCAATCAGGCCCTAAAGAGGTAGAAGTGAAAGAGGTAAAAATGGTGAATTAAAATGCTAAGAGTTTTGTGTGTATATGTGAAGAACGAAAAGTTTTGAAACATTGAACCAAATGACACAAAGAATATTTATTTTTTAATTAGTAAAGTCTTGAAACATTGAACCAAATGAAACAAAAAGTCAATATTTAATTTGTTCTTATCTCTGAGGTGGCACTTGAGAGAATATTTCAATTTTTTTTGCCTGGAATGCGCCACTTGGTAAAACCTCATGCTCTCCCACATGAGGTCTCTGCTTTTATATATATATATATATATATATAGCTAGGTTTAAAATTTTATATGAAAAAAAAAAAAAAATTCTCATTCAGAAAGAAAGAAGGAAAGAAAGAAAGCTTCATTACCTCAATCCTCAGTACCTCTGTATTATATATATATATATATATAGCTAGGTTTAAAATTTTATATGAAAAAAAAAAAAAAATTCTCATTCAGAAAGAAAGAAAGAAAGAAAGAAAGAAAGCTTCATTACCTCAGTCCTAGTACCTCTGTAAAGAATCCTTATCTTAATAAAATTTTAAAAAATAATAACAATAAAATCAAATCTACTCAAAAGTAGAATGTCAACTCCTTGTGTGACTAGGGAGACAACAAAAAGAATGGTGATTTCCTTTTTATGATCAATAATGGAAAAGGCCTTATCTCATTTAACACATAATTACGCTCCGTTTGTTTCGATGAAAAACCTTATGTAAAGATAGTTTTCCGTGTTTTCCAGTGTTTGGTAGCATAAAAAAAAGATAAGTCAAAGGAAAACTATTTTTGGTCAACATAAAAAGTATGGCTTATTTTTAGAGATTGTTTTCCACTAAATTTTCTTGGAAAACAACTCTATCTCACAGCAAACTAAATAAGGGAAGTTAAGAAGTTGTTTTTCAACTCATTTAAAATTTCTACTAAACATTGAAAAATGAGATAGTTTTATTGAAAATGAATATTGGAAAATGGCTTATTTTCTAGAAAACATCATTGTTGAAACAAACAGAGCTACAAGAAACTATTGCATTCAACAATTCAATTGAAAGTCAAACACAACTACCAACCAATGGTCTCTTGCCAATGATGAAGGATGAATTTGTGACACATTACCTCATCGAATTTCATAAAATTTTGTGTATCAAGTTCCCCATTGACCTCTGGCTTAAATGCTGCCTCCATTTCATAGAGTTTGTCCCATACCACATCTTTGAACCAGGGATGAGCCTGGCAAAGGTACCATTGAATTTTTTTTTTTTTTACAAGTTAGAACAATATTAGAATGAAAAGTTTTAAATATAATAGAGTGAGAGAGAAAGAGAGAGAGAGAGAGAGCATACTTTAATTTGGTCTGCCCCTCCAGTGCCAAGCCTATGTTCAACATCACAAAGCAATCTACAGATCAGATCCTTTGCTTCAGGTGTCAATCTTGCCTCATCTGGAAACTTTAAATGATGTTTCCAATGCACAATCTAACATATATTAAGCAATATGTCAAGGAACTCATCACATACAACTTAACTTTAAATAATTAACAACAGAAATAGGAATATGTTACAAACTTTACAATAATTAATAGAGAATGACTTAATAAGGAGTAGGGGAAAGACAAAATGACCACAAAAAAGGAAAGGTGGGAAAATATCTAATCAATGGTTTTCTTAAGTAACTCTATGATTCACATCTACCAAAACTCCACTATGTTGTGTTGCTAATAATGCAATTTCTTTGAAGTTTAAATTTAGTTAAATCCTCATGCCCATTTTGTCTTGTCTTGAGTTTGAAGGGGTCATGTTCCTTTCCCTTCCCCATATGATATTAATGAACCAGGCAAGATGTTTATTCACCTCTAACAAAAGAAACATTCATAAAATGCAACAAAAGCACATTCTCCTGAAACATCAATTATAGCGCAGTACATTATTATAGAAAGTTAAATTTTCACTAGGCTTCATGTAAATTCCAAAGTCCGATTTTGATGCTAAGGTTGAGAAACTAAAAGTCTTTGGTGTCACACCAGAGTTCTTCAAATCCAACCCACCAAAGGGATTTAAAAAGGAGAAAAACCACCTCTCATTGTGTAGCCCATAGCCAATGGCCTTCCAAGGGACGGAAAAGAAAAAATAGCTATTTATTTATAATAAATTATAACTAATTATATCCAAGAAAAACTATATAAATCCATCTCAAGGTGATAATAAGCACTTTAATATTATTAAAAGAATTGATGAATGATTAGATTCACGATTTTCTATTAGCTTAAGCTTTTGCAATAATACTAGATGCTAGAACACAAGTGTTCTACATTTATTAGATTTTATTTTTTTCCTTCGAAGAGGAGAGGAGATTAGGGTAGGGAGAGGACTTATGGTCAATGGCTAGCCCAGCCGTAGGACTGAAAAGTACAAAAGGAGGCATTAAATTAATAAATAAATAAAACATGTCAGAATAAAGCAAGAGGAAAAAATAAGTATGGCATATCAAATAGGATAACCTGCAAGCTAATTAGACATCATATGTTTCAGCTGAAAAGTTAAAATCAAAACAAGTGCTTTTGGCAAATTAACCTTTCTGCAAGCTGTTACTGGATCATCGGAATAAAATGGGGGATAGCCGACCAGCATCTCATACATTATTGCACCAAGCGACCACCTGCAACCAGGAAACTAGATAAGAATTCAGGGAAGGCTTAAACAAGGAACAACACTAGTTTACTCGTCAAAGAAAAAAAAAAAAGGTATTACTTTAATCTCCATCTGTAAGTGTGTGAGTATTCCTCTATACTTCACAATAATTTGTCCCTATAATGATATAGAAGAGCCATCTTCAACCTCCAAAGCAAAAGCAACCATAAACAATCTTTTCACTAAAAAAAATGTGATTGCATTATCCAATTCTTTTTAAAAAGTGCAGGAAACATTTTAGAACTAAACAAAATTTAAGGTATAGAGCCCAAGAACCCAAACTAATTCTGCAATACTCTCAATCCCATCTTATGTTCTTCTAGTGCTTTTGCATACATCAAACTAGATGGTTTCAAATGCCAAATTTCCACAAATCAGATTCATTTTGGCATAATTTTAAAAACTCTTTTGAAAACATGACTTTGTTTTTGGACATTTTAAACTTTAAAGGTTATATTTGATTCAGATAAAATTGGGAGGATTAGAATGGGAGGAAAGAAAATTAAGGAGAGATTGCCTTTTTCAACTGCTTAATTGGGTTGAAAATAGGGAAGAAAGGGAGGGTTTAGCCAGGTATTTTCCACATGGGCCCACCAATACAAATTTGACCAAATATGTGGAGAAAAGATGATGGAAAATGGGGAAAGAAATTTAAATGATGCTTTTACCCATATCCAGATTACCGTTGCCAAACACCTGTCTCACCAAAAACCCTGTTTTTTTCCCTCATAAGATCCATTGCTAATAATGTAGCAGAAAACTTAGTCATGTTGCTGATCCTTCTTCTCAGACTCAAGAAATCACTGTATAGTCTCATTTGAGGCAGAGCAAAACCAGAAGCCCAATCTGAATTGGAAACACCAGAAAAATGGGTTGCACTCTAATCTAAACCTGGATCCATTAGGCAGAGATGGGGCCATAGAATGGTGAGCTGACTTCGTGCCCCCACATTAAGCCAAAATCAACCTTTTGAAAGAAATGGTGCCACGGCCATATTGTATTTCTGTATCAGAGAGAGTTTTTTTTTTTTTTTTGGTTGGGTTCTTTATTTAATTTGTGGATAATATGAATAATATGAGGTTGGGAGAGGTGCTGTGATTGAGAAGTTGCCATTGGTTGTTTACTTGTTTTTGGTTTTATCCAACATATGAGAGTTTTCTTGTATGGGAGATGTGCCAGGTTCTTGGGTATTTTTTTTTAGTTACAATAAGTAAATTTTAATTATTGTTGAAGATCATATAAATTACATAAAATTCTTTCCAACATTGACAATTGAGATAGATATTGAAATAACAAATGAGAAGAGATAATTGGCAAAGGCAATGTAAGATCATGTTTTAAGTGCGGATTATTATTTATAAACAAATGATAATTACAAGCAATATAAAAAATGGTTAGCAGGGTAAAGATTGTGGTTTCCTTTTTATTTTTAGAAACAAAATGGATGGGTAAAGAATGAATCTTAAACTAATTTAGCTATTCATATTATTTTAATGGAAAAGATTAGTTCTTAATTCTTATATACTAATGGAAAAACTACACTTAAGTAATAAGAGCATAGTAGTAAATTCATACAAACTACATTTTCTATCTTCTTATTTTTCTATGATATTCATTTTCTATCTACCAACACGCATGAAGGAAAAGAACTCTTTTCTTTCCTCCTATGTTGTGATCCTCTCTATACTCTCCATCCTCCCAACCAAACAGGGCCTAATTGCTATTTATACACTGTTTTATAATAGGTGCATCCTAAGAAAAAATAGTCCAATTCCAATTAAGTCTGTTTTGCTTCTTACAACACATCTATACTGACAAATCATAATGTTTATCCTACCATTTTTCAACTACTATTGCAACTCAATAACACAGCATTGTGAAGTGAAACAGAATAACTATTGCATTCACTTAATAACATGAGAACAAAATTTTAACACCCAGAAAATGGACAGACACCAATCAAGTTGCATGAAATTCAAGAAAGTAAGTCATTTTTTATAAATAAACTGACCAGTCACACTCCACACCATATCCTTTCTTTAGCAATACTTCCGGAGCAATATAATCCGGAGTGCCGACTGTTGAATAAGCCTGTAATTAAAACAAAAAACATATATATAAGAAAGCATGAATGTAAGGACCTTTAAGAACATTATTCCTCATTAATCAACAGATACAATTAGATCTTCAATGGGTTATGAACTAATCCAATGGCCAAGACAATAAATAGTGTTCTGGGTGGTTAAGCATTGGAAATAACCAAAATGACCAAGCTTTTGTGGGTAGATACGAAGCCTCCCAAGGTCACTATGTTTCATGCCCCACTAAAACCATATTGTTTTTCTTATATAAAAAACACTTCATTGGGCCACAGTTGCTCGTGCACATGCAATTGTTATTCTTCTTCTGATATTAAATATTGTATCTAGAAATTGTTAAAATTGAAATTGCAGGCATTTTTGTCTGCGCATAATTGAGTAAAGAATATAGTGAAATGCCACATCGGTAAGACACTAAAAAATGGATATTTCCCTACCAATGTCCTCCTGTTGATCTGCCAATGCTGAAGTTGTTCAAGGGGGCTTTTCCACCGTCTCCCAGTTTTAGTATCTGAAAAGCATCCATCAATATCCATTGTATCATTCAAGTTCTCATCATCCAGGACTTCATTTTCATTTATAGAAGATAAATTGGAGCAGTCAAGAGGTTTGCAGAGGCCAAAATCAGAGAGCTTCATGTGACCATATTTATCCAACAAGAGGTTGTCAGGTTTTATATCTCTGTAACAATCATGGTTGCAAATGCAAAGAGTAAGTCACAGATATACCAAATTAGACTCTCCATTGGCTTATCTTTTATTGCTTGAAAGAAAAACTCTCCATTTCCTTACAATTTGGTAAAATGTCACCAAAATATACCAACCTGTGAACATAGTTATGTTTATGAATAGACTCTATGGCCAGAACACTTTGAGCAATGTAAAATCTAGCAACAATTTCAGTCAAAGTTTCCTCCCTCATGAGCAAAGTCATCATGTCACCACCAGGCAGATATTCCATAATTAGATACAAGAATTCAGCATCTTGAAAGGAATAGTAGAGTTTCACAATGAAGTGGCTGGCAACTTCTGCAAGCAAATTTCTTTCAGCTCTAACGTGTTCAACCTACATTGTGAATAGACAATCAGTGAGCAGGAACAAATTATGCCAGTAATATGTGAAGATAATTTGAAGTAATTAGGGAAACATTGAAAAAAAAAACTACTCTTTGATTATTTGACAAAAATACAAGAAAACCATATTTGTTGCATAAGGAAGCTGCTTAAATGTTGAATTATTGAGTATTAATGATACTGATTCTTGAAATCAACTGTTATCACTTCTCAATATGAAAAAATCATACACCCTCTTTACAGCAGAAAAGCAGTACCTAAAAGATCAGATGGCACCTTAAATTTTCATGAATTCTATATCTTCGAAATTTGAGAGAACAAGCTAATTATTGACATTGAAAAAGAGAGTTATATCTCATAATAACCACTAGTTCTAATGTATGTAGTAAATTACCGTCCTTTTTTCTCTCCTAGAAAGAATGTATAAACAGACCCTTTGCCAGGTCTTTTTTTTTTTTTTTTTTTGGCCAAATCCGCATTTTACAGAGAAGGGACCATTTGGACAGTTCAACTATCTCTAAGATCACCAAGAGAATTTTAGAGAGGCCATTATTTAGAGCTTTAGAACTCAAAATTCTATTTGAAGGCACTCAAGAAAGTTACACGAGTAGAAGAAATAAAGAACAAATGTTTCATCTAGTAAATTTAACAGTAGGAATGAAAAGATACAGTTAAAGTTTGGAGAATAACAAGAAGGTCTTATATATATTTAGTGGAAGAATAGTATAAAGAGTATTTCATTGAAGTTTAATAGCACCTTTTAAAAGAATTCAAAACTTCTTCTTTTTTCAATTAAACTTTATTACCTATATTAAATTAAACTTTTAATAATACCAGATCTCACCTGTCCCCTGCTAAGCATTTCTGACTTCTTTAACTTCTTCATGGCATAGATGTTGCCTGATTTCTTCTCTCGACACAGTCTAACCTGTAAAATCGTCATGTATAAGCATCAAACAAAAATGTACAGAACCTCTCCAGGACAAATAATCAAATAACCAGCATAATAGCATATTCAAACCATATCAAACCAAAAACAAGGCGGTTGAAATGTACTCAGAAAAAACAAGATAACAGGAAAACATTGTACTAAATACCTGAAGAAAAATTTGGATATCCTATCAAGAACTACAGTAAACAGTTTGTCATTTAATCACCACAATTTTTTCTTGTTTCACCAGTCAAATTGTATCTTAAAATAGAGAGAAAATAATTTGTCAATTCTTACTACCTAAGTTAGTGGAGCTTTTTTCTCAAGTTTAAATAAGAAGTCCTGATCTTTTTCATGGGAGTCTTTTTCTTTTGGGGAAAAAAAATCCCATAAAATGATACTGAAATCCTGCAAGCTCAATGGAATCCATTGTTGGTTATATGTTTCTTTTGTAAGTAAAAATTTATTGGAAAGAAAAGCGCAAAAAGGGTGCAGCAACCCTAGTACATGGGATGTATACAATAGAAAATACAATATACAATAAAGGTTAACAAAAGTTCATGGAATCCAAGAATTCTAGGAAATCCACAATTGAAAACAAATAAGAGGTCGAAGTCCATTCATAAGGTCTTCAAAAATAAGAACTTCAACTTCATTGAGTGCAACTCTTTTCTCACAATAGCAACAAGCATTTTTCTCTCTCTAAAGACACCACATTAAGCACAAAGGAGCTTTCCAGTTATATAATTGGAATTCCACTTCCAGGAAACATTTATATCCTCACAAAGGATAGGAATTTACTCCTTTTTCCACTATATGTTGGGACTACATCAGCCCAAGTTCAATGAATTACCCATCTCCTTAACCTCTTCTTTCACCCAAACTCTTCTAGCAAATTAAACACCACAGCCTTCACCTTGATCTATAGTGCTGTCACACACACCACCACCACCTCCATAAGCCAGTACTACCTATTGTGAGCACCACCACCACCACCACCACCACCACACCCTTCCAAATCGTCCACCAACATCATGCCTCAACTGACAAGTGCCAAGATGTGTCTACTCCTGGATCACCATAGCTTCCAATGATTGATCATCCCACCTTCACTTATGCCATAATTGCCACTTTTATTAATGCTATCACTACTGCCTCAACTGTATTACCACCAAGATTAGCACCAACACATCACTATCATCAAAAACATCTTTGACAATACCTTCATCACCACCAGTACTCCACCCTCAACTGTCACCACCACAAGACTCCCACCATGGCTGCCTCCACCTCCAACTTCATTTCCCTTCAGATTTTCCTTCACTAGTGGTGTATAAAGATTTCCACTCCTGTAAATTATTACCTTAAAATTTACTTTGATTTCTTGTGTGGGATTGATTAATGAACAATTAATATTATTTCTAAAATAATTTTAACATATATAAAATGTACAATTTAAGTAATTTTAGACACCATGACCTACTGAATTTAACACAATAATTCCCAGATATGAACCAAGCTTAACACTGAATTAATATCTTAGCAATGCTTTTTTTTTTTTTGTTATATATATATATATAATTAATAATATTAATAATTTGGTACTGCTACAATGTTAAAGAAAATAATAACAAAAATTTTCACAACGAAGCTTGTATATAGTTTATAAAATATCCACATCTCTAACCTCTCCAAAGGCCCCTCTCCCAATGATGGTCAGAAGGTCAAAGTCATCCACACATATCTTGTGCCGTTTAAGTCGCATGTACTCAGTCTCTTTACGCTCCAATTCCTTCAGTATATTGACTTGCTCCTCTTCTGAAACATCTGAAGATGCTAACTTCCTTTCCAGCACTGAGCGCCTGTAAATAATAAAATCAAGATAGGAAATATACTAAGATCAAACATTAAACTGTAAAGTTCATCATCTAATAAATACTAGTTTTGCTTAGAAAACAAGGACCAAAAAATTTAAGCATAGACAAAGAAATCACAAGGTTTGCAATGGAATGCCAGTCTGTGTACATGTGCATGTGTGCACATGCACATTTATGAAGCAAGAACACAAGAATAACCAACAAATAAATTGCCTAGCAAGCATGAGAGAGTTTGGAAATGAGGCATGAGGGTTAACAATGGTAAACAATTATAGAATAGATACTTCAATTCCCCAAAGCCCTCGCCTATAAGTTTTTGGAACCTATGACAAATGTGCCTTGTTCTTTGGGATACAATGCATGAAGCTTGCATCTTATGCTTTTAGTCATTCTACGTGGATTTCATATGTTGTTAAAACAAAGAGGCTCGTTTACCAAGCCAAAACTTAAAACTATTTAACCTTTATTTTTTTAAAAATCTTTTTGCAGTTACTCAATTTGTTCGCCATTACACTTCATTAATTACATTTTAATTAATTAAATTATGACAAACCCTTTACAGAACTTTTTTCTGAATAAAGACTAGCTGATAATTACGTAATGGGATTCAGAACCATTAATATACAGCTAAAAAATACATTCCTTCTAACTTTCTTTCAAAATATCCATTGGCATCCATATTCCTAGAGCTTTTAGACAGTTTGAATACACAAAATCACAAAATGCAGACGTTTAACATTCAAAGTCCCACTTCAGACATGTAATTTGCCTATTACTTAAATTAAAGCGGTCCCCACTTCTACCCAACAACGGCTAAACCACATTAATTCATAATTTCCTTATAAACCCATGCCCCCTTTTACCAATCAAAAATCCAACTTCAACAGC
Source organism: Quercus variabilis (assembly GCA_030445155.1). Lineage (NCBI taxonomy): Eukaryota > Viridiplantae > Streptophyta > Magnoliopsida > Fagales > Fagaceae > Quercus > Quercus variabilis. The sequence continues at coordinate 57,048,230 of CP129446.1, forward strand.
ACATAAATGATAACCATAATAAAGCCATAAAAATAAAATAAAAAATAAAAAAAACACACGACCCCCATCTCTTATTTCTTATAACATGCCAAGATTAAATTAAGCTCACCTTCTCTCTTTTTATTGGCTAAGCGCATAAAATAATTGCTCTAGCCCACAGAAACATAACATATGACAATCACTCCAACAAAAAAAAGAAAAAGAAAAAGAAAAAACCCCATGTTCCAAAATCAACCAAACTATCAGTTTCATGTTCCAAAATGAACCAAATTATCACAAACCCATTGTGTAGAGTTACCTCTCCTTGCGTTCTTGGATGTGCTTCATCTGAGCCTTGTAGTGGCTCTCTATGTACTGCTTAGCCGCAGCCACCCTCTCCATGGTTAGGCTGGACCCCACCTCCTCCTCCTCCTTAGCCATGGTTCCCACCTTGTCCTTCTCTTCTCTCCTCACCTCAACCTCAACCACATCGTTCTCCATACCTCTCTCCCTCTCTCTCTCTCTCTCTCTCTAAAAATGGGTTTGGGTGTGTGTGAATTTTGATGATGGTGACAACGAAGCAAAGGCCAAGAAACGAATGAGACCTCAGAAAAATAGACAAAATTAAAAACTCTCTTTTTGTAATTTTCTCTTCCTTTCTACAGTTTCTTCCTTCAACGTCTATTTATCTATTGACGCGTGGGTGGCTTTGATTAGTCAGTCCCATGAGTTCCTACAGTTGTGTCTGAGGACTCCTCCAGGTAGACACCAACACCTGGGATTTAACGTGGGACCGCTATTTTTGGTATTCCAATCTAACGGTTTGGAACTCTCTCTCTCTCTCTCCCCTATTTTTTTTAGGTGGTTAGCGTTAGACCCATACGTGGGGCCCACTCTTTGTGTGAGAGCCTAGAGCACAACTCCAAAACTACTTAAGTATTACCCATATGTTTCATTGATTGTTAAACCAAAAGCAAAGTTTATGTATAATGTTTTGATTAAGGGTGGCATTTTGTGTTAACGAATCATGCGCATATCATATCAAAGTAAAGGTATTTAAATACTTTTATTTTATTTGTTAATGTTGGTATTCAAATACATAGATCAACATGACCCAATCTGTTTAAATCGTGTTAACTCCCCTTAATTTTAACACAACTCGTTTATTAAGTAAATTAACACAGAACAACTCATTAAATAAACAACTAAGAAAAATAAAGCAATTTTTTTTTTGGTAAAATGATGTCGTAGGTGTGGCATGATTTTATTAGACGAACTAAATACACGTAACAAATTTATGTAATACTTAATGAAAAATATGGACATAGAGATTGCTAATACAAACAAAATATACCTTAAGAATGTTAAGATCACAAATTTTGCCACAATTTGTTCATATGGCAAGTTATGAATGATAGAGTTGTAAACCCACCACTTTTTATTTCATCATTCACAACTTACCACGTGAGTAAATTGTGGCAAAAACTATGATGAAACGTTATAATTCTAGCATTACTTACTCTTTGGGGGTAAAACTCAAATTTTAAAACTCAAGGACGTAAAATTTAGAAATTTCCAAACTTTGGGCGTTGAGCCAACATTTTATAACCTAAAATTCACTATTGAATTGGAGGCTAAACCAACGGTCAAAAGGTAAGGAAACATTCACACCTAGGATTTGAGCTTTGTAGTAGTTTTATTGGGTGATATTACCTAATGGGCCCCCCAACTCCTGTGTTGTAAACGTCATCCGTGAGATCAGCCACATAAACAACGTCTAGATAAATTATACCAAAAGAAAAAAAATTTGATTCGTAAAAAACAAAAACAAAAACAAAAACTTGAAAGTTGTGTTTGAATACTTGAATTTAAATTCAAGTCTGAAATTTAAAATAATGCTTTTGGAATGCCTTGATTCCAAATCTATAATATTTAAAATTTATTGTTTGAATGCATTTTATATTTATGATAATTTGAAATTATAAATTTTAAAATTTATTGAAGTATGTCTTTTAAAGATTTCTAAACTTCCATGAGTTTATAAGTTGTTTCAAATCTAAGGATTTCAAGGTTTAAAATCTTTTGTAAATTTGTCAAATTCAAATTCTTGATATTTTTTAAACTATCTAGGTAAGATATTTGAATTTTAATCACCCAAATCTTACCATCCAAACATACTAGAAAGGTAATTACTATTTACTAATTATATATGGTAGGTTTAAAATAGTAAATAATGTTAGGGAAGACATTAATAAACTATAAAAATTTCCATGTATATATAAAGTCATATTTAGTGTATAAAACTTCTACTTTTATAGAATGATAAAGTTTGACTACAAACTAATTTATAATTAATGGTTATAACATTTCAAATTTTAACTGTTGAATTACATGCTCTTTATATTCTTAATAGTTAACATACATGTCAAACTTCTTATCAATCAAACGTTATTTATTATTCGATTCATTCACTTATTTTGTATGCAAATTTTATATCACAAAAACTAAAAATTTTAAATATTGACATAACTATAATCTTTAATTTTTTTAAAATTTTACAATCTCGAAAGATATAAAAAGAAAATATAATCTAATGCACATTTAATAAAAAAAAATATTAAGTAGAGTTATAGCTTTTATAGAATTTAAGAGAAGTGATTGACAAACAATTTTACCATTTATTTATTTATTTGTTTTTTTGAAAAGACAGATTCTTGTTGTATTTAAATATGTGATTTGTTGTTTTTGGTAAAAAAAACATTTTGTCATCGGCATATCGCATCAAAGTCCGACTTTTTTTTCTTAAAAAAAAAAAAAATCAAATTTCAATTAAACTATGTGAAAAGGAATTTGATCATATAAAGTAATTCAAACATTTTTGCACGAAGTAGCCTTTTAGAATGGGCAAATGGCTTTCACCTCTCTCCATCGAGAGCACAATCGAAGATGGAGAGAAAACTAGGCAACGTGTGGGGACCCTTTCGTGAGCACATTTCCAAAAGATAATTCTAATTTTGAGGAGACTAGGAAATTTCCAAATTCAATTCCAAGAACTGTTAATCAGTGGGCGGATTTTTTAGCCAATAGAATGAAAACACAACATACACTAGTTCGAGAATATCTTCGGTGTCCATCTTTTTTGTACCAAATTTTTGAATGGGACCTTAAAGGTGTCAAATTTTTTATTGGGACCCTAAAGACTTGCGTCGCGTAGAAGGACCACTTATCTTTTAGTTTTATTTTTTATTTTGAGGAAGCACTTATCTTTTAGTTGAATACATATTCTTCCCCAATAATAAAAAAAAACGACAATATATTTTATCTGTTTGTGATATAATCTGATATAAGGCATGAAATCATCCTTTTATCCTAAAATAGTTATAAGAAATATACAAATTACTAGAGGATCTTTTTTTTTTTTTTTTTTTTTTTAAATCATGATCCTTTGACAGCATTGTTATAATTTTAAAGAAATATGGGAGGAATCTTGTGAAAGTTTAGAACTTGGATTTCTAAATTTTACAATTCACAGAGAGAGAGAGAGAGAGAGATTAAAACAAAAAAGAAATGAAAGATGTTCTAAATTTTAATGTTGTTGACAAACCATCCAAAAATGAGTAAATAAGATGATAAGAAAACAAATCTACCTAACAAATGCATACAAAATCGTCTTGTTCCATTTAAAATAACAGGGCGTACATAAAATATTAAACTGAATACAAATCTTATATCCCATTTTTTGTGTATCATTTTATACTTCACTAATTATGGTATGACTTTTCTTTTTTTCTATTTTAAACTTTGATACATTTATAAGGAAAGTCAAATGAATACATTTTAAGTTATAATTAGTAAAATATAAAATAAAACACAAAAAGTGAGGCAAATCGCAAATGACTTGTATTCACTTTGAAATGCTAAACCGATTCGATCAGAGTGGTACTGGTTATTACTTATTAGTTCTCTAGAGTTACTATTAACCAGATTATTGTCACTTTATTAAACATTACTTATTAACACCATCTATGCTATATCCTCTGCAGCTGCTACTCCAAGGCAGGTCAAAGGCAAAAAATTCATTCCAAATTTTAAAACCAACTCTTTTGCACCTAAAAATCTAATTACAAAGCAAAATGGAAAACCTCCATTCGATGACTTGGAATTGTTTTTGAACGCTCCTATTTTGAGGACAGACCTTCTAAAATAGTGCAGAAAACCAAACTGGTGTCAGAAGAAAGATACACATTACACCGATTAACATACAATAAAAATTGTCTGAAATTCTTCTGAAGGCATAAGACATTGATCATTTGCTCTTACAGAATCTTGAAATCTTCCATCTAGTTCTTATCATCCAAAAAGAGATAGAATGAAAAGTTTCCATCTAGTAGGGGTGACTGGTTCAACAGATCAACACATATGCATGGTTAACAGATGTAAAGACTGATAATTGAGTCAATCACTTTCGACTCTCGCCCCTGTCAATGCCAAGAAAGGCTACCTTTAAAGTCAAATGACATAAAAATAAAAAAAAATAAAAAACAATTTGCTTAGCTCAAACAACAAAACTAAAGGTCAAAGATAGTGAGACAAAAGAGAAAATAATTACAATGCATCTGCAGAAAAAACGCGCTGCAATCAGATATAAAAGGTAGGACAGAGCTCTCAAACAGCATCTGTGGAACTGTTACATCAGAAAACAATGGGGCTCAGATGTTCCTTGACTAATAATTTTGTCAAACCTAGTTGTAGGGACCTGCAAATCAAAATTGATAAAAAGGAATTCTCTTCTACTTCTACAGTAATATCATGTCTATGAAATCAGATAGAGATTGCATCGTTTATAACAAAAGCTATCAATCATTTATTTAGAGGGCAATATACACAAAAACCCCAACCTTTTATTGTACACATATGACTACGAGAAGCCATAGCAAAAAAGAATGACAACAATCAAAAACAAAGCACAATACATGAAACTCTAGCTAACTATAACTAACTCTAATAATGATCAACTATAATGAGTGCCTGCTTGGCCATGATGTAACAAATCATGAGCAATCTGATCTCTAGCCTGTAGAGCATTCGCGGACCTCAAACCATTCTCAGCAACCATTTCATCATCAAAAATCTCATAGCTCAGTTCTGGTTCCAGCCCTTCATTTCTCATCTCACAGATATTATGCAACACACAACAAGCCCCAAGAACCACTGGCAAATCTTGGAGTTTCACCTCTGTTCTCTTCTGCAAGCAAGACCACCTCCCTTTCAACCTCGCAAATGCCTCCTTAGCAACCCTTTGAACCTCCCCAATCTTCTCATTGAAAGCATGCTGACACCAAGTGAGGTTTTGGTGTGTATAAGGAACCAAAACCCAATCCGTCAATGGGTACCCAGAATTCCCAACAATCCAAACATCCTTCAAAAGCCCCATGTTCCCTCTCTGACTCAAAGCAGACTTCTCCAACACCTGGTCATCAGACATAGAACCAGGATAACCAATACAAACATCAGTGAACACACCTTTAGGATCAACAATCCCTTGAACCGTAATCGAATACGATGTCTTCTGATTCCTCTCCGTATGCCTCTTATTAAAATAAGAAGCCACGTTATTCTTGGGCGCTATAATAGGAACATGAGTAGTGTACATTGAACCGCCAACATTTGGTATCCCCGAAATCGATCTAAACTCTTCCTTATCGATCTCAACCTTATTCTCATCAGGCCAGTGAAGAAATTTCGACATCAGAACACCCTTAATAGCCGAACAAACCTCGAGAACAAGCTTGTGGCAAGTCGAAATGCCTAGCCCGAATCGCCTAGACACAAGCCTCAATGGCTCCCCAGTAGCCAGTCTCCATATGCACACAGCAACACGCGTGCGGACCGGAATGGCATCACGCAGCATTGTGTTTTTCTTCATGACAACCGGATCCAATTCATCACAGATCATTTGAAACGTCGCCTTGCTCATCCGAAAGGCGCGGCGAAACTCCTCATCTGGAAAATCCGGACTGCTAAACTGATCCCACCAGTCTTTGGACCTGTCCTTCACCCACAACCTGCGGTGGGGTGTGGCTGCAGAACCCGGCTTCGGCGGAGAACTCGACGCGGAATTATCAGCAGTAGTAGCTGCAGCTGCTGCTGTTGCAACTGTTGAAGTAACAGCAAAAGCAGAGCGGCGAGCTCGCTTGGCCTTTCTTGACTCATCGAATTGGTCTAAATCAGAGTAATGACTTTGCATTTGGACATGGTAATCATCCATAGCTTGAGCCTTCTGGTTTTGGTTGAAGTCGAATAAGGCCTTGTCTTGCTGATCCTCCATGAACCACAGCTCTTGCTCTTGCTTCTCCTCCTCGTCAAGCAACATGATTGAAGCGAGTATATCCGTAAACCCGCTGCTCTTCTTCTTGGTTTCTTCGTCGTCGTAGTAGTAGTTGAAGTCTTCGCCTTTTCTTTGCCGCTTTTTATTGTTATTGTTGTTGCTGTTGTTGTTGCCGTTCACATTGAAATTGTCCATTTCTTGAAACGAAGTAAAGAAATGCGAAAAATCCTCCTGATTAAGAAATGGGAATGAGGTAATTTCCATAAGAAAACGAAGGAAATTGAAACAGTAGTATGAAAGTGTTTGAAGAAATTCCTGGATGAGAACACGAAAATGGGGTTGAAAGTTTTTTTTGTTGTTGTTGTTGAGGAAAAATGAAGATGGGGTTGGGGGGTTTAAATATTTAAAACAGGTCTAAGGAAACGTGTGCGTAAGTGTGAACGCGGTGTGTGAAAGGCTTTGAGTCTCTGACGGTGACTTGACTTTTCTGATTTTAAAAATAATTCGAAGAGATTGGATTGTCGTGGAGGCCTACGCGTTTGGTTTGCTGATGCCGATGCTGATCTATGGTACTGGTTTTTGTGATTGTGATTTGTTTTTTTTTTTTTTTTTTTTTTTTTTTTCAGTTTTGTTTTGTTGTTTTGTGAGTGCTTTTAAGGCTTTAAGCAACACGTTTGGGAAAAGGTGAAGGTTACGATGAAACTTCATCTAAGGGAGGAAGGAAAGGCAGAAGCAGCCAAAAAACGAGTAGGGGAATTTAGGGAATATATGTAAAAGAAAAGTAATATATTTTGCAATAGCACTAGTCATTAGCTAACTTTAGTTGGCAAATTGTGGAGGAAGTACCCTCCCACATATATTATTTGTATTTTAGAAGCCTAGAACTAGAAGTTTTCCTTGGAACTTTTTTTTTCTTTTTTTTTCCCTTGTTCTCCAATTCATGGAACTACTTAATTGACTTTTTCCTTGGTCTTTTTTTTTTTTTTTTTTTTCGTTTTAGGCACTGCTTAATTGACTTTGTAGATAAATTAATTACATTGTTGACTTCAATTTCACTTATTTTAGTAACATTTGAAGCACGAGTGAATTCTTCCATTAAACTATATGAGATTCACAATTGATTAAGTATCTCAACACAATGTTTTTTTTTTTTTCATTATGGAAATTTTAATCATCTTGTTCCTTAAGAAAGTGGATTTAATACTCATGATTTTATTATAAATAATTTGTTGCTCTGTGCATATGCACAGGTACAATTAAAAACAATTACGATTATACATTTTTTTAGAAGATATTCAAATTATTCATAGTACTAGCTTACACTTTTTTCAAACCATACATTTCTAAAATGTGTAATGGTTTTTTCTCATTATATATATGATTTAGAATTTAATTGGATTTAGATTCTTTGGTTTTTTTACCCAATAATTCATTTGCCACAAAAATTAAAAAATTAAATGGACACGTGGTGGAAAATTAGACTCCAATTGAAATCCAATTTAAAATCTAATTGGATTTGGATTATTTGATTTTTACATTTAATAATTCATTTGGCACAAAATCGAAAATTAAATGGGACACATGGCGCAAAATTGAAAATCCAATTAAAATTTAATTGAATTTTCTTTGAGCTTTGGCTATATATATATATAATATAAAATAAAATAAAATTATTGGAAATTCGCTCATATTCTTTTGTGAACTCTTGTTACCTATTTAGCTTTTCTTGGTTGGAAAGACCGCTTACTTTGTTGCTTTTGTTTTTTGTTTCTGTTTTGTTTTTAATGTTGCCTATGTGTGAAAAACATAATTATTATTATTATTTTTTTTTTTTGGTCGCCGGCCACGGTATCCAAGCAGGGCGTACTCATACTTGACTAATCCGTTGGTCGCCCCGGGTCGCACACCTGGCAATGGTGGGTGAGGCTCCCAATTGGGGTAACTGCATACATGAGGACTCGAACGAGCCCTCACTTAAGCGGAATGAAGCTGCTTACCACTTCAACCAACCCCAAGTTGGTACATAATTATTAAACACATACCAACTTGGCTAGCCGGATAGATGATACAGTGCTTGCATTGACTTGATTCTTTAATTAGATTGTTTAAGTATATGACCCAATTAAATCTAATCAAAATTGATGAGTTCTTTGTAACACCTTCAACTTGGACAAGTTACTTCAATTTTAATAAATCTAGTTCAACCAATGACACTCATTAGTTTTTTATTTTTTTATACAAGATAGAATTTCTACTCTAGCCTAATCTAACTGTATATGTGTGTGAAACTTTCTCCTGGAGACTTGAACCCCGGCCCTTACCCTCCATACCTCACAAGCATTTATGCTTGTTGAGTGACCACCGCACCAAAGGTGTACAGTGGTAATGACACTCATTAGTTGAATAGGTAACTGAATGACCCAAAATTTACACCAAATCAAGTTTCGGTTTGGGTTAACAACTATATGAAAAAGTCTCTTTATTATCAAATAAGGAATGCATTACGTATCAAATAAGTGGTTAACAATTATTGTCCACCGATAAATAAGATTTGAAATCTTATTTATAAAGTATAATAAATGGTTTGGTTAACCCAAGGGTCTTCTCATGTGGGGAGTGAAGGAGTGACGAACATGGAATAAGCTTGTTTGAAGAGTAGTTTGATATTTATTTTGTGTTTAAATGATGCTCATATGTGATAGTAGATGAATGTCTTCATGTTAAGTCTTATTGGATTCTTTTTATATTAAAAAAAAAAGTATTATTAAATACGCGAAGCACGTTGAAAGTCTTTTTAAAATATTTATTTATTTAATTCAATACATTATTAAAAAAAAAAGTATTATTGAATACATGAAGCTCATTTGAAGTTTTTTTTTTTTTTTTTTAAATATTTAATTATATAATTCAATACAATGAAAATCAGTGATTTGAACCTGAGTATTTGCCAATTAATATAAAAAACAATTGGCTACCAAATTTATTATTTTTATCAATTGCAAGTTGTAATTGCATTACAATATCTCGGGTTTATCACAATTAAAAAATAAAAAAAAAGTATTATTGAATACATGAAGCTCATTTGATTTTTTTTTAATATTTAATTATATAATTCAATACAATGAAAATGGGGGATTTGAATTCGAGTATTTGCCAATTAATATAAAAAAACTATTGGCTACCAAATTTATTCTTTTTATTAGTTGCAAGTTGTAACCGCGTTACAATACCTAAGTTTATCACAATAAATAAATAAATTATATATATATATATATATCACAATATATATTATGACTGAAGTTTTGGCACAAACTTTAATTAATGCCATGATCAAATAAAATAGTGAGTTTAATGCTGGTAATAGAGTTTTTCTTTTTTCTTTTTGACTTTTTTTAAGAGCCTAGTGGTAGTAGGGTTTATAATTTAAAATATAAAAACAAAAAAACAAAAAAACAAAAAAACAAACAAACAAAGGAAAGTAAAGAGTTTTATTCTAATCTTTCATGAAATTGTTATTATCCTATAATGCTCGAATTTTTTTTTTTTTTTATACAAAATCTATGAAGCTAAATCATCATAGGTTTCAAACAACACTCATTAGTTGAATAGGAAACTGAATGACCCAAAATTTACACCAAATCAAATTTTTGTTTGGGTTGACAATTATATGAAAAAGTCTCTTCATTATCAAATAAGGAATGCATTACTTATCAAATAAGTGGTTGACAATTATTGTCCACCGATAAATAAGATTTGAAATCTTATTTATAGATTATAATAATGGTTTGGTTGACCCAGGGGTCTTCTCATGTGGGGAGTGAAGGAATGAAGGTCAGAATAACATGGAATAAGCTTGTTTGAAGAGTAGTTTGATATTTATTTTGTGTTTAAATGATGCTCATATGTGAGAGTAGATGAATGTCTTCATGTTAAGTCTTATTGGATTATTTTATATATATATATATATATATAAAGTATTATTGAATTCGTGAAGCTCGTTGAAAGTCTTTTTAAAATATTTATTTATTTAATTCAATACTTTATTAAAAAAAAAAAAGTATTATTGAATACATGAAGCTCATTTGAAGTTTTTTTTTTAAAAGATATTTAATTACATAATTCAATACAATGAAAATGGGGGATTTTTTTTTTTTTTTTTTTTTTTTTTTTGAGAATCAAGACCAAGAAACTTTATTAATTTATCCAAAGTCGGTTACAAGAGTATGATGAAGTTGTGGTAGAACATCCTCCATCCACACAGTGAAAGCATCAATATGTTTAGTGTATTGAGCTAAGTTATGAGCTAGAGAGTTACCTGGTCTACGGATGTCCGAAAAGAAAATACAAGAAAAGGCTTCAAAAATCTGCTTAGCTGAGGAAATCAAATGGCCGAAGGAAGTGAAGGACTCCTCCTCACTTCGTAAGGCTAAAATAATCAACTTTGAATCTCCCTCGACTATAACAGAGGATAGATGGAGTTCTTGAGCAAAAGAGATGGCTCTAGTCGTTGCCAGTGCTTCTACTTCATCGGAGGAAGATGGTAGCCTGATTTTTTCAGACATGGAGACCATCACCCTTCCCTGGTGGTCACGTACAACAACGCCCAAACTAGCTTCATTTGTCTCCCAGAAAACGGCACTGTCAAAATTGATCTTGAAGCTTGTCGGTGGTGGAGGTGTCCATCTGACCTGCGGTTTTGGCAAGCTTCTTGGCTGTATTTTTGGCAAGCTTCTCTATTGGCTATCAGATTTATTCTTTTTATCAATTGCAAGTTGTAACCGCGTTACAATATCTCGGGTTTATCACAATAAATAAATAAATAAATATATATATATATATATATATATATATATATCACAATATATAATATGATTGAAGCTCTGGCACAAACTTTAGTTAATGCCATGATCAAATAAAATGGTGTCATTAATGCTGGTAATAGAGGGGTTTTTTTTTTCTTTTTTCTTTTTGACTTTTTTTAAGAGGCTAGTGGTCGTAGGGTTTATAATTATCAAAAAAAAAAAAAAAAAAAAAAAAAAACGAAGGAAAGTAAAGAGTTTTATTCTAATCTTTCATGATATTGTTATTATCCTATGATGCTCGATTTTTTTTTTTTTTTTGTTTTTTGTTTTTTTTACAAAATCTATGAAGCCAAATCATCATAGGTTTCAATATGAGCAATATAGAGGGAATTGATATTCTCTATTTCAATAGAAATAGAGATAATTCATTTCAAGGTTGAAATTTTAATTTTTCAATGTAACAGTGTACAAAATGTATTGTTATTAAAATTTTTAAATAAATGTGATGTCGAATCATCTTTAGATGTGTAATTTTTAATATGAACTATGCTAATTGATTAATTTCCAATTAATGGAGAGGATTTATATATGAGAACGTACTTAATGCTATAGATTATTTTTCATGCGGACAAGTGCGTTCACGTGTTGATGAAGTAAAGTCCTTTTAGATATACACCACTGTAAATTTAAAAAAAAAAAAGCTTCTCCTCCTCTTCTCCTTGTGTGTGTGTTAAAAATACTTAATATTTTCAACCAAAAAAAAAAAAATGTGTTGATGTAGTAGCGTAGCTCGTCAAGGACACATGGACCGCTAGTTTTTCTCTACTTGTATTATAAAAAAAACGTGTTGATGTAGTAGCTAATAACTAGTTTCGTTTTTGCTACGCAATAAGTCAATATAAGCATGTTAGAAATTATATTATAAATCATTATAAACTGCATGCATATATGACTTATTTCTTAAATGATTGTGACAGACTAATTCAGAGAACTATCTAAAGATACAATGAATTTAGATGTTATAATAAAGACTTGAATTTGCAGGTTCAATTAACTCAACTGATAAAGTTTTTTATGGTTGAATAAGAGATTTAGAGTTCAATTTTCATCTATACAAAAAATCAATTAAGATATTAGCCAGATGATAAAGAGCACAATTATCATGAGCAGACGCTATAGACTGAAACCTTATTAAAAAAATAAAAATACTTGAATTTATAGGGTTCTATGTCAACACAAGATGAGGATATTTTGTCATTGTATGACTATGAAGTGAGTCAAAGATCCAAGTTTGGTCTACAATATACTGTTTTTTTTTTTTTTAAATAAGAAACCACTACAATATACTGTTATAACCCAGAAAGCCCCGTTCCAGTGACCAAACCTTAAGAACAGAGTTTAAAGCAAGTTATTGATAATTGATAAATTATTGCAACAGTACAAACCGCATACATTATAGAAGTGTCTAGAGTCTAAGCCGTGGCCGTGAATCACACCAATAGTCAACCTTTTAGAGTTTTGATTTGGACGGCCGCGTGTGAATATGATCGATAACGTTCAAAACAATCCCAATCACAGGACAAAGTCTTCTCTTGCACCATAAATACAATGATAGGAATATCGTTGTGAACATTCCATATTTTTTCTGCAATCGAAATAAATTCATCATAACAAGAGTCAACCAAAAAGTAAGGGTCAGATATAAAGATATCTTTTCTTTTGAATCCAATTTCACTTATGTTGTTGGAGTCAATTATGACTATTATTTTTTAATAAAGTATGACTTGGTTTTTTTTTTTTTTTGTTAAGAATATATGTAGGAAATCAATCATGGAGGTCTTAAGTCTTAACTGGATGAAACAAAAAAAATAGTAATCTTTAGTGTGTAATTTTAGCAATATAAATTAAGTTACAACTCTTTCTTAAAAAAAAAAAAGTTACAACTTTTATCATAATTATCCTATATAACAAATTGTTATTAACAGCTTATCATTTTTACATGGACCACTAGTTTTTCTCTACTACTCACAATCAGACATGTGGATACTTGTGACTTAATTTGTGGTACTATAATTTTTTATCTTTACTAGTTGAAGAATCAAAATCTAAGAACTAATTAATAAGATGATTGTTAGATATTTTGGGTTGGGCCGAACCCAAATGAGTAGGCCTATATATATAATACAAGATAGAAATTCTATTCTATCTTAATTTAAGTGTATATGTACGTGAAACTCTCTCCTAGAGATTTGAACTCCGGCCCTTATCATCCACATCTTACAAACACTTATACTTGTGGAGTAACTACTGCACCAAAGGTGCATAGTGGTTTTTCTAATTTTTTTTTTTAGTAGGCCTAATTCAGTCTATACAGAAAAGCTGTACCCCTTTGTGAAATGGTGTGACTCTTGGTGAAAATGTGTGACATTGAATGGGTGGATATGTGTTATAGACACTAGACAATGAGTGATAACGATGAGAACATCTCTCTCTCAATTTTTATTAGTGCATTAGGCCTGTGAATACTGTGTGATTTCTTCTTAGTTTTTATAACTATTATCCAAATAAACCTATTATTTGTGATTCTGTAAACAATCTAAAAATCAATTAATAAGGAATATGATTTACCATGTAAATCAAAACAAAATTAAACAACAATGACTTAACGCGAATGAATTCAAAAAATAGAAATAACAATTGATAAAACAAATGTTTGACACTGTGCTTAAGACAAAATAGTGGTGCAGCTGTGAGCATGTTGGATGTCTCTCTTTGACATACTCTGTATCAACGAATGATTAAAAAATAAAAAATAAAAACAACAACAAAAAAACCAACTTCCTAAATGTAATAGGGACATATATTTTATAAACAGAATTATAACTGTTTGGAACAAACAGGGAAAAGTTAGTGGAGAATGGAGATAGCTCAATAAACAAATACAATATTCCAATGGTACTAGGATCGAAACATTCGTCAGCAAATTTAAACTTCAAATAAATTTTGACCAAAACAGCAGTGTATATGTATAAGTTTAAAATTATTTTGCATATAAATGATAATAATATAATCTTTTTTTAAGCTTGTAGTTTTGTGATATTTTATTCTTTTTAGATATAGAGCATTCAATTTGAATTTTTGCTAAATAATTAGATTTTATTTGTTGTTATACATAATTACATATCTATAAGATTAAAAAAATGTGGGTTAAGCTTATGTTTAGTGCATTAGACAGAGACCATGTCAAAGAAATGCTATATTCACAATATTTTCATAACAAATTCTAAATAGCAGGTTGTTTTTGTCGGACAAAAGAATAATTTAAGTGATGAGTTTAAATTAGAACTAGTAACAACTTATTACTAAATATTTTTTTTTATGAAAATATTATGTATATAGCTCTCCGAGTAAGGTTACAATTAACTGTCGTCCCCGAACAAAGTTTCCCAAATATGCTACTAAATCATATGGTAATATTCTTTCCATGAGCACTAGCATAAGTGTCTGTATAATTGAAAAATGATCATATTTTAGTCAATCAAGCCTAAAATTGACCCACATCAAGCCACGCAAAGCTGTGTAAAAATACATTGTTGTTACAGTAACCATGTAAATTTATATATACGCTATTTATTTTGCATTTAGTTTTTTATTCTTTCTTTCCGTATTTTGAGGATAAAAGAATATAGTAAATAATGATTATTATGGGTAAAGAAAGGAAAATAATTTTTAAATTTTTTTAAATAAAATATAACGTAAAATTAATAATCCAATGTGATATATTTTGAATAGTGGGCATGTAAAATATATAATTAAAAAAAATTCTTATCTTAAAATAGATAATAAAAAATTATACAAATTAATGTGAATGTCAAGCAAATGAAACAGAAACAAACACAAACACAAACACAAATTAATGTAAATGGTCAAGCAAATGAAAAAAAAAAAATTATATATATGATACATATATATAATATTTTTTGCCTGAGTCCCATCTGACTTTAAATGCAAACGCCCATTTCAGCTCACAAACGACAAATCCAAACACGACCATAGTCCTCCCTATCGCATGGTGGGCACCGTGTGAACACAACTCTGCATTGGCCTACCTAAAAAACGTGTGGGTCCCATATTCATTTTGACTCAATATTAAGTTAGCCAAAACCTTCTTAAACAACCATTTAAACCGTTGTTTTCTAATAGTATGCAAGCGGGCAGCCCGATTAATATTCTATTTGTGAGAAACAATATGAAAAAAAAATAAATAATAATAACCTTATATAGATCATTTTTTTTTTATGATTATATAGATCATGCTTATTTGTGAGTTTGATTAAATAAAAGATACATTAATTAAAAAATATATTATTTTTCTATGTTATTCATTTCCGCTTTCTAAAGGGCCAAATATGACTTTTTCTATATATATTTATTTTTGAGGGTCCAAATATTGCTTTATTTATTTATTTGAGAAACTAAAATATTATCCAAATATGACTTGGTTGCTAGAAATGGAGAACTTATCCGGAGGTGACTATAGTCTATAGTCTATAGTGTATTCCACTACCGTTGTTGAACAATCAAACCTAGGAAGTAGGAACTAGTTTATGAAATAAAAAATCAAACCTGGGAAGTGGGAACTAAACATTCAGAGGGCCAGGCCTGACCCCCCCCCCCCCCCCCCCCTTTTTTTTTTTTTTTTTTTTTTTTTATGGCTTTAAGTGGGGTAAGTATGACTTGTTGCTACTTGCTTGACGTGCTCTTTGAACTCCAAGCTCTTCTATGTTTTTCTTTAATTTTTTTATGGGCCCCTTCCCGGTTGTTTTTTTGGGAAATTTTAACGGCAACAATAAGTTGTCTATTAAAAATGATTTATTGTGAGGTTTATTTAATAAAAAATTGATAAAATGATTAAAAATAGAATAAAAAGTGAAAAGTGAAACTCAAAAAATTAACTTTATTAACTTTCTATTCTATAAGATTAGTAAAAAATTTAACAAAAAATTGATTTTATTAACATAAATTTGTTTCTTAACGGACATCATCAGATGTCCGATAACACAAAACCCTGGTTTTTTCTTTTTTAGAAGCGTGTTTTATTGTAGTTGACTTTGAATATCAATAAAACAGCTAAAAGCAACATTAAATGCCAGCTGTAGTTTTGGGACATTCTAGTTTGATGTAGTTTTAGGAAGTATGTATTAGACATTATCACGGGTTTTTTATTTTTTTTTTTAATTACAGTTGACTCTGGATTGGACTAGTGTAGGACTGTAGGTACAATTCAAAATTGACAAATTTAACCTCTAATCACCAAAAGAGAGGAGAAAAATGAACAACTGTTTAAGAGGTTAAATTAGTCAATTTTGAAATGTTTTAAAAGTGGCTGGTATCGCTCTATTTGTTTGAGTAGAAAACATTATCTAAAGAATGTTTTCTACATTTTTTAGTATTTGGTAAATTGGAAAACTTGGGTTAACAGAAAACGAACATTTTGGTTAACAAATTTTTTTTTTTTTCTTCGGAAAACAAGCCATAGAAAATAGACATGCGACACTCCATTAGGCACTAGCGCCAACGTTAAGGGTGTCCAAGCGGCCCACCCAACCTAGCCAACCTACACGCGTCTGACTTGCCGCCATCCGATTTGATAACTCCAACAGTTAGACATGGGTTTCAAACTCCTTAACCCAAACCCCGTGGGTCGGTTATAGGTTTTCCTTTCAAAACCCTTGAAATCAACCCGTTCGCTAGCAACCTTTCCGACAATTTATTAAGCATTCAGGACCAAATTCGGTGAGATCTCATCGAGATCTAGTCTAGATCCTTCGAGACCTAGCAAGATCTCACCGCGAATCTGGCCAAATATCGGCCTCGGTGATAAAACTCAAGACTGACCCGATACAACTTGAAATTGACGAGACCCGAACCAAAAGATTCGACCAAATCATCTAGGTCGGATTTGGGTTATATTTTCATCCACTTGAATTATTCGGGATGAGTCCAAGTTGGGCACAAACCTGACTTGGCCTGACTAGTGGACAATCCTATTAAGCAAATCTCTCTCCTTAGTCTCTTCTACATCTTTGCCTTTGTCTCCCCCCTTTCCCCCGCTCTCATCGTCAGCCTTATTCCTTATCCCACTCTTTGTTTGATTGTATTTGTCTTGCAAAAGGAGTTTGCTTCAAATAATTGTTTTGAATTACAAGATAGGTTGCCTTTTTTCTTTTTTTGCATGTACCAAACATCAAAAAATGTTTTCTGCCTCATTTTCAAGATCGCAACTAAAGTTACCAAACACAAGAAAATGAGTTTGTTTCTTAAATTATATTTTTTAGAAAATGAATCACTTAAAAAAAAAATGTTTTCGTTGAAACATACAGAATGTTAGTCTAAATTTTAAGGGTATTTTATCATTTTATTTTGGGGTTTTGTTATCGGGTATTTTAAGAACAATTGTTAATAAATTATTTTTAAGAAAATTTTAACACAATTTTCATGAGAAACTGAAAAAAACCGTCAAAATAATTAATTAATTTTTTTTTACATAAAAATTTTTTTAAAATTTTTCTTAAACCAATGTTTAATACATTAACTTTTCTCTTAAATTTTTTTTTTTTTTTTGGGAAACACCTTTTACTCATCGTTTTCACACGTTGTCCTACCATCTTTTGTCATGTCCATGACTGCAGTAGTGGCTCCTGATGATTTGGTAATCATGATATATTGTCGGCCAAAAATTATTTAATTTTTTTAAAAATTACTTAAATTATTTATTTTGGGTGAAAAATTGTGAGCCAGGGCCCAAGAATCAAGAATGAGTGGTACACTAATTACTGACAATTTTTTTTTTTTTTTTTTTTTTGTGTGAAGGAAATATTTACTGACATTTGGGTTCACAAAAAATGCAACTCATACCAATTTAAAAAAAAAAAATAATAATAATATCTAAGAAAGAAAACCCAGATGAGTTATTGCTCTTCCATGGCTTCCCTTCTTGGTCCATCTCCCACTGTTCTTCTGCAACACAAGGTAATTTTATCATGTTTCACTATTTGAAAGTCTCTAAAGAACCAATTTTTAATCAAAATCTATGATTTTGTTGATTTTTTTTTTTTAATTTTTATTTATCTGGGCAATTATGCATAATGCTTAGATCGTTGATTGTTTGTAATCTGATAGCAAGAGTTTAAATTCGGACCAGGTAGGTATTTTCTTGAATTCAAGGTCATAAAATTGGTGTTTTGAGTTGAAACTGATACGTGAATTGGTCTCAAACAAATCACCGAGTGATAATATTAGCTTAAACGGATATTACTACTTTTAACAAAGACAACTTTTTTCAATTTTATTTTGTGATCTATGAATCGGTTCCTGTTAAAATTTAGTGTTGTTCTTCTGGGTGCTAACCCCATGGATTCTGCAAATGTTTATGTTACTCCTACTTTGGACACTTGGAAATTTTGATGTGGAAACAGTGCATTCTTTATGAGACCTGAGTTGCCAGTTGTAGGCTTTTGAGTTCTGCCTTCAATCCCATATATCGAAATGACTCAAATGTGGGGAGTATTTACACCTTGTGCTGGAAATGAAGGAGTGTTTGTGTGTTATTCTTCCAATTGTTAAAAGTTCTTGGAGGATCTCTGGCTTTACATGCTAATCAAGTGGGGGAGAAGATCATTACAAAAATAGAATCCAATAGCATTTGTAACATTTGAGCCTTGCTGGAAATAAAGAATATCAGTTATTTGTAGTCTAGCTTGTGCAGATATTACTGGAATTCCTGAATTGAATTCTGTTTTTTTGGTTAAGGTTCTGGTGGGATTTTAACATATTTTGTCTCATTTCTGATGGTCGATTGGTCATTGCGTTTTGACTGGACTCCCTCCTGCCTTTTTTGCAGGTGAATCGTGTCTGTGTCACTGTGTCTACAAACATAAATTCTAAAAGTTACTGGACTAATTTGAGAAATGGTAGATGGCATGACCTTAGTTTTGTGACAAAAGCTAAGATGGCTGTTGAAGGAGATATACTTGAGAAAGAGTCTGTTAGTGTCAATGAAGGTGCTAATTCTTATTCTGCTTTTTCACTTTGGTAGTCAAAACAAATGTGAGAGTGTATTGGCTCATTTGGGTAATTGCTTGGTTGGAACGTGATAATATTTTACATAACCTAAAAATATACATGAAATTCAAACTAAAGCTCCTGAAGGAGCATCTTTGTGCTCGTGGTAAAATGTTTCTCTAGATAGTTAAATTTATCCATTTTCCTTATCAGAATTACTTTAGTATTCTCAACACACACGCACAATGTGAAAAGCGTTAAACAGATGGTAATATGAAGTCTAGAGGAGGGGGGGTGGGGGGGGGGGGGTGGAGGCTAAGCTGTTGCTGTTTCACTCATGATCCACTATTCCACTTCGATAGTAAATAATGCACTTCTTTTTCTCCTCTATGGCTTAAAGTTTGATTTGTCATCTTTTGGCTGCTATTGGAGCAGATTATGGAGTTGTTAGTGTTCACCATGTTGGAATTCTGTGTGAAAACCTTGAAAGGTCGATTGATTTCTACCAGAATATTCTAGGTATGTTACTTTTCCAAACTAATGTTGGAGTCATATGCTTTAGTTTGCTGAAGAACAAAAAATCATGAATTTTTTGTTCATTTTTATTTATTTTTTCAATTGTAAACTAGGTCTTGAAATAAATGAAGCAAGGCCAGATGATAAGCTCCCTTACAGAGGTGCTTGGTTGTGGGTGGGTTCTGAGATGATTCATCTGATGGAGCTTCCCAATCCTGACCCCTTAACTGGACGACCTGAACATGGAGGCCGAGATCGTCATACTTGTATTGCAATTAGGGACGTGTCTAAGCTGAAAGCAATCCTTGATAAAGCTGGTAATTTTTTACTTTTCCCCAGTTTGTCAAATTTTCCATGTAGACAATGTCAGCATGTATTAGTGGGTTTTATGAGATAGATTTTTCAAGCCGCGGTTTCACTTATTTAGGGAATGTGTTTGCAGATATTCCCTACACACTTAGCCGCTCTGGGAGGCCTGCAATCTTTACACGAGATCCAGATGCAAATGCACTAGAGTTTACTCAAGTGGATAACTGAAATTTAAACATTTCCAGCATACACTTGCAATATCAATGTCGTCAGAATTCTGTTGCCTCTAGGGACCAAAGCTACATGTACAGATAATTGAGAAACTAAAATGTCAATGACCGTTGTTTCATAAGCCACTCGTGTTCAAATTTGCTAGACAGAAATGAAAATGATTGTATGTGCTAAACTGACTTTTTAAACAGAAAATATGAACTTATTTCCTAGGTGGGACAGACTTTGATTACCATTGACTACACATTCAACCCGGTCCTCAAATGATCTTTGCCATTAGTAAAAAAAAAAAAAAAAAAAGAATACTGTAGGAGACTTTAAAGTTCACACTAGCAGTTGAGAGAAAAATATAAAAAAACCCAATGCGGAACAATTCCATACCTTTTTCTTGGTAAGTTATGAGTACGATCCAGCGGTCTGAACATGTGCACTTTAGATAGGGAGGTATGAAGGACTTGCAAAACTGTGCAACTGACACTCAGTTGCTGTATCAAACGGTGTAAAGGACATGAATTTTATTAAAAGGTGTAAACGACATGCCTATCTTTTCAATCCAAGTGCATCAATGGGTCTGTTTGGATTGAACTTATTGTTGCTAAAATTGAAAACTGAAAACACTGTAGCAAAATAATTTTTAAATGTGTAAATAGTATCGTGGGACTCATTTTTAATATTTTTTATTGCGTAAACAGTGATAAACAGTACTGCTACAGTATCACTACAGGAAAACGTGGATGCTACAGTACCGCTACAGACCCGCGTGCAACCCAAAAAAAAGAAAAAAAAAAAAGGAAAACGTGGCCGCTAAACATAGACGCCCAATCCAAACGTTACCAATGTGTCGGATCATATTGGATGGAATAAACCTCATGGATTTGATGTAATTGGAGGGTAAAGGACATGCATATCTTTTGAATCCAAGGGCAATTCATATGTCAGATTGTATAAACCACATGGATTTGAAGTAATTGGAGGGCCAAAAGGACCTACAGTTTCTTCTAAGAATAAGAATTTTATTCATTCAAAACAGAAGGATACAAAAGGAGTAGCCTGGATGCCTACCTGGACGAGGCATCGTTATGATAGAAGAATCATCAGAGGTATAAATATGATACACAAATTCACTATGCCATTTATATACGGTATAATTAAGCAATTTATGTCCTAGTAATAATTCAAAAGGCACCTTAAGTGATCCTAAACTACATTATATACTCGCATTTCCCCCAATTCATTTCGTATAGCCTTTTGAAATTCTTTGCTGGAGGCACAATTCAATACTTTCTTCTAATCTAGGCACCCGAAAATGTCATACGTGACCTCCACTCCTGAATGGCAGAACGTAATGTGTGGTTTGGTGTTAACATAGAATGCTGCAGTTTAAGCTTCGTCACTGGTGATGCATTATGTTTCATGAGCCATGCCATGATTGCTTCATACTCGTAAGTAAAACCATCAGCAGCAATGTGTGGATCACTCATTATTTCCTGCATTACCAATGAAATAATGTATGGAGGCAAGTAATACATAAAATAGAACTTTTATCTAATAAGTGCAATTTTTTTACCTGTAGGATTGGACAGAAGTAGTGATTTGGTGCGTGACTATTATATCTTTCCACTTTCACACTGGCATTTGCAACTTCATTGAGTCGTTTGAGGACTGGCAGAACATCAGTTTCAAGATCTGGTCTATCCCTGCATCTAAGCTTTGAACACTTGAGTGCAATTCGAGCTAATTCCTCTGTTTCAGCAAGTGGCCAATCTTTAACCGACTTATCTAGAATGCGAGGGAGGGAGCCGTTCATAATGGCGTTTTCTACAGTCATTATAAGTCCATTTGGATGACAATCTGTTAACAATTGGAGGATTATAATTCCAAACGCATATACATCTGATTTGGGTCGGACAGTGCCGGTTCTCTGATACTCTGGGTCCAAGTAGTAGAGTGTACCAACAATAAGTGATTCATTGTATTCAGTGATGTTGTCAGGCACAACATCAGAGATGAGTTTAGCCAGCCCAACATCAGCAATTTTGCTCACATAATTTCTGTCTAACAAGATATTAGCCGGTTTTAAATCTCGATGAACAATTGGATCTGGCTTTGAGTTATGTAAGAATGCAAGCCCACAACCTACTTCAAAAACTATCCGGAAACGAACAAACCAAGGAAGTGGTGGTTTTCCATTTTGGCGGAAAAGATATTCCTCCAAGCTTCCATTTTCAAGATATTCATAGACCAGGCAACCAGTCTCAGGACAGGCTCCAAGCAGCAACACCAAGTGCGGATGGCGTAGCTGGCTTAGAACTTCAACCTGCAAACAATTGGGAGAGAACAGAAGGAAACATTTGCATCATACAGCAACAAACTATGGATCAGGAAAGTTAGCACCAAAG
The DNA here is from genome assembly GCA_030445155.1 of Quercus variabilis. Taxonomy (NCBI): domain Eukaryota; kingdom Viridiplantae; phylum Streptophyta; class Magnoliopsida; order Fagales; family Fagaceae; genus Quercus; species Quercus variabilis. Next base: position 57,070,858 of record CP129446.1, read on the forward strand.
TAATTTGCAATCCAGTTTTCATTGAAAAATGGCGGGGAAGCACACATGTTGCCAAAATGCAACCAGAATTTTATGATTGAATAGTAAGTTTAATTATTCACCAAAAAAAAAAAAAGTAAGCTTAATTGAGAATTGTTTGAGTGCTGCCATTGCTGTTATTATACAAAGTCATAAACAAGTGCCTGAAACCGCAAAAAACAAAGTTTCAGGGGGAGAGGTCAACCATCTCAACCAAAGAATCAGATATACACCATGTTTAGTTGGGGAGAAGGGGGAGGGAAAACGCAGAGAGGATAGGTGTTTTATGGGATTTTAGAGAGTTCAAATGACAATTTGGGAACTTCCTATGACATTCATGATATTGTTAAGGGCCTTCGACTTCAAATTAGTCAAAGACAATCCTGAGCACAGTGAGTTTTTGTACGCTTCTGAATTTCTAAAACAAAACTTCAATAGGGTACCCATGATGGTAGAGAGACCAAAGAGATCAATTGAGTTTAGAAACATTGTGACTGAAAAGTGAAAAGGATTACAAGCTAAAATTACCTCTTTCAAAAACTCCTCTTTCAAAAACCCCTGCTTCTTTTCAATTGCATCAGGCCTTAGAACTTTAACAGCTACTGGGGTGTGATGAAGGCTGCACTTGTAAACTTTCCCGTACCCACCTTCGCCAATCACATTACTCACAGAAAACATATCTGTTGCTGCCTCTATTTCATCCCTTGTATACCTCCTGTACCTCCTGTCACTAGAGAATAGTGCATCAACAATTTTCTGTTTCTCTATGGACTCTTTTAAGGCATCCACTTCGGCTAGCTTCTTTTCATAAGCCTCTTTAGCAAGCAAGTTTCTTGCCTCCTGAACCTCTTCCATAGCTTTCAAATACTTGGCTTTCTCTTCAGCAGCAATTTTCCTCAAAGTTTCTTCTCTTTCTAGGGCATCATTCACTCTTCTAGCCTCCTCAAGGCATTCAGAAGAAATTATCTGGACCTGGAAATTGAAGAACCGATGGTAAGAAGTCCATGAGAGTCATAACTTCCTTTTCTGAGCAAATCAAAACAATGCATTCTTCTGCAAGATCATTTTGATAGGTTCACCATATACATGCAATTTTGTCAATATAATTCAACAATTTTGTGTGTCAAGTACATTAATTTTCATTTTAAGGCATATTGCAAACCTGGTTGAAACATAAAATCCTAAAACACTGATTTTCATATCCTTTGTTTTTTCAAAAGGTTAGAAATAAACGAGAAGGTACATAAAGTTTACACTGCAGATATCTGTAACTCCATAGAATAATAAAACTCACACCATAATATTAATTTACTAAGAGATCAAACTCACTTTGTTTTGAGCACGAGCCAGCTCTTCACAAGCTCGTTTGTACATGACAACCGTATTTTGAATTTCAACTTGCAGTTGTTCTACTTCAGACTGCAGAAAGGTACATCATGTTACACTCGCACAGAAAAATTCTACAAACGAATATGCATGTGTTAGAAAATTCTCAAAAATTTCACCTGCTCAGATTTTGTAGAGAAGGAATTGCAGCTCTTAGTGGTAATAGATTCAAAGTCACCTACTAAGTTGAGAAGATTTCTTTCCTGATCTTCACTAGCATATATTGAAGAATCCACATGTTCTAGAGAATTTTGGTAACTAGGTAGTGATATTGATGTTGCTTCAAAGCTGCCGTGAAGCAAAGATATTTGATTATTAATATCACTGGAACCTTCTCCATAATCTCTTTGAGTATAACTTGTGTGCATACAGCTCTCTGTAAGAGGAACAGATAAACATTTAACAACATGAAAAATTGTTACCCAAAATAGCATGTACTTCCAACTCACCATTAGCAGATGGGGTGTCAGCTGGTTTATTGATGATTTCGTCTCTAGAAACAACATAAACATTGCAAATGCCAGTAGCACATTTTAGGATAGTTGTTGGTATCCCTGGCCCCTTTAATCTCCTAAAGAAATTGCGATAAATCTCATAAGAAGCACAAAATAAAACAGTATGAAACTGGATCCACTCCCCACCCCCCCCAAAAAAAAAGATATGTGGAAAGAAAAAGAAAGAACTACAACTATAAGAACATTGAGGGAAGTACAGAAATAAAAACCCCAAATTTACCATAGAAATAGCCAAAGAAGGGCTTCACCATTTTATATTGACCACATATATAGAGATTAGATGTCAGTAAATGACACCATTTGTCACGACTTATAAAGCCTAACTTGATCTTGTAACTGCTCAATGTGTAATTAGTTATCCAATCCAATTCAAACCACATAATTCAGATATCACACTATCTATGCAGCCAAAACTTGCAAACAAACTTGTGCCACTACATGTGTAACTCCCATGAATTACTATACACTCCTAGGTGTCCTCAATAATGTTGATATTAATTGTACAAAATAGTTACAACACAACTGTTCTCTCTCTCTCTCTCTCTCTCTCTCTCTCTCTCTCTCTCTCTCTCACACACACACACACACACACACACATATTATTCTAACCATATAGCATCATAAATATTTACGAAAAATGAATGTGTAATACTCCGAGTACAAAAATGATGCCATACCTCGCTATGAAATTTGAAGAGCAAGAACCCAACACTAAACTCGTAATCCCTGACTCAGATATATATCTGAGAAGTGCAGCTGCAGGATCATCATCTTCCAGCACCAGGGTTTCCATCTACAGAAGTTCCATAATAAGCATTCATATTTCTTTACAAGATCAACATGTACAGAATCTAGCTTGATCTAGAAGACAATCTCACCTTTCTTGTCTTGCATAGTTTCTTGAATGGTACAAAGACTTCTTCAAACTTTACTCTCATATCGTCCATGTACATCGCCACCACATTCTCATCCAGTTCTTCAATAGGCATAGGCTCTCCTGCTGTAGTATATAAGTAGGTCACCACAGCACAGCCAGTTTTAAAAATTTATGTCCAATTTCAAACACATTTGGCCCATAATTACTTATTTTCTATATTATTTTATTGGTTAATTGCAAATATAGTTGATATATACTGTAGAATATTGGAAAATTCACCTCAAGTAGATGTATAGCAATAATATGAACCAATAATTAGTCTAGGAAGCACGGACACGGTACAACACTGTGACATGAGCAATTTTTGAAAAATTATAACATGAAATGGCCAGTACAATACCGGTTAGACAGTAGTACAACACCCTAAATGAAGTGACTGTGCTTCTTAGGACGGACTTAGTCCCAGAACTTTAAGGTAGACTATGGGTTCTCAATTGAATAATCAAGGTCGACTACATGTATTCTTTCCGCCATTATATCATATTATCCAAAATCATACTCATCGTTACCTAACTTACCTCTTTAATTGACATGTCCTTTTTTTTTTTTACTACTTCTACTAGTGTATTTTTTAATATAGCAACTAATGATATTTGGCACAATCGAGTACACAATCTAATTTTCTCACGCCTTTTATTAAAAATCTAGTTTTTTTTTTTTGAAAACATGAATCTAAGACCTGTTTAGTTCATGTATTTAAAAACATTTTTGAAGTTCACAAAAACAGAAAGTACAGCAAAAACGTGTTTCTAAAAACTGTTTTCAGGGAATTACTCTTGGAAACATCGTTGTCGTTTTTTCATAGAACATCAAAATTATGTTTTTGAAACAAATTTTTTTTTTTCGCTGTAGAAAAAAAGACAAGAACACAAAACCATTAAAAAAAAAAATCATGTCCTTTTCTCTTGGGGGTATTTTCTCAAAAGTTTTAATTTTTACTAAACTATTTTTCTCGGGAACCAAACAACAAAGCAGAGAGAAATGAAGAAACAAACATACATGGAGTCGGGATGTAAGTGATTTTGGGCATGACGTGGACCAATATGAACCGACTGGATTCGGGCATGAGATTCTCCACCGCCCAACGAACGGCGCGTCGGCTTGCCTTACCACCAGCTCCGCCGGCAGCGCCTTTGACGGCCACCGCCACTGAACTCATAATCGCAACTGGGCGAGGCTCAGGTGAGGAGGTGGCAGTGTCAATTGGGGCAGTTTTGAACTTTGAAGAGCGTTGTTGTTTGACTCTCCTGTAGCTGTAGGTTGAGCTGAGCCAGAGCCTGAGCCTGAGGCTGACGCTGAGGCCGACGCTGAGTGAGCACGAAACAGAAAATTAGAGTCTTCTCTTCAGAGTTTTTGGTCAACGCATGAAGATATATAGATAGATAGATAGGTAGTTCATACTTCCATTTTTTTTTTTTTCAAAAGTTGAGGATTATAATTTTGTCCATACATATCCCAACAAGAATTAAATAAAGGATAATTCTTAGGATAATTCTTAGTTTACATGTTGAGGTAAAACATGAAAAATGGTAAATATATTATACACATTCTATAAAAGTTCGTGGGATTCAATTAATTCAACTAGTAAATTTTATGATGGTTGTATAAAGAACTAATAGGTTGAAACTCTTTCAAAAAAAAAAAAAAAAAAATCCATTTGTCACATGGTTTATTTATTTATTTGGTAAAAAATATAAATTATACTTATCAAATTTAGTCAAATGTCATTTTTAGTTATTTTTAGGTTTAGCTTTTATTGTTTTTGTGGGAATAATTTTTGCTTTAAGGCCAAGGGTTAAACTATGTTGTAACCAAGCAATTTCTTCACACCTTATAGGGGATAAGCAAGTGGATGAAGAGTATCACAAGAGCCAAGGGCTAGACCATGTTGTAACCAAGGCAATTTTGTTGTCTCACATGGGAAAGAAAGACTTCCTCTTCACACCTTATAAGATATGAGCAAGTGGATGAAAAGTACCACAAAGCCAAGGGCTAGACCATGTTCTTGACAGTAAGACCAACCTCAACCTTAGCCATTGCCTATAATCAGGCTTGGTGTCACTGTGTCATTGGTATCAACTTACATCTTATTCCTGCCCAATATGGATTTCATTTACAGTTGCTCCCTATATCTTTAAGGAGCACTCTTCATTCCTAAACATTTGTTTATTGTTTTGTTTCTTGGTAACTATGATGAAGTATAGTGTTGGGTGCATGACACCAAAAGTCCAGCTCACATGTAAGCTCATTTAATGAGTGTGTTGTCCAAGCTTAAGAAGAGTCCTAACTCAAGTTTTATTAGGAATCCATATGCACCGTACACCCTTAGTGCGGTGGTCACTCCACGAGTATAAATACTTGTGGGGGGTGGAGGGGCTAGAGCCGGGGTTCAAGTTTCTAAGAGGGAACTTCACACACACATATACTTAGATTAGTCTAGAGTAGAAATTTTATTTTGTAAAAAAAAAAGAAAAAGAAAAAAAGAATCCATATGCTGCTTGGGAAAAAGACGTGAGGTAGCTAGCTTGCTTATAAAAGTAAGGAGAATTAGTGTGTGTGTGTGTGTGTGATAGAAAAAGAAGAGCCCCAGAGACAGAGAGAGAGAGAGAGAGAGAGAGAGAGAGAGAGAGAGAGAGAGAGAGAGAGAGAGAGAGAGAGAGAGAGACTTGTGCATGGAGAAGAAAACATAGATGAGACTCAGAGAGTAAAGAGAGAGACTTGTGCATGGAGAAGAAAACATAGATGAGACTCAGAGAGTAAAGTGTTGTCACCTTTGAGCTAAATAATTAGTATGTGTGAAAGTAAAGAAAACAAGGAGATTTTTTTTTAGCTGTGAGAGTTGTGCGTGGAGAAGAAAACATAGATGAGACTTAGAGAGCAAAGTGTTGTCGCCTTTGAGCTAAATAATTAGTATGTGTGAGAGTAAAGAAAACAAGAAGATTTTTTTTAGCCGTGAGACATACACAAAATGATTTACTATTTTATTTGATAAATCTCAAGTTAAGCATAAATTTGAGAATTATTGTAATTGTTTTGATAATAGTGAAATTATTTGAAGTTTATCCAGTGGTTTTTCTCTTCAAGGAGAAAGAGTTTATTTATTTATTTTTCGTCAATATTTGTGTTCTTTGGATTGGTAATTTTGGTAATAATACTATTTATGACCTTACACAAAGTGGGTGTTTTGAAAAGTGATAGAAATGATAAAAAAAAACTAATGAAAAAATAATATTCTAATCGAATATGATTTAGAATAAGGAATATGTGAGTGAAAAGAAAAAAATAGTTAGCTAAAAGTGTTTTGAAAAATGATAGGAATAATAAAAAATGAATGAAAAAATAATATTCAAATCGAATATGGTTTAGAATAAGGAATAGTAAGAGAAAAGAAAAAGTAGTTAACTAAAAGAAGAAAAATATGTTTAAAACCAAAAATATGGTGTAAATTTAGGGTGCTACTAATGCTCTTACATGGTTTATTTGTGGTAAGCTATTTGTGTTTTTCATTTTTGGGTTACTTGGTTTGATTTTTTTGGGTTGGATTTATAGTTTGTTTTTTTTTTTTTTTTTTTTTTTTTTTTTTTTTTGAGAAACAAAAATGGGGGCCTTTATGGCTATATTACACCCCCGGGCAGGGAGTCAACTGACAAGCCTCCCAGCTGAAGGTACGTGCCTGCCAAACTGTGTGGGGGATGAACCCCACTAAGTTTGCCCACCAACGGACTCTTGCGGGTAGCGGGATTCGAACCTAGGTGTGGTGCACGAAGTGTCCAAACCTTATCCACTCAACCAAGCCCCCGTTGGCCAGGTTGGATTTATAGTTGGTATAAATTTTTTTTTTGAGTGTTTGGCACATTTGAAAATCTGGGAAAATTGTGTTACCCAAAATTTCAAATATTTTTATAATCAAATTATTATTTTTAAATAGATAAAAATGATTTTTTTTTTTTAAAAAGTAATTTTGAGTTTGCTGAATGTGATTTGAATTTATAAAGCTTCATTTGAGCCCTAGTATTACTGAAAATTTGGAAAGTCTTCATGGTGAAGATCTGTGTGTGCCGAATTCCCAAATATGGGTTCATGTTTTTTGTTTTAAAATTTTTAATTATTTCAAACAAAATTTAATGATTTTTACCCAAAAAAAATTTAATAACTAATGGAAAATTGGATAGAATGACTGATGGTGATTATAAATTGCAATGTAAACTTACATTACTAGAACGATAAAAGTAAAACTTTTAAAGAACTAAAATAACAATTGACCAAAAATAATGGGTGTAGTTTACAAGTTTACATTTTTTTTAATAAAAAATAGAAAATATTGTGGAGTATTCCGTATCACAAATTCATTTTTTACCTAGAGAGTTTGGTTCCTCCAATGCTCAGAGTGGCAAATGGCAACACAAACTTGATAAGTGATTAAAAATTATATCATGTCATTTTAAAAACGGTAATATGCTATTCATGTGTTTTTTTAGTGTATTGGACTGAATGAAAGTTTTACTCTTTTATATTAGGGTAAAAGTAGTTTTATGAAAATTCAATTTAAATAAGGACTGTTAGAGATATATTAGCCCAGGTCCAAGCTATGATATATTCTATGTTGAATATGCTTGAATAGATGCGAAAGAGGGAAGCATAAAATAGGAACAAAAGAACACTGACCTACATCTACTGAAGAAACCCTCAAGGGTTATATCTTTATTATATAAGGGTGTAGTATAAAATCTGTGTTACAATGAACCATAACATAATTATATATAGTAGACTAAACCCTAAACTAATAGATTTTTAATGCAAGTAGAAGACTTGGGGGGGGCTGTTTGGATGAAAAAAAAAGTTTACTCATCACTTATCACTGAAATATCATCACTTATCATTCAATAACTCATCACTTACCACTGAAAATACCCTAACTTCCTAAGCTGGTATGTTTGGCACTTGTTTCCAACTTCTGATAACTCAAAAAATTTTACTTTTTGTGGGACTCACTACCTGAGCACCATATCTGTCTCACGGTTAGCATACCCGCGTAACACACTAGCACCAAAGTCATTTCATTTATTTTTCCCTTCAGCCCTGTTTCTCCCAAAACCCTCGACGAACCCAGCAAAGGAAATCCAACGTCACCTAGCGCCGCCTACCTCGTGCCCATTGTCACCCAGTGCCATAAGATCTCCTTCAACGTGCAGCAGTGGCGTTGATCTCATCCATTATGACCTAGTGGAGCCAATCTCTTCCAACGTTTAGATTTCTAAGTTTAATTTTACTGGATTTTGTTAGTTTTTGTTTGGTGCTTAATCTAGGTTTTCTAGGACTTGAAACATTAAAAAATGGCTTGAGCTCGGGGTGGCGTCATGAAGAACGGTCTGAGCTCGGGGTGGCATGGGTTGGTTGAGGTGGGCTCGGTGGGCGTGGTTGGGCTGAAGGCGTGCATGAGGAGGTATGAGGTTGGATGGTGTTTTGTGCTTTGTGTGGTTTGGAGTTGTGGTGTGAAGTGATCAGGCGTTGTATTCACTGAATGAGTCGTTGGTGGGTTTGTCAAAAGTTGTGGTTGGACTTGAGAAGTGCTCTGACCGTGGGTCCCTTAATGTGTGTGTATTTACAAAAATGCTATCATAACTCAGTTTTCATAACTCAAAAACACCCAAAACTTGTTTTAGTTTTGCTAACTTATTACTAAAAAACCAGAGAATAAGTGATGGAAACAAAACTTGAAAACAGGTCCAAACAACCTTTCTCTGGATGGGTCCCACCATTTTTGAGTGATGAGTGATGGAAATACTAAAATCCAAACAGCCCCTTGGCTTGCACACAATTAGAATTAGGCTTGCGCCTATGCTAATGAGCTAATATATCTCTAACAAAGACAAAGTTTAGCTTCAAAATTGGTTGTAACCTATGGCTACAATCTTACATAATATCTTTTTATTGAAGATGAATTTTGATAAATCCACCATTAGATTACATCTTTTTCTTATATCCTCCATGCTTGTAAATTTAAAAAAAAATTAAAGATCAATATCTATGTCATCAATAAATTGTTTAAATTGTAAGTTTTTGTAGTTTAAAGTTATGCATAAAACATAAGCCTATAGATCATATATTAAATAATATTCGGTTGACAAAAAATTTAACATATGTATTTAGAGCGTAAAGAATATGTAATTCAACTGTTAGATTTTTAGAATATGTAGTAATATTTATTTTATTGAATAACGTTTGACTACAACCAATTTTGAAGCCAACATTTGTCATTTAAATAATTAGCTTTTTAACATTATGTTCATGACAAATAAAACCATTCTTTGCTGTTTTTAGTTATAATCTAATAGATTTAAGAATATGGAAAAAGGTCTCTCTACTGATAGGTGAGTGAGCTCTATCCCTTTCCCAACAGCAGTAGAAGTGTTTTGTCCCTTCTAAGAAGTAGAGTTTTGTTCTCTAAGGCAACAAGTTTGTCATTAGAGCTTGTGGGTTTTTTTCTTTTTGGGGTTTAGGGAAACACTAATTAGGCTATCTTCTCTCTAAATTGTATCATGGAGGATTTGGCTACCAAGTGGAGCACTTTCTCCTTGTCAGAGAAGTAGACAACAAGTTTTGTTCTCCAGCGTGACCAAAGATCGAGGGAATTTCTTTTAGCAGCACATTTTTTAAACCCTTGATTTTTGAATATGGAAGCAATGGCAAGGACCTTTAAACAACTTTGGAGGTCTACTAATGGTTTCAAAATTCGAAATCACAAGGAGTAAAGAGTCTTATTTGTTTTTGACAATCTGGGTGATGTGGATAGGATTTTGTAAAATCAACCATGGAGTTTTGACAAACACTTAGTCACACTTAGTAATGTTGCAAAGATACAATTCTGACGTTCCTGTTCGTGACTTGATTTTCAAAATGACCATTTTCTGGGTACAAGTTCATGATATTCTAGTTTGTTATATGAATAGTCGTGTGGCTGAAGATATTTGTGAAATAGTTGGTGAGTGCAAAAATCAGCAGGGGCTGTGGATGATGATGGTGGTCTTTTCATACGAGTTTGAGTACTCATAGATGTTTCTCTTCCCCTATGCCGTGGAAGGCTAATCACAATGGCGAATGGAGAAAACGTGTGGGTGAAGTTCAAGTATGAAAGATTGCCCAACATCTATTTTTGGTGCGGATGTCTAAATCATAGTGATAAGAACTGTGATTTATGGATTGATAGCAAGGGTACGCTTAAATCGGAGCAACAACAATTTGATTCTTTGTTGAAGGCAGCCCCGTATACGTCAACAGGTAGGGACGTAATTTATGTCCCCGGATATTATGAGCAAAATAAGACTAAAGTTAATGCCATGGCTCAGGTCTTTAACTCACAACTAGGAGTAGTGGAGAGGCAGGCAAGTAGTGGTGGTTCGATGGAGGTGAATCAGTCATCCATGGCAACGGGTAAAGGCAGTGATGAGGGCATTGATGGCATGACACAGAAGGATATTAATGTGGCTGATACATTACAAGATGTTTCAGTGGTTAAGCCGAATATGGAGTCTATCTCAATCATTACTAATCCTATTAATGCTTCTAACATTATGGAGAAGGGTTATGGTGCCATGAAGTCTATTCCAAATCAGATGCCAACGTCAGAATTGTTTGAAATTCCAATAAAGGGGCTTAATGAGGGTGTAATGGGAATTAATTACATTAATTCTGATTTAAGTCAAAAGAAGGAGGTAGCAATTAATGAGGAGATTCCTTACCATTTTCAGCATGCCACCTTAACTGAGAAGCAAGCAACACGGCCAGCTAGAATTAGGGCAACAGGGAAAAAAAAATTCTCCCATCTAATTTGAAGTTTGCTACCAGCAGCACCCTGAGAACCAAACAATTAAGCCCTAGTGGGAACTACTCAGAATCCGTGGGCCATACAGAATAGGGGAGGAAAACTTGTGGGAAGAGGAGTGGTGATGGTCATCTGGAGTTACCTTGCAAGCATAGTCAAGTTTCAGAAGATGAGAGTGCCAAACTTTTTTCAATGGTGGAGGTTGATACTTAGCTTCGCCAATCATAATGAGTTGCTTAGTCTGAAACTGTCGTGGGCTTGGGAACCCATGTACAGTGAATAGGCTTGCTAAGATGGTGTAGGCAAAAGATCCCTATGTCGTGTTCTTAGCTGAAATATGGGCAGATGAAGCTAGGCTAAAAGAGGCGACGAGGAAAATTCAATGTGAAAGTGTGTTTGTTTACCCAATAACTCTAAGAGGAGGTGAATCAATGTTTTTCTGGGGATTGACTATTGATGTAACTGTGGAGGTTTTCGGCACAAATTACATCGATGCATTGTTTCAAGAAGATGATAGGGTTGGGATTGGATTGATTATTCGAGATTGCCAAGGTAGGGCTTGGCACAGGGTTGAAATCATCCCTCTCCCCTTAACTGTCATGGATTTTGAAACTTTAGCCATATTGAGTGCTCTACAGTTAGTTGCTGATCTGAGTTTAATTGTTGCCATCCCAGAAGAAGATTTTGACTCGTTCTCTTTGATTTCTTTTAGTTTATTTAGTCATACGGTTAAATGTTTTGCAAATTTATCTCATTGTTTTAGGTTTCCACATGTTCGCAAAGAGGGAATAGTGTAGCTCACAACCTAATTCGACATGCACAACATGTCACTAGTTTTCAATTGTGGATGGAAGATGTCCCATCGCACACCATTGCTATTTATCTGGTTGTTTTGCTTACTATTTAATAAAGTTCAAAGTATTGATTCTAAAAAAATATATATATTTATTCAATTTTCCGCTTCCATTTTGAGATCTTCTTAAATATTATATATACAACAATCATAGGGATTTTTGTTAAATCTCCATATTGAGTAATGAGGACATTCATTCTATTAATCCATTAAAGAGGAGAATTTAAAAAGGGTCATCTTGGATTGTGGTTCTCACAGAAGACTCCAAATTATGATATAATTAATGGGCAATATGTTAACTTTGGTTGCCCTTTTTTCTTCATTGCTATAATAACTGCCATGTTTACTAGTTTATGATCCGTGTTAATGTACAAAAGCATTCAATAATGATAATGATGAGAGGCTTTTACTTAATTGAGTGAGGTAGTTGTCTTGACTTTTGTGCTAAGTAGAATAAATAAGTTATTTGACATCAAAATTAAGGAAATTCAATAAGTTTTAATAAATAATATATATTTTTAGAGAACTTTTTTGAAAAAAGTCGTGCCAACAATTTCACCTAGAGACAAAACAAAACTAAAAGGAAAATATTAAGGGAGGTCACCAAATAGCCCATGGCCCAAGGCCTGATCCAGAAGACTGAGGGCTCATTAGGCTAATGAGCGGCCTGGTCCGTTGTTGTTGATGCCCATTGGTAGCCTACTAGCCCAGTGAGTCAAGTCGTGAGCTAGTTTTTATGCCCATAGGTACTCAATGGGCTAGCCCAGTAGCCTAGCCCATTGGCTTAACCAATTGCTCAGCTCAATAACTTAGAATTCATAATAAAAATATATATAATCAGTATGAAGGATTGATTTTGAGATGTTATAAAGGAATTTTTTAAAAGAATTCTTTACACCACTAAGATACTTAAAGTGATTATGTTAACTTAGTTTACTAAATATATATTTTCCTAGTAGTTTAACAACTTTGAATTAACTATATGACATTTTTTTTTTTTATTAAAGATAAAAATTAAAAACTATTTAAAGCCTTAATAAAAAAAATTAAATAGGTTTCCATCAACAAAACAAAAAATTAAATAGATTTGACCATAATTTTTTTTAATTAAGTATTAAATTCTTTGATTCTTTCTATTAAAAAAATAATAGATTGATTATTCCCTTATAAAAATTAATTCTTTCCTTATAGAAATAATAAAATAAAATGTTAACACAAGCGTATGGGTAGCCCAGTACACTAAAGACGAAATGGGCATTGCCTATGGGCAGGGTCATGGGCTGGGGTTTTCTCTTTCGGCCCAGCCGAACCCCAACCCATGACTTGGCCTGTTATTTAGTTAATATCCTACTATACCCAGCCTATTGTGCTCATAGGCCAAGTAAGAATGGGCTGGGTTGGCCTGACTTGGCCCATTAATGACACTAGAAACATATAAAAATGATTGCCCTTAATTGAGAATTTTAGATTGAGGTTATAGATACTGGAATCATACCACATAAATGCCAACACTACTCCAATACATATATCACACTAAATCAATAGGCAATATTATTTGGGCAGGGATATTACTTCTAATGTAAGGCCTATTATTCTCCAAAAAAAAAAAAAAAAAAATGTAAGGCCTATTGAATCACAACATGAAACATACAAAGAACTATGTGAATCTTTCATATTTAACTTTACAAATTCTTTAAACACATGAGTCTGGCTATGTAAATTACTACCCAAGCACCACTAATGGAACATTTGGATTTTGGAGTAAAAAAAAAAAAAAAAAACCACAACAATTTACTCAAAGATATTACAAATTTCCTTTCTTAATACTATATAGTCTTTTTATTTTTTATTTTTTTTATCTTAAAAAAAAACCATGATTCTCAATAACCAAAAATAACATAAAACTGAAATTCCCAAAAAATTCTAATAACATCATTTTTTTTTATTATAATCCAATCATAGAAAGTAAATGGAGATATAGCGGGATATCTTTGAATTTAAACATCGTTATAAATATAAATTAAAAACTACTGACCTTGGCAGACATGAATATCTTTTCCGAATATCATATTTTGATGAAGCCAAACCTTGGTAAAGAAAATATGAAATAAAATATAGAATCTTTGCACATTAAACATATGAAATAAAATAGAATACAGATTGTCTGAAAATATGAAGGATGAAGGAAAAGAGAGAGAGAGAGAGAGAGAGAGAGGAGCTTAAGAGTTTACCCATATCAGTGTGCTGGTATGATGCTCTTGCTTAAGTTATTATTGTGGTCTTCTTAGCTTGCATATTAGGGGGTTAATGTATCATTTGCTTTTGCATAGAGATTGAAAATTTTAGATAGGACCTGGCAAAATTAGGCTTCAAATTTGATATTTAATTTGGTTTTTTTTCAGATTTGACTTTTAATATATATATATATATATATATGGACAAAATTTAGGTACAATTCCTAAAATACAATACCTTAAGTTTCTTATTTAAAATTTTGACATTGGTCCAATTTGACATCCCAAACAAACGGCGTTGACCCACGGCTTAAAATTTTTTATTTTTTCCTCCTTCCTTCTTTTTTTTTTTTTTTTTTTTTTTTTTTTTTTTTTTTTTTTTTTTTTTTTCTGTACTGCAAGAACCCAGGCTTCAAATCTCCAGTTGCCTCATTTTTTACTGGGTCTCAAACCAAAAAAAAGGAACCCTTTTTTCTCATTTTCTCAGTAACCAAACATGAAAGATCAAGAAATAAAAGCCAGATCCACTGGGTTTCAAACCAAAAAACAGCTGGCATATGCGGTGCGAATTAAAACAGAGCAACTAAAATATATAGAAGATGGCTCCCATGCTATTTATTTCTGCTCAGATGTGCAGGCTGTATGGAGTTCGGACCCTCAGTCGCAGTGGCTACACAATATGCAGGGCCGAAGCTTTCTAGAGATTTTTCAGTTTGCGATCTCCAATGGTAAGGATCTAGATTTGTTGGCTTTTATGGGTTGGGCTATGTGGAATCGTCGCAACCAATTACGAATGAACCAAGAAGCTTGCCCCTTGAATCAAATTATCCAAGTATCCAATGAACGAAGAGAAGAGTATCAGTTTTTAGACTCAGAGGTTGTGAAGCCTAGGATCGGTCAGCCGCAAATAGCATACACTTCCACAAAATCATAGATCAGAAAGAAGAAAAAATCATGGATAAGGAAAAAAGTGGAGTTTTTTTTTTTTTTTTTGGTTTTGGGTTTGGAAGAGAAGCTATTTGCAGGTACAAAAAAAAGAAGGAAGAAGGAAATATGGGTTTTGGGATTGGAAGAGAAGGGTTACGGTGGTTTGGTAGAGAGGTTTTTGGTTTGGAAGAAGAAAAAAAAAGGAAGAAGGAAGAAGGAAAAAAAAAAAAAAGTTTTAACGTTGTTTATTTGGTCTGTTAAATTGGACAGGTGTCAAAATTTTAAACAGAGAACCTAAAGTACTGTACTTATGGCTTGTTTGGAAGTTTAGAGAGGGAGGAGAGTAGAGGGGAGTAGAGGGAAGGAGAGTAGTGGGGAGGAGAGTAGAGGAGAATGATTCACTTTCACCTTATTTGGATGTTTTTAAAATTAGTAAGGGGGAATGGAGTAATTAGCCCTTCTCCTTGTGTAATTTTGTTAATATAATAAGGGTAAATTAGGTAATTTACTTGGTCAATAATTTATGTATTCTACTCCTCCTTCAAATCTCTCCAATTTGGGGGAATTAAAATTGAGGAGTTAGAGGGAGTCCAAACCCCTCCAAACTCCTCCAAACCCCTCCCCCTCATTCTTTAAAAAACTTTCAAACAAGGTAATTGCATTACTCTCCCTCCCTCTACTCTACTCCCCCTTCATTTTTAAACATCCAAACATGCCATTAAGGTTAGGTGGTTTGGTAGAGAGGTTTTTGGTTTGGAAGAAGAAAAAAAAGGAAGAAGGAAGAAGGAAAAAAAAAAAATGTTTTATGGCTTGTTTGGAAGTTTAGAGAGGGAGGAGAGTAGAGGGGAGTAGAGGGAAGGGGAGTAGTGGGGAGGAGAGTAGAGGAGAATAATTCACCTCTACCTTATTTGGATGTTTTTAAAATTAGTAAGGGGGAAGAGAGTAATTAGTCCTTCTTCATGTGTAATTTTGTTAATATAATAAGGGTAAATTAGGTAATTTACTTGGTCAATAGTTTATGTACTCTACTCCCCCTCTAAATCTCTTCAATTTGGGGGAATTAAAATTGGGGGCTAGAGGGAGTCCAAACCCCTCCAAACTCCTCCAAATCCCTCCCTCTTTTTCTTTAAAAAACTTCCAAATAAGGTAATTGCATTACTCTCCCTCCCTCTACTCTACTCTCTATTCTTTTTTAATCATCCAAACATGCCATTAACGTTGTTTATTTGGTCTGTTAAATTAGACAAGTGTCAAAATTTTAAATAGAGAACTTAAAGTACTGTACTTAAGGTCTCGTACCTAAGTTTTGCCTTATATATATATATATATACATGCACGCGGGGGCACGGTTCATGCATTGCACTTGGATGTTATTTGCATTAGCTATGTGTTTGGCCTAGAAGTCATTGTAGTAGTCGCCTTGTGTTGTGGATTTGTGGTCTCCCTCATATGGTGGTTCATTTTAATATTAAAAATTGAAAATGATTAAATGAATTAATTAAATAATGAGTTGACAAACTAAATGAGAAGAAGTGAGAGATTCAATGATTCATGTTGTTGCTCAGTCTTAATTGAGAATTTCATTATAAAAAAAAAAAATCTTAATTAAGAAGTTGATTTTTTAGTAATTAAACCAAATTCAAGGAGAGAGTCCTTATCAATTTGATAAGTATTTAATGGTTATTGGATTTAAATGGCCAATCCAAAGAAATTGTTCCAACTCATGCGTACCATATCTGGCCAACACAATACAAGCAATTAATAAACATCAAAATGACAACATTTAAACACTCATCCTAATCTATCCCATACACTTCACATTTAAATCTAGGATACAATTTCTATCTCTATCTAAAAATATATAAATATATATATATATATATATATATATTAAAATGCAAAACTCATATTTTAAGTTTCACCTTTTGTTATTTTAATCATCTGAGTTTGACTTTTGTTATTTTAGTCCTCTAAGTTTCAATTATACTCAATTTAGTCTTCCATTTAATTTCCGTTAAATTGCACAATTGTTGCACTGTAGCATTATATTTCGATCCTCCCTTGCTTTCCCTTGAGCCCACTGTAGATTTTGACTCTCCAAATCATCTTCCAAACTGCCATCACTGCTTAAAAAATTCATGCTATTCACCATCAAATTCTTTGTGTAGTTACTTCTCATTGAAATTCCAATCTGGGTCTTTTAGCCCACCACCTTTGATTGGAGCCACAATCGAGTTCTGTTGCCCACCACTGATTCATGAAATTAGGGTCTTTGTGATGTAGAACAGACCGCACATGCCTTCCTTGAGCAGCAGGGGCGCAAGAAGTCACAACACAAGATCAAAGGGGGGTGCCAGTAGGGGCCATCGGGGTAACAGTGTCGGAATTGCATGAAATTTGGCAGGTTGAAGGGAAACGACGTTCTGATCCAGATTCATGATGCCATGAACGTCGCCAAAATTTAGGCAAATTCCTTCGTTAAGGCCCCGATAACAGTGTTTTTGCTATTTATAGTATTATTTGTTTTTCCTTAATAACTTTTAGTTTAAAAGTCAGAATAAAGTCCCGTCTGTTTTGGGACGACCCTTAAGGTCAGTAGTTTATGATTTTGCATTTAACTCAATTTTGCCATTTTTGGCAAAATTCGGTAATTTGTCACCTAATCGCTTAATTAGTGCGAATTAGGGTTTTTAAACGTTTTTCTTCAGTATTTATATGTTTTGTAGCCGTCAGAGGCAAGGGGGACTATTATCAATAAACACAGACTTTTGTCAAATTTTCTTCTGGTGGATTCCAGTTTTATCTCCTTGTGGATTCAAGGAACCCCTCGTGGATTCGAGGTTTACTACCCAGGAACTAACAGTTTAGTTTCTGTTCCATCAAGAGAGCATCGTGTGTGCTTTTCTTTAGGCTTCCGCGACATCACTTTGATATCGCTCTTTGTAAAACCTGTATGAGTTTCCCTTTTGTCACAAGAGGTAGAGATTGGAATGATATCATAGTAAATTTCTATGTGCTGGACATAACCATTATTGAAATGTAGCATTATGTTTAATTGATGCCAAAGGCAAACCAAAAATATTTAGCAAAATTCCAAACCGTGTGCGACTGAGACAAATCAACAATTGAAAAACAATATGGAAAATGTAAGCTTTGATTAGACCTCTTAATCCCCAATAATTTCCAATTTATGTTTAGTTTATGTTTTTTTTATTAACGTTTTGGGTTTAGTTTATGTTTTCCGGGTTTCTTAGACTTTGGTTTTGGGTTTAATTTATGGTTTTTTTTAATTAACGTTTTTTCTAAAATTCAGTAATTAAAAAAATTAAATATTAATTAAACCGTAAAATGGCTTCGTTTTATGTAAGTTAACAATGCAATTTAATAGATAGTAAATAGAGAATTGAATTGAGTATAATTGAAATTTAGAGGATTGAAATGACAAAAGTCAAACTTAGAGGACTGAAATGACAAAAATATGAAACTTAGAAGGTAAGTTTTAGATTTTGGCCAAGAAAAAACTTCGGATACAATCCAATATCACAACATTGGCAATGGCATGAAGAGAGATTAAATCATTAAATTCCCACTAAAATAGACTGGCCTTGGTGCAGTACATCATATAAACTTACATGCACGTTTCTTTACTTCCAGTACTCCCATAAATGAGCTTCATATAATTTTAAAATAAAAAATCATTCTTATTCTTTAAAGAGAGCCAGTATTGCAAATTACAAGAAAAGTTCTCACATAATCCATGAGTTGCATAGCTTGCTAATTCGAATACCCAAAAAAAAAAAAAAAAGTTCTCACACAATCCGTGATTAAGTAAATACTCAAGAGTCTATGATAACTTACTCTTTTTAATTTTTTATAATAAAACATGATAAATATAATCTGAAATTATTTATTTCAACCACCATGCTTCTTCTTAGTTAGGTCAAACCGCTTGCTAGATGAACTTGGCTTGCTCAAGAGTCTCACATAATCCATAAGTAATTAAGTAAATACTCGAGTCTATGATATAATCTGAAATTACTTTTGCTCATCACCACGCTCCTTTTCAGATCAAACCTCTTTACACCAAAGCGGTTTTCCATCAACGTTGAACTTGGCTTGCTCAAGTCTCTGCCAACGTTGAACTTGAACTTGACTAACGTGCTGATTGAATTGGATGCGAAGATTGTGGTGGACCTGTTACTGAAAGGTGAAGATCAAACCCATGGAAATGACGTTCTTATTGCTGATTGCAAAGAGGGATTAAAGAAAATTCCGAGTGTTCGAATTCATCACTTTTATATAGAAGCAAATAAGTGTGCCGATGCTCTTGCTAGGAGAGGTGCCTTACTCCCCCCTGCCGCTGATGTTGCTCTCTTAGTTGGTCTTGATGCTGTGGGAACCATGTATGAACGGTTCCAATCTGTTGTATCTGTTGTTTCTTAGTTAATCTTAGTTGCTCTGTTTACCAAAAAAAGGAAAAAAAGAAGAAGATATTTTTGGTATCTAACATGTGTTGAAGACAATATTCCAAATAGTGCAGGCATATTTGGATTCAACACTGGACCATATTTCTGCGTACATGATCAAAGACATGTTTAATTCATCAACCATTGTACTATATATACAATTTAACCAAAGAGAAAGAATCCATATATCTTACGTACTTTGTTTTTCCTTTCTTTTATGGATAAATAAAAGAGGAAAATAATTATTATTATCATAATCTAATTTTCTTTATATATACATGGTGATATGATCGAATATTTCACATAGCATGTGCCATTTCCTGAAGGCTCATTTTAAATAGAAAAGGGCGGAAAAAGGAAAAGTAAAGAACACGGGGAAGTGTGTTATTGGACAAAAAGTTTTTATGTTTTATTTGAGATTTGAGACAACTTAAAATAATAATAATAATAATAATAATAATAATAATAATAATAATAATAATAAATACCCATAAAGAAACAAACATTTATGTGGGTGCCTTTTACCTTTAACAAAAACAATTATGAGAAGACATAATTCCACAAATACATTCCCATAAAGAAACAAATATGTGTAACATAAAAAATTACAAGAGTGGGTTCTAATTATCTCAAATGATAAAGTTTTTTTTCGTTAAATCTAGGGTCTTAATCATGTTTATACAAAAAACTAATTAGTATCTTAACTTAATGATAAGAACAATTATTATAAAGTGAACACCATAGGTTTAAATTCTAACATATTTATCAAAAAGAAAGGAAAAAACAAAGAAAAATAATGAGTATCATTCTTACAATAATGAGATATAAGATTAAGAAGATATCACTTACTGCATGAAACCTAAATAAGAGGAGACATTCTTGATATTCCATGAACAACAATCTTTTCTTTGGGCCTTGCATTGTTGATGCCCCAAAATCTCTTTGAAAATTAGATAGCTCATCATGAAAAGTGAGTATTTCAAAATGGAACGGTATTCCATCACTATTTGTTTCTAGAGATAGTTTTAACTTTTGACGTTCGCTTTTGATGATTGTTACTTAGAACCCTTGAGTGTATATATATCATACAGGTTCAAAGAAAATATAAATGTTTTTTTGCCCATTATTTACTTGTAAATATTATCAATAGGAAAATTCTATATCCACACTTTTTTTTTGGTATCTCTGGTAGTTAATTTGGTATAACAAGTCTAAATGGGTTGTTTCTTTTATTTTTTAATTATATAGTCACATTGGATAAGAACAATTTCATACTGGATTGGGGTCATGTTATATTTGATAATAACTTACATTTTTTTGTAGCCTTGTTTCACATTCTTTTTTATTTTTATTTTTGGTTTATTTTTGTTAATTCCTTATATAGTCACATTGGATAGCAACAATGTCACATTTTATCATTTATTTTTATTTGTTTCCTTTTTTGTTTAGACATGTTAGATAATATCAACATTACATAAGTTAGTAACAACATCACATGTGACGATAGCTACATCATATTTGTTGGTAACCTTATATTAGTATTTTTGTTTAAATTCCTTATATGTATATCACATTAGATAGTACTAGCATCTTTTCGGATAACAACATTGTCACATAGTGATGATAACTACATTACATTTGTTAGTATCATTTTTATTTATTTATATTTTTTTAAATCCTTATATAGTTTTATTGGATAGTACCAAGAACCAACGTCACATATGATGGTAGTTGCATCACATATGTTAGTATCATTTTTTTTTTTTTTTTTTGTTTCTTTTTATATTTTTTTAAAATCCTTATATAGTTTTATTGGACAGTACCAACGTTACATATGACGGTAGCTGCATCACATTTTCTGCTAACCCTTTATATAGTCACATTAGGAAGTATCGACATTATATTGGATAGTAACAACATCACACAATATTATTAAATCTGGTCCAGCCCGGGTTGTTGAATCGGTTCTATAGCACAGTTAAGGTAAGCTTGGTTCCCTTAACTTTACTTTCCCTGTGGTTGCAAGCTGGAGCTACCATAGCTTATGGCTAGAGCAATGGGAGGGTGCTAGCTTCAAAGGAGCATCTTTGCATTACTTGGCATATAAATTAGTCTGGGTCATCAATTGGATAGGATGTGCATAAGACCTAGTTATAACCAGTAAAAAGCAGCGGGTTTTAAGCAAACCATGCTACCTAGATGAGTTTTAATAACCCAGCTAGGTTTGTTAATTGTGTAAAATTACACCAATAGATCCACCCCCATTGACTTTTTTATTATTTGATGTGTGATAATATGGTCATTTGAACAAGAAAAAACCTAAAGAAATTTAAAAAATAATGTTCTTTCACTTCTTTGCCAATTCACTTTATACCCATCACTTTTCATTATTTCAGCTCTCCAAAATGCATCAACTTTCTGCTCTAAACAGATCACTTTCAAGTTTCACGTAGTTAGTTAGTACGAAGGCATTAGTATATCAATATATTTTATTGCTTTAACTTTTTTTTTTTCTCTTCTTTTGTTTATGTTTTTTATGCTTTATTTGTTTATTGCTTTAAGTTCAAGCCTTTAACCTTTTTTTCCTCTTCTTTTGCTTACATAGTTTGAGATTTTGCCTTATTTTTTTTAATATACAAAATTTTAAGACATGTAACAAGATTTTGTTTAGCAAAAACTTTGTTAGAATCTTATGGCATTCATTTATTTTGCTTGTGAATTTTATCGAATTTCTAATGCTATTGCTTGTGAAACCTTGATTTTGAATTATAATGGCAAGTTTAGTTTAGGCATATGCCTGTTGACACCCCATTTTGCAACCTGTATTTAACCTCACGTGGAGGGTAAAAGGGTAATTTTGCATTGGAAATATGCATCTTGATTCTGGCCATTAGATCCTTAATCTCATTTCACTAAAATGATCTTGATGTTGTAACGATCAAATCGACTAGTCATAAGGCTTAATCAGACTACCAGATTGAAAGTTATCATCAAATCAAGTTTGAATGGCTGAGATGCACTATCACAAATTTAGTCCTACTATATGTGATTATAAACAATTGATTCCAATTGGTTATAAGTGTAATCAATTTGAGATCAATGGCGTGTCATAATTTGATTGGTTAGAACTACATTTTATGGTGAGGTTGCATACACCTAATTAATTAGATAGTCAAACATTAATTATTCAATGAGTAATTTGTACAATTATGTTTTAATTAGAATAAATTTGGAACCAATTAAGTCTAAAATTGGAGTGATTGGAGCCAATTAATGTTAATTGGGAGTTAATTTGGGACCTATTAATGTTAATTGTGTTGAAACCATTTTCTAGCAAATGACCTCTGCTCACCATTTCATCAATATCTCTCAGAATATTTTGAATCTATGAATAAGGTTAATTTTCCCAGAAACTAGACATCCAGGGTTTCAATTTGAGTACAAGAATGAGACAATTCCGATTAGAATCGAGTCAAATATGATTTTTCGAAATTGGCTCTACAGGCTGTTACAGCAGTTACGGGAAAACCGAATTTTGGCTTGCTCCTCACTTCTATACATTTTTCCATTTAATGCACCATATTTTCTCCAAGGCTAAAATGTGGTCTAAATTCATGATTCTTTGCCGGATTCAGATCTTTTAGATTTCCTAATATACTCTACCAAATAGATTTCCTTAAATCTTAACAATTCTTTAATGACTTAATGATCAAGATTCCGCCATGTCAGCATTCCACTAACAATAATCTTAATTATTTTGTTTGCAATATTATTTTATTATTTTAAGAATATTGTTAGTAGAATACTGACATGGCGGAATCTTGACCATTAAATTATTAAAGAATGGTTAAGATTTAAGGAAATCTATTTGGTAGAGTGCCTTAGGAAGTCTAGAGGATCTGAATCCTTCTTTGTCAATCTTTATTAAATGGCATTCCATTCATATTTCCTCCACCACTACTATATAAACCCTCCATCTCCTTCATTCCAAAACAAAACACCCCTCTCTTCTCCTTTCTTGAGTTCTAGTGAAGTAGAGTAATCTTGTTATATCTTGGTCTTCTTGAGACTCAAGTTATTGAGTGAGACACACTCTTCTTCTCCTAACTCTTCTTTTCCTCTACCCTTAAGATCTCCCTCAAGAATCTCCTCCTCTACCATATAGATCTTGCATGAAGGTATAATCCCTTTCCTTTATTGTTTCTTGTGTTGCCATGATAAGAGTTTAAGATTAAAGCATGATAGTAATCATTTAAATTCCCTTGAATATGTTTGAATGTTCTTAATTGTTCTTAATTGTTCTTCATATGTTCTTGGTTGTTCATCACATGTTCATGCATAACAATAGTTTTAATCTTAAATTCACATCAAAAATATGAAAAACATGTTTGTTTCATAGTTCTTTCAAACTCTTGAATCTAGGATATCACCATCCACACACATTTACTAGAATTTTATTTTTCAATCCAAATGAAATGCATAATAAATTGAATTAGGGTTTATCACATGCACACACTTTAAATTCAACATGTAAATTGATTGACATATTGGATTATATGATATGAATGTTGACCACTATAGTCTAGAAAATCGGTTTCACTAGGCAAGGTAGGTGCCTAACACCTTTCCACCTTGTAACATAGCTCTCGAACTTAAATCAAGAATTAGTAGGTCAAATGCTTATCTATGTAATTTTTGATTTTTAGATTGTAACTAGGAAACAAAGTCATGTACTTTATCTTAGATTGTATCTAGGACCAAAGCCATGTAATTTTCCTATGATCAATGTAAGTTTCAAATTAATAAAATGAGAAATTTTTCAGTTATGGTTTTCTTATTTTTCCAATAATTAAATAAGTGGCGACTCCATTGTAAAACCCTTAATCTAAAGGGAAAAATATTACTAGTCGAATCTCAATTTTTGAGAGGTAATAACACGACTCCACTCATTCATGTGGATTTGGCCCAATATTCCATAAAAAACGGGCCGAGGGCGTGGTCTCTCACAATGCCCTATTTTTTATATTTACATATTCATATTATGATTTCTCAAACTTTATATATATATATATATATATATATATATATATATATATATATATATATAATTTTAAAATTTTTTTTATTTGACCTCACGGTTCGACCAGACTCATTGATTGACCTAGTGATTGACTTATAGACTGGGTCAACGTCCGGTCCGGGTTTAATAACTATGACGTCACATATCATGTTATTTACATTACATTTATTGGGGGCCTTAAATCACCTTTTTTTTTTGTTAGGGAATAATATGGACACTAATGATTGTAACTTTGTCACATTTGTTACTAACTCTCATCACATAGAGTAGTGACTTCATGATATTTGTTTTGGACTATATACATTAGATTGTGATCATTTCACATTAGAAGGTGAGTATGAGGCAAGCTTTGCTATGTTTTATGGTAACTCAAGATTTTCATTTTTTTTATTTTTAAATTGTTACTTTCTTCTTACTTTGAAAATTTGTATTTATAAAGTTTGTAACATGATAGTGTCTAAATCGAAACTACAACAAACAAGGCCTATAGTGATGGGAATTTTTGTGACTAACGCTCCATTTGTTTTGTTGTAAAATTTTTTCCCTAAAAACATTTTCATTTTAAATATTTGGCTGTGTACTTGAAATTTTGAAAATACTCGAGAAATCATTTTCAAATGTTTGTATTGTAGTAAAAAAAAAAAAAAAAAAAAAAAATCCTAAATCACAACCCATCAAATCCAAGAAACCCCCCCACCAAATTGGCATAAAACAACCCACCACCGCTCCACCAACTGCCCAAATTCATAGATTAGAAAGAAAAAGAATAATAGTTAGGCAGCTCCCCACTGCAACCCAAAAACCCAAATCGGAAAGAAGGGGGGCGGGAGGGGGGAGGGGGGCAAGGAGGGAGAAGATCTATTTGGAGGAATGTGATGGCAAGATTGGAGGACTTGGTCAATGCTGCATGAGATCAGAAAGGTGGAAATTCTAGATATGAAAAACCCATTCACCATCTAGCTCTTCTTCTTCTTCGTTGTTACTAATGAGATTGGAGGACTCGAAAACTAGCGATGGGTGGACTAATGAAGGGGAGAGAACAAAATTGTTGGACTACTCGGTGGCTTTGTGGGAGAGAGCAATCAAGAGTGAAAAATGGAGAAAATAGTTGAAAGAGAGGGTATAATGTTTACAATTTTATTTAGTGTTAAACATTTTACAAATTTTTATCTTGAATTTTATAATTGATTGAAAATATTTTACAGTTTTTTGTATTAACCATTTTACTACAAAATAAATATTGTAAAATGTGTAAAATGAACAAAGTGTAAAACTCTTGATTTTGTTGCCTTAACATGGGATGAAGAAACAACTTTCAATCCCAAATCCTGATCGCCAAATGTTTTGGTGACTAAATTGTTTCATTACTGAATCGTTTGATTATTAAAACAAATTATAATCAAAGGTGATGAAATCAAATGAAATAATTGTTTGATTATTTTGTTACCTAATATTTATCTCGCTAATTACAACACTCAACGGTGAAACAATTTCATTGCCATTTTTTCACACTATTATCACTAATTGTATTTCTATTGGATAGTAACATGAGATATGATAGTAACTATGCATTGATTGGTAACTTTCCGACATAAGTTTTTTCCCCCCCTAACTCTTTATAAAGTTATATTGGATAATAACATTGGAGATTCTAGCCTTTTGCCCCTATTGAGCAAAATATTTGGCAATGTCCTTGTTTCCAAACTATATAGGGGTGTGTCCCTATTTCCAAACTATATAGGGGCGTGTCCCTGTTTGGATACTCAATCAACGTAAAATTGAGTTACTTAAGGAACTCGACTATTACAAGACCGAGTTCTGGGTAGGTTCTTGCCATGGTGGCGATCCAGCATGGCTTGTGGGTAATAAAATATTATAGGCGCATTGTTCATAACTCGGCAATAGGAAAACCGAGTTACTAGATGAAACTCAATTAGTTTGAAATTGAGTTACTGACGAAATTCTGTTTGCACGTGAAGTGTTTATTAACCTATACTCGACTTAGGGATTCATCATTTTCACATTTTTTAGATGACAATTTTAATAAAATTTAATTCTTTAAGAAGCCACAAAGCTAAAACCCAGTTTAAAACCAAACCCAACAAATCTAAAACAACAACAAAAATAATGAATAAAGAAAATTCTAACAAAGAAAACTTAAGAAGCCACACTCAAATCAAAGTACATGCACAAGCGACACTTAACTCAGATTAAATGCAATGGGAAAAAAAATTGAACTCAGTATTTAGAAATCCCCTTAATACGTTTCTAATCCTTTAACTCTGAAGATGGATTGGGTTGAGCTTCGGCTATGGTGAGGGTTATGGTGAAAGTTTTGGGTGTGGGTTTGGTTTGAGTTTTGGCTTACGGGTAGAAATAAGAGAACTTGAAGATGCATTGAACTTGGAAAGGATCTACTCTGAACGGACCAAGGGAGACAAAATGGATTGAGGGTGGCTACTGATCAGATTGAGGGAGGGAGACAAACTGTTTTGGAGACGTTAAATTCAAAATTCTATTTTATTCTGCATATAACTCATTTTTTGCAATGACGAGTTATGAACAGTAACATGGGAATATTTTACTGCGAAAAAGCCATGGTGGCGATCCAGCGTGGCAAGAACTTGCCCAGAACTTGGTCTTGTAATAGTCGAGTTGCTTAATTAACTTGATTTTACATTGATTGAGTATCCAAACAGGGACACGCCTTTATATAGTTTGGAAATAGGGACATATTGCCAAATATTTTGCCCAATAGGGGTAAAAGGCTAGAATCTCCTAATAACATCATCTCATATGATAGTAATTACATATAATATTGCGGGTAACTTTCTGTCACATTTTTTTTTTCACTTTCAATTATTATTATTATTATTATTGTGTGGTTCGAGGACCGAGGAGTACCAGACCGAGGATTAGTTTGCTTAATCCAAACCCAAAAGGGTAAACTAGTTTCAAGGACTCCGCCCACCAGAGGAGAGTAAGAGAATTAGGCCAATTGGTATCCTGTGAAGACCCAAGGAGAGGAGAAAAGATAACAATAGGGGTAAGGATGGTGTGTGGAAGTTTCCTGAAGGATATACCTCCCACCTCCACATTTGATGCCCTACACCAACCTTATCAATTGCATTAATGTGGAAATGATCTCTGAATAGTAATTTCACAGCTAGCAATCTTTTTACCACCTTTAGCAGAGTCTTGATGGGATAAGCATCCTAAGAAATGCCCTGAGACATACACGTGGAGGGTTAGGATGCAAGGAAAATGGATATAAAAGGAAGGGAACCCCCTAAAAAAGGGGGATGAACATTTTTAGTACCATTAGAACGGGAAAGAGAACAATGAATAGCTTGGTGTAAAACTCTGAACTATATTTATATACAAGAAGTTGATCCTTGAACTTGCCCGAAGAGGTCTTTATCCCTAATTGTTGTTTAAAATCATGCCTATCTGTTACTCTAGGCTCTTTGGCCTTAACTTGGGCTTAGTTTTAAAGTGCACTTAGATTAGTTTTTCACTCTCTTCAAAAATTCTATTGTTTGGGCTTGATTTGAAGGACAAGGTACCATTGATCTAAGTGGGCTTGGTCCGTTATCTTTTGAGCATTACAATTATTATTATTATTCACTTTAGATTTTTTTTTCTTTAATTTATGAATTTTCACGTTGGAACATGACCGTATAAGATAATATATTAATCATATCTAATAGTAACTCTAGTTTATGTTAGACTATGACTGTGTCACATAAGATGATGTATACATCGAATATGAGAGTAGACTTCATTTTAGCTTGTTATTTTTAAATTTTCTAAATTTGGATTAGCAATAACAAGGTCATGGATGGCTAAAATTTTGTCATACCGTATTGTAATTCATGTCACATTCAAAAATAACTTCATGGTTTTTTTTGCATTTATTTATTATTATTATTATTATTTTTTTAAATTCAAATTTTGTAAAGGGCACTAAAAATTATTTATACATCATATCTAATCGTAGGCTTAGTCACGTCATGTGCTAACATAGTTATTATTTTTTAAATATAATTTTTTTATTTACCTTGGTTAGGCAAAAACATGTCGTTTATGAATTTAATTTTATCGCTCCATAGTTGACGATAAATGTTATTGTGGTTTTTTAGAAAAGAAAACGCACTGGTAAAGCGCCTAACAGGGGAGGGGATCATAACTATCACTAGCCAGCTAGGAGCCTTGTATCACGATTGACATTTTCTAGCGTTTTAATAAAGACGCTTAGGGTTCAAATTCCTTGAATTATAAAAAATTATTATTATTATTATTATCATTAAACACAACAACGAGTCAAGATGACCAAATTGAAACTCACTCAGTTTCAATGAATTGAATGAACTCATTTAGGTACTTGTTCAATTCCATGCTGCCAAAAATTTTCTTCATGATCTGTGCGTTAGCCCTTAGTTGCTCCCTTCTTAATCCACCATCACTCACCTAATGGAATTAGCCACTGAGTCACTCATAAACGATCCGTCTTGATCATCCTAGGTATTTCTAATCGAGTTCAAATCCTCTGTCTCATCAATTGTGCTCCACTTCATGCTCCACCAATAAAATTTGGATAACTAACTTTTTTCATTAAATGAGACAATTAGCCTCTCTCATTAAAGTCAGAGTTATCTCATTTAATGAGAGATACTAGTTGTCTAAATTTTATTGGTGGAGTATGAAGTGGAGCACAATTGATAAGATAGAAGATTTGGACTTTCCAATCTGCCTTCGATTTAATAACCTCGCAATTAAACCTTGATCTGAATTAGACCCAAAAAACAATATCAAAACCCGACCAAACAAGTGCCTCGATAACAGAGTTCCAACCGCAATGAGTCAAGAAACCGCCTATTGGCGGGTGGGCTAAGACTTTAAGCAGTGGTGCCCAACCAGTCCAAACCAAACCATGGTCCGCAACTCGGGTTTCAAATCCGATGGGAATCATATCCGGACCCGTTAACCCGTCAATAAGTGGGCGGTTCTTGACCACCCAAATGAAAGGCAACCCCGATTTTTCTATCCCATTTGACAAGTCGTGACTCATTTTCTTGATTCAGAGTCGACTCAGTACCGAATGCAATGTAAACCACTGAGTTTTCTTTCTTATTCTTAAGCCATTCTTTCAACGATTTCAAGCTCTTGTTATCTTCTTCATTCACTACTCTATCTTTGCACTGAGGGCGGTAACAACCCAATTGGAGGTGGAACAACTGGTTTTTGGTAAAGCTTCTCGAGCAAACTGAGTGAGTCAGCCTCAAACTCGTTGCAGCTTCAAACGATCACGAATCGGAAGCCTTGAATCACCATGGCAGCGCGGGTCAAATCGGACATATTCATGTCCATGCAGACTCGATGACTAAGCAACTCAGGGACCTTATAAGCAACATCAAAATTAAGGAATTAAAATCTATCCACTTGGGGGAGACCGTGAAGTCCTCTAGACTTTTGCGGTAAACATTGGTCATCTCAGAAGGTGGGCCAAAAAAGGCGAGCACAGAAGCATTAACTGTGCTAAAGAAAACTGAGTTGACTCCAAGTTGAGTCGCGACTCGTGATAACCAGTGAGGAACGAAGTCATGGATAATCCAGTTAACATCCGAGTTCTGGAGAAATTGAGTCAGATGGGGCTCGAGCATGTCATAGGCTTTTTTTGAGGTATGGGACTTGGACTTGGTGATTTGATAACTCGGAGGTGGCCGACTCGGCAGCTTGAGGCAAGCCATCAATTAATGTAGGGTAAAGGAAGCTCTACTAAGTTTATCAGTGATAACAAATTTGGGAGGCGATGAATATATGTTTTTAGGGGCGGAGATGAAGGATACTTTATGACCCTTTTGAGCTAAGAACTTGGAGAGCTCAAAATATGGCATTACTTGGCCATAAGCTAGCCATGGAAATATTGCTCTGTGAAGCTTTTCTTCGTTAGCCATTTTTATGTGCAAGTAAAATGGAGACAACTCTCAATGAAGTTCTGGCTTTCTCGCATATATGGTTACAATATCTTTAATATGATTAGATTTTTTACTAACATTGAGTAGTATTTTGTAATTTCACCATACATTTTATTCCTAATTATTTAATTATTTTTCTTTACCAAACCCGCTTTATTTTATTTTAAAAAATGCATATATTAATTGTTTGATTTTGTATTAACATTTTTGTTTTAGATTTTGAATTTATTTGCTTATGTTTAGCTTTTTTAAAGATCTCAACTTTTTTTAAATACATCATACTCTATTCAACTTCCAGCAAATAAGCAAAGATGATTTTAGTAAAATGCAAATCGAAAAAAGCAGATTTAGTTTATAGATGATTTAGCTCATCCTGGTTTATCTCATACAATTCGACATGAATAAATCTAGGGATACAACCCAATTTCACAACATAGCGGCAATGACATGAAAGGGAGATTTATTTCTTATTTTTTAAATCATTAAATTCCCACTAAAATGGACTGGCCTTGGTGCAGTACATCATATAACTTAAATGCAAGTTTCTTTACTTCAGTGCTCCCACAAATGAGCTTCATATAATTTTTTTTTTTTTAAATATTCTTATTCTTTAAGAGAGCCAATATTGCAAATTTCAAGCAAAGTTCTCACATAATCCAGAGTTGCAAAGCTTGCTTATTCGAATTAAAAAAAAAAAAAAAGTTCTCACACGTACAATCCATGATTATAACAATACACTCAAGAGTCTATGATAAATTACTCTTTTTTTCCTTTTAAAAAAAAATAATAATAACACATGATAAATATAATCTGAAATTATTAATTTCAACCACCGTACTCCTTCTTCTTTAGGTCAAACCTCTTGCTCAAGGAACTTGGCTTGATCATGTCTACCATTGATGATTCAAGTCTCACATAATCCATGAGTAATTAAGTAAATACTCAAGAGCCTATGATAACTTATTCGGAGAGATAAAACATGATGTATATAATCTGAAATTACTTTTGCTCGCCACCATGCTTCTTTTCAGATCAAACCTCTTTGTACCAAAGTGGTTTGCCTTCCACGTTGAACTTGGCCTGCTCAAGTCTACCACTGATGATTATTGGTATCGAACATGTGTTGAACACAATCTTACAATAGTGCAGCCATGCTTGGATTCTACACATCACACATGAGCCATATTTCTGTTCATATGATTAAAGACACGCTTCATCAACCATTGTACCATACAATTTAACCAAAGAGCAGAATCTATATATCTTATGTACTTTTTTCTCTTTCTTTTATGGATAAATAGAAGAGGAGAATAATTATTATCATCATAATCTAAATTTCTTTTATATATATGATGATATGATTGAATATTTCACATGAGCATGTGCCATTTCCTTTTTAAATAGAAAATGGCGGAAAAAGGGAAACTAAAGAACACGGGGAACTTTGTTATATATTTGGACAAAAAGTATTTAAGTTTTATTTGAGATTTGAGACAACTTACAAAAACAATAATAATAAGTAAATAATATATATATATATATATATATATATATCTCATACCAAATTGAGTAATGTATGTCAGTGCATTCCTTTTACCTTTTAAAAAAAACTTTCCTTTAAAAAATATTTATAATTAGATATGTGGGGGGAAGGGCCCAATCTAACGCAGTGGGCCTAAGGTCCCATTTGAGGATTACTGTGCGTTTGAAGATAAGAAGGTGGTAAGGACAAGGCCCATCTAGAAGAAAGATACTCGGAAAAGAAAGATGGGTACAATTCGAAGAGGTCGCCATCCATCCGAAGATATTCTATTCCTCGGACGCGAATAGTATTAATCAATCGAACGTGTAGATGGTCCGAATGATCTTCCGAGCATTCCTACTGATCAAGATAAGCTCTGAGTATATTTGGAGACGATAAGAATAAGGAAATATTTAAAGGAAAAGCTGTTACCACCGTATTAAATGCACTGCAATAACTTTTCTGGCCGCATTTATGTGGAGAAGATCCCTGAACAGGATAACCTCATCTACCGCCACTCACAAAAAGCTGGAGAAGATACATGACATGACATATACTCAAGTAGGAACCTAGATGAAGAACAAGTGGACGATGGAGATGAAAGGGGAGGATGTTATATAAAGAAGAAGGATCCATAGAAGAGAGGGATCGATTTTGTGACCCTAAGAGCTATAACCTGTATTCAATTAATCAAAAGTCTCTTCGGATTCAAACTCGCTTAGTCTTTGCATGTACATTTATGCTGGTTTATACTTGCATGTCATAATCAATTGTTGTAAGCTCCATAGTTAATCTAGTTCTATCACTCACGCTTTATAAATTTTATTGTTTTTGGGCTTGGGCCACAAATCCAGACCCTATAAGATATAATTCCACAAATACATACCCATAAAGAAACAAATATGTATAACATAGAAATGACAAAAAGTGAAGTCTTCTCATAAAAAATAAAAAATAAAATAGTAAAGTTTTTTGTCATCGAATTTGAGGTCTAAATTCTGCCTATATAAAAAACCAATTAACATCTTAACCTAATGATAAGAGCAATCATTATAGAGTGAATATCATAAGTTTGCATTCAAACCTATTTATCAAAAAAAGGAAAAAAAAAAAAGGTAATGAGTAATATCCTTACAATAATTGTATATAAAATTTAGAAGATGATCACTTACTCTTTTTTTTGGGCCTGAAATTCAAATGAGAGGAGACATTCTTGATATTCCATGAACAACAATCTTTTTTTTAGGCCTTGCATTGTTGATGTCCCAAAATCTCTTTGAAAATTAGATTCTCATCAAGAAAAGTGAGTATTTCAAAATGAAATAGTACTCCATAATTTTTTTTTTTTTTGAGAAATAGTTTAAACTTATAACATCTGCTTTTGATTATTGCTACTTGGAACCCTTGAGTATATATATTATATAGGCTTAACGAAGGTATAAATGTTTTTTGCACAATATTTACTTGTAAATATTATCAATAGGAAAATTCTATATCCACACTTTTTTTTGGTATCTCTAGTAGTTAATTTGGTATGACAACTCACCATGGTTTTTTCTTTTTTTAAAAAAATTTGGGATTATATTGCCTATATGGTCACATTGGATAAGAACAATGTCATACTAGATTGTAGCCACGTTACATTTGATAATAACTTACATTTGTTTATGGCCTTGTTTCACATTCTTTTTTTTTTTAAAAATTCCTTATATACTCACATTGGATAGTAACAATCAAGCCTATTAGGATCAACATCCTACATGAGATTAGGGCCGGCTTAAGATAGTTTGAGGCCTAAGGAAAAAATTTTAAAGAGGCATTTTTATATCTAAATATCATTTAAATAATATTTAGTTGATTTTTCTATTATAATTTTTTTTTAATTTCAAATCTATTATTAATTATTACTTATTAATATGTCTAAGTTACTTAGAGTGAGCTAGTGATACTTACTATTTAGGTTTTATAAAATGACATGTTACCAATAAAAAAAGAGTTGTTCAAACATTTATTTAGTATATTGTTTAAGTGGTACCAAACATATTCCCATCACATTAATTTGTAAGTTTTTTTTCCATAAAATTTTTATTAGTTTTAGCATTTTTTATTCACTTAAAAGTATTTGGGTTGTATTTCTATTAATTCATGAATTTTTTTTTGTGGAGAAAATGCTAAAATTATAACAAATTTTACTGTAAAAAACTTATAAACTAATGTGACAACGAAATGATAATTCAAAAAAGAAAGAAAGAAAGAGTGTTGAATTACTTTTTGTGATTGAAGACATATCAATTTATAAGAACTATATGATAAACCTTTTAATATACTAACATGACTCTAACATTTTAAGCCTTCTTAATTCTTAAAAGTGGTGAAAAAATTGTACCTTGTAACTCACATTTTTTTGGTTTAATTAAAAAACAGATATATATACTTTACTTTTTATTATTATTATTATTATTTTATGTTATATATGTGTGTGTATACACACACACACACCTTACTGCCTCCATATTTGGGGACCTTTCAATGTTAGGGGGCCTTAGGCCATGGCCTAGGGCTAGCCCTGTATGAGATCAGTTGAGATCAGTGAGAGGATTCAGGGATTAAAAAAAAAAAAAAACTAAAAAGTACCTATATATAATTATAATTCATAATATATATTAAAGAAACATTGAAAAAAGAGAGAGTAAAATTTGATACAAATTAGTGATATTACTAATAAAACGCAAAGTACCAAATTATAAAAACATAAACAAAGTCCAAAGTTCAAAAGTTACAATTCACAAATACCAAGTTTTAAGTTAAATAACTCAAACCATATACATAATGGCTCCCATTAACAACACAATGCAAATAACAATGTTTCAAACAACACCGCAAACAAACTTAATTATCAACACCAAAGTTTTGGTTATCTTGGATGGGTTCCTCAAAGTACGGTTGATCATATAAAAAATATTCTCGTCATTTTTTGTGGAATTACTAAAATAAAATAAAAAATTACATTCGTCGTTGATGGTCTCTCTAAAAGTGGTGTCATTGTCGGATTTCTCAGATTCTTGCACTCGCCTTCTACTCCCTAGAAATCTAGTCTCTTCTCTTCTTTTCAGTGATTGTGTTTATTAGGTTAAGGTGACAATTGACGACTAATGTGAGCCTTAGGATTTTATTTAATTTTTTTTATATATGTTTTTTTTTTCAATAAATTTGGGCTAGGGTCACTAGGCTGATCTAATCATTACATTTTTTATATCAATTTGGGGTCTTTAGGCTCCAATTGGAGACTCTTAATAAGTAAAAAAATTTGAATTTTCTTTTACAGCACAAGATATTTAGTATCACTATAGGATCGGGATCCTACAAGATCCTAAAATCCGGATTGAGATCCCACATTGATTTCAATTTAGTAGATATTCTAGTGAGATCCATGACATTTTAGGGATGTAGGTCGGAACAAGATACTGATAACCATGGTAATAATGTCACATTTTATAATTTTTTTAAGGGTAAATTACAAAGTACACCCTTGACGTTTGAGGGTGTTTGGATTTTACACCCCAACATTTCAGAATTTTGATTTTACACCACAATATTTGGTTTCGTTAGCAAATCACCCCCCAGTTAGTTTTTGCTGTTAACTACCACATCATCTTGCTAACGTGTTTAATTTTTTTTTTTTTTTTGGGGAGGGGGGGGGGGGGGGTGGGGCAAAATAAGGTCCAAAATGACAACGTTTCAATGAAAATGAAGTGAAGAGCTAGTACAAACAAAAAATGCTGTTTTGCCTAAAGAGAAAACAAAAAATCTGGTATCGTTTCCCCAACCAATAGGAAATCCTAAATCTAAACCCACGAACCTAGCCCTTAGCTCCCTAACTCACGAACCCATCTCTTACCTTCCTAACCCTTATGAACCCAGACCACCACATTAGCTCTGCAACCAGCTCCTTGCATCGTGAACCCAAACATTGATGTTATGTAGCAACATATGTAATAAAAGTAGACTTCAAAGATGACTGCAAATACATATATATATGATAGTATAATTCACCCCTATTCTCTTAATGCTCCATCAAACATAATAATGGGGTCCCAAAACATAGACAAAACAACCTTTAATTAACAACTATCATAGTAAACACCCTTTACATAGCAAAACACCCAAAAAATTGTCAAAGAGAAGAGTAAAAGAAACTACATTCTAGCAACAATGATATGATCTGGCAAATCCATCAATATATATATATATATATATAAAACCCTCAACAAATCCCAAAATTACAAATCCACAAATCCATAAACTGCAGGGTTACGATTTGTAGCCCAATCTCAAAAGGTATGGGATATGAGCCCAATGAGCCTAGTACAATGAATTTATAGACAGTGGGTGAAAGAGCTGTATTTTTGGTGGATTGGACAACGGTTAGTATGGATGTAGAAGATGATTAAGTAAGAATAAGGAACATAGAGCTGAATGAGTTCATTGTCCGAGGAGATGAACTCATTGTCGGAGAAGGTAAGTTTTCGTATAAATTGATTAAACATAGTACTAGTGCAATTTAGATTGCTACTGTCTCTCCTCTCTATTTTTCCTCCCCCCCTTTTTATGAAGGGCCTCTTGCATTATATGGTTCCTTTCGGATGATCTTAATCCTACACTAGTTGATCTTTTGGGTTACCACTTGAGTGTTTGTCCCATTAGACACCCCTGCTGGCTTTTTGTGAGTTGTGGATTCCAAGGCAACACTGTTCAGAGGTATTTTCCACATAAATGCGGCCAGAAAAGTAGCTGCAGTGCATTCAATACAATGATAGCAGCTTTCCCTTAGATATTTTTGAGTTCTTATCCTTTAGAACTTCCTGGAAGGTCACTTTAACCATTTAGGACTTATATATGACCGTGCTTTAGCTGGTCCGAGGAGATATTCCTCCTCAGACTTGGACTACCACGCTCTCGGCCAAAGCCCCACGCTCTCGACCAAAGCCCAAAACCCAATTATTGTATGATTTAGGGCCCATGACCCCACATAAACAATTTGACTATGAATTCATTTTGATACCCAGCCAATGAAGGTTATTCATTGGTACTCTGTTACCCAAACCAATAAGAGTTATTCATTGGTGCGTTGATACCCAGCCAATAGAGGTTATTCATTGGTACTCTGATATCTAAACCAATGAGGGTTATTCATTGGTACTCTGATGTCCAGTCACGAGGATATAGTGTGACCATAGTCATATGATTGTTAAAAATATGAATTATATTTGAATATTTGAACTATTTTGAGTCCTTAAAACTACATATGTGAATTTGGAAATGTTTGAGTATTTGAACTATTTTGAATTATTAAAACTGCTTATGTATTTTTAGAACCTATTGTAAATTATAGCTTTTGATATATGGAAAACAGACTATTTTCTAAACCATCTATGATATATTTGTAAAATTAAAGTGTAGGGACCAAATTTGAGCACTTCTACTATTGAGAGAGTGGACTCAAGCCTAGTTGGCCCATTACAATGAATTTGTAGAGAGTAGGTTCAAGAACTAGGCCTTAGCAGATGGACAACGCCCAATGTAGAATTCCCCCTCCGTTGAAGGCTGGCGCACCAGGGTTACCTTCCAAGGTCGCTCCTCGGCACCGATCCGAGGAGCTTCACAGTGGTCTCTCCCTTCATTTATCTATTTCTTCCCCTTATATAGCTCCTTTCCTCACAATCTCTTTCTTCCACTTGTTGATCATCCACGCCCCTCTCTTCTGATCGTTCGTCCCATCAACCGCTTTACCAATACTCATGTGAGTTGCAGCAACCAAGGCTACCCTGTCCAAAAGTCACATCCCCATTAGTGCGGCTAGAGGGTTAGGTGAGCGCATTTAGTGTGGAGGTGATAACCTATCCTGGGCTTGCTCCCCCACTTAATATTAGTCTTGGTCCTCCGAGGACAGGGTCATCCTCGGCAGGGCTCCGAGTAACTCAGTCCTTCATACTTCATCCTCGGGCGCTCCTTCTTCCTCGGCATGGGCCCTGGGTCGGATGTAAAATGGGTCGAGGTTACCAAGTTCTCAGGCCCTATAATAGCCCCCTTAAATCCTGTTGTCCGTATCCTCGGATGGGGAGGAGGGTTTTGATATCCTCGGGCCTTCATCATGATTCGCCCTACCTTGGCATACGTCAGCGTTGGAGTCTTTTCGCCTGCCCAAAGCACGTTTCTGGCGCCTCGATATACGATGCGTGCTCGCATTAAATTTTGGCGGCTCTATGCTTCCCACGTCCAACGGTGTGATGGCAATCAACCGGTGGGGATTTCCTGCCTTTATGGGCGGGAAATTTTGCCCGGTTATTTTTAATTGGGGATATAAATACTTGTTTAAACCGCTTTACCTCCTTATTTGTGCATTCAGGAACTCTGGCGCACATACTCGGTTAAATCTCCACACCAACCTGCGCTCTTTTCCAGCATAAAAAGCCTGTCCAAGGAGAATTTCCTCATTTTTGTAAGTCTTTTTCTCTCTGTGGCACAAATTTTTCTCTGATTCCTTTCTCTCCTTTGCTCTCTCTCGGGTTTTTTAGTTGTTGCTAGGGATGGGTAAATTTAAGAAGTTAGTTGAGTCCGAAGAGATGATGGAGAAGTTCATCGCTGATTACGGGATACCCCGCAATGTGGGCTTGAGGTATTGCGAGGAAGGGGATTGGCATATTACGAGGAATGAGGGTGAAGTTGTGATTCCCATAGTCGCCTTCGTAGAGGGAGGCATGAGAATTCCTATGGGGCCGGTGACAAGTGGCTACCTCAGGCATTTTCGGCTAACTCCCACCCAGTGTGTCGTCAATATGTTTAGGATACTAAGGTGCATAGACACCTTGAATGAGAAGATGGGGTTGAGGTTAACCCACCATGATGTCAACTGGTGCTATAATCTTCAACACTTGAAGGGTAAGTCATACTATATGAAGACGAGAGACGATAGGGTTCGGCTTATCTAGTGCCTCCCCGATTCTAGTAAAGGGTTGACTTAGGATTTCCTCATTATGTCGGGAGAATGGCACGATGGTCTCCATTGCCCGACAGTAGAGGGAGAGCCAGGTAGGGTACTTAGAGTCGGAGAAGGTCTAGCTTCTTTTCTTTTTCTTTGTTGTAAGCCTTCCTTTTTCGGTTGATGATAGGGGTTTGTTTCTCTTTCTGCAGATCCGCACGCCTTCGCACGTCATTTTAACCTGGTCAACAAGGGGGACTTGGAAGCAATTCTCAGGGCGAAGATCTTTCTGAACGAGGCCGATAACCAAATTAGAGCCACCCACAAGATCCTCGGATACGATCCGACCCAGAAATCGTTCCCGGTCCCGAAGCACGTGATCAGGGCTCGTGATCCTCGGCTTAGGCAAATCACTGTGGTAGAGGATAGGTTTGCATTTTCAGAAGGATCCTCTATTCCAGAGGGCGTCCCGTTGGCAGGTTCTTCCTTGTCCCATCAAGCGGCAGAGGCCGAGGGAGGAAGTTTGGAGAAAGAGGGAGAGGTGGTCGATCTGGGCTCGTCCGAGGACGAATTTGGTGTATTTGACCAAGCCTATCAGTCTAAGGGTCCCTCTGGTGACTTGAGGGACCCTCACTTGTCCGAAGTCGGTCTTCAGTCCCCAAGGGTTGGTACTCAGGCCGAAATGGGGTCCAAGAGACAACCCCAAACCAGCCTGCTTAACTTGCTTGAGGGCAGGCTCGGGAAGGGCGTGCCGAGGGAGTCACGACCCAAGCCTCCTTAATCTGGACCTAAGATTCCTCCTCCTCTACCCAAGCCTTTGCCTGCGCAGACCAGGTCGTCCTCCATTCTGCCAATCTCGGACTCTCGGCTTGAGTCCTCCGACCCGAAGAGGAAGAGGCGTTCCAAGGGCAAAGGCCCAGTGGATGGGGGCAGATTCCATTCTTCTCAAGAGGAAGATGAAGCCTGTCGACCTTCCAAGCAGCTGAGACTTGGTGGTTGGAGTAAAGGGAAAGAAGTCGTGCAATAGTCCAAGCTCTAGGCCTGGCTGCCCGCTACCATGCTCTACGGAAAGCCTCTGATGGACGACGCCACCCTCAGGGATTTTCGAGGAGGTGAGGGTG
This sequence comes from Quercus variabilis, assembly GCA_030445155.1. Classification (NCBI taxonomy): domain Eukaryota; kingdom Viridiplantae; phylum Streptophyta; class Magnoliopsida; order Fagales; family Fagaceae; genus Quercus; species Quercus variabilis. The sequence goes on from CP129446.1 coordinate 57,110,696, forward strand.
CTCACGTAGCCGATGCCCTGAAGAGGTCCCTCCTTCTCCCTGTCGACATGCTGAGTTGGGGGGTATGAGGAGGCAAGAGGTTGCCCGCAACCTCAAGAGATACCTGGGCATGGTAGGACCTCTGATACTTGTTATTTCATTTGGATTTTATTGCTTAGCACCTCCCTTTCTTTCCTTTACGGTGCATTTATTTTGGTTGGCAGGCTCTCCAGGCTGCTTTTAGCCTGGACGAGGAGGCCGACAGCCAGAGTAAAACTCTGAGGCAGGAGCGCGACAAGTACTTAAAGGCCGCGAGTACCCTTAAGAGATCTGAGGCGAATCTCAAGAAGGCAATCGAAAATCTGGAGGAGATGACGAGGGCTAAAGATAGCGCGGCCTCTGACCTAGCCAATGCCACGAAATAGGCCGAGGACCAGGCAAAGTGCTTGCGGGATGTTGAGGGCCAACTGCAGGTTGCCAAAGAGGACATTGCCAACCTGAAGCAGAAGTTGGCTGAGGAGGTGGGGGCGAAAGGCGTTGCCAAGTACACCAAGGACGAGACCGTGAGGGCTAAAGAAAAAGCCGTGTTTGCGAGAATAGACGCCGAGTGCTTCATAGAGCAAGCGGAGGAAGAGGCCTTCGCCGAGGGGGTGGCTAAAACTTAGGCTACCCTTAAGGCCTAGGTCCTTGAAGTATACAGGTGCTTCTGCTCCCAGACTTGGAGTGAGGCCTTCAACCAGGCGGGGGTTGAGGCCTCGTCTGACCTTAGGAGGGCGGAAAGAGTGTATTATCCCCTCGCAATTCGTGAGGTTGTCTTAGTCGCTCTCGAGGTGGGCTCTGCTTTACAAGGGACAGATGAAGGTCAAACTAATGCTGCCGAGGACATAAATTCAGCTGATGAACTTCCTACTGATTCCCAAGGCCTATTCGTTGTCCTTCAGATCCCTTCTCTTGAGGAAGGGTCCTCCGAAGTAGCCCTTCCGAGCCAGGGTCTCGACGTGTCAATCGAAGCCTCCTGGCAGGCTCCTCAAGACAAGCTATCCACCGAGTTGGGGAAGTAGGCCATCTCTTTGGGCTACCCTGTTTTGATGGCCTGGGCCACTCTGATTTGTTTTGTTTTGCTTTTTTTTTTTTTTTTTTTTTTTTTTTTTTTTTTTTTATTTCGCTTTTTGTCTTGGCGATATTGTAACGATACTATATACTTTTTTGAAATATATTCAGTTGTTCACTTTTAGTTCTTTGATTGATGCTTCCTTTTAATTGTTTTACTTTAATGTTTTGCTCGATACCTCGGTTCCGTCCAGGACTTAGTTTCGTGAGGCAATTAGCTTTCCCTCAAGTTTGAGTCAGAGGGCGACGCCATAACTTGGTTCTATCTTACGCTTTCGCTCTTCTGTAAGTAGCTAGTTTCCCCATAGGTTTGAGTCCGTGGACTATGCAAGACCTTGGTTCAGTCTAGTACCCAGGTATATTTGGGGTGGTTAGTTTTCCCATAGGTTTGAGTCCGAGGACCCTGCAAGACCTTGGTTTAGTCTAACGCTTTTATTCTTCTGTAAGTAGCTAGTTTCCCCATAAGTTTGAGTCCTTGGACCATGCAAGACCTTGGTTTAGTCTAGTACCCAGGTTCTCCTTGCAGTGGTTAGTTTTCCCATAGGCTTAAGTCTAAGGACCATGCAAGACCTTGGTTCAGTCTAACGCTTTTGCTCTTCTATAAGTAGCTAGTTTCCCCATAGGCTTGAGTCCTTGGACCATGCAAGACCTTAGTTCAGTCTAGTACCCAGGTATATTTTGGGTGATTAGTTTTCCCATAGGCTTGAGTTCGAGGACCATGCAAGGTTTTAGTTCAGTCTAACGATTTTGTTCTTTTATAAGTAGCTAGTTTCCCCAAAGGCTTGAGTCCTTGGACCATGCAAGAACTTGGTTCAGTCTAGTACCCAAGTTCTCCTTGCAGTGGTTAGTTTCCCCATAGGCTTGAGTTCGAGGACCATGCAAGACCTAGATTCAGTCTAATGCTTTTGTTCTTCTGTAAGTAGCTAGTTTCCCCATAAGCTTGAGTCCTTGGACCATGCAAGACCTTGGTTCAGTCTAGTACCCAGGTTCTCCTTGCAGTGGTTAGTTTTCCCATAAGCTTGAGTCCGAGGACCATGCAAGGCCTTGGTTCAGTCTAACGCTTTTGTTTTTCTGTAAGTAGCTAGTTTTCTCATAGGCTTGAGTCCTTGGACCATGCAAGACCTTGGTTCAATCTAGTACCCAGGTTCTCCTTGCAGTGGTTAGTTTTCCCATAGGCTTGAGTCCGAGGACCATGCAAGACCTAGGTTCAGTCTAACGTTTTTGTTCTTTTATAAGTAGCTAGTTTTCCCATAGGCTTGAGTCCTTGGACCATGCAAGACCTTGGTTCAATCTAGTACCCAGGTATATTTAAGGTGGTTAGTTTTTCCATAGGTTTGAGTCCGAGGACCATGCAAGGTTTTGGTTCAGTCTAACACTTTTGTTCTTCTGTAAGTAATTAGTTTCTCCATAGGCTTGAGTCCTTGGACCATGCAAGACCTTGGTTCAGTTTAGTACCCAGGTTCTCCTTGTAGTGGTTAGTTTTCCCATAGGCTTGAGTCCGAGGACCATGCAAGACCTAGGTTCAGTCTAACGCTTTTGTTCTTCTGTAAGTAGTTAGTTTTCCCATAGGCTTGAGTCCTTAGACCATGCAAGACCTTGGTTCAGTCTAGTACCTAGGTTCTCCTTACAGTGGTTAGTTTCCCCATAGGCTTGAGTCTGAGGACCATGCAAGGTCTTGGTTCAATCTAACGCTTTTGTTCTTCTATAAGTAGTTAGTTTCCCCATAGGTTTGAGTCCTTGGATCATGCAAGACTTTGGTTCAGTCTAGTACCTAGGTTCTCCTTGCAGTAGTTAGTTTTCCCATAGGCTTAAGTCCTTGGATCATGCAAGACCTTGGTTCAGTCTAGTACCTAGGTTCTCCTTGCAGTAGTTAGTTTTCCCATAGGCTTGAGTCCTTGGACCATGCAAGACCTTGGTTCAATCTAGTACCCAGGTATATTTGGGGTGGTTAGTTTTCCCATAGGCTTAAGTCCGAGGACCATGCAAGACCTAGGTTCAGTCTAACGCTTTTGTTCTTTTGTAAGTAGCTAGTTTTCCCATAGGCTTGAGTCCTTAGACCATGCAAGACCTTGGTTCAGTCTAGTACCTAGGTTCTCCTTACAGTGGTTAGTTTCCCCATAGGTTTGAGTCCTTGGATCATGCAAGACCTTGGTTCAGTCTAGTACCTAGGTTCTCCTTGCAGTAGTTAGTTTTCCCATAGGCTTAAGTCCTTGGACCATGCAAAACCTTGGTTCAGTCTAGTACCCAGGTATATTTGGGGTGGTTAGTTTTTCCATAGGCTTAAGTCCGAGGACCATGCAAGGCCTTGGTTCAGTCTAACGCTTTTGTTCTTCTGTAAGTAGCTAGTTTCCCCATAGGCTCGAGTTCTTGGACCATGCAAGATCTTGGTTCAGTCTAGTACCCAGGTTCTCCTTGCAGTGGTTAGATTTCCCATTGGCTTGAGTCCGAGGACCATGCAAGGCCTTAGTTCAGTCTAACGCTTTTGATCTTCTGTAAGTAGCCAGCTTCACTGAAGGTTTGGGTCTGAAGACCGCGAAAGACCTTGGCTCAGTCTAGCACCCAGGTGTTCTTTTGTTTGGAGTGAAGGAGCTTGTCCCCGATGCTAGGAAGCTTGTTTTGGCGTGATGACGGCCTCGACCCTACTTCACCTAAAGTGGGCTATTCCTCAGGCCAGACCCTTGACCCTGCGGTGCCCTGGGCAGGGGTAGTTCGTACTTCTATTCTTGCGCGTGGCAGTAGCCCCGCCTTCGCTTCAAGTTTTCGCCTTCCTCAACCACGAGGCGTCCCACGCCTATTCGCATTTCACGCTTGACGCTTCGATGCGCAAGGCGCGCTCTCATTAATACCCTCGTGGATTAGTGCAGATCCAGCGGTTGATGGCTCCCTTGGAATTCGGTCAGGATTAATGTCGCTGATAATCCTTCTTTCGAATTTTACGTGGATCAACTCCCACCAACATTCATCTTCTATATAAGGCCCTTTGGGGGGTTGGGGGGAACGTCCTTCCACATTCCACGAACCCCCTAGCTAAATAGGAAACATGGCCCCTCAACTCTCTGAGCCCTTTTAATAACCTTGTCAGGATTGTGATAAGAGTTTGGAGGAATGGAATGGCTTTGGATGGGGTGGGGGTACGTAGGCCAAAGGTCCTCCTCCCTTGATTGAGAGCCGTTGCGGCTGTAGTTCGCGTCAGACTTCCAGCGCGGCAAGGTTTGGGCGTCATCCTGATGGTGTCGTGCATGGTAGTCAAGAGGGAGGCCCATGAGGTACATAACGCTTTTCTTCGGGGCGCGTCCATGCCTGCCCTTCAAACTGGCAGTAACTCGTGCCTGGCCTACCCATCGATGGAGGCTCGTAAGATTACGTTATGTCTAGTGCCTGGGTGTTACCGTCTCCAATGGTTAACCCCCATGGGGCTGAAAGAGAATCAAGGGAACATCATGGGGGGAAGGCCATCAGGTGCTCTTGCATCTGCTCCTCTCTTCGCGCCGGCACCATTCACACCATCCTGGGGGTTGTTGGTAGTCTTGAAACAAGTTTGCCTCAGCCCCCTTCCCTAGGGTTAACTTTAGAACAGGCCCGTCTGGGCCTCCGTTTGTAGAATTAGCTTTAAAACACGCCTGTCTGAGCCTCTGTTTGTATCTTGTACTTATTTTTTGATTAATAAAACGTTGCGATGTTTATTTCCTTTTCCTATTCTCTGAATCTTTTACTTTTCTGCAATGATTACTTTTTGTGCAAATGCGTCATTGTCAGTTGTTCCTTCTTTCTCTTTCCTTTATTTTTTTTGATGGGATTTGGGGTCGGTATCGTCGATGGTGACGAAAAACTGCCTAACCTCGCGCAAGCCCCCAACGGGGGAATCATTAACCGTTGCGCTTACTAACACACTAGTTCTTCCCACAGACGACGCTAATTGTAGGGACCGAATTTGAGCACTTCTACTGTTGAGAGAGTGGACTCAAGCCCGGTTGGCCCATTACAATGAATTTGTAGAGAGCGGGTTCAAGAACTAGGCCATAGCAGACGGACAATACCTAATGTAGAATTCCCCCTCCGTTGAAGGCTGGCGCACCAGGGTTACCTTCCAAGGTCGCTCCTCGGCACCGATCCGAGGAGTTTCACAGTGGTCTCACCCTTAATTTATCTGTTTCTTCCCCTTATATAGCCCATTTCCTCACAATCTTTTTCTTCCACCTGTTGATCATCCACGCTTCTCTTTTCTGACCGTCTGTCCCATCAGCTGCTTTACCAATACTTATGTGAGTTGCAGCAACCAAGACTGCCCTGTTCATAAGTCACATCCCCATTAGTGCGGCCAGAAGGTTAGGTGAGCGCATTTAGTGTGGAGGTGACAACCTATCTTGGGCTTGCTCCCCCACTTAATATTGGTCTCGGTCCTCCGAGGACAGGGTCATCCTCGGTGGGGCTCCGACCAACTTAGTCCTTCATACTTCGTCCTCAGGTGCTCCTTCTTCCTTGGCATGGGCCCTAGGTCAGATGTAAAGTGGGCCGGGGTTACCAAGTTCTCAGGCCCTACATAAAGTATGTGATCTATGTGCAACTTATTATTTTAAGACTACGAAACTTCTTCAGTTATTTTGGAAACACATAGTATATTATAACTTTGAAAACACATATTACATCTTATCCTTTACAAATCTATTGCTTGATAGAACTTATTAGGATTTTGGTTACTTATTGAGTTGTCAGCTCACCCCTTTTTCCCCTCTAGTCTTAGATTGTGAAGAATAGCAAGTTTTGCGAGTTTTGGTATTGTGTTGTGAGTAAGAAAAGAAGCTTAGTGATTTTGGGATTGGATGGTTTTCTAATAGTTTTATATTTATTGACCAATTGGCATTAGGTACATGAGGTTTGGATTTTGTTCCTATTAAATTATTGGAAATCTATTCATAAAGAAATTGTTGAAATATTTTGGATTTATTTGATTTAATTTTTAAGGATAAATTTTAGTTGCTAAAAGGGTCTTGCACACTTGTAAGGTGCTTACTTTATAAGCGTGCGGCAGTTGTCACGTGTCTATCTTTATAGTTAGGTTTGGGGCATGACAAACTGTTATGCATCCCATAAGTGGTACTGGTAAGTCCAAGGTCCATCTTGTTGTAGAGCAAGATTAATTGTGAGGTTGTGCTTGTTAAAAGACATGAAAATGTTAATATATTAACAAACAAAATTATGTCAAATGATAAATACTTTTTTTATAATTTTTTTCATAACTTATAAAGGTGGTAAGTTAGTGATTAGAGTAACATCAATTTTTCGTTAACCTACTATTAATACAATTTTTATTATGTTGCAATTACTATAAGCCACTTAAATAGTTTAAAAAAATATTGTCACTAAACTCAAGTAAAAACATAATCAAGTCAACCATGGTCTAATAGGACAAAACATTTTGCCTTATGGAGCGTATGTTATCCAATTTACACTGCCAAGAGGATTAAACCAAGCAAATTTGGAGGAGAAGTGATTCCTTTTTCATTGACACAGGTTAGGAGAAGCGATTACAACTTAATACAGAATCATGATGCTAATTGAAGAACTGACAGGTAACTAATTAGTAGACATAACTTAATCTCCTACATGATCCCAAACCTTTCTCAAATATCTACCAACCTTTGTATAGCCTTTTTCATCATATCAATCTTCTTCTTCTTCTTCTTCTTCTTCCTCAAATATCTACCAACTTTTGTAGCCTTTTTCATCATATCAGTCTTCTTCTTCTTTCTTCTTTCTTCTTTCTTCTCTATTCCATCAATATATCAAAGTATGTTCCATCCATATATAGCTTGGCAAGGATTTGTTGGACTTGGACTTCCACCCCATGCATCCAACCAACCAAGTAGTGGCAGCACTAGAATGGACTCAACTGTCTACATACTTAACGAGAAACAGGGCTAATTGCAAATATTAATTGGATAGAAGCTATTCACAAGTAACCAAATAAAAAGTATTTAAAAAAAAAAATGAATTAAAGAAAGAAAGTCTTTTATTAGCACTCAATGAACAACAAGCATCATGCTGGAATCAGTCAAGTGCAAAAGTGCATGAATTTAATGTGTGCTGGGATCTTATGGAGAGGAAAGTTAGATTATGAGCTTTTATGCCAGTATATGTTGTGTGTTTGAGTTTTTTTACCCTTTCACGAAAAAAAAAAAAAAAAAAAAACTCTATCAATTCCAAGTTTACCACACAAAGAAAAAACCCAATAAAAATTGGATGCGTGATTTACCTTACAAGGAACTAGAGGAACCAAAAGTTGACTACTTATTGGTATCTATATCTTAAAAGAAATTTATTTTAAAACAGTTCATTACACTTATCAATTTGCTTGTTCCTGCATTGTGTACAGACACAGAGAGAGAGAGAGAGAGAGAGAGAGAGAGAGAGAGAGGTGGGAGATTGATAGAGGGTGAGCACACACAGTTCAAGTGTGGCTAGTCCATGCAAGAAAAACAACTTGTGTGCTCACTCTCTTCTGTCACCTTCAACAAATTACTTTAAAACTATTACATACCAATCTACATGTTCCTATATTGTGTAAACATAAAAGGGGGGGAAGGGGGGGGGGGGGGGTGGGGGAGAGAGGGAGAGAGAGAGAGGTGGGCGACAGATAGAGGGTGAGCACACACAGTTCAAGCGTGGACAATCCATGCAAGAAAAACAACTTGTGTGCTCACTCTCTTCTGTCACATTCTCATACAAACCCTTTCAATATATTGACACGACCAATTGATCTAGTTGCACCAAAATAACCCATCTTCCAACCACCTTACCCAAAGCATTATGATTATTAATCACATGGAAAGAAAGAACCTTGATCTGATTATATATAGAAATGATGGTTTCTATGACTTTATATATAGGTGGTAGAAAGGGTATAGAGAAACACTAACAGAATATATGTGGTTTAAACCTCTATAAGTATAATCAGTTAATCACTGACAATAAATTAATATGTCGTTGTTTCATTAGTCAACTAATAATAACACTACCTTTTAGCTTTTATTGTTCTCCTCTTAATTACTAGTTTAATGATCATTAGCTTTCCGTAAACTTTTTTTTTTTTAATCCCACTAAGTTTGAGCTTAGAACTATAGGTGAAAATGTGATTAGTTAGCATCATCAATTAGAAAGAATATAAGGATGCTATTTTGGGATAGAGCCAAGATTTGACTTTGGGAGTGTCTAACGCCATCATCAATCAACATGAATATAGGATTTTCATCGTTGTAGGCAAAAAAAACGTATTATGGACAGTTATATTACTAGCGTAAATGAACGGTAGGGCCAATATTGTAATGAAATCAAATATGATTGGCCAAAATGAAAATTTGAAAATGTAAATAGACAAAATGAAAACAATCTCAAATTTTATAGGCCAAAAGTATACTTTAATCTAAAGTATAGTATTCCCAATTTTTTTTTATTAAAAATGAAATGAAAAAATAAACAAAGAAATCATTTTGGTGTAAATAGATAACATCTAGGTAGCACCCAAATTTCAGAGTCCCAAATGTCTAACCTGTTTTGAGGTTCACAAAAAGTAAAAAAATACACACACCACACAGACACAAGGTTTCATTGTGCAAAATCACATGAATAGGCTAGGTGACCTATTTGTTTTGAGTCCTTGGACAATTTTAAATTTTTGAGAGGGCCAAATATAGTAATTTTTTGAACCAATTTTTTAAATCTACTTATAATTTGAGGTCATTTTTTAAGTTACATCAATCTTGAGGTATTGGTGGTTTGTCCACGAGTTGAAAATATTTCTTGAGATAGTTGACAACTTTAGCTTACTTAGTTATTAATAATTAAATTGTATTTCTTTATTTATTTTTTTTTAAGGAAGGAGCCATAGTTGTTGTGGGTCAATCGTTCATTTTCATTTTTATAATATAATTTTTCAAAAGCAAATATACTATAAAAGAATTTAGAAATATATTAGAAAAAAAAAATATTTGAGGCTAAGAGTGGCCATAGCTCTCCTTGTTCTAAACATAAATCCATCCCAAATATTGATTATTTATTTCAATTTTTGTGCGGTTACCCTGGAACTTGTAGTTCAATTGGCATCTACTGCCCTCTCCAATCCAATATTCGCATATTGTGGGTTCACCCATCTCCCCACTCCCCTCCTAAAAAATATTTGTGTGCCAATAATTAGTAGTTAACATCAGAGTTCTGGAGAAACTGAGTCAGATGGGGCTCGAGCATGTCATAGGCTTTTTTGAGGTTCGTGACTTGGTGAGTCTATAACCCGGAGGTGGAGTCGGCAGTTTGAGGCAAGCCATCGATGTAGGGTAAAGGAAGCTCTACTAAGTTTATCAGCTAGGAAGCACGGGTGCATTTCGAGATTCGGGTGCGGGTGCGGGTGTGGGTGCGGGTGCGGGACTCGGCAATTTTTGAAAAAGGTGGGTGCGGGTGCGGCGGGACTCGGCGTTTAAAAAATTATTAAAAATATTTTTATTTATATTTTTAATATATTGCTAAGCATAATTTTTCACATTATATAAACATATACCAAATTTAATAACTAAAACATGATGTTCATAAATAAAATACAACCCACAAGATTAAAACTAAAAGTCTAAAACATTCCATGATGTTCGAAAATTAGAATACAACTCACAAGATTGAAACTAAAACAAAATAAAAGATAATCAACAACACAATCAAATACCAACATCATCATCCTCAATATCAATTGCTTCACTTCGAACTTCACTTTCACTAGTAGTAGCACTAGTGCTAGCATTCCCAATAACCACGGCCTCCAACTCTGGCTCATCGAGTGTAAGGGCTGCATTCTCAAGAATTCCTGCTCCTCCATGCATGTCACTCTCATTCCAAGAGTCTCCAGCAATATCCCACATCTTTGTTGCTGAATGTACATACTCCTCATTGCGCCTTGACAAGAGTCGAAGATTAGAATGCACATATACCAAATCCTCAGCGCGTGCAGGAGTCATTTTGTTTCTTTTTAAGGAATGAATAAATTTGTATGTGCTCCAATTCCTCTCAGCGCATGAGGATGAACAAGGTTGTCCAAGAAGTTTAAGAGCAAGAGTTTGAAGATTTGGAAATGCGGAGCCATGGTATTGCCACCAAATCAAAGGTTGTAAGGTCCACCTATCTGTCAAGGCTTCTGGTGAAGGAAACCTCCCTCCTGAAAATGTAGCAAACTCAGACTTCACCATCGGCTTTAATTCATTCTCATCTTAAAAGTATCGATCCAAACACTTGCTCCTTTCCATAGAAATTTCATGATCCCAATGTGGAGGGATGCGTTTTGGATTCTCCAAAAGCCATTCAATGGAGTAATACCTAGTTAAAGATTAAAAAACAAATATAGATGAAACATGGGTTTTACTAGAAGGGTGAAGTAAGGAAAATAGAAAATAAATATACTTACTTAGGATTTAAGGAATGAGCCAAGCGATGTAGTGGCGTACAATTTTTAGTCCATCGATCAATGAGTATATCATACACCACACCCCAAAATGAGCTATACTGATCATCTTCCAAGCCTTCGTGCCGATATATTACTGCCTTCACCTTCTCTATCATTGAATCCCACATCTCATACACAAGATGAAGACAAGGCTTATCTGTGTCGGCTATGCGTAGCATATCATAAATGGGTGTTGTGAATTCAAGGATATAATCAATATTATCCCACCAAAGATCACTTAGAATCAAATCTTTCACCTTTTGAGCTTTTCCAACATCATCCTCCCTATAAGAAGCCCATTGGTAACTAATAGCCATGGCTTGAAGACATCTTTTTATCAACTTCAACCTTTTCAACATTACAACAACTGAAGCAAATCTAGTATCAGCAACTTGGAGCAATTTTAATGGACAAAATTCATTAAACATTGCCAATCTCATTGAATGGTTTATGATAAAAACACGTATGAAAGATACATCATCAGCAATACGTGTAATCCAACTACATTTCTCATATGTAACTTCATTCTTTTTAGTGTTTTTTGCTACACAAATATTCTTCAAAGCTAGATTGAGAGTGTGGACAACACAGGGTGTCCAAAATATTTTAGAATACTCACCTTCAATAAGAGCTCCAGCAGACTTCATCACACTAGCATTATCAGTGATGACTTGGACAACTTTTTCATGTCCAATCTCTTTTATAGCATCCTTCAACACCCCAGCAATATAATGTTTATCTTTGAACTCACCTAACCCATCAATTGCCTTTATAAACACTGGACCCCCATCTGATACAGCCATAATATTAATAAGAGGCCTCCTTTGTGGATCTGACCATCCATCAGAAACTATACTTACACCATTTTCAAGCCAAGCATCCTTAATTGGTTTCAAAAGTCTTTCAACATGAGCTCTTTCTTTTTGCAAAAGTGCTGTTCTCAAGGCATTGTATCCAGGAGGAACATAACCTGGAATGTTATGGGTAGCAGCATATGCATAGGAACTACGATAATATGGGTTTCTTGCAAAATGAAATGAAAGCCCACCGGTGTAAAACATCCTAGCAATTCTGCTATCCAAATCATATTAGCATTATTTTGGAATGCTTTCTCCAAAGTAGAATTCATCACTTTTCTCCTCTTACCATCACCCGAATTTGTACTATCACTCCCTTCATATCTTCGAAATGGGGAAATAGGTGCAGGCCCACGGCCTGGAGGAGGTGGGGGTAAGGGAATTTGACTTCTCCGATCCCTCTCTAACTTATCATTCTCAACTTGGTCATGCATTCGCTGCATTTCCAACCTATGGCTCGGTGTCACATTAGGGCATGCTCTAATTCCTTTGCCAGAAATTTTTAATAAATGAGCCTTAACCCTAGAATAGGATCCTACAAAAATACTATCACAGTAGTTACACTTAAAGTATGTGTTTCCACCTGATTTAACAGAGGCACCAGGTGGTTTTTCTACTTTAGTCACATACTGCCAAAGAGGAGATTCTTCATTTGGCACTTCTTGATTAGATGAAGGTGAAGATGCTGTGCTAGCAACTTCATCCATTGCAAATTCAATAGATTCAATTTAACCTATTAAGTATTAACTAAATAAATTAGTAATAAATCAAACCCAGTTCACAGAACACAAATCACAAATCAGTCACAACTCATAAATCAAACTAACTAACAAATCACAAATCAAACTATTAACTAACAAATAATAACAAACAAATTTAACCTACAAATAATAACTATTAACTAACAAATCACAAATCAAACTAAGATTAAATAAGGTACCTGAGTTGAGAATGCGTGAGAGAGAGCTGAAGTTTGAATGGCTGTGTGGCTGAGTGGCTGTGTCTAGACTCTAGAGTGGCTGGGATGCATGGACTGAGTGAGTCAGTGAAGCAGCCGAGCAACCAGAGCACAGAGAGAAGAGAGAGACGAGCGATGGAGATTGGAGTGAGGGAGGGAGTAAGTCAGTGAAGCAGCCGAGCAACCAGAGAGCACAGAGAGAAGAGAGAGATGAGCAATGGAGATTGGAGTGAGGGAGGGAGTGAGCACTGAGTAGCCCAGCAAGGCAGCAACCAGAGAGCACAGAGAGAAGAGAGAGCCGAGCTATGGAGAGCGATGGAGGGACGGAGAGTTTTGGAGTTTCTGGACAAAGTGAGTGTGTGTGAGAGTGTTTTAGGTTTTAGGTTAAGTCAAACAGTGCGTTTTGCACCTTTTTTTTTTTTTTTTTTTTTTTTTTTAAATTTCGGCCTGAACCGGCCGTATCGGCGGTTCCGGCCGAGCCGGCCCGAATCGAGCCGAGTCGGCCTGATTTGAGCCGCGTCGGCGCCGAGTCGGCTTCGCCACGTGGCCGACGCGGCACGGACACGCGGTTAACGGTGTCCGCGGCGCGTCGCCGCGTCGGTGCGCGTCGGACGCGGGTGCGGCGCCTTTAGCATTACAATTATTTGTCACATAGAAAGAAGACTTTGATTTGATTGTATGAAGAAATGGTGGTTTCTGTGACTTTATAAATAGGTGGTGGAAAGGGTATGGAGAAACATTAATGGAATATATGTGGTTTAAACCTTTGTAAGTATAATTAGTTAATCACAAACAATAAATTAAAATGTCATTAATTCATTATTTGACTGATAACTTTTAGCTCTAATTGGCTCCTCTTAATTACTAGTTTAATGATCATTAGCTTCCCATAATCCTCTTTTTTTAAACTTACAAAGTTTGAGGTGATTAGTTTCCATCATCAATCAACAAGAATATAAGGATGTTATTTTGGGATAAAGCCAAGATTTCGGCTTAAGGCGTGTTTAACACCATCATCAATAATCAACAAGAATATTAGGATGTTGTCTTGGGATAAGGCCAAGATTTCGACTTGGGGGGCATCTAATGACTAATCAATTTTTTTTTTTTTTTAATGAAAATTTAAAGTTACATTTATTTGATATTAACAAAATAATTGTTTATAAATAATTTATATTTTTTCTTTTGAAAAAAAAAACTATTAAATCTAGCATTTTCATAATTTAACAAATCAAATAAAATTCATACTTATTATTTAATATATATCCAATATTCTTTGAATTATTAAAAAAAAAAAAAAACTAAAATGCACTTTTGACACACTTAAAAATTTTGAGATTATTTGCAAATGAGTCTTTGATGACAGCCCTTATCCTTTGGTTTTCATATTGGAATAAGGAGTTAATGTTCATTTTTATTAGTAATCTGATTGTTATATGCCTTTCATGTTATTTATTCTATGTAATATTGGTTCTCAATTAAATACTATGGAATTCATGAATTTCATTGTTGTAAGCAGAAAAACATATTATGGACAATCATATTACAAGAAAAAAATGAACGATATAGCCAATATTGTAATGAAATCGAATATGAATGGCCAAAATGAAAACAATCTCAAACTTTACGGGCCAAAAGTATAGTTTACTCTAAAATAATTGTATTTCCAAATTAAAAAAAAAAAAAAAACAAAAAGAAAAAAAAAAAAACAAAACAAATCATTTAGGTGTAATCAAATAAAAACATGGTAACACCCAAATTTCATAGTCTCAAATGTTTAACAACATGTTTTGATGTTCAGAAAAGGTCAAAAGTCACATGAATAGGCTAGGTGACCTATTTGTTTTGAGTTCCTTGGACCAATTTTAAATTTTTAAGGGGGCGAAATATAGTAATTTTTGAACCAATTTTTTAATCTATTTATAATTTGAGGCTCTTTTTTTCTATTGTGAGTTCCATTGTTGATTGAGAATATTAAGGTACTGGTTGTCTATCCACAAGTTGAAAATATTTCTTGAGATAGTTGACATCTAGCACCACTTAATTTTAGCTGGCTTGGGTGTTAATAGCTATATTTATTTATTTTTTGGGTTTTAGGAAGGAGCCATAGGCGTGAATCAATTGTTCATTTTCATTTTTATACTATATATATAATATAAATTTGTTAACAAATCATCATGTCAAATTTAATTTCTACTGTACTCTAGATTATTTGGTAATTTGTTCGTGCCACCACGTTAGTACGTGTAATTTGATTAATTAATCAATTTGAGTAATTGAATTAATTAATTGGGTTAAATTTATAACCCTACAAAAACATTTACAATATACTATAAAAAAAAAAATTGAGGCTAAGATGTGCCATGGCCCCCCTGTTCTAAACATAAATCCATCCCAAATATTGATTATTTATTTCAATTTTTATGCGGCTACCAAGTTATTTGTAGTACGATTGGCATCTACCCCGGCCCCGTCTACAATCTGTCGAGCGGGTTCACCCATCTGCCCCCTCCCCTCCTCAAAAATACTTGTGTGGCAATAATTGGTAGTTATAGTTGATCTAGTTAATGGTATATTACATCTTTTTTTTTTTGAAAAAAATAGTATATTACTTAGTAATTACAAAATGGTATGTGTAATATATATATTGACCTTATAGTAAAAAGCATGCATCATAAAGTGTACGAAAATTTCAAAAAAAAAAAAAAAAACATGTATAAAGCCAAAACTTCAGGGCATGGGTCATGTAAAGTGCATGTTAGGAGGCATAATTACTATAATAATAATCCATTAACTTTTTAAGAGTAAAATGGTTGGCTAGCTTTAAATTATTGGTCCCAAACATACCCTTATTTATATATTTTTTTTTAAATGAGAAAAACAAGCCATTTATGAGACGTTGGAAAATAAATGGTTTTAATTTATTAGATATGTAACCCTATATAAAGACAAGCAGTCCATCCATTTGGATTCCCAAAATTTGTCAATTTAATACAAGAAAATTCATCAATTTGGTAGTTCATCACTCGCCATAATGAGATTCTGAATAGATGATTGCATATGCTAGTGCTGATGCATGTAAACAAGAATGCAGATTTAAATAAGTTGGTCAATCTAATTGAGCCAATAAGAGTTTCAATACGTGTCTAACATTATTGGACTTGCCCTCTTTGAATCAAAGGCCATGGGAATTAGGAATAAAGTTACAATTGTAGCTGTCTTTTTAGAAGGAGAAAGAAACATTAATGCAAAGTGTGCTTAACAAAGTCTGACCAGCTTACAACAGAAAAAACATACTAATTTTTCTCTCCCTGTAGTGATCATCCAATGTGTGATTGAGCTTCACAAAGTTCTGAGCAAAAATATTATTGTAAATGATACGTTGTGCCCCCACAAAGATTACCATGGCACAAAGGAGCATATTGGTATCTATGCTTTATGTTATTAAACAAAAAAAACAGTACCAAGAACCATTGAAATTGCTTATCACAATTGGAAAAAAGGATATGTAGGTGGAAAGACGTCATGCCTGTTCAACATTAATTGGCCATTGCTGAGTATATATCTTAAATCTGGTTTGTTTTTTGATAGATTTGATGCTTCTTTAATACAAAATGTATTGAAATATATTAAGGTAATTGAAAGTCTAAAGGGCGTTTTAAGCATTAATTACTCTGAGATTCGTAGCCCTAAAAGCTAATTATCAATGCCATCGGAGTGGAAGGAGGGTGCCAATAATTTCCTCCATTGTTCTGTTAGTCCTCTCAAAATCTTTTTCCGTTGACATTTTTTATATTATGGATTAGAACATGGGACATTATTGTATTGAGGGCTAGCTTAAGGTTATATGTGTGTTTTAGTTTAAAAAATTTTACCATTATTGCTCTCATGTGTTCTGTGTACATGTGTGTTGTGTTCACTTATAATTTTTGTTCCCTAAAATGAAATTTATCTAAGTTTTTTTTTTAGAAAGTTTCATAACTTATGGCGTTCGCTTCTAATGATGACTCTTTATTATCAAACCAATACACCAATTAGTTTTTTATGTAGGCAGGGTTGAACCTCAGATCTCATATTCAACTATCGAAAATTTTACCAATTAAACTAACTGGAACCCACCAAATTTGTCTAAGTTAACCATGAATGATGAACTAGTACTTAAGCTCAGTCCGATCTTAGCTAAAAATCGACCTAAAAAAAGAAAAGAAAACAAGCCCGAGAACCAAGACCAAACTTGTCCATTTTTTCTCTTCAGAATTTTTTGATGCATCACATACATTATTATTATTATTATTATTATTATTATTATTAGAATAAACCATTCATTTAATTTAAGAATTCTAGACCCAATAAAAGTTAGCTCATGTATTCAATTAATTTATTTTTTTGAAATATTTGATAGTGTATTTGGTGGGGGTGAAATGAGGGGGAGTAGAGGGAAGAGAATGTGGGTGGAAAAATTATTTTATGAAACGATCTCATGAGATACCACTTTGTAGAGGTGAGGAATTATATTACACCTTGTTAGGAAGGGGAAGGATTCCTAATGAATTTTTATCTACTTTCAATTTTGTCCAAAATGAATATATTATCGTTTCCTCTTATTTCCACCTTATAATCAAACAAGTGGAGGGATCTATTCATCTTCTTCTCGAAGAAAACAAACAAAACAAAAAAAGAGGAGGGGACTCTAGAACTCCCTTATCTTCCCTTTTAATTTTTAAAACATCCAAAAAGGGAAAGGGGTGTCTACTATATTCTCCACTCCTCTCCGCTACCCCTCTATTATCCGCTCATCTCATCTCCCCCCAAACTTCCAACATATTTTCCTTTATTTTTCTAATGTGGGACTTGTAACCCTTCTTAAAACATCTCTTTTATTTGTTGACAAAGACAATCATAATGTCTTCCTCCTTTCTTTCAATATGGGACATGCAATGCTTCTTTTTAAAACTTTCACTCCTTTTTCTTTAATGTGGGACTTGCATATTCCTTAATTATTTATGATATTATCATGGTCTAAGCTCTGATTGAACTCCAATTCGATCTTGAACCTTAAACCTCTCTTTTTCTTTTCCATTTCTTTTAGCAATTTGATTTTTTTTAAAACATTGAACGCAACACATTTGTGTATAATAGTCTAAATAACCAATAATTATTTCATGTATCAATTATATACATTATCCTTATCACAAATCACAATATGTGGGTCATATCTATCATGAGGGACACAATTTAGAAGAGAGAAGATGCATATATTCAAAGCACAAGATACTTTCATGTATGTAAAGTCCTAAGCCATTTGGTTACCATTGTGTTTGGTGATCGAGATCCTAGCTATTTTAAGGGGTTCATGTCCAATTAAGCCTACAAAAAACTTCAATTCTGTTAAGGCAATTTTCTTGGATGTAGTTAAAGCTATTCTATAACGCCTGGTGTTTCAAATAGCTTTTGCATTGCGACAATGGCTATACTAGTGGCCTAATTCTCATTACAAAAAAAAAAAAAAAAAAAAAAAATGTAAATTATTTTCTATTAATGTGTGCTTTGTCATAGCCATAGGTTTGTAACTTTTCGAGATCTATCCAATACCAAGCAATAGAATGTAGCTAATCCTTCCAATAACATTATACTATAAAATAAATAAAAAAATAACGTAATAATATTCTCATATTTTTAAATAATGTTTAACAGTGTGTTTGGAAATTTGGGGAGAGGGAAAAGTAGAAAGGTAAGGATGGAAAGGAGAGGAGCAAAGGGGAATGGTTATTTCTTCCCCTTATTTGGATGTTTTAAAATTTAGGCAAAAATGCAAATTACACATGCTAACTTTGCCCCGTGATTAATGATTCTCATCCATGTAGTGCATTAGTTTTTTACTGCAAATCCCTCTTCAAAATTTTGAAGCTGATATCAATTATAGTTCCGCGAATGGAATCATTGCATTTGCATGGATTTTTTGGCCAAGGAATGGAACCTTAATAGTGATTTGTTTGTTTTGTATTCAAATCCCCCTCCCTATATTTTGTACCAATTATTAGACTTTGTATGGCTTACTTTTCTTTAATCTTGTTCTTCTTTACCACTTTCTCAAAAATAGTTCATTTTTACACCCAAAAAAAAAAAAAAATTGACTAAAATGATTTTTAGGCAAAGTTAGCAAGTGTATATTCTATTTTTAACTAAAATTAACTATTGAGAGGAGAGGGGAGGCATCTCAGCCCTCCCCAATTGTACACTACAACATCTTCTTATACAACACTACACCCCATCAAATAGATGTCGGAACTAACAACTACCGTAACATTCCAAGTCACAGAGTCCTAGGGAATGGAATGAGGGATTCCCCAATTTGAACAAAGAATTTTGTTCAATATAATGTCCCATAATCTAAATTTAACATCTTTACTCACAACCTTTACTATACCTTTTGCTATTTTAATCTCACTAGTTACCATAAATTCTTGCATTTTTCTGAGCCCACATATGATATGATAAACAACAGCTAACCACGTTAGTTTACATAAGAAGCTGCTATAACCTCTTCCTTAAAGATTATCAATACCCTATACCATCAAATCCTCCCAGTCAGTTTTAACATCGTTCGCTAAGCAAGACCTCAAAATAGCACTCCATATCCTTCAAGTAAAGAAAAAATAATTTTTATCATAACTATCCCCTTGACAAAAGTAGCAAAGAGTATCCCTAATAAAGCCCCATTTCAGCTTTCTTTTTTTGATACTCAACTTGTTTTTTATTGCCAACCATCCTATGAAGAAATGTCAAAGGATATAAAGAGGAAACCATAGCAGTTTCCAAAATTGTCCCCAAAATTAGCAATTGACCACACTGCCTTGTCCCTTTCTGTCAACTTAACCAAAAATGGTTTACTTTGAATGGAGATTAATCCTCTAACCTAGCAAGCCTCCAAGACCAGCTCCTATTGCTTTAAAGTTTTAACTATATTAACTTTTGCATCAAAGCACTAGCAACATCATAGATGACTCTAAAAACCTACATTTGGTAAAGAGCACCAGCTGTCATGATAAAGGAAGATATGGGAGCCATACCCAACTTTAAAGCTTAGGAACTCCCTAGCAACAACCCCTTAATCTCAATAGCTTCCTCTATCCCCATCTACAAGTCTATGGAACTTTGGCAGTCCAAAAAATTATATCTTTTAGCAAATTTCAATGCACCCATATCACCCAAAGATGCCAAATATGCTTCAACACAACTACTTCGCCTACTTTACTCCAATCTTCTATTCTCTTTAATGCTAAATTACCTTCCCTTTTAGGGATGCAAAGTTTCTTCCATGACACCTTAAAGTTACCATTGCTACCCTCCTAAACTTTCCAAAGAAATGAATTGAACTTTTGGTCATTGGTTTTAAAAACTTTTTTGGGGAGTATATTGTTGGAGCAATAATGTTGAATACTATAGGGCTAATCACAAAAGCTTGAGCCTTCTAAGCCCAACAAAAGAAAGTTTATTGACTGTCCAAGATGATATTGTAGCAATAATCTTGTCAATTAAAGGTTTGCATTGCAAGCAGCAGCAATGACCTTATGAGATATGAGAGGAAGCCTCAGCTATCTCATTGGCAAGGAGCCTTCTTTGAATTGTAAATTTAGGATTTTATGTTTCAAACTAGGAGCAATCTTTGCACAGAACACTTCACTTTTGTGCGGATTCACAGAAAACCCACAACTACATCTACATGTTTGATTAAAGGCTAAGATCATGCAAACTTTCCTTTTCCTATAGAATAAGGCTAAGAAATGATAAGAAATACTAAAGGGAAGAAACTCTGCCAAAGTGTGCTCTATTAAGACAACTGGTTCAAGGGTTTGGGGGTGCTCTTGTGTGCTTGTGCATGTAGAAGCAGGTGTTAGTCTTGCAGCTCTTGCAAGAGTTAGTGTGGCCTTCCTTGGGTGAGGCCGAGGGTGGAGTTTTAGGCAGTAACATCCATTTAGGGTGGTTAAAGGAGGAAGCATACAATGTCAGAAGAGCTTGAAGAGTTATGGAGGAAATTATCCTTCACGGAGGAAGAGGACAAAGGAATTGAGCTTGGAAGTAGTAGTACCAAAGTTGCAAAAGGGATAGGAAAAAACTGTGCTATTATGAAGGTAATGACCCATAGAAGCATAAGCCTAGATGCACTAAGAAAGAATTTGAGGATGCTGTGGAAAACAAACAAGGGAGTTAATATTTTTGAGTTAGAAGAGGATTTGTTCCTGTTCGAGTTCGGAGATGGGAAAGATAAGAAGAAAGTGCTTGATATGTGTCCATGGAGCTGTGAGAAACAGCTGGTGCTAATCCAAGACTTTGAAGGAGAGTTAACCTCAAAGGAGATTGAGCTAAAATGGTCACCCTTCTGGATTCAGATTTTCAATCTACCTCTAAAGAGTAGAACAAGGGAAACTAGGTAGGCAATTGGATCCATGATGGGGATAGTCATAGAGGTTGATGTGCCCGAATTAGGAGTTCATTAGGGCAAATGCCTTCAGGTGAAGGTCCATATTGATGTCACAAAAAGACTCATTGAAGGCAAACGAATCACTATTGAAGGAGGTGAGTGCAGGTGGGTTAACTTTAAATATGAAAGACTTCTCAATTTTTGTTATTGATGTGGACTGCTTAGCTATGCACTAAAAGAATGCCCAGAATCATTTGAGAATGCCCAACTGGTGGAAGGTTGCCTTCAATATAGGGCCTGGTTGAGAGGAGAACCAAGCAGAAGGAGCTTGAATGACCCACTCAAGCATGGTTGGGAAGGAAGCCAAGAAGACAGAGCCTGGGCAGTCAGAGTTAGGTCGGAGAAGACAATAGTGTCGTCCGACCTGTATGGGGAAAAGATAGAGGTCGGTAGGGATCACATGATTAAGCTGACTTCTCAAGGTGGCAGTAGCTCTACCTGGGAGGAATCAAAGTTGGGTGCTCTAAAATAGCTGACAGAGAAGTTGCATGAAAGTGGTAAGGTCAATAGGTTGGGGGGAAAGACAGAATAGCAAGTATCGCCTTTGAATGAAAAATCACCAGTCCTACACACAATCCAGGCCAAACCTATAGAAGACATGCAATGAGAAAAAGAAACATGTCCAGTGCAAGAGCCAAATTTCGGGTTTATGTTGGCGCCAAATCCAAATTTAAAAGACAATGATGAAAGCCCAAACAAATTAGATAATGGGCGAGGCCCAATGGCAATGAGTTTTGATCCAAAGTTTGGCTGGACTGCAGAAAAGTTGGGCCCTAAAAGCGAGCATTGGAAACAATTGGCAAAGGGTCCAAAAGTGGATCCAACCCATGATGAGATAGGCCCCGTTAACCAGAAACATGAGGCCCAACCCCGTTAAAAGAGTTGGACCCAAATGTTTGTGTTTAGAAAAAAAAAAAAGGGGCACGAAACAAACCTACTCAATATCAAAGGAAGTTAAGGAAAGGGATGATGGTGAGGCGATGGCTGCAATGCAACATTGCCAAGCCCCATAAGTATTATAGCATGGAACTACTGGGGATTAGGGTCCTCCCTGGCGATTCGAACACTCACTGATGAGGTGAGAGCAAAAGACCTACTCTTGATCTTTTTTGCGGAGACTAAGGTTGGAACAAGCAGGATTAATGGGATTCAGACCAAACTAAAGGGATTCAGACCAAACTAGAATATACACAAGGCATTGTAGTGCAAAGTGATGGGTAGAGTAGCGGCTTGGCATTATTGTGGAAAGAAGGCACTGAGGTAAGCTTCAAAAGCTATTCCAATTCCCATATCGATGTAATTGTGCGCAAATATCCAACATCAATGTGGCATGCGACAGGCTTCTATGGCCAACCCTAAATTGAAAAGAGAAACATTTCGTGGCAACTGTTGGAAGCTCTAAAAGTTCAATGCGACCTTTCATGGATTGTATTTAGGGATTTCAATGAAATCATGTGCAATAGTGAAAAGTCAACGGGGTCAGATAGAGATATTAGGCAGATGAAGGGATTTTAAGATTGTTTAAGTGGGTATGGGCTGTTCGACTTGGGCTTTCTGGGACAACAGTTTACATGGTGTAATGGTCGCCTAGGCAATCAAAGGACGAAGCTCCGGCTGGATAGGATGGTAGTGATTGAGGCGTGGATGAGGAAATTACCAAAAGCTTGTGTTCATCATTTTTCTATGTCTATATCAGACCATTGCCTGTTGGCTCTCTCCTTCAAGTGAAGCCAACCACGAGTTTAGTCGAAGAAGCATTTCTTTTTAGAGGCTATGCAAACAAGGGAGGAAGGATGCAGAGAAGTGGTAAAGTCGGCTTGGGATCCACTTCGAGGTAACCCAGAGATTAAAATTATGGACAGATTGAAGAGTTGTTAGGAACATTTGAAAAGGTGGAATTGGAAGGTTTTTGGCAATATAAATAATGTGCTCAAACAGAAGCAAGGTAAGCTCCAATTGCTAGAAGCCACTGAATGTGATCTTGAGAATGCTGAGGAAATCTGAAAGCTGAAACTAGAGATCAATGAAATCATGTGGAACCAGAGGTCTAGAGCACTCTAGATTAAATGGGGGTATTGAATTACAAATATTTTTCATGCTACTACCAGTCAAAGGCGCCGAAGAAACAAAATTATGTGTATGTAGAATTTGGAGGGGGTGTGGCAAGAAGACCAGGGAAGGATTGAAGGTATAATCTTGGAGTATTTCGATGCCATTTTCAAGTCAAATCATCCGACCAACTTTGAAGCTAGTTTGAGTGCAATTAATACCTGAGTTACCCCTAAGATGAACGAGGAGCTGTTGACTGATTTCGAGGCAAATGAAGTATGGAGAGCTCTCAAACAAATGCACCCCACAAAGGCTCCAGACCCCGACAGTATGTCTCCTATATTCTATCAAAACTATTGGGATAGAATAGGCTCAGATGTGATTAAATGTGTACTAAACGCACTTAATTTTGGTGTGATGCTTAGTGATTTTAATGAAACATTTATCTGCCTTATTCCACTCCAAAAAATCACTGAATTCAGACCCATAAGTTTATGCAATGTGGTATATAAAATCATTTTCAAAGTGTTAGCTAATAGACTAAAATGAATCGTAAAGTGCATCTGTGCCAGGGAGGCTCATTACTAATAATGTCCTTGTGGCGTTTGAAACGATGCATTGCATTGATCAAAGGAAAAAGGGGAAGGAGGCTCTTATGGCCAGTAAGCTCGATATGAGCAAGGCCTACAATAGAGTGGAATGGGTTTACTCAGAGGCAATGATGAGAAGTTTGGGTTTCCATGACAAATGGATATCTCTTATAATGATGTGCGTGACCATAGTGTCATATTCAGTGTTGATCAACGGTGAAACCAAGGGCAAGATCACTCCATCTAGGGGCCTCCGACAAGGGGACCCAATCTCTCCATACCTTTTCTTGATATGTGCAGAGGGCCTATCGGCTATGCTGAAAAAGGAAGAAGTAACAGGGCACATCAAAGGGATCTCAGTTTGTAAAGGAGCGCCAAGAATATCCCACCTACTCTTCACTGATGACAGCTTAGTGTTTTGTAGGGCTACTGTTGAGGAAAGTAACAGGATAATGAAGGTGCTTGAGGATTATGAAAGGGATTCAGGACAAAAGTTCAACAAGGAGAAAACCTCCCTTTTTTTCAATAAAAACACCAATAGAGATGTGCAGAACCATGTGAAGCAACATTTTGCAGCCCAAATTATTCGGCACCATGAAAAGTTCCTTAGGTTGCCGCCACTAGTTGGCAAGGGGAAAAGGAAAGCTTTCAACAGGATAAAAGACTAGGTGGGGAGGAAAATAGTTGGTTGGAAAGGCAAACTTCCGTCCAATGCGGGTAGGGAAATTCATATCAAAGCGGTGGCCCAAGCTACGCCCATATACACAATGAGTTGCTTTAAACTCCTGACACACTATGCAAGGAGCTTAATTTGATGATGAGTAAATTCTAGTGGGGGCAGAAGGAAAAAGAGAGAAAAACGGCATGGGTTTTATGGGAAAAACTATGTACTCCAAAGGTGAAAGGGGGTATGAGGTTTAGGGATCTAAAAGCCTTCAATTTGGCCCTACTGGCGAAGCAAGGGTGGAGGATCCAACAAAATCCAAGATCCCTGATTCATAAAGTTTTTAAAGCGAAGTATTTCGTTGGCATCCCATTTAAAGAAGCACAATTGGGCAGCTGACCCTCCTACGCATGGAGAAGTATTATGGCAGCCAAGGATATCATTGTGAAGAGCTCCAAATGGACCATTGGAAATGGGAAATGAGTACGCATTTGGGAGGATAGATGGCTTCCTACACCGAAGTTCTTTAAAGTGGTGAGTCCAAAGGGTTCACACACCGGGGTGGAGATGGTCTCAAGTCTCATAGATATGGAGAGAAAAGGCTGGAATGTGGCAATGGTAAAAAATATCTTCCTTCCTCATGAAGTTGATGTTGTTTTAGGAATTTCAATCAGCTCTCGCCTCCTTGATGATTCCTTATTTGGGCCTAGACACCCAATGGTAAATTTAATGTGAGAAGTGCATATCGAGTGGCATAAAAATATGGAGAAAAGAGAAACCAAAAAGGGGAGAGAGGGGAATACTCGGATGGGTCGAGGATGAAAGTTATTTGGAAAATGATCTGGAACTTGAACTGTCCTAATAAGATTAAGCACTTCATGTGGAGGGCAGCCAAAAATATTTTGCCAACAAAACTTTAGTTGAAAGCAACAGGGATCAGGCAGGAAGATAACTGTGATCTATGTGGGCTATGTGAATCCTCAAGACATATATTGTGGGGCTATAAAGTGGCTGCAATGGTGTGGAGTGAAACAAAAACCAAACTCCATTCTCTGCCCAAGCCTCACTTGAACATCCTTGACATTGTGTGGGAAATAAAGGAGAATTGCCTAGGAGTGGATTGGGACCTCTTCGCAGTTATGGCCTGGAGTCTATGGAACAATAGGAACTTAGTTAAACATGGAGGGCAATGTAATAGGCCTGAGGTGATTGTCAGAGAAGTTGCGGAGTACTTGAAGGAAGTTAGACAGGTAAAACAGACTCAAGAAAAGCCAGCCCCCACCACTAAGCCTCCATGGACCACCCCCCCCCCCCTCCCCCCAGCAAGGATGATATAAAATCAATGTGGATGGAGCGGTATTCAAAGAAAATGCAAGTTGTGGGGTCGGGGTTGTAATTAGAAATGAATGGGGACAGTTAATGGGAGCAATGTGCAGGAATGTGGACTTGTCACTCCCTGGAGATTGAAGCAAGAGCAGTGGAGGAAGGGATTCTTCTAGCTTGGGACCTTGGTCTGAAAGACATTATCATTGAAAGCGATGCTCAGACGATGACGAATGCCATAAAGAGGAAGTGCCTGACGCATAGTTCAATTCAGAAACTGATGGAAGGAATTCAACAGGGGCTGAAGTTGTTCAACTCGTGGGAAGCAACCCACATCAGCAGAAATGGTAATTTTGCAGCACATATATTGGCTAGACATGCCAAAAGTGTGAATGATTGTACAATATGGGTGGAGGATACTCCTACCATAATTCAGAATCAAATTCATCGTGATGTATCAAATATGAACTTAGTTTCTGTTTAATGAAAGTTCAGCACATGCTCCTTATCAAAAAAAAAAAAAAAAAAAAGACAACCGGTTCATATTGTCTAAGACACTATCAAGCTTCTTAGCAACGAATTTCTCTGCATCCCTTTATTGCTCCATGTATAGAGGCAGCCTACATAAGGGTGGGCCTATCTCAATGTTGCATTTGCACAACTCAAAATCTATTTCAAAGGAAGATAAAATTCCTACTTCCCCCACTTACTTTTTCACAAGCAGATTTACATTTAAAATCTACCATCAATATCCATGGCAATGGTGTGTTTGAGCTTGAAACACCTCCAAGTTCTTCCATTAGCCTTTCCTTTCCATACCATTATTTGAAGTGCTTTTCCCATTGATACAATAATGCATAGCTTGAGAGGGCCAAGAAATACCTTCTTTGCTCCAGAATTCCTAACTATGCCCAAGATCATACAAGTAATTGTTAATTGTAAACACTCCATTTTGCAACATTTCATCTCACCATACGCCACTTTTTCAAATCTAGATGTAAAACGGTAGTTTTAGGATTGAAATTTTTTTTTATTAATGACCTTAAACATAAAATTCATATCATAAGTAGTCAAAGTGTAATTTCTAGAAAAATTGGCATTTTTCAATGTATAAAATGATGCTCAGATCACTAGGTTTTATATATATTTGTTAATGTTTAAATTTGATTGGTTGATCCATGATCTTAACATAGATGGGCATGTGTAGGATAATCAAAGATCAATTTTAATTGGCCTGTAAAAAGAT
This sequence comes from Quercus variabilis, assembly GCA_030445155.1. Classification (NCBI taxonomy): domain Eukaryota; kingdom Viridiplantae; phylum Streptophyta; class Magnoliopsida; order Fagales; family Fagaceae; genus Quercus; species Quercus variabilis. Next base: position 57,137,432 of record CP129446.1, read on the forward strand.
TAATTAATTTTAATTAAAAGAAAAAATCGTATTGGTGATCATTGTTTAATTATGGTAGATATGTGAGCATACAATTATTCCATGTGGGTAATGTTCTTTTTCGATGAATTTAATTAATTAAATATACATAAATATAATCAATTAGATTTTGATTATACTTATGTATATTTAATTAATTAGAGTTTTTTTTTTGCAGAAATTAATTAGATTTTCTATAGTACAATTAATATATCTAATTATAGTTGCAATAGTATTTATCTTGTTTAATTGAATAATGCATTTATATTGTTAAATTAATAAATCTAATGGAGATAGAAACTAGCAATGCCACTGAGCCGCACAATCTACTAGTTCACTTTCGTCTAATTGCATTGGAATTTTTTTTCTAAATAACAATAAATATTAAAAAATTTAGTTAGTTGTCACGTCGGAAAAGAATGTTGAAAAGTAGCATCTCGAGTGTCTAAAACTCGAGTTTCAAGATAAAAATCAAGTTTTTAAGTCTCGATTTGTAAAAAAAATATCCACGTGAAAATTGAGTTTTAAAGACTCGAGTTCTGAAAACGCTGCTATAGGGCTTAAAAATGGAGTTAAAAAAATTTAGCAGAAAAACGCCTCTATAGGCCTTTAAAACGTTAGTATAGGGCTTAAAAACGCTACTATAGTGCTCCCTGAACTTGGTATTGAACAAGTATGAAAAAATTTTGCAAGAAAACGCCGCTATATAGATTTAAAACGTCATTATAGGACTAAAAAACACCACTATAGGGGCGATAAAACTAAAAAATTTTTGCATGGAATTCGAGTTTCTAAAATTCAAGATGTCTACTTTCCCTTATAGTTTCAAGCGTTGCCTAACTAACTATATACAAATCCTTTGCACAGCTATTCTGCACATTCCCTCAATTGCATTGCATATGGCATCTCTAAAACTATTCCTGAAATAATAGGAGCACATTTTTATTTTTATTTTAATAAGAAAGCCGAAAGCTCCAGCTAGGCAGGTAAGCATTACAGAAGCTAGAGAGGGAGAGAGACATTGTAACTCTACTTTCATGAACAAAAAGCACAAAAATCCAACATGTGCAGCTTGAGATTTGGGTACAAAATAACCAATAACCACATCATCGTGCTCAGACTAGAGGAGGTAGGATAGGATAGACACAGGTGTATGTATATACAAGTACCTAGTAATTATCAAAAGTGGGTGGGCTCCTAGTGTTGTCTAAATTGTTTTCTTTAACAGACCTAACAAGGGGAAAAAAAATAAGATACAAAGTACAAACTATACTGTAAGATATGTTCTTATCATGGTTGCTTCAGTGGGATCAGAAAGAAGATGTCTGATAAGGGACATTCTCAGATCATTTGGTGCTATAACAAACATATATAAGGCAAACAATGCAAGTTCTGCTGAGGAGAGAGTGGAGCCAAGAAATCCCTGCCACATCCTGCAAGGAAATCATATCAATTATTCCATACCCCATTAGAAATTAAGCCAATCAAGCATATATTCAACAATAGCTTCTTGTATTTTAAAGTTGCCATTTCTCTGTCCTATTTAGTCAGTATCTTTCACCAACATTTATTGATGTTCTATCTTAAAGAAGCCTTTGTAGTATAATCATACTAACTAGTTAATTACCAAAATAAGATAAGTACATTATAGCATTTAATCTGGACAGTCCCTCAAAAGTCCTTGAAAATCATAATCTAAGAAAGGAATCAGGTAGCTTGTTTTTGCAACTCAGCATGAATACACATTTATTGATGTCATCACTTGCATTGCAAGTTAACCTAATAAACCAATTGTACCATTATTGGTCAGTATTCACTAACATAACTCCCCACCATTTAACAGAAAGAACCACGAATCATCCCTGTGAGCTGTGACTATCATTCCACTACCACCCACAATCACAATGAAGCTGCCCCTTCAAGCTGATCTTTAAAACCATATAATGCGCAAGACTTTATTAAAGTTCACAATAATCAATCTATTGGCTTCCAAGCCTTACTCCTTTTAAAAAAGGATTGTCTAAAAACTCTGAATTATATAGTATGGAAAGAAGCGACAACCATCTCCTTTATGTAGGCTTGGAACAGGATTTTTATAGCCGACTCTAAAGAACCAGGGGCACAAGATTTTTTTTTTTTTTTTTGTAAAGTTTTTATATTAAATATTTTGTAATGTAGATGAAAATATTAATGACATTACAAGTAGTCTTAACGAATAATTCTTAAATGCAATATTTTTAATGTAATTAGATCTACTGCTAACATTGAGTATTTTTTTTTCTATAGATTTTATTCCTAATTAATTAATTAATTATTTTTCTTTACCTAACAATGGGCTATATTTTATTTGAAAGTTTATATATTAATTATTTGATTATGTATTAATTAACATTTTTGTTTTATATTTTTAACTCTATTCAACTTTTAGCAAATAAGCAAATACAATTTCAATAAAAATAAATAAATAAATAAAAACTAATCAAAAAAGCACATTTAGTTTATAGATGATTTAACTTTATTTTATGATTTATGTGTAACATGTTGACTCAATTTTTATTTTTTTTATATATTCATTTGTGGAATTATTATACTAGTAGACTATTAGAATTTATTTTCAGACTATAAATATAAAATATTTATGTATTATTCTAACTTTTATTTTTGAGTTTTTTCTTCTTCTTTTTTTCATTTATTTTTTTTGAAAAAAAAAAATGAAAAATTAGGTTACAAAGTATGTTAATTTTTTTTTTTTTTTTGGGTATGTGAAAAAAAAAAAAAATACAAGTCAATCTAGGTTGATCTAAATCAACTCATCAAAGACTAGGTAAGGGCCCTTATGCCATAATTTTTTTTAATAGATAATTTGATAGTTGGAGTGTTGGAGAATTTGACCCATGAGGTGCTAAAATAACATGTGGTGCTAATTGAGATACAAGACTCTTGGTCATAATGTTTCTAAAACTTTCCTTTTAGGAAATCTCCTTAAGGGATGTTCATATTTCTTTGCCAATGACATTTTGTATGATTTTGTCCAATGATATACTCTCATTCAGTAAAAGATAAAAATTTGATCTTTAAAATCAATATGCAATAATTTTCTCAATCCATTCCATAATAATTCATAAAATTTTTTAAATGCATTTTGATCATTTAATTTATTAACTCATTTAACCAAGTAACATGATTATCACATAAGTCATGATCTAGAATACATTTTATGTATTGGATTCAAATAATAACAACATATGAAAACTAATTGTTATGCATCCCACAAGTGGTACTGGTAAGTCCAAGGTCCATCTTGTTGTAGAGCAAGATTAATTGTGAGGTCATGCTTGTTAAAAGACATGAAAATGTTAATATATTAACAAACAAAATTATGTCAAATGATGAATACTTTTTTTATAATTTTTTTCATAACTTATAAAGGTGATAAGTAGTGATTAGAGTAACATCAGTTTTACATTAACCTACTATTGATACAATCTTTATTATGTTGCAATTATTATAAGCCACTTTAATAGTTTTAAAAAATATTATCACTAAACTTATGAAAAAAAAAAAAAAATCAAGTCGACCACAGTCTAATAAGACAAAACATTTTGCTTTATGGAGCATATGTTATCCAATTTACACTACCAAAAGGATTAAACGAAGAAAATTTGGGGGAGAAGCGATTCTTTTTCATTGACAAAGGTTAGGAGAATCGTTTACAACTTAATACAGAATCATGATGCTAATAGAAGAACTGACAGGTAGCTAATTAGTAGACATATATAATTTAATCTCCTTCATGACCATGACCCAAACCTTTCTCAAATATCTACCAACTTTTGTAGCCTTTTTCATCAAATATCTACCAACTTCTTCTTCCTCTCAAATATCTACCAATCTTTGTAGCCTTTTTCATCATATCAATCTTCTTTCTTCTTTCTTCTTTCCTCTTACTTCTTTCTTCTCTATTCCATCCATATATCAAAGTATGTTCCATCCATATATAGCTTGGCAAGGATTTGTGGGACTTGGACTTCCACCCCATGCACCCAACCAAGTAGTGGCAGCACTAGAATGGACTCAGCTGTCTACATACTTAATGAAAAACAGGGCTGATTGCAAATATAATAGTCAGTCATTGGATAGAAGCTATCCACAAGTAATCAAATAAAAAGTCTTTTAAAAAAAATGAATTAAAAAAAAAAGGTCTTTTATTAACACTCAATGAACAACAAGCATCATGCTGGAATCAGTCAAGTGCAAAAGTGCATGAATCTAATGTGTTCTTGGATCTTATGGAGAGGAATGTTAGACTCTATGAGCTTTTATGCAAGTATATGTTCTGTGTTTGAGTGCTTTTACCTTTTCACGAAGAAAAAAAAAACAAAACAAAACAAGCAAACAAACTCTATCAATTCCAAGTTTACCCAAAAAAAAAAAAAAAAACTAATAAAAATTGGATGCATGATTTACCTTACAAGGAACTAGAGGAACCAAAAATTGACTACTTATTGGTATTTATATATCTTAAAAGAAATTTACTTTAAAATAGTTCGTGACACTTATCAATCTACTTGTTCCTGCATTGTGTACGCAAGGAGAGAGAGAGAGAGAGAAAGTGGTGGGCAATAGATAGAGGTGAGCACACACAGTTCAAGCGTGGGCAGTCCATGCAAAAAAAACAACTTGTGTGCTCACTCTCTTCTATCACCTTCCCATACAAACCCTTTCAATATATTAACACGACCAATTGATCTTGTTGCACCAAAATAACCCATCTTCCAACCACCTTGCCCAAAGCATTATGATTATTTATCACATGGAAAGAAAGAAACCTTGATTTGATTGTATATAGAAATGATGGTTTCTATGAGTTTATGTATAGGTGGTGGAAAGGGTATAGAGAAACACTAACAGAACATATGTAGTTTAAACCTCTATAAGTATAATCAGTTAGTCACTAACAATAAATTAATATGTTGTTGGTTCATTAGTCGACTAATAACACTACCTTTTAGCTTTTATTGCTCCCCTCTTAATTACTAGTTTAATGATCATTAGCTTTCCATAAAAAAAATAAAAATAAAAATAAATAATAATTAATCCCACTAAGTTTGAGCTTAGAACTACAGGTAAAAAGGTTATCAGTTACCATCATCAATCCCACTAAGTTTGAGCTTAGAACTACAGGTAAAAAGGTTATCAGTTATATTCATTAGAAAGAATATAAGGATGTTGTTTTGGGATAGAGCCAAGATTTCGACTTTGGAAGTGTCTAACGCCATCATCAATCAACAAGAATATAAGGATGTTGTATTGGGATAAATCTTGGCTTTCGACCAGCGGGTGGATCTAATTCATAATTTTTTTTTTTAATCAAATATTATAATTGACTTTTTCATAATAAACAAGTCAAATAAAAGTAACTCATACTTATTATGTAATCTATATCCAATATTCTTTGATTAAAAATAACACTAAAATACACTTTTGACTTAATGTTTGTGATGGACCTTTTTTGTAATTCTGGGCTGGACTGCTTCCTGCCATGTTTTGGCCCAGTAGTTCTAAGGTAGGAAAATTGGGACTGGCTTGACTGAAACTCACCCTAAGCCAACTTGTACACAAGCTAAGACCCCTTTGCTGGGACCTTAGTCATGTGCCAACGGCAAAAGATGCTGTCACAAAAATGTTATAGCAGGAGGGTATAATAATATGATAAAAATAAAAAGAATATGTTTGCTGTCAGCCAAAGAAAATGATTAAACAATTCTCAGAGTAAAAGGGGTAAAGAACATAGTGATATGGGTACAGCAGAAATAGATTAATAACAATGTTAAAAGAAAAGGAAACAATATTAATGCTCGATAAAGAAAAGAAAGAATGGTTAGTCTACCGTGCTTGGTTTCTTAAGAGATTTAAGTCTAGGATGGGAACCACCCTCAATGTAGGCAATCTCACAGGGGAAATCTTGTCACAGAAATTGTTCACTTTAAAAGAATGGGCCTAGATGGCTTATCACCAAATTTTTACTAGAGAGTAGGCTGTTGAGAGGGAGAGAAGGGAGTAGTCTATTGGTGCATGCCTTTACTACACCTCTTGTTTTCTCACTCTCTGTTTTTCCATTCACTCTCCATTTTTTTCTTTTTGATTTCTATGTTACCTTTTTTCTTTCTTATCTTTCTTTTTCTTTTTCTTTTTCTTTTTTTTTTTTTTTTTTTTTTGCTTCTTTTCTTTCTCGCTCTTTCTTACTTATTTCTCTTTGTTATCTCTTGTGTTTGTACTCCTTCCTGTGCACTGCCAAGGCCCTTTTATACTACCTACTGTGATGTTTTACTGTTTTACCCCTCAACTACTTTTGTCCAGGTGTTGGTATCCTTCCCAGACCACCCACTAGTTTGTCAGCTGCCCAGCCATCACCACTTCCTTGTGCTGGTTATGCCACGTTCCATTCCCAGACAAAAGAGTCTTGTTTTGTTTTCTCGCTCTCCGTGGCATTCCTATCCGAATAAGGGTTGGGCATTCTCTCTTACTAACTTCTATGGCATGCACCTAGTGATTCCAGCTCCTCTTTCCCTATTTTGGGTGGTATGTTATCCTAGCAAGACATTTCTCCCAAAAGAGCTAGAGTGGGAACCCCAGAATAGACTTCCCCCTTCTCCCCACTGCCGAACCATACCTTTTCTTACCTCTGACCCACGGCCCACCGTTCTCGTATTGGCTGAGTACAAGTGGGTGGTGCCTGAGTCTTGTGCATGCTCCACTTTCATATGAGTCCAGGGCTTGTCTGTCATTCATTTGTTTGCCATGGCCTGGGGGTTTGTCTGGTTTTTGCTGCCCATTCTACCACTCATTCTTAACCTCCTGTGGCATGGATGAGTTACTGGATCTTGTTTCTTTGTATCTTGCTTTCTCCCCAGGCTGGGTTTTGCTTAGGCATGGGCCTTTCCTTCTTCAATCCAGCCCTTTTCTTCTTTGTGGGTCAGCTGACACTTCTGCCACACCACCTCATTGCCTTTGACATGTTGCATTTTGGTTTGTGCTCGCTAGGCCTCCTTTGGACCTGCCGCGCACTTTTCCTTTTACTTAGTTCATGTAGCCTAGTACTACTACTGAGATTGTTCTTATACTATTTTTGGCTTCCTTGGCCTGTTTTACTCCTTTGGGTATCCTCGGCCCGCTTCATTCCTTTGGGCATCCTCAACCCATTCTAATCCTTCATTCCCATGGGCTTTTGGTAAATCTTTCGGGCTTCCCCGGTCTAATTACCATATATTTTACTTTTGGGGTTTGTTGGCCTCTTTACCAACCTCATTTATTAATTCCTTCCTTTGGGCTCCTTTGGCCCATTTTTACTTGCTTTTTATTTTTCATAATCCCCATGGGTTTACTACGTTTTTCTTTGGGCTCCCTTGGGCCCGCTTGCTTTCTTTGGTGCCTTTTGACTATCTTATAGGCCCATGGACCATTATTCCTGCCACTCGGGGTTAATGGTTTTCTTCTCACTTTGCTAATTTTTCTCCCTTAGTAGCTCCTGTATTGTTGGGCTTTTTCTTGTTATTGGGCCTTCTTGCCAAATTAGGCATCAACAATGTTTGAGGCTATTTTCATTTTTACTATTACATTTTAAAAACCCTTAATAAGCATGCATATGAGTCTTTGTTGTCAGCTCTTATTCTCCTGTTTTCATATTGGAATAAGGAGTTAATGTTCATTTTATTTTGTCTCTTTATGTTTAATTTCATGTTTATATTAGTCATGTCATTCATTTTTGTTAGTAATCCGATTGTTATATGTCATTCATATTTAATTATTTCATGTAATACTAGTTCTAAAATACCATGGAATATAGGAATTTTGTCATTGTAAGAAAAAAAAAAACGTATTTTGGACAGTAATATTACTAGCATAAATGAACGGTGTGGCCAATATTGTAACGAACTCTAATATGAGTGGCCAAAATGAAAACAATCTCAAATTTTATGGGCCAAAAGTTCACTTTAATCTAAAGTATTGTATTCCCAATTTTTTTTAATTAAAAATGAAATTAAATAATAAACAAAGAAGTCATTTTGGTGTAACTAGATAACATCTAGGTAGCACCCAAATTTCATAGTCCCAAATGTTTAACCTATTTTGATGTTCACAAAAAGTAAAAAATACACACACCACTTAGACACAAGGTTTCATTGTGCACAATCACATGAATAGGCTAGGTGACCTATTTGTTTTGAGTCCTTGGACAATTTTAAATTTTTGAGAGGGCCAAATATAGTAATTTTGGAACCAATTTTTTAAATCTATTTACAATTTGAGGTCGTTTTTTCTATTGTAAGTTCCATCAATCTTGAGGTATTGGTGGTCTGTCCACGAGTTGAAAATATTTCTTGAGATACTTGACAATATTAGCTTACTTAGTTATTAATAACTAAATTGTATTTCTTTATTTATTTTTTTAAGGAAGGAGCCATAGTTGTGGTTCAATTGTTCATTTTCATTTTTATAATATAATTTTTAAAAAACTTACTATAAAAGCATTTAGAAATATATTAGCAAAAAAAAAAATGAGGCTAAGAGGGGCCACAGCCCTCCTTGTTCTAAACATAGATCCATCCCAAATATTGATTATTTATTTCAATTTTTGTGCGGTTACCAAGGAACTTGTAGTTCAATTGGTATCTACCGCCCTCTCCAATCCAATATTCGTATATTGTGGGTTCGCCCATCTCCCCACTCCCCTCCTAAAAAATATTTGTGTGGCAATAATTGGTAGTTAACATCCGAGTTCTGGAGAAACTGAGTCAGATGGGGCTCAAGCATGTCATAGGCTTTTTTGAGGTTTGTGACTTGGTGAGTCCATAACTCGGAGGTGGACTCGGCAGTTTGAGGCAAGCCATCGATGTTGGGTAAAGGAAGCTCTACTAAGTTTATCAGTGGCAACAAAATTTGGGAGGCGATGAAATGTTTTTAGGGGTGGAGATGAAGGAAACTTTATGATCCTTTTGAGCTAAGAACTTGGAGAGCTCAAGATATGGAATTATGTGGCCATAAGCTAGCCATGGAAATATTGCTACGTGAAGCTTTCTTCGCTGGCCATTTTTATGTGTAAAATGGGATAACTCTCAATGAAGTTCTGGCTTTCTCGCATGGTTATGAAAATGATTGTTCCCTCAGCTTTATTAGGGTCTTTCTTTAGGGACTATCTCAACAAGAAGTAGACTCATAGCTTTGAATCAATTAGAAGATAAACTGTCTTCTTTAATAAACACTGCCCTTATTTCGGTATTGTCCCATACTCCAATAGCAAAGCTATTAAGCTAACCTGGTTTGGTTTCCTCCCACGTAAGCCACAATGGTGAGGCTTGGACTGACTTACTAAAGGCCTATTCTACTTAATTAGTTTTGGACCACAACACTATTAGTCAGCTTTAATTCGTTTTACTGATGGCCTTTAGCTTAATTGGTAACTGTCCTTGGATTTTTTTTTTTTTTTTTTTTTTTGTAAAGCGTACCTGTATCCAACTCGACCTGTTAATCAAGCCTTTATAATAAATTTTTAACTCTATATTTACTCATTTTCAGTGCATGTTTATACTAAGTTTATATTAATTTTTTTTGTATTGTAGATGAAAATATTAAAGACATTACTAGTCAACTTAACGATCGAGTAATTCTTAAATGCAATGTTTTTAATGTCGGATCTATTACTAATATTGGGAAGTGTTTTGTAAGTTCACTATAGATTTTATATATTCCTAATTATTTTTCTTTGCCTAACATGCTACAATTTATTTTTTAAAATGAATATATTAATTTTTTTTTTATTTTTTTATTAACATTTTTGTTTTAGCTTTTAAGCTCATTGCTTATGTTTAGCTTTTTAAAGGTCTCAATTTTTTAAAGCACATTATACTATTTTCAAATTTTAGCAAATAAGCAAATAAGTTTCCAGTAAAAAGCTAATCGAAAAACCACATTAGTTTACAGATGATTTAACTTTATTTCATGTTTTATGTGGAATTATTAGACTAGCAGGCTATTAAAATTAATTTTCAAACTATAGACATAAAGATTTATTATGTATTATTCAACTTTTATTTTTGAGTGTTTTCTTTGTTCATTTATTTGTATTTAAAGAAATAAAAAAAAAATTAGGCTACAAAGTATTTGCAAGTTTTTTTTTTATTGGTATGTGAAAAGAAAAGGTCGCCAATCCAAGTTTTTTTATTAGGGCCATATGCCATAATGTTTTTTTTTTTTTTTTTTTTTTTTTTTTTTTTTTTTTGGAGATTATTTGATAGTTAGGGATTTGAGGATTTGAACCATGAATGTCTCCATTAAAACAATAAGAGTTACTAATTGAGTTATAAAACTTTTGATCATAATGTTTCTAGAACTTTCCTTTTAGGAAATCCCCTTAGGGATTTTTATATTTCTTTGGCCAATGACATTTTATATGATTTTGTTCAATGATATACTCTCATTCGGTAAAAGAAAAAAAAATGATCTTTTAAATCAATTTGGAAGAATTTTTTCTAATCCATTTCGTAGTAATTCATAAGACTTTTAAAATGCATTTTGATCATATATTAAATCTTTTTTTTAATAATATTTATTAAACCTTATAAGCAAGTAACATAATTTTTTCATAAGTCATATGATGAAGAATGTATTATATGAATTGGATTCAACAATAACAATATCGTTAATCATTCTCACTATTTTAAAAACCAGACTGAACTGACTAGTTCCATTGATTGAACTAGAAACCAAACATGGAACCCGTCTGGTAAACACTGGGATCCGATTCCTTTTTTCGATTCTTTGATTGTTTTAGTTTTTAAAACCATGATCATTCTACGTAAGGAAACTAATTATAATGCATCCCACAAGTGGTACTAGTAAGTCCGAGATCCTTCTTATTGCAAAGCAGGATTATAGTAATTTGTGAGGTCATGCTTATTAAAAGACACGAAAATGTTAATTAACAAACAAAATGATGTCAAATGATACATTCTTTTTTACAATTTTTTTCATATTTTATGAATGTGATAAATTGTGATTAAAGTAATATCACTTTCACATTAACCTATTATTGACACAATTTTTATTATGTTCCAATTACTATAAGTTACTTTTAACAGTTTTAAAAAATATTCACTAAACTTATTGTAAAAACATAATCAAGTAGACCACAGTCTAATAAGACAAACATTTTGCCTTATGGAGCATATGTTATCCAATTTACACTACCAAGAGGATTAAACCAAGCAAATTTGGAGGAGAAGTGATTCCTTTTTCATTGACAGAGGTTAGGGAATACAACTTAATATAGAATCATGGTACTAATTGAAGAACTAATAGGTAACTAATTAGTAGACATATTTCGATCTCCTACATGACCCTAATCTTTCTCAAATATCTACCAACCTTTATAGAATCATGGTACTAATTGAAGAACTAATAGGTAACTAATTAGTAGACATATTTTGATCTCCTACATCTTCAACCTTCTTCTTCTTCTTCTTCTTCTTCTTCTTCTCCTCTGTTCCATCCATGTATAGCTTGGCAAGGATTTGTTGGATTTGGACTTCCTCCCCATGCATCCAACCAAGTAGTGGCAACACTAGAATGGATTCAGCTATCTACATACTTAATGAGAAACATGACTAAATGCAAATATTGCAGTAAGTCATTGGATAGAAGTTATTCACAAGTAACCAAATAAAAGTATGTTTTTAAAAATGAATCCAAAAAAATGTCTTTTATTAACACTCAATGAACGACAAGCATCATGGTTGGAATCAGTCAAGTGCAAAAGTGCATGAATTTAATGTGTTCTTGGATCTCATGGAAAGGAAAGTTAGACTCTATGAGTTGTTATGCAAGCATATGTTGTGTGTTTGAGTGTTTTTATGCTCTTACGAAAGAAACTCTATCAATTCCAAGTTTACCCAAAAAAAACTAATAGAGAGAGAGAGAGAGAGAGAGAGAGTGGTGGGCGACAGATAGAGGGTGAGCACGCACAATTCAAGCGTGGGCAATCCATGCAAGAAAAACAATTTGTGTGCTCACTTTCTTCTGTCACCTTCAACAAATTACTTTAAAACTGTTACATATCATTATACATGTTCCTGAAGTTACATACTTAATGAGAAACATGACTAAATGCAAATATTGCAGTAAGTCATTGGATAGAAGTTATTCACAAGTAACCAAATAAAAGTATGTTTTTAAAAATAAATCCAAAAAAAAAAATGTCTTTTATTAACACTCAATGAACGACAAGCATCATGGTTGGAATCAGTCAAGTGCAAAAGTGCATGAATTTAATGTGTTCTTGGATCTTATGGAAAGGAAAGTTAGACTCTATGAGTTGTTATGCAAGCATATGTTGCGTGTTTAAGTGTTTTTATGCTCTTACGAAAGAAACTCTATCAATTCCAAGTTTACCCAAAAAAAACTAATAGAGAGAGAGAGAGAGAGAGAGAGAGAGAGAGAGAGAGAGAGAGGTGGGCGACAGATAGAGGGTGAGCACACACAATTCAAGCGTGGGCAATCCATGCAAGAAAAACAACTTGTGTGCTCACTCTCTTCTGTCACCTTCAACAAATTACTTTAAAACTGTTACATATCAATATACATGTTCCTGAAGTGTGTAAATAGAAAAAGGGAGAGAGAGGGAGAGTGTGAAAGTGGTGGGCGACAGATAGAGGGTGAGCACACACAATTCAAGCATAGATAGTCCATGCAAGAAAAATAACTTGTGTGCTCACTCTCTTCTGTCACCTTCCCATACAAACCCTTTCACTATATTAACACGACCAATTGATCTGGTTGCACCAAAAAACCCATCTTCTAACCACCTTGCCCAAAGCATTACACTTATTTATCACATGGAAAGAAAGAAGCCCTTGATTTGATTGTATGAAGAAATGATGGCTTTTGTGACCTTATATATAGGTGGTGGAAAGGGTATGGAGAAACACTAACGGAATATATGTGGTTTAAACTTTTGTAAGTATAATCAGTTAATCACAAACAATAAATTAATATGTCGTTAATTCATTACTTGACTGATAACATTGCCTTTTAGCCCTTATTGGCCCCTCTTAATTACTAGTTTAATGATCATTAGCTTCCCATAAACCTTTTCTTTTCTTTTCTTTTAATCTTACAAAGTTTGAGCTTAGAAACTACGGGTGAAAAGGTGATTAGTTTCCATCATCAACCAACAAGAATATAAGGATGCTATTTTGGGATAGAGTCAAGATTTCGACTTAGAGGGTGTTTAACGCCGTCATCAATCAACAAGAATATTAGGATGTTGCTTTGGGATAACGCTAGGATTTCGATTTGGGGGGTGTCTAATGTTAAACTTATGGTTAAGTGATTAAATTCATCATTTTCTAATAGTTTAAGCTTTTGGGACAATTGGTAATTTAACATGGTATCAGAGCAAGAGATCCTGAGTTCGATCCTTGGCTTTACTCTACCTCCCATTTAAAATGTTAAAATTCCCACTTGTTGGGCCCCCACTTATTAAGGGGAAGTTTAGGCCCACAAGTGAGGAGGAGTGTTAAACTTATGGTTAAGTGATTAAATTCACCATTTTCTAATAGTTTAAGCTTTTGGGACAATTAGTAATTTAACATCTAATGCCTAAATCATTTTTTTTTTAACAAAAATTTAAAGTTACATTTATTTGATATTAACAAAATAATTGTTCATAATTTTTTTTTTCTTTTGAAAAAAAAAAAAAACTATTAAATCTAGCTTTTGCATAATTAACAAATCAAATAAAATTCATACTTTTTCTTTAATCTATATCCAATATTCTTTGAATTTAAAAATAAAAAATTAAAAAAAAAAAACTAAAATACACTTTTGACACTAAAATTTTGGGATTATTTGCAAATGAGTCTTTGATGTCAGCTCTTATCCTTCGGTTTTCAAATTGGAATAAGGAGTTAATGTTCATTTTTATATTGGTCATGTGGTTCATTTTTATTAGTAATCTAATTGTTATATGCCTTTCATGTTAATTATTCCATGTAATATTGGTTCTAAATTAAATGCTTTGGAATTCATGAATTTCATTGTTGTAAGCAGAAAAACATATTATGAACAATTATAGTACAAGAAAAAATGAACAACATAGCCAATACTGTAACAAAATCAAATATGAATGACCAAAATGAAAACAATCTCAAATTTTACAGGCCCAAAGTATAGTTTACTCTAAAATAATTTTATTCCCAAATAAAAAAAAATAAAAAAAATAAAAACAAACAAACAAACAAATAAAAAAACAAATCATTTAGGTGTAATCAAATAACAACTAGAGGTGGCAAAATTTGACACGACCCACGAACCCGACACGACTAACCCGTTTATAAACAAGTCATGGGTTGAGGCTAAATGGATTCGGGTTATATTCGGATTGACATGGCCAACCCGTTTAATGAACGAGTCGTGTTCGTTTATTAAACGGGTTAGTTATTTTGATATTATTGCATAATTAATGGTTGTTTTTATATGTTTATTTCTATATTTATAGATATGATTGTATTTTAATTTTTGATATATGGGAATTGATAAAAATTATATAGGTTTAGTAAGACTTATTAATTAAATAGATTATTAAATAGGTCATTTGTATTGACATTTACATGACTTCTTAATTAAACGAGTTAAACGTGTCAGGTCGGGTCAACCTGTTTAATAAACAGGTCGTGTTCGTGTTGAGAATTTCTGACACATTTACTAAGCAAGTCGAGTTCAGGTCAACCTATATAGCCGAATACTCGTGACTTGACACAACACGAACCGGACCTGTGAACACAAATTGCCACCCTTAACAACAACATGGTTGATCTAGTTAATAGTGTATTACTTTTTCTTTTCTTTTTTAGAAAAATAGTATATTACTTAGTAATTACAAAATTATATGTGTATATATATTGATCTTATAGTAAAAAGCATGCATCTTATTAAAATTCAACCAAAAAAAAAACCATGTATCAAACCAAAACTTCAGGGCATAGGTGATGTAAAGCACATGTTTTTTTTTTTTTTAGAAGGAAGACCATGAACTTATATTATGAAAATCTAGCTAAATCAGCAAGGATGACAAAAGAGCTTTGTGGTGGAAATTTTCCATCTACACAATAAAGTCTGAGATATGCGCAGCATACTTGGTAAGACTGTGAGCAACCTTATTACCTTCTCTCTTAACATGAGAATAATGTAACCTTATTATGTAAAGCGCATGTTAGTAGATTATTATTATAGCTATAATAATAATCCATTAACATTTTAAGAGTAAAATGGTCGGCTAACTTTAAATTATTGTTCCAAACATGCCCTTATTATTATTATTATTATTTTATTGAGAAAAACAAACCATTTATGAGACATTGGAAAATAAATGGATTTAATTTATTAGATATGTAACCCTATATAAAAACAAGCAGTCCATCCATTTGGATTCCTAAAATTTGTCAATTTAATACAAGAAAATTCACCATTTTGGCAGTTCATCACTCCCCATAATGAGAATCTGAATAGATGATTGCATTTGCTAGTGCTGATGCATATAAACAAGCGTGGAGATTTAAATAAGTTGGTCAATCTAATTGAGCCAATAAGAGTTTCAATACGTGTCTAACATTATTGGACTTGCCCTCTATGAATCAAAGGCCATGGGAATTAGGAATATAGTTTCAATTGTGGCTGTCTTTTTAGAAGGAGAAAGAAACATTAATGCAAAGTGTGCTTAACAAAGTAGATTACAATAGAAAAAGCATACTAATTTTTCTCTCCCTGTAGTGATCTCAATCATCCAATGTGTGATTGAGCTTCACAAAGTTCTGGGCAACAATATTATTGTAAATGATACGTTGTGCCCCCACAAAGATTACCATGGCACAAAGGAGCATATTGGTATCTATGCTTTATGTTTATTAAACAAAAAAACAGTACCAAGAGCCATTGAAATTGCTTATCACTATTGGTTAAAGGATATGTATAGTAGGTGGAAAGACGTCATGCCTATTCAACATTAATTGGCCATTGCTGAGTATATATATATCTTAAGTCTGGTTCGTTTTTTGATAGATTTGATGCTTCTTTAACACAAAATGTATTGAAATATATTAAGGTAATTGAAAGTCTAAAGGGCATTTTAAGCATTAATTACTCTGAGATTCGTAGCCCTAAAAGCTAATTATCAATGCCATCGGAGTGGAAGGGGGGTGCCAATAAGGTCCTCCATTGTTCTGTTAGTCCTCTGAATATCTTTTTCCGTTGACATTTTTTATATTATGGATTAGAACAATGGGACATTATTGTATTGAGGGCTTGAGGTTATATGTTTGTTTTAGTTTAAAAAATTTCACCATTATTCCGCTCATGTATTCTGTGTACATGTGTGTTGTGTTCACTTATAATTTTTGCCCCTTAAAATGAAATTTGTCTAAGTTCTTTTTTTTTTTTTTTTTTTGAGAGTTTCACAACCTATAGCATCCGCTTCTGATGAGAGCACTTTATCATCAAATCAAAACACCAATTAGTTTTTGGTGTAGGCAGGGGTTAAACACCAGATCCCTTATTCAACCATCAGAAATTTTACTAGTTGAGTTAACAAGAACTCACCAAATTTGTCTAAGTTAACCATGATCATGAACCAGTACTTAAGGTCAGTCTGATCTTAGCTAAAAATCAACCTAAAACAAGAAAAGAAAATAAGCCCAAGAACCAAGACCAAACTTGATCATTTTTTCACTTCATAATTTTTTGATGCATCACATACATGATGATGATGATGATTATTATAAACCATTCATTTAATTTAAAAATTCTAAACCCAATAAAAGTTAGCTCATCTATTCAATTAATTTAATTTTTTGAAATATTTGATAGTGTATTTGGTGGGGGTGAAATGAGGGGGAGTAGAGGGAAGAGAATGGGGGTGGAAAAATTATTTTATTGAACGGTCTTATGAGATACCACTTTGTAGAGGTGAGGATTTATATTCCTCCTTGTTAGGAAGGGGAAGGATTCCTAATGAATTTTTATCTACTTTCAATTTTGTCCAAAATGAATATTTATTATAAAACTTTATAAATGAATTGATATATTTTTATATTTTTTTTAATATATATATTATCATTTCCTCTTATTTCCACCTTACAGACAAACAAGCGGAGGGATCTATTCATTGTCTTCTCGAAGAAAACAAACAAAATGAAAAAAAGAGGTGGGGACTCCCTTTTCTTCCCTTTAAATTTTTAACATCCAAATAGGGAAGGTCTCTACTATATTCTCCACTCCTCTCCACTACCCCTCTATTATCCACTCATCTCATCTCCCCCAATCTTCCAACATATTTTCCTTTATTTTTCCAATGTGGGACTTGTAACAATTCTTAAAACATCTCTTTTATTTGTTGACAAAGCCAATCATAATGTCTTCCTCCTTTCTTTCGATATGGGACATGCAATGCTTCTTTTTAAAACTTTTTCACTCTTTTTCTTTAATGTGGGACTTGCATGTTCCTTAATTATTTATATTTTATTATTTATGATATTATCATGGTCAAACCTCCAATTGAACTCTAATCCAACCTTGAACCTTGAACCTCACATGTATCAATTATATACATTCTCCTTATCACAAATCACAATATGTGGGTCATATCCACCATTAGAGACACAATTTAAAAGAGAGAAGATGCATATATTCAAAGCATAAGATACTTTCATGTATGTAACGCCCTAAGCCATTTGGTTACCATTGTGTTTGGTGATCAAGATCCTAGCTAGTTTAAGGGGATTCATGTCCCATTAAGCCTACAAAAAACTTCAATTCTGTTAAGGCAATTTTCTTGGACGTAGTTAAAGTTATTTTGTAACGCTTGAATTCGGCGTTTCAAATAGCTTTTGCATTGCAACAATTGATAGACCAAGAATATATTGACCCCTTGTGATAAATTAACCAATTGATTTAGCCAAGTTAATTAATTAATTCAATTAACATGCAAAACGCGTGGTAGTACAAACAAATCACCAATTAACTAAATGCAGCAGAAATTAAATTAACATAGTGATTTGTTTAATAATGGGGAAAATCTACACAGTAAAAGTCCCACCGGGTGATTTTAAGGTCAACACTCCCGAGAATTCACTATTATCACAACAAGCGGTTACAAGTAAAGGAATCTCAGTACCTTATACCAACCTACAGTCAAACTCTTACCCCAATACCCAATTGGACTTGTTCTGTAGTGACAATCTCTCCTTTTCAATGCACGACTCCCAGCATGTGACTAACCAATAAATGCGCAGATCACAGTACGCGACTTAATCACCAACTTAAGAAAGATGTTGGCTAAAAAATTCTTCAGTTCATCACATGATGAAGATCATGAAACTCCTGATTCACAAAACCCTATAGTGTACAAACACAGCAACTTCTTCAAGAGAAAGATGAACTAGGGCAAATTCTGTCTCTGATTACAACTTGCATAAACAAAACTTTGCTTCACACTTGCGCAACCTTTGACGGTCCTTAAAATAATCTTTATATATGTTTAGGGTTGTGAGAAAAGAAAGCTCAAACATATACACACGGATTGGGTGAAAATCAGCTCTGAAAAACTGAATTTCATAAACTTCGACAGATAGGGTATCTATCAAGCTAGTTGTCAAGTATCGGGCTTCAACAGCTTTTTAAACCTCGATAGACACTAGAACTTGAAACCTTGTTCCTTGAAGCATTAAACACATCATAAATCTACCCAATTACAAGTAAAATGCGTTTTGTCAAAAAATTAGCCAATTATATAAAATATTGACATATATTCCTAACATGATCACATATGTCCTAACAACAATGGCTGTACAAGCAGCCTAATTCTCATTACCAAAAAAAAAAAAATCTATAAATTTTTTTTATTAAAGCAAGACTTAGGTACAGTATTTAGACGCTATTTCTTAAGTTCCCTTTTTAAGATTCTGCCATGTGGATTTTTTCTCATGGGATAGAAGTGTATTTTTTTAGTTAAATAGCCACATGACTAAATATTAAAAGGGAAACCTAAGAAACAGCACTTAAGATACAGTATCTAAATTTTATCCTTTCTATTAATGTGTGCTTTGTCATAGCTTTGTAACTTTTCGAGATCTATCTAGTACCAAGCAATAGAATGTAGTTAATCCTTCCAATAACATTATACTATAAATAAATAAATAAATAAAACATAGTCATAAGATAATATTCTCATATTTTTAAATTATGTTTAATCGTGTTTGGAAATTTGGGGAGAGGGAAAAGTAGACAGGTAGGGATGGAAAGGAGAGGAGTAAAAGAGAATGGTTACTTCTTCTCCCTTATTTGGATATTTTAAAATTAAGGCAAAAGTGCAAATTACACATGCTAACTTTGCCCTACGATTGATGATTCTCACCCATGTAGTGCATTAGTTTTTTACTGCATTTCCCTCTTCAAAATTTTGAAGAAGCTTGTATCAATTATATTTACCACAAATGGAATCAATACCCCATACCATCAAATCATCCCAGTCAGTTTTAACATCATTCACTAAGCAAGACCTCAAAACAGCACTCCATATCCTTTTTGTAAACAAGTAAATAAAAAATAATTTTTATCTTCACTATGTCCTCGACAAAAGTAGCAAAGAATAGAGTCCAAGTCTTCTGTCTTATTTTTTCTGCTCCATTCTGTACTCCACCAATAAATACTGAACACGTGTTCACCTAATTAATTAAATATTATCCTTATTGACTTATTAATCCTACAGTTATTAATTAATAGTATCACGTGGCAAGTATTTATTAGTGTAGTACAGACTGGAGCAGGAAAAGTGGTACAGAAGATTTGGACTCTAAAGAATATCCCCAATAAAGCCCTAGTACTTTTTTAACTAGAATCTACTTTTGTTTTAATGAGAGACTGCCACGTCACTCACTAACTAAATAAAATGTGAAGATTAAAACCCACTACCACTTGCTATTGTATATTTAAAACAAAAGGACATGTCCAATTAAAAAAGTATTGGAGGTATGCCAAACCCCTTTTTTATTGTCAACCATCCTATGAAGAAATGTCAAAGGATATAAAGAGGAAACCATAGCAGTTTCCAAAATTGTTCCCAAAATTAGCAATTGACCACACTGCCTTGTCCCTTTCTGTCAGCTCAACCAAAAATGGTTTACTTTGAATGAAGACTAATCCTCTAACCTAGCAAGCCTCCAAGACCAGCTCCTACTGCTTTAAAGTTTTAGCTATACTAACTTTTGCATCAAAGCACTAGCAACATCATAAATGACTCTAAGAACCTACTTTTGGTAAAGAGCACCCGCTGTCATGATAAAGGAAGATATGGGAGTCGTACCCAACTTTAAAGCTTAGGAACTCTCTAGCAACAACCCCTTAATTTCAATAGCTTCCTCTATCCCCATTTACAAGTCTATGAAACTCTGGCAGTCCAAAAAATTTTATCTTTTAGCAAATTTACATGCACCCATGTCACCCAAAGATGCCAAATATGCTTCTACACAGCTACTTAGCCTACTTTACTCCAATCTTCTATCCTCTTTAATACTAAATCACCTTCCCTTTTAGGAGTGCAAAGTTGCTTCCATGACACCTCAAAGTTACCACTGCTACCCTCCTGAACTTTCCAAAGAAATGAATTGAACTTTTGGTCATTGGTTTTAAAAACTTTTTTGGGGAGTATAATGTTGGAGCAATAATATTGAATACTATGGAGGGCTGATCGCAAAAGTTTGAGCCTCCCAAGCCCAACAAAAGAAAGTTTATTGACTGCCCAAGATGATATTGTAGCAATAATCTTTTCAATTAAAGGCTTGCATTGCAATCAGTAGCAATGACCTTATGAGAGATGAGAGGAAGCCTCAACTATCTCATTGGCTAGGAGCCTTCTTTGAATTGTAAATTTAGGATTTTATGTTTCAAATTAGGAGCAATCTCCACACAGAACACTTCACTATTGTGCGGATTCATAGAATACCCACAACTACATCTATATGTTTTATTAAAGGCTAAGATCATGCAAACTTTCCTTTTCCTATGGAATAAGGCAAAGAAATGATAAGAAATACTAAAAGGAAGAAACTCAACCAGAGTGTGCTCCATTAAGACAACCGATTCATATTGACTAAGACTATCAAGCTTCTTTGCAACAAATTTCTCTACATCCCTTTATTGCTCCATGTACAGAAGTAGCCTACATAAGGGTCGTCCTCTACTCAATGTTACATTTGCACAACTCAAAACCTGTTTCAAAGGAAGATAAAACTCCTACTTCCCCCTCTTCTTTTTTCACAAGCAGATTTACATTAAAATCTACCATCAATATCCATGGCAAAGGTGTGTTTGAGCCTGAAACACCTCCAAGTTCTTCCATAAGCCTTTCCTTTCCATAACATTATTTGAAGTGCTTTTCCCATTGATACAACAATGCATAGCTTGAGAGGGCCAAGAAATAACTTCTTTGCTCCAGAATTCCTAAATGATAGGTCACAATCTGAATGACCCCTTGTGATTAACCCTAATTAATTAATTTAGCCAAGTAATTAATTAATCAATTAATCATGCAATTTTATGGAAGCACAAACAAATCACCAATCAACTAAATATGCAGCGGAAAATAAATAACACTGTGATTTGTTTACGAATGGGGAAAACCCTAATGGCAAAAACCCCACCGGGTGATTTTCAGGTCACCACTCCCGAAACTCCACTATTATCAAATCAAGCGGTTACAAGTAAAGGAATCTCAAGTACCTTACCAACCTACAGTTGAACCCTTACCCCAATACCCAATTGGACTTGATCTGTAGTGACAGTCTCCACCTTTGATGCACGGCTCCCAAGTACGTGACTAACCAATGCGCGGATCCAAGTACGCGACTTCAGAACACCAACTGAGGAAGAATGGTTGGCTGCAAAGTTCTTCAAATCATCCTTTATGATGAATAGCAGGAAGATGCTTGGTTACAAAACCCTTTGGTGCAAATACACAGCAACTTCTTAATGGAAGATGAACTAGGTCAAGAACTTCGTCTGTTGATCACAATTTGCTTAAACAGAGATTGCTCAATGCTAATGCAACTTGTGTCACCCTAGACGGCTCTTAAAATAATCATTTTATATGTTTAGGGTTAGAAGAAAAGAAAGCCCAAAAACATATTCACGGATCCCAAGAAAATCAGATTAGAAATCTGACTTTTTAAATCTCGACAGATAGCAGGTGTCGAGGTAGCTGTCGAGAGGTGTCGAGCTTTAAAAACTTTGCACTTCAGCTTGCTTTCTCTTGGACAGACTTGATGACTTCAACACTTGACCTTGAAACATTATTTCTTGAAGTATTAAAAACACCTAGAACTACCCAATTACAAGCAGAGTGCGTTTTGTCAAAAGATTAGCCAATTTACATAACTAAGTGACATATGTTCTTAAACAAGTTAAAACATATATGTCCTAACACTAAATATGCCCAAGATCATACAATTAATTGTTAATCCGTAAACACCCCATTTTGCAACCTTTCATCTCGCCAATCTCCACTTTCTCAAATCTAGGGGTAAAACGGTAGATTTAGGTTTGAAAATTTTTTTATTAATGACCTTAAACATAAAATTCATATCATAAGTAGTCAAAGAGTAATTTCCCAAAAAATTGGCCTCTTTCAATATTCAAAATGATTAAATGATGCTCAAATCACTAGGTTATATATAATTTTATATATATATATATATATATATATATTTTTTTTTTTTTTTGTTAATGCTTAAATTTGATTGGTTGATCTTAACATAGACGGGCATGTGTAGGATAATCAAAGATCAAATTTAATTAAAAGACAAAATCCTATCGGTGATAATTGTTTAATTATGGTTATGTGAGCATACAATTATTCCATGTGGGTAATGCTCTTTTTTGATAAATTTAATTAATTAAATATACATAAATATAATCAATTAGATTTTGATTATACTTATATGTATTTCTAATTAATTATATTTATGTATATTTAATTAATTAGAGTTTTTTTTTTTTTGCAGAAATTAATTAGATTTTCTATAGTACAATTAATATATCTAATTATAGTTGCAATAGTATTTATCTTGTTTAATTGAATAATGTATTTATATTGTTAAATTAATAAATCTAATCGAGAGGGAAACTAGCAATGCCACTAAGCCGCACAATCTACTAGTTCACTTTCGTCTAATTGCATTGCATATGGCATCTCTAAAACTATTCCTGAAATAATAGGAGCACATTTTTCTTTATTTTTTAATAAGAAAGCGGGAAAGCTCCACCAAAAAAAAAAATACCGAAAGCTCCAACAAGGCAGGTAAGCATTATAGAAGCTAAACAGATAGAGAGAGACGTTGTAACTCTACTTTCATGAACAAAAAGCACAAAAATCCAACATGTGCAGCTTGGGTACAAAGTAACCAACAACCACGTCATCGTGCTTAGACTAGAGGAGGTAGGATAGGATAGACACAGGTGTATGTATATACAAATACCTATAGTATTTATCAAAAGTGGGTGGGCTCCTAGTGTTGTCTAAATTGTTTTCTTTAACAGACCTAACAAGGGGGAAAAAATAAGAGGATACAAACTATACTGTAAGATAGGTTCTTATCATGGTTGCTCCAGTGGGATCAGAAAGAAGATGTCTGACAAGGGACATTCTCAGATCATTTGGTGCTATAACAAACATATATAAGGCAAACAATGCAAGGTCTGCTGAGGAGAGAGTGGAGCCAAGAAATCCCTGCCACATCCTGCAAGGAAATCATATCATCAATTATTCCATACCCCATTAGAAATTAAGCCAATCAAGCATATCTTCAACAATAGCTTTTTGTATTTTAAGCCGTAACTATCAGAAAGACAGTTCAAGTTGTCATTTCTCTTTGTCCTATTTAGTCAGTATCTTTCACCAACATTTACTGACGTTCTATCTTAAAGTAGCCTTTGTAGTATAATAATACTAACTAGTTAATTACTAAAATAAGATAAGCACATTATGGCATTTAATCTAGACAGTCCCTCAGAAGTCCTTGAAAATCATAATCTAAGAAGGGAATCAGGTAGCTTTTTTTTGCAACTCGGCATGAATACACATTTATTGCTGGCATCACTTGCATTGCAAGTTAACCTAATAAACCATCTGTACCATTATTGGTCAGTGTTCACTAACATAATTCTACTACCACCCACAATCACAATGAAGATGCCCCTTCAAGCTTATCTTTAAAACATAAAATGCGCAAGACTCTATTGAAGTTCACAATAATCAATCTATTGGCTTCCCCGCCTTTCTCCTTTTAAAAAGGATTGTCTAACAACTCTGAATTATATAACATGGAAAGAAGCGACAACCATCTCCTTTCTATAGGCTTGGAACAGGATTTTTACAGCCGACTCCAATGAACCAGGAGCATAGGATTTGTCCTTTGCATATGCAACACACACATGCACATGTGCGCGCACACACATACATATATATTTCTATTCACTATTAATTTTGTCATCAACTAGGACATCTACATCATTGTACTTGTAATATACCACACAAATGATAGAGAAAAATGATCGTACCAATTGGGTAAGCGGAAGAAAGTATGAAAGAATGTCCTAATGCCCTCAATATCCAGTTGCAGAATCAGCGCTAATCCAAAGAGAAAGAATGCCCTTTGGCGTTTTCTTTCTTGTGGCCATAGGGAGCTCCAAGCTGAAATAGAAAATATAAATAAAGAAAGTGCAAATTATAAATCACTGCCCAGAAAAGTAGTAACATCACACAAGCTTAATTTATGAATTAGTAGATTCTCCAAAAAAAAAAAAAATTAATGATTAGTACAATTTACATACAGATTTAAAAAAAAAATGGTTGATTAATCAATCTTTAGTCACTTAATAGCTAAGAAAACCCATTGTCTGCCTCATGTGTACAGAAAACAGTGCTCACAATGAGTGCAAGTTTACAAGCTTTACATAATGGAAAATTTTCAAACGAAGAGAAGAAAAAACATATTATAACAGAGAGATGGGCTTCCTTTAAGAAGTGCAATTCTAAGTGAAAGCAGGATAGACGATTCAGTGATTTACTAATACACTGTGAGTAAACATGCTTCTCAGGGTCAGATCCACGTATAAAATGCAGCCAATCACCATCATATAATAAGAAGTTATTCAAGGGATTTTATAAATTTAAAAAATAAAATAAAAAATGGGCCCAAAGAACTGCACATGTGAGATATCCCTCTAGGAAGTAGAAGGTATTCTGCAATCAATAGCCACTCCAAGCACCAACTGGAAGGCTGGGAACTGAAAAACAAGAATTGCTAAAAACAATCACAAAAGGGACAAAATTTCTTTTTGACCCTAAGAGCATCCGCATTTGGGCTTCTAAATGCCAAATGTTAACAACATTTGGCATTTAAGCCCCAAAACTCATCAGCAATGGGAAAGCCATATCCCATATGCCAAAAAAAATTTGAGATTTTGCTACAGTACCGTCTCAAATGTAAGATGGTACTGTAGCAAAATTCTATAAAAAATAATAGTTTTTTAATGCTTTTTTTACCGGGTAATTTCTCTCTCCTCTCTCATTTTATCTCTTTCTTTTCTCTCTCTTCCTTCTCTCTTTCTCATCCCCTCTCTGTCTCTCGCCATTGTCAATCTTTCTCTCTTTTGTCTGTGCCAGATCGGAGCCCACACCGAATCACCAAGCCAGATCGGAGCTCACGCCGGATCGGAGCTCCCTCCTATTTTTATTAAATAATGATATCACTCTCTCTCTCGTTTACTCTTCTCTCATCCTTCTCTCTTCAGACCCAAAACCCATAGCTTTTGTGCTTTGTCTGCTCTCTTGCTTCTCTCTTTCTCGGTGCAGATCGGTTGGCTGACGGCTGCGATCGAGTGTGGTGGTTGATCGGTGCGGATTGGTTGATCGAGTGTGGCGGTGTGGGTTTGGGTTCGGCGTGGTGGTGTGGGTTTGGGTTCGGTGTGGTGGTTGATCGAGTGTGGTGGTGGTATGGTGGTTGATCGGTGCAGATTGGTTGATCGGTGCGGTGGTGGCGTGGTGGTTGATCGAGTGTGGCGGTGTGGGTTTGGGTTCGGCGTGGTGGTTGATGGTGCGGTGGTGGCGTGGTGGTTGATCGGTGCGGATTGGTTGGTTTGGTGGTGGTGTGGTGATTGATGATGGTGGAGCCGTGGAGGTGGGTTGCCGTGTGTGTGTGTGTGTGTGGTGATGGGTTTGGCTGTGTGTGTGTGTGTGTGTGTGTGTGTGGCTGGGTTGAAATCGGTGATGATGGTGGAGCCATGGAGGTGGGGTTGCCGTGTGTGTGTGTGTGTGGTGATGGGTTTGGCTGTGTGTGTGTGTGTGTGTGTGTGGCTGGGTTGAAACCGGTGATGATGGTGGAGCCGTGGAGGTGGGGTTGCCGTGTGTGTGTGTGTGTGTGGTGATGGGTTTGGCTGTGTGTGTGTGTGGCTGGGTTGAAACCGGTGATGATGGTGGAGCCGTGGAGGTGGGGTTGCCGTGTGTGTGTGTGTGGTGATGGGTTTGGCTGTGTGTGTGTGGCTGGGTTGAAACCGATAATGAGGGAGAAAGAGAGGAAGAGGAATAGAAAAAGGGAAATAGTAAAAAAAAAAAAAAAAAAAGAATAAAATAGAATATTTAAATAAAATGGGATAAGATATAGAATTTTGGGATGCTGGGTGTATTGTAAATGGTATGGTATAATTGAAAAAGTAAATTTTTGAGATGGTAAAATAGGATGAGATTTAAGATTGGGATGTGGATGCTCTAACAATCTCCTGAAATGAGGCCCAAAACCAGTTGACACTTCATAAAAAATATCTTGAAGGTGTAATTGTTAACCAAAGTAAGAAAATGTAATTAAAAATCAAGCTAAAAGTAGTTTTTCCAGACATATTACTAATAAACATATGTGGGTGTGTATGCTATATGCAGATATGCCAATGTTTCAATTGATGAGATATGATTTTTACAATTAAATAAAGAATATGTTGGATACTTATAATTGAATATCTTAAGCAAATAAGTATCCAGG
This sequence comes from Quercus variabilis, assembly GCA_030445155.1. NCBI lineage: Eukaryota > Viridiplantae > Streptophyta > Magnoliopsida > Fagales > Fagaceae > Quercus > Quercus variabilis. The sequence continues at coordinate 57,164,587 of CP129446.1, forward strand.
AAAAAGAAAAACCCAAAAAAATAAATCTCCATGTACATACCTTGCATCGAGATATTCTCAGTAGATTTTATACGAGTAAGAGTATCCTTAGAATGAGCCTGCTTCAAAATATTTGCAATCACAGAGGCATATTTTGGAGCTTCTGACAAAGATCTCACAACAGAATAACCTGTTAAGTGAAGGTAGAAATATAAGCCCATTCAGTTTGAATAGATTAAAAATGGAATTGTCTAATTCATTTATTTCCTTACCTGTGGCTGGATGCACCATGCTGGCAGCAGCACCAAATGCAAGGTTCTTTTGCTCTGTATTTGGTAAGGATCCACCAACTGGGATATAAGACCATTCCTGAATAACAAAATAAAAGGTAAAATTATGCCCTCAATCCTATTTTAGTTGATAATTCTGCAATCTTGAGAGTACTATTTGGTAGGAGATGCATGAATGTTGATTTGTAAAACAGGAATATTGCCAATACAAATGTACTTTTTAGTAAACATTAGTACCAAGTGCAGCGTGAATCCTCATCAGAATGCTTCTCAAAGTGCCTCTTATTAGAATGTTCTTCAAAATATGTTAATAAAGTTGATATGAAACCACAAGAGATTTGGGAGATAGAATGTGATTCCTTGTGATGTAAATTCCACAAAATCCCTTTGAACTGGTATATGCTTTAGCTAGAATAAGTGAACTTCTTTTACAAAAGTGCAAAAATTTAAACACCTTTGGGGTTGAAACACACTATCACGCATATAAAGACAGGAAAAAAAGATTAAGAAATGCAACAAGCATTGTGCCCAGGTTCTTTTAACAAACAGATGATGAAGATATGATTGGTCCACTATATGGCAGAGGCAAGAATCCTTGTAATGGCAGTAGATAAAAGGAAATTGTAAAGATGACCATTCATTAAATCAAAATTATAAGCATCAGAGTTTGGCCACAAATATTAACCTCTTCATAAGTTTTTATAATTCGGATCCCCATTGTCTGTAGCCTTGAAAAGAGTTTTTTCTTCAACAAACCGAAAGGCATAGCTTCTTTTGAAGCCAGACAAGTTTCCTGCAATTCATTTTCTCCAAATATCTTACACATAATTTTGATAAGTAATACAACAAAAAAAATTGAAATACATTGAGTAAACCTCAAAGAACACTCTTGTTGGGGACATGGGCATGGCATAAAGAAATGTTGGATATTCTGCTTCTAAACATGGAACTTTTTGTTTCATGTAGTCCCTATAGTCCATGAAAACCATGAGGCTGGGATCATATGGATTATTTTCCACCTGAAATAGTAAGAATGGACAGAATTATTGCAACTGCAAAGAAGAAACCAAACTTATTATCTTGTTGTGAAGAAGACAGAGTACAGTATTATAGGAATAATTCATATAATGGCATAAAGAAATGTTGGATATTCTGCTTCTAAACATGGAACTTTTTGTTTCATGTAGTCCCTATAGTCCATGAAAACCATGAGGCTGGGATCATATGGATTATTTTCCACCTGAAATAGTAAGGATTGACAGAATTATTGCAACTGCAAAGAAGAAACCAAACTTATTATCTTGTTGTGAAGAAGACAGAGTAGAGTATTATAGGAATAATTCATATACGAGTCCAGATTTTCTTCCCAAATTTTTGTAAAACACATGAAGTGTAAAATACAATTGCTTCTTGAGAGAAGGGAATTCACACAATTGCACGACTTGCAGGCAAACACCCACAACTTGTATGGTTTAGGATACAATGAAGAGAGAGATTTGTTTTTTATACAGTAATAATGATGTAGCGATATTGATATCACTGACCATCATAATGGAAGCAACCATTCAATCAGATCACCTAGATATGTAAATCATCCTAACATATAACATTTTCCATATAGCTTTTCAACAAATGTGGGAAATGAGAAAAGCAGAACTAAGAAAACCAAGTTATCAGACACGAGGAACTTTCTGTAACAAGAAGATCGATGCAGAAAACTGCATTGAATATAATGGCATAAATAGTATAATCTACATTCCTACCTCAACCTCCACACCGTAAGCTGTTTGAACAGACACCTTTGGACCACCCACCTCATACTGCAACAATTTCCCTGATGCTGCTCCTGACGCAACAGTAGCAAGCCTATAATACCGCATTAGAAGCTTGAAACAGGGTAAAACAGATTAAGTAGAGATATTCATTGAAACGAAAAGAATATCTCATTGTACCTGCAGGGAACAACAATATCATGTTCACAGGCTACAAGACTGTGGCCATTACTAGCTTCAGCAATCCTTTCCACTCTGGAGCAAAGATATGAAACACCTGACTCGACACACCTAGGAGAAATTAATATAAATCATATATCTATAGAAAACCATATCCACAAGCACCAAGGAGTAGAAACATAACAAATAATAGAAATCATGGCGAGGAGAAATTGCAACCTGTCTTACCTTCTTAACAACTCCTCATGGAGCAAATGTCGACTTACACGTCCATAGGCACGACCAATCAGAATGGGATCATTGTCATCAAGATATAAAATTGTATCCTGCCAAACGTGCTCAATACACCCTTCAAGTCCAAGATCTGAAAATAGAATAAAGTAGGTTCAAATCAAACATGGATGCGAAGCAGAGTTTAAATTTTTTTTCCAAAACTGGATGGATTTTTAACACCACATAGAGTTTTCTGGTAACATGAATGCACTAGTCTTTTAGATTGGGAGCGAATAACAATTACCAGCTTAATTTAAAGAAACCAGTCAAATGTTCACTGGTTCAGCAAGGGCTCATCTAAACATAGCTAGCTAAATTTAAAATCGAAATACAAGCCTTGCATTCTGCGTGACAAAAGAAAATACATAAAAAAGCTGTGATGGGAACTGAATATGGTAGATAGATAAGATTAGGCTTCGAACAAAACAATACACAAAGATTTGGTTATAAGTAAACATACAATTTCAACATTAAGTCAGTAACATATTACAACAGTTCCCTACTAGCAAAGGAATAGCATACAAACAGTATCACTGAAACTGGTTTTGTTTTCTTAGAACAAAAATGATACCTTTAAATTCATCCTCCCACACGCCATAATTATTCGTAAAAGGGAGGTCTGGACCAATGAGTCCAACTTTGAGTCCTAACTTGGCTGACTCTGCAGCCAGAGCAAGCCCAGCTGGACCGCAACCAATCACGACCAAATCCAGTACATTCTCCCCAACAGATATAGGTGCTAACTGCAAAAATAGTTCATAGTAACACAAAATTGATGAGGCAAAATTCCAACATTTCATAAGTGAGTCAAAAAGATTCAACATATTGCTACAACTATTAATTCATAAAAAACAGTATATATACATGGCAAAGAGCACACTTAATTTGTTGAATAGATGAAACTTACACGACCCATGTGAAATTTGTACAAGATATTTTCACTGTGTCATAACGTGATTTGATCTAGGACTTACACTACGTGTAGGATTAAGATTAATTTATTTACAACCTAGTTGCATGCAATCCAAGTAAGACATTAAACACAACGAACCTGATTAAAAATGACATTAACCTTAACTAGGATTAGGCTATCTCACAGTTTTCGAAGCAAGTTAAGCTTATAACATAGGAGAAGTGGTAATTTTTATAACCTTATCAGCGAGTTTAGATTGCTTATCCATGAGCTTGTTTTGCTGCATTTGTACAAAGAGGAGCTCGGACCCACCACCTTTTACATAATCTTCCTGATCAGCAAAACCTTCTTTGAAATTCACAGCCACACATCTCTCACTCCCTGTACTGGCCGCTCTTACTCTCACATAATGCCGGCACAAACCACACCGACGAAATGGGCCTTGTTTTCTACTTAGCGTGATTCTCTGCGACGGAAAAGTAGGCCAAAACGACACCCCCATTGCCGCAAAGTTCCGAGCTCCAAGTCCAACACACTCCATCTTTGATTTCCTTCTTCTTCTTCTTCTTTTATCTCTGTTTCTTCAAGAGCCCGGCATTTAAGCTCTTTTTTTAAAGAAAAAAATTGTTGGGGTTGAGTAGTTTTATGAGAGTGAAGAATCGAAATAGCAAAAAGCAGAGTCTCTCTGAGTCCGACACTCTTTTTTCTCTTTGAGAGAAAATGGGATAGGGAAGGGTGGTATATATGGTGAAATTTAATTTGCTGAGATGTACAACTTCAATCCACAGGATGCCACGTGGAAAGATAGGATTGGTTGAGGGGTTTTAAAAAGCTACCCCTTATCAAAAACGAGTCGTTTGTTTCTTTCTTTCGAGTTTCCACTGTGTTCCGGACCCGAAAAACACGTGTTGCTGTTTGTTTCTCGTGCGTGCGTTGTAGACTTGGTAGTAAGTCGCATTTAGTTGTCAAATACCGACGCAGGAAACCACCATTAGAGCAGTGGTATTTGACAACATTTTTTATTAATTTATCGAGTCGGCAAGTCTGTGTTTGCTCTTACCTGAGTTTATTATTGACATCACTTAAAAGGTTAGGTCATCAGATATCAAATTTTTTATGCTAGACTTTCTCACGACAATTATGCTTCAAGTCATATTTCTTTTGTTACATAATTGAATGGGACATTCTGGCCTTTTGCCCTTCTTGGGCAAAATAATTGGCCTTATGTCCCTGTTTCGAAACTATATAGGGGCGTGCCCCTGTTTTAATACTCGATCTTGATATTGGCGAGTTACTTAAAATACTCGATTATTTCAGAGCCGAGTTATGTGCAGGTTCCTGCCACGCTGGTCACCCAGCGTGGATTTTGGGCAATAAAATATTCCCGCGTAACTGTTTAGAACTCGGTATTTTACAAATCGAGTTATATGCAGAATTTAGTCCCATTTTGAATGTAACGTCTCCCAAACAGTTTTGTCTTCCTCCTTCCTCAGTCCGTCTCCCAAACAGTTTGTCTCCCTCCTTCCTCAGTCCGATCAGTAGCCACCCTCAGTTCAACACATCGTCATCTTCAAGTTCACTTATTTGTACCCGTACCCAAACCAAACCATTCAGTATACCTGTTCCGAACCTCAACCCAAACCCACATCCAAACCCACACCTTTCACTCTCACCATAACCCTCACCATCGGCGAAGTTGAACCCAATCCATCTTCAGAGTTAAAGGATTAGAAGCATATTAAGGTAATTTGTAATTGCCGAGTTCAATTTTGTTTTCCCTTTGCATTGAATCTGAGTTATGTTTTGGTTGTGCATGTACTCTGCTTTGAGTGTGGGTGTGGCTTATTAAGTTTTTCTCTGTTAGAGTTATCTCTATTCATTATTATTGTTGCTGTTTTAGCTTTGCTGGGTTTGGTTTTGAACTGGGTTTTGGGTACGGGTGTTCATTTGGCATGACAATGGTGTTCATTATTAGGGAAAATTGTTTTTTAATGACCTGTATATGTACTGTCATTTCAATCAGGTTTTGATGAATTATACTGACTTGTGAACAGAATTTTTGTATTATGTATCCAAAAGGTGTTTGTGATTGTAATTCATGGGGGTTTCAGATGTTGAATTGTTGTCCTTACTCTAATAATGCTTACTCGATTCTCCCAATGAATAGAACTTGGGCTGAAATTATTGGAAAATTTAATGTCAATTGTTTAAATTGTGCTTCTCTGCCATACTTTCAGTGAATGAATACATACTAGACTTATGTGGTTGCATGTGTAAGATATTTGCTGGTTGGGAACATATGTTCAAAAGCTGAAATAGGACTTTTTAACATGTTTACAGAGATATTGAGTTATAATCATAAGTCTGGAACTAAACTCTTACCTAAGCTTCTTTTCCCCCTTGGAACTGACCTAATTTATACATATTGTAAAACTCTACATTGGATTTAAATCATAGAATGTGTTTATCCATTGGTGAGGTGATGTGATTATCCTGTGCTTAATTTTTTAGTTTTCATAGAATTATTGTAATCCTATTCTATTAGTTGGACTCATGAATTTCATAATATATTTAAGAAGGATTTGTTCCTAGTTCTGTTTTATGTTATGGTTTTTTGCTAGTACTAGAATCTCTAATTTTTTTGATATATGGAATATGTTTGTAAAACTTTATCGACTCCAATGTATTTCAAAACCTGGCATTCACGTAAGGCTACTACACTACAAAACAGACAGTATAGCCAACTATAGAATAGAGAAAATTATAAAAACTTGGAACAAATTAGATCGAATGAAGACTCTTGGCTGCGATTGCTATTTGGCTGTTAGATTTTTCTGTATTCAGATTTTTCTCTAAACTTGGAACAAAGTATATCGAACAAAGTATATGGAATATGTTGTATGAAAGGGGTCCCTCATTTTCCCCTTTCCCTTGGGACCAAAACAGAAAAAATAAAAAAATAAAAGTGTGAATGCTTTACGTGCCCACGATTTTGTAATTTTTTAAATATCCTTGTCTTTTCAAATGTTGTTTTGTGCCGAAAGCTGCATTTTAGTTGGTTTGTTAGTTGTTTTGATACTTTCATAGTAAAAATGTAATAAGGTTAACTTATACTGCATTAATCAAGTTCTATGTTTTTCGCAAGTCCTAGCTTTATTGGAAATTACGAACGTTAATAATTGCAAGTGTAGCGAACTTTGTTAATGTCTGCTTGTGGTCAACGGTGGTATATTAACATGAATGCATACGTGTCAGATATGCAGCAGCTGCAAAGTATGGAACCTGGACCCGCAAATGGTGCACAGTTGACGCGGCAGCCGGTGCATCGATCCACGGCACTGTGGGAGACACCTGTCGGTCAGGTACGTACTTGTATAGAACTTCGGATGTGTCGAAATCATTTCATTTTCTTTTTGTAGGGCTCTTTGATTATTTGTAAATAGATGTTCGAAATGGTATCATGTTTGTTTTGGTTTAGGCAGTTTATTTAATCAAAAGAGAAAATGGTATAAAGCATAAATAAGCGTGAATTTAAAAACACTCTTTCATCAACAGCATCTAGTCTTATTTCCAGATAAATTGAAACTAGTAATACTACAAAAAATATTAAACAATGAAAAGGTATATTCAAAGTTAGTAGATCTCATTTAAAAGTTATAGTAATCAATTAAAATCCGCTGTCTTTATTTTCCCAAAGGTGCGCACACAAACCCCCCGTGGCTACACATAACATAAGACAACCGACTTTTGAATTCTAATTCCTATTATACTCCATTTGACATACTAAAGCACTGTGTTTATTCATTGCAAAACATAATGCCCATGACGTTATTGCTAATTTTAAACAATGTCATTGATCTTGAATTGATCCTATCTGCTATTGAGGTAGAGTGAATAAGCAGTTAACATTGTAATTAACATATTGCAAAATTGATTATAATTAACCAGTTCGCATACTGTGTCTTGCATATTATTATTATGTACCATTGTTATAGTTATTTCATGTGCACTATCCTAAGACAATGCTCTTTCGTGTGCAGGTAGTGCCAGGCGTGCTAAAGTGTAGACGCTGATCTTGGGAGTTACCCCGGCATGGGCTAGGCCCACGGATTGGCCATTACATAGCTGAGGCAGGTTTTGAAGGGTTATCAAAGTTTCCAAACATGGAAGTTGATCACGCATTGATCACAGCACTGGTTGAGCGTTGGCGTCCGGAGACGCATACATTTCACTTACCGCATGGGGAGATGGGTATCACCTTACAAGACATTGAGGTGATGCTAGGGGTACCTGTTGATGGGTTGCCCATAACTGGGAGTGCCAAGGGGGATTGGCCTGCATTGTGTCGTGATTTATTGGGTCGTCTTCCTCCAGACCCAATACCGCATCCCCATGAAAACAAGTCTATCCTTGCCGGGGCGAGGGTAAGAGTCAGCTGGCTGAACGAACAGTTTAGAGCCCCCCTCGCTGTGGATGCTACTAACGAGGTAGTGCAGCAATACGCACGATATCACATACTCGTGTTGTTGGGGTCCATTTTATTTATGGACAAGTCGGCAGATCGGGTGTCGGTGAGGCCTCTACTGTTCCTGAACCCGATCAGCAATGCAAAGAGGTACAGTTGGGGTAGTGGAGCATTAGCCTGGTTGTACAGGCACCTATGCAAGGCATCGGAGACGACGGCGATGCAGATTGGAGGTGCGCTGATGTTGGTGCAGCTGTGGGCGTATTCAAGGTTCCCATTGATATGCCCTGTTACGAGGCCACCACAACCGCCGATGGATGCAGGTCCCCTCGCCTGTCGGTATGTTATTTGATTAGTTTGATTCAATTGGCATGGCATTTGTCATTCAGCGTGCATGTCTCCATAGTTGAATTTAATAATAAATCCATTTTGTGAAACATATATTATAATTTTTAATATAATACTAGTACTTTCTTTTATATACAAATTTAATACTAGTACTAAGATGTGGAAGTTGAAGAGAAAATATTGGTATCTATTCATTCTCTCCCTCTCTCTCGTATAAAAATTGGCACATAATCAGTAGATACAAAAAGAATCACCCATACCTATCGGAGTGGTTTCAAGGTCGTATTAAAATCGCAGAAATCACCCATTTATGCTCTGATCACCCATTTACATTCTGACTGTAACCAAGTAACCAAATAGATATACAATATGCTTTTTTCCCTTAATTTGCAATGGTTCCCACTAAGGCTAATGCCAATAACTTTATCCAACCACTCGTGTGTGCAAATGATGAACTGAGATGAACCATATTGTAAGCACACTGTGCAACCTGAGCATAATTCTCCTTGTACTGTTATTGACTAGTTACTAACACACACACTCAGCGGGTCTTAAACCCACAAACTTACCCTCCACCATGATCTTACAAGGGAAGGAGGTGTCATTTGGGTTAGAGTTCGTTGGGCCAAAATAAATATGGCACCTACTTTTATCAACTGACCTTCATATAGATGATCTAACAATAACAATAATAAGAATATCACAATTATAAGAACCCGGTGGTTCTTTACAGTTTAGGCAATCTATGGTGATAATTGGCCTAACATTAATCAGAATTCCAGCACAACAAGAAACTGACCACAGTATAAAAAGTATAGCTTTCACACACACACACACACACCCAGATTATATATTGATAAAGGAATGCCAAGATTCAAGAATCGATTTATCTCAGCAGTAATTTAATAATAATAAAATAAAAAATAAATAAACAAAACTTGGTATATATGATACCAATTACAAAAACAAAGAATTTCAAATGCAAACTGAAATTGATAAATCGTTTTTGTGCTTCATGTCTGTTGTATGGAGGAAAAAAAAACAAACCACATTTCCTTATTTGTAATAAGTATTTTCCAATGAAAAAGTAAAAGCTAATTACTGGTTTCATTGTTGGTAAGCATTTTAGCTAATTACTGGCTTCATTGTTGGTAAGCATTTTACTCTTATGGCAACATGGTTGTTTGATATCAACTAATGACCATTTAACACAATTGTATGTTTACTAGATGGAAGGGGCCGAAGAGCACGACAGAGCATGCCACACATGTGCTAGCTGCGTATCGTGCGTCATTGTCGAGCATGCGGACACACCAGGTATTGTACCGCTTCATGTCACGACAATATTATTCTCCCTAGTTTTCTTGTTTCACCCGGTGGGTTGTCAACTACTGCATGTGTATAGTTAATAATGTAACGTTGGTCAAGTAGACCATATATATACAAGGAATTAGTTACAATCATTTCACAACTGTGGGCAGTCAATATAAAGTACCTTGATTGGCCTTCTATTGAATTGATGTTTGTGGTTTTTATTCCACACATATTTAGTTGTGAACCCTTCAAATTTCTCCCTCAGTTTCAGCTAGTGCAACCAATAGTATTCGGGTGCATCTGAGCATGTAAAATCCAATAAGAGGGTCAATAATTACTTAGGATTTTTAGTGAAGTGATTGTTCAATGGTCTTTTACATTTTTTCTCAAATTGAGGATTGCCACAAATAAGTACGTATTTTATTTGTTTTTTTGTTGAACAATTATTCAGGTTGTTTGGGAGCCGTATAGGGATGTCCTAGACTCACTGCCCCCATATTGCACTGCTGGCCGACATATATGGAGGGCCACAGTGCCATTGATCTATTTTTGGATAGTAGAGGATCATCATCCCGAACGTGTCTTTCGTCAATTTGGGATGAAGCAAGCACCACCGGGTCTAGTGGATACCTCAGTTGAACTGCACAGAAACTCCCTCCAAGGTAAACTAGAGACGGATTGGGTGCAACAACATGCTATCTACATTGACCGATGGGCCCATAGAGGGGAACGTGTTGCCAACGCACCCACTTTGGATGGGGACACGACGTACCTTGCTGCTTACATGGCTGAGTACCGAAGGTCGACCAGACGGTACATTACGCGAGAGTCGGCGTATTGGGAAATCCTGGTAAGGCAACCATTCAATGCTTCTTTTATGGATTGATATTATACGTGTGTTGCAAAGAGCATTATCAATGTTAAGTTTTGTGGTGCCATTGATTCAATGTTTTGACATTCATTGGGTTTTTACATTTCATTTGTTGCCACCAGGTATGCCATTTCAATGTTCATATATATATGAATAAGCTCATCATGCATAATCTGTGTCCACATCAGACCTAAATTAGTTGCCAAGATATATACTCACATATCATACGATTTGACCTGAAATGTTTATACTATCTCAATGTTTAAAGGCACCAGAGAAGTTTTAATGCGACTCCTTTATTTCGTAGGTTGAGTCCAATGTGGAAATGCTATTGCAATGCCAACCAGGTTCTGCAATGTACACCCAGCTGACGAAGACGCTGGATCTTGTTGGGGAGTTGAACCAAGTGGCATTGGATAATGTGCGTGCCATGGCGAGTGAGGCGAGCACACAGGCCACAGGCCGTGGTGGGCGAGGTGGTGGGTCTAGAGGGCGTGGACGTAGTGGAGGCCGTGGAGGTCGTGGAGGTGGTCCTGATATTCACATCGATGACTTGGGTAAGTGAAATACTGTAACACCTCCAATTCTTATTGACTTCCAATTCTAGTACTTTAAGTTGTAATTTATTTAGAGGACGTATTATAGTAACGAAGTACATTTTCATCACAGCCACACACGATACCCTATTCTTATGATTTCACAAATTTGAATGGCTCAAACTCCACTCTATTACCAAAATTGAAACGATTGTCACATATCTCGTTTATTCAGTGACTCAATTCCTCGTTGTTATCTTAATAAATACACTTGTCTTTGTACAGATGATGAGGCGTTGGAGGCCGATTGGGACACGTACATGGATGGCGCCGGTTCATCGCGATGCACGTCTGACGCCACTGCCCAGGCATCCCATCCTGTTGGCCATGACGATAGTGCAGAACACACATCCCATGCTCAGGCTCGCCCTCGATCCCCACTACCCATTCCGCTGTCTCCCCCATTGTTCAGCGGCTCTGCTCATGAGGGTGGCTGTATATTTGTACCCACCCCTGGTCTACCGACCCCACCTGTAGTTCAGGCTGAGCCCACCCAGGAACCTTCACTTCCAAACCCCGATGAGCCAGCTGCACAGATCACTCCGCTGTCTCCCCCATTGGTCAGCGGCTCTGCTCATGAGGGTGGCTGTATATTTGTACCGACCCCTGGTGTACCGACCCCACCTGTAGTTCAAGCTGAGCCCACCCAGGAACCTTCACTTCCAAACCCCGACGAGCCGGCTGCACAGATTAAACAAATACGGAGTGAAAATATTGAGCCGGTCCATGGGTTGCGAAGATCACTCCGCACTAACATACATCCCCCTGGTTGCGGGACCGGTGACGGTAAATACCATGCATTCCCCTGCTACCTTCCTCCAAAGTTATTTAATCAAATAATAATATGAGAAGCAGAACCAGTGAATGCATTTAATGTGAATGGGAAGATGATGACCCAATGTACATGTACATATAGCGCAGTTGGATATTGTCTTCATGTAGACTTCCATCCCACCAAATGTTGCATTAACCCCGACCTAATAGTTGAAATACATTTGCCAATTGTCGTAGTTGCATATAATATTGCCAATAACTGTGAAATAATTGTGAATGACTACGGTTGTGTATATGGTTATTTAGTCAGAAATTTTGCTCTGTACAAAGTACTTTTATTGGAAAACAGTAATTAAACTCGGTTAAAAATATTAATAACAAGACACATACACGTACACAGTACAAAACATGGTCTATCCCTCCGTTTAAACTCTATTTTGGCTCTCAGGGAATGTGTGCATTCAAGTAATGTGCTCTGCTTTCAATTTCAGGTAAGATGAGACCTGCCAAGGCAGCTGTGAGGAAACGAAAAGATCGCTGAAGCTCGGCATGATGTGGAGCGTATGGGGGTAAAATTCGAACCAACACTGGTTTGGCTTATGATTCTTTCTTACTTTGTTCGGAATTAACAACAACAACCACCAATTCAAACTTTTTTTTTGCTATGTTGAAGATGGTTTTTAGTAGGTGTTTAGAAGGGTTTTAAGGACCAATTCAGAATAGGATGAGGTGTATTTATGGGGGTGGCAGAATTTGTACTAGGTGAGTAGGTGTTGTGGTGGGTTAAGAATTTCAACTCTTAAATTCAATTTTATACAGCCTGTATAATTAAACTGCAAATGTGGCATTATTGTTTACTTACTCTTAATTATCACAAAAATGGCTGAAATGCATTTTACCCCATTGAAGTTTACTTTCTTGACCAATGATAATGAAAATGTGTTTCTAGTTCAATTTGAAATTGAGTCTTGATCATCAGGTAATGCTTGATTTTGCTTTTTTAGTACCTTCATTTGGGAAGAAGACTTGAACAATGATATAGAAGTTATTCGTTTATTGTTTTTGGTGTTAATGTAATTTGGAAATTCAGAATTTGAGGAAATATAAAAACCAAACAAAACAAATTTATATAAAAATCGTGATGCCAATCCATTTTGCAGTTCAGAATTTGAATCTTTCATTGGTTATGTAATTTTTTTTTTTTTTTAATTTTAAATCAAATTTTCCTTTGTTCCATTCAGTCTGTGAAGGTTTTTTTTTTATTGCCAATTTCTAACAATTTTTGTTCACTTGTCTCTTATTATTGCTTTTTATTTGTTAACCCCATTTGAGCTCTACTGCTCAAATTTTATGGCAAAAGGCTCAGCTATAGGTATAAATTTGGGTTTGTACAGCTTTTACATTTTCCGGGTAAAGTATAAATCACTATCAAATGCTTTGTAATTTGATTAAAATAAAGCGTGTTTATGTGTTTTTTCTATGTTGGTTTAGTCCTGGATGGATGGATGGATGGATGGCTGGATAGGATTAGTGAAAGAAACAAGTTAGCCTCTTTCTATGTGAATGCTTAAACTTAAGTATATGATTGAATCCTACTACTATCTATGCTGTTGTAGAGTGTGGTTTGGTCTTTGGTGCTGAGAAAGTCCTCTTTTTAATTAAACTTGAAGATTATGAAATTTATTTTATGTTCTTAGGAACAACAGTTGGTGCTTTCAATGATTTTTTGTATATGGGTTGAATGCCAAATATAAAACTGTGAGTAGCCCTGATTAGTCTGCAGAGGATTCAGTGCTGACCTCGAATTTTTGGTAGTAAGGGGAGGCGATTTGGTTAAATGCCAACTGACTGTTTCTTTGTTTAATGTTATTTGTTTTTCTTTTTTGGAGGTAATTTTCATCTTCGTATGAGCAGAAAATTAATAGGAGTTTAGATGTTTGTTTCAGTGGTTCATAGTTTTTATGGAAACTTGTATTGGTTGTTTTATGGATTTGACAGACTACTTCAAAGCGCCTTGCTGAAGTAGTCTGTCAACTTAAAAAGAGTGAAAAATAGAAGTTCATTTTCTGCAGAAACACACACACAGAAGCAAAGCAGAGCAAATGAGCGGAGAAATAGGTAATTTTCAGATTCAATTGTTGCTATCCACTTTTTCAGTATTACATCTGCTCTATAGACTTCAATGTAGAACCATTTTTCACCTTATAAAGGGCCAGAAAATCCAAGATTTACAATATATTACTCGAATATAAACTAATCACACTTTTACATAGGACATTACTATTAACATGGAAACAGACCCCAAGGATAACAGTAAGGCAGAGGGTGAGATTTTTAGTTCAAGAGCCACTATGTGTATGCATCAATAAAAAATAATCGGGTTAGCTCTCTCATTATGTATAAATTTGTACCTTTCTCTTCTGATGACGGTATCACTCCATGAAGACTTTACTAGTAGGCTTAACAGAACCTTTATTATACTTATAAAATTAATATCACTTGTATATTTAGATCAAGTAATAAAATTCACTCTCCTCTCCCACACTCATTACACTAATTGATAGTCATCTATTGGATATTGTTCTCTTTATCAGTGTTACTAGACCAGTGATTCATAAGACTAGTTAGATGTATATCTTATAGCTTTTCTGGTGATTTGTAATAATTCTTATGTGTGTCATCTGTATTATTTTTAGAGAGAAGTATCTCGACTACGGGGGTTAGCAAGTGAGGGTGAAAATCAGGACAATGATACTTCAACATTAGGCTTTCCTGGTTCTCCAGGATCCTTTAAATGGGAAGGATTACATGGATCATTTAGTCCACTTGCCTCTGGTAAAAGGATGTCTCAGGTATAAACTATTATTTCTTTAGGTTAAGAAATCTTTTGGCTTGTAATTGTTGATATAATGAGTTACATTGTTTTCTCAGAAAAAAGATTATGAAGTTGCCCTTGTTGGGGCTTTCAGGAGGGTGAAGGATAAAGAAATTGCGTTAGAGGCATTGACTGCTGAAAATCAGGCAGCTGTGCAGTTAGTATGTCTGAAAAACTGTCTTATTCTTGACTTTTTAATGGATTTATAGCTGCTCATTAGTCATTACTAGAAATATTTGCACAATGTTGTAGGTTGATTAGGTTGTGTATGGTTAAGTATGCGAGAAACAGCTTCTACATTCATAAAAGACGTCACAACCTTATATTTGATATAATGGCCGTTGAAGTCCTTCACAAATTGTGTTACTTCTGTATGTTATCGAAATCCTTTTAAGCCCGAGGCATGAAGAGCCAAAAGGGGTACTCGTTTGAGTGAACATAGTTAGTATACATATTATGAACACAAATTATATGCACTGGAATATTTTAGTAATTTTTTTTTTTTGCAAACATGTGCTCTACTGTTTTTCCCAATTGGTGTTACCCTTTTTGGCCATTTTCTTATCTGTTAGGACCCACCAAAAAAACTCAAGAATATTGATTTTAGTACCTTTGCTAATGAAAAACTCATCCTTTACTGAAGGTTAAGAAGCCCTTTCACTAGGAATTATTTGGTCTATCTTTAAAATAATGGAACTTTTAGAAAGACACTCAGCTTAAGTGCCTGGAAATTTATGCAAGGTGCTTGCCTAAGTGCTAAAGGTGATCGTGTCACTAAAGGCATGTCTTGCATCAAGGCTTCAGAGGTGCCTTGGCTTGCCTTTGACAATGCTGCTTTTCTTACTACTTTTATTTTATATAATAACTTGATTTTCTGTGATTTTGAAATCATTTTAAAATGTTTTTTTTTTAATAAAAGTTTTCATGTTTTGGGGTGAATTAGGTCAAACAAAGAGAAAATGAAATAAAAGTTTTAAAAATGGGGCTACGTTTTCGAGAAGCTGCAATAAAGAGGCTAGAAGCAGTCGCCTCTGGAAAGATTTTAGCTGAGACACACTTACTGAAAGCAAAGGAGGAACATTGGAAGGAAATTGAGGTCCTTCGAGGTCAGGTTGCTCGGAACCAAGAAGTGATAAGATTTGCTATGGAAAATCTGCAGCTAAAGGAAGAAATTAGAAGGTTTGTTGTTATTTTTATGCAGCTTGAATCTTTTTGTTCCATTCAACATGTTATTTTTTTCTTTACCTTTTCTCTGAGTTCTGCAGAAATTTATTTTAACACGTTGATAAAAATGTAAAAATTGAAGAACTAAGCAAACTGTTAATGTTAATTATATTAGAGGAAGTTGAAATTGGAAGCAAATCTCCATAATCAATCTCATAACAATTCTTCAAATTTAACACTTAAAAAATGTGTTAAAGCATATATTGCTATCATATAAAAGTTTTGCGTAATGCAAAAGTAGAACATATATGAGGTATGCCTCTTAGTTCTATTGGGAGAAACCTAGCAGGTCCCAGGATCAGGAATTAAGTGTTTGTCTTGTGGACTTCAATGATTTGTTTGCATTTTCTAATTATAAATACATTTGATTTTTTTGTTCCCCGAAAAAAATAAAATTTAATTCACATCTTTTTATCCAAAAGTAATTTAAAATTTTAAGACTTTGTACTTCTGTTACTTATTCATCCTTTAACCTACAGATTAAAGTCATTCTATGAGGAAGGAGAAAGGGAGATGATGAAAGAACAGATTGGGGTGTTACAAAACAAGGTAAAACAGTTGCTTAAATTTCGTATGTTTTTTTTTTTCAGTGTCTATGGCCAACTTACTTTCCGAAATTAAATGCATGTCTTGTGAGTAATTTTGCAGTTGCTAGAAGCACTCGATTGGAAACTTCTGCATGAATCAGATCCCTCGATGGTACAGGTTATTTCCAAACTTTGTTATGAAATCTTGACATAATTTTATTGTGTAAAGTTTTCTTGTTAACCTAAAATGTTGAAATTTTTTATATTGTAGAAAGCAAATTTAGATGTGGTGATGGAAGAAGTTCAGGATGATGGTAATCTACAGATTTCCAATCAGGTGAGATCCAGGTTCATCATGTTCAGTAGCTAATTTTTCCTGGCATGTAATTTGGTCATGTTCTAGAAATTGAAAGTTGAAAAGTGATAATCTCTGTTCATGTGTATCCTCATTTGAATGATTTGATGACATGCATGTATCTAATAATAGTCATTGTTTTAAATGAAGCACTGAGGAAGAAAGATGAGAGTTTGAAGATTGCAGCCAGTAAAGTAATGACTAGTGCTGAGGAAAAGCTTTAAACAAGTGCAAAAAAAGGCCACGGCTTCTGTGTGTATTGTGCTGTAATGGAGAGGAGAGAATTCCTTATCAATTACAATGGATAAGGTAATTAAATGAATGTACATGTGGCTGGTGTGTGGTGTCTCAGGTCTTGTTCTACTAGTTTGGTTGGGGGGGAATTTCGGCTTTATGCCTAGGATCTATAGGGAGTAATTTGTACAAGTTGGTTAATTGTGTTATAAATGTAGTTGATAGGCAGTTGAAAATCAATTTGGAATTGCACAATTTTGTTTACATTTATATTTTGAATCAGATTATTACATTTTGATTAAAGTGAAAGAGTGCATCCAACGTTTTTTTTTTTTTTGAAAAGAACATACTTATTTCAACGTGTATTAACCGTTGATAAATGTGTAACACTTTTGTCAAGTCAATCTTAGGATGTATATATGAATAGTTTGATTTATTTACAAACGACTTATATGAACGTCTTCTTATCGAGATTGAGACCAAGCTCACACTCAATCCTACCATATCATTCATATTTCTTGGCGGGTGAGGAAGCCACCTCATTCCATTGTCCATTAATGATTTGCCACCAAAATATTCATGTACTTAGTTATTATTTATTTGGGTCTAGTTAATGTATGTCCTAAAGTTATATATTACTAATATATATATTACTAATATATTTTAATAAACGTTTTATGAGAAATTGAAAAACTTGTATTAAAAGTTAGCAATTTTTTAATTATCCATTAATGACTTGCCACAATAAAATTCATGTACTTAGCTATTATTTATTTAGGTCCATTTAATAGATTTCTTAAAATTATACATTACTTATTTATTATAGAAAATTTTTTATGAGAATTTTAAAAAGTTGTAAACAAATTTATTTATTTTTTTCATAAAAGTTTTTTAAAATGGTTTACTGGCTTTATGTGATACGATGGTTTCTACCCATATATATATATATATATATAATTATTTAAAAAAATAGCTCATGTGATAAGGGCCTATTTATAATTTTGAACACACCCATGTATCTACTACACACATGAAGATGCTCATGAGGAAAAGAATAGGAAAAAAATAGAAAAGCAAAAAGAAAAAAGAAAAAAAGGAAGAGAAACCAGTGTATAGGCCGTAAAAATATGTTTTCTCGACACGGCTTGTAAGCGTTATGCCTTCTCAAATTGCCTATTATTTTCGCAACTTCTTCAGAACAAGTGTTTTTTATTTTCTCTACGCACAAAAATATAGACAACGTACTTATATGCAACCCAAAGCCAAGCACAATTATGATTTGCAAAATAGGTACTGTTAACAATAAGTACAAGCAATTACAAGTCAATACAGATTCCAAAATTAACTTTGTGCTTAGAGAAACTAACAAGCTATTCAACAACTTCTATAGCCAATCTCATAAGCCATGGTTTCGCCTTCATTTTGCGCTTCCTTGTTGTGTCGAATCATGAACTTCATCATCTCCCATAACATGGGCTACCACTTCACTCAGCATGTTAGTACTCAAGGTTGCAATCCTCCTTGCATGGTCACGCTCCTCAATCGCAACATCTAACTGATACCTCAACAATCTGTTTCTAACGTCTCCATCGCAATAGTTTGTTTCTTCGCTTTGAGACAACCCCCTGGGCTTGATGTCGACATGGTAGGAGATGTACACGATGGGGAAGCAGCATACTGCACATTCCTACCATTACGTTGCATGAACTCCATGTATGCAGATTCTGCTTCTCGTCGATCTTTGTATGACCTGTGTTCGGCATTTGCGAACTTATGAACTTGTCTACTTGCTTCGGCCCAATTGTCATATATGCCAGGCGCACGCCCAACAAAAACAACATAGTATTTGCCACCCTAAAAGAGGAACACAATAGCATTGTATGTTAAGACCGCATGAGCTGTGCTGGAGTTAAAACTTACCAAGTTTTGAATCTGAGCAGGTAAAACATGTACCATGTCGCTCTACCAACAGGTGCTAGTAGATTACAGCAACTAACATGCACGTCGATTATTCCAAGATCTGACAAACAATTACATAATCTATAATAATTATATAGTAGTAAATAATTGTACAATTAAAACAGTAACACATGTTGGCACGTTACCTTTAGAAGCAAAGGAGGCTTGTCTTCTCCATCCTTGACTGATTCCTCATGACCCTCAGCCAGAATGAGAGGAAGCAGTCTTTTTATATGAAAGCGTATAATACTCGACTATTACTAAATCGAGTAAGGCAGGGATAATTCGATTTACACAAAGACGAGTACGTATAAATATTTCCCAACCATTTACTGGTGGTGAAGTAAATAATACTCGATATCCATATAACCGATTTCTTCTGGCAAATGTACGACGCCTTAATGGTACTCGGTCTCAAAATTACTGAGTTATAAAAATCGCTTACAATAAAATCGAGTAATGTGGTAGATCTCCTGCCAAATGTACGACGCCTTAATGGTACTCGGTCTCTGCGTAACCGATTTATAAAACTCGCTTGGAATAAAATCGAGTACTATGTAGATTTTGTCATTTCCTCCCCCACCTTCTGGGACCACGTCGCTCTGCCATTACTTCTTCATGCTTCTGAACGTGGACCAGTCTGCGCCTTCTACCGTTGGGTCAACGTCCACCGCTACACTTAACTCCAACTGAGCTGCTTCACCAAGTTCACTTATTTCTCATAACGTCCTTGTCTTCTTCAGTCTGTCAACATCTCAGCTGATAGGTAACCATTGCTAACTATTTATAACAACACAAAGCCACTGATTGGTATGATACGTCCCTCTATCTGAACATACTAGTGCATGACATTCATAATTTCAAATAACACTAATTCTATGATTGTTGTGGTCAACATCTCAACTGATAGGTAACCATTGCTAACCACTTATAACAACACAAACCCACTGAATGTTACGAGACTTCAATTAATTGGTCTATCTGAACATAATAGTGCATGACATTCAGAATTTCAAATAACACTAATTCTGTCATTGATGTGGGAGGGGTTATCTAAACATGGAATTGTGGTTTAGTATTTAAGACAACACATATTTTGTGACTGTTGTGGGTCTTCAATGGGGGTATCTGAACATAACAATGCATGAGTCATAATTTTGCAATGCTTCATAATTCTTATTTGATGAACAATACACATTGTGCGAACCAATTGCTATTTTCGAATTTAGGTGTTTGATGGAGTTGATCATGCAATTACTCCATAGTATGTTTTTAGCATCAATACTTTTTGCTATGTTAGTATTGATTTTAGATAAACAAGATGGGTTTTTTAGCACAATTCGCTTAGCTACATGAACACCTAAACGTAGGGGGCATATATAGTTAGCTTATGGTTTCATAATATTACCTTTAGAAGCATGATACAACTATTACTATTTGCGGTTCAGGTCCGTTATGAGTCCTTATTACTTCTACATTTACTACAACGGGGAGGCATATATTAATGATTCGCATGGGCTATCATACCGAGGTCCGAACCTAAAGCAGGCACTTATTGAAGTGAAACGTGGGATACACATGAGAAAGCTGAAGCGGAAGATAATGTCAACTCTGGGGTTAGACAAGGATTCCCATGACATCTCCATTGTATTTCGAGCTCCTCAGCAACTAGTGGGTACCCAAGTTTTCTACAATGCAATTCCATTACAATGCGACCATGATGTGGACATAATGTGGGGAGTGATAAAGCGGGCTCCACAATTCATAGGTTCTGACTTGTATGTAACTGTTGCCACTGTTGGGTGTAATGTCGACAGGGGTTCACAGTATGCTAGTACAGCTGGGGAGCAAGATTCAATTCCGGTAACCATCATGTACCCTTCAATTACAGCCGACACGTCTTTGCCCTACAAGGTTGGACCACATGATGCAGTTGCTATGGACAATATTGAAGCCGCCGAAGTGTTAGGGTCTATCCATACGGATGACGAAAATGTTTATTGAGGGTATACTGAAGAAAATGAAGATATCGAAACGCACTTGGATGAGGCAATTGAAATGGATGACACTCGAGATGTGTACGAGGAGTTCATTGATAATGATGGGCCGGAGGACAATCCAGAATTTGTAGATGAACTGCAAGTTGAAAACAATGTGGATGCTTCCGCCAATCCAAACCCCAACCCTGCCTGGTTCACATCAAACACATGGGATAACATTCATGACCCATCACCTTCCTTGGAAACAGGTCTGATGAGTTGGAGGCCGGGGGACGAACCAAGCAAGGGGATGCTATTCTTAAATAAAGCTGCGGTTCAGCATGCGTTAACCATGTTCTCTGTGGGGCTTAATAAGAAATTTAAGTACCTGAAGTCAGACCCTGAGAGACTGATTGTAACATGTGTAAACGATGCATGTCCATGGTTAGTTCGAGCTATCAACAGCAAAAGGCACAAGCTCTGGGAGATCACAACATGTAAGGGTCCCCACACTTGCTCGTCACTCCAGGTGGATCATGATGGAAGGATGATGGATTCGAAGTTCATTGCCATCACACTAGAGTCATACATGCGGGAAGACATTTCAAGAACAATATCAACCCTGCGTAGTCTTCTGCATGCGAAGCATGACCATTGGGCATCTCACTATAAGGTTTGGGATGCAAAACAGAAGGCGATTGCAGCCATCTACGGGGATTTCGATGAGTCATATACAGCATTACCTCGATTTCTGGCGGCGTTAAAAGATGCTGATCCAACCACAGTGACACAGTTGAAGTGCGACAACCGTAACGTGCTAGGAACTTGCACATTTAACTGTGCCTTTTGGGCTTTTGGGCCGTGTATTGAAGGGTTCAAGCATTGCCGGCCGGTGATAAGCATCGATGCAACGCACCTCTATGGCAAGTACAAGGGGAAGCTGTTGATAGCAATGGTAACGGATGCTAACAACGAGGCTTATCCGCTTGCGTTTGCCGTTGTTGAGAGTGAGAGCAAGGAGACATGGGGATGGTTCTTGGCATGGTTGACCAATATTATGGACCGGGCCAATCTTTGCATCATCTCTGACCGACATTCAGGGATAAAAGCCTGCTTTGATGACACAAGTATGAGTTGGTTGCAGCCTCCCAAGGTCCATCATCGGTACTGCCTCCGCCATGTAGTCAGCAATGTGAACACAAAATGGAAAATGTCGGAGTTGAAGAACTTGGTATGGAGGGCAGCAAGTGCGAATCAAGTCAGAAAGTTTGAAGCCATACTTGAATTAATTCGCAATGTCAAGCCGGCTGCACACATGTACCTTGAATCTGAAAACAAACAGAAGTGGACACTTGCACACGACGAAGGGCGTCGATACGGAGCCATGACAACCAACCTATCAGAGTGCTTTAATGGAGTATTGAAAGGTGCACGCAGCTTGCCAATTACGGCAATGGTGAGGTTCACCTTTTTGAAAGTGAACTCGTACTTTGATGCTCGTCGTAATCTCACTCTAGAACAGTTGGAAGCAGGTCAAGAATGGTGCAAGTATGCCATGGACAAGTTTCAAAAAAATCAAGCAAAGGCAAAGGACCATATGGTGACACGGATGTCCACACAAGCGCGGATATATCAAGTTGACACATCGGGTAATCCTCTGACTGGTGGGGGTGGACAACACACGCATAGGGTTGATCTTCGGAGTATGACATGCATGTGCGGGAAATGGGAAGCAATCAAGATCCCGTGTTCACACGTAATAGCAATTTGTGCTAAGTATAACCACGATGCACAGCAGTTTATTGATCCTTGCTATAGCGTGAGTCATAGGTACCATAGCTACGAACCGGTATTCCAACCATTGAAAGACAGATTAGAATGGCCAGAAGCAGAAGAAACTCGAGTAGTGATGCCAAACCCACGATTGATTCGGAAGAAAGGTCAGCCAAAGTCCACACGTATCCGCAATGAGATGGACGAGGATGATAATGATAGGGAGTTGCCGAGCTCCTTATGGATCGAGAATGGACCAAAATCAAGATGTGGGTTGTGTCGTCAAGAGGGGCACAACCGTAGAACATGTCCTACTCGAAATGCGGAGTCAACAACTAATGGAGCTGCATCATAGGTAAAACTTCCATTTCGTAACAACTTTTGTCAACAGAAATCATCATAGTTATTAAACAAACATACGTTGGTGTTCATGCATGGATAGGCAAATTGAGTGCAATTGGTATTTACATACGTTGTTGTGGGTATGTTGCTTGTTAATAACTTATATAGGTCCAGTACATAACATATTTGAATTGTTTTGTACGGCAGGTACGGCAGCCAAGGTGGATGGGTGATAACCGATGTACACTGCGCAGCCAGGATGATCCCTACCACCAGAGGAAGCCCCTGACCGACACCAGTAACTCGGTTTCACGACGGAAAGACAGTGTTGGATTGGTCATTTTTTGCTTGGAAACTGAAACTAAGTTCTGTACTTTTTGTTATGTACTTATGTGGTCCATGAACGTTGTTAACAAGATTAATTTTATGTACTACAGTAGATTTCACTATGGTCAAACAAACATTTCAGTTGCATGTAAAATGTAGTAATAGAAGCAGTCACTGTTATGAGACAGTTATTGCAATGCGCAGGTGCTTTGTGGAAATTGTAATAAACTTTCTTATTATCTCATATATAGAGAACTGAGCTGCAGATGACAGGAAAAGAAACATGTAGAGAGAGCGTGTATAGTACTGTGTGAGGTGGGGTTTTCAACATAACTCGGGTTCATAGATATCGAGTACAAGTAAGTAACTCGATATTAGTAATATCGAGTAACGTGTATTCCTAAACCCTAAAAACAAGTCGATCAGTCCAGTGTTTCGACCCATCGAGGAATCCCTGCGAGTTTTGCAAAAGTGTCTGTACAAAACGATTGCTGTACGATTGGTTTTAGATCGGTCGGACACTAAACTCAGTTTTGCAGAAACCGAGTATAATATCCAATGGTATAATCATCGAGTATTAGGTAAAACCATATAACCAGGTCCTCATTGTACTCGGTTTCTTAGAAGGCGAGTACTAATAAGTAAACTCGATACTTTAGTATTCGAGTATTATAAGAAAATTTTGACCAGTCCCCTGATTCGACCCATCGGGGAATCCCTCAGATTTTTTGCAAAAGGCTCTGTACAATACGATTGCTATTCGATTGGTACTAGATCGGTCACACACTAAACTCGGTTTTTGAGAGACCGAGTACAATAGCCGATGGTAAAATAATCGAGTATTATACGCATAACATATAGCCAGGCGCAGAATGTACTCGGTCTCCTAGACGGCGAGTACTAATAAAAAACTCGATATCTTAGTATTCGAGTATTATATAAAAAAATTTCAATCAGTCCAGGACCCATCGATGAATCCCTGATATTTTTTGCATTGTCTCTGTACAAAACGATTGCTATTCGATTGGTCGTAGATCGGTCGAAAATTTCCTTCGTCCATAAACTCGGTCTTACCTGTTGCGAGTATAGTACCCGATTATACAGTATTCGAGTAATATAAAATTGCAACAATCCAGCCCAGCCCAGCCCAACTTGCCTATTTCTGCTACTCGGCTTTGCAGGTAGCGAGTATTGTTAATATAACTCGATATTCTTGTAATCGAGTATTTGACGAATTACCAGGCCCCTGGCCTCGCAAGTGCAGTGAATCTCTTGTGTCTCTTCGTCTTCGTCGTCTACGCTGTCTGTGACTCTTCTTCTGCTTCTCCTCAAAACTCCAACTGCCGTCTTTTCATCCACTCCACTAAAGATTTTATTGTACACTATATAAATTGTAAGATACTAATGTCTCTGAACATTCTACTCCCTCTTCCCCTCAAATCCCTAGCTTCTCCTAAATACGGTGGTTGCCCTCTGTTCTTTGTCTTCAGCTTTCAACCTCCGAATCCACTATCAAGGTATGAAATTTCCAATAAAGTTGTAGAATTCTTTTACTGTTTTTGCACATTTTATGTTGATTTTAAATTCATTGGGTCTTGCTCTATGATTTATTTTCAAGTTTTTGTTGTATTTGTCATCTTCAAATTTCGTACTTGTACAGCCGTTGGTTTATGTTGTTAATTGCTACGACATTGAGTGCAATTTGTTTTTTTTTTTTTTAGGACCAAATGTTTTTTTGTTTTTTGTTTTTTGTTTTTTTCTTTTTTTTGAAATGGGAATATGGAGGTTTTATTAGATGTAATTTTTGGCACTTGTAAATGACATATTTAATTTTTCATATCACCTGCACACGGTTACTAAAATAACAAATGATTTATACCTCAGTTTCATAACTAATTTTATAATTTTGGCCTCAACTAAAAATCTATTACAAATAATTCGAAGAAAACCAAAATGAACAGGAATTATTTTAAATTAGTTGGGGATAATATATCATATGTTGCATTTAATATAATAAAAGGAAAAGTTAGTCTTGCATATTATGCTGTGTCATTGTCAAGTAATCAACATGATTCCTGAAACGTTGTTACATATATCTTGTGTCACTGCCACGTGACTTATTAATTGTTAAGATGATTACTTTATTCATGAACAATTCGATTACAGTTTTAATTTTGAAGTGGCATGCTAATGATGAAGATAATATAACTCCTATATATTCAAGTTTGAACTGTTTTTGACATCTTAATTGGGCATAATTGAAGATCCATAATCACTGTAATGTTGGCTGTGTAGTACTAATAGTAGATTTGTTTGTTTGTTTTATTGTGTTTTTAACTTCATTTCTCATTTTTTAACTGTTCATAGAATTACAAAATTCCTTATCAGTAATTTGTCTGTAAATCGGTGTAGATGGAAAGTGATAAGACGATTCCCACTGAAATTAAGTGTGAAGGAAAAGACATTGAATTAGATGCCCAACCTGATGAAGTGGCTGAACTGCCTCCAGCAAAGAAGACTAAGACTGAGCTCAAAGTCTACGAAAGGAGGGGGAGTTCAGCTCTTTGGAAATGCAAATGCAAGAAGTGTGGATGGGGATTTATTGATGCTGGAGCAGATGTCAGTGAAAACATGAAGCGCCATTTGGACTGGGCTTGTCCAAGGAAATTTGATGTGCCATTGAGCATTCCTGTTGCTGCAGGGGCAGATATAGGTAATGTATTTTTTATTTATGTGTTGATTGAATGAGTTATAAGTTTTATTATTATTTTTAAAAAAGAAAATAACATATATGTGAAAAAGGTTCTGGATTTCCCATAAAATGTCAACATTTCAATCCTTTAGATAGACAAGGTGTAATGAAACTGTAAATGGCAGAAAATCTGCTCTATTGACAAAGGATTTGCGTTATCAATATAGAACATATAGAATATGCACGAAACTCTTGAGATTGTAAATGTAATAAATTGAGTTGAATGATGCAGGATGGTATGGTTGACCAATGCTAACACAAGTTATATTCATGCATATTGAAAAAGTAATAGTTCATAGATTTTGTTGGCAGACCTGGTAGATAGTAGACACTACTAGTTTTAGTGGTTGATAGTAAATTTTATTCTTAATACTATGCAAATGACTTGTTTAAAATTATGACTGCTTCATAAATAAGTTTGTAATGAGGTGAGAACCAATTCTTGTGATGTAGCACAATCACAAGTGGAACAGGTCAGTGGAGATAAAAGAAAGGGACCTATTAATGATGAGTACAAGGAAGGCGCCGGAGCTTCAATGGAACCGTCAAAATCAGGATGATCCTGGCGCATAATCAGCGATGTTTTGATATGCCATGTAATCACAGTGGTTTTTTATTGCCCCAATATGTAATGTCTTTTTAGTTTTGTGGATCAGTCAAACTGTTTGTCCATGTAATAATCATTGGGGTATGAATTATGGAACTTTGCAATTTTATTCAATTTGATAGTATGGAGGGTGGAACCTTTTGGACTAGTAAGTTGAATGTTTATGGTTGAATGAAATAAGTATTATGACTTGATGTATGGTTCAATTATGACTATAATGTCTGCGAGATGATAACAGGTTATTCGACTTAAGTTGAGTTAAGTTTATTGTTTATGTAAATAGGTTGTTTTTATTCTAATCAAACGGCTTGTTACTAGGTTATTCTTAGTTACATTTCAAACTTATATTTTTTACGATGTCATGACCACAATATATACGGATCTCATAAACTAAACAAAGTCTCATAACCCGTGGATATATAAAACATGTGAGGAACATTACATCCATGAAACACTTTGACATGTAATATTGTTTTAGCTGCTAATACAAAGTTGGGTAATGACAATTATTATAGATTGAAAGTAAATCATGTAATCGAAAGATTACATTTTGATTGATGCATATCTTTAACCTTTGTGATAGAAAGTATGATGAAACCGAAAGATTACATTTTGGTCATGTATGAAGTGGTTGTTACTGAATCCTTTTTGTATAATCGAAAAACTATTTATCCTACCTATGCCTATATTGATTACCAAATAGCTTTCAACAACTTTAAAGTATACGTGTTTGTGGGGTGTAGAGGATAGGAGTCAGAGTTCCAGTCTCTAAGAGGGGGAGTTTCACACACATATAAATTATAAAACATAAAAATTCATGCATATAATGCAACATAAAAGTTGAAAACAATTTTAAAATGAAAGAAAGAAAATAAGTAATAGTCAAATAAGTTCCATTGAGTTCCACCCATCCATTGAGTTCCATTGAATTTCTTGCGAAATCAAATAAGTAATAGTCATTTGAGGAATGCTCTGCATATTGATGGTATAACATGAAACTTAAAAAATAAAAATAAAAAAGTGGATAACGGAAATCAAACTAGTACTCGGTTTTACAAAAAGCGAGTCCCTTAATACTCGACATTGCTATAGCCAAGTACATCTGACAAATTTTGCGGATCAGTCGAATTTCCTTCGACCCATCTAAAAAAACATCAGATCCAGCCAAGCTTCTCTGGAAGAATAGATTGGTAATCGATTGGTGTTGGATCGGCCAAGTTTCATAAAACTCGATTTTATAGTTAGCGAGTATTATAGAATAGAAATCGATTTTATAGTTAGCGAGTATTATAAAAATATCAGATCCCGCCAAGAAGGGTTTATAAAACTAGGTACTCGCTGACTGTATTATCGAGTTATGTGGGTAGATACTCGCTTACTGTATTATCGAGTACATCTGACAAATTTTGCGGATCAGTCGAATTTCCTTCGACCCATCTACAAAAAAATCAGATCCAGCCAAGCTTCTCTGGAAGAATAGATTGGTAATCGATTGGTGTTGGATCGGCCAAGTTTCATAAAACTCGATTTTATAGTTAGCGAGTATTATAGAATAGAAATCGATTTTATAGTTAGCGAGTATTATAAAAATATCAGATCCCGCCAAGAAGGGTTTATAAAACTAGGTACTCGCTGACTATATTATCGAGTTATGTGGATAGATACTCGCTTACTGTATTATCGAGTACATCTGACAAATTTTGCGGATCAGTCGAATTTCCTTCGACCCATCTAAAAAAAAATCAGATCCAACCAAGCTTCTCTGGAAGAATAGATTGGTAATCGATTGGTGTTGGATCGGCCAAGTCTCATAGAACTCGATTTTGTAGTTAGCGAGTATTATAGAATAGAAATCGATTTTATAGTTAGCGAGTATTATAAAAATATCACATCCCGCCAAGAAGGGTTTATAAAACTAGGTACTCGCTGACTGTATTATCGAGTTATGTGGATAGATACTCGCTTACTGTATTATCGAGTTATGTGGATATATTTTCCTCCAGTCAGTTATTTCTGGTGTTGGATTGCTGCACTCGACTCCTCTGTTGTTTTTAGAAGCAGCACGTCGATTGCTCTCGATTCGTCAGGCTGGAAAGCGACTTCGCAGGCTCCAAACATCGATCCTCACCTGTAGTAAGACTCTTTTACCCTTTCTTTCCATGGAAATTAAAGGAAAATCTTGCATTATTGTCCCTCTTATTGTGAAATTTCGAACTATGCAAGTGTGGGGATTTACATGATTTTCGGTGTTGTGGTCTGAAATGGCTGAAATGGTTCACGGTTTTTATATAGGAGTAGTTTACATACGATTTGTACCATTTAATTACATAAACATAACTGCTTTGTAAAGGAACACATGAATTTAGGGTTCATGTGTTCATATGGAATTTGGGGATTTTCATGGGTGTGGGTTTTGACGTGAAATATGAAATGGGTTTGTTGGTATGGATGTTGTACACACGTTTTATACCAAGTAATGTTGCAAAGAACTCATGATTTGTGAAATATGACATGAAAATTGGGTTCATGTATTCATATTGGGAATTTGGGGATTCGGATGAATAGGACTAGTGTTTGATCTGAACTGGTTTATGAGTTGTTGTTTATGCATGTTGGTGACACGTTCTGCATCATTTATATTGGGTAATGTGGTACATCTGGGTATGCATATTGGTTCATTTGCCAATCTTTTGATAACAGCTTAGATTGGGGTTTGTTGAATACGGTATAATTGGGAAAACTTGATAAACATTGTTGGTTGATGGATTGGTATTTGCTGGTGGGTTAGCATGTTTTGTTGAATTGGGTATAATTGCTTGAAATTAACCCACTGCACAATGTATAGTGTGGGTGTCGCATGTTTTTCAAATAAGTTGACTACATGGGTTAATCAAAAATTGATCATTACAATGCATTCATTCATGCCCCAATTGTATCCATGCATCATGTATATTATATACTCATGCATATGTATTTTGTTGTTTTATGTGTCTCTAACGCAATTTTGAATATTGGTTTTGTATTGTGCATTCATTCCATCTCTATAGATCCTAGTTATGGCTCCTAAGAAGTCTAAAACCATTAAAACCAAAGCCAAAAGAGTGTCTACCTCCTCATCTAAGCCTACAACCGCGTTTGATCGAATAAGATTTCAAACAGTTTCAAGCGGGCAAAGGTTTGAAAATGTAATTCAGCATTGGAATATTTGGGCAGAACGACAAATCAATCTAGATGAATTACCTCTTTCTGTCCATAGGAATCTACAGTGTAGGAATTGGTTGTCTCTATGTAAAGTTTTAGAACCCCCTCCAGCTGCCCTGATTCGAGAGTTCTATTCCAATCTCAGTGTCCGCTCCTCTGATGGTGATCTGACTACTTGGATTCGAGGTCAAAGTTTCATCATAACTAAGGCTGATGTTTCCGAGGCTCTTCATGTACCTCTTATTCGTAGCCCTACTTATCCATACTCGGAGCGGCCTAATATATCTGATGTCATGACTCTTCTTTGCGGAAGATCAGTGACATGGGGATCTAACCGAAGAATTAACTCGAGTGAGTTAACCGAGCTTCATTATATCTTGTTTAGGATAGCTTCTCACAACATCTTCCCCATTTCCCATGTCCATACTATTCCTATAGAGAGATGTTACTTTTTGTACGCCCTTGTAACTGATGCCTCTATCTGTTTTCCATCCCTTTTCATGCAAACGATGGCTGAGGCGCATAGGACCAAGTGTAAGAAGCATGGTCTATTCTTTCCAGTTTTTGTCTATAGGGTTCTAGAGTATTTACAGTTACAAGACTTTCCTTCCCTAGAGTTGATCCACATCACAGCCCCTATAGGAGCCACATTTCTCAAACAGCGGAGTGCACAAAAGAAGAATGTTGGACCGAGTGTTGGTTCATCAAAAAGACCACGAGTACAGTCCACTACTAGAGATGTTCATGCTGAGGAGAGTCCTATTGATCCTACAGTTGCTGTTGCTAGCGATGGTGACGATGAGGTACATGTTGACAGCGCAGCTGCGGAGCCCACCATTCCTCCTCCTCGCTCTCTTCGTGCTATGATGGAGACCTTGATGACAACTCAAGCAGCTCATGGACAGCTTTTAGATGGGCTTCTTGCTGAGGTTGCTGCTTTGAGAGCGGAGTTTTCAGAGTATAGGAGTGCTTTTCCACCTCCTCCACCCTCTGACCCTCAATGATTGTCTTTGGCAATGCATAACAGACAGGGGAAGTAGGGATTGTAATGTAGGGGGGAGAGTTGTTTTTGTACTGATCGCGTAGATTATATGAAAGTAATTTATTGTGAGTTACTAGTATTTGTATATTATTATATTTACTCTTCAAGGTCCACAAACATGGTTTTAATTTTATATTGCATTATAATTTTCTTTGTTTTTTTTCCTTCAACTGGAATGTGGATAAGGTAACCTAACTGATAACATATGCATAATTGAAGAAAACCTACAGTCATTGAAATGATAACAGAAAGGGACCTACCTCATCATTGCATTATCGATTAGTTCTGCAATGGCTATACCAAAAAAATAAAAAGAGATCATAAAAGTAGATTAAACAGATACTAGCCTTTTTAAGCACGCGTATGCTCGAAGGCTAGTTTATAGTTAAAATTAGATTACATTTGTCGTACTCATACACGGCTATACAGTTAAAGAGAAGTTATATAGATTTATTTTAATAATTAACACCTCTGTTTCCTGTTTCCTGTCACTTATTATCCAAACATATATATGTTTCCACTTCAGTTATTTATTGTGCGTTACAAAACAGAATCTATAAAATCATATCCCAAACGGCATATAGGATACTATGGAAGGTGATGGTGTGGCTTTTGTTTCACAGTTTGTGGCAAGAGACAATGGGTTGAAAGAAAGTTTACAGGTATAAAAATCTACCTATTGGGAAATTTTCTACAGCTGCTACAATATTGCCTGATTTTGCACTACATGATTGTCACACAATTTTTGGCTTATCCCTACCGAGAACTTCCCCACACATTAACCAAACCAACTTGAACGAAATCAACAAATTTAGCTACAACCCAACTCAAGTTAATAAAACCAACATGCAGTTACGTTCAACGGCTATACAATTAACTCTTACCAATAAACCGTAATGCGTTCCAAAAAAGGTACCTGCCATAGCATGAAAATGGTGTGCAACAAATTTTTACATGTACAAAATAACTTTAATGTTTTTACAAATACATTATCATAAAAGTAAATATCTTTTGAGACATGGTCCAGGCAGTACATGACAAAAACCCTGAATGCCTCCCCTTTTCAACCTCTCTCTCTACGTTACAATCTTCAACCTCTCTCTCTGCTCACCTTTTCATTTGGTCACGCAAAACCCTGAATGCCTCCCCTTCAATTTTTTTGTTTTTCTTTCTTCCAAACCGGCTTGCACGTTTGATATTTTTAATTTCGTTTTCCTTTAAGCTGAACTGAAAACTCCCTGTTTTCTCACTTGAAGGCTTCGACATTTTTTTTCTTCCTCCCTTTAAGTTCCCTCTATGTTACAATCTTCAACCTCTCTCTCTACTCACCTTTCTTTTTGGTCACACAAACCCCTGAATGCATCTTTTTTTTTTTTTTCTTTCTTCTAAACTGGCTTGCAAATTTCGTATGTTTAATTTATTTTTCCTTTAAGCTAAATGAAAATTCCCTATTTTCTCACCTGAAGGCTTCAACGTATTTTTCTTTCCTCCCTTTAAGTTCCCTCTACGTTACAATCTTCGAGCTCTCTCTCTGCTCACGTTTCTTTTTGGTCGCGCAAAGCCTTGAACGCCTAATCGAATTTTTTTTTTTTTTTTCCCTTTCCACCAAACTGGCTTGCACGTTTCGTATTTTTAATTTCTTTTTCCTTTAAGCTGAACTGAAAAGGCTTTGGGTTGGGCTTCATAGTGGAACTAAATAAATAAGATGTGGACTAAATTAATTATACAAATTTATTATAGGGTGATAGCAGAAGTAAATAAGGAAGTAGTGAGTTGCATTTATAGGGCTAGGACTTATAGGGCTGAAATTTGTAAAAACCATTTTAAAATTGAAGAAAACATTATTTTTTTATAAAGAAAATGACGTTGCAGCTGATATGGCGCAACTTGACAGCAGCAGCATTAAACGCTACGTTTCAGCTTTTACTAATATATAACTGGGAACATGTTACTCAAAATGGTGTAGGAGAGGAACGATTTTGGGTTTTCATTGTTGTAGAAGGGGAGGCGAACCTAAAAACACGGATGGAGGAAAATTTAGTATATTTCATATTTAAATTAGTGTGGTCCCCACATTAATCTAAACACCAGACACTGGGAATAGTTAAAATCCTGTTCATATAGTGTTTTCCCAGCCTGTATTGACATGACAAGTCCTAATAACTGAAATAGTAATGCTTGGACCACGAAATGAGGTTATAAATGCACCACAATAATTATCTTCTTTCTATCCATTAACTTCGTAGATTGAGTAAGCTATGAGTCGCAATGTCTCAACATCAAATCGTAAAATGCGAAACAAGTTTGGATCTACTTCAACATGTGGATCTTCACAAGTTCCAGCAGATCAACAACTACAGACATACACAGACCACTATGGAGGAAAATGGGTTGGAAAGAAAAGAGATTTCGTTAATATGCCAATATACACGTACGAGAGTCTTGGAAGCGTCGGGCACATCATGGTCGACAAACCTACAAAACTAAGTACAGATAGCACCGCAATAGAGTTTACCATATCAGAACCACCATGGTCAACCCTATACGAGAAGAGGTGTGAGTTGGAGGTGTATTGTCGATGGCATGGGTTACGAGTTCCTAAGGCACGCTCAGCCGAGTTACCTAGAGATGAACCTGCCAACATACTTGCTCGTCTTCAACAAGAGAACAATCAAATGCAAAGGCGACTAGATCGTTTTCACGCAATCCAAAAAGCTATGAAGCATCTAAAGGGGAAGGCGCAAGTGCGAGCCATGAAGTCTATTAATGAAATTACTGTGTTAGATGATGACAGAGATATTTCAGACTTCTCAGATTCAAGCAATGATGATTTCCAAAAATTTCTACCTACGAACATTAGACGTTGTTGTTAATGTTTGCCAACAGATGATTACGTACGTTAAACTTTTGGAAATCTAAAGAAGCACTGTTCATTAGTTTTGGCTAAGGTTATATGAAATTAATTTCTCATTCTAAAGGTTATATGAATATTTACGCATAGATTCAATACATACAAACTCATCGAACCCACACAGACCAACTGGGACCATCACCATCAAGGTGTAGACACTCACATTTGTTCAAAATAATACTCCCTTCCACCATGCATGACATGAAACTGCTAATGTTTTAAATTGCTATGTTAGTATGTTGCAATGTGTTCAATGAATTGCTTGGCGTATATGAAATGAGTTGCTCATTTTTTTCCCTGCTATTCTTTGTTGCTACGTATGATTCTTTTGCTTTGGTTGGACAATGTCCTATGCTTTGTACTGTAGGAAAAACCTTCTTAGATATGCTAATGTTTCCAATATTTTGTCCGTGTAATTTGAAATGTTACCCACATAACACTCATCACCCAACTTAGATTTATTGCACATTACTTGGCTAAGTGTGTATTAAATCACTTGCTTATTTTTTCTCTGCTACTACTTTATACAAATACATTACATACAGACTCATCCAAACTAAACTAACCACTCATTCTCTCTTCGTCTTTATTTACAATATAATTTTTAAAGAATACAAACT
Source organism: Quercus variabilis (assembly GCA_030445155.1). Lineage (NCBI taxonomy): Eukaryota > Viridiplantae > Streptophyta > Magnoliopsida > Fagales > Fagaceae > Quercus > Quercus variabilis. The sequence goes on from CP129446.1 coordinate 57,199,090, forward strand.
TTTCTCTGACTTCATGTTTTATGGGCGAATCATCTGAGGGATATGTTTGTTTCATCTTCATCTAAGTCTATTATTTCTACCTGATGATCTTCCAATTTACAGTTCTTGCTGGGTGGATATTGAATCTCAGTGGATATCTTAAGACTAAAAAATAACCATAACTGATAGAATGGTATTCAACGAAATCCTGCCATCCATTACAAAGCCAAATGTTCTTATCATCTTTCTTCAATCCCACTTGCCAAATACCACTATAGGCAGCACTGAGTGTAGCTACGGTGGATAGCTCAGCACTGTTGAACCCTGACCAGCAGTACCCATCCACACTGACATGAAAACATAGAGCATCCTTGAAAACTGTATGCATCGATTTTGGGGGTGACCAGTCCCCCATTGCTACATTGATGTTTGCAGTGACTGGCATGTGCTGCTCAAGTGCTTCGCACTGTTGAACCCTGTCAAGTGATATCATCCACATGCACATCAATACACAAATATGCATCCTTTTGTAATGCACCGTTTTCAAGGATGCAAAGCATCTCTGAAAATTTCCTGATACGTTTAACATAGCTCTGCACTGTCTCATCAAATCATGTCAGATGAAGCACAGGAATGCTGAATAGTCATTGCGCGAACCCTGTCCAGTCATATCACCTACACGCACATCAATACAGACACATCAATACACAGATATACATCCTTTTGCAATGCACCGTTTTCAAGGATCCCTGAAAAAATTTATAATACATTTAACACAGCTCAGCACTGTCTCGTCAAATCATGTTAGATGAAGCACAGGAATGCTAAATAGTCTTTGCGTGAACCTTGTTTAGTCATATCACCCGCACACACATCAATACACAGATATGCATCCTTTTGCAATGCACCATTTTCAAGGATCCCTGAAAAAGTTTATGATACATTTAACACAGGTCAGCACTGTCTCGTCAAATCATGTTAGATGAAGCACAGGAATGCTAAATAGTCTTTGCGTGAACCTTGTCTAGTCATATCACCTACACACACATCAATACACATATATGCATCCCTTTGCAATGCACCATTTTCAAGGATCCCTGAAAAAGTTTATGATACATTTAATACAGGTTCGCACTGTCTCATCAAGTCATGTCAGATGAAGCATAGGAATGCTGAATAGTTTTCGTGTGAATAAATACACAACCTCCTTTGCAGTACACATCACCAGCCCGCTGCTGTAGCACAAGTTATATCCATATCAAACAACTGCCTCAGCGAACCACATGCACCAACAAGTGCTACTGTCGACTTCTCAGTTCTGCAGTTCGCAGATCTGCATGTGCTCCTCAACACATCGCTGAACAATACACTGTCGAGTCATATCATCTTTATTCACGTGCATACTTACCTTTACATATACTCACATCCACATGAATACTTGCCCTTGCAAACCTCCTATATGAAGTCCCATTTACATTTACCCTTGCAAAACATCTACACATATCAATCAGAAGTCACATTTTCCAATGTCAATGCATAATTGGATGCTACCTCATTTTCCAGATAACTATAGGAGGGAGAGAGATTCCGACGAGAGGGAATACTATGCCGGATTGCGGCGGGAGTGGGACTTTCGCGTGAACGAGTCCAACGCTCTGCACGATGATCTCGTGCAACTCGGAGCGCCTCTTGTCGACCGTATCTCGGTCACATTGCCACGGCAAAACATGCACCAATATGAGCGTGCAGTGACAAAAATAAAAAAAGAGAACAATCTGATGATACTGCGTAGGTCAAGGTATCACATGCTACAACTAGCAGAAGAGCTGGCCGATGCAACGAATAGGCAACTCACTCCGGCGGAACGTAACAATGTCCTCAACTACGCGGACTACCTGTCAGAGTGAATGCCTATGTGGTATGTGTGTTATGTCTAGGGTTAAGTTAATAATGTTAGTAGTGTTAGTATTTAATATGCAATGCCTGCATATTGGTGACCTCGTGTAAGTTATTTTAAGTTTTCTATGTTATATTATTGGTGGTTCAACGAACAGGCAACTCACTCCGGCGGAACGTAACAATGTCCTCAACTACGAGGACTACCTGTCACAGTGAATGCCTATGTGGTATGTGTGTTATGTCTAGGGTTAAGTTAATAATGTTAATAGCGTTAGTGTTTAATATGCAATGCCTGCATATTAGTGACCTCGTGTAAGTTATTTTAAGTTTTCTGTGTTATATTATTGGTGCTTATTGAAAAACATTATGTGTGGGAATAATCTGTATTACGAATAACGTGCGTACTCTTTACAATCAATAATAAGGTTTACATAGTACAAATGCAACAACAGTGACACACAAACATTTAAAACATAGTTAAAGCAAAATAGTTCTCCAACAAAGTCTAATTATACGACAACACAATTACTCTTCATCTGACATCTCCACGTCTGATTGATAAATGGGATCAGCAAGAAGTGATTGCATGAATTGTGCGTGCTCGTACCACCCTCCCTCCACTGACTCTCGAATCTCAACTTGGGTCCGATATCGATTAAGACGTATCTTCATTCGATTATTTTCTTCTCTTATGCGGTTCAATGCTTTATGAAGTTCGTCGATCGTGTCTCTGGGCATTTGCGATGCGAGTTGCCGAGGCACTGGCAACTTAAAACCAACCAACTCATCATAAAACATTTGTTGTTCATGAAATAACCAAGTCCACTCCTGTCTCATGGTATTGTGAACGTAAGCACTATTTCGCAGATTCGGGTTGATTGGATAGCTGAACTCATCTTCCAATACCCAACAACGACCCATAGCAGTGAACACATCGTGAGGCCTATAGAGTTGTGGGTTGCCAGAACCAGACATTGATGCTGAATACTAGGGGTGTCCAGGACCCGCTCGACCCGCCGGAACCGCCCGATCCGCCGCCACCCGAACCGAAAGCCGACCGACCCGAGCACCACCGCGGTCGGTGACGGTTTTGTCCAACGAAACCCGACCCTCGTCGGTTCGAGTTTCGGTTTCACTTCTCTCAACCCGCCGGAACCGACCCGACCGAAGAATAGGTAGATTTCGCGAGATTTTCCTCCTTTTCTCTCTCAGATCAGCCTAGTTTTAGTGGAGATCTCCCTTTCTATGCCCAGATCCGGTGGAGATCTTGAGTTCTTCGCCCAGATCCGGTGTAGATCTTGCGATTACCGCCCAGATCGAGTGGAGATCCCGAGCTCTCCGTCCAGATGCGGTGGTGATCTCGTGATCTCGGCGATTTCCGGTGCAAATGGAGTGAGTTATTGCAGATTCCGGCGAAATTTTTGCAGATTCCGGTGAAGTTTTCGAAGATCCCGGCGACATTTGCAAAATTCGGCGATTCTCTCCACCGACCGAACCGACCCGATCATCACCGAACCCGTAACCGACTCGACCGATGGATGCCGATGGTCGGTTTCGGGTCCCTCCGCCTCCCACCCGACTCCGGCGGGTCGGGTCCGGGTTGGGTCCAAAACCGACCCGGCCCGACCCGTGGACAGCCCTACTGAATACAATAATATCAAATGATCAAGTTAACAGTGTGCATTAACTATTGGTAAATAATGTATGTTGCATGAGATGGTACACGACAAAGACATTCATAAATTTGTGTACTATTAGATGCTACAAATGAAATACTAACACGCAAATTTGACCATAAATATTAGACGTTGTTAATGTTTACACATTGTGTGCAATACAAAATATTGTTGTTAATGTCTCGACCAATGATACATTCAACATTTACAAATCTAAAGATTAACTATTCATTAGTTTAAGCAAATATAAAGAACTTCAATTTTTATCAATGAAATTTACACTATATAAAGACCCAATATAACCCAATGTACACACATAACACTCATCACTGTTTCTATAGATTATTGTACATTTCTTGTAGCACCAAACAATACCAAACAATTAATATAACCCTAATCTACTCACATAACACTCATTCAAGAACATACCAAAACACAAGTAATAGAACCTAATATCTATCATGTACAACTACTTTTACTTCATAAATTTATGTATTTCAAAGAAGAAAATCAGTTTCTCACCTGAGATGATAGAGAGATAATATGAACTTCTGACATAAAATTTTGAAAATGAGGAGGAGCTGATCTGAAAATGATGAGGAGAACCGGATGAGAAGCTGATATATGCAAAAAACTCGACAATACCAAAGTTGAGTAATATTAATAACTCGATTTCCCACTAATCGAGTAAAGCTTCACATGCAAAATACGTGATTTGATAGCGGGTCAGAACGTACCACATACAACTCGATTATTCTAAAGTCGAGTAACACAGTTACTCGATTTGTAAAATGCCGAGTTCTAAACAGTTACGCGGGAATATTTTATTGCCCAAAATCCATGCTGGGTGACCAGCGTGGCAGGAACCTGCACATAACTCGGCTCTGGAATAATCGAGTATTTTAAGTAACTGCCAATATCAAGATCGAGTATTAAAACAGGGGCACGCCCCTATATAGTTTCGAAACAAGGGCATAAGGCCATAATTGAATGTGCTTCGGGTCTCACTAACGGAGCGGTGATCCTAATGCAATTTTTTTTTTGTGTCTATAAACTTTCTCGAGACAATTGTGCTACAGGTCACTTACCAATATCCTTTACAATGTTGTGCTACAAGACTTCAAGTCGTATTTTGTCATTATATAATTATCTATGCTTGTTGAGGTACAAATTTTCGAGCTTTAATTTTATTAGCCCACTCACAAAAATACCCACACAAGCTCATAAATTATTTTGAGTCCACATAAATATTGCTTCCGTATTACTCAAATATTCTCCATGTAATCGGGCTCCCACAAATATTTCCTATATAAAGCCCCATAAATTGCCTTGAGTCCTCTCACAAATATTACCCATTATATCCCACATATTATCCAACTCAGATTTCCACAAATAATACTTATCACATTACTACCAAAATTGGGCCACAAAATACTATCTCCACAAAAAGCCCAAAATCATTTAAGTTGTGGGCGAAATCCGAAAAGGCCCAACAAAACCCTTTTACAAAGCCCGCTACAATGCAGCACCTCTAAAGTCCGTTACAATATGAAACTTCTACTAAGTTTATTGCTATACGGCAATATTTTTACAAAATCCTACAAAGCCCCAAATATTAATTTGGCACTATTTTACAAAGCCCAAATACTAATTTGGCGCCTATTTTACAAAGCCCAAATACTATTTTGGCACTACTTTACAAAGCCCAAATATTATTTTGACAACTATTTATGAAGGCCCAAAATACTATGCTCAAAGCCCAAAACTATTTCTTGGCAAAATACATAATATAAATTACCCACCTCTCAAAAATATTTCTCTCAACAAAATTTATGGGAACTATGCTTATTTTCCCATAATCAACTAACTACAAAAGTCCATGTATATCACCTATGGCAAAAACTTTTCATTTTGTAAGGATAACCAAGTCCAAAGAAGCTCAACCACAAAACCCAGCCCATACACAAATCTCAGCAACTGAAGCTCACGTGAGCTGACCAGCTAAATTTCAGCACAACTTAACAGCTAGAGCCCACTGCAATCAAGTTCCAACTTGTCCAATTAGATCAGAAGAGGACACGTGTCCATCAGGGGTTGAACCCTTCCTTCACAAGTTGAAATTCTATCATTTCTCATGTGACATAAAGCTGAAAGTGACGTGACAAAAAGCTGGGAAGTTTCAGCCAACTGTCCATTCTTTCTTCTCTAACCCATCTGGTCAAGAGGCAAGAGTAGCCATGACCAGGCCATTAAAGCTCCTGAAACAACATGAAATCAATTTATTTTCATACTAAAAGCGTGTATTCTCTGGTTCATGGACCAAGCACATAAACCTCAAATGAACAAATTTAGGGAAATGTGGTTTAGAGGGCACCAAGGGAACCTCAACAGAGTTCCCAACAAGGGCTCTATGGTTGACACCTGGCTTGGGGTGATACAAACTGCCCTAAGGAGCTCTGATTTTAGCAACAGCATAACCAAGATCATTAGCCTAATGCATGCTTTAATCCTATTAGCCAAGGCCAATCAGCATTCAATGCTAAGTCAAAATCCCAGCTGTTATTAACCAAAACAGCAAGAACCTTCTAAAAGTTGAGCTTACCACTCTCAGCTAAAATCCTAGGAACGATTCTTTAATGATTTTCTAAAGAGTGAGGAAGATTTAGCAGAGATTATTTGCTAATTACCCCTTAAAAAACCTAACTACAAAGGAAACTCTCCATTAATGCTTCAAGTGGAGAACAGACTAAGAGATACACCAAGAAAGAGGAACTCTTCCTTAACCTCTCTGTTGAATCCTTCTCTAAGCTCTAAAAAAGTCACAAAGTTCTTAGTTTCAAGCTTAGAAACTAAGTTCTCCAGTCCCTAACTCACAAATACTCCTCATAACTCTACTTATAAATACTTATCTACCCCAGCAGAAATCCCCAACAGATTTACTATACACACTCTCTCTCACTACTCATACTACCTGAAATATCCCTCATTACTCACTATATTCACGAGCATGTCTTGGTACCATAATGATCTTGCTGCACTAACTGTGATCTCTTTCTCTCCCTTCATCTCACACTAAGTTTTCTTCATTATTTGTTATTAGGGAACCCATGATATTTACTTGTTCATTTACTATTGATGGTTATAATGTAATTGTTACTATACAATTTTTCCTTCACATTGTTGTATTAGAAGACTCTTTTCCAGAGCTAACGGATGATGAGTTTGAAAATGTAGATATTTTTTTTAATCTGTGAAATAGTTAATAGTTGGAGGTTTATACTATTTTATCTTACTTTACCGCTGAGACATTTTACTACTGGGCTATCTTCTGCAGAAACATTTTACTGCTGGGCTATTTCTTACAGTATGTTTTTTACCATACTGACGTGTTTGCTGTAGGGATTGTTTATGGGTCATTCTTGTCAGTCTCAATCTAGGCCCAAGGCATAGTGAATTCTTTGGATCTTCACTGAGAGCCTTTGGGCCATACATCAAGCCCATCGTCGAGTTTCGGTTTAGACCCCCAACTCAATATAAATCTCATTTGTCAGAAGGAAAACTTTTTCGCCCCCAACAATGCTTCAGGCATCACTAATGGAGTGGCAGTCTTAATGCAATAATTATCTTAGACATGAAATATATGCATTGGACGAAAAATTATCTTGTAAGACCATCTCATAAGATATCTTCTTGCATTAGAAAGAGGGGAATCATATATATAATACATGAGATAGCTTCTTGATCTAAGGTATGATACGAGGTATTTGGTTCATTTTTGTTTTTTTATAATGAATGGGAGAGAAGAGAATAACTCAAACCTAACGGCTAGAATAAATGGAGCTATATTAGCAAGTTACAAGACTCTTGCATGTTTGATAGGATATTGTTAAAAACAAAAAAAAAAAAAAAAAAATTAATAGTTTATTCTGTTAGTATTATTTTTATAACAATCATAATTTTGATTAAATGGTCATTATAGTCTCTACAATTATTGTGCCATTAAATAACATGCCATTTGGCATAATTGACTGGCCCGTATTACTTAAACAAATTGAAACTGACCACATAACATTATTAGTCTATATCACCATACATTTAATGACTATTTTCTTACATGTCAAATGTTATGTGCTTCAATAAAAATAACTATGTCAGTGTTGTGTAATCTATCAGTTTTGGGATTCAACTTTTATAATATATTATAAATAGAAGGATAGATAGATTGTGTCATTGAATAACATATCATCTGGCATAATTGGCTAAAATGTATTAATTAACCAAATTGAACCTTGCCACATGGCATTATTAGTCCACATCAACCTACATTTAGTAACTATTTTGTTACGTGTCAAGGTTATGTGCTTCAATAAAGGTACATGTGTCATCGTTGTGTGATCGACCAATTTTGGGATACAACTTTTGTAACACATTATAGATAAATAGATTGTGTCATTGAATAACATGTCATCTAGCATAATTGGCTAACATGTATCACTTAAACAAATTGAAACTTGCTACATAACACTATTAGTCCATATCACCCTACGTTTAATGACTATTTTGTTACGTGTCAAGATTATGTGCTTCAGTAAAGTTATATGTGTCATCGTTGTGTTATGTGTGGATCCACCACTTTCAAGATTCAACTTTTTATAATATATTATAGATAGATTGATTGATGGATGTCAAGTTTTTAAAAATTATATTTCCCAAATAAAGAATAATTGTTAATATTAAGTGAAAGTGTCATTGTATATTTATTATCTACCAACTGTTTTTTTTTTTTAAAGGGACTACCAACTCTTTTAACTTCTTTCTCAACCAAAAAAAAAAAAAAACTCTTTTAAAATAAAATAAGATGTCTTCATTTTATTGGTTTTTTTTTCCTATAAAAATATAAATTGTTTTTTTTAAATGACAATTTTCCCTCCACTATATCATGGCAAAGTTTGATTAGAAAAAAATGGCAAGATGAAAACCTTGTCATTTCATAAGGGTTCAATGTCATTGGAAAGTGGCAAGACAAGCACAAGCAACAACAACCACCCCTATAACCAAACCAAAAGCAAATCGAGATTAAAGCATTGAAGTAATTGTGTATTTGTAGGTTGTGGTAGCGAGCAAGTGGCACCAAAAAATAAAGAGATAGAGAATTAAACTCTTCCTTTGAAAGTTCATAAAGGAATAAAATGTAATCATAAAGGAGTGGAATAAAATAGAAATAAGTAATCTTTTTTTATAAATGAATTAAGTAATCTTATTTGGATGTTTTAAAATAAAGGAACAGAATTTAAAAACTTTATTTGTGAGTAACATAGAAGGAATGAAATAGAATAATTTTATAACAACATTACTATTATGCCCTTATTTTAAAATAAATGGTTTAATGTATAGAGGTATTTTGAGAGTTTTATAGAAAAATCATTAAACCTAATTTCATTCCCTCTGATTCCTACCAATTTTGGAGAGAATGAAAATTTACACTTAGTTTGAGAGTTCATAAAGGAATGGAATAAAATAAAATAAGTAAATCATAAAGGAATGAAATGGAATATGTAAGCATTAAAAAGGAATGGAAAATAAATAAATGAAATGTAATGAAATCGTTTTATAACAACATTATTATTATACCCCTATTTTAAAATAAATAGCAAAATGTAAAGGGCTATTTTGTGAGTCTTAGGCTGCGTTTGTTTTGGGTGAAATTCATTTCTGGAAATGGTTTTCTATATTTTCGGGTGTTTGGTTGCGCCGGAAAAAGCAATTTTCCAGAAATCATTTTCAGTTGACTCACGGTCAAGGGTGAAAATGATTTACGGAATCATTTTCACTTCAAATGAGTTCCAGAAAACGGAGAGAAAGAGAGAGCATGAAGACAGAGAGAGAGAAAGAGAGAAAGAGAGCACTAGCACCGCGCCGAGGAGCCCAGACACGCCGGAGACGTCGCCGGTGAACCTCGAGCACCGCGCCGATCTCGCCTTCGATCGCACTATGCCGATCTCCCCGGCGATCGCCTTCGATCACCTCCGCTCGACCTCGCGATCTAGCCTTCGATATCGCGATCTCGCCTTCGATCTCCCACCGGCAAACCCAGAAGCCGTCGAAACCCAGCACTCTTCGCACCTCGCCGCGCCGTCGATCGTCGATCGTCGTCGACCCAGACCCATCGCTTCCTCTTCCTCGATTTCTCAGCTTTTTTTTTTTTTTTTTTTAAAGTTTGATTGCTGTTGTTGTTTTTTTTTTTTTTTTTTTTTTGATGAACTGATTGTTGTTGTTGTTGTGGTGTTGTTGTTGCCGGAATTTGTTGTAGGAAAATAGCATTTTCCTAATTGAACCAAACACATGAAAATATTTTTCACACCAATTTTCACAATACAACCAAACACTTAAAAATATTTTCCTTTTCCGGAAAATAGCATTTCCAGAAAATAGGTATTTTTCGAAAAATATTTTACGGGAACCAAACGGACCCTTAGCAAAAATTCAATTAAATATAATTTCATTTCTTTCGATTCCTCCCAATTTCGGAGAGAATGAAAATTTGATATTTTAAGAGAAAATGGAGGAATGAGCATTCTCTCATATCCATTCCACTCAATTCCCTTCCTTAAACTCCTAAACAAGGGAATGAAAAGAAAATTCTAAAATTATTATTTTCATTCAATTTGTTTCCATTCATTTCCCTTCTCCCAAACAAAGTGTTAAAGTTTTGAGGGAAAAGAGAGGAATGAGTGTTCCCTTCTACCCATTTCATTCCCTCCAACTTAAACTTCTAAATGGTTTATTCTCTTACCTAAAACTCCAAAATAAGGGAATGAAATTAATATTATTCCAAAATAATTATTTTTATTCAATCCATTTCCCTCTTTCTTGCTAGCAAAAGGTCTAAGAGTATTTTCCCTTGGAGTATCCTACTCTATTACAAAGTAGAGGGACCGAAGAATGTTTGGAACCCATATTTGGGTATAGAATGCATTTAGTTAGTTAGTTACAATTTCAAGCATGTTAATCACATTTAACACATGTTAGAATTATTAATGCACATGGAGAATAATAAGACCATTAGGATAAGGTCATGTGGACCAATAGAATAGTTTTATGGTTCTATAAATACCTATTTGTATTCACATTTCCATCATTAAAGAATAAACCAATTGCTTAGTGCGTTAGTGCATCTCTCTTAATCTCCTTCTTTCTCTATGGAGGATAACTATTTCAAATTAAGTTAATTCCCCTACAATTCTTATTCGTCCTCATTAGGACCTACTAGGTTCCTAACAAAGATTCTTTCAATTTTTTTCATTGAGGTTTAGTTTTCCATAATTTATCTTTTAAAATTAGGTTAAAAAGCAAAACTGACCCTTTAAATTTTACCACAATTCATTTAAGTTCTCTAACATTGTTTTTATACATTTTAGTCATTCAAGTTTCAAGTTTATTCAATTAAGGCCTCTCCATTAACTTCTATTAATTTAAAAAAAAATTGAAAACTATTTTTTATCATCAATTGGATTTAAAATTTTGGATAATTAACCACAACAATTAACAAAAGTAGATGAAGAGACCTTAATTGAATAAATTTAAAACTTAGAGGACTTAAATAAACAAAACAAAGTTAGAACACTGAAATAAATTATAGTGAAACATAAATGATATGTTTTGCCATTTAGGCTTAAAATTATATTCTCTCGAATAAAGAAGAATAATAAATTAACATCTTTTTTTTTTTTTAATATAGGAATAATAATTAACATCACTTTCATTTTTTTAGGTTTTTTCTTATAAACAAATGATATGTCTACAACAATTTTATAACATTTTTACAACAAATTCTAAGTTGCAGGTTGTTATTGTTGAGGCAAAAAAGTAATCTTAGTATTAGTTTCAAATTAGAACAAATAATAATTAACTACCTGTGATTTATTGTAAAAATATTGTAAAATTGTTGTAGACGTAGCGTCTCTCTTTTTTATATGAAAAAAACGATAAATGACATTTTAGCCTTATGACATGGCCAAGTTTGATTGGAAGAAAATTACGGGATTAAAAACCCCGCCGTTTCCATAAAAAAAAAAATATATATATATATATATAAATTTAAAATATATAATTATTAAAAAAAAAAAAAAAAAAAAAAAAAAAAAAAAAAAAAACCCTGCCGTTTCGTAAGGGTTCGATGTCGTTGGAAAGTGGCACGACAAGAACAAGCAACAGCGGCAACCCTGGAAACGAAACCAAAACCAAAACGAAGCCGATATCAGAGGCAGCACTGAAGAAACCGTGTATTTGACTATTTGTAGGCTTTGGAAGCGAGCGAGTGGCACCTAAAAAAGACACAGAGAGATGGGAAACCCGAAACAAAAGTGGACATCGGAGGAAGAAGAAGCTCTACGTGCAGGAGTGGCCAAACACGGCACTGGCAAATGGAAAGACATCCAGAGAGACCCTGAGTTCAATCCCTTCCTTTCTTCTCGCTCCAACATTGATCTCAAGGTCTCTCTCTCTCTCTCTCTCTCTCTATTCTATTTATATGTACGTGTTTATGTGTTTTTGTGTTGTGGGTTTTTAATGAACACACTCTCTCTTTCTCCCTCTATTCTATTCTATATGTACGTGTTTATGTGTTTTTTTGTTGTGGGTTTTTAAAGAACAAACAAGAAAAACCCTGAATTTTTATTAGCTGCAACCATAGAATGTGCCTTTATGATTTATATGCTATTGGGGTCAGACTTATTTTTTATTTTGAGCTCATATATTTGGGCCCAGATGAGATTTCTTCAAGTATTATTGCCTGGTTTCATTGTATGTGAAAATCATCAAACCAACACTATTGATTGTTAATTTAGAGATTGTTTGTTATGCATAACTTGAAGGATAATTTTTTTTTTTGGATGAATGTTCTTGAAGATGTTTGACTGATGATGATTATGAAAATATCGGGAATGAATTCGATCTTTATTGAATCATAAGCTATGATGTATAGCTCCTCTCAGTGCTACAAGGTAGTCAAAGGCGAAAGGTGACTTTAAGGCGCCAAGGCCTTATATCGCCTGAGGCGACAAAAAGGTGCTAGCCTGAGTAAAGCAAGACACCAAATTCTTAATATATTTATTATACTTATAGCACTTGAATCATATGTACCTAGTGTATTAAAATATTATAATGAAGTGTTTTTCAATGTGTTGCATGAAGAAATTATGTCTATCAAATTATTTCAAAAAGGATTACCGTGGTTTAGGCTCTATTAGTTATTCTAGCTATAGGTTTACAACAAGATTCTATATAACAATGAGTTTTACAACAAAATTTTGTAAATTAATTTAACTAATAATAGGTTTTATAACATGCCTTTTTAAATTAATAATCTGATAATAGATTTCACAACAACTTCTATTAAAAAAAATTTTTTAAAAAAAACCTGAGGCTCTCTCCTTAGTGCCTTTTTCATTGCTTAAGGCAGTCACCTTGCTCGCCTAGGCTTTGAAGGCAAGCGCCTCAATAAAGGTGCCTCGCCTTAAATCCTTTAAAGCACCTTAGTGGTGCCTTGCCTCGCTTGGTGCCTAGGTGAGCACCTGGCTCGCTTTTGACTACAATGCGGTGCTATTGCTCATTGACTTGTATTAACCTTCACAATGATAGTAAGTAAAAGATTACCCTCTTTTTAGTAGGTCTCCTTATAATTAATGATTAGGGTGGAAAGGCGCCGTGGTGATTATTAGAGAATATTACATATAAGGAAGTGTTGTGGACTATGTAAAAAATTGGTTATGTGATATATGATATATATTTTTGATCATTTCCTTTGTAGAATTTTGAGTCATAAGTCGGCTGTGGCAAAGACCCGAGTTTTTTTTTCCCCACCATGCAATATCCGAATGAGTGGGATTGTTGAACGTGTTTCTTTTTAGATGCAGGATAGAAACCTTAATAAGCTCTGATTCCAATTCCAATTAATTCAGCAGTAAATTAGATGTCTTGATGAGATCTTGAAGGATTCTTGATTAGGATTTGATGTTTAAGGGTTAGGCAAAAAAAGATTGAAACTTGAATATGTTGATGGTTGTTTGGTGTTAAAAAAGTGAGTAGAACAAGAAATAAAGATAACACTAGGCAATTGCACTTAGGTAGGAGAAAGCAATCAAAAATTCACAACCTCAAAACTTAAGATCAGCTGCTGGAATTTTATTAAAATCAATCTCACTGTCAATGTTATTAACTACGATAAAGCCTTTATGTAGCCACTGCTAAATCCTTTCCTAAAAGGACTAGGACTCATAAAATAACCTATTTCTAGAAAGACCAATACTCTTAATAATAAATAAAAAGAACCTCTAAACCACCTAAGAAAAAGGTCTCAAAACACAAAGTAAGAATCATGAGCGTTTGGTACATCCAAGGACAACCCATTCATGAAAATCTGGGATTTACCACATTACCTTTATTCTAGTAAAATTTGATTAAAACTGTACCAGAGACTTTCTAACTTAATAGACTTAATACTAAGACTCAATAATAACTAAAGTAGCCTATGAAAGGGGCTAAGAAAGTCCCACATCAAAATTAGACCACAGTTCTAGAATCTGTCGATATTTAATCTTATTTTTCTTCAAACATGTCACTATCTGCATTGTCTTTCTCCATTTTGAGTTATAATTTAAGACCCATTTATATGACAGTCTCCTAATTGCTCTCTGTTTTGGTATTCTCTTTGGAATTGGATTTGGGAAGATGGTGTCATCAGTTGTAGGTATCAATACAGGGAAGTGGTTTAGACTGCATATTTACATTAATTTTGGTCAGTGAATTGGCTCTACAGCCTCTGAATTTGATGTGAGGTGTCTCAAAAAATTTAAAGTAGTTGTGGAATAAAATGGTTTAACCTCTGGGTCATAAAAGCTTAATGAATTGATAGAGCTTACGGTATTAAGTGAGAAAACACTGGCTTTGTGATTTTTGCTAGCCCCCAGTCTACTTAATAATAAAGCCCATATTTTTGTTAAGCTCATTTACACGAGCCCAGGCCTGGAAAACTTGTTTTCTAAGTATGCATTTGGATGAGCTTATTTTTCTAAGCTAGTTTTATTTATTTAGTTTTTTTGCATAAAAGTGCAGCTGTACTTTGAAAAATGTGATGCCTTAAAAAGCTGTACATTCTATTTTGAGGTGAAAATAAGTTCATTCAAACGAAGGCTAAACCATTTTTATTGATAGGCAGGTTGTCAAGGGAGATTAACTCTATCCTGAACTGGCAATTAAGAGTCAGATATGGTTTCTGTTTAGTTAGCTACACCCAAAAAGTTAGATTTCAACACCCCCCCCCCCTCGTGTGTGTGTGTATATATATATATAGAGAGAGAGAGAGAGAGTTGATGGTTGTGGTTTAGTTGGTATCAGTATGTTTGAGAGTTTATTTGATGGGCAACTCTGTACCCTGTGGTTTGCTGCAGGTCATTTAGTTTATACTAATTGTTGAGGATGTTGTGCAACCATATAGCGTAATTTCTTGTGCATTTCTGTTATTATTGGAATGCGGCTTCTTTTCATCCTAATAAAAAATGGTACCACAGTATGTAAATATTATATTGTGCTTGGTATGTGCTCTCATTATTTTCCACATGAGTAGGATAAATGGCGAAACATGAGCGTTAGTGCTGGTGGCCAAGGCCCCCGGGAAAAATCACGGTCATCAAAAGCAAAAGCCAACCCAGATACTCCCACTACTACACCATCCAGTGTGCAGACCTCTGTTGCTGCTTCAGTTGCACATGATACAGCAGCTGATCCAAATGTGGACGATTCTACAAAAAGCTTAACAGATGGGAAAAATGCTTCAAGGTATGGCACCTATTTGTTTCTCTTGCCTTTGATGCTGAAAATCTCTTTCGTCTTTTCATAATCAAAAAAAATATGTAGGTTACTCCTTGATGTTGTATGGTATACTATGGGTGTGTTTGGATACCACTTATTTGCTGAAAACTAAAAATTTATTGCTGAAAATACTGTAGCAAAATATTTTTTTATTGCGGAACAGTGCCACACGTTTTTCCTCACTTGGCTGATCCATGAACAGTGCCATAGGACCAGCCAAGTGAAACGCAAATGCAAATGCACGCAGAAAATCAGCTACGCAAACGAACACTATGAAGTTTACATTGCATGTATTTGCATGTCTGCTGAGTGATTGGAATTTTTCTGAATGTCAAAAGGTGAGGAATGATGAGTGGGAGAAAGATATACTTTTTGAAGCTTATAAATTTGTGCAACCACTGTGAAGGGCAGTTGGTTAACAAGTCAAGGAAGAAGGGAATGTAGTATATGCATGTTCAAGCTCAATGACTGTTTCGGTTAACCAATAGATATAAGATTGCAAATTGGCAATCAATTCATACTGTAACATAGTCCTTTATTTAAGTAGATAAGAAGTGGGTCGTGTGTCAGCAGATGTCCAAAAATGATTTGTTGCATTTAGGATTCATTGTAAGTAGAGTATGAAAAGAAAATTGTTCTGTAAGTAAAATCTATATAACAAGAGATATTATATCTTGATCCCTTACCTGGACACCCATGTATCATGCTGCCCACAATAAATTTGCGTGGATTATGGAATGCTATCTTACAAATCCCAATTTAAAATTTCTCTAGTCAATGAAAAACTATAAATGAGGTAGAACTGGAAGTTCTGTAGCTACTTGTTGTGGGACCTGCATAGCTGTGTTATCTGGTAAATTCTTAAAATTGATGCAGTGATGTAGCCTCATGTCACTATCCTGTTTTGCTGTGCCTTCCATGGGCTTACATAACTCCTCTTCCATGTATTATGATAGGTCAAAACTTAGGGACAATTCCTTAGGTTCCCCAATTATATTCAATCATGTAGTTGTATTAATGCGGCACAATCAGTATTATCTTTTCCTAAGCACAATTAAATTCAACCATGTGAATTATTGACTAATGCAACCACATGGTTTAATTTAATTTGAGAACTCAAGATACAACACATAAGGAACTGTAACCAAGTTTTACCCATTATGATAATTTTTTATTTTTTATTATTAGTAAAAAAAAATCTACTTTTTCCCCATCCATCTTAGCAGATCTGTTAGTTACACCTTTTTTAAGATTAGAGGAGTTCTATGTGAGTAATCACTAAGAGGTTTCATTTATGAGAATATGGTGAGGCAAGAGTGTGTTAGAGGAAGTAAAACTAGAAAAATATATATCCCTTTTTTTTCACTAAAAAATTTAAGTTAGTCAACTCTGCTCTTGGGCATGAGCATAAATTGCTTAGCCTTTAGGAGTGAATGCCCCTAGATTACCCAGCTACTGGTTCTTGCGAGTGAAATCAGTTTCCTGTAGGTTTTATTTGCTAAAGGCAAGTCCAACGGGCTTTTCGTTAAATAGGTTCCCTAAGTTATCAAAATAAATGGATGAATAAGTTGGTCAATCACAAATATGAAACCCATGCACAAGGTCATAAAACAGAAACGATTCCTTATTTATGCCCACAATTGCTATGCTGTGTATTTTACAAATTTCCAATAATTTACAATCTTTTTTCAAATACAAACCTGTTATGTCTAACATATTTTATTATTTGTTACTAGGTATAATGCAATGATTTTTGAAGCACTTTCCACCTTGAACGAGCCAAATGGATTGGACACTAGCAAAATTGTTAGCTTTATTGAGGTGTGATTCATTTGCTTTCATGCATGTCATTATTAGTTAATACCATGGAGGAATTTATTTATTTGGTTTACAAAGAAATAACTTAAGATTCTGTTGATGTCCAAAAATTATGCAGGCTTATTACAAAAGAAAATAATTTTTTATGGAGGACCGCACATGCACCATTAACTTTTGAATTTTAGCTTAGATTTATTATTATATGTTACTGATTTTTTTCACCTGCTTCTGTATCATACTTCTGTTATTGTTACTCCGGTTATCATGTTTAATAGAAATTATCGCCGTCTTATTTCATAAATAATTATTGCAGCAAAGGCATGAGGTTCCACAAAATTTTAGGAGGCTATTGAGTACAAAGTTGAGAAGGCTGGTTACACAAGACAAGCTCGAAAAGGTGGTTTAATGCTTTTCATTGCAGATTAATCTCTAATTATTTCACATCATGAATGACTCTTTCCCCAATTGCTTAATTCATTCGTCCAAGCCTTGCAATTTCAAGCATTATGCTCAAATGTATATATAAATTTAGAGTCGCTATTTGGTCATTAACACTGCAGTCTTTAATTTACTTCTTATTCTATAAATACGGATCTCTTGCAAGATCAAGCTAGACATTTGCTTCAGTGCCCAGCTGCCTAGGCTTTAGTTTCTTGCATTTTTTAGTTACCTCATTATGAATGATAATTATTATCTGAAGGTTAGAGAGGAAATCTAAGAAGATATGTTTCATCCATTATTTCCTAGTCATTCCAGTTCCTTCTGGATCTTGGGAACTAAGAGCTAGATGTTGCAGTGTGAGGCTTGTAATGTGCCATTAAGGCTTGTCTAGTCTCTGCAATAGATAAGCAGAGGAATCAATGTTTGAGAAACTCCCAACAGTGTCAGTTCTTCCAAACCTGGACGTTGTTTCAGGTGTGTGCACCAGAAGCAGGTCAGACACCTACGCTCCCTTGGTACTCTGATGGGAGTAACAAAAGAAAATGGTTGATAATGCTTACGTAAAGTAGCCATGTATTAGGAATTTCTTTGTTTTCTCTAGATTTTGTCGTAGAATATAGGATAAGAAACTTATACACAAAATTAGTTGAATATAATTTCTGGGATGTTCATTTGCAATCATTAAATCTCATTTTTTGTGAGCCTAGTGATCTTGCTTTTCTGAACTTTACTTACTAAAGAAGGAAAGAAATGTTTCACAACTGGATGTATAATCACTACATATGGTGAGAAGTTTGCCTTCTTCCCCTCTTCCCCCTCGGTTTCCCTGCTCTACTGTCTGGTGTTACATATATTGAATTACTAGCATGTCCTAATGATAAGAAACTTATACACAAAATTAGTTGAATATACTTTCTGGGATGTTCATTTGCAATCATTAAATCTCATTTTTTGTGAGCCTAGTGATCTTGCTTTTCTGAACTTACTAAAGGAGAGAAATGTTTCACAATTGGATGTATAATCACTACATATGGTGAGAAGGTTGCCTTCTTCCCCTCTTCCCCTTCGGTTTCCCTGCTCCACTGTCTGGTGTTACATATATTGAATTACTAGCATGTCCTAATGAAAAGAAATAAATTCTTGTGAACTATGCAACTGAATGCGGAGGCCTACCCACTTTTCCTTTTACCCAAACAAATTTTTGTAGCACTTGAAAGGGAAAACATAAGCAGAGTTACTCAAGGGTACCCTATCCTAAACTGGTTAATATAGGCTGAGGTGGAATATAAACTGAAGTTATTTTATTGTCAAAATGCAGGTCCAAAACTGCTACAAGATGAAAACTGATGTGTCATCTGGGACAAAGACGCCTTTACCTACCCCTACCCCAAAACAAGACATCCAGCCTAGGCCGTTGCAGAGCATTGGTTATTTGACCATAGGTGATACAGTAGAAGCAGCAGCAGAGGCTGCTGCCTGCAAGATTGCTGACGCAGAAAATAAATCATTTGTGGCAGCTGAAGCAGTTAAGGAGGCAGAGAGGGTTTCAAAGATGGCTGAAGACACGGATTCCTTCTTACAGCTAGCTAAAGAGATTTTTGAGAAATGTAATAATCCAAAGTCCAGATTCTCACTTATTATGCCATTAATTTCTCACTTACTCTAACTTTATATTTTTATATCCTTGACAGGTTCACGAGGTGAGATCGTGCTTATGGCATGAGATATGGATTTATCATATACCAAACTGGAGGAATGATACCAATGATAGAATTTGTAAATTTAGATTCCTTTGATTTTCACATTTTCTTTGGGTGCGGTCAAATAGAGTTTGTTTTATTGTTGGTTGTGCTAAGAATGATACTGCATCCCTTCATAGTAGACCAGGTGATGAGAGAATTGATATGCAAGCTACCTGTCTATCAGTCATCACAGGTTTGGATTCTGTAAATTTGTCATTTCTGTCAATGGTAAGGCAGTAATATATGAACAATGGAATGGAAATGATTGAATTATCTTTATTTTATTTTCTTTAAAAAATTTCAAGCCTGATGGACAGTGTAGACGGAGACTTCGCATTTCTGTTTAATATGTGCCTAAGTATTTGTGGTCCAAAAGGGAGAAAATCTACTATTGTTCAACAAATGCATTTTCATTTTAGTTCCGATCAATCTAAAATGTAATTCCACAAGTTTTAAAATGCGAACCAAACTCAGTGTTGCCACTAGTTCCGCCTTACAGGATTTGGGATATTGAGGGATCACCTGAGCATTGTCAACATCAGCCAACCACTGATTAACTCTATTCAAGTATGTTATAAACTGTGGGGAAAACTGAATAAAAGCAGGCATGGAACGGAAGCATGATTACTCTCCTAGACTCTGTACTTTCGAAGACTATACCTTAACTGTCTTTAGCTGCTTGGCCATGAAACGAGTAATTTACATTGCATGGACTGAACCATTTTATAGACAATCTCTCCAACTAACAGTAAATATAGATCTCTAGGCAGCTTGCGTTTCAATAATGGAAGGTGAAGTTCAAGGTTTTCTTGTAACACAGTGCCAATAGGCAGTGGCGAATTTTCTTCTTGTTGCTGTGCAAGCGTAGTATTTGGTGATTAAACCAGGGCCTCCAACAAGAGCAAAATAGGATTTAGATACACACTTGAACCGCATCAAAGATTATTTTACACGCAGCCTTTCAAAGCTTTCCACCATCACATCTTCGGTCAGGTTGCTGCTAAACCAAAACATCTATCTGCCACAGCTTGCCTTGCCACAACCGTAAAGAGTTTGCTAAGCTTTAAAGCTTGGTTGGTCAGTTCAGTTCCGAGGACCTCGATCAAATCAATGTAGTAGTACACGACTAGACTAGGGACAATTTGGTTCAACTATCCTCACTCTTTCCGGCTGCGACTTTATCCTAATTCATGTATAAGAGTAAGACTAGATGTATCCTTATCATTATTTGGATACGTATACATCTAGTTAGATGCTCAAAAAGCTCTTAACTCCCATGTTAAAAAAAAAAAAAATGTTAAGCAATAATTATTTTTTGTAATCTTTTTCTTCTCTTACCCCTTTAAAGGACAACAACCCCTTTCGTGGAGATATCAAAAGTAAAATAGTTAAAGTCTAAAAGTTTGAGTGTCTTTCTTTACAAAACCTCTTTCCCATACATCTATGATCTGTCTAGCCATATCATTCTTGAGTTTACAAAGAAGACTGGAAGAAGTTAGCTACTGTCCACGTGAGATTCCGTAAACAAGTTTGTCTAACCCTCATATTTGTACTATTTATAAAGAATATTTCTAAAGTCATCATGACTCTCCCAAGTAAAGGATCAAGTAAAGTCCACTGGCTTAGAAGTTCAAAGCAAAATGAATGGGACCTCCAACGGTACTTATAGGTATCTTAGCGTTCTGATTCTTTGATTTTAGAGCAAATTAAGAATCCGGACTTTGCTTACAAGCTTGTTCGCGGCCACAGTAAGCGCCACTGTGTTCAATAGACATAGGCAAAAAAGCACAAAACCTAAGTTATAATTACTCAGTTAAAATACCAAAATCAGACAATGTCATTTCCACACATACAAAAAGGAATGTAGAGATATTAACTAACTTAATAAGCAAGGTCTTATTTACATTAACTTCAGGTCGAGTGGAATTCTTTGTTTTCTCGGGTGATATACAACATTTACCATACTGCAACCAGATTTCTTTAACAAATTAGCATCAATTAAAGCACATATCATAAAATGTCATTTCGAAGGAACCGGAAAATTAACAGCCTCTCCTCCCTCACAAGTCACAACATCCCTACCCTAAATTTTGGCACACATTTTTCCTAAAAAATTGATTGAATTTCAAACCGCATAAATTAGAAACAACAGGAGCTAATAATGTGCTTCTTCAGTCCTGACGAGTCGAAGATAAAATAGAAACCAATTCTACTCCAACACCTAAGATGCGGAAGTTATTTTGACATGGATCAACCCAAATATCATTTTCTCTGGTGGCAGACACAGAAGATATATGTATTTGATCACCGGAACTAAATTAATTAAAAGTGGGGCTAGAAATTTTGTGAATTTATATATATATATATATATAATATGAGATAGATGTTAAAGGCGAGTTATAAGAACACATTTGAAATGAGGATCAAAAGGAACTAAGCCAGAGACAAAAAGAAACAGCACATGCGGCAGTATGAAAAGACTGTTAATGGTAGCATAAGACAGAAATAACTCAAAAGCAATCAGCTTGACTCAAAATGTGGACCATGGGTTCACACTGCCAGCTGCATGAATGAACTGCAGACACATGTAGAGGAAAGTGGTGAATAAGATTGAAATTTAAAAAGCACGGGGAGAGATGGAATGAGAAAAAAATGAAATATCTCAACAATATTCAGTCCAGAGACCTCTTTTTTCTTTCAAATAAATATATCAAGAACAATAAGCATTGCCAACAACGTTGTCTTGTTACCAAAGCATATTAGACATTGGATATCATTGCATCCGTTCTCTCGCATGCGCAGCAAATTCTCATCTTTGTTGATGCAGAGGAAGAAAACGAATGAGGCCAGCAAACTAAACCAATAACCAAAACTGAAACATATGAAACTACAAAAGCACAAGACCAAGTTCAGATGGCTTCAATATACGCCTAATCCTGTAGTTATAAAGATAGTAGTGAAGTTGCCCATCTCCCGGTCCAAATTTCAGTTCTTTCAGGAAAGACTCATTCTGCATGACGTCCAATGCATTGAAAACATCATAATCCTTTTGTTTTGCTACAATAAGAGCATCATTCATCAATTGAAGCAACGGAGTCTTTGTGGAGACATTATAGTAAGAATATGCTGCTTTCAAAGTCGAGTAAGTCCGATTGCCAAGGATAGACGAAGGAAGCGTGTAGAAGCTGCAGAAATCAGTGATCTCATGAGTCTCGGGGCTCTCAACCAAGTAACTATCCACCACATTCTCGCTTGGAAGAAGCCAATGCTCCACATCATCTTCGTCAAAATCAGGTGCAACCACAAACTGGCTCAAGTAGTTCCTAAGCAACCGAGTAACAGCAGGAACATCTCTAAGTTCCATTTTCCTAAATCCAGGGGTCACTGGTGAATCTGGTAACTTGTAAAGTTTTATGGTTCGGCTCATTGTCATCCTTGCGCCAAGCCTTGAAAACCCAACATCAATGAGCTTCTTTGGGTTCAAAGACCTATGCCAATATTGGCAAGTTGTAATTGGCGTTGGAAGAACAACTCCAGCTGTGTAAGCTGCTTGCCAAATATTCTCCAAGTGAACTCTCCTAGTGACTTCCTTGATCATAACAGGTGCAAGCCTCTTCGATCTAAGCTTCTTATGAACACACAAGAAATTAATCTCAGCCATTCTCACAACCTCATCACGAACCCGAATTCTGGCAGGGACACCAGTAATAAAAGCAACCAGTTTCTTCGAAGATTTGGCACGAACACCAATATGCCAGCTCCTGAAATAACTAGGAGGACGCAGTGCCCACCTAAGAAATTCTTTGGAGTAATTGAATCTAAACATGTTCTCATCATCCTCAACATAATTATTCTTCAACAAATTGTAAACCTCAAGGCAAGTCTCCTCAGAGTCCATGTCACACGTGGTCCATTCATAAGGAGTTGGGAGATTATAAGGTTCTTGTTTGACTTCAGATAATGGCGTTGGGGGCTCAATCGGGCCCTCAGGCAAACTCGAGTCGCCAACCTCCTTGAATTGTCCAACAGGCTGTGTTTCCCAAAACTTGTGCTTCTTGAGGGACATTGAGTCTTGGAATTTTCTTTCTATAGTTTCCAATAAGCTATCATCCTTGGCAAGTGGGTTTGCATCAGAATCATTATCTGGGTTCTCTTTAGGAGGCCCACTAGAAGATTTGTTATCACCCATCTCAACAATTCTTTCAATAACAATTATATACCCAGAAATGTGATTAATAACCAAACCCCTAACAATGAAGAAAACAAACCGAATTATGATCTGAAACTAAATCAGCAACAATCAAATATATAAAACCCAATAAACATGTTAAAAAATTAAATAAATAAATAAATAAACCAAACAATAGTATTTCCTAATGTAAAAACAACATTAACTTAAAACCCAGATAATGTTTTGTTTAATTTTCATTTTTCTTATTGCTCTAGACAACCTAAGACACCAAAAATTTCATTTCCCATGAATAATAGAAAACGTAATAGATCTATGAAAGAAAACACGATAACTTGCAAGATACTACATAACATACAAGTTTCACTGGCGAGGTTGCTGGAGCTTTAAAGCGACGAAGATCTTGAAAACAACGTTGTGGTTTTCAAATTCCTTTGGTTTCTTCGGAGGAGACGAAATGGGAATTGTTAGGGTTTTTTGGTGGAGGCGGCTGTGGAGATACCGATAGCTTTGGAAAACACGACGGGAGTACTGTGGTTTTGGGTTTGGGTTTTCATGTGCGTCGCTCTGCTTTCTATTTTCTTTATTCAAGGGAATATCACTGACATCCTTGGGGTTTTCAGTATTATCGAACGTGTCGACTGTCTTCTGAAATTTGCGAAGTAACATAATAGCTACAACGTTGTTTTAAGGCGAAAAGCACATTTTAGTCCCTACATTTTTAGGCGATTTTTATTTTAGTCTCTAAATTTTATTTTTACCGTTTTTAGTTCCTATCCTGAAAAACGCTTCTGTTTTGGTCCCTGCCGTTACATCAGAGACGAAAAATACACTCGTGGCAAACGGCAGAATTAAAAAATATTTAAAATATTTTATTTTATTTTAAAATAAAATAAAATTTTAATTATCAATAATTTTAAAATAAAAATTTTAAAAATTTTAATTAAAAATATTTGTTCTTCATGTTCATGTTCTTCCCCATAAACATGATTGTCCAAAAATTCAAGATTTTCTTCTCTTTTATTTCATTTTCTTAGCATCCAAACAAACAAAAACATATTCAAAACCATCATCAAACCCAGATACTCTAACACAATCAACTAACAACGATCCAAAAAAAAAAAAAAAAAGAAAAAAAAAGAAGAACAACTGACAACGCCATCAGCCAAATGCATATCAATATTGCTCAATGAAAAAAAAAAATTAGCTTCCAAAATCCACACCATAAACCCCCAAATCACTTCACAGTAAACCATGAACAAAAAAAATTCCAGAAACTCAATTCATTTGAATGACACAAGCCTCCTTCTATATCACCCACCCACCAAACTCAAAAACCGACTCTCTCTCCTCTCTTCCCAACTGAAAAAATTGAAATGATTTCATATCTCTACACCAAACAGGAAATAGAAGAATCATCTATCAAAATGAAACACTAAAACCATCTCAATCTCGTTTCCTTCAAAAACCCCCACCCAATTCCTTTCATTTTCACTTAGATCCAAACCCAAACCCTACACGGATCCGAATCGATCAAAAACCCCTATACGGATCCAAACCCAAACCTGCTAACGGATCCGATGCTGACGCCGACTCCATCGCCTCTCTCGACGACGATCCTCTCATCGCCTTGAGCGGCTAGCTCATCGTAGGAGTGGAAAGCCGGTACCACGTTGTGTACTGTCTCGTGAACTCGATCTACGTGCTCGGAATCACCACCGCCGATCAGGACGACGATAAGTCCTTCGTCAACGTCTTCACCGATGTCTGTCTCAACGTCTTCACCGATGTCCTCATTTCACTAACTCTAGGTCGATAGTAATAGGTGGGACTGCTTAAGTGTTTTAGGTTTTGTTAGTTGATTATGTTAGAGTATTTGGGTTTGATGATGGTTTTTAATATGCTTTTGCTTATTTGGATGCTAAGAAAATGAAATGAAAGAGAAGAAAATCTTGAATTTCTGGGCAATCATGTTTCTGAGGAAGAACATGAACATGAAGAACAAATATTTTTAACTAAAATTTTTAATATTTTTATTTTAAAATTATTGATAACTAAAATTTTATTTTATTTTAAAATAAAATAAAATATTTTAAATAATTTTTAATTCTGCCGTTTGCCACGTGTGCATTTTCCGTCTCTGATGTAACGGCAGGGACCAAAACGGAAGCGTTTTTCAGGATAGGGACTAAAAGCGGTAAAAATAAAATTTAGGGACTAAAATAGAAATCGCCTAAAAATGTAGGGACTAAAATGTGCTTTTCGCCTTGTTTTAATTGTTGTGAGAATATGTGTGACTTTTTACTAAAAAAAAGAAAAAAAAATATATGTGACTGAAAAATGAAAAAATATACAATGTTTTAGTAATATCAAAATAGATGTTAAGTTGGTATTACCGAAATATAATATATTTTCTTATAAAAAAGAGAGTATTTGGTATATGTGTTTGAAAATATGTATTTTGTTATTTGAAAACATATGTGGATATATGTGAGTGAAAAAGTGTGTAATATTATTTAAAAACTGAAAATATGTGTTTAAACAAGTCTACCAAACAGCTAAAAAATATTGTAGAAATACGTGTTGTGTTGTTTAAATAATAGTTTTTGTTATTTAAACAACACAACCAAACATCCCCTAAATCCTCTATTTTATTTATTTATTTATTTTTTTTTTTCTAGGAGAAAAAAATTAAACCTCTAACTTTGTCATCATTTCAATTAAGTCTTTGAATTGTTATATTTATTTCGGCTAAATTACATATTTGGTCTATATTTTTTACACATAATTTCAATTTGGTCTATAACTTTTTAATTGTGTCAATTTGGTTTATAATCTTTCAATATCATGTTAGTTTTGTCCTTATTGTTATCTCTTGAATAGATATTGCTGACATGACAAATGACCAAAAAATAAAAAATTAGTTTCCTTGGAAATTAATTTTTTATTTTGGTCGTTAGTCACTTAAATAGTTTGCATTTAAAAGATAACGGCTGAGACTAAATTAACACAACACTGAAAGATTAGGGATTAAATTGACACAACTGAAAGGTTATAAATCAAATTGAAATATTGTGTAAAAAATAAAGATCAGATAAATAATTTACTCATTTATCTATTTTTGTTAATTCAACCCTTTTAATATATTTTACATGGAAATGCTAATTAGTTTTTAGTTAGAATAATACTAGACATATGATAATATTATAAGGACAAAGTTTAGTTACAAAATTGGTTATAACTTTAGGCTACAAACTCACTTAATAAAATAAATATTACTGCATATTTTGAAAATCTAACCATTGAATTACATGTTCTTTACGCTCTTAATGTACATGTCAATTTTTGTGTTAATATGATATCATTTACTATAAAATCTATAATCTTATATTTTATGCATAATTTTATATTACAAAAACTTGCAATTTAAAAATTTATTGATAACATATCTATTGATTTTTCATTTTCTTTCATTTTGCAAACATGGAGGATATAAGAAGAAGATGCAATTCAATGGTGGATTTGTCAAAATTCACCTTCAATAAAAAGATATTGAGTGAGTTTGTAACCTAAAACTACAATCAATTTTGTAGCCAAACTTTGTCTTTATTATAATGAGGCAACAATTATGATTTTAATTTGATTTATAAGTGATGGAAAAACCAATTATAATATTTAACATTTTCAACCCATGAAAGCTTTCAAAAGTAGATCTCGCAACAAAATGGAAGATTATAGGCTAGTGTTTGGCATGACACATAAGATTATAGGCTCTTGTGTTTGCCATGACACACAAATTATGGAAGATTAGAAATGGCACATAGAAATGACAAACAAATGAGTTTACCAAAAAAAAAAAACAAATGATGGTATATTTTTATCATGATGGAATACTAGAAGCTTCTATAATGGTATATTTCTGGTATATATTTCTAATAAATGTGTTTATCATGGTATATTTTTCATTTCTGTGTCATGGCAGATGGAAGATTTCGCAACGAAATGGAAGTTTTAAGGCTTTCAAAATTGCTGTAACTACCGTAATTTAGAGCAAACAACCCATAGGCGTAGTTACTGTCTCACAACCTATCTCTTTTTTTTTTTTTTTTTTGATGGGATCTCACAACCTATCTTAATTAAAGTCAAGATTGCCACCTAAAAAGAAAAATTATTCCTCAAGCGACTTACTTTTGCTTTCACTGTGGTGCTACAAAGACACATTTGTCTAAATTGTTTCAAGTTAGAAATCTAAGAATCCAGTTTCTTAGCCTAGACAAGAGATCACGTTTCATCTTGAGCTTGTTGACCCTTTGAAGCAAAGGTTGGCATTTGCCTCACCTCCAAAAGAATTTTATTTCCTTTCTCTTGGACATCTCGCATATGCTATAAGTGTAAAGCCACCCAACCTACAAAGCCCAAAACTAGTGTTGTGTGAGTGAGGAAGGATTCTCGAAGTTGAGTGTCATTATGCATGTCCATTTCTTTGATAATTCCTATCTCTTGTTGGACATAACCTCATTGACTCTCCATTTTGTATACTTCATATGGTATAATCATCCTAAGAGTATGTGTACATTATTGTACGCTTCATGTTTTCCATTTGCTCTTACATTACATAATGTGTATTTTTGTTTGTATTAAAATTATAGAAATAACAAAAAATAAAATTGAAAATGCAAAAAAGGAGAAGAAGCCTTTTTTTGGCCATATTACACTGAAGTCATAGCTAATGTACATGTAGTAGTTTGGACTTGCACTAGTATGCTCTAGTTATTTGATCTAAGTTTAGTTCCATGTGTGAGTGTTTGGAATGTAATTAGGAGTGTGATTGGCGTGTAAGTGATCAAATTCAAAAACCATACACCGTAAATTCTAAATAATAAGCTTACAGATTCTCTTGCTGGCTGTTGTACCATGCTCTCATACTTGATTGAAAAAGTTGATGTTCATGTATTATTTAAAGGGTGAACATTGCTTGTAAAACTAGGGCATACACGTGTTGGTAGAAGCAAATGATCATGGATGTGCAAAACTGATCATCAATCAATAGTATATAACGTTTTTTTGTTAGGATTAAACACTTATCCACTACACCAAAAGCTATAGTTAATGGTAAAGGCGTAACTTTATTCCCTTAAAAGATGGCAGAACCAACAAGTCAATTGAGACTTGGCTTAACTCAGCCTCTATCTTGGTTGAATGCTATACTTGGCTCACTAAGCCTTTGCCCAATAGTCTCCCCCCTAATGTAATGCAAACACTAATGTTATGCACACAATTTTTTTTTTCACAAACAAGTTTCACAATTGTTAAAGTAGTTGATTGTGAATGGTAGACACAACTGACACTCATAGATCCATCACTTATAGTCAATCATTTCGTGAACAACTGTGAATGTTATTGTGAAAAAAGTTATATCTGTAGCATTATTGAGTGCTTAAAGTCTAAAAATTTTAAAGTTTCAACTAACATTTCTCTCTCATCTCATGAAGTCTTTGTATAAACTCAAAATTTAGCTACTTAAAAATAATAGTGGAAGAAGGGTTGTATTCTACATAGTTTTTTAAAGGCATTCAAAGAAGTGAGATATGTTTACAACTTTACAGTTATATTGCTATATTCTTTAACGTTTTCAAATTGATTTATTATTTTCATTATATTTTGAGGATTCAAATTATATGTTTAAACTTTATATATTTAAATTATTCTCTAAATTTGATTGTTCTTGACTATGAATTGTGCTTGATTTCTTAATTTTTATGATATGAAATATGTATCATGGATAAATTTTTTATTATATATTTTGCTATTAAAATTAATTAATATTTTAAATTAATTTTACTTTCAATTTAGTCTTTTGATCTTGCCCTTCCTGTGTTAAAATCTTGGCATTGCCATTACTGTAGTTAAGGGAAATACGTATAAGGATCTCTTTGGAGTATAATGTTACAATATAAGTTGACAACTTGACATTTATGGTCACATATTTCACCTTTCTCTCACAAATTTTTTTACTCATTTTTTTTTTGCTGAATATATATATATTTTTTTACTTTTAAGCTTGCTCATTAAATTATCACATATTAAACACAAGTGATGTGTGATAATAAATGCATCTCTTTTCCTTTTTTATTACCAAAAAAAAAAAAAAACTCACTATAGAAAGATTAATTTTATTCAAGCTAATTAATTTTCAGTAAAAATTTTAGCATAAGCATAATTTCCTAGACATTTCCACCCCCCCACCCCCCCCCCCCCCCCCCCCCCCCCCCCCTCAAAAAAAGAAAAAAAAAGAAAAGAAAAAGAAACGTTTTATTTGATTGTTCCGCTCAAGCTGAAGGATCCGTTACATTTCTGTCAGCACAAAATACAAAAGAAGTGAACCAGCAGTGTCGAAGTCCAACCAGTAACTACTAACTAGTACTACGAAACCACAATGTGCGGAGACGCGAGGAACTGGGACGAAGATGCATACAGAGAAAGCATACTGAAGGAGAGGGAGATTCAAACTCGAACTGTTTTCAGGACCGTTTGGGCACCCGCTCAAAACCCTAACCCTAACCCTAACCCGGAAACCATTGTCGCCGCCTCCAGTGATGGATCGATCGCCTCCTACTCCATCTCCTCCTGCATCTCCAAGCTCGTGAGCTCCCTTTATTTATTTTTTGTGTCTCCTCATTTCTCTCGCCTCCAGTCAAATTTTGCATTGAATTTAATTGACATTTTATTTTCCTTTTTTCCCTCTCTGACTTTGTTTGTTTTGACCGAAAACGTTTTCTGGAAAATGATTCTATTTCTGCATGCAACTCTGAAAATTAGTAAGAACACATTTGTTGTTGTTTGGTCTGCACAAAAAATTATTAATATTTCTTGATATTCCAAATAATTATGTGTAAATAGACCTTAAATAAGTAAGTTTTTTTTTTTGGTTATTTTCTAGATGCAATTCTGAAAATAAGTACGAAAACTTTTTGTTGTTGTTTGGTCTGCACGAAAAATTATTAATATTTCTTGATATTTCAAGTAATTATATGTAAATAGACCTTAACTAAGTTTTTTTTTTTTTTTTGTGTGATTGTTTACTGTTAGAATATTGGTTAAATGATCAAGTTCACAATTTTCTAATAGTTTAAGCTTTTGGGACAAGTGGTAATTAATGATGTATTTAAACAAGTGGTCCTAAGTTGAACCCCTTGATGGAGTCTCCCATGTGATGCAGATGTGGTGCTTGAAATATGTTATTTAAGCCACAATTGGCTCTTGGGAGAATTTGTCAATTAGGATTTGAATAAGACCATTAACCTTTGTTTTTTTTTTTTTGGCGGCTGTAGTGTTATTAAATCATTTTCAAGTCTTGGTTTTCTACTAATTCAAATAATTTATCTATTTTGTCTGTTTGTTGTTGTTGTTTTATTGCAGCAAAGTTTTAGGAATACAAAGGCACAACAGTAAGTATGCATTGCTAATTTATTGTTGGTTAAAATTTTAAATCTCAGGTTGATTCTGGCTGACTAGGTGCATTTGCTTTTTACATGTGGAATTTGTGTAGCTTGTTGGTGGCTGAACCCAATTGCTTTGTTCAAGGGCATGATGGACCTGCTTATGATATCAAATTCTATGGTGATGGTGAAGATGCCTTGTTACTAAGGTTTGGTTTAGTTCTAATCTCTCTCTCTCTCTCTCTCTCTCTCTCTCTCTCTACATGCACACACACACATAACATGGCACACATTGAGTGAAATACTTTTCTTTTGTTAAAATTTGTATTATCTTAACTAAAAATATTTGGACATTTTCAAGATTGATTGGCTGTGTAGAATGTGACCACTTCATTGTTTCAAACAGTATCAACGATGACTTTTGCATCTTATATAATTTTTTTTGTGGTTATCAAAATATATTGGTAATTACATGGAGTACAAATTGTTTTATCAATCTATGTTGAATTACCTTGTTACTGGCTGTACCATCATTTTGCTTTCCTTTTTATTGGGATAAAAAACAATAGCATCATTTTGTTTTCTTGAGATGTGCATCAGAGTGGCATAGCTAACTTGTTTGAACCCCACTTCCCCCAGCCCCCTCCCCCACTATTTACATATCTCAAAAAAAAAAAAAAAATGCATGAGTATTATTATCTATTTGTATCTAATATATTTCAGATGTGAGATTATAGATCTTGTACTAAAAATGTAATCAATTAAGAGATAGAATAGATATGGATATAAAGAACCCAAGAAATCACTAAATTGTTGGAGGGCTTACAAACAAGCATGCTCCTTCTATGCAAAGTTCCTTAGCAAGTTCACACCACTAGCCTAATCCAGCCAAGCTCAAGCTTGGGTGGAGATTAGTTAAGGCAATGTTCCTTAGCAAGTTCACACAACTAGCCTAATCAAGCCAAGCTCAATATTGAGGGTAATAGTCCACTATTTAAACATTTTTGCTTGAAAACATCAATATCAATTCACTTCATATGAGGTAGGTGTCTCACCGCTGAAGCAACATTGTTTCTCTATAAATTACCCGTAAAACACACATGAAGAAAAAAAAAAAAGTAATAGAAAAGTGAGGTAGCAAGGTTGAATAGAACATACAAAAGCTTTGAGAATCTAATCAGCAGTTATTGGAGATCAAATACTTATATACGCATGTTGGCCAAGGCTATCAAACAATCCCATTGTGTTTAAGCTCAAGATCACCTAGACCTTCCAAAGACAAGGTGAACAAGAGCTTGGATGGAGTTCAAACTTGATAAAAGCTTAACCAATGTGAAATTAAAGAGTTCAATGCTCAATTCAGCTATTTTACTCCTAAATTCAAAGAATAAGCTAAAATGAAGCAACTATACGTTGTCATGAATTTTTTCTTAATTCCAGCCAAGGAATACATTTTTTTATGAATTATTCCTCACAGCTCAATTTATGATGCACCAGCTAGGGAATAAATAATAAAGAAAGAAACAAGTATAGAATACAAGAACATCAAAGACAAGTTGTTTGACCAAAAATCTTAAAGCAAACCATAAGAAGAGCAATGCTAAAAAATTTCTACTAACAAAAGGATGCCATTATCATTGGGCAATCACTTGAACCCTAGTAATATAATACTCATGCATAGAGCATGCATCTAATAATTGTTGCATGTTGGCTGATCTAAATGAAAATAAATCGTTGTTATGGTGTTAAAATATCTGATTATATAAGTATTTTCATGTAGTTGTGGTGATGATGGTCGGATTCGAGGATGGAGGTGGAAGGATTTTACAAATTCAGATGTGCCCATTCCATTGCAAGGTAATATACTGAATTATGTTATTGGTTTTTAGAAATAACATGTCATGTAGTAAAGCATGAAGTTGGTATTGTGCCTATTAGCACGTGTAACTACTATGCTGTCATTTCTAGTAGTTTTACTCAATGCACCTGGAAAATAGATTGATAAAATAATGTCTTTTATTTTTATTTTTTTATATATAAATAAAACTTTTATTGAAAGAGGAAAAGAGACGGGCACAAAGGTTGTGTATAATCCCGTTTCAAAGAATACAAATCACAAAGAGAGAAATTGAAAAATCAACAACTTGACATTGAAGGATTGCTGCCCTAGGGATACATCCAATTATAAATTGTACAAGGATCGCAAAATGTGCTCTTTGATTGCAAAGGTAGGATTGAAGATGCACGGGTAAGAATATGGGGATACAACATTTCTTGAAAAACCTACGGTACAATACATTGAAAATATGTGTATTAGTTACTTATTAAATATATTTATTTATATATTGTTAAGCATTTATTTTCATATATTGTTAAGCATATATCAATTTAAGAGCAATAATGGATATTAAAGTGAATCCATGGTCATTAAATGATGTTTAGAATACAAATCAAGATCCAAAAGAGTAAATAAAAGATAACTAGATAAGTGTTCAACATTGAAACCAATATATAAACATATATATATATATATATATAAATTCTTACAATTTTATCTCTCACTATTGAGGGTTGGGTTGCAACAGTATCCAAGCCATATCACGGGCATATTTTGGACGTATTGACATTTAAAATAAAAAAAAAAAAAAAAATTACTGATACGTATCTTAGAGGTATCCAGTATGATACGTATAGGATACGGGTACATGAACAAAAATGGAGTATCCATGCGTCTTGGGATAGGATGTTCAACTCCATCAAATATCCTTTTGTTTCTTTCATATCACAAATTCCACATGATGCAAAGAGGCATTGCTTGCTACACATTAGCTACTCAGTGTCAATGGAATCCTCCTTGTGGCAACACTCCAAAAGATCAAGCACAGATTTGGCCATCACCTAGACTAACCCAAATAATGCAAATACAGATGACCATATGTCTTTAGCAAAAGAACCATAAAATAGCAGGTGAAAAATAAATTCCCTGCTTATACGTACAACACCAATCAACTATCAACAAATGCCTTTTTCAAAGGTTGTCAATTGTCACAATTTTCACTAAGATGCAGCTCACAGAAAAAAATGGAACATTTCGTGGGACTTTGGTCATCCGTTTATTCTTCCAAGGGAAGGGAAAACTTGTGGAACCCCCAAGGTACTATACAGCAATTGAACCTCAAACATGCCTTTTCTGTTTGGCGTCTACAGGCTTGGTCTTCACCTGTTGGCAAAGGCAAATTATCGTATAGCAACTAAAAAAAGAAGCAATTGGTTCTTGTATTTGATGTCCACAAAGTTATGCTTTGTTAAAATAATTCAATCAAATTTTACATGTTTAGAATCAATTTTATAATAGAGCTAAACATGGTTCAAATATATAATTTTTTTGCAAAATAAAATTTTAACATTATGTATATATTTTTAAATTTTATTTTCACTAGGAAATAATTATGGAATCAATTATTTTAAAATTTTAATTATTTCCATAAAATCAAAAATGTATAAATTTCTCTTTATATTTGTACAATTTTTTTTTTTAATTTAATTTAGAATAGTTAGGCACTATTTGTATGAAAACCAGTGCTTAGGAACTTGGTCTAAATTATTAGAATTTTAAGTCCAAAGTCCAAACATTTAACAAAAAATAGAAAGGTCATAAACTTCAGTCCCTCTATAAGTGTCAAATTATTTAATAAGTTTTTCAAAGAATTTGAAGCCATTTTTTCCCCTCAGGGCCAGTGCATTTCATTTATGGACAGGTATCTAAAGCAGGGGCTTTAATTTTGGTCCCAATAGAACTAGAGTAAACTTTCAACCTATCTATTTGAATGGGTTGTAAAAATTAATAATTTGTTAGGTTGCTTCAAGTCCGTATATGCTTCTTGGAAGATATTTTAAAACTGCGACGATATGCAAATACTGTAATGCATTTTGTCCACTTTGGTTACATAGCTTAGAATATGATTCACATTAACTCCCATAAGCGCTGTTTCATCTTTAGAGTTTCATTTTTACTGTGCTTGCATTTTTCTTAAAATAATTTTTTGCTTCCTAGTTATGTGACATGCTTGATTTTTGCTTCAAGTGTTCTTATTCACTAATTTAGATATATTGCTTTTGTTTAACTAAAGGAATATGGTTTATGGATATGATTTATTCTCTCTCTCAGCAGGGAAGCAAATGAAGCCAGTACTTGACCTGGTGAATCCCCAACATAAGTATGTAACTTTGTCTATGTCAATTTTATCCCTTATACCGTATTTCTTCCTTTTGTTTTCTCTTTCCGAACTGCCTACCTATTTTTCATTTCATGTGTTACTGTTAACTTCTAGAGGTCCTTGGGGTGCTCTTTCTCCAGTTCCTGAAAATAATGCCATTGCTGTTAACATACAGGTTTGTGACCTCTTCTGTTCTTGTGTTATATATAACCTTTCCCATAGAATATATATCTATCTATGAAGGAGTTTGTGTTTATATAGTATCTTCTGCTGTAGGGGGGATCCATAGCCAACCCCAAAAATTTTGGGACTAAAGTTTTGTTGTTGTTGTTGGTCTATTGTAGGGAGGATCTATTTTTTCAGCTTCTGGTGATTCTTGTGCGTATTGCTGGGATGTGGTATGTATTTGTCCAAGGTGAATATATCAATTATTGATTTTTGTCATGGACTTATAGATGATTTAGAATGTTCTTGATTTATTTTCCTAGATGGTCTGATTTCAGCATGAATGCATGATTGTGATTGGTATTTCAGGAAACGGGTAAACTCAAAGTAGTTTTTAAGGGGCATTCAGACTACTTGCATTGTATAGTTGCCCGAAACTCTGCCAACCAGGTGCCTTTTCTTTCTTTTTCTTGATCATGATGGTTCTCCATCTTTAGTTAACTTGTCCTGGATTCTATCAATTGATATGGAGGATCCTTTGTAATCTTGTAATACTTACACATGTTAACTGGTTTCCTACTTTGTAAGAGTTGAGTTGTAATCTTTGAAATATTAGGGTTAGATGAGAGAGAGAGAGAGAGAGAGAGAGAGAGAGAGAAGATGGAAAAGGACGAAAGATTAGAAAATAGGTTTAGGACTTAATTGTTTTACCCTGTCACCGTAGCATATATCTATTATGAGTTGGTGTTGCATGTGCTGTTGTAGTGAGAGAGATGGTGGACTATCATTTGATACATAGCAGTGTTGCATTTGAACTGTGGAGATTTTTTTAGATCCTTTGGGATTCAGTGGGTGTTATTGGAAAAGGTCCTCGATCTGATGGGTGGATGGAGAAATTGGGTTGGTAAGCATTCGTTAGATGTTTGGAATTTTTTTTTCTTTTGTTTGATGTGGACCATATGATGGGAACAAAATCTGCACACTTTCAAAGATGTGGAAAGCACGGGGAGTTAGTTGTTGGCAACTTTCACTAGTTCCTTATATGAGTAGTCTTGTGCATGGGATTTTACATATAGTAATTCCATTGTGTTGTTCATTGAGTCTTTGCCTTTTGTTATATAACTTTTTTGTTATAATTCTTTAGACTGTTGTCCATGTCCTTTATACATGAAGTAGTCTTTTTTCATTAAAATTTTCTTACCTATAAATAAATAAAAATTACTTGAAAGAAACAGTGAAGGGAGCAAGCTAGTTACAAGATAAGAACTTAAAAGGACTGGCAAGAGGAAAGGGGAGGGGGTTGGACTATGAGATGAAACAAAGTGAAAATGTTTATGTAGCATCTAAACACACCCTAACCACCCCCTTCTCCTAAATGGAGAATTCTATATGCCTATTTCCATAGGCTGATTACTGCAAGATAGTCAAGGACTTGTATTTTTGTAACAATCATATATTTGTTTAGTCCATTAGAAGTGGATTTCAGCTGATAAACATTTCTTATATCAGGAAGTTGCTCATTCTCAAAAACTTATTAGAGTTTATTGATCACTGAACTTTGAGCAAAATTTAGATTTTTGTACATCTAGTATACCCTCAGTGTACTTGATGCTCTTCTAGTTCCTAATAAAATTATTACTTATCAAAAAAAAAAAAAAAAAAAAAAATCTAACCAATAACCTGGTTTTAACCTATTAAAAGAAATGACTGTTTGTTTCATTCTCTAAATTTCTTTATTAGGGGGCACTTTTTAATGTGTTTGATTACTTCTGTTGTCATAGTTGAAAATTATACAGCAAAGTACATTTGAAGTAACAGATGCACTGCAGGATTTCTCTTACTACTTTTTCTTATTTTCTTTCTTTTCTTTTTCAATTTTTCAGATCATAACTGGTTCAGAGGATGGGACTGCACGGATATGGGGTAAAACTGATTTTCTTTATTCTCAATAATTTAGAATTTAGGCTGAAATTTACTCAGATAAAATAATTATTTTGTTGAATTTCTTGTAGTTTCCTCTAATATTTTGTTGTGCAATTCTTTTTTGGACTCTCAATTATTATCTATAATTAATCTAGTTAGAAGTGATTATGCTTATTTGCTTGTACATGTGGTGTTACCTAGATTGCAAAAGTGGAAAGTGTATTCAAGTAATTAATCCAGCAGAGAACACAAAGTTGAAAGGTTTCTTCTCATGCGTTAATTGCATTGCTCTTGATGGAAGTGAGAGCTGGTTGGTAAGACTTTATGTGATAAGGACATGATTGCTCTTTTCTTTTCTTTTATTTCTATTTTTTTCCTTTGTATATTCATGTAGTTGTTTTACTTATCAAAAAAAAAAAAAAGTACTCATACTTTGCATTATAACTCATAAAGCACCATTGTAGTTGGTGCTTATAGGAGGTTACAACTTAGTATAATTCCCTACTCAATGTGCCCATAATTGATGTACCAGGTAGCTTGTCATCGGTGTATAAAGCAGTATGATTATTGTGTAACTGTGTCTATGATACTTGACATCTGGTGGTGGAGAAACTCTTTCAGCTATTTATGAGCTTATATTCTCTCCTACTCAGTTAGCAAATTACTTGTCACATAAGAGAAGATGTTACCAATTTATTGCAAGATTTTCATTTTAACCGCAAAGTGTGTGACATTGATAATAATGACATTA
Source organism: Quercus variabilis (assembly GCA_030445155.1). NCBI lineage: Eukaryota > Viridiplantae > Streptophyta > Magnoliopsida > Fagales > Fagaceae > Quercus > Quercus variabilis. The sequence goes on from CP129446.1 coordinate 57,237,197, forward strand.
TATACTATGTTTGAGTTACAGGCAAAATTCATGAAACAAAGATACATTTGGTATAAAGAGTTATCATCTTGCATCAAGAATAATTCTTATTATAGTTGGCTTAGGTATGACCTAATTAATCAACTCTTACTGTCATAGGCTTGTAGCAGTGGTCGGTGTTTATCCATTTGGAATCTTCCTGCTTCTGAGTGCATTTCAAGGACTTCAACTCGTGCTTCTGTGCAGGATGTATTATTTGATGACAATCAAGTAAGTTATTATTATTTTTGATGATTGATATTACTTGGAAATTTATGCCTATGAGAATAATCGTGGTGTTCCCAGCTCTCCCCCCCAACCCCCAACCACCCCCCCCCCCCCCCACCACCCAAAAAAAAAAAAAAAAAACGTACATAGTATGAAGTGCTCCCATTATTGATGTGATTGAACTTATTATTATTATTTTTAAAATGCAGATTTTGGCTGTTGGAGCAGAACCTCTTCTGTGTCGTTTTGACATTAATGGGGCGATTCTTTCACAGATACAATGTGCTCCTCCATCGGCATTCTCTGTCTCCCTACATCCGTCTGGGGTATGTTCTGGATTCAATTCCTTTTTTCCTTATGGGTTGAGTTTTCTAATTTTGTGTGATTGTTTACTGTTAGAATATTGGTTAAATGATCAAGTTCACAATTTTCTAATAGTTTAAGCTTTTGGGACAAGTGGTAATTAATGATGTATTTAAACAAGTGGTCCTAAGTTGAACCCCTGTCTACTCTCCCTTTCATAAGTAAAAAATTTCCAAGTGTTGGAATCCACTTATTAAAGGGGAGTCTAGGCCCAAGGGATGTGTTAGAATATTGATTGAATTTACAATTTCCTAATACTACAAGTTTTTGGGACAGATGGTAATTTAATTTTGATGATTGACGATGAAGACCTTAGTTCTCATTTTCTCTTTATGGGCCATATGTACTAGAAATTAGTGCTTATAATGGTGTTAAGTGCAATCTTGATTCATTGTTATGGTCTATATTAAATCTCTTGATAAATGATACAGCTCATGTCCTGGCTCTTGATAAAAGATGCGGCTTATAAACCACAGATTACATCCTTGCAAAATGATACTTGGTTCAGCCGTGCTATATCTCACTAAAATTGTCCAATTCTCTCTTTTCGCTCTATTCTAGAGGTAACTTCAGATGTGGCCCTAGATAGGGCCATCTGGCAACAAAAGAAGCCATAGCCCCAGTTAGTTGAGAATATGGTCTAGTTGAGTTGAGTCTCTTCACTGTGTACTATAGGTGTGCAAATTCACCTATTTGCCAGCGTAGGTTGAATCTTATGACTTGCTAAATTTTGTCCTATCACAATATCCAATTATGAAACAGTGAATTTTCATCATTGATTTGCTGCAATTTTCTACTTAGTTACATGAAACTAAAGAAGCACAGGATACTGTGAAGCAAAGAAAGACGAAAACAAGAAGAAGAAAAAAAAGGCTATTTTTGAACTTCTGATTCAGATCAAACATTGTTCTCTCATTAGAAAATCATTGTTTCTTGGTACTTGTTATGTTTGGTCAACTTGAGAAAAAAGCATCATTTCAGAATAGTTTTTACTCCTTATTAGTAATGTTTATGCTCATCATGTTAGAACAGTTTTGACTCCTTATTGGTTATGTTTTTATGCTCAACCTAATTCTCGTGTTGTCAAACCCAATTGTCACAGGTTACAGCAGTTGGAGGTTATGGAGGTCTTGTAGATGTTATCTCACAGTTTGGAAGCCACCTTTGCACGTTCCGATGAAGAGTCTGGTTCAGATTCAGAGGCATGCCTGAAACATTGGGTGAGTAGCCTGCGACAGGATTTAGAGGTCAATGGGCGGCAAGCATCCATGTTGGATTTTGAGGTTTTGTGAGGGCTGCCAAACAATGGTCTGTCAAATTTTTCCTTGAACCATGTAATATGTCGTATCATATTTATTGAAGAAGTGTATGTTATTAGAGTGGCACATGAATTGGTGAAACTGTAAAGCTTGGCTTTAAATCTTTTGGAATTAGTTATTTTTATTTTTATTTTTTGAGTAAAACCAGCCGTTACTTAAGCAGTTTTGTCTGGACTCTCCTACTGGCTTAACTGATAGTGATATCAAATATGTATGCAAAACAGGTTGTTGACATACTGACTCGGGGAACTTAAAAATGGGACAAAGAAATGAGTTACGCAGGTTGAGTTCTAATCGAATGCTCCTTTTTGGGTGTAGAGTGGGCTTCAACTTATTAAACACCTTTGATGATTGCTTAAAGCCTTAAACCCTAAAAATATTTGAACAATTTAATCGATATGGGATTTTAATAGGCCTGTGTTTGTTTGGTTGGACTTCTTTTTATCCTAAAAGGGAGTGCGCATCATTTTAGAGCATAGCCTTTTTCCAAGGTGCAACTGTATGTTTATCCAAATGCACACTAATGTATATGTTACGCTTCAACTATAAATTGGTACTTTTCTTTGGGGTCAATCTAATTTCCCCTCCCCCTCTCTTTGAGGGCTCAATGTCAGTTCACTAGTAATATTACAATTGGATTATTCCCATGAACTGGTCGTTCTGTACCCTTTTTATTCCAGCCAAAAAAAAAAAAAAAAAACAAAACTGACATTTTTGTTTTTGTATAAATTGATAAAATGAGGACTTGGGCTAATAACACTAGTACTTTCCCATAACCTCTTGTCTTTAACTTAGAGCATTTGCACCAGCTAATATAAAATAACATAAACCGCAAAATATAATCAATGAAGTTTTAAAATCACTCATTTCAAATTATGAACTGGTTAGGCAAAATGAGATTTTGCTATAATACTTGTGCAAATAAAAGAGTCACGGTTGTTTTATGTAAAATGATTTTTTAATTATTTTTTACGCGTTTCTCAAGGGTAAAAGAAGATAGTGGATAAAAGTGTTGTGTGTGAAATTAAAAAAAAAAAGATAAAAATTAATATTTTAATTAAATAGAGTTGCAAAATTATTTTTTATAAGATGTGAAAGGAGATAGTGGACAGTAAGTGTTGTGTGTGAAACGAGAAAAAAAAAATTTAAAAATTAATATTTTAATAAAAAAATAGATTTTGATATTTTGAAAAATAGTTAGCTGAAAAAAAAAAAAAAAAAAAAGAGGTAGTTTAGTTAAGCCCATTAACAAACCCATCTCGAGAATATGGACACGGGCGGGTGGGTTTGATCTCACATCAGTCATCACAATTCACAACCCATTCCCATCGAAACTCGGTTTAAAATCCAGGGGCAAATCCGGAAAGACAAAAAAAGACACCGGCCCTTCAACATCCCTGTGTTTAGTTCTCTTTATTTTCACACAAACACTCACACACTCACTAAAACCAAAAGACGCAAAAAAAGAAGCCTTCTTCGCTATCGTTCCTCAACTCCGCGGCGTAGATCCGAGGAGTTTGGGAAACCCTAATTACTTCACACAACAAAAACCAATACTACTACCCCTCTCTCCTACTTCACTTTTCACCGATCAACAGGTCTCTCTCTCTCTCTCTCTCTCTGATTCGATGCTTGATTTTGATCTGAATCCCACTGTTGTATCAGACCTATTATTATTATTATTTAATTAATAATTTGCTCTAGTTTATTTCTTCGTATTCGATCTGTTAATTTTTGTGATTTAGCTATTGCGGTTTTGATTAATCGATCTGTACGTGTCGCTGTGATCTGCTAAACTTTTTATTTTTAATTATTATTTTTGTTTTTGTTTTGATGATTCTCGTAAGCTTTTTATCTCTGAGACGATTGATTGGTTGAGTTATTTGTTATTCTGTTAATATTTCTGATGTTAGTAATATTCGTTTTCGTTTTTGATTTCCTGTTTGGTTGCCGAGAAAGCTGAGGTAAAATAGAATTTATAATTATTTTATTTTTATAATATTGTTGTGTTCTCTGAAAATTTAGTGGAAACATGTCATTACTAAGCTGATTAGTGTATTTAGCGAATTATATTGAAAATATTTGTATCCATGGAATTCTAAAATTTATCTAGGTATGCAAATTGTGATATTTTTGTGCATAAAAAAGGAATCAGATACAGCACCAACTTCTTTGTGCATGATATTATGTGTTGCAAATTAACTTGTTAGGTATTTGCTTTAGCGGTTATTCGCGATGCTGTGTTTGTATGCTAAAACTAGGTACCTGGTTTTATGTCTTGTGTTCCTTTTGTTTTTTGCTTTTTATTTATTTATTATGACTATTGTATTAGCTTATGTCGTTTATCTGTGGTTTTTTCTATTTTTTTGCGAGTATGATAATTTTAGTCAAAAATTTTAGTAAAGCCAATGTTTCAAAGAGAGATTATTTTAAATGGTTATTCTTGTAAAACTTTTCTCTTTTGTTTATTATAAAAAAAAGCCCCGTTTCTATACATGGTATTTTGGTTTATCACTTTGTGAACTATTATGGAGTTCTGATCTAAGAAGCATGGGCACACCAAATCAGCATATCCTTGCCAAACATGTTGGGACACTCCTGCATGAGGAAAGAAATATTTTATTACATTTTAAAAAAAGAAAATTCTTTGATTTTTGATACAACTTAAAATAAACATAAAATATGCCCTATATATATATATATATATTTATTAATTAATATTTGTATTGCCATCATGTCCTGTCCTAATTTTCAAGAATTGCGATGACTATGTCTTACTTTTCTGTGTTGGTGTTCGTGTCTGTGCTTCTTAGGTTCTGATACATATGATTTATTAAAATATGCCAGGCTTGTAGAGTTTCTAGTTATTACACGTACACACACAATCTTGCCCTTCTCCCCTCTCTCTCCTGTTTGTGTACATGCATGGACAGATTGTATTACATAGATTGGAATATTCACATAATGTTTATGTGGTTGGTGATATTTTGTTATGGACTATTGTTGTACCTTTTACAGTCATGGCGGCACCAGAGGGGTCACAATTTGATGCTCGTCAGTTTGATGCTAAAATGGACGAGTTGTAAGAATTTTTCCCGATCTTCTATCATTTTTCCAGTTACTTGTTTTGTTATTGACTTTGTGAGAGAGTTTATGTGTCCATTGAATTTTGTCAAAGGGTATTGCAATTTGGATGCTAATTCCTTGTGCTTTGTTTGATGAATTGATGGTGACAGACTTTCAGCTGATGCTCAAGACTTCTTCACATCATATGATGAGGTTTATGAAAGTTTTGATGCTATGGGATTGCAAGAGAATCTTCTGAGGGGGATTTATGCTTATGGTAGATCTAATCATAATTTCTTTTTTCTTTCTTTTTTTCTTATAGTTAAGGTTATATGATAATGTACCACAACTCAAAATTTCTTACTTCAATTATGACTGCTTGGTTTGGTTTTGCAAGTTTGAGTTTGTCTTCTTAGACGAGTGCTAGCTCTATTGTGAGTTTGTAAGAAAAATTTCTGGGTTGTGTAATGTGGACTATTTGGACTGAACGGAATCGGCATTCTTTTGAGGATACTAGAAAATCTTTGGCTTAGTTGTTAGATGTATGCCATCGGACCCTTTATGATTGGTCTCGGTGTTGGGGTCTATCAGATTGCTCTACACTTATGGATTTTCTCTTATCTCTTAGAATAGTTTAGTGTCAGTGTGTTTGTTTTTACTAATGTTTTTTCCCTTTGTTCACTGCCGTGAACCTAATGTATTTTTCATGCTTTTCTTTTCTCAATAATATTTTTTCTTACCTATCCAAAAAAAAAAATGTGAATGGTTGGGTGAACATGATTTTTTTTTTATTGGTATAAATTTGTTTGTGAAGGAACACAGACACAAACTGTTTTACTTTTCTTTCCATTTCTTTTGGATCCCATCTGATTGCCTAATGTGTGTCAACAGCTGCTGCGGTAATAAAAGTTTTTAAGCCTTGTAGAGATGAGTAAAATGTGGTTAGAAGATTAGTCTGTCAGCTGTATGTGCTGGTTTGTTTTGCCAGAGTTTATAATTGCTGGTACTGTGTTTGTTAGAGTGTGTGATGTTTTAGAAGTCCTGTTTTGGTTCATTTGTTCTGCAGTTTGAGTACTCCTCACACTGTTTGTCTTGAGTCATTTGACTCTGTTTTCTGTACTGTGTTTCTTTTGTTCAATAATATTTCTGATTCAGCCAAATATATTTCCTTGTGTAGGTTTTGAAAAACCCTCTGCTATTCAGCAAAGGGGAATTGTACCCTTCTGTAAGGGTCTTGATGTTATTCAACAGGCTCAATCTGGAACTGGAAAGACAGCAACTTTCTGCTCTGGTGTTTTGCAACAACTTGACTATAATGTGACGGAATGCCAAGCTTTGGTCCTGGCACCCACTAGAGAGCTTGCTCAACAGATTGAGAAGGTGATGCGGGCACTTGGAGACTATCTTGGTGTAAGAGTACATGCTTGTGTTGGTGGAACAAGTGTTCGTGAAGATCAACGCATTCTGTCTAGTGGGGTTCATGTTGTTGTTGGCACTCCTGGTCGTGTGTTTGATATGCTGCGAAGACAGTCACTTCGTCCTGATTACATCAAGATGTTTGTATTGGATGAGGCTGATGAAATGCTTTCCCGGGGTTTCAAGGATCAGGTCCTTTTTGACTCTCTCTTTCCCCTTCCTTTTCATTTTAGGTCCAATATATTGTATGACAACTTTAATCTGTATTGCCTGTCATTTTAGCATTCTTTTTAACTAATGAAGGCTGTAACTTTAATGTCAGGTTTCGTAAACATTGAACTAATTATGACCTGTTTAATCGATCAATTGAAATCTTTAAATGAGAGTACACAGAGTAGCAGCAACTGGAATTATAAGGGTTACTGAACCCCACTTATTTCATATGACGGGAACTTTTTCTAGGGATTTGCTTCCTAATTAAATGTGTTGCACTGGGTACATCTTAGATGCTTCAATATTGCATTTACCTTAAAGAGTGTTCATGAATTAAAAGTAGTTTGCAGTTCATAGATCCATGGTTGTGATATGGGTTTCTGCTTTCAGCTTCCTTGGTACATACATTAAATGTTTTTATTAAAAAATATATAAGTTGTTGGAATCTGAATTGAAAAGCTCTGTTAAATGCTACTGTACTGGTTCTAATATTAATTGTTTTTGCTATCAGATCTATGATATTTTCCAGCTTCTACCATCAAAGATTCAGGTTGGGGTATTCTCTGCCACAATGCCACCTGAGGCCCTTGAGATTACTAGGAAGTTCATGAACAAACCTGTTAGAATTCTTGTGAAGCGTGATGAGCTCACCCTGGAGGGTATAAAACAGTTTTATGTTAATGTTGATAAGGAGGAGTGGAAACTTGAGACACTCTGTGATCTTTATGAAACCTTGGCCATCACCCAGAGTGTCATTTTTGTGAACACGAGGCGCAAGGTTGATTGGCTTACAGACAAGATGCGGAGCCGTGACCACACAGTCTCAGCCACCCATGGTGATATGGACCAGAATACAAGAGACATTATCATGCGGGAATTCCGTTCTGGATCATCTCGTGTCCTTATAACAACTGATCTTTTGGCACGTGGTATTGATGTCCAGCAAGTCTCCCTTGTTATTAATTATGATCTCCCTACACAGCCAGAGAACTATCTGCATCGTATTGGACGTAGTGGACGGTTTGGTAGGAAGGGTGTTGCCATCAACTTTGTAACAAAGGATGATGAGAGGATGCTGTTTGACATCCAGAAGTTCTATAATGTTGTAGTTGAGGAGCTGCCATCAAATGTTGCTGATCTCCTCTAAAGAGATTTTGTTTTGTTTAGTAGAGAAAGACGGATTCTGTTTGGTAAGTGTCATTTGATATGTTTCTTTGTTTTCCTTTGCCAAGTCTTGTTTTATAGGTCTAGTGTCTTTATTTTAAGATGTTCGAGTTTCAGACTGTTTAAGTGGTACTTGCAGTGTAGAAACCATCTTTGCCTGACATGGTATGATGTTTGTATGTGTTTTTAATATAAAGCAGTTGCAATTTTGTTGAAGTTTTTGAAGTTCTATATATATAACTCTATTCTGTCATTTTGGTTAAATTCTCTGAGGTTTTGCTCGTTTCCTATTGACTACTGTACCTTGTTTATAAACCGTAATTCGTCTTTCTTTTCAAAAGGAGATTCGCGAGAAAATCTCAAAGAAAGTCTCTTGAGTAGTGGTGGTCTTATTATTTAACCCATGGTGTTTGTAACCAATGGGAATTAATCGTTTTCATTATAGAAACCTTTACCTTGAAGAGTTAATTCCTAGATTCCTCTCGAAAATTGAAAAGAATCACTTGACATTCTCATATTAATGTTTAGAGCATGACAATGCTCTTGACAGTGAATTTGTGCCTCCCAGAGCTTTTGTGTTCCCTCGTTTGTATTTGCATTCCATTGTTTCTATTTGCATGTTTTTCAAGTGATAGTCTAGTGTATATTAATAGCAATATCCTTAAAGGTGCTCCATGTGATGTTCAAGGAAAGAGGAAATGCATCATATGCTATCTTCATGTGGCTATTTTATCTATTTTGTTTACATCCTTATTTTTACTTTTTCTTTTTGGTTTGTTGGGTTCCCGGCCCCCAGATCCTGTGTGAACAGAAAGAATTTTAACTATCCCGTAATTGGATGACACGTGCTACGTTGTTTTTTTTGGGTAAATTAAAGTTTGTTTTACATATTGGGTTAGATGCTCATTAATACCACCCCTTCTTATTATTTTGCCAAAGAAAAATAAGTTTTACCAAAACACGTTAACTCAACTCCCTTGTTTGGGATCGGGACGGTGTCTCTACTCTAGTCTCTACTCATCAATGTCTCTGGTATCAATACAAAATACAAAGGGCAAATTACAATTTATTTATTTGTTTAGCCGAAATTTAAGTTGTTTACCTATGGTTAAAAAGTTGACACTTTGTTCACTTACTCTGTTAAGCTTTTGTAACTTAATTTTTTACTTTCACTGTTAAAAATACAAAAAACATAACAAAAACATAAAAATCAATATCTAAAAGCTATTTTTAAAAAAAAAAAATTGTGAAGCTCTCAGACCCACTAGGTTTATTGAAATTATGTGGTAGTTCAGTCACTTCAGCTCTTTGCAAATCCAACACCTTGGGCAGCTTGAATCTAGAGTGAAATAATTTTGAAATGGACAACTTAGATGACAGATCTTCGACTCCAAATACTAGCAAAGAGCGAAGATGAGATACAATTATGTTGGTATTTTGTTTGTTAAACTTTGTTGGATTGTCCGCCTCCTGCATCTTCTAGAAATGCTTTAGTTGCAAAATTTTCATGTCTCGACTTGGAAACAATCATGAATGTGACATTTCATGACTCTTGTCAATAGTTGTTATAGCTATTTGTATCAAGCTTCTATTAAAAAGTTAGAAACTAAAAGCTAAACCCACAAAATTAATCAAAACTAAAAGCTAAACTCAGATTTTTTGAACATAAACCTAGAAATCTTAAACATAAACCAAAAATTAAACTCATTAATTTTGAATATAAACCCACAGCCACTGCAAATAAAAATTAAAATCAAATCAAACACACCTCAAATTTATTTCTCAATCTTTTCTATCCCCTTGACAGTTTTGTTTGGATTGATAGGCTTGAAAATGTTCTTATGAAGAGGAAGAATGTTCTTAAGCCAAAACTTTACAATTTTAAGAAATATACTTTTAAATTTAGATTTTTATGTTTTTTGTGTTTTAAACTGTGAAAGTAAAAAGGTGAGTTACGGAAGCTTAACAGAGTAAATCTCAAGTGGGTAAAGTGTTAATTTTTAAACTATAGATAAGCAGCTTAAATTTTTGCCAAACCACATATGAATAAATTGTAATTAGCCCAAATACAATTAGTAAGGTTATTAATAACGTTCTATTCAAAGGTTTTTTTTTTAATAATTAATAATATTAATGATTATAATAATTCCTTATCAGTTCACATTTAATCTCTCATTAGTCAGTCTAAATTGACCTAAGCTCTGTTACAAGGATTCATCACCAAATGTGCTTAAAACATTAATTTGGAGAATCTTTGCCGTATTTTCCCTTGACAATTTTTTGCCACGCGTCCGGCCTGAGTTCATCTTGCAAGAAAAAAAAAGGTGGCCGAATGAGACAAAAATATCATTATTGGCCAACAGTAACACGTTGGCCCTTTTTGAAAAAGGTAAAAAAAACAAAACACGAAACTTTTCTCCATGCTGGCTGAATTCATGTAATGTCAAATTGTCAAAGATAACTTTACATTTATCAGTTTGGGAAATGTTAACGAGAACCTGCGGTGATTGTTAAGATTTTTTTATTATGGATTTCACTTAAAAAAAATTATCAAAAAATAAAAATAAAAAGCTTCTAAGAGTTGTAAAAAAAACTGTTGTTACTGTAAAAAAATTGCCAAAAAAATTATTGTTAATGGGTCCGTTAACACAATCTTATTAATTTATTCTTTTTGAATTGCTCTATCTCAAGTTAGAGTATAAGCTTTCATTAGTTACTGATAATTTGATAGTTCTCAGTATAAGAAAAAGAAAATTTAAATTTCATAAGTTTTTGTTAGAAACATCAAAAGGATATTAATTGAATTATAAAATTTTTGACAACTTTTTGTTTTTTATAGTTAAAATTATGTCTGAATTAATCTATTTTGTATTTTTTTAAATTTTAATAAATATATTACCCTTTATGGTTTTACTCAATCACAGTTTAATATTTAGATTAAAATAAAATAATTAGAAGTACTTTAGATAAAATCCTAATAGTTTTATTTTAGTTCAAATGTAACAATTAAAAATGGGTTGGGGTGGCGGGGTGAATAGCGATAAGGAGGAAGTCCTAGAGTAAACCTCGACTCCAATGATTTCTTTGGGAAATTAAGGAAGGTTCCTGAAACAAATTAAATAAGTCTACAAACTTTATCCTTGGATCAACCAACAAGGTTGATTAAGGATTCCTTAGAGGCAAAGTTAGATCATAGGGGAAAGTTTTAGCAGTGTAACAGTAAGTTTTTATTTTATAATGGTTGCTTTTGAAAGCATGTTGGTCTTTTCTCTAAATTCTTAGCTTTATCAACCGAGCTTAAACACCATATCAATGTCATCTCCTCTGGGTCTTTTAGAGAAAGAGAGAACATGGAATGACCATTCATCCCCCAAAATTAAGGAAGAATTAAAGCTAAAGATGGATCTTAAGGCTCGTTTGATACATGTATTCAAAACACATGTTTTCAGTTTTTAAACAACAATTTTTTTTTTTTTTTATACAAGATAGAATTTTTACTCTAGTCTAATTTAAGTGTATATGTGTGAAACTCCCTCATGGAGACTTATACCTTATTTGGAAGTTTTTTAAAGAATGAGGGGGAGGGGTTTGGAGGAGTTTGGAGGGGTTTGGACTCCCTCTAGCCCCCCAATTTTAATTCCTCCAAATTGGAGAGATTTGGAGGGGGAGTAGAGTACATAAACTATTGACCAAGTAAATTACCTACTTTATCCTTATTATATTAACAAAATTACACAAGGGGAAGGGCTAATTACTCCCTTTCCCCTTACTAATTTTAAAAACATCCAAATAAGGTAGAGGTGAATCATTCTCCTCTACTTTCCTCCCCACTACTCCCCTTCCCTCTACTCCCCTCTACTCTCCTCCCTCTCTAAACTTCCAAACATGCCATTAAACTTCGGCTTTTGCCCCCCACACCCTGCAAGCACTTATACTTGTGAAGTGACCATCGTACAAAATGTATATAGTGATTTTAAACAATATTATACGTATATTTATACACTTTTTTAGCCACTCGTATTTTAAAAAAAATTAAAAACTGTTATTTAAATACATATACCAAACGGGCTCACATAACATTTAATACAACTTAATGATAGTTGGAAAACGTTAAATGCAACGTTGAGAGGAGCAGTTAAAGCAACATTACGAATCTCCATAATCTTAATCACGTGAAGCTCAGATCATATTATTTCATGTCTAGCGATTTCAAGGTAAATTATAGCTAGTCAACGCTAGAGAGGCCTCCAAATAGATGCTCAACGATACCTCCCAAGTTGATTGTGGCTCTCATGATCAATAGTTGCAATTGGCTTCTCAAAGAGAAATGTTTCTAGGCCAACATTCATGGATATTCTTATGCTAGCAGGTTGGTTTTTAACCAATGCCTAAACTGGGCTTATAGGTCGGATGGTCCATCCTACTATTGTCATGTGCCATAAACATGGATTTCCCCCTCAACAAAAATTTTTAAAAAAAGATTGGTTTTTTTTTTTTTTTTTTGAGAATCAGTTGATTTTTAATAGCACCACACAGGTTTGTACTTTGTACACTTGTCAAATTCAATTGCAGCTGTGGCTTATTTCTAATACTTTTTTAATTGGAATCTCTTTTTATTTTAATGAGAAATTGTCACGTCACCTGCTAATCAAATAAAATATGAAAATTAAAATTCATTACTATTTACCATTGTATAATTAAAATAAAAAGATATGTCCAATTAAAAAAGTACAAAATGTAAGAGCTCAAGCAGAAGCAAGATCAAGAATTACTTGAGCCAGTGCCTAGGAAGACTAAATTTATTAGGGTCCAGTGTCAACAAATTAAAAATGTATGTATTAGTTCAGCAAAAAAAAAAAAGTATGTATTACATGCTGTGTACCAAACAAATCCTTGTACTAAGATTTATTACTTGACGTAACGGCTCTCTTTCTGTAATTTGCTAAATTAATGCCACAACTAGAAATATGGTACCAATTAAAATATTTTCTTATTAAAGTTAGTGATTTGTACTACCATGCTTGGCCAATTAAAGCATTAATTAATGATGATCCGTGTAAAGAAAGTGAACTCACTATTCAGGTCAATTTTTTTTTTTTTGTTTTGTTGTAGCTTTGAAAGTGTTTGTGAAGTCCTCAAGGTTTAAATTACGCTTTGCTCGGCTCCACCTTTGCTTTTTCTATGCATTGACTAATAGTCTAATACAGGACATCATGCCTTTCTTGTTAAGGAAACATTAACTTCAACCAAATCCATGTTTAAGAATTGATCAAGCGAAGCAGGAGTAACTCAAGCCCATAAATAAATCAATCTGAGAGATGTTACGATTACAATCAGGGGCGGAGCCAGAAATTTTGGTTTGTGGGGGCCAAGTTGTGATGCTAATATATTAGTTAAGACAAACCTCTACACACACACACACATATAAATTAATTTACTAAGAGAATTTATCATCTAAATTTTAATGAGTATATAAAAGTCATGTATTTCTTCTATTAGATATGTACAAAAATTTATCATTTTCTACATAATTTAATTTGTTAAACCTCTTAAATTATATGATTTTATTATAATTTTTTTTTCTTTTAAGAGTACCATTGAAATGACTCAAGATTTGGGGGAGGAGCAACTTCAATTTTTACATGCTATATTTTTTAAAATGTAAAATTAATTTTTTAAAATTTGGGGGGGGGGGGGGGGGGCCGGGGCTTCGCCACTGTTTACAACAATTTTACAATATTTTTACAACAAATCACAGGTGAATAGTTGTTATTGGTTCAAATTTAAAACTAACACTAAGATTACTTTTTTGTCCCAACAATAACAACCTGTAACAACCTGTCACTTAGGATTTGTTGTAAAAATGTTGGAGACATATCATTTCTCAATCTAATCTATAATACACCCATGCTTATAAGTTAGAAGTCAATTGATTAAATTCTATATTTATGAAAGGACAAAGTTTTGTTATAAATATAATTGTAACCCAAGGCTACAACTTATTTTTAAAAAATTAACATTATTACATATTTTTAAAATTTAACCGTTAGATTGTATGTTTTTTACGCTCTTAACACACATGTCAAATTTTATGTCAATCATATGTTATTTACTCTATGATTTATAAACTTATTTTTTATACATAATTTTAAATTACAAAAATTTGCAATTTAAACAATTGATTGAAAACATAGATTTTGATCTTTAATCTTCTGAAAACTTTGCAAGTATGAATGATCTAAGAATAAAATGCAATTCAACGGTGAATTTGTGAAAAATTACATCCAATAAAAAAAATATTGAGTAAAGTTGTAATCTTAGATTACAACTAAGTTCTTAACCAAATTTTGTCCTTATATAATGATATAAGCAAAACCATTTTTTTTTCTTATTATAATATTGTCACGTTAGTTTTTAAAAAGCCCACGTTTTCTAGGTTATTATTCTAAGTGTATGCTATTTTTCACTTTGATTTTAAAGTTACAAATAGTGTTAAACTAAATAGATTTTATCTAAAAAAATATATTTGGTAACTACATATTTGGTTCCTAATTTTTTAATTGTGTCAATTTAGCCCCTATCGTTATTTTTTGAATGGAAATTGTTGACATGACTAACGGCCAAAAAATGAAATTAGTTTCCGTTGATGAGGCAATAAACTAATTTTTTTTATTTTAGCTGTTAGCCACGTCAGTAATTTCCATTTAAGAGATAATGGCAAAGACTGAATTGACATAGCACTGAAAGGTTAGAGACTAAATTGACACAATTGAAAAGTTAGGTACCAAATTAAAATATAGTGTAAAGGATAAAAACCAAATACGTAGTCTACCCAAAAATATTTTACCTATTTCATTTTTATATAAATATGAAATTTTATAATTATGATAGTTATTAATTAAAAAATTATGATTTTATTTGTATATGAAATACTATATACAAAATTTGATCATTATGGTAGTTATATGTGCATATTTATTAAGATTTTGTTTTTGTATGGAACTATGAAATATATAATTATGGTAATTATTAATAGCGATTTATTATTATTGTGTTGTATATGGAATTCTATCAATAACTATCATTTAAAGAAAATATAATATGTCAAGATTCTAGAACATATTATATATTAGAATATTTACAAGTAAATTTGTTAAGCCTAAAAAAATATGTAACAAACATTATGAGGTCTATACCATTAAAAAATGAGGTTAATCAAAAGTTTTTTTATTTTGATAGTCGAGGTTAATCAAAAGTTGAACATCTTTTGTTTTATACATATTATAAATGGACTATAGATTAGCAATACTCATGTCAATTTTTTTTTCCTTATAAAGTAAATTAGGTAATGTCATTTAATTACAAAACTCTTGACACTTACTCAAGTAATTATGGTCATTTGATTATGATTATTAATTTGTCAATAAACAAATGGAGACAAATGTTAAAGAACCTATCAAAGATGATTGATTCATTAACAACACATAATAGCTAAATCTTACCACCGCACGTGGAGTGTGGGGGGCATAGGCCAGGGTTCAAGTCTCCAGGAAGGAGCTTTACACACATATACACTTAGATTATGTTAGAGTAGAATTCAATCTTGTATAAAAAAAATAAATAAACAAAAAAAAAAAGAAAAAAAAAAAGAAAAAAGAAAAAGCAAAATCTTGATCCAAGTCTTTGGGTCTATTATGGAATACACTTTCTCAATAAACTAATTATAGTCATTAACATGTATTATTTTAGAGAAATGTTATGTTCACAGTATTTTTACAATACTTTCATAACAAATTTTAAATGGCGGGTTGTTATTAATTATTACGGATGGGTAAAAAAAGTAATTTAAATTATAAATTCAAATTAGAACCAATAAATTCTTACCACCTATGTTTTGTTGTGAAAATACAGTGAAAATGTTATGGACGTATCACTTTTCATTATTTTATGACATTCTATCAAATCAAAAGTCATACTTTATATCATTTTTTTAGTTGACATGTCTTTTTCTTTTATTTTGTTTACTAATTTTAATTAGTTCTTTTTTTTTTTCCCTCAACTTGATTAAGAAGATCACTCTTCCTCATAGGTGGATTGACCGCCCTTCTCTACCGACTCTACGTAAGTTCAAAGGTTCTCAAGCAAACTTTCCCTCATGTTTTCATCTATAGGGGACCACACCTATTTCTCCCATTTTGGTACCACTAACACTTGGCCGACCTCTTCTGATTTATCTGTAAGTAATGGAAGCATCCATGAGTTGTGTCCTTGGTTATCACGAAGAAATGGGCAGGGAGGAAAGAGCCAAATACTATCTCATCACAAAATTTACAGAAGGTATATCATATATGGTTCTAGAAAATACCTGTTGTGCTCTTACATGGGCCTCATACCTGTTGAACTGCAAGACCATGCTGATTGCAAGGATGGATTGCTGAAGTATCTCTTTGAAAAGCCATCCCCTAGCCTCTCGGGCCATGCAACAACATGGCAGATGTTACTTTCAGAGTTGGATATTGCGTGTGTGTATATATATTTATGAAAAATGTTTTGATGCATACAAGGGTACGTGTCAGCAAAAAAAAAGAGAGCAACGCGTGTTTAAAAGTTATGTTCATTACACATGACCATGTCGACTTCAGATATTTGTCCCTTTGTTTTTGCTGCCACATATTCTTGTATGCAGCAAAACCTTTCCCTATATTTATAACTGTATATTTTCTTGTATTCCCACATATTTATCTTAACTTTCTAATTTAAGGTATATCCATTTTATGAAAATTTATAATGGATCAATTTATAATAAAGTGTCTAAATTTTACATTGACCGTCAACCTATTTTCCATATTTGGGATTGATTGTGAGCAAAATATATGACAATAATGGTTCCTAAGCCACATTTTCATGTAATTATCTAATGTATTTTACGAGGGAGACTATACATACCCTATGAAATAGTCAAGCACCCAAAAAGTTGTTGACACCTTGTTAACAAAAAAAAAAAGGGTCATTAAATCAACACTTTTTGATGAATAGATGAAGTTATTATACATAATAAAATAATAATAATAATAATAATAATTTCCTTTTTTTTTGTAATTAAAATTATATATATATATATGTGTGTGTGTGTATGTAAAAGGACCTGTTAACATGTGTATGAAATTGTTAACAAAATATTTTAGGAAAATCTTGATACAATTTTTATGATAAATAAAAAAATTATCAAAATATTAATTTTTTTTATTTTTCCACAAAAAATTTTCTAAAATAGTTCATTAACAAATACTTCCTCCATTCCAGTTTGTTTGTCATCTATTCTATTTCGTGATGTTCCAAAATATTGTTTTGTTTCTAAAAATAAAAGTCATTAATTTACTAATATTCTTATTATACTCCTACTTTATTTTCAAAACTATTTGAAAAGAAAACTAACGAATATTTAAAAAATCAATCTAATTAGGGCAATTTTTTAGTTGCCTAATTAAGAATAAGTCTTTTTAAAAATAAAAAAACTGATAAATTTATTTAAGGATAGTTTTGTAAATTTAAACATTTTTATAAGACGTACAAAATAATAAATGATATTCCTTAAAAAGTTTGACTTTTCAAATAAGATAAACAAATTGAGATAAAGGGAGTATATTTAAGACATTCGTCAACATTTCCCATATATATATATATATATAGCCAACACGAGAACTTTAACTCTTTGACAACTAAATTATTTCTAAAATGTGTGTCACATATATCAAGTAATTATAAAGAAAAATTACTTGGACTAATAAGATTTTTAAAAGTCAAAATCTCATAATGAAACCTAGAAAATTTAATGTAGTAAGATTTTGAAATAAAAATAGAAATGACCTCAGAAGGAATGGATAAAAAGAATAAAAACCCATTAATAATCGTATTGAGAAAAAAAAAAAAAAAATCTCCTATTGTGTTACGTGATGTCAAAAACAAAACAAAAAAAAGGCAAAAAAATCCTACATCTATGATGCAAATGTCTATAATCTCCCGCAAACCCTTTAATAATAGAAAAATATTATGTTCATAGTATTTTTATAATAAATTATAACTAAATAATTGTTATTAATTTAAATTTAAATATAATACTAAAATTATTTTTTAACCCTAATAATAGCAACTAATAACAAATACGACGAACGTGTCATTTCTCTTAATAATATTTAGACTATATATATAGTTTGTGTTTTGTGTGAGTATTGCGACGTCTTCTCCTCCGAAAAAACTAGTAGTAAAACAAACAAACAAAAGCACTGTACCCCAGGGCATGGCATGAGTCACTTACCCATCCATTCATCATCCAATTAAGCAGAAGCAGCTGATTTTTGTTCCCTTGGACTCGCTACACACAGCACAGCTCTACCCCACCGCTCTTTCCTTCCATCATCACCATTTTTTTTTTTTCCTTTTCTTTTCCACAAAAACCGCTACACTTCCCCACGCATTCATTCACACTTCTCGAAATTTCGTGCCCCCACCCCTCATCATCGTATCTTCTTAACTCGTAGTATTTATATGCAGTCAATGATATTTAATTTTTAGCTCTCTCTCTCTCTTTCTCTCTGCGTCTATAAACTTCATTAAAATATTACCTTTTGTGCGATTTGCCTCCCTTATCTCTGAAACGATACTGACACGACACGGTTTTGTACAATGGCGATTTCCGATACGCCGGAAAGCACCGGCACAACGGCGACTGCATCGATGACCACCACCACGACTACGACGACGACGACGACGACGATCCCTCAGGTCGGCACGGATGTTCGAAGGAGGCCTAGCGCCACGGTTGTCAGGGAAGTGTCGGATTCAACATCCAAAACGAGCTTACCGGAATCCTCCGATAATTCGGCCGTCAGAGACGACGACGATGATAGGAATCAGAGTACCGCCGTAATTGAGTCGGCGAAGCCGACTACTATTGAAAATGGCAGCGGCGGTGGCGGCGGCGATGGTGATAATAAGATTGGAAACGCTGACGATCGCGGAACCGATTTTGCTGCGGTGAAACTCGCGTATCGGCCATCGGCTCCTGCACACCGGAAAAACAAGGAGAGTCCGCTTAGCTCCGACGCTATCTTCAGACAGGTACAACCAGCTTATTTAGCCGGCTTCTTCTTCACGTATAAATTTTGAAAATTGCTCAGGTTTTTGAATTCCAGTGTTGAATTTGGTGAGAATTGTAGTGGTTGAATGATGAATTTGCAAATCAAGTTGCTTTTTTTGTTGTTGATTGATTTTCTTCCTGGAGTTATAGTCACTAGCTACATTTTAGATTGATTTAGATTTGTATTATTAGGATTTAATTACATTCTGTTACATATAAATTTTATTCAATATTATCCTAAAGTTTTTGGTTTAAATTTTATGCAGAGTCATGCAGGTCTCTTCAATCTCTGTATAGTGGTGCTTGTTGCTGTAAATAGCAGACTTATCATCGAGAATCTTATGAAGGTTTGGGACCCTTTTTTTTTTTTAATTAAAAAAATTTGAAAAAGCTAAGACTTGTCGTTTTGGAAATGGGGTTAGTTTATTTATTTATTATTATTATTATTATAATTTTACTAATTTATTTATTTATTTATTATTTTTTTACTATTGTTGCAGTATGGTTGGTTAATTAGGACTGGTTTTTGGTTTAGTTCAAGATCGTTGAGTGACTGGCCCCTTTTTATGTGTTGGTAATGATTCTGTATTTTTGTACTCGATCCTAAATTTTTTATTTACTCTTAGAATGTATTATTCACTACAGAATTTGCTATTGTTTTATTTACTCCAATTAGCATCTGTCCCAGAATTTATTGTATATTGTTTATTTTTCTTTTATTGCAGTCTTACACTGCCAATATTCCCAGCTGCCTCTTTTATTGTGGAAAAGTTAGTACAGCAGAAGTATATCTCTGAACCTGTAAGTTATTCAAGTTATTCAAGTTTAGTTGTTGCAGATCAACAGTTTTTCTTTACAATGAAAGTGAATTGTAGCCACAGAATTTTTCTTGCCATTTGGGTACTTGGGTTTTCTTTACATATTAAGTTAGAGATTTAAGACGCTGGACTCCTCAAAAGTTAACTTCTACTTTAATATTACAGGTTGTTGTTTTACTTCATATAATCATCACCACAGCTTCAGTTTTATATCCAGTTTTTGTTATTCTAAGGTGAGCTCTTTTTTTCTTGCCCATTAAACTCTTCATCTCCTCTTGCACATCATCCAAATTTCTGGTGTTTTGTGACTATTAATTTATTTGGGAAGTATGATCATTTTGTCTGTGAACAATGCCAAAGAATTATATTGGTAATTTAATAAGGGATCCAGGACTTTTTCCCTATGTGTCCTTGGTCATGCCAATATTCCATTGATAAGGATTCTGTGGAAGTCAATTCAGTTATGACTTTAAACTGTGCAGGTGCGATTCTGCTGTTTTATCTGGTGTCACATTGATGCTCTTTGCCAGCATTGTATGGTTAAAGTTAGTGTCTTATGCACATACAAGCTATGATATGAGAGCACTTGCCAAATCAATTGAAAAGGTACAGGACATTTTCTTGAAAAGTTTTTATATAATTATTACTCAAAAAAACTCTCTTGCATAAACAATATATTAAGGAAGGCAAAAAGTGTGTTAATGTTTATGCCTACACAAAGTTCTGTTGGTTCTCTTGTAAAAGTTTATATTTATGTAGCGGCAATGCTAAATATATCTAGGTGTTAAGGTGGTAATTGAGAATAATAGGGCGGAAGCTGTGCAAGTATCTCATAGAAAACCTTGGTTCCCTAATCAATTCACCATCAAAAATCTATTGAAGCACATTATATGTTCTCTTCATTAGTATATATAAAAAAAGTTTATATTTCTCTTGCTCTCTCTTCCTTTCTTCTGCGATAGATGTTTAATATCCTGCAGAAATCCTTCTGATGGGTGGTGAATGATTTTTTGAATGTATTCATGATGTTAGGGGGATGTCGTGGCCAGTACTCTGAATATGGATTGTTCTTACTGTGTTGACTTTGAGTGTTTGGCTTACTTCATGGTTGCCCCAACCTTATGTTACCAGGTAATTGCACTTCAAGATTTTAATTGCAATTATATCAGTACCAGGCATTGCTCAGCAAGTGAGAGCATTTTGGAGGAATGTGCCTTCAACCCGCAATGTGGAAACTTAAAAAGACTATTAACATGTGTTTATAGTCACATAACCTACTTAATAGTCCTGTGATTTTTTTTTGGATATTTTAATGAATCATGTGATTTAATACACGTGAATGGTGTTATGAACTACCATGCAACGGGTTGAAGGAGATTCCTCCAACCCAGTTTGGAGGAAAATTTTGACTGTAGTATAATTTATGTGCTAGCTGAATGTTTGCAGTTCTCCTGAGTGAGTAATAACTTCCTTTGACCTTTGTGTTGATGTTTGTCATTATAGCCAAGCTATCCTCGTACTGCATGCATTCGGAAGGGTTGGGTGGCTCGTCAACTTGTCAAGTTAATAATATTTACAGGAGTTATGGGATTCATAATAGAACAAGTAAGCAGCTCTTCATTATTTGAAGTTAGAATTTCTTGCTCTTTCTTTTCTTTATAAAAATTGCTAGAGATATTCTGACATGATTTTGTTGGTAATCCTGCAGTATATTAATCCTATTGTCAAGAATTCACAACATCCCTTGAAAGGGGACCTTTTATATGCCATAGAGAGGATTCTGAAGCTTTCAGTTCCAAATTTATACGTGTGGCTTTGCATGTTCTACTGCTTATTTCACCTCTGGTGTGTCTACTCTTCTTTATTTCATGAAGCCATATTTCAATTTTTTTAGTGAATATCTTTTCTTAAAAGTTTGGTTTAGTAATGTCATAAACATTTAGATAGCAGTAATTTCGTAAATTTTTATCAAACTTCGGGGCCAATTTCTGTGGAAAAATTGGTCATAACCATACTGTTATGCTTGTGGGCGTATTATAGTGTAAATTGGAGTTCTGTAATTGATGGATTTGAGTGGTGTTCACCTTGTGTAAAACCTGTACTTCCCCCCAAAAAAGAACAAGAGATAATTGAAAGAAGACAGGCTGATTTGATATACTCTTCTAAACTAGATGGAGATGTCATATTGACATTTTATATATACGCTTTGTACAAAATGTTTATTTTTAAGCTGCAAAACTGTCCTCTCTCTCTCTCTCTCTCTCTCTCTCTCTCACTCACACACACACACACACACACACACACACAATACTCACAGAGGGGTGCCTTATTTTAAAATCAAGATGATGCTATATAAGCTTTTGATTATTGAGAATCATATTACTTTTGAGATTACCTTATTCTTAGCTGAAGCCTGCAATTTTAGGTTAAATATACTGGCTGAACTTCTTCGATTTGGTGATCGCGAGTTTTACAAAGATTGGTGGAATGCAAAAACGGTTGAAGAGGTATCTTTTGTAACTTGAAATTTGTGTTCCTTGGTTGTGTTTTTCTACAAGGCTATGTTGAAGAGAACCTGTAAACTATTTGTGTTTCTTGCATGGATCTCTGTGGGTGTCATCAGTACTGGAGAATGTGGAATATGGTAAGTTTCTTTTCTCAAGTGTCAGCTTTTATGTGTACTAGTTACTTATGAAGGTTCTCTTATTTCAAGAAAAAAAAAAAAAAAAATATAGGTTCTCTTAGTAGTTACTTATTCTTTATTTGGCTTTTCTTCACTCTCTTTTGGAATGCCCATCCTGATAGGTTGCAAATTTTGAATTCTTTATTCATTTATGATGTTCTTTTTTGTACTTTATATTCAGTCTGATAGGTATTGACTCTAAAAAAATGATCTTGAATATCTATCTTTTATTTTCTGACAGAAAAAAGATTGTCGCATTTGGATGATGTGAAAATGTTTGAACAATTAGTTTAATATGTTCACTGCAGGAACTGTTTGCAAAAAAGCAAGTGTTTTTGTGGTTTCGTATCTGTCATTTCATATTTTTTGCCTAATGTTATGAAGACTGATTTCCTAATGTACTAGTGCACATTAGTTTAAAAAAAAAAAAAGTGTAGTAATGATTTTTAGCTGAAAGCAAGTGTAGTAATGATTGATTTGTTATATTTCAGCCTGTTCATAAATGGATGATTCGCCATATCTATTTTCCATGCTTGCGGAATGGGATACCAAAGGTAATTGACCGATCTCACCTTAAATTGTAATTAGTGCTTGATGAACATATCTTGGCATGAAAGAATGTCTCTTGTTACAATGTTATTTATCTATGTATGATATCTCTGTAATTTTTTCATCGTTATTATCTTCTGGGATATTTGTTGTTTGATTTATAAGTCTCTCATAAGGGAAAAATATATGATAGTATCTCTGTATGCGCCAATGATTATGAGATTCACAGCTTCACAGCTAGTTTCCTTAATGGCATTATACTTGATACGGTTGATCTTATTCTTACCATCCTTCCAAAGTCTGGATAGCAACACAGGCTACTAACCATCTAGGCAATAGAGAAGGCTGGTGGATGTGGTTGATCTTGTTATCAGTTTTCCTAACAGTTCACTAATTATTTTTTTGAGACAATCGTAGATACATCCTTTAGGGTCTGTTTGGTTGGGAGGTTGGAAAAGTGAGACTAGAAAATGTATGAAGAATATAAAATGTTTTAAATTTACCTCACGTGTATTTGGTAGAGAGGATGGAAGGTGAAAGGATAGAAAAGTTGGTTGAATATATTTACTATTACACCCTTATTACATTAGATTAGTGGCAAAATAGTAAATTTCATTCAAGAACTATTTTCTCTCCACCTTTTTCTCCCAATTTGGGAGCATGGCTTTTGGTGGGCCCGGGTGGAGAACTCCACCCACTCCCATTTCTATCCTCCCTCATTTCCACAACACCAAAAATGGGAAAACTTCCATTTTCCATTAATATATTCTATTATGTATGTTGATCTTTGTTTTCTTAACATTAACATCCCTTTAAAATTTTCCCGTACCTAAATCAAATTAAGATATCATGTAATTATATGAATGCTTTTAAACTTAAAAGGAATGTATGTAAGTAACCTCTGTTCTTATCTGCTTCAATAAAGGTAGTGACTCTGAGATTTTGCTTCATTGGTAATACTCCTCTATATTAATATTGATAAATTTCCTAACGTATCATTTGCTTTATTTAAAAAGTTAATATCCGATTTCATTAGAGTTAAATTAGAGAGAAAAGTTTTGAAACTTTATATATTTTTAATTGTTATGTTTCCTTAAAGTGTTGGTTTTCCTAATCAGGACCAACAATATGGGATAGAGAGAGTAATTGTTGTGATTATGACCAAAACTTTAGTAATGTGAATTCTCTTTGTCCCACCTGTTGATACTTCATAGTCTTGAAATGTTTCTTGATTTAATTATTTGTTTCTGATTCAGGGAGTTGCTGTTGTAATTGCCTTCCTTGTTTCTGCGGTATTCCATGAGGTATGTTGTTTCCCCCCATCCCTCTCTTTCTTTCTTCTCCCCTGATCCCAGGTTGCATGTTTCCAATAACAAATCTGTCTTTCAGCACTTTTTGGTAAAGGACATGGGAATAGGAATATGTTATTTGATATCTTACATCATAGTAGTTTGCAGCTGGTGTATGAAATAGATAATAATGGTTTTGCTCCTGTCTTTAATTTTTATTTTATGGGCATGATAGTTTTTTCCTCTCACATAAAAGGCATGAACACTCAAATATTTCGTCTTTACTGCCATTTTTTTTTTCCTAGGTTTTTTTATTCATGGGGAAAAATCATAGTTGGATCTTAGAAGCCAAACCTAGAGCTTTTGACCCCTGGGACATCTATAATCAGAAACTATACAATAACAACAAACCCTTTAGTCTCAAATTTTTTGGGGTCAGCTATGGAATTTCAAAAGATTAGTTAGGATCGGCCATATATATTCTTTTCCTCTATTTTATTCTATCCGAAATCATACTCTCCGTTACTTCTTGAATTGACATGTCCTTTTTAACAATTTATACTAATGTTATTTTTGGTCTTTCTCTTTGGCAAATGGTAAAGTTGCTAACATCACCCATCCCCTCCCCAAAAAGTCAAATGGAAAATGTTGTGACATCAGCAACAATAAAGTCATCCTATTTTTCCTGTTTTGTTTGTCAGGTTTTTGGTTGTTAAGTGCATGTTTTGAGAAGGGAAGAAGATATAAATGTTTTTTTTTTTTAAATGGCAATGAGAGTGAGAGTTTTAATTACTATAATATATATGGAGGCAAAGGAGACAAAATTAAGAGATGCTGCATAGGCAATCTAACAATCCTGTACTGTGAAAAGGGTAGAACAATGTTCATTGCCACAATACGACCACTAACCTTCTGAAAGATAGTAGCCAAACTTTTTTGAGTTAAAACTTTCCTTATGATGCTCAGCCATGGGAATCACCGCTGTTAAGTCATTTGTATGTGATTTTACCAGTAGGTTTAACCCATCTGCATGTTCAAACTTTTAATTTTAATTTTTTTTTTTTTTAAAGATGGTAGCTTAATTTTTTGAGCTAGAACTTTCCTCATGGTGATCTGCCATTGTAATCACCACTGTGAGAAGTCACTTGAAGTGATTTACCCATAGGTTTAACCCATCTACATGCTTGCACCCTTTGTATTCATGGTCAGATAAACTTGTCAATAAGTAACTTATTTGCAGTTCATAGTTGTGATGGAATTCCAGATATGCTTATTTAGTTATACATATCAACCAAAATATGTGATGATTTCCTTGTTTAGTAGTTGTAGTGCTTCAAGCATGTCAATTTACTTATGATGGAATGTAATTTTGTTTGATCTGTCTGCAGATATGTATTGCTGTTCCATGTCACATATTCAAGTTTTGGGCATTTTTCGGAATTATGATTCAGGTAATAATATTATGACTTCTAATGTTTCACTTTTCTATCTCCATTATTAGGATCATTGACCTTTATGTTAGAAGTTATATCCACATAGAGACGCCTATAAACAAAAACAGAGAGAAGAATATTGACAGTGTTCATAGAATTAGGCATGTTCTATTACTGCACAACCTGTTGCTTGACATGAGGTTAATCAAAATTATTCCTGTGTTCTTTGCTTTCTTGAATAGGTTCCCCTGGTTCTGATAACTAACTACCTGCAGAATAAGTTCAGAAACTCAATGGTAAGCCAGTTTAGAAGAATTTTGTTCAACCTTATCTTAGCCCATTTAATTTCTGAGCACCCAACGTCATATGCCATTCATCTGATTTATTTATTTCCCTTTTTGGTCTTTTTCCTTTTATGGCAGGTGGGAAATATGATCTTCTGGTTCATGTTCTGTATTCTTGGTCAACCTATGTGTGTGCTTCTTTACTACCATGAGTTGATGAACAGAAAGGGGAAGCATGAATAAACCATTGACCCCCACGTTGTCTTTGTGTGGATGAGATTACTCTGGAGTCTGGAAGTAAACTGGCTGTAGATATGGTGCTTAACATTGTTCACTGTAGGGTAACCTCATTTTGCATCTGGCATGATATGCTGATCTGGTTTAAATTTCATTTCGTGCTGCTGCTTGCGGGGGCATGATTTCATCTTGAGCCATATACATTTTCCTCTTGAGAGAGAGGATTCTTTGTTAATTCAAATTGGCTTTTGGAGCAATTTTGAAGAACAATGAACTAACAATGACTAATGCCACGGACGCTGTACTGGCTTATTTTGTTGGTTAACTATTATATGGAAAATTGTAAATGATTTTGAGTTCAAAATATTGGTCTGAGTTTTCTGTGGATCTTTTAATTTATTGAAAAGCATAATGGAATACTTGGAGAATAGAAATTCTAAGTTGAAGATGAAATCTATGAATATATCATATCGCTATTAGAAGTATAACGGATGGGCTGAACTGCTCGTGAGTGGGAGTGATTTAAACGTTTCTTCCGACATGACTTGATAATACGATTATCACAACAATAGGAAAAGGGAATTCTGGTTCTCTTTATTGAATTGCAAATTACAAGCCTCTTTTATGCATTTGTATGGTAAAGTTTGCAGAAACTAATCCCACTATTCGAGTTTGACTAGAATTTGAGGTTACGAGTTACGACACATCTAGGACTGGCTATTTTGACCTCGACTTGAGGTTTCCATAAATCAAGGAGTAAGATATTATTTTCTCCCTCCGGTTACAAGGTTTGCAATCTTGGATCTCGTAGCTGAGTAGAATCTTTTCTTTTTCTTTTTCTTTTTTGGAATGTGTTACTTTTCTTTCTTTCACACCTGAAAATCCTGTACTTGAACGACAATTTCACCCACAATTCGAGTGAAAAGTGAAAACCCTATCATCTATGTGGACTATGTCAAGTGTCAACATAGAGTAAGAATTATTGTTACTTATTAGTAATTGTTAAAAATGAGTTTCATTCATTTAATTAAGTTGGAAATGTTTTTTCCACATTTATCAGTATGACAAGTTCTCCATTTTTGGTTGGTGTGAACTGTGAAGTTGCCTGCCTTTTCAAAGCTGAGACAAGATGCACGGGAAGGAGCCGGAAATTTCGACCTACTATCAACTTGTTTAATACGACGAACAGCTAAGAAAGGTTAAATTTAAATTTGTGTACTTGTACCTTTATATGCAAAGGTCTAGACCAAGAAAGCTTTCTACACTTTTAACCAACTTTAACAATATATATATATATATATACTCTTTAAATTTTTTTATAAATAAAATAATTCACCCGAATGGTCCAATACAACTGTACATTAGACCTAATTCTTACCTGTTTATGTCATTGTAAATCTTGATAGTTTATTCATTGCAAAACTTGTTATATAATAAAAAAGTGAAAAATACATTCTTTTAATCATACATTGGCCAACTCATTTTCTTTGGAAAATCTAATTAAAACTTGGTTCTTTTTTTTTTTTTTTTTTTTTTTTGAGAAAAAAAACTTGGTTCAGTTGATTACAGAATTTGTAACACAATTAATTTTTTTTTTTATCTTGATTTTTTTAAAACAAACATGGAAATTATAAAGACATGATATAATCTAACGGTAGATTTACAAAAATGAGAGAAAGTTATATAAAAATGCATTAGAGTTTATCCTATGCGTAGGTCTTATGAATTAAAATTTGTCATTTTTCTTTACTATACTATCAAGAATAATGAAGATGGATAAAGGTTTCAAATTGAAACGCTCTTATAATTCTATAACTTCAAATTGGATTTTTTTTTTTGGGATATAAGATAGAATTTTTACTCTAGTCTAATTTAAGTGTATATGTGTGAGAAGCTCCCTCCTGGAGACTTGAACCCCAGCTCTTGCCCCCCACGTCTCACAAATACTTATACTTGTGGAGTGACCACTGCATCAAGGGTGCATGGTGGTCAAATTGGAAAAATTAATAACTCTGAAATTTAATATAAAATATGATGTCAACAAGACTTTTATACCAATGAACAAATATCTTTCACATAAGATGTGTCAATCTCACATGGCTAGAAAATCTACTTACTATAAAAAAGTCTGTAATAGAAGGATGTATATATAAATAATACCAGAGACACAATATTTTTCACAAATGTTAAATTAGTAAATTTTTATTGGTTCTTATATGGACAATTTATAACCTTAACAATTGTAAAAAAAAATTGTGAAAAATATTGACTTATGTTCTATTTGTTTTGAAGTAAAATATTTTCAGGTGTTTGGTATGACAAGTAAAATTTTTCAAGTAGGCCACCAAAACCGATGGCTTAGCACCGAAGCCACTAGTGACAAAGGTTCGGCGACTAGATCACTGGAACTTGTAGTCAGAATGGTGGCTCCAGTGACTGGACTTCCAACGATCTCCATTAGAGCGGTATCTTTGGTGATTGGACCATCAACACCAGTCAACAAAATGATGTCTTCTATTACCAGACATTCAGTATCGGTTGCGGTGCGACGTCTTTGGCCATCGATTGCTTGGTGCGATGTCTTTAGCCATCAAACTATTAACACAAATAACCTGAGTGGAGTCATAGGCCACAGGACCAGTCTTTTGAGCGAAGTCACCAAACACTAGACCAATGGCACTAGTCCCTAGAGCGGAGTCTTTGACCACCGAATTGCTGTAGAGTCTTCGACCACCAAATTGTGGGCACTGGTGTGTTAGGCATCTCTCTTGTACAGTTGTAATTGGGTACAAGCGTGTGTGTGTGTGTGCCAGTGCAAGGGAATGCATGTACTGATGTAGGGGGTTGTGTGTACTAATGATGAGGTGTGCGTGTGTGGCTGCACTAGTTACCTGGAGGTAGTTAGCTACTTGATGTCAGTTGGGAATAGTTGGTTAGTTAGTTAGGGATTTGATGTATTGTATACGAATTGTTACAGAAGGATTCATTAAATAATAATCTCATATTAGATATCTCTCTCTCTCTCTCTTTCCCTTTCCTTAATTCTTTACATTTCTTCTTATGCTCTATTCTTGGAGGCCCTAGATCCCCTCGAAGTGATCTTCCATTCAATCCCTCATTCTGATTCTTAACATTGGTAACAGAGCTTTGTTGATCCCAATTCACCACCATGACTGAAACACGTTCCAATTCCCGAAACATTGAGAAAATCACCACGATGTCTAAGGTTTTGGACTGCCATGAACAAACCTTACAAGAAATCCAGAAGCAATTGCAAACCCTCAATTCGTTTATACAAAGAATAGCTAAGAATGAAGAAAAGCGTCTTAATTCTCCCATCAATGGATCACGAGCTCTTCAGATTGGGAATGCCATCAACCCAGAATCATCTTCAGTGGTTACCATCGAGAACTTAAAGCTGGACTTCCCTCGGTTTCATGGTGATGATCCAAATTGTTGGATTTATAAAACCAATTAGTTCTTTTCATTCCATGGTACTCCAGAGCATCAGAAAGTACTCATGGCTTCTTATAATCTTGAGGGAGAAGCTCTCATCTAGTTTCAAGATGTTGAACAAGTGGGTGACTTTGCTAGTTGGGAGGTCTTTATCAGAGCCTTGCAAACCCGTTTTAGTACCTCAGCCTATGATGATCCAATGGAAGCACTCACCAGGCTGAAGTAAACTATCACTGTGGTTTCTCATAAAGGTAACTTTGAAGTTCTTTCTAATAGAATTAAAGGGCTGTCTGAATCTCATAAAATTATTTGTTTTTTAAGTGGTCTAAAAGATGAGATTAGATTGCCTGTAAGGATGTTAGTCCTTAAGTCCCTCAATGATGCATTTGGGCTAGCTAAGATTCAAGAAGAATTTTTAATTAATAATAGGAAGTTTTTCAAACCTGTAATAGATGTTAGTAAACCTTCTATCTTGGGGTTGCCTAGGTTGGAGAGCAAGAATGATTCTAAGGTTAAGCTTCCTTTGCAAAAGTTAACTAATGCCCAGATGGAGGAGAGAAGGAAACAGGGCTTGTGTTATAATTGTGATGTGAAGTGGCATTTATGTCATAAGTGTAAAGGGGCAAAGCTGTTTTTGTTGGAGGGATGGGATGTGGATGTTGAGCATCGTTCAGGTGCTCAATTAGTAGAGCTAGAGAAAGATGGGGTGGTGTTGGGACATCAAGAGCAGGTGCAAGTAACTTACAAGGTACCTGTTGAGATTACTTTGTATGCTTTAATGGGTAATCCATCTGCTTAGACCATGAGGGTGGAAAGTTGAATCAAGAATCACGAGGTTATGTCTCTCATTGATTCTGGGAGCACACACAATTTTTTAGATACTGCTGAGTTGCTTACTCTGAATTTACCATTAGATACTTCCCAGATTTTAGAAGTTAAGGTGGTTGATGGCAATATTATCAAGACCTTAGGGGTTTGTCATGGAGTGACTATTATTATCCAAGGGTTTACATTTGTGGTGGATTTCAATGTGTTGCATTTAGGGGGGTGTGCATTGGTCTTTGGAACTTAGTGGCTGAGTACCTTGGTGCTATTGTATGGGATTTTAAGCTTTTAACCATGAGGTTTTGCTATTTGGGTAATGAGGTGTTCTTGCAAGGTTTGCATCTGTCACTTTCAACTTTTCAAAGGCAGACAACTTGTTTTCTCATGTTGAAAAGAAGGGCATGGTTCTCCACATTGCTGCTGTCACCAGTTCTGGTTCTGAGGACAAGACCTTGCTGCCTGATGCTTTGTCAGACCTTTTGGCTCAATTTCCCAAGGTGTTTGAAGTTCCAACAAGATTACCTCCAATCCAAGGGCATGAGCATCAGATTGTGTTAAAGGATGGCACCCTACTAGTTTGTGAAAGACCCTACAGGTACCTCTACTTCCAAAAGTCTGAAATTGAAAAAATTGTAAATGAATTGTTAAAACTTGGGTCAATACAACCTAGCCAAAATCCTTTTTCCTCACCTGTTTTACTTGTTAGAAAAGCTGATGGTAGTTGGAGGATGTGCATTGATTATAGAGCACTCAATAAGGCCACCATTAAGGATAAATTTTCAATTCTTGTGGTGGATGAGTTGCTAGATGAACTTGCCGGTTCTACCATCTTTTCTAAATTGGATTTGAGGTCAAGGTATCACCAAATCCGTATGAAACTTGAGGATGTGCCAAAAACAGCTTTTAGAACTCATGAGGGTCACTATGAGTTCCTTGTAATGCCATTTGGACTAACAAATGCCCCCTCAACATTTTAGGCTCTTATGAATGCTATTTTTAGGCATTATTTGAGGAAATTTGTTCTAGTTTTCTTTGATGATATTGTGGTTTTCAGTTCTAATTTTGCTGATCACCTTTCTCATTTGAAGATCATGTTAGAGGTCTTGCAATCTTATCAATTATATGCTAAGCAATCTAAATGTATGTTTGGGTGT
This sequence comes from Quercus variabilis, assembly GCA_030445155.1. NCBI lineage: Eukaryota > Viridiplantae > Streptophyta > Magnoliopsida > Fagales > Fagaceae > Quercus > Quercus variabilis. The sequence goes on from CP129446.1 coordinate 57,268,849, forward strand.
GTTGAGGTTGAGTACTTGGGCTATATCATCTTTGGCAATGGGGTGAAAGTTGATCCCAAGAAGACTTTAGCCATGCAACAGTGGCCAATTCCTCAAACTACTAAGGTTTTGAGAAGGTTTCTAGGCTTTACAGGTTACTACATAAAATTTATCAAAAATTATGGGGCTATTGCTCAGCCTTTAACTGATTTGCTCAAGAAGGATGGCTTCCATTGAACAGACAAAGCCCTTCTTGCTATTAATGAGCTCAAGGCTGCAGTAGCTTAGCCTCTAGTGTTAGCTCTTCTATATTTTTCAAAGCCTTTCATCATTGAGTGTGATGCTTCAAGGTTTGGGTTAGGGGTTATTTTGATGCAAGAGCATAGGCCCATTGCTTATCACAGCCAAGCCTTGAAGGGAAAACATTTGCATTTGTCTGCTTATGAGACTAAATTACTTGCCTTGGCCACTGTAGTAAAAAAATAGAGGTCTTATTTGTTGGGCAGGCCCTTCATTGTGAGAACTGATCATCAAAGTTTAAAGCTCTTATTAGAGCAGAGAATTGCCACACCAGCTGTCTACTACTTCTTTCAATGCCTGATCTTACTTGGTTGCATATTCTTAGAGATAGTTACTCTCAAGATCAGTTTATGCAGCAACTCATTACATCCATTTAAGCTGGCTCAGCTCCTAAGGGATTCACTTGGCAGAATAATCTTGTTTTCTACAAGGATAGATTTTCCTTAGGTCCTTAATGCCCTTTGAAACCTCAAGTGTTGCAGTTGGTTCATAGCAGCCCTATGGCTAGCCATTCAGGGTTCCTCAAGTCTTATCAGAGGGCTAAAAGGGAGATTTTTTTGGCATGGGATGAAGGCAGACATTAAAGCTTTTGTGAGGGAGTGTGATGTGTGCCAAAGAATCAAATCTGAGACTTCTGTTCCAGCAGGTTTACTTCAACCCTTGGAGATTCCTACCGCTCCCTTGGACAAATGTAAGCTTGGATTTTGTTGAGGGTCTACCTAAGTCCCAAGGTTATGAAGTAATTTTGGTTGTGGTTGATAGGTTGACTAAATATTCCCATTTTATACCTCTCTTTCATCCCTATTCTGCAGCCATGGTAGCTTCTCTATTCATGCATTATGTTTTCAAGTTGCATGGTCTACCAGCATCCATTGTGAGTGATAGGGATGCCACATTCACTTCATTGTTTTGGTCTGAACTCTTTAGGCTGCAAGGTACTAATTTGGCCATGTCCACTGCTTACCACTCTCAAAGTGATGGTCAACCAGAAATTGAGAATAGGAGTTTAGAGCAATACCTAAGAGCCTTCATTAGTGACAGTCCACACAAATGGGCTGAATGGTTGCCCTTAGCTAAATTTTGGTTTAATTCCAACTTCCATACTAGCTTGAAGTTCTCTCCCTTTGAAGCTCTATATGGTTTACCACCTCCTGCCTTGCAGTTCTATGTGCCAAGAACTACTAGAGTTGTCATGCCCCAAACTCAAAATCCGGATTTGTGACCATGATCGGCATGCTAATATCAAGCTTAAACCTGATATTAATAAGAACCAACTTAAAATTTTCAAAAGCTTCCCTCTTTCTTTTCATTCTTGTTTCTTTACTTCTAGAGATAACTTTTCACTTGATATTCAGAGTATCTACACTGTACTCAAAGAATAACATAATCCACCAATTACTCAAATTCTAAATTCCACATAATACATCTCTTAATGCTTTAAGGTACATGATGATGTCAAGAAATTCACCAATAAGCCACACGATACCTACGCGCTCGAACGTGAACCTGCACAACACAAAGAAGGAAACTTAACAGAGAGCACCGGTGTGGTACCGGCCAAATACCCTCTGAAGGTTAAGTCAGAAATATTCTCACGACTCTAGGGTGCTAGAGAGGGTAAATTATGCGTACCTTGGTTTGTGAGGGTATTGGGGCTTTTATAGTAGTAGAGGGTTGACATCTCTTCCTTGGCGCGGAAATCTTTTCCTTATAGGACTCTTCTTATAGAATCCTAAACGTGATGGACAAGATATTTCCTTGTGGGAAAGATTTGTATCTTCCAGAATCCTCTTTATACTAGAATTCCTTTGATCTTGGGATTCTTTAATATGTGCCGCAAGTATCTTGCGGCTACGGTTTCCTTCCTGCTGTGCGGCTATTCGGACCCGTCACTATCCAGTTTGTTCAAGCTGTGTCCGTTCATAAAAGTCTGCAAATATTAGGCCCGTCCATTATCGGCCCATGGAGGATGGCCCAAGCCCATACCATGGAAATTTTCCCTCTTCAATTGCCCCCTTCACCCTATAGGTCCATGATCTCGGAGTGAAAGGACCTGTGGGGTGACGGTTCATTTTGGATCTTGAGAGACTTGTCAGTCTTTGACAGGCTGGCCCGAAATTATTTATGGCGCAGGGGTCCTAAATTTTGGCCAAGGCACTTTTGGGTGACATGGTTCATCTGTCCTCAAGTAGGAAGGAAGACTTAGAATTTTCACCAAGGCACTCGCGGGTGACTTGATTCGTCCTTCCACCTATAGGTAGTAGGACTTAAAATTTGTACCAAGGCACTTGTAAGTGACTTGGTCCGTCCTTCCACCCGTAAGTAGTAGGACTTAAATTTTGTACCAAGGCACTTGTTGCTGGCTTGGTTCGTCCTTTCACCCGAAGGTAATAAGACTTAGAATTTGTACCAAGGCATTTGTGAGTGACTTGGTTCGTCCTTCTACCCGTAGGTAGTAGGACATAAATTTTGTACCAAGGCACTTGTGAGCGACTTAGTTCATCCTTCCACCCGTAGGTAGTAGGACTTAGAATTTGTACCAAGGCACTTGTGAGTGACTTGGTCCGTCCTTCCACCCGTAGGTAGTAGGACTTAAGTTTTGTACCAAGGCACTTATGACTTGGTTCATCCTTCCACCCATAGGTAGTAGGACTTAAATGTTGTACGAAGACACTCGTTAGTGACTTGGTTTGTCCTTCCACCCCGTAGGTAGGAAGACTCAGAATTTGTACCAAGGTACTTGTGAGTGACTTGGTCCGTCCTTCCACCCTAGGTAGTAGGACTTAAATTTTGTATGAGAATCGGGTGCTGTTAGCATCCCTGATTGTCAGTATCCTTGGTTGTCGATCCATCCCATTGGGAAGAGGATTAGGTGTCTGTCGGCTTCCTTTTTGTAGTGTTTAGCCCTCTAAAGTCTTACTGAAGCGTTGTCATTTGTCTTATGCTTATACGTAGGATTGGGCATCCTTCTGCATAGTAGGAAATTGATGCCCCGGGACGTGTGATGCCCGAACTTTCAACCTTTGGGGCGCGTTGTAGTCCTCTATTAGCGTGCCATTCTTAAGATATTTTGTCCGTCTACCTTTGTTCATGGACATGCATCCATCTTTCTTTCTTTTTTTTTTTTCTTTTTTTTTTTCTTTTTTTACTGTTTTTTTTTTTTTTTTTGTGGCCGTCTACTTTTGTGCATCCGTCCACTTTTTTTTTTTTTTTTTTGGTCCATCTTTGTTCATGGACATCCGTCCACCCTTTTTTTTTTTTACTTTTTTTTTTTTTGTTCGTGCACTTTGGTCATAGGCTTCATTTTTTGTCCGTCCACTTTTCCTCATGGACTTCATTTTTTTGGTCCGTCTAGGACTTCTTCATTTTTTTGTCCATCTAGGACTTCATCATTTTTTGTCCGTCCACTTTGTTTATGGACTTCATTTTTTTTTTTTTTTTCGTTTACTTTTTCTCATGGACTTCATTTTTTGGTCCGTTTAGGACTTCTTCATTTTTTGTTCGTCCAGGACTTCATCATCATTTTTTTTCTTTTTTTTTTTTTGTTCGTCCACTTTGGGTCGTCATTTTTTGGTCGTGGACTTGTTGAGGTGACTAAGTGTTACCTCGTCACCTTATTAGTCGTCCACTTGGGGTCATGGACTTTTTGAGGTGACTAAGTGTTACCTTGTCACCTTGATGGTCATCCACTTGAGGTCGTGGACTTGTTGAGGTGACTAAGTTTTACCTCGTCACCTTGATGGTCGTCCACTTGGGATCGTGGACTTGTTGAGGTCACTAAGTGTTACTTCGTCACCTTGAGGGTCGTTCACTTGAGGTCGTGGACTTGTTGAGGTGACTAAGTTTTACCTCGTCACCTTGATGGTCGTCCACTTAAGGTCGTGGACTTGTTGAGGTGACTAAGTTTTACTTCGTCACATTGAGGGTCGTCTACTTAAGGTCGTGGACTTGTTAAGGTGACTAAGTTTTACCTCGTCACCTTGATGGTCGTCCACTTGGGGTCGTGGACTTGTTGAGGATACTAAGTTTTACCTCTCACCTTGATGGTCTTCCACCTGGGGTCGTGGACTTGTTGAGGTGACTAAGTTTTACTTCGTCACCTTGATGGTCGTCCACTTGGGGTCGTGGACTTGTTGAGGTGACTAAGTTTTACTTCGTCACCTTGATGGTCGTCCACTTGAGGTCGTGGACTTGTTGAGGTGACTAAGTGTTACTCGTCACCTTGATGGTCGTCCATTTGAGGTCGTGGACTTGTTGAGGTGACTAAGTTTTACCTCATCACCTTGTTGGTCGTCCACTTGGGGTCGTGGACTTGTAATTTTCATCCTCTTAGGATGATTCGTCCACTTTGTGGACTTATAATTACATCCTCTTAGGTTGATCCGTCCACTTTGTGGGAGTCTTTACCCTCTTGAAGTGATCCGTCTATCTTGTGGACTTTGTAGGAATGCAGGTAGGAAAACATAGTTGTGTCTGAATATTCCTCTTATTAATTAAAAAATCATGCATTTGTAGAAAAGTATTTGCCCCCTTGGGCTTAAAAACATATTGTAGTGGAAAATTGACTAAGTAAAACTAGTAATTGTAGAAAAACTAAATAAATTGGGAAATTAGGGAGCGCCATTGTTCTTCATATTATCTCACTAGTAGTATTTCCGTAGGTGCTCCGTGTTCTATAGGTGCTGCAGCTTTTGATGTTGCTGATTCGTCCTTTCCTTGCTGATGAACTTCTGTAGTTTTCCCTGTCTAATAAGGGCTTCGATTTGCTGTTTTAAGTCATAGCAGTCAACCGTATCATGTCCGTGATCATGGTGGAAATGGCAATACTTGTCCCTTGATCGTTTATTGGGATCTCCCTTTAACTTTTCAGGAAAGGTCAGGGATCCTTCGTCCTTGATCTGCATTAGTACCTGGTCTATTAGGGTAGTCAACGGGGTGAAATTCGTGAATTTCCCTGCAGGGGGCTTGGTGCGTTTGTCATCCTTTCGATCTCGGTCCTGTCGGGCATCTTCCTGTTGCTCCCTTTTTCTAGGCTTTTCCTCCCGAGCCAGCAATGCGTCTTCTGCATTCATGTATTTGGTTGCCCTGTAGAGTACTTCTGACATGGTCTTTAGGTCATTCTTGTATAAAGAGAACAAGAACTTACCCTTTCGTAGCCCGTTCGTGAAAGCTACTACTAGTATTTTGTCATCGGCTTCATCGATTGAGAGCGCTTCCTTATTGAAGCGCGTTATGTAGGATCTCAGTGTCTTGTCCTCTCGTTGCCTGATACTCATCAAGCAGGCTGTGGACTTCTTATACCTGTGCCCTCCAATGAAGTGCGAAGTGAACTGGGCGCTCAGCTTCTTGAAGGTGCTGATGGAGTTTGGCATCAATCGGCTGAACCATACCCTTGCGGGGCCTTTGAGTGTTGTGGGGAAGGCCCTGCACATGATCTCATCTCCTACTCCCTAAAGGTGCATTAGGGTTTTGCAAGTTTCTAGATGGTCTAGAGGATCCTTCACGCCGTCATAGCTGTCTATATGCGGCATGCGAAATTTATGGGGTAGGGGGAAGGAGTTCACGGCCGCAGTGAAAGGTGAGTTGGTGTGGTTGACCAAATCATTAAGATCACTAGAAACTCGCCCCTTGAGCGCATTCATCATAACTTCCATTTGTTCCCTCATCGCCTGCATCTCTGCGACGATATGTGGCGGAGTTGCATTCGTGAGGGATGGCATGCTCAAGTTCTGCTTCTCCGGTTTGCTTGGGGCGTGGTTGCCTTCAGGTTTCTCCTGATTTTTTCTCGGAGTGCTGGTCCCTTCCTGATCTTTTTGTTGGTCATTCGGTGTTGCATTCTTTCGGCGCAGCTGTTCTTCCAAGTCGTGGTTCTATTTGGTAAGGCGTTCCACGGCAGCAGTGAGAGTTTGAACTTGTCTCTCGAGGGCAGTCATGGGTGGTTCCTCTCTTTGAACGCCGTTAGTGGTTGCCATTGAGCGAGTGAGTACCATGCAACCCTTTTGTCCGGGAAACGACAATATGGCTTACGAATCTCAACTATTGTTTCCCACAAACGGTGCCAACTGATAATGTCGAGAAATTCACTAATGAGCCACGTGATACCTACGCGCTCGAACGTGAACCTGCACAACACAAAGAAGGAAACCTAACAGAGAGCACCGGTGTGGTGCCGGCTAAATACCCTCCAAAGGTTAAGTCAGAAATATTCTCACGACTCTAGGGTGCTAGAGAGGGTAAATTATGCGTACCTTGATTTGTGAGGGTATTGGGGCTTTTATAGTAGTTGAGGATTGACATCTCTTCCTTGGCGCGGAAGTCTTTTCCTTATAGGACTCTTCTTGTAGAATCCTAAACATGATGGACAAGATATTTCCTTGTGGGAAAGATTTGTATCTTCCAGAATCCTCTTTATACTGGAATTCCTTTGATCTTGGGATTCTTCAATGTGTGCCGCAAGTATCTTGCAGCTAAGGTTTCCTTCCTGCTGCGCGGCTATTCGGACCCGTCACTATCCAGTTTGTTCAAGCTGTATCCATTCATAAAAGTCTGCAGATATTGGCCCCGTCCATTATCGGCCCACGGAGGATGACCCAGGCCCATACCATGGAAATTTTCCCTCTTTAGTACACAACTATCATTAGATCCTAAAATACACAATACTACAATGCTAAACATCAAAATTGTTAATTTGGGATCTATACAACAAAACTAAAACTAGCTCATTCCAAAACTCGACTAAGACTCCCTCTGCTCCAAAATAAAACTTGTTGACTGAAAGAGTGGAAGGGGTGAGTTACACAGCTTAGTAAAGGTAAGATATATGAGAATTTAATAAGGATGCATGTAAATCAAATCATTTCATTTAATAAATATTCAGATAGGAGAACATTTTTTTCATGCATAGTATCTTATACTATTTATAATAATAACTTATATGCTCTTCGTAGGAAAATAATTGTTCTCCTTTTTCTTATTAGAATAATATTACCAAAACCTTTCGGATTGAATTTCTTTCATTTCTTACAAAGTCACCATATATGTATTCTTATTACAAAATAATCATTTCAACTTAAATCGGATAATTGGTAACTTCGTCTTAAACTAGAAACATCCTTAAGAATAATAAAACTTTCCTTCATAAACTTCTTCTTGTAAAATGTTATAACGTTTATAATCATAAAACTTAACGTCTCATAAAGAACAGATATCTGATGACTTTTTAACATGAACTTCTACTTTTTACTTTTTATAGAAAACTAAAACATTTTCATCAGATTCTTTATCTTTAAATCACAACAGAACTTCAAAAACTCTTATCTTTAAAGAACAACTTTTCTTTTTATCATAAAGTTCTTTTCATGAGAGCTTTTAACTTTTCATAATGCATTTAAATAACATCATTCTCTCATGATCAATAAAATAATATAACTGTTCATATCATATTGGTTAGTGCATAACTAATAAGTCTGTACTTATTTGGGAGGCTTCTAGCACCACAGTGCTAGGCATCCAGCACCACAGTGCTAGGCATCAAGCATTGCTCACAATGTCAGGTATTCTTGGGATCACATCATAATACATATTTTCAACCATAGGGGTAGGTTGACTTCTTCCACAAGTTGGTCGTAACCAACAAGGGTGGGTACAGCAGAGCCAATCTCACTTTTAATGGCCAATCATATAACATTTTCTATGGAAAGCCAGTAATTAAATCCCTACTAGCAAAGTTCAGATCATCAGGGGACATAACCCGAAACATTTCTAACTTATACATCATACTGAAATTCATAGTTTGCATTACATTTCACAATAATAGTATTCCCATTATTTTCTTTAAATATCATGTTCGTGGAATTAGCAATATTATCAATATGCTCAAATCATATAAATAAGATTTTGAAAGCTCACGAACATATCTTTATCTGAAACATGCTTATATGTTATATCTCTAATCAAAACCTTTTAATGCATAATATACTTTAAAATAATCTCATGATTTACCAAATGCTCATATAACTATTCCTTACATGAAAGTAAAGGAACTGAAAGCTTATAGTCGAAGGAGCTTAGACTTGGAAATTGGAACACCTAAACCAAATATCAAACCTTATTACTTACTATCAATTATTCATTATCATGAACTTACACATTTATTTCAAAGTCTATCTCTTAAAATCAAGGAAGTCCTAATCCCACTTCAAAGAGGTTCCCACAAACATGTAATGCATACATCAACAAATGATGTACCAAACTAAGGAAAATCAACATTCTCATATTAATATCATATCTCTAGAAGAGCCAACCTCATTTCAAAAGATGCTTTGAGATTAGGGCAATAATGCATGCATAAACATAAACTCCTTTTTAGCATGGTCATGTAATCATATACACTCACATGGCAACATACAACGCATTGAACAAAACAGCTTCATAAAAACAACAGCCGGATGGTTTAGAATCCCTCCTCTGAGTACTAAACCTTGAACCAAGTTATAAAAAATTTAGCTATGATCCAAACATACCAAATGATGAGCATAATAAATTATAGCTCAAATCATTCACCCTAACTTTAGAATTAAATCCTCAAAGTTAGGCATGTCCCTTACTGTTTACTGTTTGTCCCAGCAGCATATACTTAACTTATAAAATACAAATGAGCTATCAATTCACATCCAATCCTCATGAAATTTTATAGAGCCACTCCTATAGATGTCAAGTAAATACCGTATCAATTTTAGAGTCAAAAAATAAAACCATAATTTACTAAAAATCATACAAGACAACGTGCTCAAAACTATCCTAGCAGAATTTCATGAAATTTAGAAATTAAACCATTATTTATATATTGATCCAAATTCTGTGAGACCACTTCCATAACAACCACATATGTCTTATCTTTCATAGGAAATATCCCTAGCATCCAAATTCATTGAATACAATTTAATACATAATTTACCATGTGTAAACACAGAATCTGTCACAGTGACAGCTTTGAAACATTCTCTTGTAAAATTATAAAATGATAGCAAATAGTCTTATTATCATATGGGTATTTTTATACACTCATTAGAAATGTTAGAAAACACTTATATAAAATCATTTAACCATTTATAACAAAGTTAAATATAGAAAAAATCCCAGCAGTAACCTCAAAAGTGTTCATCCTAACTTTTTCTAACTTCCTTAATCATATATAATCATTAATTAGTAAAAACCCTAAGCTACCGTCAACAAATCACCAACACAGTTTCAAAGCTTCTTAAAATAGCATATATATATATATATAGACTTACAAATTCATAATTTCCTAATTTCACAAACCATATATATATATATAGACTTACAAATTCATAATTTCCTAATTTCACAAACCACAAATACCAATACAAAAGGTTTCATGAAGAAATTGTGGATTCTAAGGTGAGAGTAGCTAGACCCTTACCAAGTTCTGGTTCTAAGAATAAATAAAATCACTCTTGCATGAAAGGATCTCCCCTTTCCCAGTGGTTGGACCCGAAAGTATGAGAGATAGAGAGCTTGAGAGAGTTTTCTTTCTTTTGGTGTTGGACCTGTGGGTATGAGAAAGAGAGAGCTTCTTGATTGTTCTATTTGCTTTGAGAGAGTAGATAGAAGAATGAGGTGGAGTTTTGTCTTTCTTTTGGTGTGTTGACCGTGGGTTTGAGAGAAAGACTCAAGAGAGCTTCCGAGCTCTTTCCTTAACACTATGTTTGGTTGGGAGGATAATAGAGAGGATGGAAAACAAAGAGAGGAAAATAGGACAGTGTTTTCCACTATTTGGCATGCTGAGGAAAATGCTGAGGATGGAAGACCCGGGAGAAAATTTTCTCTCCTGAGCCCACAATTTGCATCCTCCTAAATCAGGAGGAAAATTGTGGAGAGAAAACTACTCTCACCGTGGAATTACACAAATGCCCTCTCCCACCTACCCTTTTCACCTGTTCTGGAATCAAGTAAAAAAAAATTTAAAAAAAAAAAAAGAAAAAGAAAAAAAAAAAAAAAAGAGCAAGACCATAAGAGCTAGAGACAAAAAATAGAGAATGAGAGCACTTCTTGAATGAGGGAAAAAAGAAAGAAAAGAAGGGGGAGATAAAGAGATAAGGACAAACTTGTATGGAGGAAGGAAAAAAAAAAAACCAGAGAGCAAGACTGCAAGAGCTGGAGATAAAAAATAGAGAATGAGAGCACTTCTTGAATGAGGGAAAAAAAGAAAGAAAAAGAAGGGGGAGATAAAGAGATAAGGACAAACGTGTATGGAGGAGGAAAAAAAAACGTATGGATGAAATGAAATGAGAGAAAGAGAAATAATATAAAGAATAAAAAATCCTAATTGAGAAATGTTACTACAATATTTTTACAATAAATTTAAAGTAATAGATTGTTATTAGTTAATATTGGTGAGTAAAAAAATAATTTCAGTGGTGGGTTTAAGTTAGAACTAGTAATAACTTTCCACATAAATTTTGTTATGAAAGTATTATGAAAAATGTTGTAGATGTAACACTTCTCATTGAAAAATATAATTGTTGGTAAATTTTATATTATTTAATGAGTACAAATAAATCTATTTTTTATCTATTATGTAATAAGGGTATAAGAGCATCTCCAGCAATAAATGTATAGCTAAAATAGAGAATATGGCCAAAAAACCCAACTCTAGTGGCTTCTTTATACCCCTTTTTTTTTTAGCTTATGAATAGTAGCCCATCAAGTCTGATGGGCTACTCTTCATTGTTCAAATATATTTTTTCTATTATAATAATGATGTGTTGAATAAAAAAATGTTGAAAGATGTGTAGTTGTTAAAAAAAGAATAAATAATGAATGAAAAAATAATATTAAAATGAGATAGAGAATGAGGTAGATAATCTGTTGGAATGTGTATTTGAAAAAGTGGGTAGATAAAGGTAAAAGTCACTGTTCATTCTCCAAACAGTACAAAAATTTGATGAATCTGTTGGAGATGCTCTTAGTCAATTTATATAAACTACATTTTCTATCCTCTCACTTTTCTTTTCAACCAAACAAAAGAGTTTTCCATCCTTCCACTTTTCCATCCCTCCAACCAAACACACACGAAGGAAAACTAAATATTTTCCATCCTTCCACTTTTCCATCATCCTACAATTTTCCATTCTCCTACTTTTCTATTCCTCCAACCAAACGGATCCTAAGAGAAAAGAGAGTAAAGTGAGGTGAGGAAATTCTAATTTGTGTTTGGGAATAGAGAGGCTTCTTGGATGTTCTAGTTGCTTGAAAAAGTCAAAAAAATGAGGTGGCACTTGGTGCATGGCCGGCCAAGTCTCACTCTTTGGGGTTTGTCATCATGCATGGCACTTTGGCATTATGTGTTGAATTTCCATTGGTTGCATGTGGGTGGAATTTCTACTATAATATCTCATGCATCATGCTTAATTAAAACACCAACTATGTATTTAATAACTTAAGCCACTTAATATAGTTTTGTACATACTCTGTGTGTGTGTGTGTGTGTATATTCATAATACATCTAGCCATTCAATTATTTAAAATCTGTAAAATTCTTATTCAATGGCATTATAAAATAATATGTTTATTAAATACTCTTATGTTTATTTAGAAAGTAAGTGATTAAAATAATAATTAACCACTTGAACACAGGTTAACTATAAAGTTAGGTCAGGGTGTTACAAGAGTGGCTGCTTTGGATGACCTATTGTGTCAAAGGGAAGCTGTCATAGTTACCCTTAGAGCTAATTTAGCTACTGCCGAGGAGAGAATGAAGATCCAAGCTGATAAGCATACACAGGAGAAATCATTTGAGGTTGGGGATTGGGTTTATTTGAGGTTGCAGCCCTATAGACAGAGAACTTTGGCTTATAAGGGTAAGTGGAAGCTGTCACCTAGGTTCTTTGGTCCTTTGTAGGTGCTACAGAAGGTGGGGGCAGTTTCTTACAAGCTGGATTTACCTCCTGAAGCCAAGATCCATCCAGTTTTTCATGTATCATGTTTGAAGTTGAAGCTTGGCCAGAAGGTTCATTCCATTCCTACTTTGTCTCCAGTAGATGTTGATGGTCAAGTGTGCGTTGTTACAATCAAGGTGTTGCAAACCAGGTCTAGATCATTGAGGTCTAGGGAGACTTCAATGGTCTGGCTGTTCAGCAAAGGATGCCACGTGGGAGTCCTTGCATCGGCTTCATTTGTCCTTCCCTCACCTTGTGGGCAAGGTGTTTTAAATAGGAGGGGGTAATGTTAGGCATCTCTCTTAGGTGTTTTAATTGGGTACAAGCTTGTGTGTGTGTGCCAGTGCAAGGGAATGCATGTACTGATGCAGGGGGGTGCGTGTACTAATGATGAGGTGTGCGTATATGGCTGCACTGGTTACAGAAGGATTTGATGTATAAGTTGTACACGGATTGTTACAGAAGGATTCATTGAATAATAATCTCTCTCTCTCTCTCTCTCTCTCTCTCTCTCTCTCTCTCTCTCTCTCTCTCTCTCTCTCTCTCTCTCTTTACATTTCTTCATATGCTCTGTTCTTGGAGGCCCTAGATCCCCTTGAAGCGATCTACCATTCAACCCCTCATTTTGATTCTTAACATGGTGGCCAAAGTGATGTCTCTGACCACCAAACTAGTGACCTTGTGACTAAATGTGGGAAAGGCAGCCACTTTGTGTTTTTAAAAAATATTTTACCAAATTTTTACAGGTAAAACATTTTACAATTTTTTATAAAGAATTTTACGATTAACAGAAAATATTTTATAAGTTTAATTATATTTTACTTGTAAACAAACACCTAAAAACAAGAAAAAAAAATTCTAGAAAATATTTTATTTCAAAACAAACAGATAGATTTAACAATAAAATCTAAGTAACATGCTATATTATTTATTTTGATTTGAATTTATTTATTAGATCATGCTAACAAGTGCCCTTAAAGTACTAATCAATAATCTATTTTAGAAAAATTTTGACACAATTTTTATAAAAAATAAAAAAAAAAGTCAAAATATTAATTTTTTTTTAATAATATCTTTCTTTAAATAAATTATTAACTAATTAATAATATCTGTTAGCCTTTTTTTTTTTATTATTATTATTATTAATGAAGTTACCAGAATGGATATAAAGATAATTAAATGGCTTCCACTTTGGTGGAATCCCAAAATTTTCAATGCGGAGATAATCGCAACGAATGAAGTGAGACTTTTTGGCTTCCCACTTCGAAAAAGGAACACACGCTGCACGCACGCGACACGAGAGCATAAAACCTGAACTGCCAAAAAGCAAAACAACGAATCAAAAACCCAACAAGATCACGTGCTTCTCACGTGTATAATTACGTGGTTAAATTTCATTGGTTGTATCCACGTGAAGGACAAGGTAGTATCATCCAACAGTTCCACACCCAAAAAAACCTCCTCCTTCTTTCATCATCAACAACCTCATCACCGACGCTGACACCACTCTCTAGTCAGCGCCTCACCAAATTTTAAAAAGAATCTAAACAGAAACGCTGAAAACCCCTCAAAATCACAATCACAATCACAATCACAGAACTCCTCACATTTCAAGGAGTTCTGTAAAAAGATAAAGAGAGAGAAAAGATTCAATAGAGCTGTTGCTTGCTGCTGCTGCTGCTGCATCATCATCATTCATTCATCAGTGAGAAAGTCTGAAACACACCCAAAAAAAAAAAAAAGTAGCGAGCATGGATGATTTCAGATCCAAATCCTATGGTGATGGAAGGATGCAGCAGATTGAGAGATATTCTGGGGTGGGACCCACTACTTCATCTGGGATTAACATCAACAACAGCAGCAACAATATGCAGGATTTCAGGTGCTACAGTGCTTCCTATGCAACCTCAGCACACCCAGCTGAAACCCAGAACCAAAACCAGTCCAAGTTCAAGAAGGGCAAGTCTACAAATGGGGCTGTTTCAAAGAGCTGGAGTTTCAATGATCCTGAATTGCAGAGGAAGAAAAGGGTTGCTGGCTATAAAGTATATACTGTTGAAGGCAAAGTCAAAGGGTCTTTCAGAAAGACCTTCAGGTGGCTTAAAAACAAGTGCACCAGAGCCGTTCATGGCTGGTAGTAAGTAAAGTTCTGAGCTTCTTCTGGGCATTTTGCTTCATTCCATTTTATGTAATAATGTTTTGATTAAGCGTCTTTCTTTCAATATGGTATTTACTATTTAGTTCTGGAGGTATAGGATTTTATGAGGATTGGAAACGTTGGGATGTGATTGTTGGTGAATAATTTGGTTTATGCTTTGTATATTTGGGTCACCTGTTAGAAATGGAAGCCTCTTTCCAATTGAGTTTATGTTTGTTTTTGTTGGGTTTCTTATAGATGGTAATGGTAGTGGGGGAATAAGGTATGTGAAAGTATGTTGATATTTGTGTTGTGGTAGTAGACTCAATGCTGAGGCTTCCTAAACTAAGATTTGGTGGATTTAGAAGAGAAAAAGACACAATTTTTTGTTACAATTGTTAACGTAGGTGTTATATAACAAAAGGGGTGTCACTGGAGCTGTGGAGCAAAGTTGGGGCAGACCATAGCCTCCTGAATTCCTTAGATAACATAGTAGAGGTGGGCAAGAGAGATTTGTTTAGTTTTACTAATTACCAACACTCTTTTTGTTTTCCTTTCTGGGGCATATGTCTGCTGTTGTATTAGGTGTGTTTCTGTTTGTTGGAGATGGAGTGGAGAGGCATTAGTTTTTCAATCTTGTGTGAGACATTAATTCATCCAGGGGCTTTTGGAGAGGGCGTCTATTTTCAGCAAAGATGTCTCCTCCTGTACTGAGCTTTTTAACTTTAGAATATATTCAGGGTGGGGAGTTCTGTTATGCCTTGTTTCCCAAGTGCTTGTTCTGTTCTTTTTGCTCTGCAAGGTGAAGATCTCCCTCCTTTTCACTTTAATGAATTTGCTTTTACAGTACAAATGGCAACAAAGAATTTGTTCCATGAAACATGGATTGAGGCTATAATCATTCCATGTATAAAATCTTCCTTTTGTAATTTTTGGCTATAGATTTTTCTGAAATCTTCGCCCAATTACTTGTATTAGTTGTATATATCTAACCTTGTCAGTTCTTTTGACATAGTAACAGTGCAATTTAGTCTCATCTCTAAGGTGTGTTCAATTTAATTGTTTTAGCTCTAATTTGATTAGCGAATACAATTAATTTGTGTAGTATTACTACCGTCATTGTCGTTATTGTCATTATCATTGTTACCAATATTACTACGAACTTCCTACGCTAGTATCCAATGATTTTCATCTAATATAAAATCCAAAGAGTTTCATGTCTACTCCAGACAATGCTTTTATCTTTGATCCTCTTCCTGGATCACTCTTTTGTTACTTCTTTTTATGCACCACCTTATTAGTTTGCCCAAAAAAAGAGAAGAAAATGAAGAAGAAGCAGAAAAGAAGAAGGCAAATACAAAATTCAAATAGCTAGCTTGCTGGATGCATTTTTGGGAAAAGACTATTTAAATTTTGATATGCACTATTAGGGAGGGCTGATAATATTTGATGCGGCTCATGAACATGATACAAGCACAACACTAAGTTAGCAGCTTAGGGTTTTCGCTTAACAAGTTCATATCAAATTTGGGTTGACATGAATTAACTAGTTTAATAACATACTGAAACCCATTTGAACTCGTCTGACCCGTTTAACTAAAGGTCAATTTTAGCAATTCACCCTTAAAAATTTATGGTTGTAATTATATTTGTTGGTGACTTTGTTTGGAGTACAGTTGTATACTTATACATTCTATAGAATACGAGAAATGCTAACAAATTAGCATTCGATAAACATGCTAACCTGAGTACATGACATATATATCAAATAAGTTGTGTAAACTTTAACACAACTTGTTTATTAAATAAGTTATATGAGTCGTACCGTATCAATTTGCTTAATAAACATGTCATGTTAGGGTCAAGAGATCCTAACACATAATAAATGTGTCATGTTTGTTTTTACTTATATAGTCGAATTCTCATAAGTTGACTCTACAAGTCAACACGAATTGCCACCCAATGAGGATGCTCCTAGTCCTAAGTTGAGCCAAAGGAAGGAGAGTGGTTGCATTGTTAAGGATTCAAGGCTGCAAGTGCACTTGAATAATAAAAAAGAAAGACTACAAGTGTTGAAAAAATCCAACGAGTGCATTCATGTTCGGGAGATGGGTCACTACAGTGAAAACTGAAGGTTTTTTTTTTTTTTTTTTTTTTTTTTTTTTTTTTTTAACTCCCAAGGGAATTCAACCCTTCTTTTTTTTGGTCTTCATTAATGTTTTAGGGGCAAGACTAAGATAGACAATAATTATCATATTTATCACAGTTCTGGAACTATACACAAATCGTGGTAAATTGACACTAAGAATCGGTGGTTAAAAGGAGATCAAAATTAAACTGACAAAAGCCACCAACCAACAATGGTTAAAAGGAAAAAAAAATTCTAAACCAGCAAATGGTTAAAAGGAAAAACAAAATCTAAACCAACAAAAAAGACGCTTCAACATTATATTTTAATGGTAAAATAAAATCTTAAAAAATTGAACTTGAAAAATCATGGACTCCTATGAGAAAAGTGGTTCAGATTTTTAACCCCCAAAAGGCAAATGTCACTCTCTCTCTCCCTCTCTCTCAAACATTATTGAAAAAAAAGGGCCTAAATCAAATCCAAAAAACAAAAAACCCCAATATAAACAAAGCAAATTTCAATAAATGTACAGGATATGGTGAAGGGAAGTGCATGATGCTTCATTGATCTGGAAAATTTAGGCCTTAAATGAGTGTTTTCCGAGTATCAATCTAATGATGTAACGCAAATAATGGTGTCCTAGCAAATAGTTAACCACAAGCTCTATAAAAAAATGTCATGTGACAATGACAACGTCTTAGTTTGTGAGGCAGGTATGGCTGTCCCCTACCCAAGTCTACCTTAGCCTCAGGGGCTCCTCAAGATAGCTGGTATCTCATGCGTCAGGCGCATAAGAGATTTAATCCCACAAGAGATGAGAGGGACCGTATGGCTTAAAGATTCGAAAGGATTTGAAATCACCACAATGTCTACACATTAAATAGCAAGGAACCTATGAAAAAATTTCCATAACTTACTCACTTTGCTACAATTTCCAAAGAAATAATTATCTTCTTACTTAGCCATCGGAGTACCTTACATCAACTCTTCTTTTATCTCTAGTGAGTTAAACCCATTTTCGAGGTGCTGAAGGATATATACAAACCGATTTATATAGACAAATATAATACAAACTTACCCTACAACTCTTTATAATAATAGATAGATGCTTGAAACACTTCACACTAAGTAATGGAACTATCAAAGGTAGTAGAGTTTTTTTGATTATACAAGTGAAGTGAGTAGGAGGCTATGATACCAGTTACAAACACAATAGAGAGAAAACTAAAAGAGAACTAAAGAAATGCTTCTATCATTACTCGTTTTTTCTCTTTACAAAGTATGCCATCCCTTTGATAACTGTAGAGAAATGCAAGGATACAATTTGTAAAGAACACACATGTAACACTAAATCAACATTCTCCATATTTACAACTTATTGACAATTGTCTGACTAAGGCTATCTAACGCTTTTATATTTGTGTGGATAACTCACCATTCTCGTGTCTATGTACAATGAATAATTATTTACATGGCGGATGACACTTGTTAATTACATGGGTGCACTGAGCTCGTTGTGTGTGTTAACTCCATCTGGTTGATAAGGTTATGATATTCTACGTTATTCATCTATGTCAAAGAGATAGTAGTGACAGAGCTTTGACTTTTATTGTCTTTTGCCAGAAAAGATATATTATATTGCACATCAAGATATATTTTTTTTTTTCAATATGCCATGCTTTCTAGCAAATCTACCGTCTGTTAATGCCCATTTTTGCAAACCTGTACCCAAAGACCCATAAGGAAGAAAGCTCAATGAGAAGCAAGGCCCAAAGACCCACCAAGAAGATCGAAGAGCAAAGAAAGAAGTGCAAGTGAAAGCCATCAGCCGCAAAATATAGATTTGCCGCAGAATACAGTTCTTCAACAGAATACAGATCTGCCGCAGAATACAGTTCTCTGGTAGGATGGCTTCGGCAGATGAAGACACAAGTCCCTATTCTTCGGCAAAAGGCTTTACTGCCACAGAATACAGTTCTTCAGCAGAATACAGATCTGTCGCAGAATACAGTTCTCTGGCAGGATGGCTTCAGCAGATGAAGATAAATTGGGCCCAAGACCCTTTTGATCCAATCAACATTATTTGGCCCACAAAGGCCCAAATCCTTTTGTATAAAAAAGATAGGCATGAGAACTGATATGAAAAAGAACGATGAAAGGAAACAAGGAGCAGCAGGAAGTGTCAGCAGCAAGAATCACGTGAAGGAAATAAAAGCCCAAACTAAAGAAAATGACAAACACAGCAGGAAACGTGTGAAAGACTTGCAGAGGAAAAAACAGAGTTGATCTGCTACGATAGGAATGGCGTAGGAACGAAAGAAGACAAAAACAGAAGGGCCGGGGCACCACCAACCTGTACCCAGCCAATACAAGGGAGGTGGGCCCATGGTCAAAGAGATTTAGAGGGTGTGGTTTGGTGGTGGGGGGAAAAGGGGTCTATATTTAGTTTCCTGCCATAACTTCTTTTAGGAATATATCCTGCTGGGATGGTATCTTACCCAAAAGAAGTAATAAACGGTTGGGACCATCTGATGCATGCCATAGAGCTAGGTAGTGAGGTAGCCCAATCCTGATCTTTGAACCTAGAGGTAAAGGTATACGACAGGAACAAACAAAAGAGAATTTTGTCGTGCAGCAAACATGTTCTGAGCAGATGGCAGTGGTCGGGGCAACTAATGGGTGAGTGGGTAATCTTGAAAGGATGCCCACAACAAACCAAAAACAGTTGGTGAAGCCCTATGGGTAAAAGGGAGAAATCCCATTGAATTAATTTGCTATAAAAGGAAGGTAACCATGGTAGAAAAAGGGGACCAAGGTAGAGAAAAAACAGGGGAAAGAGTGAAAAATAAGGGAAGAAGAAAAACACCCAGAGGGGAGAGAGAGAAAGAAAGAAAGAAAGAAAGAAAAAGAAGAGAGAAAACGTGGCAGGAATAGGGGCATGCATCAATAGACCATCTTTTCCCTCCCTCTTAGCAAACCCACTCTTTGAAATCTCCAAAAGTAATAGCTAGTAGCCATTTAAGCCTATTCTCCAAAATGAACAACTTTTATGGTAGGAGCCCATGATAAGGTTGTTGAAGTTGGAGTTTGGGTTCCTTCCTGGTTTACTTATTTTATGGGTAGATTTAATACTTGATTTTGATTACAAATATATTTGATTTCTCATTATAACTTAAATCTGCCATATTTAGTCATCCTACTGTAGCACGTTTTATCACGTCTGCCACATTAGTTGTCCTGCTGTGGTGTCTTTACTTGCTGTACTTGTTATTCTGCTGTAGCACATTTTCATTGTATTTACCGTGTTAACTATTTTACCAGCTAAACCTTTCCTGCCGAAGCTTTCTCCTTTATTTGTTATTACGTGTTTTACTTTTGACACAAACTAATCATTATCCTACCATAAGTATATATATATATACATATACATTGTTTCTCATGTTCTGGAAAAATATATTTTATATATGTATATGTGAATACGTATAAGTATATATACTCATATATGTACGTATATATTTGAGAATATGCTAACCCATTTAAACTAACATTTGTTTGATGAGTATTTTCTTTGGGTTTTAGATTTGTTTATGTGCAGGAAGTAGAAAAGTGTTTTTACAGTAGAAACGAAGAGTGGTCATTCACATTGTAGAAGGCTTTAAAGCACGGCAGACAGCTTTAAAGCACGGCAGACAACTTTAATGCACGGCAAACAGCTCTATTTTACAAGGCTTTATGGCAGTAAGCTTTAAAGCACGGTAGGAAGCTTTACTACACAACAGAAAGCTTTATTGCACAGCAAACAATCTTATTGCACAGCAGACAGTCTTACTACATGGCAGAAAGTTTTGCTGCATAGCAGAAAAGTCAGACCTGTGGCAGAAATTAGCGAAAAGTTCCTTTTGTGGTAGAAACATCAATCTTGCGGCAAAAAAACTGGCAGCGGCAAAAACAGAAAAGTCAATCCTGCGGCAGAAACTGGAGAAAAGTTTTCTGCGGTAGAAACAGGGGATAAGCTCACTTTGCAGTGTCTTCCCTTGGACTTGGACTCAATGTTTGCGCACAAGCCGGACCAAATTGAGTTGCAATTGGACCGGTCTCAACTCTCTTACTCAGAATACTTGGGCCTACTATCGCGAGAGGCAGCCCGGCCTAACGCACACAAAAAAGGCCCCCACATTAAAATGGCAACTCCACTGGGGAGTTGGGATCAAGATGGGGAGAATGAGATATTTCTCCTCCGCAAACATGTTTCCAAGTCCTTACCAAAGCAAGACGTGCTAACGTTCTTAAACCTTCCAAGCTATACTCTCAGGAAAGTATCCAAAACGTCATAGCAGTCCCATAGCAGAATTCTATGGCAGAATATCACAATAGTGTGGCAGAATTCTATGGCAGAACATTGCAACAACATTACCGCAAGACAGTACCATTGTAGAATTCTATGGCGGAATATCACAGCGGTGTTACAACAGAACAGTACCGGAGCAGAATTCTGTGACAGAATATAGCAACATTACAGCAGGACAGTGTCGTAGCAGAATTCTGTGGAGCAATGTTAAAACATAGCAAAAATGAGAACTCTACAATAGAAGACCTTTACAATACTTGGTCCTATCCTGTAAATGCCACTTGTTTTCCTTGTCATGCATGTGAGACATATGGTAAGCCACTTATTCAAACATGCAAAACCAAAAGTTCCACCACTTTTTGCTCTCATTTATTTTAAGGAAGTACTAGAAGCTTTCTAAACTCTCTCTATCTCCACCTTCAGGTCCAACACTTAAAGTAGAAAAATTTCTTCATTCCCTCACAAGGTTTCAATAATTTTCTTCATGCTAGTGATTCTAGCTCTACTTCCCCTAAAAAAACCAAAAGCTAGAAACAAAAAAATGAAACTATAGCGGCCAAAGGAAAACTTTCATCGTTACTATACTGTTGTGAATGACTATTTCCTCCGTGAAGTATCCTTCAGTAGAATATTCCAGAAGTGCAAAATGTCTCTCTGCAAAAATTTTGTAGCAGAAAGTTCAAATCCTTTGGCAGATTGTTCACAGTAGAATCTGCTAGATTTCAAAAGTGCAGAATATTTTATAGTAGAATATTTTGCAGCAGAATTTTGTATTGAATCCCAGCAGTTCTTTTCACAGAACATCTTACCACAAAATTCAGCACAACAAATTTGAGACTTGTTCTCAAAGTAAAAGAGATGCATACAAAGCCTTTCATGTTCACTTTTGTTGAATCAATTTTTTTGGCTACTACATCAGCAAATATATATCAGTATCAATGAAGGGAGGAGGGAGAACTAATCGATTCGGCGATATCGAAACATCCGCTTTCAACCAAAGCATACATTGAAGGCATGTGACAGGGTGGTGAAGTGTCCAAATTAAATCCATACCTTGGGATGAAGCCAACCATTCAGTAATTGCGTACTCTCCATAAAGAAGCCCAAGTCTACAAGCTGCTTGTAAACTGCTCTTTGTCCATTATTGGGTCTAGCAAACTAATTCAACAACCCTGAAGAGTTGAGAATTTTTCTTTAAAGCACCTCAGAGAATTTATGCCTACAGTTGCATTAATGATCATGATCTTTATGATATTTCTAAGAAAGAATGTATCACATCACTTGTACTACAAACTATGCAACTCCACCATCACTCTTCAAGTCATGAAGCTCATGGATGCCCATGTCTCATACTAGAAGAATTCTGCAATAGTGGCAAACTCAAAGCTCCTTCTTTCAGCTTGTGTACAAAAGGGAAATAGTAGAAACAATTACTCACACACATTCTGCTGTAAATAGAGTTGCTTGTCTTATTGCCATAGAAAACTATTACATGGTTTTTATTGAAGGTGTTTTACTACAAGGGCATTCTGCCACAAGAATAAAGAAGCATGATGTCTCAAGAAGATGTTGGCATGTCATGGGATATTCTATATTAGAAGCCACTGACTTTTGGCTATTACTAGCCAACCATAAAACAAAAGACGTAGCAAGCTCCATCTAAATATGCCTATACTCAAAGCAAGCAAAGAAGAAACCCATGAAATATGGGTCTTGGTAGCAATAGCCAGCAAAAGGGTCGTGGTTATGAATTCTTGGCTAAAAGCCAGCAAATGAACCATGGTTGTGAGTTCTTGGCAAAAGCCCATAATGGGGGCTACACTCAATCAAACCCGCAAAGGAGCCATGATCGCAAGTCTTTAGAAAGAATCTGTAGAAGAGCTATAGCCACAATCATATGTAGCAGAAAATACATGGGAAGCAATTGTGCTTGCAGTGGAACAAAGTCAAAGCATGCTTGGAAGGTAACTTTTTCCCAAATTCTCTAGCAATGAAGAATTTCTACGATATGGCAACTTGTAGATTCATGACATCTAATTTTTTTTTTTACTGAAGAATGCATGAACCACATGATGGAGCATCAACACCAAGAGAAGGTGATATCAAGCTCATCTAGTTGTCTCACATGTTGGGGGCTAAAGCTCATTTTGCGGCAAACATGGAAAGCCTTCTGCTGAAAGCTAAGAGTTTATTCTCGTATGCTAGGGGTTGTCTCATTCTACAACAAAATTTAGGAAGTCTTCTTCAAAAAAGCTAAAGACTTATCCAGTTGTCTCACATGCTGGGGGGCTAAGGCCCTTTTTGTAGTAAATTTAGAAAGCCTGCCGCAAAGTGCGTAAAGTATCAATATGAAGCAGTAATATCTTGTATCTTCTACAAAAACTTAGTGTGTTGCGTGGTTCAAGAAAGCTTGGAGGAGGAGAGTAATAAAAGAATAAAAAAAAAAAAAAACAAAGAAGTTATGGCAGAAAAGGATGTATAGGTTGTGGCAGAAGAAAAATTGGAGGAAATTAACCTGGGGTCGGACCAACAGGAACCAAGATCCATCTCAATTAGCTCAAGACTTTCAAAAAAGGAGAAACCAGAATTGATACTATTACTGAAAGAATTCAAAGATGTCTTCGCAAGGGGTTACAGTGAAATTGCCAGGATGGGATCCTAGGTTAATAGTGTATACATTGAATGTGGACCCCGAGGCCAAGCCACTGGCCTAGCCTGCCAGGTTGTTCCACACTGCCTGCTAGGGTGTTCCATACTGCCTACCAGGGTATTCCGCACTGCCTGCCAGGGTGTTCCGCACTGCTTGCCAGGGTATTCCACGTTGAGATAGAAGGGAAAAAGCTTTGAAGAAAGAAGTACAGCAGGCAGCCTTCAAAAGGCTATAGTAGATCATGATGAACCTTCCTACGGTGCAAGCCCCAATCCGCAAAAAGCCATTGTTACTTTATCTACCCACTAACTCGTATGCCATAGGTGCATTTATTGGCCCAGAAGATGGAGGAAAAGTTTTCAACTTTCGAAATAGAACATACTCCAAAGAACAAAAACTGGTTTGCGGATGCGTTGGTCGCATTAGGCTCACAAATAATTTTCAAAAGGGATAGCACCAAGATAGAAGTCAGCAAGAGGAAAGAGTCTACAATTAAGATGTTGAAAGAAAGGTTCCATGAGGAATAGTGTGAAGAAGATTGGTGGATTCTCATAAGAGAGGCCTTGATGGAGGAAGAAGACACCGCAGAACTGAAGATGCTAAATCACTATGCCTTGGTAAGAGGAGAATTGTACCGCAGGATGCCAAGTGGGGTCTTGTCCAGGTGCGTATAGCAGGAGGAAGCCCAAGGAAAGTTAAAAGAAATACATGACAAAACTTGTAGATCCTGCGGGGAGGTTAGCCTTTACCGTAGACTTTAAAGGTCAGGCTTCTTTTAGCCAAGTATGGGTAAAGACGTAGATCAAGTCCAAACCCAGTGTGGGACCTACCAGCTTGTGGCAGACAGAGAAGAAAGTTACACTATGTTCAGCAGCGGAGACTAAAGAAGCCCATTCATGCAGTACCTGACAGAAGGCATCCTGCCACAAAAGCATAGTAAAAGATACAAGCTTAAGAGATTGGCAACACGTTATTTTTTACATAATACGGTCCTTTTCAAAAAAGAGTACAGTGGGGACCCCTTAAGATGTTTGCGCCTTGAAGAAGCAAAAGAAATTATAAAAGAAATACACTCAGGAGAGTGTGGGGAGCACCAGAGGAAGAAAAAGCTTTGCAGATGCCTGCTGCAAATGGGCTACTACTGGCCTACCATGAAGAAAAATGCAGCAGGATTTGAAAAAAAAAAAAAATGCACCTACTGGACACTTTTTGGGCTTATAGAAATTCACCAAAGTCAGCCATAGGATTTTCACCTTTTTCCTTGGTCTGCGGAACAGAGGTAATAAACCCTTCAGAAGTAATGACTCCATCCCTGAGAGTTATGCAGATGCGGTAGAAAGAAAAAGAAAATGAAATCTTTGCGGCAGAAAGATGTGAGGACCTAGAGGGGCTTGATGAAAAAAGGGAAGAGGCCTAAGAGCGGAGCCGCGGATATAGACAAAAGATGACTGAAGTATATGGCAGAATGACAAAGAAAATGTTTAGAATGAAAAGAAAGTGAAGATTTCTTGTGAAAGCATCCTTATTGCCTCTTGAAAGAAGAACATCTATAGTGGCACCACTTGTCGGCACCTTAAAATGAGTGGCAGACTCAGTCATTTCTGCAGAAAGATCAATTTTGCAGCAAAACCAGAATTTATGGCAGAATCAGAAACAGCCCGCAATGCAAACAGCAAAGGCCCAACATCCTTTGCTGCAGAAACTTAATCTTGGCAAAGAATACATTATCAACAAATGAAAGATTACTCCACTATGATGAGGGCTTGCAATGTTAGCTTTATGCTTTGTTTTAAGAAAAAAGAAATGAAGATATGTGAATGCAAAGAGAAGAAGAAGGCACAAGAAAAGGGAGTGAAGTCACCCTTTAATCTACACACTTAAAGGAAGCTTTCCTCTTGTGAAAGAACTCTACTTAAAGAAAGTGATGTGGCAGAGTTGTTTTGATGAAACTCTTTTCAATTGTCAGCTTAGATGCGAAGGTAGTAAAAGACAACACTTTCTCTATTTTTAGAGAATGAATGAAGCCCAAAGTGAAGCAACCTTAAGTGGCTAAAAGAAAAGAAAAATGAAGATTGCAAGAAGGATCCTTGCTCCGCAAAAGTGTTGTTCGCGAAGTTGGCAGAAAGAAGAGTTAAAGAATCCAAAGAGCCAATTTTGAGCATTCTACAGAGATGAGAAAATGTAAAACATCATAATGAAGAAGAACCCAACAAGAAAGGTTGAAGAGATGAAGAGATGATGCTAAGGAATACATGGGGAAAGTAAGCAGTCAAGCCTAATTCTTCTGCCGCAGAGTCTACTACAACCTTCACTTCCTACGGTATAAATGTTGCTCTAGCAGGAGCAGAGTAAGAGGTGTATTGACGCAGAGAAATAAGTGCGTGTATTGTGACAGAAAGTGTCTACATATTCTGCGGAAGCAGAAAAATGAGTATTTATCCCTACAAAAGCAAAGAAATGAGTACGTGCTACTGCAGAAACGTGAAGAAATAAGTATACAAATTGCCACAGGCATAAAGAACTGAGTACCATTGTAGAAGTCCAAGATCACAAGGAATTTCCGAGAAGCAAACCAATAAACAAGCGAAGAAATGATGAAGAGAAGGATGCACACATCATCATATCATCAAACAATCCCTTTGAATGAAAACCATATGGGAAGAAAAGAGTTAGTAAAGTGAGAAGAAAACCATTAAGCCCGAATGACAGGAATAATGGATCACAAGTCCATGAAATAAACAAATGGGCCTTGAGGGAGCAAACTGGCTCAAAGGAGCCAGGAAAGAGAGAATAACAAACCCATGGGCAGTGTATGACGTGAAAAAGTAAGAATGAGCCGTGGCAGGCTCAAAAGTAATATAAGCAAAGAGAGTAGGGGTTGATGGCAAGCCTATGAGCCCCAAGGATGAGTATACAATAATTGGGCAGGGGAAGCCCAATGAGATTAGTAAAAGCCCATGGGAGTAAGGAATTGAAACGGGCCGAGAATGCCCAAAAGAGTAAAATTGGACAAAGGAGCCCGAAAGTGATGGCTGAGGATGCCCAAAAGAATAAAATGAGGCAAAGGAGCCCGAAAGCAATAAAATGAACCAAGGAAGCCCGAAACTGCATAGTACAAGCCTAATGATAGTACTAGGCTAATGGAATTTAGCAAAAGGAAAACATACAGCAGGCCCAAAGAGGCCCAGTAGACCCAGCACCACCCTCATGAACAACAACTTTTTGGCTACCCTTGGAGGGTCGTAAAATTGTAGAAAGAAAAAGAATAACTTGCCTAAGGAGAGTAAATATTGAAATAGTAGGCACGCGAAGAAAAGAAGAGAAGCATTCGCGTGTGAGTTGTTAAACAACCCGCAAAAGAAAAACTGCATGAGTTTCGCATACGAATTGCAGGAGCAATCCATATGCTCAGGGGGCTAAATATTGATGCCCATTTTTGCAAACCTGTACCCAAAGGCCCATAAGGAAGAAAGCCCAGTGAGAAGCAAAGCCCAAAGACCCACCAAGAAGACCGAATCGTAAAGAAAGAAGTGCAAGTGAAAGCCATCTGCCATAAAATACAGATCTGCCGCAAAATACAGTTCTTCAGCAGAATACAGATCTATCGCAGAATATAGTTCTCTGGCAGGATGGCTTCGGCATATGAAGACACAAGTCCCTATTCTTCGGTAAAAGGCTTTACTGCCACAGAATACAAATCTGCCACAGAATACAGTTCTTCAGCAGAATACAAATCTGTCGCAGAATACAGTTCTCTAGCAGGATGGCTTTGGCAGATGAAGATAAATTAGGCCCAAGACCCTTTTGATCCAGTCAACATTATTTGGCCCACAAAGGCCCAAATCCTTTTGTATAAGAAAGATAGGCGTGAGAACTGATATGAAAAAGAACGATGAAAGGAAACAAGAAGCAGCAGGAAGTGTCAGCAGTAGGAATCACGTGAAGGAAAGAAAAGCCCAAACTAAAGAAAATGACAAACACAGCAGGAAACATGTGAAAGACTTGCAATAGGACAAAACAGAGTTGATTTGCTACGGCAGGAATGGCGTGGGAATGAAAGAAGACAAAAACAGAAGGGCCGAGGCACCAGCAACCTGTACCCAGCCAATACAAGGGAGGTAGGCCTACAGTCAAAGAAATTCAGAGGGCGTGGTTTGGTGGTGGGGGAAAAAGGGGGTCTATATTTGGTTTCATGCCATAACTTCTTTTGGGAATATATCCTGCTGGGATGGTATCTTACCCAAAAGAAGTAATAAATGGTTAGGACCATTCGATACATGTCATAGAGCTGGGTAGTGAGGTAGACCAATCCTGATCTTTGAATCTAGAGGTAGAGGTATACAGCAGGAACAAACAAAAAAGAATTTTGTCGTGCAGCAAACATGTTCTGAGTAGATGGCAGTGGTCGGGGCAACCAATGGGTGAATGGGTAATCTTGAAAGGATGCCCACAACAAACCAAAAACAGTTGTTGAAGCCCTAGGGGTAAAAGGGAGAAATCCCGTTTAATCAATTTGCTATAAAAGGAAAGTAACCACGGCAGAACAAGGGGACCAAGGTAGAGAAAAAAATAGGGCAAAGAGTGAAAAACAGGGGAAGAAGAAAAACACCCAGAGGGGAGAGAGAGAAAGAAAGAAAGAAAGAAAGAAAGAAAGAAAGAAAAGAGAGAAAACGCGGCAGGAATAGGGGCATGCATCAATTGACCATCTTTTTCCTCCCTCTTAGCAAACCCACTCTTTGAAATCTCTAAAAGTAATAGCTAGTAACCAATTAGGCCTATTCTCCAAAATGAACAACTTTTTTGGTAGAAGCCCATGATAAGGTTGCTGAAGTTGGAGTTTGGGTTCCTTCCTGGTTTACTTATTCTATGGGCAGATTCAATACTTGATTTTGATTGCAAATATATTTGATTTCTCTCATTATAACTTATATCTGCCGTATTTAGTCATCCTGCTGTAGCACGTTTTTATCACGTCTGTCGCATCAGTTGTCCTGCTATGGTGTCTTTACTTGCTGTATTTGTTATTCTGCTGTAGCACATTTTCATTATATTTACCGTGTTAACTATTTTACTAGCTAAACCTTTCCTGCTGAAGCTTTCTCCTTTATTTGTTATTACATGTTTTACTTTTCATACAAACTAATCATTATCCTGCCATAAGTATATATATACATATACATTGTTTCTCATGTTCTGGAAAAATATATTTTAGATATGTATATGTGAATACGTATAAGTATATATACTCATATATGTATGTATATATTTGAGAATATGCTAACCCATTTAAACTAACATTTGTTTGATGGGTATTTTTTTTGGGTTTTAGATTTGTTCATGCGCAGGAAGTAGAAAAGTGTTTCTACAGTAAAAATGAAAAGTAGTCATTCACATTGTAGAAGGCTTTAAAGCACGGCAGACAGCTTTAATGCACAGCAGACAACTCTATTGCACAAGGCTTTACGACAGGAAGCTTTAAAGTACGCCAGGAAGCTTTACTATACAGCAGAAAGCTTTATTGCACAGCAAACAGTCTTACTACACAGCAGACAGTTTTACTACGCAGCAGACAGTCTTACTACACGGTAGAAAGTTTTGCTGCATAGCAGAAAAGTCAGTCCTATGGCAGAAACCGGAGAAAAGTTCCTTTTGCGGCAGAAACATCAATCCTGCGACAAAAAAAAAAGGGCAGCGACAGAAACAGAAAAGTCAATCTTGCGGCAGAAACTAGAAAAAAGTCTTCTACAGCAGAAACATGGGATAAGCCCACTTTACAGCGTCTTCCCTTGGACTTGGATTCAATGTTTGCGCACTAGCCGGACCAAATTAAGTTGCAGTTGGACTGGTCTCAACTCCCTTACTCAGAATACTTGGGTCTACTACCGCGGGAGGCAGCCCAGCCTAACGCACACAAAAAAGGCCCCCACACCGTCTATATGACTTGATCAATTGTTGGCGTGTAGCTAATCAATATATATATATAATCAGGGACCTCATGTGGGATTGCATGATGTCTTGTCAAGTGACACTCTAAACTTGCATTTAATCCTTTTTTTTTAGCTCTTTCATTATTTTTTTATTTTTTTATTTTTTTACTGTTACCTAAAAGTTCACATTAACTTATTTTACTATTATCTCATTAATTGACTAAGTTCACACTATACATTTCTCTATTCTTCACATCTTTTAGCATACCCACCGTTTTAGTTTTTTGTTAAAAAAAGCAAAAAATAATAATAATTAAGGTTAATAGTAATAACTAACTAGATAAGACCCTGAAGAGAGATAGATAGACACAAAAATATTGTGAATTGTTAAATAAAACGCATTGTTTCACTATATATTACTAAAATAAAAGACCTGAGACTGACAAAACATTTGAAAAAGAAAGAAAGAGGAATCTAAAGGGTCACCACCTCTGTTATACAAGCCTCCCACTACATCAAGAAGCTGAAACCCCTACGAGTAGCTTTTTCTTTTTCTTTTTTCTTTTTTCTTTTTAAAATTAAGGGCTTAAATATGATTTAGGTGTGGATAATTTGGTTGGATAATTTTTGTTTTGGCTATATAAGTAGAGAGAATATTTGGTGCACAATATAAAGTCATATTCTACCATAGTTTAATTTTAAATAATTTATAAGATACATGCATACACACTTGCCCACATCATGTCTTTATGTTACATTATCAATAAGTAGAAGATGGTGAGAGAGTTGGGCATACTTTCATTTCATGGTATGAAATATGTAAACACAATACAAATTAGTTGATTTTCATGGTCCCATTCTTCTTTTGCATTTATCTTTGGTTTCATGGTTTTTAAAAAGTTAATCTTACCTTGAGAAGGTTACAAATATGCAATGAAACTACTAAACTAAATTTTAATATCTCAACATGTATATATTTCTTTACTCTAATTTAGTTTACTTTTTCTTTATAATATATATACAACAGTATCTAAAACCATTTTACATAAAATATCAAAAAATTATTCGTGCATTGCACATACAACTTACTAGTTGGTAATAATGTAATAAATAGCCTTTTATCATCTGTCACCATGAGTTTTTTAAAGGTTTGTTCTTTTACAGCTCGTTTGAGATGAGAGAAATTAATGGAACGGAATACACAAATAATAAAAATAAAATACTAGAATGCAAATTGTAGCATGGATATGGTCCTTCAGTGAGAGCTACTGTATCAAATCAGAGGGACTGTGTTTCAACTAAATGAACTTGTTATACATCATACAATAGTAAGCTACCATGAACTCAAGCAGGTGACATAGACAGTTTAATTTGGTAACGTCTTTAGTTTTGTGTTATTGTGTATGTTTATAGTAGTTCCTCCGGTGCCCCAGGCATCCAACCTCGATTTTTTGACAGGATAGGGAGAGGTATAGCAGTCAACCGAACAAAAAATACCAACTGATGAGAATGGCTGGTTAATCATACGGTAATTTGTTGGCCATGAATACCAACCAGTCAACCACCAATTAACCATATCAATTGCCCCTTTATTTCTAGTCCCCAAACGCTTAATTTTGCATTATTAAAAGAAATTAATGCAAGGTATTAAACATGAATGCAGATATTCAGTCATGGTTTTTATGTTCGCCTTTTCACGCGACTACTGTTTTCACTGAAAAAGACCTTGCCCTGATTCTGATGTTTCATTTCGCCCTCTTTTTCGGCTTATAGATGGTCAGCTTGGAAAGAATAGCACCTAGGATAACGTTTGCACTTTGCATGATTCTAACATCCTTGGAACCTCGTTCAGGAGGAATATAAATAAAAAGCAATCGTTATTGAGACTTAAAAAGGTAGATACAGCTAAAAACTGAAAATTAAAACTGAAAAATACTGTAACAAAATAATTTTTAAATATGTAAATAATACCGTAAGACCAATTTTTAATGAAAAAGTTACTGAAAAATAAAATTTGTAGTCCCTAAACAATAAAATTTGTGCTAAAAAGATGGAAAAGTCAACATTTTTGGCTACGGCATGCACAGTATATGAACAGTAGCCACCATTTTGTCTCATTTTCACGTGCCAAAAAAAAAAAAAAAAAAAAACGCCAGGCGCGTTCGGCTTTTCAGCCAAATCCAAACATACACTTAAGGAAGCTTAAGACCCAACCCAAAACGTACTCATTTCTGTGGGACTTGAATTGCTTGAATTTTACCTACGGAGTTCAAAAACTTAAGGTCATATGTCCATATAATTGGGTAATGTACAAAAGGCTTAATTGGAATATGGATCTGCCCAACATGATCTTGGCTTCAAGATTACACATCACAGAGGTGCATATTCCATTGAAATGGCCTTGATGTTGACGTGATCAGATCAATACAGATCACCAGCTCTATACTTTTCCCTATTTTGTTCTAGGAAAAGGGCGAACACAATTTAACCCTGACCATTGAAATATAGGCGTTGAAACGTAAAATTGCAAAGGGATTTTTATGGGAGTGCAACACCAATAAAAATGCTATTGCTCTTGTCACAATGAAAACCGCACAAGGCACAAAGGAATGTAGGCGTTGAATATATTGAGGATGGCAATATTGCAGAACTAAAAAAAGGATCATCTCATAATTGTAAATGCTGAGCAATGATAAGGATATACATGTCTTGTTAAAAATTGACACACTCATAATCAATGAGAAATTAAAAAATAATTATTTCAGAAAAGAAAAAAGAAAATGTACAAAATCGAGTCAGGAAAACACAGCAACAGCTAGAAAATGTTGGGCATAACCGATAAATTCGGTTAGATGAGCCACAACTCGCTTCCCTTCTCCATTTCTTTTCCTAACGTAAATTCTTCAAACCTGCACCCGTGCTCAACATAATGTGTGTAAAATTTGAAGGAGAAAAAAAAATAAAGGTTTGGGGGGGGGGAGAGAGAAGAACCTAAACAGGAATATGAACACATTCGCCAATTTACAGTGCCAAGCTTTTGGCCCCATAAGTCTCAATAACATTGAAACGTACGATCATAAAATCAACAAAGTGACCACAGTTATCAGGGATAAAAAAGTTGAAACGTTGTAGCCAAAACAGAGAAGCCATGTGAATATAACCTGAGCTTTATAGACAGCCGAGCCTGGGATAAGTTCAGATGAACCACAGCTTTCACATTTGATTCTACATGTCCGGTTTAAGCTACAAGTGTGCAAATCCAAACCCAAGATTCTCTGGGTTTCAACCCGACATCTCAACTCCAACTTCCTTCACAACTCGACTGCAAGCAAAACCTATTCTACTGCAACCGTAATAGCACACCAGTCAATTTAAGCTTATACAAGAACGCACTGAGGTGAGCATTTAATACTGAATCCTCTCTTCATTTGTCCAACTGCAGGGTCTCAATGCCCTTGAGGGCATTTTCATAGTTTCTTGTGTGAGTGGTATTTCTCCCAGATGATGCGCGCCTTGGGTCTGAAGATCCAACTGGTGAACTTCTTTGGCCACTTGAAATTCTGCGTGCTGCTCCAGGGCTTGCTTCAGTAGTACGCGAGTGATGGGGATCTGACTCACTCTCAACGAATGCATCACGGCTGCTAGAAACAGCAGCACGCCTTGATGATCCACTTGGCCTGCCCAAAATGTTGTTGCTTATGAACTGCAAGGTCCAAGAATAATGCACATTAAGATTAAAATAGTGTCAAACCAAATGGACAGTACAATTTCACTAGGAAAATTGTTCTATCTCATGTTTGATATCATCCCATATGCGTTAAATTATTAGTGAAAAGGTTTTCCAAAGAAAATGCAAATAGCAAGAAACTAAGAAATTCAGCTTTAAGCTTTAATCAACAAGATTGTAACAGGCCTTAAAATGATCTAAAAACTTAAACAATTTGGACGAAATTACTTAGGCACCTGCCACCCTGTCCTATCAGTGATAACTCAGCAGGAGCCTCTTACAGTAACCGGTGAATCAAAGAGTGGGGGAGACAGGCTTATGCCTTATGCTAATTTTAAAATGGTGTATAGAACATCAATAAGAATAAACTATCCAAGGTAGATAGATAACACATCAGATTACAATCAAACGATTTCTACAAACTTGGACACAACAGAACCACCCCCCCCCCCCCCCCACCCCACCCCCCAAAAAAAAAAAAAAAAAAAAAAGATGAAATTTATGCATTCCAATCAACTCACCGCAGTATCATTAGAAATAGTAGAATCATTAACAACTGGACTTCTCTGCCTTGAATAGTTTCCAGAATTTAAAGTTGGTCCTGCTATTCTCCGCCGTGAAGAATCCATTGAAGTCAAACCAGCTGGTCGCCCTTCTTCCCCACCTGCAACAAAGTGAGAGAAGTAGCATAAACCCAAGCTTACATTGAATCGCAGATTCTATTTACAGCTCGGAGGAATAAGGGTATGTGACGTTACAAAACTTATTTCAAACAAGGCAACAAGAAAGAAGGAATCGGTCGGAGTTGGAAAGGATTAAAAGAAGCCAAGTGATATCCTTACAGCAAGCAAGAAAAGGATAGCAAGGAAAAATCTACCAACAAGACTGCAACTTGGGAAACCACCAACAAAATAGTTCGATGTAATGAAAGACCATATATGAGAATTATGGTATTGATATCAATGTAAGGAATGGGGCTAAGATACCTGTCTGTCTATCAGCATTGGCAATAGCAGGGGGCATTCCAGAGCTAGTTCCAACACCAGGACCCTAAAAAACACAGGCATTACAAAATGCATCCAATGCAAATCAAAAGAGAGAAATTATGATCACTTACAAGAGGACGAGCCGGAGGAGTTGCCAGCTGTGATTGTTGATACTTCAAAATGGTCCAGTCAAATACGTAATCAAACTGGAAGCCTGTTGGAACAAAAAAGGGCAATAAAATGAGGGAGAACTGACGCTATTCTATCTTTCCTTCAAACAAGTTATTTCAGACCGACATTCAATTTGCAAATATGAAGCTGAGTGTAAACCAAAGAAAAGTCATTCAGGGGGAAATAAATTCAAACCTTCACGTATAAAAAGGTCACGAAATATTCTTTTCAGATAAGCATAATCAGGCTTATCATCAAATCGTAGCGAACGACAGTAGTGGAAGTATGATGCAAATTCTGTTGGATAACCTCGACACAAGGCCTGAAAGAAGCATTAAGTACTACAATTATAAGTTACAGAAGGCAGACGTAGTGAACAGATGCAGCAACTATTTACAAACAACCAACCTCAATTGAAGTAGAAACTTTCTTTTCACTGATTTTGTCATACTTTTGTTTCTTAGTTCCTGCTTTCAGTCCCTGCCAAGGAAGACTATAAAGAAAAGGGAATCACTAAACAATGTATGAAGTGCAAGAAAAAAAGGAAGGATATGCAGCAAAAATCACCTTCCTCTGAGAAAGTACATAAGGACATATCCAAGAGACTCTAAATCATCCCTCCGGCTTTGCTCTATTAAGTCCAAAACATCAAAAAAGAAATAAACATTATTACAGAATTCAGAAGGGACACTTAACAGGAAGAACCACAAGTTAGAAACGAACACCAAGTCAAGATGTGACAAACCATACCTATACCAAGATGAGTGTTCATGCTTGCATATCTTGCAGTGCCAGTCAAATTCTTGTTTTCTCTGCACCATTCATGACCAAAATACAATTAACAACTGACTAACCAAAATTACCATATGTGATAATGGCTTGCATGGTTATCATGTTTTATCCACAGATTAATATGGACAACCAGAAAGGCTAGACAAGACGCTGGCTCAAATTCTTTTCCAATTCTATCAAGACTTAGAAAGGAAGATGAGACAATGATTTTTTTTTTTTTTTTTATAGGTCAATCTTTCCTGAAAATCCAGAAAATAATAGATGAACTAAAGTGTTGCACACTGCAACAGAGTTGAGCATTTCCTGGGAAAGAAAGGCAGAATGTCTTCTCAAGGCTAGACAAAACTGCAGGGTTCAAAATAAAGCCAAGCAGCCTGTACCACAGGAGCACAAAGGCTTTAGCACCCTTTAACAGTCAGAGCCATTACAATGGTTAACCATATTGACTGTATAATCTTTACTCCCAATCCTTCATAACACGCCATTATTAATATGGAGATGTAAATACAATTTTACAGAACAATAGAAAATCAAATTCCACCTATGAGACACTGACTCGGCCAAAAACAACTACACACACATTACACTAACCTGTAAGGAATATGCTGATGGGTTGTACTATCTCTATATTTCTTAGCCAGACCAAAGTCAATAACATAGACCTACATGAAGTGAATAGCAGTTACCATATCAATATAGATTAGCTGAATGAAAGAAATAAATAGAAACTACATCAAATTTAGAAAAAATACCTGATTTGCACGCCTTCCCAAGCCCATAAGAAAATTGTCTGGCTTGATATCTCGATGAAGAAATGATTTAGAATGAACAAATTCGACACGATTAATCTGAAATAGACATAAAAGACGGCATAGATTAGTGATTCTCAGAGGAGCAATACAAACCAATGCAATGCTATGCATCAAGTCAAGGGAACTACCATTTGATCTGCAAGCATAAGAACTGTCTTCAAAGAAAGCTTTCTACTGCAGAAGTTAAAAAGGTCTTCAAGACTAGGTCCAAGCAAATCCATCACCAACACATTATAGTCTCCCTCCACTCCAAACCATCTCACGTTTGGAATGCCAGCTGCCATTGAGTTGCAATGAAAAGTGAAAATTAGATGACCCACAAAATAAAAACAAAAACTTTAAATGAAATTGCAACAACTGAAAGAAAAAATTGACCAATAAAGCTTAAGAAATTTCATTACTTCCTCCCTGCAAGATTCTGTACAACTTTGATTCATATAGCAACTGAGGATGCTTTGTCTTGACATTTTCCTGAATGTAAAAAATAGCATCAGCATTTTAAGAACCAAAAAAATTACATCAGCATTGCAAACACCAAACCTGAAAATTTGCACATTTCTAAGCATGAAGAGGAAATACATCTCCAGGTCTGTAAACTAAGAAGCACGGACACTTCAAAACCGTGTTTGTGCCCAACACATCTGTGTCAGACAGGCTGGAGACAATTTTAAATGAGTGTCCTCATTATGTTAGGAGGAAAAAAAAAAGTATTTGAGAAAAAATTCCTTTCATTTTAGATATGTTTTTAAAGATTTGATAGTTTTTATTTATTTTGAAAGCATATGAATAAACATAAAATATGCCTGCAAATAAATAACACTACTTAAAATTTGATTAATTGTGGCATTTCCACCATGTCTCATCTTAATTTTTCAAGAATTGCTGTGTCGCCATGTCTCGTGTCATGTCGAGTCCATGGCCATGCTTAATAGTATGTAAAAGATATCAACTGGCCACATAAAACCACTTTAAATACACCATTAACCCATCATGAAATGGATAACATATTTAACAATACAAATCACCAAACCTCTCTCAAAATCAAATGAAACATAAAATTGGATGCAGCAACCCAGTTTTCCAAAAGCATCGATCGCCCCTCTCCCCATGTTTATTCTTTCCAAAATAAAATAATGGAAACAATGAAAGAAACAAAATATCTTCTAATTTATACACCGACGAACCCTTAAAGGCCCTGAAAACCAAGCTAAAATTGAAATCCTCAGCATCTCAATCGCATTAAAGTAACTGTACCATTCAATTTCCTTAAAACAAAGTGATACCCAATTACCTATACTATGATTTCTAAACCATAAAGAACAACTCTCTCCAGAATCTGATCCCATAATTCTTTCTCCAAAAAAAACATATATTTACAACATTCCATAGCAAAAATAACATTAAATTAAACCATAAACTAAAAAAAAAAAACAAAAAATTCATGAATTTTCATTAACGCAAAACAGAGTCAGCAATACTCACGAGCTTAATTGCAACGTCTTCGTTAGTCTGAATATTAGTACCTGTAAACCACAATTCAATCACCGATTAAGCTCCCAAAAAAAAACCAGAATTAAGCCACACAAATTAAAAACACATACCGAGATAGATCTCTCCGAACGAACCGCTACCGATCTTTCGGCCAAGCCGAAACCTATTCCCAACGCGATGCTCCATTTCCACACAAAAACCGAAATTGTTTGAAACCCTAGCTACAATTTCCGAGCCTTAATTTTTCTAATTTTTCAAAAAAAAAAAAAAAAAACAAAAATTGTGAACGATGATTCAACCGCTCCGACAGAGGATAATACTAATCGAAATTGATAGAGCGGAACAAAGATGAATTGTATGGAAACGAAGAAGAACGAAAATATTAACCCAAAAAAAAAAAAAATGAAGATCTAGGGCAGGGTTAGAATTTGGTATGGATGAGATTGTGAGAATTGCTTTTTTTGGTTAAAATCTAGGGTTAGGTTAAAGGAGGTTTTGGTAACAGAGATGGGGAAAAAAAAGTGAGAGACATATGATATGCTGTGTTTTTATTTAATCTTTTTTTCTTTCTCTAGCATTGTAGTTTTTGCTTTGTATTTTGTATTTTGTATTTTTTTTAGCGAATCGGAGCAAAGACTTTGGACGAAGACAGTCTGCGAACGATAAATTTTTTTTCTTTCTTTTATTTATTTATATTTATTTATTGGGTTAATTGGGAAATTACTTGTCCACGCGTGTACGGTACGCGTGGCGAAAGTTCTCTTCAGAGACGAAGGTAGGGGACACAGAAGCTTTTGCGCCGGTGTAAAACTGGGGTCCCTGTCAAGTGGCTTTATCCACCAAATTGGAGCGTAGTTGTCACGTGATCTAAAGGCATGGCCTTTCTTTTCTTTTTTTTTTGGTTCTCTCATGAGTAAGATATCTAAAATATGAGAAAGATATCTAACGTTGAAATCTTCTCACCCTAATGATATATATATATATATATATATCAACAACAACCAAAAAAAAAAAAAAAAAAAAACCTAAAGCACAATAATCATTTTAAATAAATCCCATAATTTAGGAAGAAATTTAAGAATGCAACAAATTAAATCACGTGTTTAATAAAAAAAAGTACATAAAAAAAGTTAAAAAAAAAAACAAAATTATGAGATAAAATAATAAATTAAACCTTGAGATCGTGTTCATAAAAAGAACAAAATACAATTGTGTTTGCAATTTTCCAAAAAAGGTGATATGAGTCTTTTCCAAAATGTGAATGCAATGACTTAGACCCAATAAAATTACATTTTTTTGCTTCTTCTCAAGGTGCAAGAGATGGTTAGAGTGCTCTAGGGACGAGGGAAAAGGGAGGGAGGGAGGCAAGCTAATGTGGACAAATATGAAGTGTGGCTTAAACTCTAATATGTATTTTTATAACAAATTGATCAGCACTTATAAGAGGATTTTGAATGCACTTGTCGTGTTAGATGAAATGGTTGTGAGAACAATTGTTTCTTGGAATATAGTAATGATACTTGTGTTGAGGACATATGGTTAGATTATACGTTTTGTAAAGATGAGAGAATTTAGTTTTGAGATAGATGAGACATTGATGGTGGTTATGCCTTTTGCATATGCCACAACCATAAAGGCTATCAAGTGTATTGTAGAATGATGATCTCTCTCCCTCTCTCTCTCTCTCTCAAACAAGTATGATTCTACCACTCTCTTTAAAAAAGGACATGCATCATTCCACTTAACACCAAACAAAAACTCCATTTTTATGATCCATAAGCTCAATTTTTAATTTATTATTTTTGAAATTTCATAATTTAATTTGATATGTTTGAAATTGATTTGTTACAACCCTAAATTATTGTGTTTAAAAACTAGTTTTCATTAACTTTGTTAAAACTACGAAGTTTAAGTTACTGCATCCCCTAAACATAGGATTTAAAATGTAAATTCCTCTAACTGTTTTGACTGAAAACATCTAGATATGAATTTAAGATACAATGTTCTTCAATTTACCCCCAAAAAAAAAAAAGTTTCCAATTAAAAAATTCAACATTTTTAAAGAATCAAAGAGAGAGAGAGAGAGAGAGAACTTGTACGACAAAGTTACAATGCTCTACAAACTTGTTGAGTGTTGTAGCATTTTGTAAAAACTTGAATAGTATTGGAGAATCGGGCATAGATTTTGTTTGGTTATTATTTGCTACAATACCGTTCAATATGACTAAAAATAATTTGAAGAGTTGATTCAGTTGAATACTAATCTCTAATGCTTTAGGCCTCTTTACGTTGTCGGCAACCATTCCATCTTTGATATTTTCTTGGCAACTATGTGAATAGTACTAGCCTTCTCCTATACACACACACATATATAAAATCAAAATTTCTCATTTTTTCTAATTGTGAAGAAATTGAGTTATTTCAGATTAATTCATAGGTTAGAAAAGGCTGCTGAGTTGTTGGTTAACTTTTTGCATGTGTATGAAGAAGGATGAGTGGTGTTTTCTCTTAAAAAGAAAAAAAGAAAAAAAAAAAGGCTTATATGAAGCTGTGTGAAAAAGGGTGGCTACCAGACATTTTAGAGGAATAGGCCTCTCTCTCTCTCTCAAGAATGAAATGCACCACTCCACGTTTAACCCCAAACATAACGCTGCTTTTATACATGAGCTCAATGTTTGATTTGTTAATTTTTGAAACCTCATTGTTTGTAGTTTCAAGTTTGTTAGTTTTAAAACTCTAAGATTTAATTTATTACACCTCTAAACAATAGGGCTTAATATAATAATTCTTCTTTATTTTTTCTAAAACTATAGTGTAATTTGCTATATACAACCCTTAAACCATAAGATTTAAAATATAATTTTATATATCTATTTTTCAGAGAAGATCAATGCATGAACTTGAGATACACTCTTTTATTTGGCCAAAAAAAAATACAGAGCTAAGGGCCAAGTATTCTTGTATGGTTTTGAAAACTTAAGCAAAAGCTACTTCTTTTTTTAATTTTGTATTTATATGGGTATGGTAGAATTTAAACTTATGATGATCAACTCTTATCATGCTAAGACACTAATCAATTTTTTTTTTTTTTTTTTTTGCATTTTTCTTCTTCTTCTTCTTTTAATTTTGTATTTATAAGAATATGGTAGAATTTGAACGTATGGTATTCCAACTCTTATTATACTAACACACTAATTAATTTTTTGTGTAGATGGAATTTGAGCCAAAATATCCATCAAATTAGGATAATACCAATGTAGACAAAAATTGAACTATAGATCTTTTATTTAAGTTTCAGAAACTTTATCAGTTTTTTTTTTTTTAGATCGTGACTTTATTTGTTAAGCCAACTGGGACCCACATAGATTTTATTGCTAATTAAAACTCACTTTATTTGACAGCTATCTTAATTACTAACTAGTATGTTAAGTTAAATTCTTCAATTATTCCAACAGTGACCTTCTTAAAAATAGTGACGTTCTTTATTTGTTTATTTTAACAGGTCTTAACATCTCTGTCTCCTTGACAAAAATATATCAACGCGGATTAACCACCTCAGATTAT
The DNA here is from genome assembly GCA_030445155.1 of Quercus variabilis. Taxonomy (NCBI): domain Eukaryota; kingdom Viridiplantae; phylum Streptophyta; class Magnoliopsida; order Fagales; family Fagaceae; genus Quercus; species Quercus variabilis. Next base: position 57,309,821 of record CP129446.1, read on the forward strand.
AGTTTCTTTGCAACTTCTATTTTTTGTTTTGTTATTTACAAGGCATGGTCAACCTGTGTGAATATGAATAATGAAGAAATTTTCAGTTTTTTTATTACGTGTTAATATCTCTGTCTCCTTGTCTTTCTATATATTACTATATCATAATTAATTAGATATAAATCTATTTTCTTTTTCTTTATTGATAAAATTCTGCCGACCTTATCGAGATCCAGTTTGGACCAATTACCGATAGACAACCCAGCTAAAAACAGTGATTCTTGTCTGTGGTAGCAGTACCTGGTTTTTCTTGTCTAGCTTTTATTATTCTACTATATATATACACTATAGAAGTTTTTTTTTTTTTTTTGGGCAAATACACTATAGAGGTTTGGTTCTTAGGCAGTTGAAACCATAATGCCGGATTAGGTTGACCACTTGATGCTTACTCCCACCTACTACACCTTTTTTTGGTTGGGTAAAGCAACTTAGTACAATTTTTTTTCCATTATATTTTTTTTTAAGTAATGTGATGGACATAAAAAATTTCACAACATTTTTTATTATAGTTGAAATGATAAGTTTTGATTTTGTTCTTATTTTGACCTATTATTGACGTAACTTTTTTATCTACCATCGACAATTTGCAACAATTTTTGCCTTACAAAAGTAAGCTACCAAGGGATACACAAAACTAGTAAAATAAAATAAAAAAGTCAAATGGGATTTGATAATCAATACTACCTTATGATTATTACATATAGTTTAATTTCTTTTTACTTTTAAACTTTTTTACCCATTAAATTTTATATTTCATATATTACATCATGAGTCCAATAAATTCCCTTTGTCCAAGGAGTCTGCACTGGACAAGCATAAATACCATTTGAGTAACAATGAATGAAATGGCGTTACACACTAACAAATGCAGGTAGCACGAATGTTGGAGAGATACTGGATCCTACCATTCAAACCACCTAGAGGGGGGTTACAAGAATGACATTGATGTCACCATTAAATGCCACCAACGACTAGGAACGGAAGCCATACACACACACACACACACACACACACACACACACACACACATATATATATATGCCACCAGACTCCAAGAAGAGGTACAAACACACAACTGATTTTACATTTATAGCACAAACAGAACTCTTAGTTATTCTTTTCTAGTCATCTGACTTTGTCATCAGAGGCTCAGTGGTTAGCACCATACTAGTGACCCCTTTTTACTTGAACTCTATATTTCTTGCAGGTCTTCTTGACGACTACGGGCTATCCTTCGTCTGGCCAATCACCTTGACTGACGATTTTGGCATCATCAGTTTGGTGCCGTTTGTGGGGACGTCTCAAACCTTAGTTTGAAAACATAGCTCTACCCTCTGTGACGTCTAGATGGAATCCAACGCTTCTTAAGATCCAACAGCCTTAGCCTTACAAATCCAGGCACTCACAGCCAACGTAGAAGAACTCACCAGATAGAATCAAGAGATGAGAGTGCAGCTACAACAAGAGGAAAATCGCAATGTCAACATGAATGAGGATGAAGAGAGCAGCAACAGGAGAGATGGATCAAGAAAGGTAGACCCATTAGATGGAGCTAGCAATGATCTCTTGAAGAGTATGCGAAGGGAGATGGACGAGCTCAAGAATGCGATGAAGGAGAAGATGGACAAGAACCTGGATGGGATGGTAAAAAGAACTAACTTTCCATTCACCCCTAAAGCCTTGGAGTGCCCCCTGCCATCGAAGTTTCATCTCCCCCAACTCGAGTCGTTCAACGGCTTGAGGGATCCTCTGGATCACATAACCACCTTCAGGATAACCTTAAGATTGCAGTAGACCCTCGATGAAATTTTATGCAAGGCATTCCCGGCCACCCTCAAAGGGGCCATGAGGGTATGGTTCAGCAAACTCACTTGTTTGTCCATTGACGATTTTAAACATCTCAGCAACTCCTTTATTTGTCATTTCGTTGGTGGTCAGCGCCAAAAATGACTAGCGGATCATCTCCTCACAATCAAGTAAGGAGAAAGGGAGTCGCTGAGATCCTACATGAAGAGGTTCAACAGGGAGGTATTGAATGTAAACGAGGCGGAAGACAAAGTGTAGCTAACTACGTTCAAGGCTGGTTTGAAGTCGAAGGATTTCGTGGTCGCCCTTGCAAGAAGTCCCCTGGAATCAATGGCAGAGCTGTCGCTGAAAGCCTAAAAATAGATGAAAGTTAAAGACGCTCTGGCTGCAATTGAGCACAAGAGCCCATAGAAGGAAAGAAGAGGCATCTGGGACAAGTAAAGGAGTAGGAAGAGGGAGAGAAGCTCTCCTGCGTCTAGCCGAGAATCTGTCAAGAGGAAAGACGACAAGCTTTCAAGGACGGTAAAATTTACTCCTTTAGTTATGCTAGTTGACAAGATTTTGATGTAGATTAAGGATGACAATGCTTTCAAATTGCCAAGGCCTCTACACTCCTTGCCCAACATTCGCGACAAGAAGAAGTATTGCCATTTCCATAAAAACCACGACCATTACACGGAGGATTGTAGAGATCTAAAAGAACAGATAGAAGAATTGATTCAAAAAGGAAAGTTACAAAAATTTGTAAGGAAGGACGAACTAGATTAGGCAAAGCAAGCGACACAAATGAGATGAGACAAGAAACTAAGGAATGAGGATCGTCCGCAAGATCGCCCGAGGGACATAGTAGGAGAAATAATGATGATCAATAGAGGACCTACCATAGAAGGGTCGTTCAAGTCCCTTAAAAAGTCACAGCAGAGACAAGTAAACAACATCCACACGATAAGCCCACCCAAACATTAAAGAAGGGAGAACTTAGACAAGGTTTTTTCTAACAAGGATGTCCAAGGGGTGAAGCAGCCACACGACAACCCCCTAATCATTATGCTCATGATAGAAGGTTTCAACACTAGACGAGTCTTGATGAATAATGGGAGCTCAACAAACATCATCTACCTTTTTGCATTCTAACAGATGAAGGTAGACCTGAAGAAACTTCGTCCATTTGAATCTCCCCTCATCAATTTCATTGGAGACAAGGTGTACCCAAGATGGATAGTGACGTTAATGGTTATAGCTAGCTTATACCATCTCCAAGTAACTAAACAACACAATTTCTTGGTAGTTAACTCCCCCTCATCTTATAATGTCATCATAGGGAGGCCTACTTTTAACCGTTGGAATGCAAATACGTCCAGCTATTGCTTGGAGGTGAAGTTCTCGATGGAGAAAGGAGTTGGAAAGATAAAAGGGGACCAGGTGCTAACTTAAGAATGCTATCAGGTAGTGTTGGCCTCAAAGAAAAACCATACACGGATGATCTAGGAGAAAACACCAGAGGTTATGGAAGCTCTGGAAACAATCGAGTTAGTGAAAGGGGAACCAACGAAGACAACCAAAGTAAAGATGAACCTGGATCCCTTGACGAAAGAAAAAAATCATAAGCTTTTTAAAGAACAACTTGGATGTGTTTGCATGGAGCCATGAGGATATGCCTAGCATACCAACAAGTATCATTCAACATCACTTAAAGGTGGATCTCGAAAGAAAACCAATCTAGCAAAGAAGAAGAGTTTTTGCCATTGAATGGAATAGGGCAATAATGGATAAAGTGGACAAGTTACTTGCCATTAGCTTTATCAGGGAAGTCTACTAGCCAAAGTGGTTGGCCAATGTCGTCATGGTAAAAAAAAAATGAACGAAAAATGAAGAATGTGCGTGGAATTCACAGACCTAAACAATGCCTGCCCCAAAGATAGTTTCTCTTTGTCTAGGATCGACCAGCTTGTTGACTCAACAACAGGGCATAAATTCCTCACCTTCATGGACGCCTTCTCAGGGTACAACCAAATACAGATGGTTGAAGAAGATCAGGAGAAAACAACTTTCGTCACTAGCTAGAGACTTTATTGTTACAGGGTTACGCCCTTTGGGTTAAAGAACGCAGGGGTCACATATCAAAGATTGGCGAACCAGATGTTTAGCAAACAGATTGGAAGAAATGTAGAAGTGTATATAGACGATATGCTCGTCAAAAGCAAGTAAGAAGAAGGTCATCTGGATGACCTTAAAAAGACCTTCGATACACTAAGATAGTATAGTATGAACTTGAACCCAACCAATTGTACATTCGGAGTATCCTTGGGAAAATTCATCGGCTTCATAGTATTACAAAGGGGGATAGAAGCCAATCTAGAAAAAGTGAAGGCCATCCTCGAGATGTCATCACCAAAGATGGTGAAGGAGGTACAATCACTCACGGGGTGAATCGCGGCCCTCAATAGGTTCGTCTCTAGAGTCATAGATAAGTGTCTTCCTTTCTTCAAAACCCTGAAACATGCTTTCATTTGGATGGACAAATGTGAAGCAGCATTCTAAGAATTGATGCGTTACTTGAGCAACCCTCAACTCCTGAGCCCGTCGAAGGAAGGCGAGGACCTCTTCCTGTACTTGGCAGTATCTACAACTACTGTGAGTGTGGCAATAATTAGAGAAGAGCAAATAGTGCAACGGCCAGTGTATTATATTAGCCAGGCATTCCAAGAGGCTGAAGCCAAATACCCTTGCGTGGAGAAGATCACGTTCGCTCTAGTAGTAACCTCTCAAAAGCTTCATCCATACTTTCAGGCAAACCCCATCATAGTAATAATGGACCAACCCATCAAGAGGGCGATGAATAAACCTGAAGTCACAGGATGAATGGTGCACTAGGCCATTGAGCTTAGTCAATTCGACATTGAATACAAGCCCAAGAGGGCCATAAAAGCCCAGGCACTAGCAAACTTCATCGCAGAATTTACCATGCCAGGACATGAAGAGAACCAGAAAGAACCGATCAAATGGACGATACATACAGACAGATCGTCGACACAAAAGAGTGGAAGGGCAAGTGTTGTCATTATTACCCCTAAGGAAGACACTTTGAAGTATAGAGTCTAGCTCTAATTCTCCATGACCAATAATGAGGCTGAGTATGAGACTATATTGACAGGGCTAAGGGTCGCAAAGGCCCTTAGAGTCAAGATTGCACTACTAAAAAGTGATTCAAAGCTCGTCATAGGGCAGGTCAATAGAGAATTTGAGGTAAAGCAAAAGAGGATGCAGATATACCTGAAATCAATAAACCAGTTGATTAATGGATTCGATCGGCTAAGTTTTACTCAAGTCCCACGAGATCAAAATTCAGCAGCCGGCGAAGTGGCCAGATATGCATCATCAGAAAGCAAGGCAAGCTTGACTGATCTGAAATTGGAGGTGTAGAAGTCCCCCAATATAGAAGAATTTCAGACTTTCCCAATATAGAATCACGTTAGCTAGACGAGCCTAATTATGTCCTACCTCAGAGATGGCCAATTGCCATCTAATCTAGATGAAGCCATGAAGATCAGAAAATGAGCTACCAGATTTACTATGCCGAACAACAAACTTTACAAAAGGGGATTCTTACAACCCTTGAGGTGTGTTGAAGAGGAAGAAGCTAAGTACATTCTGGAAGAAGTCCATGAAGGTATCTATGGGGATCATATGGACGCAAGGTCCTTGGTAGGAAAAATCATGAGAGCGGGTTATTTTTGGCTCACGATGCAGAAAGAGGCTGTGGAGTTTGTTAAAAAGTGTGACAATTGCTAAAAGTACAGGAATATCCAACGATTGCGAAGAGAAAAGATGACAGCCATCACCTCACCATAGCCTTTTGCCCAATGGGGAATTGATATCATGGGACCTTTGCCACAAGGTAAGAAACAAGTAAAGTTCTTGCTCGTTGCAATTGATTACTTCACGAAATGGGTGGAAGTAGAGGCACTCGTCATGATAACATAAGCAAAAATCCAGAACTTTGTATGGAAAAACATTGTATGTAGATTCAAGATACCCAAGACGATCATCCCTGACAATAGTTGTCAGTTCGATAGCCAAGGATTTCGTTCTTTTTGCTTAAACCTCAGCATCAAAAATAAATTCTCCTCACCTGGACATCCTCAAGCCAATAGACAAACAGAAGTGATGAATTGAACATTGCTGAAAATCATCAAGGCTCGACTAGTGGGGGTAAAGGGAGCATAGCCCGAAGAGTTACCAAGCGTCTTATGGGCTTATCGAACCACAGCAAAGACCCTAACAAGAGAAACATCGTTCAACCTCACATACGACACAGAAGTAGTCATCCCTGTCGAGATAGGAGCCACCAGCCTGAGAAAGGAGTTCTTCAACCCAGACAATAATGACGATTAATTGAAGTAGAATTTGGATTGCTTCGACAAAGTTAGAGATCAAGCCTTTTAAAGAATGGCCAAGTACTAGCAAAATATGACCAAGTATTACAACCAGAAGGTAAAACTCAAGAGATTTAGCATTGGAGATCTTATCCTACTAAAAGTGAGACCCGCAATGAAAGATTCAACTCAAGGCAAATTAGGACCAACATGGGAAGGCCAGTACCGAGTCATCCATTACTCACAACGAGGAAATTACCACCTGGAGGACCTTGACGGAAATAAGTTACCCCATCCATGGAATGTTGAACACCTGAAAATGTATTACCAATAGGAACTGAACTCGCTTGTAAACGATTAACAATGTTTTATGATTTTTGAAGCAAATCAATAAACGTATTATTCTGCCCACTATGAGCTCGTTCATTCAAATTATAGTGATAAAATGATAAAATTCCTTAAATAGATGTAAATAATTTTGACGAACCCAAAATGATCAAATTCCTTAAATGGATGTAAATTATTTGACAAACCCAAAATGATCAAATTCCTTAAATGGATGTAAATTATTTGACAAACCCAAAATGATAAAATTCTTTAAATGGATGTAAATCATTTTGATGAACCCAAAATGATAAGATTCTTTAAATAGATATAAATTGTTGGACGAAGATGAGTGGCAGAATTCCTTGACTAAATGCAAAGTAAAATGATTGACAAAAGTTTCTTGATGAATGCAAACCACCAGAGTGGTTCTCCAAACAAATTTAGTGATGCAAGGCCTAAAGATTATAGAAGGCGAAAGATAAAACACTCATGGGAAAACAGGCCACACAAATGTTGCTACGAAGTTGCACAAACTCCCTATCAATGAACAACAACCCTGCCTACTACTTAGCATAAAAATCTACTGGATGAAATAAAGGCAAGTAAACATGGCATGTGAGTATTCAAACACAATATGACTAGAAGGTACGGTGGAATATAAACATTCAAAAATATATGTTTGAAATTGTTCAAAAGGCCCAAAAAAAATGTAGGGCACCCCAAAGATATTAAAAAAAAAGTAAAAAAAGAAAAGAATAGAAAAGAAAAGAGAAGAAAGACAACATGATAGCTAAGTGGCAAGAGCGTCATTTCCACCTTCTCTAAGATCTATAGGGTTTTCGTCAGTAGCAGCCACAGCTTGAGTAGCCTCATCGGCCTTCATCTCTTTATCTATAGCCTCAAAATCCAGATCTTCCAAGTCTGCCCCTGGGCCGTGCTTCACCTAGTACCTCCTCAATAGCTCAAAGCCTTTGTAGTACTAGCTAAACAGAACCATGTTATACTCTTTTGTAAGCTAGAACGCCTAGACGACCTTAGCAGTAATGGACTTAACTTTTTGGTTGGCCATTACAAGTTGCTTGTCCTTTCGCATCACCAGTAGCCTCTTCGCCCTAATCTCCTCAAACAGGGCCTTGATCTTCTCTTTGGATGCATTACTGTCGTCTATCGCGGCAATAAGGTTTTTCCTCAAACGAGAACCCTCAGCCTCTAAAGCTTTTACTTTGGAGTTAGCCATCACAACCTTTTCCTCATTGGCTGGATACTTTGAGGTGATATGAATCGTCTCTCCCAACACCTGGTAGTTACCTATGTAAAGACGGAGTAAACACAACAAAAAAGAATATGAAGGATATGGACAGTGCAAAGGGACAAAAAGAAATTACTTGCACAAGCTTATGGACATGACGACTCACCATCTCATGGGAAGGCACCCCAAAGATCTCCTTCAACTCCTCAGGCGTAATGACCTTGTGAGCCCTCACCGAAGTCGTCCCTGTGTCAGCCCAGATGCTAGCTCCAACTTTCTCTTTCCCTTTGTCCTTGGTTTGTCGCTTCTTTGGACTAGGAGTGAGCTCCTCTAGGGAAGCAGTTGGTGAAGCAACTCGAACCTCCACGAGAGCAAGGTTGGATGAACCCTTTTCAGTCGTCTCCTTCTGGACGACCCGAACCCTTCTTTGCCCAAGATTGGAAAGCGACTCGTTCTTTTTTGCCTTGATATGGGCGTACATCTCCTGGTTGAACTTGGTCATCATCTTTGCAAGAAGAAAAGAGAAATCTTTGTCACACCAAGCAAAGGAAAACAACTTGTAAACAAAGTTGCCCTAGATCAACTTACTTTTCTCCTCTCTCCGAATAGCACGAAGGATGTAATGGGAAGGCTCCAAACCCAAGCAATGAAGAGCCAAAGTCCGAGGGTCAACCAGCTCATTAAAATCTTCAATAGTGCTCACATATTCAATAGCTGATTGAACATGCCCTTCAAATTCACTCTCGAGCTCGAGATGCACCTTGATTTCAAAACAAGCGGAAGGTTGATGAGAGATAAGAAAGGACAATCAGAATAAATAAATAGAAGATTTTTTGGCAAGAGATAAGATGCACCAATCTGAGGGGTCTCCCATCTACGCAACAGCCTAGGAATCTCCCCCCCCCCCCTCCCCCTCTCCCCCAAAAGTTGTTAGAAAAGGTTTCCTATCCATCACCAGAGATGAAAAAATACCTAGACTTCCAATAGTGAAAGGATGAAGGAAGATCGATGATGAGCCGAGACCTCATGTCCTAGGGCACGAGCTCATAATATCCAAACTCTTTGGATGCTTTCAAGTGATATAGGTGAAAAAAATCGTTCAGCCTGATCATATCCCCGTCAATAATGATTGTCCAAATCACCATGCAACTTATGACGATCCTCCACGAATTTGGCATAAGTTGTATAGGAGCAATATTCAGATAATGGAGAAGTTCCATTATAAAGGAATGGATGGGAAACCTAACTCCACATAAGAAAGCGGCCTCATAGAAGCACACCTCACCATGGGCAAAGACATAGGATTTCTCACTCAACCTGGAAAGATGAACCTAGTCTCCTCAGGGAACTGAAATCTATCCCTAAACCTGCTTAGGGTTTCCTCGTTCAGAGAACACTCCTCCTTGAGAGTGTGAAAGGACTGGGTGATTGTGAGATAGAGGGTTGGGAAGACACAGTATCCGTCTCAACCCTAGTAGTATCGCCACTAGATGACAAACCCGTTCCCAAATCACTCGACCTAATCTCGGAGCCCATTCTCTCTTCCACAAACACTCTTCGCACGACCTTAAACTAGTCTAAAGATTGGCACAACAAAGGATACAAGTCACCCACAACTAAACTTAGGCTGCTATCTCCTAAAGCAAAATTCCCAACCCGTGGACAATGATCGCCAGAAAAGCTAAGGGATGCTCCTAAGCGAGCAAAAAGGAACGAAACAGAAGGAGAAAGGTTTCTAATTTCAGAATGATCAACCCTCAAGCAAAAAAGGAGGAAATAAATTTTTCAAAAAAGGAAAAAAGGAAGTAAAAAAAAGCGTACCTGAGAAATAAGGAAATCAAAACTCAAAGCGGAACACGCAGAGCAGAAAGAAGGAAAGTAAAGGGAAAAGAAAAGGAGGAGAAGGGGTTTAAAAGATCACCTCGAAGAGCGGAAAGCCGTGGGAAACCAAAAGGTCTTCTTGGAAAAATTGATGTCACCCACCAACCAAAATATGACACATGGCCACGATGTGCGCCACCCTGCCACATCGCAGTAAATGTAGTAGGGGGTGAAATCCTAAGAGCTGTAACCACCAAAAATAACTCTTCATATTCCTAAGATCGTCCTTAGATGGCTTGACGATCACTGAATAGGAGGGCAACTGATGAGTCCAATAAATTCCCTTCAACTTAGGAGTCAGTGCTGGGCGAGCATAAATACCATTTAAGTCACAATGAATGAAATGGCATTACACACTAATAAATGTAGGCAGCACGAACATTGGAGAGACACCGAATCCTACCATTCAAACCACCCAGAGGGGGGTTACAAGAATGACATTGATGTCACCATTAAATGCCACCAATAGCTAGGAAAGGAAGCCATATATATATATATGACATCAAACTTTAAGAAGAGTTACAAACACACAACTGATTTTACACTTATATCACAAATAGAGCTCTTAGTTATTCTTTTCTAGTCATCTGACTTTGTCATCGGAGGCTCAGTGGTTAGTACCACACCGGTGACCACTTTTTGCTTTAACTTTATATTTCTTGTAGGTCTTCTTGATGACTACGGGCTATCCTCCGTCTGGACGATCGCCTTGACTGATGATTTTGACATCATCATTAGATGTACGAAATAATTGCATAGTACAATAACTCTAATTATTACTCCTACATAAGTATCTCAATCCAGTCAAATGGAAGCTCTTTGGTCATTTTAATCTTTAACAACAAATAACGTATTTTAGGTGATAATTCTATCTTTGCATGGGACACCAGATTATGTAAGATTGCCTTCCTATCGTGGGATTTTCAAGGGTCTTAGAGTATCGAACACTAGATCGTGTAGCACAAATCTCTCTGTTTCATTTTCTTTTCTCTTTTGTTTCTCTTTTAGGCTAACACTAAAAGTTTACTTAATTTTGATGGTTTTTTTTCCCTAAGAGCTGTGCGTTCTTCCAATTAGAACCTTTTTAGAGAGAAGTTTTGATATTTGATTTGTATTTTTATATTTTGTATTTCATATGTAATGTTTAATCATTTTTCAAAAAGTTTAAAACTGTAGTGTTTTGATTAGTTTTATGTTTGTTTTTATCGAAAAAGTAGTTTTTTTTTTTTTTCAACAAATGGAGAGATAGATTATAATAGCTTAACGGATTGATCTTAGATAGACAAAGTGCTAACTTTTGAATCATGGACAGACAAAGTGAAAACAAACATAACCTCAAAAGGGTTATCTGTAATTATCCTTAAAATATATCAACTTAGTCATTATGTTTGTTTACCATTAAATGTAAAATTGTAATATAGTTTAATAAAAGCTATTAACGTTTTCATTACATTTATCTAAAACTATTTAGAAACTGTTGGTTAACTGTAAAATACTTTTTTTTTAAACCCTAATTTCCAGACGGGGAAGTTGGAGCCTCTACTCGTCATATCTCTATGCTGATTTTTTATTTCTGAATATATTTTATTATTGAGCAAAAGAAAAAAGAACTAATGTGGAGTATTATATAGTAGGGCTAAGGCCATCCCAAATGAACAACAGTCCGTGTCCTTCAACACGAATCAGAGCACACAGCCCAACTTCTTTGAAGATTTCAAGTTTTCTACTTTCAAGAATGAATGTAAAACTCTTTGCAGTTTTTACTTTTTGCATACCTCTCATTAGTCATTAGTCATTAGTCATTAGCCATTTCTCATCTTTTGATCAAACAAGTCGACTTCAGAATTGCTTTGCAATAACGTGAAGCTCAAAGAAGACGTCCATTTCGATGAAATAATTTTTTCTTTTTTTTTTTAAATGAGATAATTAATGATGCCCCAAACGGAAGTGATTCGTATAAAACGGCTGGTGGAGAATTTAAAGAGAGTCTAGGAGACAAAATATTTCACATATATACTCACGCGTTGGATTGTTGGGGATAAGTATAAAAGTGGTATTAATAGTATTGATTCCATATAAACACTTGGAAAAAATTTGTCAACTTAATAATTGTATAAAAATGGTAATGTTAACGGGTACTTTTAGACATGACAAACTGTACGGTTGGGTTTGGGTTATGTTGACCTGTATTTTTTACACAAAAAAAATTATTAAAAAAAAATTAATACCAACATTTTTAGAGAGAATGAATCAAATCAATCAAGGAAAGGAAATGCACTTAATGCCCTTTGATTTTTTTTTTTCTTCGTCAAGTGGCCATCTACTATAGTGACTATTCTTCTCAAAAAAAAAAAATATATATATATATATAATGACTATTATATATGTGCATGAGGGGAAAAAAACAATTAAATTAAACCAAAAAATATAAAACTTTTCATATCCTTCCAATTCATACAATTTTGAGCATGATTAAAATTATTTACAGTCATGATAACACAATCTTCCATGTTAATAATTCACAGCTTATAATTACAAATTTACAACTTGAGAGAGAGAGAGAGAGAGAGAGAGAGAGAGAGAGAGAGAGAGAGAGAGAGAGGAGCACCCTTAAGTTTACACATTTCAGATTCAAAGTTCACTAATGATATCATTCCCATAAAGGGATGAGGGGGAAAGGGGGTGGGGAACTAAACTAAACATCAAGAACTATGTCAAGTTATTAACCTTCTTAAGTGCATATGTTCCTATTGCATTTAAAATAATAATAAAGTTATTTTTTCAAAAGGAAATAATAATAAAGTTAGATTATTTAGATAGACAAACTAATTGGTGTCTTGGTCTAATGATAAAAAGCATCATCAAGAGCAGACGCTATAGGTTAAAACTCTCTAAAAAAATATAGACAAAATAAATAAATAAAGCTTTTATTTTTACATTAGATTTTAGTTTTGTTTTGTGCTAGTTACTTGGTGTTAGTGGTGTATTATGTGTTGACTAAAGGCGTTTATATGTAGTGTAGTGTTGTGCCACTATTAACTTAGTTGTATTATCTCTATATACTAAAAGGATTCAGATAGTTAGTAATGACTTTAAAAAATGTAAAAAATCTTCTAATTTAATTAGATAATCTTTATTCCTAAAAAGTAAAAAAATAGGGTTGAAATTGTAATTCAACAAAATTAAAAAAAAGAAAAAGAAAAAACTACCAGAGAAACTTTTTTTTTCTAAAAATTAGCATACACTCTCTATTTAAATATATCTCACACATGTTTGAAACATGTTTTCCTAAAAATTAGCACACATTAAACCTAGTAGTTTACTCATCTTCAAAATCCTAAATTTTAGCTTCTTACAAATCTCTTTCTGTGTAATCTCACTAACAATAGACAAATTCAAACTTAAAATTTACAACATTAAACTCAAAATTAAAAAAAAAAAAAAAAAGTCTCATTGCGTGTGCGGAGTGCGTGTGATGAGACTAGTACGCTATTAAGTCTATTATGTATTTATGTTAGTAACTTGCAATTTTTTTTCTTTTTTAAAAAATGGAGGCATGGCCAATGTTTTGGGTGTTGGCTACTTAGTAGTACTTACTAATTTTGACCATGCAGTGCTGCTTTGTGCCTTTATGTTTTTGCACCTAGCACACATCAGTAGCATGTTGTGTAGTTTAAATAATTTTTAGTATTAAAATAAGTTTTAAAAAAAGGGGGTCACAGAATTACGAGTTGACCCGTTTTTTACTCAGGTTAAAAAATTCAGTTTAGGTTGGGTCAATGAATTCCAACCCGTTTTGCCATATGTCTAGGTGCCTTTAAGGTAATAATTAATTATTTATTTTTAGAAAGTTTTGATATCACTTTCATGAGAAATATAAAAAGTTGTCACAAAAATTAATTATTTTTTCTTTTATCATAAAAATTTTCTAAAAATATTTTCTAAACCAATACCCTTAGGACATCTATTAACTTTTTCCTTGTAGAAAATGTTAAATTAATTTATTTTGTATGTAGCATTATGCATAATTAAATTAATAGCGTAAAGTGATGGGACTCTAATAACACCAAGGATTATGAAAAAGGTTATAAAAAATCATTTTAAAAAAATATCATGTCTTTAATATTCCCTATATTTAAAAGTCCTACTAAAAAGTTGTTAAAATATTATTATGTCCTTAGCATTATTCTCTTTTTTCCAAAACCTTCTAATTCAATTAGTCGGTGTTTTTTTGTGCTTTCAATGAAAACGTCCAGAGTTCAAATCACCCCCCCTAATTATAGAATTATTAAAATAAAAAAAAATTACTTCCAAACTGTTTGAAGATAAATTTTTTCAATCCACTACATGATAATGTACTTTTATTCACATGATTTATTAATATGGTCTGGTTAATGTGTGCCCTAAAGCACACATTAAACCATCTATTTTTGAAAATATTTTCTCGGAAATTGAAAAAGCTGTCAATACTTTTTCAATTCCCGAGAAAAACTTTTTCAAAAATGAAAAATAATTTGTTCCCTTATGGCACACATTAACAAAATCCTTATTAATAAGTCATATGACTTATTTAAGTAAGTGGATAATTGTTCAAGTCACACGTAATGGATTTGAGGAGATTTTTCTAATGGTTTTCCTAATTATAGAATTATTAAAATAAAAAAAAAATTATTTCCAAACCGTTTGAAGATAAATTTTTCCAATCTACTACATGACAATGTACTTTTAGTCACATAATTTATTAATAAGTCATACGACTCATTTAAATACGTGGATGGTTTTCCGAGTCACACAGGTTTGAGGAGATTTTTCTAAATAGATTTGAAGCAAAACTTTGTTTAAAAATAGACTATAAGACTGACTATACAATATTTTCCATAGAGTAAAGCTAGTACATATATAGTTTTAAGAAATCACTTTAAGAATGAGCTACATTTTTTTAAAAAAATTTTTTATTGCTTTTGATAAATTTACTAGGATTTGATCATATCGTGCCCAATAGAGATGGCTTTTGGTGAAGGTAGAGTTTGATCATTGTGTGACAATCAAGGTTCTATGATGGGACTTACCTAATTTCTAGTCTGAAAATAAGGTAATTAGAATTCAAGAAAACGGGTTACATTTCATTCAATCACAGAGACAGAGTGAAGATAGATTTAAAAATATTAAAACTTGCATATATTCCAAACTCCAACTAAAAGCTTTAATCCTCCAAAATTCCTCTTCCTCAGCATCACATCCTCAACAAAAAGTAGAAATGAGTCGGAGTCTTTTCTGTACATGAGCCTTTGAACTAAAACCATTCATTTTTAAGGATTAAAGAAAGATGTGCCACACTTGCATTTCCATCCTTCAGGCTCATAATTGGCATATTGAACTCCAATCTGATCAGTGGTTGTGGGTGTTTGAATAGGATCGCAAGGTATGCAGCCTTCACATTTGTGCTGACAGTTTGGTGGTCTTGACCCCAGCCTACTCGGCCACATGTATGTCTTTTCATTCCCATTCTCAAGTCCCTGGGGGGAAAAAAAAAAAAATCAAACAATGAGACATAGCAACAGGCAAAATTCTTAAGTTGTTTCAGAACACGAAAAAATTGTGCTGGCTCCTCTTATATTCATGATGGATGCTACAATAAATTTAATGAGTAAACTTCATCGTAAATATGAAATGAGGGAGTTTCATTTTTCATGAAGTATCTAAGAATTATTATACCAGCATAATCCCATTTTTTGAGTGTGTACGAGAGAGAGAGAGAGAGAGAGAGAGAGACCAGTTTTGAGTCATGGGCAGCTTGTGTGAAATGTGGATTTTGGCCTGTTTTCATGGAAGTATATAAAATAAGCAATATATTAGTGGGAGCTGATTTAATTTCACCAAAAAAATAAAACAGAAATAGGCAAGATCACGAGGAGAAAGTTATGGGAAAGCAAACACTTGAACTCAAATGAATATAAGCAAAGCTTTTCCTAACACCAAAAGTAAAAAGTTAATTCAAGAAAATTTAGTAAGAACAAACTACAAAGAAGCATTTTCTTTCTGTGGGGGGAAAAGTTGAAGTAGGAATCTGAAAAAGAAAAAGGTATTTGCTAATAATAAAGAGAGAATCAGACAAATGTTGTACAGAGAGACATGTATGTAAAGGGGCATGAACACCGAACCTTGTAGAACAGCAGCATCATATGCTTCCAGAGGCCTGCTTGTTACAGAAATACAGGACATTATCTGCATAATAGCTATTAGGGAATAGGACATGCTTTTCATCATCTTTCTTTCAGAGTCTAAATTAGTTCCAAATGATGATGACCTTTGGGCTTTTAGGCCTATGCGTGTGTGTGTGTGTGTGTGTGTGTTTGAGAGAGAGGTGGGTTTGAGACGCTCACTTCAAGAAGACAAAACAAACACACTGAGAGGAGAGATTTTTGCTTCTCAAGGCTTCACACTCTTTATCTTACTGTCAATGAAGAGAGGTTTTGCTTCTCAAGCAAGTGAAGTGACAACTATGCCTTGTCAAACAGAATAGAATGCAAATGCATTTCTGCCTCTTTTGTGACAAACTCACCTAGAAACTGTATGATAAACAAAGGTGTAGTACTGTTTGTGTCATATATGCCTGGGAGAATAGCTTCCCAACCTATTTTTCAAAAAAAAAAAAAAAGAATAGCTTCCCAACCCAAAGCTTTTTAATTATCCTCCTGTAGCCAGTCAGCAATAACCTTCAGAATTTAATAAAAATCCTTAGGCAGCCTAGCTAGACTGGGGGGTCTCCTTCTTGCAGAGCAAACTCTTCTTGGAGTTTGGACATTTCCACTTTATTGTTTCTGCTGTTTTTTTTCTTCCCTCCTTGCCAGGTAACACAAATAAACACATCAAACAAATTGAGGACTAGTTTGTCAGGCCTACAAATAATTTATAAAATATATAGTTTGTCAGACCTGAATTCTAATTTGGATTTTATCAGTGTATGTCTTTAAGGCACACAATAATTTTTATTTTTAGAAAAAATTTTTGGAGAATTGAAAAAATATTGACAATTTTTTTAATTTTGAGAAAATATTTTTAAAAGTGGATGGCTTAATGTGTGTCCTTAAGACATACATTAATTAGACCTTCTAATCTATTTAGCTTAGGTACAATTTTTGAAAACTTTTGGATATAATTATATTCTGAATATGTTTTTCAAACCCAATAAATCAACAAAAATAAACGCTTCCAAACAATCACTCTTGATGGAAGCAGTGGGATTGTCATTGTAAGTGATTGATAATTAAATATTGTACTTTTGATTGGGTCAAATCGTACAGGTTTGATTGCGAACAGACAGCCAATCTGCCGAATCCTGATGACTCTCTAGAGCAGGAACATCCAAATGGGTGGGCCAAGAAGATGGATGGTGTTGATTACACAATGGTAAATTTTGGCAATCCTTTGATGATGTTGATTACACAGCAGTGCAACCATTTTCAATTTTTTTTTTACCAAAGCTAATTAGATACACTCAAGTACTATTTTGGTAAAAGTAGAAATTTCGTTGACCAGCTCAGGGAAAAAAAAAAAAAAAAAAAAAAAAAATCCTCGTTGACCATAGTCACCCCAGTACTATTTTGAAGGAAATTACTACGGAGAACCTTAATAAATTTCTGAGCGTTTCGCAACTTTGACAAGACGGTTGGTTATGCTACTAGTGGTGCCCAAGATTTGGATCCCATCTCACTCCCATCTCATGAGTAATGCCTGTCTACCAACCAAACCATCCATGAGCCAAGCTTCAGCTTCTAAAAGCATTGTCAACCATTTGCTATTGTTCATTATTTTATAAAAAATAATAATAAAAATGAATTGCTATATGTGTTATATTTGAAGCTATTGTTACGGGTTGCTGAGATTTAAAATTAACCATCCAAAAAAATAAAGACAAAATTTAGTTATAAAATTAATATTTTAAAATTTTAGAGTCTGTTTGTTAGTATAGTTTAAACAATAATGAGAAATTAATAGTATCAGAGCCATGGATGGTAGGTATATGAGTTTTATTTCTTTGCAATTAAGAAGTTACTAGGAACTCATATTACAGTATAGTCACTACTTGCTCCTTGATAGCATTGGTCAGCCTTACACTCGTTGGAAAACCATAGCATTCGCGTTGGTCAGCCCGTTTTGTTAGCCGACGAACTGGTGTTGTTTGGGTGGTCCCACAATGGAGTTTCCCGAGAAGGTGGTCCCGATAGCAAAGATATCAGTGGTTAGTAATAAAGTTCCGCCAGTAATTATTAATTGCTTAGAAAGAGAACAAATACATTTATCAGCTCATAATCTGTTAGCTTGTTCACACTTAGGTTAGGCACACACTAATTTGAAACATGGACTATGATGATATAGATTATGATGAAGGTTATAGCATGAGAGATATAGACAATAATTGGTCAAACAGTAATATGGATTATGAAACAGATTCTGATTCTGACAGTGATACGGATGAATACAATTATAATTATAATAATAATGCAAAAAATTGGAGTATATTAACATGAGATAAAATTAACCGACAGACTAATAGACACAATAATAGTTTCTTAGACATGATTAACAAAAAAATTAGAATCTATAGAAAATAATGAAAGATCTACAACATACACTAAAGTAGAAAGAAAAAATGATAGCTTTTTGGACCTCTATGAAAAAATGAAAATTTTAAATTCACCTTTAGAAGAAGAAAAAGAATTTGAACCCCATCATAGATCACCTTTAACAAAAGTTATGACAGATAATTGGCATAATAAGCAAAAGGACAATTCGATATCAATAAATATGATAAATGGTAGAAAAGATGACTTGATAGATAATTCAAAAGCAACTGACAGAATTATGTCTATAACATATAAAGACAAAGAAAATGACGAACTAAAAAAAGAAAATAGTCGTAAAGGAATTATGCATGAAGAAAATGAAAGACAAAAAATTGATAACATAAAAGATGGCCATGCTTGGGAAAGACCAACACATATAAAAGATAAAGGAGTGTTTAAAAAAGGAATGATAAAAGAGATGATAGAAGTAATTGAAAGACAAGATAGTAAAAAGCTAGAGACAAAAGAAGATGTAGGGAAAGTTATAAGAAAGGACATGCTAAAATCAAAAGGAAATAGTGCTCTTGAAGAATCTCTACGTAGGAAACTAGATATAAAGAATAGTCCTAAAGAAGTGGTGGAAAAGCAAAAAGAAGAAGCTAGCTCAGTACAAATTATATGTGAGAAGCTAGAAATAGAAAGAGACATAGAAAGACAAAATAACATAATAAAAGATGTTATACGTACAAAACTAGAGCAAAAAGAAGAAATAGGACAAGAAAGAGCCAAAGCAAAGGAAATAGTCAACAAAGGAAGGAAAATTAATAATAATAAAGAAAAGGAAAATAGTGATAGTGTAGTAAAAGCAAGAGTAGTCAACAATAGATGTAAAGTTGATAATACTAATAGTTTAAAAGAAAAAATTGATGAAAGACTAAAATTAATTGAGAAATCCATGATAGATAGCAGTTTAGCAGAATTAAATAAAAAGATAGAAATTTTAAATTTTCCCTTAGATACAGACAGAAAGAAAGATATAGCAGTTTTAAATATTACTGAGGTATCAGATAATGAAAATACTGACAGACATAATAGACATATTATTTGCCATAAATGCAAAAAAGAAGGACATACTAAACAACAATGTGCTAGACAGAATAAAATTGCTAAACAAATCAGTAGGTTAGAATTTGAAAAAGACACACTAAATGAATTAATGAAAATATTTAATGTCAGCCAAAAAGAGATCGATCAAGTAAAGAAAAAGGAAGATCTAAAATCAACCAACCCACTTAAAGTTAATAAAAGAAAAAGAAAACAAAAAGACATAATAAATAAATTGATAGATAATCTACCTAATCAAGACAAAAAAGACTATTTACTAAGTCTGAAAGAATCTATAGATATACCTATTGCCTATATTAGATGTAAAAAATATGAACACCATGTTACAGAATGTAGAAAACAAGAAAAAGCCAAAAAAGAGAAAGACAAGCAAGAAAAGATAAAAAAGAAAAAAGATGATGCAGAATCAGTAAAATCTGTAACCATACAAGACTTATTGATAGAAGCAAAAATAATAAAACAAGAAATTAAAAATAATAAAGAAGATAATTCCGTAAATATAAATAAACAGAATTTTAAAGAAATAATGAACTTGAAAGAATTTCCTAGACCCATGACAGAAACCCCTTTAATAGAAAAAGATAACTGCAATAGACAGAATTTCTTTAGTTTGATTAACAGAGTAATCTTTCAAAACTGGCATACAGAAATCACTTTAGTAATTAATAAAGAATTTTCTTTGATAGAAATTGCTTTAATAGATTCAGGCACTAACATGAATTGTATACAGGAAAGATTAATTCAAGCGGCTACCAGATTAATTAATCATAAATTACCTAATGAGATATGTGATCTTTCTTTAAATTATTTTATGGAAACAGAAAAGGAAATTAAACCTAATGTAACCAACGTACCTTTTACTTCCATTCCAAAAGAAATTAGTTTGCCCTATAAGATCACTATCCTACAGGATACTAATAAAAAAGCAATCTATAGAACTAAAAGAAGTTTGTCACTTTTAGAGACAGAAATATCACTTATTCACCAGTTGACAGGAAAAGACATAAAAAAGGATAAACAAGACAGAGAGACAGAGATTTGTTCTTATTCCCCTGTTACACTTCCACATAGGTACCAACATATAAGTCAAATAATAGTCCATCCACTCTATGAAAAAGATAGAACTATGCTTATAAGCCAATATGATTGGACTAAACAAACAGATAGTTTGACAAATGTACCAAATAAAATTATAATAGATAGCATTCATGCACTCTTTGTAGTAATCTCAAATACTCATGTAACAAATATCTTAATAAAAGAAGTATTGATAGATTCCCCTTTATTAATCATTAAAGAAGATATTAATTGTAATAATTTCTTGAGTAAAGACAGATTTAACTTCTTAACAGACATAATTTATAAATTTCTAACAGATTTTCACCAAACTACTTCAGTTATTGATAAAAGACTTTATGGAGAAATTGTATTTCATATACTCCCACAAAATGAGATATATACCTACATGGATAGCACGGATAAAATCATGACAGACTTTGAAAATATTTTGGAGTCCACTCACTTTGACAAATTCCATTACGCCTACTCTAATATTATTACTACTCAGCAAGGGCACAAAAGTGTACAGAGAAAAGTTTGTTTTACTATACATACTTTGAAATTTAAAAATGATTTTCTTATAAAATACTTTAAAGAAATTTTACAGAAAGCCACCGGTGAAAAGATCTTAAAAATATGTTTGAAAGAGACTTTGCATGAAAATGTTCATTCTCAAAATAATATTTCAAGACATAATCCTTTTCCTCAACCCCATTTGCAGTCAAGACATAATCCTTTTCCTCAATCCCATTTGCAGACTAATATGAGTAACAGAACTTCTCAGGCAAACAGTAAAGGAAAGGGCAAGACACTAGCAGTGCCCAAACATTTTCAAAAGCCTTCAGTAAGGATTATAGATGGGCAGGAAGGAGTCTCGTTAGAGACAATATCCCTTCAGGATACGTTGCAAGCAGAAGCAATGTATTCATGTGGTGAAAATAGTGTAACTCTGTAAAAAGTACTCCGCACTGATCTCATGTTTCAGGACGGAGAATTTACAGACCTCCCTCTTCACATTAAACTACTTCTTGATAATTTACAGGCAGCTTTTACCCTTAAACAGAAAGGCTTATTCCAAAAGACCCTTCAGGCTTTGGAATTACATCTTGTTAACACCGGGGCATTTATTGAAGCTCTCGGTTGTCAACTTCCTGGCAAGGAGAATGGAAATTCAAGCTCCACAAAGACAGAATCACAGTCTCTAAAAAGCTATCTTATGGGAACAAGCTTTTCAAAGCTCCACCCTAAGATTCAGCAAAAAACAAGGCTTGCCATCAGAAATTTACTTCCTGAAATCCAACAGAAAATATTAACCCATAGAGCTTTAACTAGTTCTTATGACAGGAGGATGTATCTTTTTAAGGTATTTGTTTCTACAGCATTTATCAGAACAGCAGACATGACAGGTGAAATATGGTTATCTCATAAAGCTACATGGTATGAGAGTTTTGGTGATGTAGACAGAGTTTATGAAAGAACAGGAGACAGATATGATCCCTACCCGGGATTACTTATCAATACAGAGACAGAAGATCCAGTAATTCGTGATCCTTTATGGTTATCTGAAATACTAGAAGCAGGGTTTATTAGCAAATTAGTTATAATTTCTGCAATTCAGATTAGTTTATTCCCCAAAGTCATTCAAGAAGCGGCAGCACAGATTGGAGGACTTAATTATATGAAGATGGAAATCTGGAGTACACTTCCAGTTTGGGACACTAGCTATTATATGGAATCTCAGCCAGCCCATATTTTGGTTCTTATTCATGATTGGGGCTTTATCCCTGAATACAACTAGTATTCAGGAGATTCTTACTTATCACTAGATGATCCAAGTGCTCTGGCTCAAGAATGGTCTAATTTCAAGTGTAACAAGATTTATGAAGTACAGAAAGATTTAGACAGAGATTTCCACTTATATGGCTACACTGACAGGATAGCTGTGTATGGTCCAAGACCTTCAGCAAGAAGGCTTATTGGGAAAGGAAGGATTGTTAAAGACCCCAGATTAATGACAGCCAAGGATCATGTTCCTGTTTTCCTTCTTATTTCATATTGTGCTTTATGCAATGATTATGGAGTGCCCCATGAGCATGAGCAGTATGAGGATAACACTGATCCGATATATTATGATAACTATGTAGATACAGATTGAGAAGATAGATAGAAGAGTTTTCCCAGACAGACAAAAATGACAGATCACGATTCATGAGCATGCCTCCTAACAGATAGACAAATTTTACTATTCAACAACATGCACAAAAGTAGTTTAGAAACATAGACAATGGTATCCATTAACTACCCAGGAGAGAGCACAACAGTAATATAGAAACATAAACAATGATAAAATAGATGATAAAGAAGAAAATAGCAAAACAGATATATTCAAAAATAAGTTAAAACAGAGTATGGAATATGAAAACTGAAACTGATAAAATCTTACTTGAAAATACTTCTGTCTTTGATTAAACTTGAAAACAAACTGTCTTTGATACAAGCTTGAAAATAAAACACTGTCAGAAGAGTTACAAGATTATAAAGTAAACTGTCTGAGGAGAAAGGTTACAAGATTACAAAAGGGGAAGTTACAAAAGTCTTTCTGAGAGAGGAAAGGTATTACAAATGCTATCTAAAGGCTTTAGGAACTTAGAATTGGATCTGGAAATTGGACCTTAGAACTGGACCTAAAACTTGGACCTGTCTTCTGTCTTCGGAGTCTGTCCTTTTATAGATGAAGTGAACCATGATAAGTTTCTAAAAGTAACTTGAGTCAAGTAAAGTGAACTCAAGTTAATCTGTCGGTAGAGTAAATCTTGAACAGTAGTCTGTCTGATCTTGTGGAATCTGTAGAAAATCTATCTGAGTACGCATGTAATTAATATTCTGTCAAATATCTCTCTTGATCTTTTGTCTGGATCTTTCTGTCATGCCTACTTGTGAATAGCTTTTTGTCTTTTTGTCTTTTCTATCACTTATCTGTCACATATCATAGGGATCCTGAGAATCTTGAAATGCTTCTGGATGAGTCCTGTAATTTGGAGAGGATGATTCCATTATTGTGTCATCTTCATCATCTGATATCTGTGATGCCGCTTCAAGCAATTGCTTTTTAAGCTGTCTTCTGTCTGAGACGGAGGCAAGCTAGCACTGGACTTGGCTTTTTTCTAAAAAGAAATTAGGATTTTCTGTCTGGGAGGGAGAGGTCCTTTTCTGCAATTCTTGGCAAATATGATCAAAATTAAACTTATTCCACCATTTTAATTTAAACTTCCTGGTGAGCATAGGAAAAGGATACTGAGGATGCTTTTCTATTTTATATTCCCATCTGATGATCCATGGGAGATCCGGAAACCTGTAAAAGAACTGTAAAAGATGTGGAAAATCTTTAAGATGCTATATGTTTGGTTCTTTCTTGAAACTTTCATAGGCTTTGAGGAGATCAGGAGGAAGAATCATAGCTTCAGGGCCATAAGAAGTCCACCAGTTAATAAACCATCTGGGTATCATCATGTCTTTCTTTCTATACATATCAAATCGGAAAAACCAAGTGTGTCTGTTAATATTATTTTGGAATAAAAGGAATCTGTCCCACACTTCCATATAGTCATAATAATTATAAAACTGAGGCTCAAAAGGATGAGAAAATTTTCTGGGAATCCAGGGCTCTGCCTCCACTAGGAATGGGTGAGAATCTATTTTATAACTACTTTAGAATAACCAATTCTGTTTGGGTCTTGGGAGCAAGGCATGTGGGTGACTAAGATTGAGTCTGTGTCAACTAGAATAAACTCATAGTCTGTGGCAGAACTTTAAACAATAATTTTCGTTATTTAAACAACACAATTTGTATTTCTACAACATTTTTTCATCCATATATAGTTTCACAACACTTAAACAACATTATTAGAACAATATTATCAAACAGGCCCACAGAATACGTATTTCTACAACATTTTTTTCATCCATATATATTTCTACAACACTTAAACAACATTATTAGAACAATATTATCAAACGGGCCCTTAACCGTTGAATTGCATGTTTTTTATGCTCTTAATGTATATGCCAAATTTGTGACAATTGAATATTATTTACTATGTGATCTATAAATTTTTATTTTATACATAATTTTAAACTACAAAAACTTGTAATTTAAACAATTTATTAATAGTATAGCTATTGATATTGATATTTAATTTTCTAAAAAATTGGCAAATATAGCGAATATAAGAAGATGTAATCTAATGGTGAATTTATTAAAATTTACCTCCAATAAAAAGATATTGAGTAAGTTCGTAACTTTAAGTTACAACCAATTTTGTAGCTAACTTTTGTCTAAATAACAATCACACACAAAAACACAAATATTTATGTGAAAAACCGTTTCTCCTTAAAGGGAAAAATCATAAGACAAATTCCGAATAATTTCACTATTATCAAATCAATTACAATATCACTTGTGTATGTCTCATAAGAAAAATCACACGGCTAAACAAAAAATCTCTCTTATTTTTATTTACTTTTACACACACTAATTGTCTCTCTCAAAGGTGGCAATACTTTGCTCCCTTTTCTTTGTTTTCTTCTCCACCCACAGCTCTTTCTCTGGGCTTTCTTCTATCTCTAATGTGACGTTTGGTATGAAGGAATCCATATTACTTCTGGCATCCAGATTCCTAGGAATTTCACATTCCTAAGAATGTAGTTATTCCTATGTTTGGTTCATTCCCAAGAATCTTAAATGAATTATTTTTTTTCTCATTCTATCCTTAGATTTGAATGTGAACTACCAAATCATTTAAAAAAAAGGGTTAAAATTGTCAATTTATAAAAAATATAATTTCTTTTAAGCTTGGGAATCTGGATTCTCACCTGTTTTAAAGGGAATCCACATTCCTATTGAGAGGGGTTTAAGGGGGGAATCTAGATTCTCCTGGCATTTGATTCCCTAACATGATTTGCAACCAAACATGGGAATCTTTAAACATTCTAGAGAATCCTAAAACATTACTCTGTACCAAACGCCATATAAGTGGCTCCCTCTTGACTACTTTCATAAATCTCTTGTGCTGCACCTTTTTCTGCTATCCTGACGCGGCACAATCTATCTCTTTTTCTTGTGTAGTTGTTAAATATGCAGCACCCACGTGCTTTTTATATACAAAAAAGCCTCTGCCGTGTTAGTCTTCTTTTCCTAGCAAAATATGAATTCCTAACATGACTTAAGTTAGGAATCTTTTGGCTAACACACTGATTAAATGAGCTTTCACATGCAATCTCCGATTTGTAATAGGATCAGTATTCATCATGTGGCTCTCTTGCTGCCAATTAAACTATTGGGGGCTGCACCCAACAGAAAGATGAAAAAGTAAGAGAATACAAAATATCAAGAAGATAAAAATGAGGAATGATATAACATATGTCTTATCTATCATGTGTGTTTGGTAGATATGAAAGAGAAATAAAAAATTAAAGCGTAAATTATATTATACCTTTATTATTAAAAGCAAGAATGAAAAACTGAGGATAGTTTTGTACTTTTCCTAAAATATCATTTTCTCTTTTATATATATACTTTTTCTAAAATATCATTGTGGGGGGAAAATGGCCCAGTCCAACATAGTGGGCCGAGAGCCCATATGAGAGCTATTTTGCGACTGAGAAGAAGGAGATGGTAAGGGCAGGGCTTATCTGAAAGTGGGACCCTCAGAAGGAAGAATGATTACAATCCGAAGAAGATGTCTCCTGTCCGAAGAGGTTGTAATCCTCTGACGCAAATATTATAAATCAATTGAGTGTGTAAAAGATCAAAATGACCTTCCGAGGACTCCACCTGATCAAGATAAGCTCTAAGTATGCTGGAAAATGATAAGGATGGAGAAATATCTAAAGGGAAAGTTACTACCACCGTATTTAATACTTTGCAGCAACTTTTCTGGTCGCATTTATGTGGAGAAGACCCCTAAACAGTGCATCCTAACCTACCGCCACTCATACAGAGCTAAAGAAGATGCTTGACGTGACACGTACTCAAGTAAACTTATGGATGAGGAACAAGTGAACGATGGAGATGAAGAGAAGGGGGGTTATATAAAGGAAAGAGGCTCCTAACGAAAAGGTGGGAGAAAAAATAAAAATAGAAGAAGAGAGAACTGGACTGTAACCCTAAGATCTTTGTTCATCAGATAATCAATAATATAGCTCTTCGGATATTCACTCTTTACGTGTAGTTTCATGTTAACTTGTGCTTGAAAGTTGTGATTCGATGTTGTTAATCCCATACTTAACCTAGCCCTTTCACCCATACTCTACAAATTAATTGTTTTGGGCTTGGGCTACAAATCTTAACCTTACAATCATATTCTCTTTTATATATATATATATATATATATATATATATATATATTTTTTTTTTTTTTTTTTTTTCTATTTTGGAGAGAGAAAAATGTTAGAAAAATTGGTTTTTCATTTCATATAAAACACACAGCAGAAGCAACAAACACGGATCTATTTTATTCATGAGAGATATCATGTGACATTGAATTCTAGAATAAAAAATAGCAAGCATACCTTGATATAGTGAAATTCAAAATCAAGACTTGAGAATACCATTAATCAACATCCAAATTCCACATGGTGCCTGCGAAGGGTGGTCTCTCAATCAATCTTTATATGCGTTGATTCTCAAAGAAAGTCCTTCTTCTTCTCATTGTAGAGAAAAACTATTTTCTATTTCTTTTTATTATACATACATTCTAACTACTTTAGTAGTTACTTTATTTAATAACTTTTATTAAATAAAATCTGATTATCTAATTAGGTTAGCCTTTTGGTCTTGCCCAATTAAGCTTTAATTTGTGGCTTGAGATGGAACTAAAGGGAACAAATAAAACTCTAACTCCAATGGGTCTTGGCCTTATCTGTCAACTCTTGATAAGCCTAAAGTTACCATTAATTATATTTAATATCACTATATAAATATAATTGCACTCTAGGCCTTATTAATAAATTATATCCCAAGACTTTAATGATATCATTTGACCCCTCCATGAAATATCCATAGTAAATAAAGTCATAATGAATTGTCACTTTGTAAACAACTATTTTATCCTTAAGTACCCGATTTAATCTTTT
The DNA here is from genome assembly GCA_030445155.1 of Quercus variabilis. Lineage (NCBI taxonomy): Eukaryota > Viridiplantae > Streptophyta > Magnoliopsida > Fagales > Fagaceae > Quercus > Quercus variabilis. The sequence goes on from CP129446.1 coordinate 57,337,384, forward strand.
AGTTATCGATTTCAATAAATATGAACTTTAGTAACTCTGGACTAAAGTGTACCCCCTGAATAACCAGTTCTCATTAAACTTATCTCAAAGGGATATTTTGTGTCTTTATAAAAAGAGACTATGAATTTTCTCTTGAGAATATGTGTTCTCTCAATACTACGTGTGGTTACCTAATATACTTGTGATTTTGACCGTTAATATTAGATCTCACTCTTGATAAATCACAGTAACCTATATTTCATGATCGGGTTCACTATTCTCTCAGGATTGAGAGTCTATGAAATTAAAAGTCGCGAGATTTATTATTCAGCTGACAGTTGTTGATTGAATAATTAATCTCACAACAGTCTAGTTCAATATGTCTTAACACTTAAGACACATCAACACATTAACTAGAAGTCTCAACTTTCATGATCAAGACAAACTATCTTAGTTGATGTGTTGTAGTTTTCGCAGATGAAACACCCAATTTCATCATCAGGTATGAACTATATTTTGAGTTTACAAGGAACTTGTAATTTATATCTTTTGTAACTAAATTACATAAATCACATACAATACATCTCGAAGACTATGATAATGTCTCATTAGTTCATTTATAAATAGTCTCATATAATTAAACAATTTAATTATTTATGACATGCCAATAAATTAGATTTTAGGGCATAAATCCCAGCATAAAAAATGGTATGCTGTAAAAAAATTTATCCACCCCATTTTCTTCTCTCCAACCAAAAAATAGAAAATCACATTTTCCTCTCTCATTTCCTTCACCTATTTCTCATCCTCTCACTTTTCACCACAACCAAGCATAATGTTAGTTTTAAAACGAGAGACTAATAAATGGCCTTAATAATTTAATCCTTACCTTTGGACTAGCGTAGTTTTTAGTTTTTGCACTAGTTTTATATGCCCCCTTTTTTTTTAACTAATATTTTGAGATAAAACATGTATGGAAAGACCATTGTTATCATAGACTCAAAGCACTATGAAAGAGATGAAGTGGTTTTTTTATTTTCTTCCTTGGTAAGCTGTGTCTTGAATTAAACTCATTAGATTTTCAATCCAAACATGGTGTAAAAGGCTTCGTTTATGTGACACATCATATTTTTATACATAGAAGAATAGAACATAACACACACAATCACATCATAGAAATACCTAATAATTAAAAAAAATTAAAACCCAAATTAGTTAAAAAAACAAAATCACAAAAGACCAACCTAACGAAGGGAAAATTATTGTTTACTCTAGGAGTGTATTCCCTCCCTCTCACATAGGGGTGGAATCCACCCCTATGTGAGAGAAAGTATACTCCCGAAGTATATAATAACAACTCCTAATGATGAGCGGTTAAATATAGTGTCAACAATGCTGCCTAAGCCTTACAGGTGCTAATGGAGACATCGACTAGAACAACAAAGAGTTGGCATTCAACATGTGGGGATAAAGCCGTATGAATTTTAAGGTATTCAAATATATTTTTGTGGGGATAAAAGCCTAAATTCATATATTAGGCCTTGGGCTCTATATGAGGATGTGGGTACGTCCGAGAAGGAGTAAATGATTGGGAAAGACCCCGGAGTGGAAAATCACGTAAGAAAATGATAAAGAAATATAGTCTGAGGAGGTTATCCTTCTCAGATATAAGGAATATTGGTTAAGCAAATGCCTGAGCGGTTTGGGCAATCTTCCAGGAAGTTCCAACGATAAGAATGAACTTCATACATGTATATATAAAGATGATAAGAATGGGGAAATATCTAAAGAAAAAGCTGCTACCACCGCATTAAATGCACTGTAGCAACTTTTCTGGTCGCATTTATGTGGAGAAGACTCCTAAATAGTGCAGCTTCAGCTACCACCACTCATGGAAAACTAAAGAAGATACCTGATGGGACATATACTCAAGTGAATACTTAGATGCAAAACAGGTGTACGACCAAGATAGATCGAAATAAAACTATATAAATGTAAAGGACCTTTCATGAGGGGGGATGGGGAACAAAGAGGGAAGAAGGAAGAAGAAAAATCTACTATAGCTTTAAGAATTGTATAAACCTTGCAAACATTAATTTATCTCCTCGGACATCAATAAATTCAAATTTCAAGTCTGTTTTTGTACTTGTTCACCTTTTAAAGTCTTAATTAACTGTTATTTAATTCACAAACAGCTTAGTTTTTTCACACACTCTCTACAAATTCATTGTGTTGGGCTTATTGGGCTTACATCCCATATCTTTTGGGCTTGAGTTACAAATCTTGACCCTACAATTTTCATAATAATGATATGGTTTTGTGAGAAAGCTAGGAATTTATTTGTATTTGTTTTCTATGGAGTGAGTTGAAATTATAAGTTTGGTTTGTTGTGGCTACCCATGTAATTGGGTTGGTGTTCTTGTCGCCAGCCATTGCCTTAGGATTGGAAGGAGAGGACGTAAGAGAGGTTACCAGAGTTGCTAAGGTCCGTTGTTAGATCTATTGATTTTTTGTACCTCAAAAAAAAAAAAAAAAAAAAAAAAAGATCTATTGATTTTTGTAGACTACTAATTTATATGGTCGTTTTTGGCAAAAAAAAAAAAAAAAAAATTCATATGGTCGTTCTTGGTTGATGTGGCACTTCTCAGCTTTTGGCAACATCGTCAACACAGTCTCCAAAGGCTCCTCATTGGGCCTAGTCTTTTGCATGGTGAGATTTGGTTCTATTTCTCAATTGATTTGGTTTTTATTTTTATTATATTAGGTATTTATGTGGATGTGGTTATGTGTGTCATGTTCTGTTATTCTATGTGTAAAGGTCTAACATGTCACATTGCTATTAGAGGGTGAAAACAAAGTAATTTACACTAGGTTTGGATTGAATTTAATCTCTAATAATGATCCTCCCTCTCATCCAAACAAAGAGGAAATATATCAACTTTTCAAGTTTTGCTTCTTCCTAGTTGAATGTTTTGTTGGTGGCTAAGGATTAAAAAAAAAAAAAAAGCATAAATAACTAAAGGAAAACTCCGAAGACACATCTCGATCTATAATCAATTTCTCAACATACTTAAGTGTCAACTTGTGATTGATGCACAATAATTCAACTTTTCACCAAGTACTAGTGATGGTTCTACGTGTAACTGATATAATCTAATCACCAGTTGACACCCAAATGTTTTGTGAAATTGAGTATAGATTTAGGTATGTTTATGGGTGGACTCATAAATAAAACACCATGCATGCCTATAAACCACAATTTTAACACTTACTACAGTGGGCTTCCTATTGTATCAAGAATTGGCCCATTATTACCTCTGAGTCTGTTTGTAGATTAGTACATGTATGGAGATGGTTAATGTCCACCCCTCTAAGTTTGTTTTTATTTAGCAAGAAAAAGAACAAAAAAAAACCTACAATATTGTCCATTTTGTCTATTTTATGGTTTAGATTTTATGTTATGGATTTAACAATGTACAAATTATCATGTTATTGAAAATTTTAAATAATGTAATAGACTATACACTTTAAAATTTGTAAAATATAATTTAGATAATAAAACAGAAAAAAATTGACGACATTTATGATGGTTCTAGTTCAGGATGGATAGTTTCTCTTGTCCCTTTAGTTAATAAAGTATCTTTATTCCAAAAATAAATAAATAAATCCATAATTTTTTTGTATGTATGCAAAACCGCAAAAGATGAAGGAAACGGAAAAACACTTTGCAGCAGCCTAGGAAACAGCTTCTTCCTTTAGTGTAACATTTAACTACTATGCACATAAAACACTATTGTATATTTGTACCACAGTGTGTGAAAGTTGTTAGCATAAAATCTCTGTTCCTCTGCGGTTGGGAATTCGTCCCTAGACGGCTAGGCTTCCATGTTAGTTGTTGGACTCATTAATCTTGCATAGAACCTTGAGATATTGAAGGGGGAACCTGTAGTGTTGTTTACCACTTGTTCTTATCGACTAGTATCTTGTGTTTTTTTGGTTGAGTTTTTGTTTTTGTTGATTTTGTTTTTGGGGGAAGTTTACTACTTGTTTATTCTTTTTTTAAGTTTCATTTTCGTAACTTACTTACAGACAAAAGTTAAAAGTTAGTTTATTTTTAAAAAATTAAAAGTGGAACTATTTGAAATAAAATTGAGATAAAAAAAAATTGTAAAACCTCAAAAAAATGAATTATTTAAGTAAAAAAATCTAATTTTTAATAAGTTGCCAAACAAATCTTCTATTCGTCTATCTAATTAGAGTGGTCTAAATGAATAATTCTTAGACATCTTCAAAATGCGGTAACGTGATACTTTTTGTTTTTACATTTATAAATGTGAAAGAAAAAAAAAAAAAGAGCACACATGCTTCTCTTAAGAATTTTTCGGTCCGAAGAATGTCATTGAGTAGGGTCATTAGGGTGAAGTGTTATTAGAATGATAAAAAAAAAATGAGGGAGAAGATGATATATGACAGTAGAAGCGGGAGACAGTGTCCCTCTAATAAATCAAGTTATTAACCGAGATGATAAGATTATCACTGAAGTCTGAACCCGGTCCCCCCCACCCCCCTTGACCTAAAAATGATTTGATGGTTAGAAATTGTTCACAAAAAAACACTAGACCCGGAATTTCCTTTTTGGTTTTCGTATAGAGAGCATCGAATGTGTGAATGTGATTGACTGATTTGATTCTCCATTGTGCAGTGTGATTTGGCCTTCCGAGTCTGCTGCCTCTATATCAAGATAACTCATATTTTTATGTTCCATATATTTTATTTACAAAATAATTTTCATACCTGTTAACAAATGATATTCACCCCATCCAATATATATATATATATATATAGATAATTATATTAAGAATTATGATTTTGAATAAAATAAAAGAAAAGAAAAGAAAAAAAATTATATATAATTAACAAGATTAATTTGTTGACAATCTATACTAACCTATCAAGATAACTTTTTATTGACGTTGAGGAGCGGACCAAGGTCGCATTTGTTTTCTTGACAAAAGATCCATTCAAAAAAAAAAAAGAAAAAAAAAAAAGAGATGATTAAAAGCCCATTCGCAATCAATTTCACAGGGTTATGGGCCAAGAAATTAGAGTTCTCTCATACAAAACAGAAATCCCAACAAGAGAAGGATCTTAAAGAAGCACTAAAAGAACAGGTGGAGGAGTTGGACTATTCTACAGAGCCTCATTAAAATAGAACAAAAGAGAGGTTTTGGAGAGCAGCGAGCAGGACAAGTTTCAAAGCAAGAAGAGCAGCCACTAACTTAGACGTAGGACTAGGAGCAGCATTGACTTCTCCTTCCATGGATATAATTCTTACTTTATTATTTTACTTATTTTATAAGAAATTTTCGTACTTTTTAAAAATTGATCCATATTGTCAAGACTCAAGACTTTTGCTATTAACATAGGAAAATGAAAGGAAAATAATAGGCTACAAATGAGAACAATACTAAAATAATGTTGTTTAAGTTAATAATCAAGATGTATATATATATTTTTTTTGAGAAACTCAAGATGTATATTGATATATTCATAAACTTAACTTTGTGTTTACAACAAAAAATCAATAAATCCCAACTCAAAATAAGGAGCCAAAATTGGGAGTATAAAAAACCCATTAATTTAGCTGGGTTAAGCCATGTGAAAAAAAAAATGAACCAATAAACACTGTGAAAGAATTAAAAGTTAAAATCAAGTTGTTCCCTTATGTCCTCTCATGGCCTCATTTGCTAGAGGAGACCCCAAATTGTGGGGCACTAGAAGTGCCCTTAATCTATGACCCAAGTTAATCCCACCTTTGGTGAATTAGCTTAATTAGTTGCTGGAATTGGGGTCCTTGGAGTTGGACTAGGCAGTCCCATGTATGCAAACCTTGGGGAGAGCCTGACTTTTGGGCTGGGCCTTGGAGAAGGAATTGGGCCGTAGTTAACAAAGGGCCCATTAGCCACCTTAGGTGATAGGTTAACTTGTTCCAGTGCCCTTGATTGTAGCTCAGTGGGATAGTCTCGGACACATCCAATTCGGGGTCCAGTTCCTGTGGTCCATTTGCAAGATAATCTCTTGCTCAAGTCAAACACTGGTGCCTTTGCTTTAGCATCATTAGCACTCTTAGTTTCTTCTTCATTAGTGGCTGTGATTTTAGCCCTCTTTACACTGCCTTCTACATCAATTGCATTTGCAATGTCTGATTGCGAAGATTTAGCACGAGCCAGAATTGGTTCTGGATTGTCATCATCAATTGAGTACCTCTGGGAAAAGATAACCAATTAAGATGTTTATTAGAAACTATACACGATCAATGCTAGAAAATTATCACATATTTTATGAAATAACATTACGCTGTATTAAAGGATGCACACATACTAAGTAAGAATATAAATATGTACCTTAACGTTGGTAAGATCTACATGGTTCTCTTCAAGAAAGCTAATGAATTCCCTGAAGTTCTCTTCTGTAGGGTGATAATGACCACTGTATGGCCAAATAGCCTGAGATAATACATCAAAGAGTCAAAAATCAGATATAGAAGTTAAAGGAGTCGATAATAGTTAGAATTATGTGGTTAAATGATACACCATTTCCTAATAGCTTAAACTTTTGAAAGAATCGGTAATTTAACAATAACAAATGCTACCATATGCATATACATATGTACATGAAACTGTACCTCAAGAACCCCATCATGGGCAACTAATCTTCCAGCTGCTGTTGTCGCACCCCCGGCTAGAAAGCTTGAATGTTGGAACACACCTTTCTTCTTCTGACCAACATACAAAGCTCTCGTTGTGCTCAGCACGAATATCCACTTAGAACCTTCTGTGGTTTCCACAAATATTCCACTTTGCCTAAATACAAGCTTCCCATTTTCCACTATTACTTCATAGGCTTCCCTTTCGTTCTGAAATGTCAACAGCAAAAAAATTTTGTAGACTCGATCAGTTATTCAGTAATAAAATTTTGTATCCCTACATCTACATTATTGTTTTTTTGATTAGTCATGTAGTCATTTTAGCTTGTACATTTGTAATAAACTTCTACGTATGCAACAGGCATTTGTAAAATAGTGAATTATTATGGCATGATTAGAAATATAACTTACAGGTCCAAGATATTTGATGCATTGGCGATGTAGAACAGCCCTCGAGCATTTCTCGAGATTTATTTCTTTGCCATCCCCGACATCCAGCCTGCATTTCAGAAAGCAGAAAAGTTACAAAATATAACAATGGCTAAGTTTGCTTATAAACAAATTGGTCCAATATGCTCCTTTAAATTTGTTGGCTGAGTAAAATGGTAGCTAAACGATGGGAAATGTGGATATGATTGTTTTCCTATGGGATTTTTAAGCAACACAAATATTTTGCGTTCCCTAAAGAACTTTTTCATGTGTAACAAAATATAACCAAAATATTGAAGAAACATAACGAAGGTTCTTCTAAATGAAGTACTTACCAATAGAAGAAAGGTTGAACGCTCTCGCTTTCAAACCAGATATCATAATAGAAGTGTAAATTGTGCCCATACCGATGGCGTGGGTCAATCTATAGGAAAACAAAAGAAAGATTGATTAGGCCATTGCCTTTTCCAATTCAATGCATAAGCTTAATTATGTTCAACGCCCTACCTAATAGTAACCCTGAATCAGTTCCTTGACTAAGAAACAATGACACATCCGTATAGTGATAAGGAAAATTTCCAGGTCAATTTTGACAAACTCATTGTACCTAATTTTCAATGACACTTTCCAATTTCCACATCTTTTGTCCCAATGTGTACCCTCCATTCCATGTTCCTACCAATCAACCTTATCACACTTTTTTGTTTTTTTTTTTTTTTTTTTTTTTTTGTTTTAAAAAAACTTACAAAAGTAACCAAAGTTTTTAAATAATAAAATAAAGATGTAACATGCTGCAATTTTTACTCTGGCTTGATATACGATCAAGCCGGCCTAATATCATGATTGTTGAATTGAATTATGATTCGGGGAAAAAGCATATGAAAAGGTTTGAGGACTCACAGCTTCAAGCCAGTGTTGCAGGGCTAGTTTTTGAGCCTTCTCATCCTTGGACAAACCTTTTCCAACCTAAACAATGAATAATTCTTATTAGTATCCAAATACCTCATCAATAGGGGAAAAGAACAACACATAAAAACAAAGCTATATATGTAGAAACTTAAAATTTTTATGAAAGTACCTTGGCTGCTCTAGTCCTTGCCCTTGACCACTTTGAAACAGCAGTTTCTGGTTTCTTAACATTGAAAAATGACACAGAACTCCGCTTGAGAGCTGCAAAGTCCAATGCCTTCCACCTACATTATGTGAATAACCATTTAATTTATTGAACCACACACACATACACAAATCTCAGAATTTAAGAAACATAAAATGATTTAGAGTATTTGGGTACAATTGTACTTTTGCCGACAGTCAGCAAAAAAGGTTTTTCAAAAGAAAAAAACTAATCCAAACGCATGCTTAAGGAACTCACCATAGCTCCTCTACCACCACTGCACAATCTGCAAGATTTCTTCGAGTTCGGTAACTCTTATAGACCTTTTGGAGCTTAACTGCAGCAGCATCAAGCTCACTCACGGGTCTCGGCGAAAAAAATATTACTGATTCAGGTAGAGAAAGTTTGGGAATTGGCTTGTGTTTCAACACATCAAAAGCATCCACACCCAAGGTCTCTTGTTCTTGAACTAGATTCTTGAATGAAAGATTCCTCTCAAGGACAATATCTTCAGGTTTGCAATCCCTCAAGCGGCTCGAAGTCTCGGTGCTCGTTTGATTACACCCATTTGACAGTGTTGTAGTTTCTGAATCTGTTTTCTTAAAGCTATTTGTTCTCGAGGAAGTGAAACTGATGTTATAGGCCAAACCCATATGTTGTAGATTTGCAGGCGTCAATAAAAAGTCTTGGGAAGGCAAGTCCAACACCTGCACAATATGATTCAAGGAATTCAGTATATACATAAGATGGATCAAAAGCCAGAATATACATGAATAATCAAAGAAGATGAATAGATACAAAGAGTCAAAGACCCCCCCCTATAATTAATCCCTCTTTCTAAATTGCAAAATTAAAATATGATCAAATCCGCCACGAATGGTTAACAAAGATAGAAACTTTAATAATATATGATCCTACCTGCAATAGTTTTCCACTATATGTCTGTTTTTTTTAAGTCCGTTCCCAACAAATTCTAAAATGAATGAATCAACTAATTCCCACCCTCCAAAGTAAAAAAGATAAGTATGACTCTGAGTAGTGCACGTTGGGTTGCTTATATACCTTTAGGCTCTAGGAAATAAATAAACAGTCCACTTGACCTTCAACTTCAAACACGCGTCAAAGCCTGGAAAAAAGAGTTACAGGTCTTTGAATTCTCGTACGTCTACAACTCAGATAACTTTTTAAATGGGGTTGATTCAAAGAGTTAATTTTTCTTGCTTCAAAACCACGAGTTGATAAATTCAAAGATTTTGTTTTGAATTCCCTGTCAGAAGGTGGAGCCCTATTTAACTATAAAGGCTGTGTTTTCATTATCCTAATGTACGGGCATAAAGTATGGGCCATACCAACAATATGTGAAGTTATGAAGAGAGAGAGAGAGAGAGAGAGAGCGAGAGAGATGGGCGGTCAAAGAAAGTAGCCTTACCGGGCTTCCATGAAAAAACTCAGATTGCTCACCAGGACTTGGAAGTTGGAATTTCGTGTGTTTATTTTGTGGTCAACAACTATTAGCTAATGGCTTTGGTCATGCACAAGCTACTATGCAGTTTTCGTTTCATACTTGGGAGTTACTGCCTTTTGTTTTCTCATCTGTTTATGGAATTTTCTTTCAGCGCATATGGGGTTAGAAAAAGGGAAAATAAACTGTAAAAATGATGGATGATTATTATAAAAAAGAAATATAAGCGGTAGATTCATATAAGAATTAGTAATAATTTGTTACATCCATAGTTTGTAAAAATGTTACAAGATAGTTTGTGGGTGTAACATTACTAATACAAAAATTTTAATACCACAATTTTTGTCACACATTTTACCACAGCTATATTATATGGTTAGTTGTGAATGGTAAAATAAAAAAAATGATGAGTCTATATAAAAGTAATAGATTGTCACCATCTATTACATAAGAAAGTTATGACAAAATGTGTGATAAAGTTTGTGTTACTTGAATTACTAGGCTCCTATAATACCCCTTTGATATAGATAGGCAGCTTAAAGCCTTAAAGTGATTAAATGACCAAGATTGATGACTCATGCTTCATGCTTGGTCCTTTTATCACTTTAAGCTTGGCCCTTTACTTCTTTTATCACTTTAAGCTACCTAGATTAAGTCCAGAAATTTATGGTCCAGATGTTGCCGCCACTAGGATTAACCTTGGTTGCGTTTTGATATATACTTCTATTAGAGATACAACAGGGGGCATAAAATTTTGAGCAATGCTGTATGTATAAAAGAATATTGACAACATTTTTTATAACAATTGAATTAACAAACTTTTATTAGTTTTTATATTGATCATTATTGATATTATTTTTTTAATCTATCACCTACAATTTGCTACATTAATAGATGTCAAATTTTTTGTGTCTATAAATTTTTTCTGCCATTTTTCAAATTTATAAATATATGAAGGAACAAATTTATTTTTATAATTGGTGACATAACATATTATGATTTGAAAAATCTAATAAGATACAAATACATGACAATGACTGGATACATGACTATATCATATTAAATTCAGTGCACATGACATTGGATCTAAATTATGTTTATTGTAATCGCCGTATGATAGAAGTAATATCTCGTGGAGTAGGATAAGAGTAAAAGCTAATTTTATAATTGAAAAAATAATATATTATAATTGGTGTAATAAAAGTGAGAGAATAATGTGAAACGATGTTTTTTTGAGAGTAAACGGCAGCAAGCTGCTTTACTTGTGGCGCGGGATAGAAAATATTATTTCGGGTCAAAATCAACACAGATTTGTCAAAAATCATGACCATTTAATGCGTGTTTGATTTGATTGGCTCTTTCAACTATTTACCTTTTTCCAATGGCCTATTGAATTGTTAGACTTTTTTTTGCCTATCCTATAGACTCTGGCAAGCCTACCAAAGTCAAGCACTAAATATAAGGAATGCAAAAGACAGAAAGCTTACGAAGTGTATAATTCAGCTACATTGACTCTTGGCATCTATGTCTAAGGTCTACCCCATTACTTCGGGTAGTTGTTGCTTGAATGTTTTTTTTGAAAAGCAATAAATTACTCTATGATGATGTCTCTCACAATCTTTTGAAAAACATAGCCTTAAAAAATACAAATAAAGTTTAACATTAATTTGATACTCGGATCAATCTGCAACTTGTAAATCTGCGCCAAGTTCCCAAAACATTTTTTTTTTTTAAATTAAATTTTTTGGTTAACCAAACATTATATATGTTTTTATATATGTCCATGACACACGTATGTATAAAAATATTTAATCCATAGGAAAACAATAGAAAGTTCGGAACACATTATATTTTAGTCGTCCACGTGATTTTTAGAGCAATTATCAAATTTGACGCGTTCGTGGCATGGGGGTTTACGTTTATCTTTAAAGAGTTTCTGCGTAATTTGGTTTTAGAAATTAGAACAAGTCAAGGTGACGAGGATGTGTAAATGTATACAAATCCTCAACCAAAGAACAAGTTTACATTTTGTCCCAGCTACCACTCGCCACAGCTGTCTTTGGAAATGTTGAAGTGTACCACTTTGCTTCTGTTGCACCTTTTTTTTTTTTAATTTTTTTAATTTATAATTTATTGTGAGTGAATAATGTTGGGAAAAATTATTAGACAAGCACAACAGATGTGATACTTTAAATTAATAAAAAAAAATTATCTAATACTAAATTAAACTTTTTCATATTATATTTTGAGTTTATATTAGTAATTTTAGTAGGTAACTTGTTTTTTATTAGTAAAAAATATTATATAACTTAAATTCTGCAAGTATGCAGTAATTATTATTTAAAGCCTTTTTTTTACAACTTATTTCAAAATGGTATTTTCACCATTTAAAAAAAAAATGGAGTAAACCAAATATTTGGTCTCTATATACCCTTTATACTATATTTCAATTTAGTCGCTAATTTTTTAATTTTGTCAATTTGGTTTCTAACCTTTCAGCATCGTGTCAATTTAGTCTCTGCCATTATATTTTGGATAAAAATTGCTGATATAACAAACGACCAAAATAAAATTTTAGTTTATTCTCACATCAATGGAAGCTAATTTTTTTATTTTGGTTATTAGACAAGTCATTAATTTTCATCTAAAAGATAATGAGAGTGACTAAATTGACATGACACTAAAAGGTTAAAGATTAAATTGACACAATTAAAATGTTAGAAATTAAATTAAAATTTGGTATATAGGACAAGGATCAAAAACGCAATTTACCCAAAAAACATTTAAAACCACAACAAATTTTAAAATAATTAATTTTCACAACTATTTTATATGGCAAACTATAACGAATTGTTTGTCACTTTCACATAAACATAACATTTTTTTTATCGAATAATTAAGAAAATAAATGTGAAATGAATTATGATTATAGAATTTTTCAAATTTTTAATGTCATTCAATTTATTATTTCTATAGTAGCTGTACGTACAGAATGGACAAGTACTTGTCAATGGACCATATATGGGCCCTTGCCATTATGACCAAAGAAAAGTTTATAAAGGAAACAACTTTCCCATTCCCCATGTTCCCCGAAACGTAGAAAAGCACATATTTTTGTTCTCTTTTAAGCAAAAATCTGACATTTTTGTATTTTACGGTCTCAACTTGGATCTTACAATGATTCCTTTAATGTGAAATTTAGTATTACCGTTACTACGTACAAGGACTCAATTTACTTTTATCATGACAGTCCAGTTAATATATATTTTTAGGACATATATTAACAATTTATTTAAAAAAAAAATTATGAAGAATAAAAAAAATTGTCAAAAAAAATTGACAACTTTTTTAGTTCATAATATAATTTTTTTTTAAAATAGTTTACTAACATATGTTCTAATTAGTAAATCCTTACTATAAAAGTCATAAAAAAAAACTGTAATTTTAATGATGAGTTTTAATGGTTTAGGTTTACCGTAGAACTTTTAATTGTGCATGCATGGTTCTCTCACCTAGTGGGAGATGAGAACACCAACTAGTTTTGTTTTTGAATTTTTTTTAAGAAGTTTAGATAAATACTATTTATTAATATGCTCCTCTTAGATCTATATAAAACTTGTGCAATACCTTGAAAGTGGCATATTAATGTTAATTGGGAGGTAGTTACAATATGGACGATTGCAACCATACCTTATCATTTGCATTATTATTCCCATTATTGAACAATAGAGAATTTTTTTATTTATTTAATAAATTTTTATAATACAATCGGGACCTAATTGATAGTGGCGTTCTAACTTCTAATTTACCATCCTTAGTTCCTTACTTCCTTATAGAGCCTCTGCACCAGTTCATCACTCTCACCACTAAATATTATTCAAAAAATTTGGGAATAGTTTATTTAGTTTTATGTTGATTTTTTTTTTTTTTTTACTAAAAATATGCTAAAGTATACTTGTATTTTAAAAGGTAAACAAAAGTGAAAAAAAAAAAAAAGATTTTAAAAAGCTAATAAAAGTAAAAACTAAAAAACTGAGCTTATAAGATGATGCCAAACAAACACTAATATAAAATTTTTATGGATGAAAAATGAAAATAAGGATAGCTTTGATTAATTCATACATGCCTGACATAAGGAATGTTGACATTTTTTATTTTTTTTATAATGTGCTAGAGATAGTATCATTATTTTTATAATTTATTTAGATGATGATAAATTACGATTGAGATGTTACGCTATTAATTTCACTCTCATTATGCAACGTGCCATTTTTATTTTATATAACTAGATTTATTTATTTATTTCATTTCTGAATAAAGAATCTCGACTAGTGGTCATATATTGGATTAAAACTATGAAAAATATGGGTATCCAACTCATGTTTTATTTAATTAGTAGATCCTCAAACTTCAGCGGTTCAGCCCAAGCAACAATTTTTTAAAATATCAATTCCCAAAGTCCCTTTTTTTGGAGGAAAAACTGGTCTACTTTGTAAGACTCGAATCATTTTAAACTTAAAAAAAAAAAAAAAAAAATTGCAACGCCCAACTAATGGATTAGCTCATTAAAAAAATTCATTATTGTCCCGAAAATTTAAAAGCCCAAATAAAGGTGAAAGTCTTGTAATTTTACTTGCGCCGCCTAACCAACTTGTTATTGGGGTTGTTAATTATTATTTTGGGAAATTATATTCTATTTCTTAAACTATATTTTATTTTACATTTATCCTCTTAAATTATGAGAATGCATACTTATCACTGAAACTATATCATTTTTTACACTTATCTTCTTAAACTATATATGAGAAAGCATGATTTACCCCTCCCAAACTATACCATATTTTACATTTACCCCTTAAACTATGAGAGGTGCATATTTACCCCCTTTAACTACTACTTGTACAATACTTTGTACTCCATCCTTAAAGGGGCAAGTGTACACAGATAATAGTTTATGAGGGTGAGTATGCATTTTCATAATTCAAGGGAGTACATGTAAAAAGGGGTATAATTTAGGGGCAAAGTGTAATTTTTCCTTATTCTTCTCTTTTATTACTTGTATCTCATAACCGAAAAAGACAACAATGCATGACCAATTCAAATTACATTCATATAAGAATAAAACAAAAGAAATACCCCGAATTTTTCTTTAAATCAAACTTCCAAAAATTCTCTTCTTTTTTTTATTTTTATTTTTATATTTTTTTTATAATATATGTATTTTTAAGAATGTTCTAAGTATTTACATATTTTGCCGCTTAGCTTTCTAATTAAGAGGAGCATTTAATTTTAAACACAATTCCAATACGAAAGGTCTCCATGAAAAACTTAAATAATCTAGAAGTCATATTACTCTACTTTGTTGGGAACTTAGTAGAGCTACGTATATAATCAAACAAATAAAATACAACCAGCAATGATGGCACTAAGGGGGAAAAAAAAGGAGCTAAGATAGTCAGAAGGCCCGGAACTCCAGTTGACAAGTCAATTTGCCGCCTTAAACTAATTTTTATCATGACCAAGGACGGATGTCTTCTTAGATCAAGAGAGCCATGGCCTCCCTTAATTTTCTTTTTTGTTAAATTTTAAGAGGTATTCAAAAAAAATTATATTTGGCCTCCTAAATTGAAAATTAGTTCTTCTAAATTGAAAGTTGACCAAAGAATCTAAAAAATCAAATGTTCATTTGACCCACATGTGTTTAATATTACACTTTGCTATTTTTATCCTTGGAAATTGGAATCCAAAGTTCGATTTTTTATTTTTTTTTTATTTTTTTTTTTATTTTTTAACTTTGGGTTTTAAGTGATATTGTACTATCTGACCCTACGTGAAGAATTGTTTATAAGGTGCTTTTTGTTTTTATTTTCTAATGTTTGTCTGTGGTCTTGGGGACAAAATTGACATATGCCCTTTTTGCCCAAATTATATAGTCTTTTGCCCCTCTTCCTAAACTAATTAGAAAAATACTCCTCTTTTGTAACTTGATTTTCTCAAAATCGAGTTAAAAAAAAAAAAATTTAGAGCTCTATAGTGGCGTTTTAAGGAGTCTATAGTGATGTTTTAAGGACCTATAGTGGCGTTTTGTAACTCGACCTCCATGAACTCGAGTTATAGGTAATTTATTTTTTATTTTTTATTTACTTTTTTTACCTAAAACTCGAGTTTATGGTGGTTGAATTTCAAAATGCCTAATTTATTTTTTATTTTTTATTTACTTTTTTTACCTATAACTCGAGTTTATGGAGGTCGAGTTTCAAAATGCCACTATAGATCCTTAAAATATTACTATAGGCTCCTTAAAAACACCACTATAGGACTTAACTCGATTTTGAGCAAATCAAGTTTCAAAAAATGGGCATTTCCCTAATTAGTTTGGAAAGGGGGGCAGAAGGCTATATAATTTGGACGAAAAGGGCATTAGCCAATTTTGTCCGTGATCTTGGTGTTTTTTTTTTTTTTTTTTTTTTTTTGTGCAACACTAATTGGCTTTGAATCTTTTGATAGCAATAGGAATATTGGACATATAATGATAACACATATGTGATATGACGATCAAACTTTTGTGGTTGAAGCTATTTCCTTTTATAGAATGGGTATACTTCTAATTACTATTCTAGTTTCTATTGCAAATTCGAAACAAACAATTTTACTCTTTACACATTATCAAAACCAGACTTTGCAACGAATGAAAGATGGTTTTCTAATGGATTATTTGATTTTGTATATTAAAAGAGAAATTGTTGCAATATTTTGTACAAAATCAATCTTAGATGATTTTCTTGAATTAAAAAAACGTCAAGTTCCATTTTAATAGATCAAAATAAATGTGTAGAAATGTATTTATATAGGAACAATGATTTTACATATTTTATTTTTGTTTATATTGAATAGATTTTTTTTTTCCATACATTAATTTAGTTTTGAAATTAATATATTTCTTATTCTTGAATGAATGATAGAAGGAAACTACATCCAGCTCAATCTTTATGAAGGGCATCAGATATCTCACGGGCAAAGGCATGGTTGAAAATATTTACATTAGAAATTTAAGCCCACTTGGCTAGGTAATGAGCAGCCACATATGGCTTCCTTTTAACCCATTGGAAGCAAATCTTCGCAAGGAGCTTTTGCATCACCAAACCTTTATTAACTAAATGGCACAACTCTCATGTTGATTAGTGAGCAGCGACTACTTTAACGTCCATCATGGACTTAGCACCCCCTTCAATAATAGCAAGATTGGTGCCTTCATCTAAATTTAGTAAACATGATTAGGTTTAGGTTAGAAACGAGTCATCTTAAATATTGTGAAGCTTACAACTCTTACTCGATCTTTTAAGAGTTGGATCAACCTAGTATGAACAAATATTTTTTTCCAATGTCAAATATTAATAATAATAAATAAAGGGGAAACTTGATAATAATGTATTTTTCTTTTCTTTAGTACAAATAAGATAATAAATAAATAGAAGTACTAAAAAATAAAAGTTACATAATATATAAATTCTTAAATTTACATAGTCTAAGAAGGTTCACTGATTTTAACCTTTGAACTATGACCTCTGGGAAAAAAAAGATGGCAAATTACAACTTACCCACCTGTGGTTTGGTCGAAATTTAAGTTATCTATCTGCGGTTTGAAATTTGATACTTTACCAACTTGAGGTTAACTTAATTAAGGATCTGTAACTCACCTCCGTTAAAAATATGGCTAAATATGTAATCTTGCTCTACTTTTATGTCTCTCTCCTCCAAAAATACAAAAAAAACATAAAGATTTGAGAAAAATAAGATCAAAAAGATGTTAGAGCACTAGCAGTGGGGGGGGGGCACCCCATAATTGCTATTTTACATCCAAAACATCAAAAATTGTCCAACATCCGAGTATGAGTTCTTAAAAATTTTTGCAACCTATGAACAATGGGTTCTTATATATAGAACTTACTGTTCATTTGGTTGTAAAAATAATAATATTATTTTAATAGAAAATGAGAACCTTCTCTCTCCTTATTTACTCTACACGGTACAGAGTCACAAACTACTCTCTCCTCTTCTCACTCATTCTCTTCATCTGAGTCACTCTTCTCCCTCTCTCTCCCAACTACAGAAGCTCCATTGCCCATGCTCAATCACTCTTTTCTGATGACTCTTTTTTCCTCTTCAGTGTATTGCTTTATCCCCAAACTGAAGAATCAAGGGTTTTTGGTTTAATTTTGGGTTTCTTTTGGAATTTTTGGGTTTCTTGGTGGAGCGTGCTTCCTCCTTGTTTCTGGGTTTGTAGTTTCTCGATGGCTGGATTGATGATGGAACAAGTTGGTGTTTTTTTTTTCCTCTTCACTGTATTGCTCTATCCCCAAACTGAAGATTGAAGGGTTGTTGGTTTAATTTTGGATTTCGTTTGGAATTTTTGGGTTTCTTGGTGAAGTGCGCTCCCTCTAGTTTTTGGGTTTGTGGTTTCTTGGTGGCTGGATCAGTGATGGTTATTGTTGGTGTTTGTCTATTTGAATCGGTGGCTAGATCGGTGAAGGTTGTTGTTGGTGTTTGTTTGATGAAATGATGAATCAGTGGCTGTGTTTGTCTATTTGAATCGGTGGCTATTTGTTTGTTTGAATCGATGTTGAATCAGTGTTGAATTGGTGGTGGTTTGGTGTTTGGGTGGTGGTTATGCTTGGTGATTGGTATTTGCTTTTTTTTTTTTTTTTTTTTTGGTGGTTTCTACCTTGGTGGGGTGTGTGTGATGGTGGGGTGGTGGTGGTTGCTGCCTTGCTGGGGTGTGTGTTGGTGGTTGCTACCTTGCTGGGCATGTGTGGTGGTGAAGTGGTGGTTGTGATTGGTTTGCTTGGGAGATAGAGACAAACCGGAGAGATAAAGATAGAGAAAGAGAGGAAAGAGAGGAATGGAAGAGATATACTTTTTTTTTTATTTATTTGTATGATTTATATTATTTTAATGAGTTAGATGTAAAAATAGAAACTGGAATGTTAGAGTTGTAAAATAAGATGAAAAAATAAATAAAATAAATTTATGAGAATGCAAAATAGAACTTTTTTGCGTTCTATTTTGCATTACCGGATGCTAATGCTCTAATAAAGATAAAAGAAGCTTACATTTCCCAATTGATTTTGTTTTCTTTACAATTTCCAGGAATTCAATACATCGGAATCCAATTCCAACAAAAGGGTATCCTTGGAATTTCATTTCCCTTAAAAGAAAAACCTTCAAAAATATCGGATTATTCATTATTGCATCAAGCCCCGTTCTCAAATTCCAGCTCCTCTATTTTGATGCTTACTCTGTTCCTCACCACTCATATGCATTAAATCAAAATCCAGAAATTATAATAAAAGAAAATTTCAAAGCATAATTCTTGGAGATTCCTAGTAAAATATCAAAATTGAAAATTCCTTATTTTTCTTATTCATTTTTCCGAAATATATAATAAAAATTGATAATTCGGGTTTGTTTGTATGTCAGAAGGCGAGATTGTGATTTGAGCTCTACTGGGTCTTCTTTTATCTTGACTAACATCTTTTTGATCTTATTTTCTCCCAAATCTTTATGTTTTTTGTGTCTTTAATTGAGGTGGGTTACAGAATATTAACTGAGTTAATTTCAGGTGGGTAAAGTATTAAATTTCAAACCACAAATAGACAATTTAAATTTTGATTAAATCACATATTGGTAAATTGTAATTTGTCAAAAAAAAAAAAAATGAAATAACTTAGAAAAGAAAGAAAATAAATAAAAGAACAAGAAGTGAAATCTCCAAAGCCATTGTGGTCTTGCACATTTCGGCATTGTCATCTTCTGGATGGCTCCAAAAGATTCATCGTCAAAAAGTTGTCGCAATCTCTGCACATCCCAACCAGATCAGCTTAGTTGGGCCTGTTACAATATCTTTCTATCAAAAAGTAAAAACAAAAAATTCAGGCCTTCTAAGTTCTAAGTTTGGGCCTCTCAATGCTGGCTGGACTGGGTATGTTTAGTACCCAAACTTCAATATAGAGAGAGAAATCTCCAAAGCCACACAACTCATCATAACTACACACAATGACGACCTTGACTTCATGAAAGAGCCACGAGGCCAACATTCATGTGATTTGTTGTCTCAATTCTCAATATAATGAGCTGGTGCCATTTGATTGTCATTGAAAGCGTAGTTAATTTTCAGTCCCTGAAATGTTACACTAAGCTAACTGCAAGGACCACAAATCTTATATGTTAAGAAAGTTTCTCATTAGTTGGATGTGAGTTTTGGCATAGGTAGGGATGTAGCCAAAATTTTTTATTTGAGGGACCCATTTATGATAAGAAATTATTAGTTTATACAAACTTCCATAAATATGTACAAACACAAATACCTATACACACTTATAACTTAGTATTTTCCATAGTGAATCTTTAAAATTTTCATTTTTAATATAAGTTACCAAATTATCAACTAAAATGAGTAAAAAATTTTCAATTGAACTAATGAAGTATTCAAAGACATGAATGATTCAAAACTTTAATAAACACAAGAACACATTTTACAATAAAAAAATGAATGTGAGAAAGATTAAAAAAAAAAAAATTTCTATAACACTGGACCAATTGGACAATTGTATGAGAAAACTAATTTGGTAAAAACTGATTTGCTCAGATTCATTCAATGAATAAAATCCCTATATATACAAGCTAAGAAGTTAAGCAATTGCTCTTTTCTATAACTAACTTAACAGACACGTACACGTGTGAACAGTAAATAAAAAACTTAACAAACTAAAACATGTGCGTGACTAAACTAACTCTATTAACAAAAACTACAGGTATTGTACAAACATGAACTAAACTACATTGTCATTTAGATAGACTTAGATGCATCATTGATTCCCTTATCTCTAGAGCTCGAAGTTTGATACCTTGATGACTGAGTTGTTATTATCTAAAGGTGGCAAGGAAATTTTGATAAAGGCTGTTGCCCAAGCAGTGCCTACTTACACTATAAGTTGTTTTAAACTTCCTAATTCTATTTGTGAAGAACTGACAAGTATGGTTAGGAATTTTTGGTGAGGGCAGAAGGGTAATGAAAGGAAGATGTCTTGGATGAGTTGGGAGTCACTTTGTGCTCCAAAAAGTAAGGGGGGAATTGGTTTTAAAATGCTTAAGGAATTTTCTTTAGCTTTACTAGCTAAACAAGGTTGGAAGCTTCAGATGGAAACTAATTCCCTTGCATATAAAGTCCTTAAAGCTAAATATTTTCCTGACTGTGAGTTTGTGGCAGCAACTATTGGGAAGTGTCCATCTTATTTGTGGCGGAGTATAATGGTTAAACAAAATATTGTTAGAAGTGGAGTAAGATGGCAAATTGGGAATGGGCAGAAGATTAGGATTTGGTCTGATAAACGGTTGCCAATTCCATCTACCTTTAAAGTAATATCACCACCAAGAGTGCTGGGTAGTCAAGCATTGGTCTCTGATTTGATTAACAATGATACGACAGAGTGGAAATATGAATTAATTCATCAGATTTTTGTACCACATGAGGTTGAGATCATTTTGGGTTTGCCACTTAGGTCAACTCTGTCTACAGATACCTTGATATGGAGTACAATCTCAAATGGGAAATTCTCAGTGAGGAGTGCCTACAAAATTGCAATGGAGACTAAAGTACAACCCGATTCTATTTCATGTTCAGACAATAGTAATATGAAGACACTTTGGAAGGTGCTGTGGGGTTTGAAAATTCCAAATAAGGTTAAACACTTTGGGTGGAGAGCGTGTAAAAACATTCTACCAACATTGTCTAACCTTAAGAAGAGGCGAATTGTTGAGAATGACTTATGTGAAGAGTGTAAAATGGGCTGTGAATCCTTAGGTCATGTGTTTTGGAGCTGCTTATGTGCTTTAGGTACTTGGGCCCTTACTTCTATTTTCTGTAGGTAGCAACATCTGTTTTTTAATGATTTTATGGAGTTATTTTGGTTCCTGGTGCATGTTCAGAAAAGTGGTGAGGAAAAACTCTCATTAGCTGTGACCATTGCTTGGCCTTTGTGGACTAGGCGAAATGAGAAAAGAAATGGAAAGCAGTTTATGATAGGATTTGAACTAGTTAAGTAGTGTGGAAAATATATTGAATCATTCAAGGCAACAAATTCTTCAAATTCACCAAGTTCTACCGATTCATCAAATGCAGAACCAAATTCTGCAAATGCAGCAACTTCTGTACATGCTACAACATCTGCAATTTCTGGAAGGTCTACATTAGGCTCAGCAAAACAATGCAAACAGGTTTGGTCACCTCCTGATGCTTTTGTTTTTAAAGTAAATGTTGATGGGGCTGTCTTCGTGGAACATCGAAAGTCTAGGGTAGGAGTGGTAATACGTAATTGTGAAGGTTTGTTCATGGGAGCTTTGTCAATGAAGCTAAATCAGCATTTGGGATCTTTGGAAGCTGAAGCAAAAGCTTATGATTTGGGCATTATGTTTGCTAAAGATATGGGATTTCATTAGATTGTTCTTGAAGGGGATTTTGTTATGATTTCAAATGCTATTGCTGGCATTTCTCCTTCTCCATCTTCGATTGCTTTAGTTGCGTATGGAATTAGTTCTCTGTTAAGTACTTTTCGTAGATTTTATATTTCACATGTTGGTAGGAAAGGTAATTAGGTAGCCCACTTGTTAGCAAAACATGCTCAAGGTGTTGAGCAATATGTTGCTTGGATTGAAGAGAGCCCTTGTTTCTTAGAACATGCTTTCTCAATTGGTGTACTTGTTTCTAGTTCATGTTAATGGAATTTTAGTTTTTTTTAAAAAAAAAAAAAAAAAAAAAAAAAAAAAAAAAAAAAAGAGTTCTGCACTAGCTGCTGCATTGTGTGAATCTCTAAGCTACTCTAGTGCAGTGGCTTGATTTGCTTCATTCCTTTGCCTTTGATAAATTGTTTTAAGAACATTATTGGACTATCTCAAATATTTGGAGAGGCCAAGTCCCATTTTTGTAGGCTAATAATTAAAATTTTAAATATTTATATATAGTATTAATTTTTTTTTTTTTAATTTTTGGAGGAGCCATGGCCCCCCACTCATACATGTAGCTCCGCCCCTAAGCATAGGTTTAGATAGATTACGTTAAGAGACTCTTAAACTTGTAGCATAATAGATTATGTTAAGACTTAAGAGAGTCTCTCATTAATTAGTTGGATGTGAATTTAGATAGTAAGTTTGTTTCCTACTTGTATTTTTTTTTTTTTAAATTTAATAATATCTTAATACTGTTTTTAAATCAGATAATATCATATAATTTTTTTTAATAAGTAAATAATATCTTATACTTTTTTTTTTGAGAAGAATCTTATACTTGTATATACATACATACATACATATATATTGCATTTGTATGTCTGAAAGTTTTTTAGTTTTTATTTTATTTAAGTTAGAAATGTACACTTGTAAGTTAGATATTATTATAATTGCAGTTATGTTTTTCATTTCCGATCCTTATGCCAAAATTTTAAAACATTATTTAGAACCTTGAATAAATGAAACCTTATGTATTTTGTATCATGTGTGTGCCTGTATATATATATATATATATATATGAAAAAATTGCATTGACATATCCTGAGATTTATTGAAAATACATTAACCTGCTCCCTTCTTTTGAATCGTACACTAACCTTCCTTCATTTTCAAAATACTTACACTCATTCCCCTCACTTAACACCGTTAAATTCATTAATAGAATTAAAAAATTATTTTAAAAAATTATTTTTTCCCTCTTGATGATACCGAAAATATCACCAGTGAGCCACACAATGCTCGCACACTCGAAACGACACCTGGACAAATAAAAGAGAAGACCTAATGGAGAACACTGGTGTGGTGCCAGCCAAATACACTCCGATGGTCAAGTTAGAACCTTTTACAACTCTAGAGTGCTAGAAATGGCGTAATTATGCATAACTTGATTTGTAAGGGTATTGGGGCATTTATAGTAGTAAAGAGTTGACCATCTCTTCCTTGGGCTAGAAGTCCTTTCCTTATAAAAATCCTAATGAGTGTGTATTACGGAATCCTTTTCTTGTTGGACACTAACATTAAGCGTGGGATACAAGCCATTTCCTTATATACCCATGCATGGTGATCAAGCCAAGGTTCCTCTAAGACCGTCACTTTCAGTACTGTAAGCTTCAGGATCGTCAGTTTTCCTTATCCCTCCAGCCATAACGGCGTCAGCTTCTTGATGATGCTACCTCCTGAGTGAGCTGACTTTCTTCCTGCCAAGTCTCTGTCCGTCAGTCTTTTGGGTCTTCAGCTTCTCTCATAGTTTACCCTGTCAGCTTAAACTGTAGAACCTATTCTATGACCAAGGCGACGGGCTAAATCCTTGCGCACTATAATTTTACTCATCAGTTGCCCGCTACTCCATATCTCCGTCAGTTTAAACTGACGGGTTATGGAGTTATATTTTTTGCTGTTAATTTTTCACTTTAAGAGAGAAAATAATTTAGGGCGATTCCTTGAGCAGTCAGTATTAAATGCTGGGATACGTGGCACCTTCAAGTTGGCTCCGCTTCTAGACGAGGGCGTCGTTTTGTCTTCTATGCATTTCCCCCTTATATATAACTCCCCTTTTTTCCTCATTTCTCCATTTCACTATTACTGACTCCTGGAGAGAAGATTCGTCACTCTTATCTGTCAATTCACCTACATTGTCACCTACGCTATTGCCGTCACTCTTGGGACCGTCGCTCGTTTTAAGAAACTTGTAAGTTTTATTTTATTTTATTTATATGCTTTATTTCAATCCATTCCTCTTATAGTGAGGTCGTTAATTTAGGCTCTTAGAATAAATCTGTCACTTGTAGGTAGTCAGATGTCAAGTGACACGTCGAGTGATCAATCGTCGGTCCACGATGAAGCGGGCTACAACGAGGTATTTGGTTCAGGTCATGAGTCCAGGAGCTTTTCCTGGTCGTCAGAGACAGAAACGTCAACTTAATCTCCTATTGAGGAGGTAGGGAGTCATGGAGACGAAGGTCAGGAGGAGGTAGTAGATGAGGAGGGTGAAGTTGAGGTGGAAGGAGAGAGGGACAGTGACGGAGATGAAGGTGACGAAGAGTCTTGTGAGGGTACTTCAGGAAGTCCCAGAGGTAGTCATCCCTTCATCCTTCCCAAGGAATGGGTTGTCAATAAATTTTTACCAAAAATGAGTGATAAGGTTTTCAAGGAGCTGCGCACCCTTTTCCAAATCCCAGATCATATCCCTATCTGTCTGCCCAGAGAAAATGAAAAATGCTATAAAAGGAGAATTGCAGAGGTTGGTATGTATGATGCAATGTTTGCTGTAGGGCTCAGGCTGCCCTTGACGGTCTTGCACCTTCAGCTGGCTAACTTTCTTGGGTTATCCATTAGCCAGATTGCCCCCAATTCATGGAGGATTTTCATAAGTGCTGAGGTCTTGTGGGGTCGTCTGAGTGGAGGACACCGTTAGCTTTCTTTGGATGAATTCTTCTACTGTATAGACCCCAGCATCTTTCTTCTCCCAAGGGGATGTACCATTTTGCTGTCAGGGAGAGGGAATTGAGATTAGTGTTTGAGATGTCAGACTCGAATAGGGATTGGAAAAGTAGGTTCTTTTTTGTTAAAGGAACGGACTGGGTGTGTTGTCAAGAAGAGTGGGGGATGATGCCCCATGGTTATTTTAATAACACTTGGGCTTTTGTTAGAGACTCAGATTCTAACCGTCTGCTTTTAGCCCCATTAATTTGTACATATATTTATTTACGTATTTTTGTTGTTTTAACGGCGTCAACCTGTTTTCTTTTCAGCCAACACTTGCCCTCTTATAACTGAAGAATAGAGGGATTTTATTCGTCGTGTTCTAGAGATTCCCCTAGAGGAGTGTAAGTGTCGTGATTTAATTACTCTTGACACTTTTCACGCATACTGCGGGGGTCCAGGGTCGTCGCCTAAAGCTCGCAAGCTAGAGGCATTTTCTCGCCGTCGTGAGTATTTTTCTGCCACTCCGTCACTTTGGTTCCTACCAACAGTTTTTCTCATGCATGTCTATTGTGCTTGCAGAAATAGAAGCCACTAGGCAAAGGATAAAGGCTACTGCTACCCGTCAGAAGGAGGAGAAAAGGGCCAAGGGGGAGTTGACATCTTCGTCAGCCCCTAAGGCTGTCGCTAAGGGTTCGTTGAAGAGAAAAACCGACGGGAAGGATATCCATCCATTCAAGAAGGTGGCCGTCACTCCTGGGGATGAGCCCCTGAGAAGTCACCCCCCAAGTCAATCCATGGGGCTAGAAAAGGGGTGATGACTTCTTCTAGTCCGGTCCTTGAGGGGCCCCGTTGCTTGTTGACGCACAAGGATTATGCTGTCGAAAAGGTGGAATCATTTATAAGACCGACGGATATGGATCCTTGTGCTGAGTTGGGGACGGAGGACCTGGGAGTGTTAGCCATTTTTGACTTAACGCGAGTAAGCCGTCTCTCCTTGGCTACCTTTCTCCTTTTTTTTTTTTTTGTTTATTGATTGACGGCTTTGCCCTTCTTAGGCCTTGGTACTTGTGAAAGTGCTCCAGGATTGGTGTGTGGCTAAGGAGGGCGTTGTCAATCGCGTCAAGAAGCACAATGTTAATATGATGAACGAGCAGGGTCAGTACAATAAGGCAATTTGTCTTCTGAACGTCGAGCTGAAAGAGACAAAGCAGAAGTTGGAGGAGGCGGGTCGTCAAAATGAGGGGTTAGAGCAAGAACTGACGGCCCTTCATGAGCAGGTAAAGCAAGTTGGTGTTGACGCGGTCCTGAAATTTAAGGCGTCAAATTCCTTCATTGATGCTTGTGGTGGATACTACGACACGGGGTTTAATGACTGCCTTAAGTAGGTTGCGTTAGCCTTTCTTGAGTTGGATTTGTCCGGTATTACTATGGATGATCTCCCTCCAGCGATGCTTGCTAATGACACCATTGTTGCTGAAGGTGACGACTTTGAGGATGCCTCTCCTCTTAATGATAGTAGCGTTGTTTTGGCTCAACCTGCTGCGAACCCTCTCGTTACCATTTCCAATCCTTCTGTGGAGGAGTTAGACATGGAAGGCCCCTCTGCTTAAAAAAGCAAAAAAGACCTCGAGTGACACTCCTTCTGCCTAGCTATAACCTTGCTTTTTGTAGTTGTTACATTTTGTACCATTTGCAAACAATATTTTTTAAGTGCCCCTCAGTTGTGGGCTTTTATTTGTAAGCAAGCTGCTTTTTTGATATTCAAGTAATCGTCGCTTTTGATGATGTGTGTATGGCTATTTTGTCCCTGTATTTTCTTACTTTGTAGCTTGAGTTTATTTTCTAGTCGTAGGCTGAGTTTGTCAGCCTAGCTGTGGGTTATAATTTAATGACTATGGACTCGTCTATTTTAATGACGCTGTCAGCTTAATAAAGCTTTTGTTCCTTTTAAGGGATTTTTAGTCATTTCTTCATTCTTGAAGTTGTCCATGTTAATGTTGGGCTTGTTTTGTTTTAAGGGTATGTTATGTCCGTCAGCTTCTTGCATTGGACTTATCCCTTTTTAAAATCCCACCCTTTTGAGACCGCCACTTTGTTGAGTTTGTCACTTATGAGGAGTCTGTCTCATAGACCGTTAACCTTATGGCCTTGGACTTAGTGGGGTAACTTCGTTGAGACTGTCACTTTCATGAGCCCGTCTCTTTTGATGAGCTCGTCACATGGACCGTTAACTTTATGGCCTTGTCCATACTATGGACTTAGGGGAGCCATTTTGTTAAGACCGTCACTTTAATGAGCCCATTTCTTTTGATGAGCCCGTCACATAGACTATTAACTTTATGGCCTCGTCCATACTATGGACTTAGTTTCTGGCCTATCCTCTTGGGATTGACTCCTCAGTTTGGAGGGCTTACAGTCGCCCTATTTTCAATCGAAGGCTGTCTATTCTTTAACTTAGGATTTTTTTACCTTTTATGGATTTGGTGTCGTCTGTTTTTTGCAAGCTTGTAAATAGAAAACGTTAGCCTTTCCGAATAAACTCCTCTTATTGCCATGAATTCATAAAAAAGTAACCCTAAAAAACTTGCCATTTGGGCTTATTGTAGCAAAATCTAAAGTAAAAAAAAAAACTTGCCCTTTGGGCTTATTGTAACAAAGACTAAAGTAAACAATAAGTTTGAGGTGTAAAACTATAAATGAGAGGTGTTGTTCTTTATGCCGTCATTTCTACTGGTAGTATTTTCGCAAGTGTTCAACATTCCAAGGATGTGGTAGCTTCTGTCCATCTAGCGTCTCTAGGTGGTAGGTGCTGGCATGGTACCACACCGTGACTAGGTAAGGCCCTTCCCAATTTGGTCCTAGCTTTCCTTGGGTCGGGTCCTTTATTGCGCCCATGACTTTCCTTAGAACGAGGTCTCCAACCTGGAAGTCTCTGTGTCTGACCTGGGAATTGTAGTGCTTGGCCATGCAGTCCTGGTACCATGCGAGCCTTTGTTCCGCCGTTGCTCAGACTTCGTCTATTAGATCGAGTTGTAGACGTATAGCTTCTTCATTTTTGCTCTCATCATGGTTGTGTACCCTGTAACTTGTGAGTCCGACTTCGACTGGGATGACCGCTTCGTTCCCCTATGTTAGTCGGAATGGTGTCTCTCCTATGGGCATCCTCGTCATCGTCCTGTACGCCCAAAGTATGCTTGATAGCTCTTCAGGCCATATACACTTTACCCCTTCGAGCCGAGTCTTGAGAATTTTGAGCAAGGATTGGTTTATGACCTTGACCTATCCATTAGCTTGAGGGTGGGGTGGGGGAGGAGTAATGGTTTCGTATCCCCAACTGCGAGCAAAAGTCCCGAAAGGAGTCGTTGTCGAATTGCTTCATGTTGTCCGAGACTAAAACCCTAGGGATGCCAAACCTGCATATGATGCATCTCCAAACGAAACTTCGTACGTTTTTCTCCGTAATGGTGGCCAAGGTTTCAGCTTCTACCCATTTTGTAAAGTAGTTGATGCCAACCACTAGGAACTTCAGCTGTCGTACTGCAATAGGGAATGCTCCCATAATGTCCAGTCCCCATTAAGTAAATGGCCACGGGGCCGTTATTAGGGTTAACTCCTCGGTTGGTCTCCTGACGATGTTGTTGAACCTTTAGCACTTATCACAAGCCTTGACATAAGCCTTGGCATTCTTCTGCATGGTAGGCCAAAAGTATCCTGCTCGCACTAGCTTGTACACTAATGATCTTGACTCGGAGTGGTTTCTGCAGATTCCTTCATGTACCTCTCTCATGACGTAGTTCGCTTCTCTAGGACCGAAGCATCTTAGGTACGGGCGGGAGAAACCTCTTTTGTACAAGATGTCTTTTATCAGGACGAATCTTGCCGCTTGGACCTTCAGCTTTTTGGCTACTTCCTTCTCGTGTGGTAGTACGCCATTTTTCAAGTAAGCGACTATTGGTGTGGTCCAATTGCTTTCGGAACCTATTTCCTGCATATTGACGGAATCTATCAGTGGAAAGAGCTGAACAAAGGAGAGTGCATTATACATAGTGGTCATATGTTCGGCTGAGGTGGCTTTGGCCAAGTGGTCTGCTTACTCATTTTCTCCCCGAGGGATTTGTATAATTTTGGCTTTCAGCTCGTCTACCCTTTTCATTGCCTGGTCCATATACTTCTTCATTCTTTCACCCCTACACTCGTAGTCCCCGTTCATCTGGTTGGCAACGACCTGAGAATCGTAGTAAATGACCATGTTTGAGGCTCTCGCAACTTTGGCGAGATCAAGCCTTGCTATTAAAGCCTCGTACTCCACTTCATTGTTGGTAGTAGGAAAATCGTAGCGAACCATACACTCAATTGTGTCCCCTTTGGGTGATAATAACACGATGCCGACTCCCCCAGCCTGTCTATTAGATGATTCGTCTACATGTATGCTCCACTGAGGACGTCCTTTTGCCCCCTTGTCCTCGCCATTTGTGAACTCCGCTATGAAATTTGCAACGACCTGTCCATTAATGGCGGTTTGTGGCGATACTGGATGTCGAACTCGCTCAACTCTATGGCCCATTGTGCCAATCTGGTAGCAGTTTCAGGGTTGCTTATTGCCCGCTGCAAGGACTTGTCGGTTAGGACGACTACCATATAGGCTAGGAAATACGGCTTGAGCTTGCATGCCGCCGTAACTAGTGCGAAAGCGAGTTTCTCCATGAGCGGGTATCTTTCTTCGGCACCGCGAAGTGCCTGGTTGGCGTAAAAAATGGACTTCTGCACTCTTTCTTCTTCTCTGACCAGGGTAGCATTGACGGCAGCAGGGGAGACAGCCAGATAAAGGAAAAGCTCTTCACTGGGTTTCGAGGGACTTAGTAATGGCGGGGAAGAAAGATAGGCTTTTAACTCTTCAAATGCCTACTGACACTCAGCAGTCCATTTGAAGGATTTCTTCAGTGTGCGAAAGAAGGGTAAGCATTTGTCCGTTGCCTTTGATACAAATCTATTTAGCGCAACTATTTTGCCGTTGAGGCTTTGTACTTCCTTCACATTCTTTGGTGGTGCCATCTCTATTATGGCTCAGATCTTGTCCGGGTTTGCCTCGATGCCTCTTTGCGACACCATGAATCTTAGGAATTTTCCTGCCGTCACCCTAAAGGCGTATTTTGCGGGATTAAGCTTCTTGTTGTAAGAGCGAGGAGTGTCAAATGTTTCCATTAAGGTCCTTCAAGTGATCCTCTTCCCTTCAGCTTTTCACCAGCATATCACCAACGTAGACTTGGACATTCCTCCCGATCTACTGCGCGAACATCTTGTTCATAAGCCTTTGATACGTTGCTCTTTCATTTTTTAAACCGAACAGCATCACCTTATAACAAAAGAGTCCCTGACTAGTTACGAACAAGGTTTTCTCCTGATCGGCTTTATGCATCCAAATTTGATTGTAACCCGAGAAAGCGTACATAAAGCTTAACAGCTTGTGCTGGGCCGTAGAGTCTACTAGAATGTCGACCCGTAGGAGGGGATAGCTGTCTTTGGGGCAAGTTTTGTTTAGGTCGGTGAAGTCCACGCACATCCTCCATTTTCCATTGGCTTTCTTAACCATTACAACATTTGCTAACCATTCAGGATAGTACACCTCCCTAATGAAGCTTGCCTCTTGTAGCTTATCAACTTCTTCAATAATCGCTCGGTCTCGCTCTTAGGCAAAGACCCGCTTCTTCTGTCGGACAGGTGGATAGGATGGTGACACATTCAACCTATGCATTATGACTAAAGGGTCGATTTCGGGCATGTCCTCATGGCTCCAGGAAAACACATCTTGATTTTCCTTAAGGAAAGTTACAAGTGCTGAGCGAATTGTCGGGCTGGCGAGAGTACCAAGCCTAGTGGTCCTGTCTGTCCTAGAGCTGTCGAGGGTTATTTCCTCGAGCCTCTTTATGGGTTCTGCGCCCGTTCGTTGTTCTTCTATACTCATGACTTGCAAATGGTCGCCCATTTCCAGCATTGCAATGTAGCATTTGCGCGTGGCTATCTAGTCCCCTCGCAACTCTCTTACTTCGTACTCAGTGGGGAATTTAATCATCAGGTGATAGATCAAAGCTACGGCCTTCCAGGAGTTAAGGGTAGGTCGTCTTATAATGGCATTATAGGCGGAGGAGCAGTCAACCACAAGGAATGTAACGTCCTTAGTGATTTGTTGAGGGTAATCTCTAATGGTAATTGGCAATGTGACCGCGCCCAAAGGGTACACTTTAGTTCCCCAAAACCCGACGAGTGGTGTGTTAGCTAGGGTTAGTCACTCTCTACCAATCCGCATCTATTGGAATGCGGGGTAGTAGAGGATATTCGCGGAACTTCTGTTGTTAAGTAAGACCCGATACATGTTATAATCCCCTACCTGAATGCTAACAACGAGCGCATCGTTATACGGATGGTGGAGGCGTCAAGCATCTTTTTTTGAGAAGCTGATGAGGGGATTGTCGACTCGCGGCATTTTCGGAGTGACGCCAGTGAGTTGAACATTCTGGATCATTCTAAGATAGGTCTTTCGAGCCCTTTTCGATAGGCCGCTGGTGGCCGCGCCTCCTACAATCATCCTTATGTCTCCTAAGGACTATCTAGGACGCTCGTTGTCTCATCAGGAGGCTTGCTCTTGAGGTAACGGATCTACCCTTTCCTTGCTTACGAACTTTTGCAACTTCCCTTGCCTAATGAGGGCTTCAATTTGCTGTTTCAAGTCGTAACAGTCAGCCGTATCATGTTCATGTTCGCGGTGGAAGCGATAGTATTTATCTTGTGACTGCTTGTTGGGATTTCCTTTCAGCTTTCCAGGGAAAGTTAATGCCCCCTCGTCCTTGATTTGCATAAGGACTTGGTCGATTGGAGTGGTTAGTGGGGTGAAGTTTGTGAATCTCCCCGTAAAGGGCTTAGACCGCCTATCCTCCCTTCGCTCTCCGGTTCTTGCCATCTTCTGTCCTCTTTCATGTCGGGTATCTTCCTGCCTTTCTCTCTTCTTGGGTCTTTCTTCGCGAGCTAATAAAGCGTCTTCGGCGTTCATGTACTTGGTGGCCCTGTAAAGCAAGTCCGACATAGTTTTCGGGTCATTCTTATATAGTGAAAATAAGAATTTACCCTTCTTCAGACCATTCGTAAAAGCTGCCACGTAAAAGCTGACACAAGTATTTTGTCGTCGGCCTCATCAATCGAGAGTGCTTCCTTATTAAAAGGGCTAAGTAAGATCTCAGCGTTTCATCCTCCTGTTGTTTGATACTCATTAGGCATGCGGTAGACTTCTTGTACCGATGCCCTCCAATAAAGTGCGAAGTGAATTAGGCGCTCAGCACTTTAAAGGTGCTGATGGAGCTGGGTGTAAGCCGACTGAATCAAATTCTCGCAGGGCCCTTCATCGTCATAGGGAATGCCCTACACATGATCTCATCTGCTACCCCTTGAAGATGCATCAAGGTCTTGAAGGTCTCCAGGTGATCAAGCGGGTCCTTGGCTCCATTGTAGCTCTCAATTTGCGGCATGCGAAACTTCTGGGGTAGGGGGAAGGAGTTAACAGAGGTAGTGAACAGCGAATCGGTTCGATGAACGAAATCGTCGAGGTCGCTAGAAACCCATCCCTTAAGGGTGTTCATCATAAGATCTATCCTTTCCTTCATCAATTGCATCTCCGCGACCATGTAAGGAGGGGCCGCGTCAAAACCGAAGGGATGGCTGGTCTCCTGTCGTTCCTGCTAGTTCGGAACTAGGGGTGGCAAAATTCGACACGACCCGCGAACCCGACACGACTAACCCGTTTATAAACAGGTCATGGGTTGAAGTTAAACGGATTCGGGTCAAATTCGGGTTGACATGACTAACCCGTTTGTTAAACGGGTTGTGTTCGTGTTCAACCTATTGAACCCATTTAACCCGATTAGCTTATAAAGGTAATTTTACAATTTTACCCTTAAAACCTAGGTATATAAGCTTAGCTATGATTTATTCTCCTCAAAACCAGACCTAACGCCTCTCTGCTGAACCTTGTGTCTCTTCGTTTTCATCAACATCATTACTTTGTCTCCTTCGACTCTTCTTCTTCTCTTCAAAACTCCAGCCTCTCCTACAAATACAGATTCTACAAACTACACTATAAAATCAAAACCTTAGGTCCTTAGCCGCCTCATGTCTCTCAACCCTCTACTCTCTTTTCCCTTCAAATCCCTAGCCAATCCCTCTAATAGCTCTTCCCCTCAAAACCATGGCTGCCTTCTCTGCTCTCTATTCTCCTTCACAACTTCACAGCTTCACCGGTTCTTTTTCTTCAGCTTTCAACCACCGATTCCCCTTGGAAGGTATATATGTTATATATTTTCTTTTTGTTTTCTTACTTATGAAATTTTAAGTAATTGTAGATCTTGTTGTTTATGGTGTTAATCATTATCATTATGATTGTTTAGTATCAATAGTAGACTTGTTAACCTGAATATGTGTCGTTTAGTTTTGGTAATGTTTGTATACATCGTAGATTTCTTCTGTGTGTATGTATGTGAATGTATATTTTAGGGTTCAGAGAGTGGGGAATCATAGATTACTGATGAATTTGAAGTTTGATTAGAAAGTGAATGAAACTATATATATAATTGATAGCTTATTCTCAGTTTAGAAAATAAATTTATTAAAAAAAAGAAGGAAAAGAATCAGCCACTTTGGCGAACTCAATTGGTGCATTTGGTGTGTGGATTGTGGAGTTAAGGTTAACTTTCTTGCTTGTTTTGTTTGGATTCAGTATTTTATAACCTTTTCTTATTTTCATCACTTCAATTAATGTCTTTCTATTTCTATTTCACTTCAATTGAGTTGACTGACTCTCAATTGTTTATGCGTAATATGTATCTATATTGTTTTACCTTTTGAGTGATATATACGTAATAAAATAATTGTACATCTAAAGGATGAATAATCTAGCTTATATAAATTGGGATTATCAAGGTGGGATGGGTGTTGAAAATCGAATAAAACACGTTTAGAATCGTATCATTTGTTAGAATTAAATAACAACAAATAAGTCTTAGTTCCAAATTAATTCCAAAAATAATAATAAATAAAGATACGGTGGACTTTCATAGGTTAATGTAGGTTTCATTTAGAGTAATAGTTTCAATTTTTCGATATTACTTATCTTAGACCGAAAAGCATTTTTTACATATATGACAATTAAGTGAATGATAAAGCGAACCATTCTTCTTGTCTTTTGAAAGATAGAGAATTTCTAACCTTTTCATGATTTTGATTTCTCCGTACATAATAAGACACAATGCTAATCTTTCTTATTAAAGCCATAAAAGGATTAATTCCCTGGTTGGTGGAATGGTGCATGGCAGATTCAAGTTAAATTAACTCATTTTATTTAAGCTAAATTCCAACTCTCTACTCGCATATTGGATCAGCAAATTTGCATATGTTTGATATATACAAAAACCTTTTACGAGTTACAACTAAAAGAATATTTTTTTAAGGCCAAAACAAGTGAGTATAGCTAAAAGGGCAAGTCTATACATGTATACAACTATTGTGCAGAAAAACACTGCAGAAAAATAACATTGTGCAGAAAAACTACACTGTAGAAAAATAACATTGTGTAGAAAAACACCAATGTGCAGAAAAACTACACTGCAGAAAAATACCACTGCACAGAAAACACCACTGTGCAGAAAACACCGTTGTGCAGAAAAATATTTGTCACTCTTGTTGCACTGTTTAGTATACTAGTAATCACTATATTGTTGAATTTTTAGTACATAACAGGAGATCTTTTTTACTGATATAAAAAATAAAAGTAGATATGTTTATTTTTTGTTGATTTAAAATAATTTGTCTTGCTTAATGATTTAATTTCAAGTGTTTTCTGTTTCTATCATTTTAAAATAAAATAATTGAAGATCCATTTGTTTTTTGTGTTAATCACTGTAATGTTATAGTAGATTTGTTTGTTTGTTTTGTTGATTTTAAATTTATTTGTTGTTCTTTATGATTTCTTTTCAAGTTTATTTGTTTCTGTCATCTTAGAATTACTAAATTTCTGATCAATAATTTTTCTTTAAATTGGTCTAGATGGAAAGTGATGAGCCGATTCCTATTGACATTGAGTATGAAAGAGAAGACCTTGACTCAGAAGATGAACTTGAAGAAGTGGCTGAACTTCCTACACCAAAGAAGGCTAAGACTAAGTCTAAGAATAAGACAAACAACAAAGACAAGAAAAGAAGGAGGACTTCAACTGTTTGGCATTTCTTTCAGATGCTTCCCACAAAAGATGAAGAAAAGCCTACATGCAAATGCAAGAAGTGTGGAAAGGTATATATTGCTGCTGGAGCATATGGTACTGGAAATTTGAAGCGGCATTTGAAGGTATGTCCAAGAAAAGACACAACGGATGTTGGGCAGCTTATACTTGGCCAAAATGCAATGTCTGTAAGTTCACCTAAATTTGATCCTGCAACATTTAGGGAGTTGTTATGTGCTGCAATTATAATGCATGAATTACCTTTCCGGTTTGTTGAGTATGTTGGTATACGGGCAATATTTTCATACTTGTGTGTTGATGTCCCTAATATCTCTAGAAATACTGCTAAGAATGATATGGTTAAGATGTATAAGAGGGAAAAAGAAAGGATGAAATCTGTGTTGACATCTGTTCCTGGTAGAGTTTGTTTGACATCTGATTTGTGGACTTCTATGGCAACTGATGGTTATATGTGTGTTATATCTCATTTTATTGATACTAATTGGGTCTTACAGAAAAGAGTGTTGAACTTTTGCTTTATGCCACCACCACATAATGGTGTGTCTTTGTTTGAAAAAGTCTATAAATTGCTATCTATGTGGGGCATTGAGAATAAGATTTTTTGTGTGACGTTGGACAATGCTTCTTCCAATGATATTTTTGTTGACATGCTTAGAACTCAATTGAAAAATAAGAAAGCACTTGTTTGTAATGGTGAATTTTTTCATCTTCGTTGTTGTGCTCATATTCTCAATTTGGTTGTACAAGATGGTTTGAAAGAAATTGATGTTGTTGTTCAAAAAATTCGTGAAAGCATTAAGTATGTAAAAGGCTCACAAGGGAGGAAAAAAAGTTTTTATGAATCTGTTAAGCAAATGGATTTGGATGGTAAAAAAGGTTTGAGGCAAGATGTGTCTACTAGATGGAATTCAACTTTTTTAATGCTTCAAAGTACTCTCTCTTATCGACGTGCTTTTCAACACCTAGAGTTAACTGATTACAATTTTAAGCACTGTCCTACTGGTGGTGAGTGGAAAAAGGCAGAAAAAATTAAAAAGTTTTTGGCTGTTTTTTATGATGCGACATTGGTCTTTTCTAGCACAAAATATCCCACAGCTAACTTATATTTTCCACAAGTTTTCATTGTTTATTTTACCTTGAAGAAAGAAAGTGATAGTGAGGATGAGTATATGAGAAAAATGGTAGATCAAATGCTTGTGAAATTTGAGAAGTATTGTATAGAATTTAGTGTTGTGTTGGCCATAGCAGTGGTCTTGGACCCTAGGTATAAGCTTCCTTTTGTTGATTGGTGCTATCAGAAGCTTTATGGGTATGCTAGTTCACTCCAATATTTGAAGGTTCGTGAAAAATTATTTGCTTTGTTTGGGGAATATGTGAGTAATGTTTCTGCACCTTCAATATCTTCTGAAATGGCTAGTCAAGCTACTCAAGAAATTGAAGAACAATATGCTAATGAGGGATCTTTTTCTATGATGCAAGTATGTTTTTTTTTTTTTTTTTCATTTTTATTTATTTATATTATGTTATTTATATTCTGCCTAAATTAATATCTATTATGTTGTTTTTGTATGTAGGAATTTGATTCTTTTCATAGTATGAATATGGGTAGGCAAGCACAAAAAACTCAATTGGAGCTCTACTTGGATGAACCAAGAGTAGATAGGAATGCAAAATTAGACATTCTTGCTTTTTGGAAAGGAAATGAATTTCGGTATCCTGAACTTGCTGCTATGGCTCGTGATGTTTTGAGCATTCCTATTTCTACCGTTGCTTCAGAATCCACTTTTAGTGTTGGGGGAGGAATCATTGATCAATTCAAGAGTGCACTTAAACCTGATGTTGTGGAGGCATTGGTTTGTACCAGAGATTGGTTATATGCAGATATAGGTAATGTATTTTTTATTTACATGGTGGCTGAATAAGTTATAAGTTTTATGATGATTTTTTAAAAAGAAAATAATATATTTATGTCAGATTTCATATATGTCAGATTTCCCATATTATGTAAACTTCAAAGGGCAGAAACGTTGCTCTAAGGACATAATATAATAGTTTATAGATGTTATTTGGTAGACTTGGTACACAGTAGACAATATCTATGATGTGTTATCCTATCTTTGTTGTCCAACTTAGCTATGAATATCTATGTAGGATAATGAAATTTCTTCTCCTTTTCTCTTTATGACATTGTGGTAGAAACTAAAACTTTACCTGTGAAATTAGTGTTTTATAGCTATTAATTTATAAAATATGAACTCTGAATTTTATGGAGCTTCTCTAAAAGTTTGAAATTTCAGTATTTCCTTGTAAAGCTCTTTTTAGCTTTAAAAACTCACAGGTTAAGTTCTGCTTAATGCAGAGTTGATATGTATTATTTTTTAAAACTTAAATTTGTCTAGGTATAACTGTATTTTTATCCACATTTATCCAAGTTCATTACTACTCATTACTAATATGTGAATTACTATTATTTACTTAATTGATTCAATAGCTTGATTACCCACAGTTTCTAAATTTCTTATTTATAATGCTTTGATAATTTTTTAATGTCTCATTAAATTTTTTGATGTAGGACTTGCACAATCACAGTTGGAAGAGCTCACTGAAGATATAATGGACATGCATATCAATAAGGATGAGCACATGGAAGACACCACTTCAATAGGACCCCCAATCTCTTCTAATCCAGTTTCTTAATTAGTGATGTCTTTTACTTTTTGATGTGGCACTTGGACAGTTGGACTTGGATATTTTTGCCATCATGGAAATATTGATTTGCCATATAATTATTTTGGTTTGTCTTTTAGTTTTTGATGGCACTTGGATGCCATGTAATAATCCTGGCTTTTTATTATGGAACATTGGCATATTATTGAATTTGAATTTGATTGTATTGAGGTTGGAACCTTTTGGACTAGTAATTTTATTTTGAAGGAATGAAAGAATTATTTGCTATTGTTATTATTTGAATTTTTAGTACTTGATTTATGGTTGAATTATAAATCTAGATACATGGGAGTTGATATCAGGTTATTCGGGTTAAGTTTAATTAAACAGGTTATTCAGGTCATAATCAAACAGGTTATTAACAGGTTATTTGTGTCAATCTTAACTTGACCTACTAATTAAACGGGTTAAACGAGTCGTGTTGAGTTACCCGTTTAATAAACAGGTCGTGTTAGGGTTGAGGAATCCTAACCCGTTTACTAAACAGGTTGGGTTTAGGTTGACCTATATAACGTAATACTTACACCTCAACCCGACACGAACCCGACACGCGAACACGAATTGCCACTCCTATTCGGAACATTACTGCCTTCGGGTCCTTCCTGGTTCTTTCTCTTGGCGCTGGTTCCCTCTTGATCGTCTCTCTGGTTATTCGGCGGTGCATTCTTCTGCCGCAGCTGTTCCTCCAGGTCATGGTATTGCTTAGTGAGGCGTTCCACAGCAGCGACGAGAGTTTGAACTTGTTTCTTGAGGGTAGTTGTGGGTGGTTCCTCTTCTTGAACATTGTTTGTGGTTGCCATCGGGCGCCTAAACAAGTTTTCTACTTTGAAAATAGAAAATTACTTCTGAAATTAAAAAAATAAATAAATTAATTAATTATTAAAAAAAAAAAAAAAAAAAAAAAAAAAAAAAAAAAAAAAAAAACTTTACAGCGAATCGAAGCCGCCATGGACCTTTTGAGTGGGCCAAATGTTGCAGTCCAATCTGGCATACACACGTTTTGCTTCCATTCTCCATTCTCTGCGTACGCGAACTGCCTATTCAAAATCAGACATCCATCACATCCTACCAAAATCTCTACCTTTCTCAGCCGGCAACCTCAGATGGCCGAATCCAAACCAGACCAAACAACACACTTTCTGTCAGGTTCAATTTTCTTATTCTCGTCTTGTTCCTTTAATTTGCTATATGATCTTGTGCAATACACGTTACTTGTTCAAAATTTCAAACATGGCTGCGACTTTTATTAGATTTAGGCAATTTCCTGTCAGAAGTAATTTATACTTTTCTACATTTCTTGTTAAAAAATGAAAATTTGGAATCTTAATAGATGTTGGGATAATGGGATCCAATTGGTTTTCTTGGATATCTTAGTATTTATTTACTTACACTCCTTATTGAATCCGATTGTGCATATGCATTTTCTTAAACTGGGTTTTCTGTCTATGGTTAATCTGTTTTCTTCAATCTATTATTGTCCTAATTCATTAACCGGTTATGGCCTTTTGTTGTTCTTGAAATTAACTATTGTTACAGTCTGAGAATGCATGTTCTATTAATGTTTAACAATCGAGAATTACCTATGTTTGTATAATAGAAAAGATCAAATTTCTCTCAATTTCTCAAATCCTTTCACTCTAGTTTGGAACGGTTTATTTATTTATTATAGTAGAGTACGGAAATCCAAAAATAAGTATCATGTGCTTGCTTGCGTTTATATCACACATGTATATGGAGGAATCTATCATTTATTTGTTTGCTAGCAGATGAAGTAAAAGCACCCAATTTGTTTGAAAGAGCAAAGGAAGAGATTGAAGCAATTCTTCATTCTGAGAAATCACCTCAGCATCACGAGGAAACTCATGGCAAGCGAAATGATATTGATGTAAATACTCCTTTAGATGCTGTTAGAGCTCCAAATGTGTTTGAGCGAGCAAAGGAGGAGCTTGAGGCTCTCGTTCAAACAATCCATCCCAGGAAAGTCTCCAACCCATGAAAGACGGTTTGAATTCACCTGTGAAATATTGATTGATTAGATTTTTAGACTCTTTGATTGCTTTCTCATTGTTCTTTTGGTATTTAATTGCAGGGAAGAAACCACAAAGACAGAATCCAAGCAGGATGAAGCTGATTCTCAGTCAGGTATAATATCATGTGAAATGTTGTCTGTACTAGGATTGTTGTAGGAAATGTTCCTATAGGCTAATGGGACAAGTTCAGTGTAGAGAGTATTCATAAGATGGTTTCTTTCTACCTTAAAAAGAATAATGTCCTTGTCATTTTCGCAGGCTTGTATTGTAATAGTTTGTAGGACACCCTTAGTTTCTCATTCTTTCACATTTGCCATTATCATTCAGGCTTTGGAATGCTTGAATCTCTGAGGACAACAAGCTTCCAGTGATTGAGTTGAAGAGTTTGTTACTGACATTGCTTTATGATTGGTGGCATCATCTAATGACCTCTTGCCCCTCTCCTATTTCCATTTCATATTTTACCCTATATATATTGGATTTGTAGAATTTTAGGTGCTAGTTTAATTTTAATTTTTCTTTTAAACATTTCTCTTGTACACTCCCATGTATTAATCTCGCATTTTGGACTGTTGTAATGATTTACTTATATTTTTAAAGAAAAAAAAAATTCAAATAGTCTGTCTATGATTGTTATAGTTTTGGTGTCCAAGAAATTTATATTGATTTCATTTTATCAATTTGACTTTCCTTACACATTCTATTAAAGCTGCTCTGGGTAGACTCTATTCATGTTTTTATTCTATGGACACTTGCAGATTTCATAACTGTAATATTAGACTATTTCCACCATTCTTTATATTCAGCTATGATCAGAACATGCCTTGAAATTTTCTATATCTTCTCCACTTTATAGTTTATTGGCTTCACATTCTTTGTACAAAAAGTTGAAAGCCTAACCCAGTCTTCTTAAAGTGATGCTTTTATATTGGCAGAGAACAACATTCAGGGGCCCAATTTTATTGAAAAAGCTAAGGAAAAGATTGAAGCAATTACACCCCATCATAAGTCATCACACTATCATCATAAGGAAACTCATGGAACTAGTGATGATATTGATGAAAAAACCCCAATATATGATGTGAAAGGACCAAATGTCTTTCATAGGGCAAAAGAAGAAATCGAAGCTGTTATTGAAACAATTCATCCTAAGAAAGATCATACAAGTTCTGTTTCTTCACCAAAGAATGAAGGTGGATTCAGGTTTTATGTTGGAAGAATGTTGGAAAAAGTGTGCTCTCCTCAGGGTAGTAAGAGAGATTAATTAGTTGTAAATTCTGGTAAAGTTCTGATTTTTCTTACTCTTTTTTTTTTTTTTTTTTTTTTTTGGGTTCAAATTCCAAATACAACCACATTATAGACATGATCATTTGTTTATAGGCCGTTGCACCACCCATTCCCTTATTCAAATACTTGAAAATTCAATGCCTTTCTGTTGCAGAGTTTGTTTTGTTCTAGGAACGTATCTGCTGGATTTTTTTTTGTCAATTTTTGTTTGAGTATTCAGATTGATTTGGTTATAGCAAAGAGTGTCAAGTTCGGACGGATTGTGACTATATATATGGGCAACCTATTTGGACAATGTACACAATGCTACTATATGTAACATAAGATGCAAAAGATTGTTGTAATGAATTCATCTTTCTTATCAACACACAACAGGTCATTTCTTTCATTGATAATTTGTCCTATAATAGTTAAAATTGAAGGAAGTTTCCCCCTTAATATGTTATGGTTTGTCACTTTGTATTGCAATTGGCTGATTGTCTATAGACTGTATCTTATTTATCTCATTTGTGCTGGTACTTGCATAGATTAATGTTTCAATCATAAATCAATCTCCCTCTCTCTTGTGTCCATTTTTTTCCTAGGTGAACTGGAATTATTGGGTCAGACCTTGAGGAGGGAAAAAATATTGTATATGTTTGGCGTATATAATTTATGTGAGAGTGACATGTGGGTTCCACAACTCAAACCCTGAGAAGGGAAAAAAATATTGTATATGTCTGGCGTATACAACTTATGTGACACATGGGCTCCACAGTTGTGGGGCCACATATTAGTCTCACATAAGTTTTATATGTCGGACGTATAAGATTTTTTCTCCTAAAGAGGAATAGGAGAAGGAGCGTCCAGAGATGTGACTTAAAAAATTTAAATTAAAGATTGTGGTGAGTCCATATATGGTTGGCATGTTAATTTAAAAATGTTGTAAAATTCTTGTGGTTTTTTATTAATTTATTTATTTTGATAGGTGTGGCTTTTTATTATGTCTCTACCATTACTCAAATCTCAAACCATATGTCCTTTTAGACATCAATTTCTTTTCACTTTGGAAGTTGTGGATCTTGTGATGACTTCTTGGATCATGACAGCACCCTTTTTGTCATGGGAGCCCTATTGGCTCCGTATATGGGTTTTGCACATCTAAGCTTTTTTGTTGCATTTGTTGAGATAAAAAGTAGAAAAAGATGTAAACAATTTCATATTCGTAGGTAGCTTGCAAGTTTCAACCAACGGTCACTTTCAAATGGGCCAAGTATTTACTTGACCATGATCACACAATTTGAAAATCAACCCTTTTTTTTTGTTATCTAAACAATTAGAAGAAGCAATGAAATTTCCTGACATCTTAAGATTATTATTTAAACTTTATTCTTTTTGGTTTAAAAAATTTCCTTAATCTGAATTCCAAGTTATTTCTACCAAAACCACATACAATGTGATTGGGTTTAGAGAAACCTGTTGAATTAAATTCTCAAGTCTGCATATGAATTTTGTGGGATTATGATAGCTCTTCATAGGATTTAAATGTTTTTGTATTATGCAATTGGTAATTGTCATTGTTTGAACAAAATACTCTCTAAACAATATATTGCTTTTTTGCTTAGAGAGTAATGGTTAGAATTAATCATGACTTTTGGTTGAAATGTGTATGCTTTCCTATAGTATGAGGCTTGAATTGGTAGGGTTTATATTTAAGTTAACCACCGTTTTCTTTCGATCATATAAGATAAAAAGAACTCTCTTTTTTGCATGCATTGTTGTTTTCTTCCTTAGCAATATAGGTCTTGGCATGCTTTAGTTCTTTATTTCTTTCCTTATTATTTGGCACTATCCTTAAATAATAATCCTACATAATATTCTTCAGTCTGAGAGTGGTCCTATCAATCTTTTAAAATTCCTTGAAGTGCACGTGGACCAACAAATGCTATCTCAATATACTATTATAGTCAACAAAAGGGGCCACTGAGGATCATCTTTTAACCTTCCTTCTCTGTTTCTTTCTGGATCAAGCTAGAGTAACCATACTTACAATACTAATCAACTGGTACAATGGTACAAAAGAAAATGTTCAAGAAAATTTTATATTGGACAAGAAGGAAAAATGGAGCCTGAGTTTCAGCAAGCTAGCCTAAGCTCGAGTGAGGAAGAAGCTGAATTAGAAAGGAGTGTGAAGAAGTTCAGAGACAGTCCCTTATGCAAACCTCCCTTGCAACCACGAACTTAGGTGAGTTACA
Organism: Quercus variabilis; assembly: GCA_030445155.1. Taxonomy (NCBI): domain Eukaryota; kingdom Viridiplantae; phylum Streptophyta; class Magnoliopsida; order Fagales; family Fagaceae; genus Quercus; species Quercus variabilis. Next base: position 57,381,117 of record CP129446.1, read on the forward strand.
AAGATAGTTTACTTGAAGACATCCCTGGAACTTATGCTCAAGCCTTTAGGTTTGATAGGGTGGAAGAAGCAAAGGTGGAGTCAGACACTAAGCTTGATGATTTAGTTGAAGGAATGGTGGATATCAAGCTATCCAAGGAGACTAAGTCTTGGATTAGGGCACCTTGGACTAAGGCCTTGATAGTCAAAGTGTATGGGAAAACTGTGGGATACAGTTACCTCACTTTCAAAATCAATACCTTATGGAAGCCTGTTGCAAAGATGGATTGTGTTGATCTTGGGAGAGATTTTTTCCTCATCAAGTTCAGTGATGTTACAGACTATGATAAAGTTCTTTGTAGACGACCTTGGTTCATCGGGGAACATTTTCTCGTGATTAAACCATGGGAACCATATTTTAAAGCCTTTGAAGCTACCTTTTATGCTATTGCTGTTTGGGTTAGATTCCCTGAACTCCCAATTGAGTTTTATGACCCCTCAGTTCTCTGTGAAATCGATTCAGCCTTTGGGCTTGTGCTGAGGATTGACTCATATATAGCTTCCGGGTCAAGAGGTAGCTATGCGCATTTATGTTTGCAAATTGACCTTACCAAGCCTCTGATTAACACGGTCAGAGTGGGACGCCTTAGACAAAAAGTGATGTATGAGGGTATTTCAACTATGTGTTTTTGTTGTGGAAGAATCGGGCACAGGTAAGAAAACTATGGTCAGTGTATCAGACCACCTGAGAAAGCAGCCACGAAAGAACATTCTCAAAGGCAAGCAGTGCAGCAAGATGAGCAAACTGAACCAAATTTTGGCAAGTGGATGTTAGTGACTAGGAAGAAAAATCCAATCAAGAACGGGCAAAACCGTGGGACCAAGTTACCTTAGCAGCAACCATATGTCACGTCTAAGGGACCTAAGGGCAAAGAGGGTAATTTAAACTCTATGACACCTTTTAAACTGGATGAGACTTTTCAATTTAAAGCTGGGCCTGTGCATAGAGTCGTTGAGGTGTCTGAGGCCCCTATCACACCATGTGACCTTAGAGAAGGTTATATGCAAAGCAGGTGTACAGAAGTGCATTTAAAGAACCAAAATGTCAGCAAAATCGTGGGGAGTACTATGCTGCCTTGTAAGCCTCCCCAGACGTCTGAGCACGGAAATAAGAAATTGAAAACCATGAGGTTAACCCGAGATAAGAAAGCTTCAAGCTCTATAGGCACTAAAGCTTTGAAGTGCTCCAACCTGGATCCTGATTTCAACATCAAGTCCTTTAACCCAATACAACCTTCTGACCATAACCATGGCTTCCCCCTCCCTCTTTCCCCCTCCTCTTCCCACATTGGGCTAGGTAATCTGGCACAAGAACAAGGCTTTAGCCATCGGACGAGATGATTGCACAGATACGAGCGGCACCAATGAAAATAATGGGGTGATTCGAGGAAGAGCTTGCAATAGCGTGGAAACACATCTTCCCCATCACGCCTTCCAGCGTAGTCACAGGGAATCTCCCACTAAATCATCAAGCATGGGCAAGGACTCCAAATCCTTGGTGGAAATTCCTCACAAACACACTATTGATTTCAAAGGAGGAAGCGTATGAGTTAAACAGGCTAAGGCGGCCATTGGTAATGCCCCACTTTAACGAATCAGGTTGGTTAATTCAAGAGAGGAGGGTGATCGACTTCAGGGGTTCAGTGTCAACGCATATGGGGAACATGCCCACATTGAAATTGTTCCAGACTCTCAAGCCAATCAAGAAATGTGACTTACTCCTGTGCTGCAAAGAAGAAATTCAGGGGATCCTGAATTATATGGTGATGTGGAAACCAGATTGGGTAGCATCCAAGAACCTGCTGAGGAGGTTGGGATGGAGCATGTTGCATTAGCCAAGATGGGGACTAAGTCAATGGAAATTCCAAACAATCATTGTCCTAAATGAATATTCTATTATGGAATTGTAGGGGTGCCCTCAATGGGGACTTTAAGAGAAAAGTGTTTGAAATGGTTGTAAACCATTTTCCTTCCATAATGGTTATCAAAAAAACTAGAGTGGGTGGAGATAGGGTTGCAAAGATTATTGAAGGCCTTCCCCTTGATGGCTTCTTTACTATTTACACCATAGGGTATGCAAGAGGGCTTTGGTTATTATGGAAAAGAGAGGAGGTGGAAGTGTTTGTGCTAGCTGCTACGGAGCAGGAAATACATGCCACCGTCAAGGTGTGCAACTTTGATCTTACCTGGCTTATTTCCTTTGTTTATGCTAGTCCTCGTTTTAATGAAAGGAAAATTTTGTGGTCTAACCCATCACATGTAGCCAATTTGGACAATCTTCCTTGGCTTCTCCTTGGAGATTTTAATGAAATTCTGAATGGGAATGATAAATTGGTGGGAAGACAAGTTAACCTCAATAGGGCTTTGGATTTTAAAGCCTACCTAGATAAGTGCAATTTTCTGGACCTTGGCTTTTCAGAGCCAAAATACACTTGTTCGAACCTTAGGCAAGTCTCTGACCTCATATTGGAGCGCATTGATAGGTGTTTTGCAAATCCTACCAGGAGGGTCCATTTTCCTGAAGCCTTTGTGACTCACTTACCTAGGGTGTTCTCAGACCATTGTCCGGTTTTTTTGGAGTCATTTAGGTCCCCTCCTGCTACGGATGAGAAACCTTTTAGATTCCATACTATGTGGATTCATCACCCTGAGTTTCCTGAGGTTGTGAAGAAAGCTTGGGAGCCAAACCTCAATCTACATTCGGCAGTCAGAAGCTTCATTGATAGAGCGAAGTAGTGGAATAGGTCTGTATTTGGTAATTTCTTTACTCGAAAGAAAAAGGTTTTAGCAAACTCAATGGTGCCTAAAAGGCATTGTCAAACAGACCCAATGATTTTCTTATTCATTTAGAACGAAATCTCATTAAAGGATATAACTCTATTATGAAGTAAGAAGAGGAGTTTTGGGCTTTAAAATCTAGGCTTAATTGGGAAGCCTATGGAGACTGTAATTGTTCATTTTTTCATGTTTCTATGCTGGTAAGAAGACACAGGAATAAGATTTGGAGCCTCAAAAACTCGGTTGGGGAATAGATTACTGATGAAGAGGAAGTGAAAAGTCTTATTTTGGTTGGCTTCCAGGATTTATTTCAGATGGGGCTCCTAACTTCTCCATGTGATTCTAAAGTTGCCTCCTTCAGTTGTAGCTTCTTATCCGAGGAGGAGAGATCTATTATGAGTGTTCCTGTTCTTGAAGAGGAAATCATGCATGGGGCTCTAGGCTTTGAAGCCCTTTAAAGCTCTCAGGCCAGACAGATTACATGCTTGTTTTTTTCAGTATTTTTAGGTAGATGTGAAACTTTCAATTTGCAAGAAAATTTCAAATATTTTTGAAAGAAGGGTTATGCCAGATTATCTTAATGAGACCTTGATCTCCTTTATTCCAAAATGCCCAAGCCCGGAGAGTCTGAATAATTTCAGGCCTATTAGCTTATGTAACTCTAAGTATAAAGTGGTTACAAAAATAATTGTGGGCCGTCATAGACCTTATCTAAACAGATTAGTCTCCCTTAATTAGACTACTTTTGTACCAGGAAGAAGAGATTTGGATAATGTAGTTTTTGTTCAAGAGCTTATTCATACTCTAGACAAGAAGAAGGGCAAGGTGGAGTTCATGGCGATCAAAATGGATCTTGCAAAAGCTTAAGATCGCCTTGAGTGGTCCTTTATTCGCAACATTCTTATTGCCTTTCGGTTTTCGGAAGCCTTGGTGGAGTTGATCATGAGTTGTGTGTCGTCTACAAGTACTTCCATTTAGTTTAATGGTGGCAAGCTCAAGTCTTTCATGCTAACCTGTGGCATAAGGCAAGGGGATCCTCTCTCCCCTTACTTATTTATTCTATGCATGGAGTATCTTGGGTTTCTCATCAATGAAAAGTGCTTGAAAAAGGAATGGTCTCCCTTGAAGGCATCCAAGCACAATATGGATATTTCACACTTATTCTTCATCGATGACCTCATGCTTTTTGCAAGATGACATGGCAGAAGCCAAGGCAATTAAGGACGTGCTAAACAAATTTTGCAAGGAATATGTGCAAGTGGTCAGTGCAGAAAAGTCCCGTATTTACTTCTCACCCAATGTTCCTTTAAATGTCAAGGAGAATATTTGCGATATTTTGGACATCTCTGAGACTTTGGCCTTGGGAACATACTTGGGCTTTCCCATTAATCATAAAGGAGCAGCAAGGAATAGATTTAATTTCATTGCAAAAAGATTGATCTCTAAGCTTGCAAGGTGGAAGGCCAAATTCCTCTCCTTTGCCGGTAGGACTGTGCTTGTTAAATTTGTCATGACTGCAGTCCCAAATCATGTCATGCAAGGGGCTGCCTTACCGACTCACTTGTGTGATAAATTGGACAAAATCAGTAGGGACTTTCTTTAGGGGTCCTTCCCGGAAAAGAAAAAAATTCACCTTGTGGGTTGGAGTAAAATTATAAGACCAAAGGTGGAAGGGAGGTTAGGCATCCAGGCAACAAGAGCTAAAACATTGCCTTGCTTGCCAAGTTCAATTGGAGATTATTTCACGAAAAGGACTCGCTTTGGGCTAAGTCTTATTAAATAAGTATTGCTCACAATCGAGAAGGCAGTTAAAAGACCCCAACAAGCTCTCATGTTCTTCTATTTGGGCTGCAATAAAGGTAGGATTTCCTATTTTCAAACAAGGCATCTGTTGGAGTGTAGGAAATAATTATGAGCTAAGTTTTTGGGAAAGTAATTGGGTCAAGGGAATTTTTTGTGAGGGAGCTTATTGAAGGCCCTTTCACTCATCAGGAAGAAGCCGTGACAGTTGCTGATTTGCACCAGGAAGGACGCTGGGATTGGGGGAAAATTTCCTTTGTTCTCCCTCAAGACGTGGCGGATAGAATCTAGGCCATCCCTATTCAATTGTTTGGTGAAAAAGAAGGCACCATGACATGGAGATTCTCTCGGGATAGGGATTTCAGTCTATCCTCGACCTACTATCAGTCACTTCCTGAGCAGGTAACTTCTTCCCCTTTCACGGGCTGTTGGGTTTGGGGGCTGGATACGCTTCCAAAAATCAAGCATTTTCTTTGGCTTTGTCATCACAGAGGCATCCCTATAAGGCAAGTGCTCAATACTAGAGGAATAAATTGCAGCACATACTGCCTTTTGTGTCATAGGCAAGAAGAGTCCATCATTCACACTCTAAGGGATTGCCCTGTTGTAAGGAACTTCTAGATGAACATGAAAGTACCTTAGGTTCTAACCAACTTCCTTTCTCTTGATCTTCTAGAATGGTTGAAAGAAAACAGTGTGTGCAACTCCTAGATCAAAGCAAACGGTATGCCATGGTGTGTGCAATTTCCGTTTACCATTTCATCCTTGTGGAAGCACAAGGTCGAGTTACATTTGAGAACACCCCAATCAACCCGAAACTGCACCATACGTGCATACAGGTAGCCAGGGAGTTTTTCTATTGTGTGGGGAAGGGGCAGAAGCTTAAGCATCAAATTGTGACACTGGTGTGTTGGGTTAAGTTGCCCCTTGGTTGGCACAAACTGAATACAGATGGTGCATCCATTGGGAATCCTGGCAAGGTCGGGGAGGGGGGGGGGGTTGCTAATATGTGACCATCAAGGGAAGTGGATCAAGGGATTTATGAGAGGTATTGGCTTTGCAACCAACATTACAGCTGAGCTGTGGGCCTTAAAGGATGGTCTGATCTTAGCAAAACAACTTGGCATATCACAACTTGTTATGGAAATGGATGCCAAAGTCATTGTAGATTTGGTTTAATCGGTTAATCCCCCTAATAACTCTTATTCTGCTCTGGTCAATGATTGTAGGTCTCTTCTTCGTCAACTTCACCAAATCAAAATCAACCATGCTATTTGGGAGGCGAATAGGGGTGCTGACTATCTTGCCAAGGGAGGCTGCGACCTTCTTTGTAATTTTGTTGTTGTTAATTATCCTTCTACAGAGGAATTATGTAGTATTTTAGACTCTGATGTTATGGGCTTGTACTCCTTAAGGCTCTTAGCCACAACTTCGCCTTTTATGGCTAGTTAATTTCAATTCTATCATCCCTTTTAACCAAAAAAAAAAAAAAATTTATATTAGACACAACCTCGTACGGACTTACAAACTATAGAAAATCTTGACACTTTGTCTTCTCCATTTGGAGCATAATGGAAATCATGTGTGCTATTACCTAGGAAGCACCTGCATGGATACAGGTGCGAATACGGCAACACAACAATTTTCTAAAAAGTAGGATACGAGTAAAGCGGGGATACATATATTAATTAATTAATTTTACACACACACACACACGTATATATATATATATATATATATATATAATATTTCAAATCTTACAATTTTTTTTTATAACAAAAATATTATTTGTTTTTAAATAATTGTTAAAAATTCGTTTATAAACCGTTAAAGTCTAATCATTAAATATATATGTATCTACTATCTACTTAAATAATGAAAATAATAATAATAAAAAGTTAGCTTATAAAAGCCAAATTTAAAATGAAGTTAAAAAGCTAGCCTAAGCAATAATTAATAGCTCAACTAGTAGGAATTTAAGGGAGAATTACTTTGATTCATCAAAAGAACAACAATTTTGATTGGTTTAAGAAAAGATTCACTACTATTGGTTTAAAAAAAGTGTACAAGCACAATACAAAGTATATAGACAAACAACAGAGAAAAAGAATAGACAGTGATGTTAGACAAAAGATTCACTACTGTTGGTTTAAAAAAAGTGTACACTTTTTTTAAACCAACAGTAGTGAATCTTTTGTTTAACATCACTGTCTATTCTTTTTCTCTGTTGTTTGTCTATATACTTTGTATTGTGCTAATTAACTTTTTCCTTTTGTGTATTTCACTATTTCTTGATTGATATGTATATATATACAAAACAAAAGACTCTTTCAGAAAGCTTTCAATGTTGAAATATGTCACATTTGTTTTCGTTCTTATCTATTTCTTTATTTATTTACTTCTTGCTAGGCCGGTGGTCATGATGATCACTGAAGAAAAAATTAAAAGAAAACGAAAAGAATGTCTCAGTCGATGCCATGACGAGAGCCGTAAATGGGTTCAACGAGAACTGAGGTACAAAGTTCAAACTCTCATACATGTTCAACAACACGTCGCATCAAGAACTTCAGTGTAGTAGATATTTACACGTAGCTGATATCTAATGCAGGTTGAGGTTGTACGGAGGGGAGGGAAGGAAAATAGGAAAGAAATGAGAAAGAAAATATTTTTCCTATGTATTTTGAAGGTAAAGGGAGAGATAAAAGGAAGGAAAGAAGATGGAAAGAAATAATGGTAAAATTTAATGAATTTAAAAACCTTTTATGACAAAATAAAAAAGTGATTGAATTTTTTGACAATTTTTTATATTTTTCATAAAAATTATATTAAACTTTTTTTAAAACAGTTTATTAACAAATGCTTTAAGAGTTAAGATAATTAAAAGATAATTTTTTATTTTATTTTATTCTTATAAGTTCAGCATTAGCACTACGGGTGTAACCCCCCCCCCCCCCTTCTCCCCTCCCCCCAAAAAAAAAATTGCTATTTTAGCAACTGACCATTTAAAAAAGAGCTATAATCGAGTATATATACCTAAAAAATTTTAGCATCTGTGAACAGTGAGTACTTATATTTACAATATATTGTTTATGAATTTGTAAACTCAAAACTATATTTTATTTTCTCTCTCTCTCTCTCTCTCTCTCTCTCTCTCTCTCTCTCTCTCTTCGCACTTCTCCCTCAGTCCTTCTCACTATTCGATTCTCTCTTCTCTCTTAGCTCTCCTTTGCAATTTTGGGTAGAGATCTCTGAATCTCTCTTCTCTCTCAATTCTCCCTCACAATTTTGGGTAGGGATTTAGGTTGGTGGCACAAATCGAAGTTTGGGTCAGTGGATATGGTTGGAATTCAGCTTGGTGACTGTGGTTGTCGTTTGGGTCAAATGTTTGGGTGGTGTTTGGATTGATCATTTGGATAGTGTTTAGGTTGGAGTTTGGGTGGTCTTTAGGTTGGTGTTTCAGTGGCAATTGAGTCAGCATTTGGATCGGCATTTGGGTGGCAATTGAGTCAGCATTTGGATTGGTGTTTGAGTGGCAATTAGGTCAAAGTTCGGGTTGGTGGGTTTTTCGGTGGTTGCAGTGGTTCAAATTTTCAGTGGTAACGATTGGTTGGGGGTGGCAATTTTTTTTTTTTTTTTTTTTGTGGGTAATTTTGGGTATGAGTGTAATTGTTCCAATTTGGATATAGGTATGTGGTTGTTTTTATTTGTTTCAATTTGGGTATCGATATGTGGTTGTTCTAATTTGGATATAGTGATGTGGTTGTTTTTATTTGGGTGTGGTGATGTGGTCATTTTGATTTATTCCAATGGGTTTGTGGTGAGTGGTGGATGGGTTTGTTGTTTTGGGTTTTTGGTTTTGGTGGTGTGGTTGTTGTTGGTAGTTTCAATGGTTGGGTTGATTTGCGTTTGGCTGGTGAGTGGTAGAGGAGCTGGGTTTAGGTTTGGGTGATGGGAGTGGTTGAGAAAGGGAGAGATAGAGAAGAAGAGAGAGAAGAGATGGAAGAGGAGAGAGAGATGGAAGGGAAGAGAGAGATAGGTAGTTTTATATTCATTTTATTGGGTAGTTTATATTATTTTATTGGACTGTATATAAAAATAAGAATTGGGATGTTGGGTGTATTGTAAAATTAATTGATAAAATAGATAAAATAGTGTCTGAGAATGTAAAATAAGTTTTTTTTTTTTTTTTTTTTTTTGTGCATTCTCGAGTGTGATGCTCTTATAAATTAATAGTAATTAATTATGAAGACATAATTTTTTTTTCACTAAAAAGTCCAACCTTTCCATTTATTAGAGTAATTTTATTGAAGGCTTTTATGATAGTGGAGTGTGGACAACTGGACATGAAGTATTTGCCTTTTTAAAATGTGTACATTAAGCTCATCAAGTAAAATAATTTATATAAAATAAATGTAAGAAAATATTTGCCTTTTAAATAAATCTTGAAGGGAAAACAAAAGATGAAATATTAGTAAGATATATGAAAACCGTTTCTATCCATCTCTCTCTCTCTCTCTCTCTCTCTCTCTCTCTCTTCATTTTTATTTTTATTTAGACAAAAAAGAATGGATCCTTTCTCTTCTTTGTCTCCCCTTTTGATCAGTAGTTTTGGGTTTCTAAATAAAAATGGGTTTAGTTAACAAATGTCATTAAGTTATTTGTTAATGAATCACTTTAGAAAAAATTTTATACCACTTTTATGGAAAAATATAAAACCTTATTAAAAATCAGTTTTTTTTTTCTTCGTATAAAAAACTTCTAAAAATATTTTATAAACCAATATATCCTGTATCCATTAACTTTTCCTAATAAAAATTAAGACAAATATCAATTTTTAGTATGCCATACTTTTGAACAAAGTCTCATTCTTAACATTTATAACACTTTCATAACAAATTTTTAAGTGTCAAGTTGTTATTGTCTGTTACGGAAGGGCAAAAAAGTAATTTAATTTATAAATTCAAATTAGAACCAATAACAACTTACCAATTACAATTTGTTGTAAAAATATTGTAGACTGAATATTACTCTTTCTTAATCTCGACCTTAAGATCGAAGCCTAATCCATCCGCTATCAGTGTTAAAGAATGTGAATAAACATTTTATTTTTTTTAATAGTTAGAATAAACAAATTATTGCGGGACCACTTCCTACTTAAATTCTCAAAGGATCGAATTGATCCTTTATGATTGAATCAGAAATGATGGTTATGGTTCTAGGATTTGGAAAAGTGAAAAGATCTGCATGAAACCTAAAAAAAAAAAATATATATATATATATATATATATATAAATTTTGATATTCAATTGTTATTACTTTATCTAATATTAAATAATATGACTGAAATACAAGATTCTTAAAAGAAACTTGCAAAATTTACAAGTTATTTTTTATAAAACAATCTTAAGACCATAATAGACTAAAAATTTGTAAATTCAGATGAAAGTAACAAACAGTCAGTCATTATCTATCACTTAAAATAAAATTTTAAAAATTGGTGTCAAATTAATTGCAACTCTTTGAATATCACTCAAACAAATTTTTTGTGGGCGAAATTAATGAATACCTTAAGGATATTGGTTTAAGAAGTTTTTTTTTTTTTTTTTAATATTATGGAAAAAAAAAATAGTTAACTTTTTTTTCACAATTTTTTATATATTTTTTAAAAGTAATATTTAAAACTTCCTTAAAATAACTTATTAATAAATATTCTAAAAGTAATATTAAAATTTTCTTATTAACAAATGTCCTAAATCACATTAACCAGAAATATTTTTCATTACATGTAAATCCCAGCTCTCCCAAGGTTTGCACTCTTATTTTATTTTTTCGTCTAAAAGTTGAACTAATAAATTATATTCTCGTTTATCAAAAAATAAATTATAAATTATATTCTCGTTTATCAAAAAATAAATTATATTCTCGAATAACAGTATAAACTATAAACCAAATTTTCTGTCACCTTCGTCACCCCAAGTTCCCAGCTGTGGTCAACTCCGTTTCTGTCTCTCTCATTTGACTTCCTCAACCTCTGCAAATCCACACCAAAACTCAAGGCCTTGAAGGTTGAAAGGCCTTTTTCCTCTCTCTTTCTCTCTATCTCTCTCACTTACTATTAATTGATACTCTACCCTTTCACAGTCTCTCCGCAAATCTCTCATTCTCAACATTCTTTTATGCTCTCTCTCTCTCTCTCTCTCTCAATTTCGATGACTTTCCGTTTCAAATAGCTTCTCTCTCTTTGATGGATTATAAAATGGGTTTTTCGGATTCAAACGAAATAAGCAACGGCAGTAGCATATGCTGCGTAGCCACGGCCGCAGCCACAAACGCCGAAACGCCCTCCTCCTCCGACCACCCTTCGCCACCACCCGATATCTCCGCCCTCCACCGCCTCTCCCAAAACCTCGAATCCCTCTTCAACGACTACTCCTCCTCCTCAGACCGATTCGCGGACGCCAAGATCCTAGTCGGAACCGAACAAGTCGCCGTCCACCGCTGTATCCTCGCGGCGCGAAGCCCTTTCTTCAAGAACGCCTTCTCCAATTCCAAAGAGGCGGAGCTGAAGCTGAAGGACCTAGCCAAAGATCACGAGGTCGGTCTCGATGCTCTCATGGCCGTCTTGGCTTACTTGTATAGCGGCAAGGTCAGACCTTTACCCAAAGGTGTTTGCGTTTGCGTCGACGATGATTGCTCTCACGACGCTTGTAGGCCCGCCGTTGATTTCATGGTCGAGGTTCTCTATGCTTCTTTCACTTTTCAAGTCTCTGAATTGGTCGCTCTTTATCAGGTAATCCTTTTTTACTGTGTTTGCTCAAAGCTCAATTGGGAAAGTTTTGAAAATATAGTTTATTTTTTGTTTCTGTTTAAAGCTGTAATTTTTTTTTTATTACTTTTAATTAGAACTCAATTATTAAGAATTTGAGTTTGATCAAATTAAATTGCCAGCAAGCCATTTACTTAGCCTAGTGTTTGTTGCTTGGAGCATTCTACAGTGTTTTGTTCTTTTGTTAATAAAATGTTTTAGGACACTACCATAAAAAAAAGTTTGAGAGGTTGATTCCTGGACTCAAACTTATAAGGCTGTTGTTTTTGGTGGAAGACACTTGTCAACGCATCATGAGGATTTGAAGTTTATGTGATGACATTGGCTTGAATATGATATGCATAAGTAGTACTCTTTATCATTAGTTATCATTAAGTTTGGATTTACCCACCAAAAGGGGCCACAGTGCTTCTTATTTGCTCGTGCCACAATTGTCTTGGCGATATTAGTGGAATCTCTTTTGTGTTGTTTTAATGCGGGAACTGTCTTACTTTGGAACTTTTTCTTCCCTGAGATTGATGTAATAGTAAATTTATTCCATGTTTGAATTACTTGGAACGTTAGTATTATAAGTTGGAATGTTCTACTTTGCTACTGCTAATTAGATTTATTTTATTTTATTTTTTGTCTTGTTTTGATTTCTCCTCTGAATATTTTGTTAGCTCTCAACTTTGATTGCAGAGGCACCTGCTAGACATTATTGACAAGGTTTCAATGGACGACATTTTGGTGGTTCTATCTGTTGCAAACATGTGCAGTAAAGCATGTGAGAGATTGCTGGCAAGGTGTATTGAGATTATTGTCAAATCTAATGTTGATATCATTACTCTTGATAAAGCTCTTCCTCAAGACATAGTAAAAAATGTCATGGATTCACGTAAGGAACTTGGCTTGGACACGCCTGAAAGCAACAATTTTCCAGATAAACATATAAAGAGAATACATAGAGCCCTGGATTCAGATGATGTTGAATTAGTCAGATTGTTGCTGAGAGAGGCTCATACTACTCTAGATGATGCATTTGCTCTCCACTATGCTGTGGCATACTGTGATGCAAAGACAACAACAGAGCTCCTTGATCTTGCACTTGCTGATGTTAACAAAAGGAATCTAAGGGGCTATACCGTGCTGCATGTTGCCGCAATGCGGAAGGAACCTAAGATCATAGTATCCCTCCTAACAAAGGGAGCCAGACCATCGGACCTTACATCAGATGGTAGAAAGGCGCTTCAGATCTCAAAGCGGCTCACTAAGGCTGTGGATTATAATAAGTCCACTGAGGAAGGAAAAGCTTCTCCCAAGGATCGGTTATGTATAGAGATATTGGAGCAAGCAGAAAGTAGAGATCCATTGCTAGGAGATGCTTCTCATTCCCTTGCTATGGCAGGTGATGATCTCCGCATGAAGTTGTTGTACCTCGAAAATAGAGGTTAGTCTCCCATTTCTTTTCTTAATTTTGCATTTGAGTTTCTTAGCTGTTCATACAAATCATAGTCCTTTTTCTCAAAATATATATAGATTTCAGTTTCTAAGATTCAACTTCAATAGATGATCTCCATATGAAGTTTTTTTTTTTTTTTTTTGATAGGTAAGAAAGTAATATTATTAATAGAAAAGAAAAAAAAATATACAACGAGTTCACGGTAGTGAACAAAGAACCATAGCAACAAAAAGAAATAAAGGAATCAAAATCCTATTCTAAGAGACTAAATAAAATCAATAATAGTAGAACAATCCTAAAGACCCCAACATCGAGACCAATCAAAGAGACTCTGTTGGCATAGATCTAACAATTGGGCCATTGATTTCTCAATATCCTCAAAAGAACACTGATTACGTTCAGTCTAAATAGTCCACATCAAACAGCCTGGTACCAAATTCCAAAAATCAGAATTATATTTCCCAAGCCAATGGTGCCAACAACAAACTAAGTCTGCAACCGAACCTAGCATGACCAATCAATCCCAAACAGCTGAATCATATGCATCCACATAGAATGAGCTAATGGACAAAAATAAGAAGATGATCCACAGATTCCTTATTACAACAACACATACAACAATGATTTGCCAAGGGGCGACCATGAAGCATAAGATTATCCAAAGTGAGAATCTGGCCATAGGCTGCTATCCACATAAAAAATGCCATCCTTTTAGGAACCTTTACTTTCCAAATGCCCTTCAAAGGGAAATTAGGAGGAGTAACACATGCAACCTATTGCTGCCATTCCTGCTAATCTTATGATTGTGCTGAGTATATGACACATGCAACCTATTGCTGCAGTTCCTGCTAATCTATTCTAAGTTTGCAAGACGTTTTGTAGTGTTTCTAAGATGATAATGATGGGCATAGATAGATGGCTTACGCCACACCCTCCCCCCCCCCCCCCCCCCCTCTTACTGGTGGAACACCATGCAAGTAACTGTTAAGTTTAGTATTCATTCAACCAATGTTCACAGTAAAAAATTGATCTTGATTTCCAGTCAGCAAACTGAAATAGAGTTTTCATTTTTTATTTTATAAATTGATAATTCTCGACTTGAATGAGAACACTTACCATGTTTTCAACACCCTTGATGGGAGTAGTAATTTACATTTATTTCCCCTGCCAGGGTTGGTTAAGGAAATAAGTTACAGCAATTGGCTACTGCTTCTCCCTCTTGATAATCCTAAAATGTAAAATATACCTAATAATAATAATTTCCAGTCATTATTGGGACAGGGTTCTGAGATAAATATTTTCCTTGTTTTGTGTTAATATGGCCCTTCAGAATCAGATAACCATTTTTGGTATTCCATTAATCCAATATTTTCAACTAGAAGTTAGTGTGAAAGACATACTTTAACTTGTTGCTTTTTCCTGTCCTGTTGGCTTTATATAGTCTTCCACATATTGTGGCATCTTATGCTGTTTTATGTTGGTCTTGATGACTCTTTCATCAAAAGATTTATCAGTTTGATGTTTGGATGATTTACCTGTGCTTTCCCCTTTTTTCAAAGTTCTTTCAAAGAAAACAAATCTTTCAGTTAGAATAAATGCTTAATGGTGGTTATAAGCCCATGTTCTCTTTCAATTATACAGAGGGAAGTAGTTAGAATCCACTTTAAGTCATTGGAAGGGGGCAGAGCATTTTGATCATATTGACCCTGTCATATGTATGGTGATTAGGTTTATTAATACCATAAATAATGTCCTAGTGCTTATGCAAGGATGCATTTCTTTTGAAGAACATGCTGCTGCTGCTGTTATGGATTCTTGCCTTAAAAATTCTTTGCTTCTATCTTCATTAACTATTCCTTGTTAGCAATTCGAGTGTCTTATTTGGGAAATTACTCCATATATCACCTTCATTTTTCTCTTTGATCAATCTCCTAGCTGTAGTAAGGCAAGAATCAAGATAATGCTACCATACCTGTACTATTCTTGTTGTCTTCCACCTTAGGCTTGCTAAAGGATGATGTAATAAATTAGAATTTTATAGAAAAAACCAGGAGTATTGTTTGGCCAGGCCAGCAATAAGAATAAGTTTTCTTGATTTTGTGATTGTCAATATTTAATCTTGTATTTACTAACATGGTACTAGGGAATGGGATTTTTTTTTTCATTTCCATTTACCTAGTAGTTAATGATCCCATGGAAGTTAAGCTGGTTATTATGAAAAGGCTCTTGGTTAAATTCAGTATCTGTGGTTTGAAACAGTTTCTGATGATTATGCTATTAAATATTGATTGTTAATACTTGACAGTTGGATTGGCAAAACTTCTTTTCCCGGTGGAAGCAAAAGTTGTGATGGATATTGCTCAAGTTGATGGCACTGCTGAGTTTCCACTAGCCATCAGGTCTAAGAATCTGTGTGATGCCCGGAGAACGACTGTAGACTTAAATGAAGCACCGTTCAAAATTCAAGAGGAGCATCTAATTAGGATGAAAGCACTCTCCAGAACTGGTAATGATGCCTCATATACCTATATACACCTGCATGATTATATCTTTTGTTTCCTTATAACAACAAAAGTTTGATCTATCATACATTCATACTTCACAAAAAACTCACCCAGATGTGCCCCTTCAGATTGGAGCTTACAAGAATTATGTTGTCTAGATGTTATATTTGAAATTATGAGGCAGATCCTGTCACCTAATTTTGCTGTTTCTTACAATCATTCTAATCTAATGGAACTTTCATTATTGTTCGTTTGGTAAACATGCCTGATTTTCTCTTCCTTAACTTGAGCAGTGGAACTTGGAAAACGCTTCTTCCCTCGTTGCTCAAAAGTCCTTAATAAGATAATGGATGATGATGATATATCACAACTAGCATACGTAGGGAACGACACTCCAGAAGAACGAAAATTAAAGAGACAAAGATATATGGAGCTCCAAGAAGTTCTAATTAAGGCATTCAATGAAGATAAGCAGGAGTATGATAGGTCTGCCATATCATCTTCATCATCTTCATCCATAGGAGTTATGAAGCCTAATGGTAAGTTTACCATCAAGAAATAAATATTTGTCAAAATATAAGATGTGATATGCTTCTTTTTATTGTTGTAATCATATTCATATAGTTCCATTTCACCTTTTTTCCCCTTGTATTATAAAAGTCTGTATTTAATTGATTGTAGGAGGGAGACTGTGTTGTAATTGTATTCTAGACTCTAGAGTGGTGGTTTCACATTTCAGTGCCCGTTTTCTGGGGTTTTATTTTTTATTTTGATACTCCCCCGCACCATTTTTGGTCTATATAGAGAGAAGTAAGAAAAGTGTCCAGTTCATATACTAATTTGGTGCTATGACAAATTGACAATTACCAATAAAAACAAAAATTGGTGCTTGTAATTGACTGTACTTTCACTGTTAACGAACCAAAAAAAAGTGGTGCTTTTAGAATATATTCATTTTGGGTTAAATCATTCGGACAGAGTCTAGATATGTCCCTAGTCAAAGAGCTTATTTCCAGACTATTATTTGAGTTCGTATTTCCTCCTTTGGGCAACAAAATCTTATCGAAACCAACTTTAGTCACATCTTGTCTAAGATTAAGACCCACCAACTATATATTAATATTATTGTACAATTATGTGTTGTGAAACAAGTGGCTCTCAATTTCGAGCACAGATGCTTTTTTTTTTTTTTGAAGTTTCTAGTGAAGATCTATAATCATTTCATCTGGCTCCAATTAGTTGGGATAATATTTTTATCTAGGGATTTAGTAGGGACATCTAACATTATCAAAAGGATAGAAATCATGTAAACTATAAAGTTCACGAACATCTTATAAAAATAAGTTGAAGTTCACTACTATGCAGTTAAGCGTCTTCATCATAGATTTGGTGTCCCTAAAATTTAATTTAAATTAAGGGACCTCACCAATGCTGGTGCTACTCTTTACATCATTCATCTTTCATCGTGCAACACTAGTCTATATATTTCTTTCATCGTGCAACACAAGTCAAGTCTATAGATTTCTTTCTTCGTGCAACAAGCCAAAGTCTCCCTAGGTCTATAAAATTATTTAGAAACAATGTAAGCAGTCAATACCATTCGTGTAAATTAGTAGAGCACTAATCGCCGTAAAGTTTTAAAAGAGTGCTGCACAGTATTAGTTGAAGCTGCAAGTTCAAGCACTACTACTGTATATCTAAATGGAAACTACGAAGCATTAGGGTGGTAAAACAAATAATTAGTCTAATATAAATTTAACGGCTCACTTTAACTAACAAGTAATTACTCAGTTTGTTTTGATGTATGTTAATTCTTTTTTCCGTAGAAAATTATTCATTTAAACTATATATATATATATAGAGAGAGAGAGAGAGAGAGAGAGAGAGAGAGAGAGAGAACTATTATTTACTAAAAAATATATTTTTTCAGTTGATCATAGAAAGTTTTCTTTTAACTTATTTTTTTTAATACTACCATTTTTTTTTTTTAATACTACCATATTAGAAAGCACGAAAACTATATGCACATCAAGTTTAACTATATGCCCTCAGGTTTTCCATTGAAACAAAGTACTATTCGTTTTCCGTTAGTGAAACAAATAATTATTTCTATTAAAACAAATTATTATTGATTTTCCATTAGTGAAAAAAAAAAATTATTTCCATTGAAAGAAAGCCGGTTGGTTTTCCATTAGTAATATTAGTGAAAGAAATAATTATTTCCATTAAAATAAAGTACTATTGGCTTTCCATTAGTACTTTAGCATTGGTTTGCGTAATTAGCATTGGTTTTTGTAATTATTTCCATTAAAACAAAGAACTATCTGTTTTTTTTTGCCCTTAAAAAAAAAAAGAAAAAAAAAAAGAACTATCTGTTTTTCATTAGTACTCTTGGTATACGGATAATGTTCCGTTTTCACACAAATAGTGTGTCCTAGCAATCTCTTCCAGTCAAATTTATAATAATAAAGTTCAGCATTCATGTGAAATAGTGAATCTTAGCAATCTCTGCAGCCAAATTCATAATAGGGTTCAGCATTCATGTAAAAAAGACGAAGCACTGCTCCTAGAATAATTTTGCCACTTCAAATCCATGAATTCCACTGACAAGACAGACCAAGCTATGCAGTACTGGTATATAACAATGCATAGCAGTTATTGACTTTCTACAACACAAAAGAGTACACGACCTTAAGAAAGAAGAAAAAGTAGATAGGAAGTATGAACGTCTGTAGGTAACTAACATGCCATCAGTATCAACACCCAATAGGGATTAGGAATTCCTGCTATCAGCTGCAACTCTACACCGTTGATGAAGTGGCAACAGCTCTCTCAACATACTCTTGCAACCTTCTATATGTGCCTATATCACAAAATTGTAATATGATATCGTGTTAGGCAAATCACAGAATTAATCCTAAAGGATTGTTCTAGTAATTTCCTAGCCTCATATGATCAATGAAGTCCTGGATTCAAATCTCTGGATTCAAATCTCCTAAAGGACTCCTTGTAATTTCTCGGTGGATGTAGAATTGGGGAAGTACACTTATCCAAGAGATTAATAGTCATATTCTAAGAGACTATTCCCAGGTTGGAGTAAAAAAGAAATCAAATTACAGAATTGGACAAGAAGACCAGACTCAAGACACACTAAGATATACCTGTGAACTTATGTCATCGACCCAACACAACCAGCTGGCTCCACCAGTCCACTTACAAAACCACCCCAATCAGGTGGCTTGGCAATCAAATCCTCCAACTCAGAATAGAATTGAGAGTCATTCATAGTGAAATCTTCATCAACAATCGAATTGTCCCCCATTAGTTTCTCCGACATGACATTATAAACCGATGACATTTCTGGAGGAGTGCTTGTTCCAGGCATCACATTGACCTTGTGATCCTGAAGAGGACTGCACAATACATCATCCATGGGAGCTGGGAAGGATGTTTGTAATGGAAAAGTATCCACACCGTCTTGCAATGTATCACTTAGAACTGTCACCGAGTCTCCCTGAATTTCGTTTCTCCCATTAACACCAAGGCTGGTGTCAATGGCCTCAAGCAAGCTTTCATGGCCTTGAGTTGCTAGCAATCTACGTCTCTTGCTAATCTCGCCCCCATTCAGCTCTCTGTTAAGCTTTCTCGTCTGGATAAACTGGTGAGCAAAGTTGGGGTTTCTGGTTACTTTGGTGAGAAACAAGAGCATCTGTTGTTGCCTACACTCTGCATATCGAATGCGATCTTCAACAGCAGTGAGTTGATGGTGTGAGTCCTCTTGTTGTTGTCTCAGCTTCAAGATTTCCACTTGCAATACATTCTGATCCTTCCTCAGACTCTCAAGTTCAGTCTCCACCCCAGGTTTCCTCAATTTCAAACTTACTACTCCATGTTCCTGCTTGTTCAATCGATTCCTCCTCTTTATGTTCTTCAGCAAATGCCTCTTCCCACTTTGGAACTCTTCATTTGCAAACTTCCACATAACCGTATCAATCTTCTTAAAACCCTTCACCCATATAATTAGTCCACCATCAAAACCCCCCCATCGACAACAAAACCAATCACAAAAATTTAAGCACATAAAATAAAAAAACTTTTAAGTCTATATAAAAGAAATAAAAACTTTTACAATCACCACAAATTCACAAACACCAACTACTTTTCCAGCAAAACCCATGTGGAACATAGTTTAAAAACACACACACACACAATCATTGGTTACAAATTAGAGTACTTTGAAGAAAAGAGAAACTTGGGAATTGTAACTTACATAAGTATTGAGCTGGCGAATGAAGCTAGAGAAGTTCTTGTGCTTGAAATACCTAGGAAGCAGATCTTCGGCAAAAACGTGCTCGTCCCAAACAATGAAGCTGTCCCGTGTCTCGCTCCACGACACGACCGTATTGGTATCTGGGTCTTCCACTATGTCGAAAATCTTCTTCAGAAACGGCGGTGGACCTTGTTCGTTTAGACACTCCATCGGCTTCGGAGTTGAGATATCTTCTTCTTCTTCTTCTTCATCACCATCATCATCATCTTCTTCCTCTTCCTCTTCTTCTTTGATATTGATCGCCTCGGTCTCTTTGGCCAGTGTCAGAGTCGGCGGAGCTGTGTCGTTTAGTAGTTCTGCAGGGACTACTACTTCCCCGGAAACAGCTGGAATGTGATGAAGCGGTGTCGTTTGTTCCTTTTCTTCTTCTTCTTCTTCTCCCTGTTCTACTTTGACTGTGACCACTGGATCTTTCATTGTTGTCTCTATTTCCTCAATGGGCTCTGGGAATGATAAAATTGTATCGCCGCCACCACCGCCGTAACAATCTTCAATTTCAGTAGCTATTTTTCTTTTGTAAACTTTTTTTTTTTTTTTTTAAAGAGAGAAGAAGAGTTCTTTTATACACGGAACCCAGCGTGTAGATAATTTAGAAGGAAGAAAGTTGCAGAGAGAGAGAGAGAGAGGTGTCAGTGTGTGTGACCGTGTGAGTCTAATTTCCAAATAAGGAATGAAGGTGACTCGCCACGTTTCATTGCTTTTTGAAGTTTTTGCCATTTGTGACTATTATGTGGACCAGACCTCACGTCCCCACCTAATCTTTACCCCTCAACTTTCTAGAAACTTCTCAATGACCCCTCTTTTTAACATTTTTATATTTATGGAGGAGAGGGACTAAAATTAAATAAATAGATTACGATTCACCTTGTCTGGTATGTATCTATGGCGATCTAATTGAGAAACTTTCAATTTTCATTTTTGATTTTGGAAGGGAAGATCATAGAGGCCCAGTCCAAACTACCATGTTGGTTTGACGCCCATTAGACTATTAAGATAATCTACCTTCAAATTTTATGTTCGACTGAACAAAAAGAATGTTATTGATTATTACTGATATAAATTTGTCCATACTGCCGAGCCTAACCATCTCTTCCAAACTACATATAAAATCTCAAGGGGATTTGACCTAGTTGAAAGTTGAGTTAAGGGTGTCCTAGCCAAATACATCCCCTTAACAAGGAGTGTCCATAAAAGTCCATTGTCTCTTGCGTCAATATTTATTTTACTCTCCTACCTTCAATCATATTAAGTGCTACTTGACTAGAGTCCGCTACTTTACATGGGGCAACAACTCATCCTCGTATTTTCTCGGCCGACTTGGAGATGACGGTATGTTAGGTGTATTCCTGTTTGGGAAGGCTTCCATACCCATTAGCGAAGTTCTATAAATTCTACTCTAGTTAGAGGTACACACAACCCTTGCCAAAACCCTGTATCTTTCTTCTCTAAAATCCTGTTACTAACTTCATTTTGGGAGTTCCTCTTCCATCCCCATTTATTGGTCTTTGAAGTAATGAATAGGTTTCATTTTCTTTCTTAGTAGTTGCTTAATTCGGTGAATTAAAAACGACCAAGCACAACCTCAACTAAAGCCCTTTTTGCAGTTCCATAAAATCCAATTCTTCTACCGATAGACTTCCTAAAGTTTGGATTACAATAAACCATTATGATTACATTCTATTATCTAGTTTTGTAATTTGTGGATAAATTATTGATCCTTTTTCTTTTACCCAATTACAATTGTGTCTCACATGTTTTTTTAATTGCTATATTTTAACTTTCTAAGATTTGGATCAAAATGGAATTTTGCAAATATCACTGCGAGGCTTAATCATGATCTGTCCTTTAAGATAAGAGGCAATAATAGAGCACATATACAAAACATCAATTCTGTGAACACTACGATATAATTTCAATCCCACTTTTAGGGAATCAAAATTAAACTCAGTAATTAAAAGTTTTCAGACTAAATTTAACAAAGGTTAAATCATAATGATAAATTGTAATTAAAGAAATATGTTGCACCAATTGAGAGTGTCCGAGTGCCACTTTTGGACTCATCTAAGAAGTTTAAAAATGGGGTGGCATTCATTGTCCAAACCGAAATTATTAGTGTTTTTTTTTTAGGAAAGAAAAAATGTGATTTGCGTGGATAATCATTATCCCATGTCATATAATGATACGTTATCACTTAAATTTTTTAGTAAGTTCATGGGTACTACCAACGCTAGGGGTGGAACCACATTTACAATTAGAGGGGCAAGGCCCCCACAAATTATAATTTTTTTTTTTGTAGAATAGGTGAAATCTATGACCCTCAATAATCTCTTGCATGGTTTAGTCTTTTTCTTTTCTTTTCTTTTCTTTTTTTTAGAAAAGCATGGTCCTAGTCTTTTAACTTTTAGTCTTTCACCATTCCCTCCCAACACGTCAGCCACCCATAACTTTTAATAGCCTTCTAAGCTTAGTTGAGCTTTTTCCCAAAACAACTTGCAGTTTCTACTTTCCAATCATCCAAAAACATTTCATCACCTTAACAAAACCAATCCCAAGAAACAAAAAATCATTTTCTTAACAAAGTGTTCTCTTATTTGAAGCTAAGTGAATCTTAAGAGGTGCAAAATTCTTGTTCTGCTTTTCCATTTCTATTTTAGTTCAATTTCTTTTTATTTATCTTATGGTTGTAGTTAATGGTTTTCTTATTTACTTCAGTTTTCTATTTATTTCAGAGATATAAAAGTGATCTTAATTATATTTTTAAACAAAAGTAATCTTATTTGGATGAATTTATATTCTATTTATTTTATGGTTGCAACTGGAGATTTGTCATATTTAATTTCTATTAATAAAATGTTCATGCATATGTAGTTTAGTTTTATTATATAGTTATATTTAATTTCTGTGGACGTCATGGACTTATAATTGTTGAAAGGAATAGGAGAAATTCGAGGGAAAAAACTACCTTTGAGATTTTCTCGAAATATAGCATATCAAATGATGGTTTACCCTTGGCCTCCCAACAAAAACTTCTAACTCCACCCATACCAGTGCTGCGCATAGCAAGACATGTCACTATCCCGCCCTATTACCATATTTCTGAATTTTGAGGTATAGACCAGTATTTTCTGACTGGTTATCAAAAAAAAAAAAAAAAGGGGTATAGACCAGTATTCAGACTCACAACCTCTTAGCACTTTTTCCAAAATTATTAATGAAATCAATACCGTCCACCAATAGTTAAGTACCACGGCTTTAAAATATTTTATGGAAAAGGAAAAGGAAAAGAAAAACAAAGTAAAACTTCTTGTCCTTTAGTTAGACGTGTCTGCAGACTTGGCAGTGACACTGCTTCGAGTTAGACTTGTTGCCCTTTATTATGACATTACAAGTATGTCTGGGAATGTTAATTTATACCTTGTTTTTTTTATATATGTTTTGAAATATTAATTTATTTAGATTTGTGAAGATTATAGTTGTATAAATAACAAATGCAGAGGTAAAAATTGTATTTTGAACAGTTACTCAAGTTATAGATAATAAATGATGATGAGTGGATTTAATTATGTAAAGTTGTAATGTAAACAAATTCTAATCACGAGTATTAGAAGCATAATAAAATGAGTATATTATTTATATATATATATATATATATGTATGTATGTATGTATGTTTGTTTGTTTACTTGATTTTCGGTGATATAAGCATTTGATGATGCAATTTTTTTAGATTCTAAGTTAAAAAACTTGACTTGAGCTCAAGTTTGAACTTGATATTAAGTTTGAGCTTAGCTTAATTGATTAATCAAGCCAAGCCAAGCGGAGCTCAAGTTTTTTAGCATTCTCACAAGCTCGAGTTCAAACATTATTTTTAGGCTTGTTTCAAACTCAAACCAAGTTTGAGCATTTGATTTGATTGACGAGTTAAACTTAAACACATACTACTCAACAAAGTTTGACTTGTTTACAGCCCTAGCTTCGAGGACTAGCGGTCTATAGACCGTGGACTTCCAACAAAGTTTCAAACTTTTATCTTGACGAAACAAGTAAGATTTTGGACCATTGGATCTACATGTTACAATATGAACGGTCAAGATGATGCGATTACTTAGGCTCCATTCTTGTCCATTCCTGATCTGTATGGACGCCATGCGTCACGGTGATCCTTCAAAATGTTTGGTGGTTGTGTCTTCATTGTTAATTGTTGAGTTCAACAAGTATTGCAACTGATACAATAATAATGAATGGTTAAAATTAAAATTTTAAAAAAAAAATTATCTCAACTATTAAATACAAAATATTAAAAAGAAGTAAAAAAAATTAAAGTTGAAAAATTAAAAATGAAAAATTTCTTGTGAATGAGACAATTGCGTACAGCATTGAGAGTAGGTGTGCATATATAAATAAAAATAAATAAAAAAATAAAAGTAGGTGTGCAGGTCCTGAGTTGTGCTATTTTCTGACACTTTCACAGTGCAGCTGACACTTCAGCCAATCATGTCGTGACACTTTGCTCTAAATATCTGATCGAAACAGAAATGTCATACTAGTCAGTCCTTACTAGCCACAATGTCCGTACCATAACAGGAAAGTTTCCCAGAATTATTTCGTTAGAAAAACTGGGAATATTGTTACTGTACTTAGAAATATGTATTTTATTATTTGAAAATATGTGTGAAAAAATATGTGAGTAAAAAAATGTATAAAAATACGTGTAATATTTTTTAAAATTTAAAAATATATGTTTGAGTTGTCATACCAAACGAGGCCTAAGCTTTTGTGTTTATTTATATAAAAAAAAATTAGCATAATGTCTCTATTTTGAAACTATTAAGCATTGTGTCTTTGTTTTTGAAATTCGATTTTAATAAAATCAAGTTTTGTATAAAACTCAATATCCTCAAAATCGAGTTATATGTAAATTTTTAATTGAAACTTGACTTTAGCAAAGTCAAGTTTAACTTTTTTTTTTTTATAAAAAAATTTAAGTGGTAAAATATATATAGAACTCGACATTATTAATGTCAAGTTCCACCTGTAACTTGATTTTTTTTTTAAATCAAGTTTCAAAAGAGAAACATAGTACTTAATAGTTTCAAAATAGGGACATTGTGTTAAATTTCTTACAAAATAATGGCAAAAGCCCATTTTCCCCATTATTTGGTTGAGCAATGTTTCAGGACACCCAAAAAAAAAAAAAAAAAAAATCCACGACTGTTGACATAACTTGGCATATAGCAAGTTGTGAGTGGTGGAGGTGTAAACTAACCATTTAATCTCCACCATTCACAACTCGCTATTTTGCGAATTGTAAAAAAATTGTAAAATTTTTTGTGTCCTTAGCATTTTTCATTTGATCATTACACAATTGATACATTCAATTTAAGTTACGCAGTTACGATTGACACATTAAATGAATATTATATTATGAAAAGTAATCTTCAGTATTGAAAATAGTCATCTTTATTACTATTCATAAGTTTAGTTGTTACATATAAAAAACTTGTAAAAGATGATTTATAAGAAAATTCCTATTTTAGGAAGTATATTAATTTTAAAATGTATTACATACACCAAGGAATAGCTATTAACCTATTGCTGTCATTTTAAAGATGAATAACTAACCATTGTGTACCCTTCGTGTGATGATCATTTTATCGGTATAAAGTTCTTGTGGGGTGGAAGGCAATGGTCGTGGTTCAAATATACCAAACATACCCTTATTTGTCCATTTGTTATTTTAAATAAGCTTGTTAACAGAGAATAGTTAATGATGACTTGATTTGACTTTAGAAACTTGTGAACTAAATTAACACACTTTTAATGTTTTAGGGACCGTGGCTTTTGAGTAGAGTTATGGTATGCTTTTATGTTAGAACTCATTTCCGTCTTCTTTGTGTGTGTGTGTGTGTTGTGTGTTTGTTTCTCAAAAAAAAAAATAAGAATGGGTAATTGTCCCACATTACTTAAGAGAGTGTGTTATGTGTAGTATAACTTGTCCTACCCTCCCTTAAAAATTACTATAACTTTTGAGTGGAGTTGTAGTGTGCCTTTGTGTTAGAACCCATTTTCATCACCATTGTGTTTGTGTTGTCATTGTTGTGTGTTTGTTTCTTAAAAAAAAAAAAAAAGGGTTTTAGAGACCAAATTAATAAATTGGCCAAAATCTTATACTATTTTCATAATCAAGTGTGCGTTGTGATGCCAAGAGTCATATAGCTTAGAGGCATAACCTACTATTCTTTATTAGGAGAGAACTAGGGTTCAAATTCCTTTTCCCCCATTATTATCCATTGACTTACTAAAAAAATGGGTAACCTCTATGATTATTATACAATAAAATAGCATAGAGATAAGCCATGTAAAAGTGATAGTAATGCTAGGTACAAAATAATTATATATTTATTTTTTTGAGTTCACTAATGTTTGATTATGTTTTTAGGGTTATTTTTATTTTGTTTTAAGTTAACCATGTTGTGTCAAAGTGTCATGTTTGTGTTTGGTTTTGCTTCTAGCGTTTTTTTTAGTTCACTCATGCTATTTGATCTTGTCTCTATGGGTTTTTTTTTTTTTTTTCATAAGTAGGTTTGCTGTTTGATCTTGTTTCTAGGGTTCAAAGACTCTAATTTTATTTGTTGATTATCCTATTGTTTGATTATTTCATTGTGATTTTAGTTGATTATGTCATGCTATTTGTGGTTTTAGGTGATTATCTTATTGTTGTGATTTTAGCAATGAGGAAGCTAATGTTGTCGTTTGATTATCCAAGCTAATGTGTCATTTTAGCATTGAGAACGCTACTTGTATGGTTGTTATTTGCTGATAGTTATGAAACTCAATGTATAACCATGTATATGTTGTAATTAAGTTGCAAGCTGCTTGCTTAATTTCTTTGTTGTTGCTACTTGATTGCTCGTATGTATATGTGATTGTTATTTATGTCTATGTAACTTGATCATGGATGCTCTTGCTTCTGCATCTAACCCTCCTACTAAGCCTACTCCTAGGCCTTATTTTGAGGTCAATCAACCAAATACACAACCTCCCATTCCACCATCTACTGTTGCACCCCCTTAAACGCAAACAACTCAACAAGATACTCTTAATGGTGGTAAGGAGCTATCTAAGATATGGAACCACTTCACTAAAATAGAGAGTTGTGATCTCATTGACCCTAAGTCACGTTGCAACTATTGCCAAGGGCGTTATAACCACCACTCAAAAGAAAAAATTGGACCTTAGCCATGTAGTCCCATATAAGATTTAGTTGTAAGAAGTACCCTTATAGGTGTGATAAAGGCCAATCTAGTAAAAAAAAAGGGAGGGAGAGGGTGTTAATGAGCTGGAGGTGAGAAAGTTTAGTGTGGAAAGATTTAGGATGACTTTGGCTAAAATGATTATATTTGATGAACTACCTTTTAGGTTTGTTGAGCATGACAAGTTCATTGATTTTATGGCAAAGGTGGAATCAAGATTTGAAATTCCCTCCTTAGTTATTGTTGCAAGGGATTGTCTTAGACTTTGCATAAGGGAGAAGGACAATTTGATAAAGATTCTAATGGGTGGTCAAAGAGTGTATTTGGCAATCGATACTTGGACTTCAATTCAAAACCTTAACTACCTTTGTTTAATGGTACATTATATTGATTTTTTTTTTTTTTTTTTTGAGAATCATATATTAATGTTGATTTGAAAAGTATAAACAATTTAAAACTTCTTTTTACCAACTACTTCCCCCACCCACATGCCACTTCCTCTTTCGTGGTTCTCATTGATTGATTTAAAAAAATAATAATAAAATAGCAGGGGCGGCCTAACATAATTTGGGGCTTAAGGCGAAAAATTTATGCGAGGCCTTTAATATGTAAATATTAATTAAACAAAATTATTTAATACTAATCAAATTAAGGTTAATTTAATACATTAAGTACATAAATAATACCAATTAGATTAATGTTAATTTCATATAGAGAATTGAATATTATAGTTGAACCTATAAATATTAATAAAAAGAAATAAAAATATATTGCGATTGAAAAAGATACTTTATTTTGGATATAAGACGATGCATAGTTAAATAAAATTGTAATCTAATTTTTAATTTTATATTTTGATTTTAAGAGAGAGAGATAGATATTATTTGGTGTATGGCTTTGATGGATATTATTTTACAAAAATCAAAGTCTCAAACTATTAGGAGAGATTAATCTATAATTGATGATTTAACACATTTGCAACATCTTTTTGAAATATTTTAGGGTTTCAATTGAGTTAAGGTTTTATTGGTCTCGTACTTTGAGAGTCTTAATAGAAATGAAAAAGAAAAATGCGCTAATTAAAAGCACTATAAAATGTTCAAAATATAATGTGATATTGTCTCTCATTGATGAACTTCATCAATTTAACTAATGAATGTTTATATCACTTTTTGTGATTAATAACATGGCAATTTATAAGCTCATAGTAAAATTTATAGTATCCTTAACATCACTAATAAAAAAAATGTACAACCTTTAGAAAAAAAAAAAAAATATATATATATATATAATTTTATAAAAATTTGGGCCTCTAACTATGGAAAGTGGGGCTTTTTTTCCTAAAGAAAAATTTGTTTTTTGGTGGGGCCTTAGGCCTAGGCCCAACTTGCCTATGCCTTGAGCCGGCACTGTAAAATAGGCTAAGTCGTATTGGATTATGTATGAACTTATGATTGCATATAAAATATATATATATATATATATATATATATATGAACTTATATCTTGCATTTGTAAAAATTCATGACAATTTATATGAATTTTTATCATATATATATATATATATAATTGAGCTCTTACAAAAATGTTAAGTATTGAGCTCTAACAAGATAATTTAGACATAGGCTTGCAAAAAAAGAAAAAGTAGGATATTAAGCTCTAACAAAAATGTTAAGTATTTCTTAAATTTTTACTAATTTAATATATTTATTTATATTTTAAATATCAAATTAATTATGATATTATTATGGTTCGACTTCAGTTCAACTTCGATCTGATCTCAAAAACCTTGAATCTTTCTCTTGTTTGATTCGTTGAACGGTCCAAGTTTCAAAATCATGTCTTGATGTGTCTACTAGGTGGAATTCAACCTACTTGTTGTTAGAAAATGCACAGAAATTTTTTGCTACATTTGAAAGGATGAAGGATGATGATGGACATTTTCTTTGCTATTTTAAGGATCCACCAAGTGGTCCTCCTCGATTTTTAGATTGGGAAAATGTGAGATTCTTTACTGAGTTTCTTGGTATGCTCTATGAGGCAACCTTAAGATTTTATGGTTCTTTGTTTGTGACTGCCAATGTGTATTTCCATGAGCTTTCTAGTCTTCAATACCGGCTGAATCTATTATGTAATGGTAGGGGTAATCTTTTGTTGAAGGGAATGGCACAAAGAATAAAATTGAGGTACGATTAATATTGGGGAAGTGTTGATAGGATAAATCTAATGTTGTTTATAGCTGTCATGGTTGAATATAGATATAAATTGAATAATGTGAAGTTTTGTTTTAAGTAATGGTATGAAAAGGAAAAAGACTGATGAGCTAGTATTAAGAGTTTAAGATGATTTGAATGGGTTATACAAGCATTAAAGCAGAGCAATTAGGTCCTTAAGTGGTGCTGGTGCTAGTGAGAATAGTGGCAATGATGTTACTTCCATGTAGTGCGGAAGAACGAATGAAGAGGTATAATACCATATACAAGCAATACTTGGCTAATAAGGATAGTGTGGAATGTAAATCTAAGTTGGACCAATATCCATTAGAGCACTAGCATTGGGGGAGGGGGGGGGGGGGGGTGTAAACATCCCTCAGTTGCTATTTTACATCCAAAACCTCAAAAATTGCCCTTCATACGAGTCTAGGTTCTTAAAAAAATTTGCAACCTGTGAACAGTGGGTTCTTATATATAGAACATACTATTCACTTAGTTGTAAAAAAATATATTATTATTTTAATGGAAAATAATATATTTACGTTCTCTCTCCTCATTCACTTTATGTTCTCTCTCCTCATTAAATGAAATGGTATAAATAAAGAAAGAATAAAAAAGAATATTTAAACGAGATGGTATAAGTGTAGAAACTTGGATGTGGGATGTATTGTAAAGTGAGTTGGTATAATAAATAAAATAACTTTTGAGGTGGTAAAATAGAACTTTTTTGGCCACCCGGATGCTACTGCTTTTAGAAGCTTGTGAAGATCTTGAGAATGAAGACTTTGATATTTTGGATTGGTGGAGGGTGAATTCTTCTAGATATAAAGTTTTTTCTCAAGTTGCTCATGATGTTTTGGCAATTCCTATGTCTATTATTGCGCATCAGAATCTGCTTTTAGCATGAGGGGTCATGTATTAGATCCTTTCTGGAGTTCACTGTCTCCTCAAATTATTGAAACTTTGATTTTTACACAAAATTGGTTGAACCAATAAACTTACAGTAGGCAATGGATGAAGTGGAAAATTATAAAGCTAAATCAGGTAATGTATCTATGTTATTTTCTACTTTTCTATATTTTTGTCATTTATTTGTGAGTTATTATTTATATACATTTTTTTTTTTTAAGCTTGCACCAAAACCTACTCTGGGTACAGATTCTATTGTTCTAGATCAATGTAGAATATGGGGTTGTTTTTTGGACTCGGTTAAGGTATGCTAACATAAAATTTATTTATTTTGTTTTATGTTTGTTGGCTGCTATTCTATGTGTTATTGACTGTTATTTACTATTGTCTATTGAAGTTTATTTTTTAGATATTGACCTTGTAGTGATGGAGTTCTTCCATTAATGATGATTTGAAGTTAGTGTTGATAGCTGGCTTACTGTAAATGATTTTTTTTGGATATGACAAGCTGACTTAATCATGGAGAGTACTAGATTGGCAGTGATTGGGCACTTGGGTTGCAATCTACCGACCTACCAACTTCTGCTGCTTGCTGGCACCTACTTTTATCTTTTTTTTTTTACTAGTACTAGATCCACTCATGTGACGACACAATCACAATAGCACAACAAACAAGCACACACAATTCCAAATTACATTTTTTTTTTTTTTTTTAGAAACAAACATGCTCACACACGGATTAGCATCAGGTGCAATACCCAATCACAATAGCACAACAAACAAGCACACACAATTCCAAATTACATTTTTTTTTTTTTTTTTAGAAACAAACATGCTCACACACGGATTAGCATCAGGTGCAATACCTAGGGTATTGCACCTGGTGCAATACCTTATCAAAGGCTGAGATTGAAAGTTGAAAAAGCAACTTTCAATCTCAGCCATTAAATAAAATATATTAAAAAAGAGTAAAAAAGTTAAAGTAAAAAAGTTAAAAAAGTTAAAAGAATTGTGAAGGGAATTGAGGTATTGCACCAGGTGCAATACCCTAGGTATTGCACCTGATGCTAATCCCTCACACACATACAAGGTAACAGGGAGAGGGAAAGAAGTTTTGATACAAAGGTATATTACAAACTCCACTTGCAAATTTTTAGACTTATCAATCTTAGTAAACTACACTACCTCTTATTTTTTGTGTGAAAAAAATTGTATTGTGTAGTGTGTCAATTCTCAATTGTATATTATAGTCATACATCCTTTTTGTATAGTGCTTCTCAAGTACTACTTAACTAATGTGTCGTGCTACACTACTCCTTATTGACGTGCTACTGTTATTTTATATAGAATGACTACTAGTAGACTATGTAATGTAAATGTTGTTGGAATTCACTTATTGGCTATCTTGCATTATAATTTATGTCTGTTACTTGTGTTCTGTCAATGGGTTATGGGTCTTTATCAATGTGTTTGTGTATTTGATTTGTAGTATGACAGGTTGAGATTTATCCCCACTTTATGTGTTTAATGTGTGGTAGAGGTATTGTGTTTATTAGATTGAGATATATATTGTGTTTAATGTGAGAGGTTGAGGTGTTATTACTTTCTTAACTGAGGTGGTAAATTATTTTGTAACATGACAGATTGAGATAAATTATTTTGTAATGTGATTATGTGACAGGTTGAGATAAAGTTTTTTATTATGTAATTATGCAACATGTTGAGATTTTATAAATGACAAGTCAGTATCGACTTGCTAATTTTAAAAGGATTTAAGCCCAACATGTATAAAGAAATGCCAAAGTTAGACAGAAAAAATTGTTTCTTAATGTCCAATATCTTTTTAAAAACAAAGCCCAAATATCTTAAAGAAAGGCCCTATTTAAAAAAACAGGAACAATGAGCTCAGTAAATGAGAAAATATACAAATGTAAAAGCCCAATCAACATAACCGAACTAACTACACCTCAAGTGTAAACCGGTTCTTTCCTTCTACAGGAGAGGTGCAATTGGATATGGGGAGAAACCGCACCTTATAGGCGTGGTGCAAACTCCCCAACAAAAAAATTGACCGCACCAAACTTAACCGTGTCCAGGCCTAGTTGTATCGTAGCCAGAGTGGCTGATAAATTGTTTGCGGGTTGGGCTTTGATTAAACTGATGTGGAACGTATAGGGTCCTGGGTCTGTGATTCTTGACATATAATGAACGTGGATGCGTGGCCCAAACTCTACCTCATATTGTTTAATTAATTTATTTATGAGCTACCTCAAATTAGTTGGCGAAACATCGAAACGCACCAAATTATACGAGGCCATGTGTATGTTCTAGTTGAGCTTTTTCACTTTTTAGTTGGGTTGGGGTTGGGGGTGTCGATTTAGGAGGGAAATGTAGAACATTTTTGGTCCTCTCGTTTATCGCTTGGTCCACTGGGTGTAAAGGTACCCAACAATAAAGCAGAGGTGGTACTACCTCTTTTACTCGCCAAACTAATTCATTTCCAAAGGAACCACAAGTTCGAGAATTTTACAGGAAGAGAGAGCTGCCCAATATTTTTTATGTTGTGGCAACATCATGAAAATCAACAAAGGCATTTGGCACAATAGCACATTAAATTACACCAGCGTGGACCATTTTACTTTAAAGTTATAATCATATATAAACCTGCCAAGAGATAGCACGACTTGGATTTTGACATAATAAGAGGACCGTGAGGCATCCTCCAATTTACACGTTACCGTAACTTCGTTAGGAAGATGAAGCTTCCTCCTTTTTTGATGTAATTATATTTTTTGGTAAGTTAGGAAGCTTCATTGCTCATTGGCAAGTGCAACAGCAAGCCAGTTTGACACAGATGATTGAGTCTCAAACCAGTTATTTGGATTTAAAGACAAAGGAGTAATTGCAACCTGTAGTGCCAAAAAGACAACCCCAAAATTAGTAATCAAGGACAAGAGTTTGACAAAGATTGAAAGATATGATAAACAAAGAAGTTGCAACTCACAAATCCATCTTCAAGCGCTCTGTAATCTAGATCCTCATCTACATTTTCTTGCTCCTTTTCTACAAACTGCAAACATTAATATAACCACTTCTCATCAAAGATGTTCAAGCTTGAAATAATCCCCAAAACATAGATAAGTAACAGTGAGTATTGGCTGCTACTGCAAAGTCCTGCCATTTAATTGTACCTCTAAACGGAAGTATTTCTTCACAGTTTGTTGGGAACTGAATTTCCCTGCAACTCCAACAGACTCAATCTCCACATTCTTCCTATGTGAGTTCAAGTGACGCGCTGCACCCTAAGAATTTTAGAGAGGATATGCCTTTTAAGAATTGACAACTGAAACATATAGCCACTAAATCTAGGAACTTAAAACATTGTAGCATTATGGTATAAGAAATATGCAGAACTTACAGCAGCGGAGGCATCTCGGCTGAGCTGTGCCAGCTTAATACCAAGGCTTTGCTGATTGGACATGAAATGGCCACCAACCGAGGGATGCCTGTTTGCTGACACAGCTTGCCAGCTTAGAGAGGACCTCCATAGACTCTGCCTGGTCACCTTGAAGCCCTGTCATATAAAAGTATAGTCCAAATACATAAGCCACAATTGCAACTAGAAAGCACTTGAATATCACTAGAGCAAACTGTGACGACTAATTGAAATGCTTTTGAGACAGAATGGACGCCCTGACACTAAAATTTCATACAATTTTGGCCTATCAAACAGAAGGAGGGCCTAAGAATGTGTAATAAAACCTTGACAAGAACGAAAATAGGCTTCCATTTCTGTTTAATATTGATCTGGCTAGAAATGTGACATGCTGACATTTGATTCTCTTTCAAATCTCAAGGGTTGGAAGGAAAGCCAAATGTGCCACAGAACAGCATTTGCATATTTTGAAGTTTTGTTTTTAGTATCAGATAACTAAAAGACATAGCTAAGCACCCGAAAGATCCTTCAATTATAATTAAAATGATATCATTGGAGTACCACTGACACATGGATGCAGATAAGTTATTTTCAATTTAAGATTGATCATCACACTAGTTTAGATATACAATTCTCACTAACAAGAACTCCCTAAATAACAATGCTTTTCCTCCAATCCAATGCATAGCAGTTGGAGAAGCAAACCTTGTTTGTCAAAGGACTGCTGGGAATCTCAATATTCAGAAAGCAATTTTTAGGAAAAGTTCCTTTCTCAATATCTCTTAGGGCTGCATGTATTAATGGCAAAGAAACACCGACCGCATCCTTCAAATCACTCTCACAGCTCACGTCCTTCTTCCTGGGAAAAAAATAAATAACATCGACATATAATATACTCGATAGAGGCCCCTCAAAGTGCAGGGCGACAAAATTTCAAAAGGGTTTTTTTTGGGAGGAGATAAAACACAGAAAAAAGCAGTCACCAGTTGAATGATATGCAAAGAGATGGTACACCACAAATCAGTGCCTCTCTAGCTCCAGCAACAGCCCCAGAGTAGAACCTAAGTCATGGGACACAAAGATTGTTAGTTGAATCACTGTTCAGTGTTAAATCTGAACCAGTCTGAATTTTCAGGGACACCGACATTTTATGAAAGTGCAAAGCAAATTACGTATGAAGCAAGCACAGCATATTACTCACATATTGTGACCACAACTCGATCCTCTGTTTACTCCACTAATTACCTGCATATGTTATGATAAAAATGGTAAGGGTACATTGGTGGTCATAAATTTACAAGAATTAGTAAAGAGATTGTAAGTGCATACCAAAACAGGCTTTGACCAAGAAAACAATGCCCCAGATAATGCTAAAGATACACAATCAGCAGGAGTACCTGATCATATCAAATCAAGTACGTTTCATCTTAATACACAAAATTCAAAGTGAAAGACAGTTCTCATTTCTGTGGTGCTGCGTACTATAACAATGATTTTCTTTTTTATGTAAAAAAAAAATTGAAAATAATCGAAATTAGCATAAAATTACAACGGTAGCTATAAAATGTGATCAGGGATTTACCGGTAACTTGAAAAGCAGTGGCGCCGCTGATTTCAACAGAACACGCGGCAAGCGTCTCTCGAGTCGTGACGGAGTGACCGGACACCGATCGATCCCTGCACCAACCCAAAATAATTTTACTATTTACTATAAATTATTACAGTCTATTACTACCTCATTCCATTAAAAAAAGGCAACAAAAAATTCAAAAATGGCGAGATTTTCTTTTCCCGCACTTTCTCAGCAACCAAACGGAGAAATAAAAAAAAGAGAGAGGAAATGGAATTGAAGGAACCGACGATTGGGGAGCGCAGACGTGAATGTCGAAGCGAGCGTCGTGAAGGAGAGCTTGGACGAGGAAAGTGAGACCAGGGGACTCTATGCCTTCGCCATTGGTCACCAACACAACTGGCTTTGTATAACTACAATCCTTCTCCTCCTCCTCCACGTCAGCATCAGCAGCGCCCGGACCCGAACAGTGAGCTCCGGCTGGTGTAGGTGATTGTTCGTGGATCTTTTTGCCTTCTTCTACGGCGTTGTTTCTGCTTATCAGTACTTGCTGGAGATTCGAGATCAGAGATTGAGGCATGAAATTGTTCCTTACAGAGGTCGCCATTGAAAAACAGAAAGAGATTTGATTGTGAGAGAAATTGATTGCCAATTATATATATATAGTGGGAGTGAACCGTTCAGTCTGTCTGTTCCGAGTCTTTAACCGTTAGTTTGCGCGAGCTCTTCCGGAATGTTTCTTTAGGATATAAATAAATAAGGGGAAACAAATGCCCTAAGACATTGATATATGTGATTTTTTTTTTAATAAAAAAAGAAATTTTTTTTTTTTTTTTAATTTTCCATAAAATAATATTAAACTGTTTTTTTAATAGACTATTAATAAATAGTCTAAAGAAACTCATTGAATGAACTCATAAATAAAAAAATTAAAACGTAATTCACAGTCATGAATCCACATTTTTTTTCTCGCTAATCAATAGCAATTGTTTTTTTTTTTCCAAATTATAATTTTGTCATTCAAGTTTTAAATTCAATTTTATCTTATTAATAAGTTTTTAACAAGTTTTTAACCTTTTTTTTTCATAAAAATTTAAAAGTTTAACTTGATTAACTATAGAAAGGAAATTATACAAAATCCTATGTAGTTTTTCACATAATCACCTAAATATAATACTTAACTCTTATGTGATATTGGTTTGTGTGTAAACCAATAACAATATATGAAGACAAACAATGAATTACTTATGTGATAATATGTATTCATATTATTTTTATAAGAAACATTATTGTAACGGAAGAGAGTTAAGTGTTATACAATTAATGGATTACACATAAAACAATATCATAGGGTTTTTCTTAGAAGAATATCATAGGAGGTTAAGTGTTACATTAAAATTTTAAGTAAGTTCTATGTTTTCCTAAAAAACCACATGAGAGTTTATATATTTTTTCATTATAATTAATATTAACATTTTATTTATTTATTTATAGAATTTCAATTTATATGTCCGCTTCTAATGATTACACTTTTTTATCATTATAACATTAACCTAATTTTGAAAGTTAAGGAAAAATTGGCCTATTCAAATTTATAAGACTAAAAGTGAAACTATCCCCCTTATTAAAAGACCAAATCTCAACTGGTAAAGTCTCTAATGATTGTATAGGAAATTTGGGGTTCAATCTCCGCCTACACCAAAACTTATTGGTGTCTAAATGTTGTACTAATTTATGTTAATATAGAGCTATTATTGATTTTAATAATGAACATCTATATTGGTAAGTAAGGTTAGAGCAGTGGTTTTTTTTTTTTTTGAGTAAATAGAGTAGTGGTTTCAGTTAGCTCAACTTATAAAATCTGTTATAATAGAGACTTGAATATGATATCTATATATTAGAAAAATAAAATATTATTTCTTTGAAGCGGATTGGGATTTAACATCTACATCTTCTCTTTCTCCCTCTTTTTCTTTACTTAACAAAAAGAGAGTCATGTTATATTTTTACTTAACTTTTTTTCCCCCCAAAATCGCTTTAATTTTATTTTGAGATCATGGCTTTTCCTCCTTAAAAGTACAAAAAATATTTGATTGGCACAAGATAAAGGGTGAATGTCATATATTTCTTGCACACCTTTGAGCTCTTAACAGTAAATGAAAAACTATGTATATATTCTAATCTTTCAGCTCTTTTAATTATTGACTTTCTTGGTAATCTTTTTCTCAAAAAAAAAAAAAAAAATTCTTGGTAGTCTTATGCAAATATGACATAACTTGGAGACATAATAAAATCATTTGAGATGGATGATAACTTTAATTTGTATCCTATTCTCACAAGAATAAAGCATAAATTGAATCATGTTAATACATACTTTCTAGTTTCTGCATCAAAATAAGCTTTCTGCTTCAAAGAATTTTACTATAATAATAAAGTACTTAAGAAAGGATGTATTATAACATGGTCTCAATTTCGTATGATTACAGGGCCACATGAGAGCTGGCTCTTCATGACACCGTCTGAAAAAGGCTCTCTAAAATATCGAACCCTCCATGTGGTAGTGTCTAGACTCTAGAGACCGAGAAAGACGAGTACCAGTTGCTTGCTAATGTAGTCAAACTTAATTTCATACGAGCATATATTGATATATAGTTGGGACCGGACACCTAGCTACCATTATGCCTATAATCATGCCCATTATTATTTCTCTGTCACGACTCACATGACCTTCTGGATATGGGCCCGCTGGAGTAACAACGATTACTGCGAAAATGGGGGTGTAAGGTTAATATGGTCACTATGATTCACTAGCATAAGAAATTAAGAATATATAATAATGGCATCCATGTTTGGTGAAATAATGTTGTACGATATATACTGTTCAAGGGTTTATCTTATGTGGTTATTTAAATAGGTGTCACTAAAGTGAAGCCAAAGTTCTTTGTTTTTCTCCCTTATCGTCTGGACAAATGTGAAGCTAAATTCAAGGAGAAAAGTGAGGATAGGCCGCATAACTGTCTCGACATAATTACAATTGACTAATAGGAAAGGAAAATCACAGATTAGAACTAAATTCAAAGTGTTGAAAGGAAATGATCAAAAAGTTACCAGTCCCACATTTCAAACAAATTTGAATGTAGCCGAATAAAGCAACGTTATATTGATGTTGCTTTTTTCTTCTTTCTTTTTAACTTTTGTTGCTAAATTCTTCTTTTTCATTTAACTTCATGTTTTGTGTAATGAATACAGCATTACAAATAGGAGCACACAAATGCTCAAAAAGGTCAGCCCCAAGGGACAAGAAGGGCCTCCAGTATGCCCAGATTAAAGCCCAGGAACACCACACAGCCCCACATTCATTTAACTTTTTAACCCAATTTAGTGCCTTTTATCATATAACTGAAAGCAATTGGCAAATGCTCCTATATTGCCTTACTTACACGAATTGCAAGCATCAAAAATCCTGAATGACATATAATTCAACTCAACTACAGCCTATATGGTACGAATTACAGTGAACTTTGTCACCCAAGTTGGAGACACATTAAGATGGGGGGCTTTTTCTAGTCTTCATCAGATCCAAGGTTACTTGGATTATTAGTATGCAACAGTTTTCTTTGAAGATACTCTCGTGAAGTGATGCACGTCTATTATTTTGGGTTTTCTGTTGGTGATAATAGGAATGCTTGACAGAAGTAACCTGCCAAAATCATGTTCACAGACCAAAGAAGATGAATATTCCTCCCTAAAGTATTATTATGCTTTAAAATGAAGTTTTTTTTTTTTTTTTGAATTTTTGAATCACTAAAGGAGACTGCTTTGAGGAAACTAGACTGGTTTTCCATCTTTCTATCATCTGATACAATGATATGGATATTTTACCCAGCATGATCGAGCACTAAAATCATATACAGATCTTTCCTGCAGCGTTGACACATTCCTATTTCAAAATTTACTGTCTGTAAATTTGAGCCTTGGATCTTCAATTTGATCTAACATACACCTATAATATTGAGAAGAGCAGACAAGTGCATTCGAAAAAGCAAACTGAATAAGTAACTGCAAAGGGCTCCACACGAACGAGAGAAGGGAAACTTGCAAGGAACAGGCATCTAAAAGGTTGATTGATTATCAATATCCCATCAAGAGTTGGCAAGCAGCAAACACCTGAGAATTGATCTCAAGGTAAAAGTGGGGAATTTCCATAAAACCATTGCTACAATATTCTGTATCAATATGGCAGTAAAAAAAGTTAGAATTGCTAGACGATGTCATGATGACTAGCAAGGTTACAACTGAAAGAAGATAACTAGATCAATTACCTTGAGCTCAACTTTAAATGCTACTCACATGTGAAGTACAAAAGAGAAGCCATAACAGCTTTAAAAGGAAAACCTTGATACTGCTGTGTGTTACTCCAACTGATCAGACACCACAGCCTCAGTCCCAACTTAGGGTTTGCCTACATGGAAACTTTCATGCTACTCATCTCCATTATTTACATATATTCTTTGTTCAGCACTTGGGCAACCGTCTTTCCTCTTCACTGCTTGGTCTTACTAGCACCACTAGACTAGTAGTCCAAAATTTTTGAAGCATTTGCCAAATCATTCTGGGAACTTCTACTTATATTTCTAGCATCTGCCTTAATTATCAACCTCAGCACTGACACCGAGAGCATCAACAGACCGGTTTAGTCACATTTCTGATTCATGCTTTGCTGCAGATAGCATCAATTTAATTTGGATTATATCGAGTAGAATGTTAAAGAAATATTCAGAGTTTGAACTGTTTTTCTTTTATTCTTTTTTTTAAGATATCTTGCTCAGTTGTGAAGGCCTAAAGCTTTTACACCTAGTAAATTTTTTTTTAAGCTAAGCAATAACTCACGCCTGCGGGATAATTTATTAACAAAAATTTTGTTTAAATTATTTTAAATTATAAGGAAACCATTCAAATGTCCACCATTATTGAGAAATCCCTCACATGTCAAATAGACAAATACTTAAAGCCCGAAGCATGTCATTACAAACTCTCAAATTGAGTTTCTTAAAAAAAAAAAAAAAAGTATAGAAAACCAAAGAAAAGCCACAGAAGTTTAGACTGGTAAACAATTATTGGAAAATAAAATTGATAAAAAATTTATTAGAAGAAATGGAATGAATAGTAAACTTTGTTTAACGAATTATTTATTTGAATTATTTTAAATTGTAAGGAAACCATTCAAATGTCTACAATTATTGAGAAATCTGTCACATATCAAGTACGGGATGCTAGTTTAAATAATAATAATAATAATAATAATAATAATAAATAGCATCTAAGAACCCAAACTAAAGCCAAAGAACTTTAGACTGGTAAAAAAATAATGTAAAAGAAAATTGATAAAAAATTTATTAGAAGTGATGGAAACAAATTAGAACCCTTTTTTGGTACATCGAAAACATAGCACAATTACAAAGAACAAGCAATCAAAAAAAAGCTAGACAATAAAAATTGAAATCTCAAGCTGACAATTCTCAGTTTTCCAAACCATTCATGTGTATTGTTTAATTCAAGGTTACAAATTATGAAAATCAAATGGACATATAGAAGAAGAATCAATTTGCAACTGTAACTAAGATCGTTGAAGAAATTTGACCTTGCTAACAAAAAACAATGGCATGAGTGATGTCGCGAAAATTTGAAGAAAACACCCACGATACTCTTTTTGATGGAACAGAAAATAAACTATTAGTCTCTAGTAGTAAATCTCGAATCTACAAGGAATTCATTGAATCCATAAGGTGATAAGTCTAGAATCCACTAGAAAAAACAATAGACAAAAGTCTAAATTTTTTTATTGATAATAAACTTTAGAAAAAAAAAAAAGAACATTTATAGACTTAAGGACCTATTTAAGGGCTCTGTAAAACTTGACAGACAAGAAAATAATTTCTAAAATATATTTTCACAATTTGTTTCATTCCTTGTAATAACTTTTTTTTGTGGTGCAGGGATGAATGTGATGCCTTTGTTCCATTGTTTTTGCTGAAAGAATTTATCTTAATAAATAGTTTCTTCCTAAAAGTGTTGTCTGAGCTATATAATATATCTTTTTGTCACTATCTCAAAAAAAAAAAAAAATGATAATTGGTCTAAAGTATCACATCGTGTAGTTAGTGAGTGAGTCTTCAG
Organism: Quercus variabilis; assembly: GCA_030445155.1. Taxonomy (NCBI): domain Eukaryota; kingdom Viridiplantae; phylum Streptophyta; class Magnoliopsida; order Fagales; family Fagaceae; genus Quercus; species Quercus variabilis. The sequence goes on from CP129446.1 coordinate 57,422,391, forward strand.
TTTATAAGCCTCACTAGTACTTACAAAGGTTAGGCCCTTTTATAAGTGCTAGTGTTGTAAGTCTTATCTTCACACTCCCTCCTTCCTCATCCCCTGTGTCTTTTGTCTATATTATTATTATTATTTTAAAGACTAAGTGGTCTAAAGTACCAAATCGGTCAGTTAGTAAGTGAGTCTTCGGTTTATAAGCCTCGCTAGTACTTACAAAGGTTAGACCCTTTTGTAAGTGCTAGTGTTGTAAGTCTTGTCTTCCCACTCCCTTCTTCCCCATTCCTTGTGTCTTCTATCTATATTATCTCCAAAAAAAAAAAAAAAAAAGTCTTTGGTTGAGTTATAATGGAAAATTATGATATTTTGATAATTTGTGTAAAGCCAACTTGAGTGTGTGTGTGTTTATGGCTAAGGACCAGGGGTGGATGGCAGCAATTTTTTTTATGACTTTGTGGTAATTTATGTTATATGTATAGTCATTTTTTCATGATTTTCATTCAATATATCTTTTTTTCATGATTAGATTCAACTAGTCATGGATTTTTCAAAAAAATGCTTTTGTTGCTGTTGGGGACAATGATAAAAGGGAAAATTTTGAAAATGTAACTTCGGGTGAATGTGATGAAATTAAAATTGGAATGCAAGTGAAGTCTGAAGAAGAAGCATATAATTTTTATAATGAGTATGCTTTAAAAAGGGGATTTAATCTCTCCCTTGGTAGGAGTCCTTTTTTCTCTCAAGTAGGAGTTTCTCTCTCCCTTAGCTTTCTTCCCTTTCGGGGTTTTCTCTTAGATTACTTATACCCTTTGATAGAGTATGGTTAATCTATTGGCTTAGCATGGAGCAAGCAGTCCTTGACGGATTACAAAACTTACAACTAACCAAGCAGGAAGAAGAGGACATTCAAATCACAACCCAAAGTAAAGCGGATCTTCTAGAGGAATGCTCCTTAAGTCTTTTTGGAAAGCTTCAGTCAAATAGACAACAAAATCATCGCGCTCTGAAAAGCACACTACAGGCAATATGAAAGATGGGATCAGACTTAAGAATAGTAGAAATGGGCAACGAAATGCTCCTGTTCAAATTCAGCTTGCAATATTAGATGGAATGGGTTGAAAGAAATGGGCCATGGAACTTTGACAATAACCTACTCTTGCTGTGTCGATGGAAAAAAGGTTTATTTGCAACAAATATTGTGTTCACGCATTCCCCCTTTTGGGTGTAAGTATAGGGGTTACCCCTTGAGTTAATGACAGAAGAAACAGAGAGGGACATTGGGAGTAAGATAGGCACCTATCTTGAAACTGACCGAAGATCATGGTAGACGGATCAGGAAAAATTTACAAGGATCTGAGTGGCTCTACAACTCAATCAACTGCTTCATAGGGGTGGATACATAACAAATTTGTAAAGAGAAAGGATATGGGTCACTTTCAAATACGAAAGACTCCCAACAATTTGCTATATATGCGGGAAGATCGGCCATGATGACAGACATTGTACGATGCCACAAGGTGAGCAAACAGCTACACATCAATACAGGGATTGGATTTGGGCAAACAAAAATCACAAAGGAAGTCAGGGAAGGGTAAAATCTAGGGAGGAAGATAGCTACCCTTCTAGGAATGAAGGTGAAATATTAGGATCATAGTTGGTGAGAAACGACACAGAGGATCCAACAGCTGACAACAACGATGGAGATCAGAAATCAAGCGAGAATCATCAATTTGAAAATGCTGATAATGTGGGTGCTCTAGGTGAGGATGATGTGACAAGGAGTCAAGCGGCTGGTCAGTCAATCAGATGGGACAACCTTGATGTATGCCTTCTTAAGGCAAGGAATGGTAAAGTCCCACGAAAATTCTCAATTTTGGCGTTAGCAAAGGGTAAGGAAAAAGTCAATAGAGATGAGAATTCGATGATGGGCAAAAAAAACTCCGAAGAAAGCGAGAAGCTTGAAATGATGAGCCTAATAAAGCCCAATCTAATTTCTGAGGTAGAGAATGTAGTGGGCTTTCTTCATGTGAGCCACGGTAAGGAAAATAAGCCGAAGACTAAAGCCAAATGGAAAAAATTGGCTAGAGAACAAGGCCTAGTTGGTGATACAAAGATGGCAGACCAAGGGAATGAGCTTAGAACTAAACATATAAGTGGAATAGAAGCTTTGGATGTAAAAGAAAATAGGGCGACTAAGAAGACCCATGAAGATTTTCTTTTCTCTGATGAGCAATAGAACATGGAAATGGGTATGGCTACAGGACAGCACTGTCAAAAGCAATGATCACCTTGTGTTAGAACTGTCAAGGGCTTGGGACCCCCCAGTCAGTTGGAGCGCTACACGAATTAGTGCAACGTTGGGATTGCATGGTAGTCTTCTTAACGGAGACATAAAATAAAAACTCAAGTATGACAAAAGTTAAGATGAAAATTGGTTTTGAAAAAGGTTTCTATGTGCAAAGGGAAGGGAAAGGTGGAGGTTTGGCATTACTCGGGAGAAGAGAGGTGAACCTTGAGATCAAGAGCTACTCAAGGCATCATATTGATGTTGTGGTAACAGAGGAAGTGTTTAGATTTCAATGGAGAATGACAAGCTTTCATGGGCATCCTGAAACTCATCGCCGAAAGGAATTGTGGAATTTTCTCATCTAAGGAAAAAAAGGGCGGTGGCCCAAGGCCTTAAAATCAAATGGAGAGTTTTTGAGGAGTGATTAATAGATGTGGATTTAAAGACATGGGCTACTGTGGTGCAGATTTCACCTGGTGCAACCAATAGGTAGGGGAGGACAGCGTTTGTTTGAGGCTTGATCGAGCCTTTGCAACAATAGATTGGCTGGAGCATTTTCGTAATATCAAAGTACACCACCTAATGGATACTACATCTGACCATTGTCCCCTTCTTCTAATTAAGAATTGCTCTTTGAGGCGTCGTAAAAATCACAGATTCCATTTTGAGGCCATGTGGACAACGAGAGCAAATTGCAAGGAAGTCATTAAAGAGGCATGGAATAGTGGTTCAAACCTACATACACTGAGTGGACTTGCTATAGGGCTTAAATAATGTTCCAATGCTTTGAAAAAGTGGAGTAAGGGTGTCTTTGGGCATATCCCGAAAAAGATTGAGGAAAAGAGGAAGATCCTCCATGAGCTAACAATACAAGATAATGAGGGACAGAATGAAGCATAAATAAATAGGTTGAGGAAGGAAATAAATGAATTACTTGATGGGGAGGAAGTGTGGTGGCAGCAGAGATCAAGGGTTTAATGACTGGGAGAAGGTGACCGCAATTCAAGATATTTCCATTCTCGTGCATCAGAGCGGCGACGAAAGAACACTATATTGGGTATGTGGAATGAGAATGAAATTTGGTGTGATGACAAAGAAAGTATCGCAACCACGGCTATCTCCTACTTTGAGAACATCTACACTACTACAAACCCAAACCGAATTGATGAAGTAGCAAGCCTCATACCTACTAAAGTCTTTAAAGAAATGAAATATAGCTTGATTCGGAATTTTACAGCAGATGAGGTCAAAGAAGCTCTTCAACAAATGCACCCAACTCGAGCCCCTGGCCCCGATGGTATGTCAGCCATTTTTTATCAAAAATACTGGAATATTGTTGGTTAGGATGTTACTAACATGGTGCTTAATGTGCTTAATTTGGATACCCCCATGATTGAATTAAACAAAACCAATATAACTCTTGTACCGAAAGTAGGGCATCCCACCAGAATGAAGGATTTCTGCCCCTTAGCCTCAGTAATGTTGCCTATAAGCTTATATCCAAAGTTCTTGCCAACCATCTTAAAGTTGTTTTGCCACAATTAATATTAGAAAACCAAAGTGCATTCCTTTCGGAGAGGCTAATAACAGATAATATCCTCGTAGCTTTCGAATTAATGCACTACTTGGATCATAGGAAGGAAGGAAGGAAGGGATGGTTTTATAGCCATAAAACTTGACATAAGCAAGACTTATGATAGGGTGGAATGGAAGTTTATTGAGGAAGTAATGCGAAGGCTGAGATTTCATGAGAAATGGATTAGGTGGATTATGAGATACATCTCCATAGTTTCTTATTCTATCCTAATTAACGGCGAAGCACATGGTAGCATAATACCCTTTAAGGGGCTACATCAGGGGGATTCGCTCTCTTCCTACCTCTTCCTATTATGCACGAAAGCTTTCTCTGCTCTGATTGTAGAAGCAAACAACACGCATACCCTTACGAGAATATCTATATGCAGAGGCAGTCTTAAAGTTACTAATTTATTCTCTGTCGACGATAGCCTACTCTTCTGTAAGGCAGATAGTCAGGAGTGCTACAAACTGATGGAGATTCTAGAGCACTACGAAGTAGCCTCAGGTCAGAAAGTGAACAGGAATAAGTCCTATGTGTTCTTTAGCCACAACACAGCTCCTACAACGAGAGAGGAGGTTTTGGACATCCTAGGGCCTACCAGAATACTAGACATAGTAAATATCTTGGCCTCCCATCCCTGATAGGAAAGTCCAGAAACCAAGTCTTTGTTGAAATTAAAGAGAAGGTGGGGAAAAAGCTCTCGGGTTGGAAGGAAAAAATGCTTTCGATGGGGGGGGGGGGGGGGAAGAAATTCTTATCAAGGCAGTAATGCAAGCAATCCCTACCTACATTATGAGCTGCTTTCTTTTGCTTAAGGGTCTTTGTGAGGAGTTGGAAGAGATGATGAGAAATTTTTGATGGGGTCAGAGGAACCAAGAAACAAAAATGACTTGGGTTGGTTGGAAAAAGATGTGCAAGTCTAAGAGGCAAGGGGCCATGGGCTTTCGCAATCTCCAAGCCTTCAACCTTACTATGTTAGCAAAGCAAGGTTGGTGTCTCCTAACAATCCCAACTTCCCTAGTGGCACACATTTACAAAGCAAAATATTATCCCTATAGAGATGTTTTAGGGACAAAGCTTAGGTGCAATCCCTCATACGCTTGGCATAGTATCTATAATATTTTGGAGGTCATAAGGAGGAGCACAAGGTGGAGAGTTGGAAATGGGAAACTAATATACATTTGGGAGGACAAATGACTCCCTACCCTAACTACATACAGAATATGCAGCCCACCGCGACTCTTTAATGATTTTCCTATGGTTTCCTCCCTCATTGACGAAGACACAAGGTGTTGGAAAGCTGATATTGTCAGATCTCTTTCTTTCCTTTGAAGCATAAACCATCCTAAACATCCCTCTTAGCTTTAACTTGCCAGAGGACACCATAGTTTGGGTTGAAAATAAGCATGGAGTATTTTCTATAAAGAACACGTATTATGTGGCATTGGCCTTTGTGGACTAGTCCATGGAAGTTGAGATCTCAGCTAGGGATTATAGGACCCCCTCTCTGGAAAAAGATGTGGCAACTAAAACTCCTTGCCAAGATCATAATTTTTGCTTGGAGGGCCTGCATGAACGGACTGCCTACTCATCTAAACTTGGAAAAAAGAGGAATCAGAATCAATGGCTTATGTCCATTATGCAAGAAAGGTCTTGAAAGTATCAAACATGCATTGATTCATTGTAGTAAGGCTTGGGAGGTGTGGTGGAATTGGTAGACATGTCCAATAAACTTGGGAGATGAAAGCCTGGATATCACGAATATAGCTTTGAGAATCATGGAAAATGAAACATCTCTAGATTTGGAGATTTTTCTCACCACAGCGTGGTCAATTTGGTATAATAGAAACCAAGTGGTACATAAGCATTCTTGCCTTCCATCTTCTCAGGTTTGGAACTATGCTCAAAGAATGCAAAGTGACTATAAAGGAGCTATAACTGCAAACCTTCTCAGGCAGCAACCTCTAGATGTTAGCTAGGTAGCTCCACCTCCAAATACTCACAAGATCAATGTAGATGGAGCTACATCTGAGGATGGCAGACTATCTGGTGTCGGGGTAGTGATTTGTGATTGCAAAGGTACAATGATAGCTGCAAGAAGCAAATAGTTGGATGTTTTGTATGATGTGGAGACTACTGAAGCTTTTGCTCTTGAGAACAGGATTCTTTTGGCTAGTGAATTAATGATTCCTCAAGTAATTATTGAATCAGATTCCCTTGCTGTTGTCCAAGCTGTGAATTCAAGATCATTCCATGGAACTATAGGCCCTATTATCCAAGGTGCTCTTAGTTTTCTGAGTCAGTTTAGAAGCTAGAAAGTTCTCCATCTGAAAAAGGACTACAACAAAGTGGCGCATGAGCTAGCTTAGTATGCCAGAAAGTCTATGACAACTTAGACTTGGATTGGGGCTGAGCCCCCTATGTTTCATAGTCTGTTCGTTCTAGATAGATCAAAATGCTAGAGTTGGTCTTTGTTTTCTTGCCTTCATTGTATTTCAACCTTAGATGTTAATGAAAAGGTTGACAGTTTCAAAAAAAAAAAAAAAGGATTTAGCATATGAAAAGCGATTAAATGAGAGCATAATGGTGTTATTAGGTAACGAGAATTTGTGTGTTCAAAACAAGGTTATAAAGAGTTTGAAGAACCTTCTAATGCTAAAAAGTATCATAATTTAGATGTAAGAACGAGTTGTCATGCTAGGATCCGATTTGATGTAAAAAATGATATTTGGAGTGTTTCACACTTTAATGACACACACAATCATGAATTTGCAACTCGAAAAGAAAGATGTAACTTGAGATCGGGAAAGAAGGTGCTACCTACTCATGGAAATATAATTAACACAATAATTAGTTCAGATATAAAAGCAACAAAAGTCTTACTCATTTTTATCAAAAGAACTTGTTTGTGCAAATAATGTTGGGTTCTCTAGGCTAGATTGTCATAATTTTGTGCAAATAAAAAGAAAAGAAATTATGAAAGCTAATTAATCATTTCAAAGATAAAAAGAATGAAAATTTAATGTTTTTTTTATTCAGTGCAAGTAAGCCAAGATAATAGAATTGCAAATTTCTCTTGGAGAGATGGTAGATCAAAATTAGATTATGACTCTTTGGAGGATGTTGCTATATTTGACACTACTTATCGAATCAATAAGTACAACTTAATTTGTGCACCATTTGTGGGAATCAACCATCATTGGAACAATGTTTTATTTGGTTGGGTATTTTTAACAGATGAGACAACTCTGTCATTTATTTAATTATTTGAGACTTTTTTTACTGCAATGGGTGGTCGACAATCAAAATCTATTTTTACAAATTAAAATCATTCAATGGAAAATGCTAGTAATATGATTTTTATTGAGCTTGTCATCGACTTTGTTTATGGCGTATTAATAAAAATGCCCAAAAAAAAATCTTGTTGGAATCTATGGTATTCAAGATTTCAATCAAATATTTAATCATTGCTTATATGGTTGGTGTTCAAATGAAATGGAGTTTGAGTTAACTTGGAGCGAAATGATTGAGATGTATAATTTAAAAGATAATGCGTGGCTTGATAGGTTATTCCAAATTTGAGAAAAGTGGTGAACAACTTTCAATCTAGATTTATTTTCAGCAAAAATGAAGTCTACCCAAAGAAGTGAGAGTACATATAGTGTTTTTCATCAAATTATGAAAACATCTATGCCACTTATTAAAGTTATTAAATTTTATAAGGAAAAGGCAGCACAAATGCGGCAAGATGAAATAAATGAAGATTTTCGTTACAAGAATGGTGCACCTGGGAAAGTTCATAAGCATAGGGGCATTTTAAGTCATGCTGCTAAAGTTTATACTCTTGCTTTGTTTGAAATGTTTGAAGAAAAGTTCAATTTAGGTATGAGATTGAGTTGTGTTGAGACTAATCATTGTGAGGATAACTTTACATATTCACTAAGTAGTAAGGAGAGTAGAAGGGTTCATATTGTGCATTTTAACTGGACTGAATTAAATATTTGTTATGATTGCAAATTATTTGAGACTTTGAGGTTGTTATGTTGCCATGCTTTAAGGGTGTTTCTTGTGAACAATGTGAATAATATACCCGACAAATATATATCAAGTAGATGGACAAAAGATGTCAAGAAAAAGTTGTGTTGCTTTGTTGATTCATTTAAATTAAATGAGGAATTGACTCATGTATTGCGTATGAGCAACTTAAGTCTTTTGTGGTATAAATGTTGTGATAAGATTGCATTGACCAATAATGGGACCAAATTAGCAATGTATTGTCTAAGAGAGGTATCATGCATGCTTGAAAGGAGTTCAGCGAATACAAATAGGGTGGAACATGTTGGTAAAAAATGTCCTCAAGATGATGATGATGTGCAACTTTGCTTAGATGGTGAGAGAACAATCCTTGATCCGCCATATATGAGAAAGAAAAGGATAACCAATTTTAGAATAAAAAATCAACTAAAAAAGAAACAAAGAAAAAAGAAAGTGAAAAATTCAACCACATCAAAAGCTCCAAAAGCTATTTCTATGGTATATGGTAAGTACAAAACTAGTACTCAAGCTTTCTTTTTCTTATTTTTTGCTTGTTGAGTTTAACTTTATGTTCTTATTTTCTCTCTTTTTCTTTTTCTTTTTTTAAGAAAATATTTAATTATCATTTTTTTCCCCTGAAGATGTCTATTGCTAATCCTGTGGTCAGCTTTACAACAATACTTCAAGAAAATCATTTGAAAAAAAAGAACATAAGAAAAGTAAAAGATGCAACTACTTCACAAGCTTCAAATGCTATTTCTTTGGTACTTGGTAAGTACAAAACTAACATTTCAATTGTTACTATTTTCATCTTTTTTTTTAGAAGATGTTCATACATCATTCTTTCCCCTAGAAATGTTTGTTGATTATCCCATGTTTAACTCTACAAGAATGTTTCAAGAAAGTATCTCAATGTCACACTTGAATCAAGTACATTCTATAACCTTAAACTTTTTATGTTTTGGGTTGGGGGGGGGGGGGGGGGGACTTTAGTATGTTCTTTTGTTTATTTTCTTTTCCCCTAATATTGTTCTCTTCTTTTTTAGGGTCCTGTTAAAAAACTATGAAGTATGAAGAAAAACTCTTTTGGATAGTATTTTGGACAATATACTGCACAGTTAATAAACATCATTTTTTGACAGCATTTTGGACATTATTGCATAGTAGAGTAACGTCTTAGATAGTATATTTAACTTGACAATTTTTTAGATAGCATAGCTGAAAATTTGGAAGTGATTGCAAAGCCAAACACTAATTATAGCCATCATTTTAGAAAACTTTTGTAACTAATGAAATTACTCAAACACGATAGATTTTGTGTATGTTTGAGTAGCTTCTAGTTAAGATTAATTATATGCAAATGATGAAAGTTTTTAATGCAATAGTACATTTTAGTCTTATATATTAGTTTCTAGGCGAAAACCACATTTTCGTCCCTACATTTTCACGCGATTCCCACTTTGGTCCCTAACTTTTATTTCCACAACTTTTAGACCCTATCTTGAAAAATGCGTCTCTTTTTGTCCCTGCCATTATATTAAAGATAGAAAATGCACACGTGGCAAACGAAGTACACTGTTGGCACACTAAAAGCTGACGTGACCATTAAAATAATAATAATAATAAATGTTATTTGGCATTAAAAAAATGCCACGTCAGCATTTAAATTTTTTTTAAAAAGAAGTAATTTATTAATTCTAACTAAATAAAAAAATTAAAAAATAGAATTAAAAACTAGAAATCACATGAATTGAGATCTAAGTGTGTCTTGATCAAGAACACAAACCCAGATTTAAGAACACAAACTTAGAAATTATAAATAAAATAAAATAAAATAAAAAAACCAAACCCCTGAGCCTAAAATCGACCTCACCAATCTCTCTCTGTTGTATGGTCTTTCATTCTCTGAGACACCAAAAAAAAAAAAAAAACACTCTCACACAATCTTACTTCATCATTTCGACTCGTTTCATTTCCAATCACAACTCAAGTTTTTTTGTTTTCGAGTTTTCAACTGAGAACTGAACTAAAATGGCTTTCCAAGTCTTCAAGCTAGAAACTTCTGGAATAGTGTAGGACTAAGACCTTTTTTTAGACTCAGTTTCTCGCTTTCGCTCTCTCTCGCTCTTTTGCTCTTTCGCTTGTTCGCTTTTTTTTCTCTCTCTCTTTTGTTGAATGGCTTACAGGAGAATGGTCACTGGAAACTTGGATCCGGAGAGGAAGAGAAGCAGAGGTATGAGAACGAAGCAAGCGGTGCGAGGATCGTGTTGCGGTAGTTAGCACCAAAACTCGTTAAAGAAAAAAAAAAAAGTCTCTACTGGTGGTGACTTCTCTATGTATTTTTTTGACTCTCAAGCTCAAAACTGTTACTGTTTCTTTAGCTCCAAAGCAAGCGTGATTGTTCAACTTCAATCCAAAAATAGTTCATTGAAAGCTCCGATTTGAGAAGCCATGGGGGTTTTTGCTCAAAGAGGCACTCAAGATGCTCTGTACTCTGAATTACTGGTCCTACGCTGTGTTCTGGAAGATCAGATGTTAAAACCCTAGGTAAATCTCCGTTTGGTTGCCAAGAAAGTGAAAGTAAAGTAAAAGAGTTTTTTTTTTTTTTTTTTTTTTTTTTGGGTTTGTGTTCTTAAATCTGGGTTTGTGTTCTTGTTCAAGACACACTTAGATCTCAATTCATATGATTTTTAGTTTTTAATTATGGTTTTAATTTTTTATTTAGTTAAAATTAATAATTTTTTTTTTTTAATTTAGATGCTAACATGGAATTTTTTAATGCCAAATAACATTTTTATTATTATTTTAATGGCCACGTCAGCTTTTAGTGTGTCAACAGTGCACTCCGTTTGTCACGTGTGCATTTTTCGTCTCTTATATAACAAGGACAAAAACGAGACGTGTTTTTCAAGATAGGAACTAAAAGAGGAGGAAATAAAAGTTATGGACTAAAGTGGGAATTGTGTAAAAATATAGGAACAAAAATGTGATTTTCACCTAATTCCTATATGCGCATAGTGGTGGAATTGCAATGCTTGATTGTTGTAGGTGCTATATTTGAACCCCTGATATCTCTTCAAAGTCTATTGATGCATTTAATTTTCGATATACTTGAAAAGATTGAATTTTAAGATTGTATAATAATAAATAAATAAAACCGCATATATCACCATTTGGAGTCATTTTCTTAACAGTCAAGAAAGTCCAATATCATAATCTGCCACGACGACCAATGGTGCTTTATTTTTGTGTGTGTAGCCACTACCATAATCCCTGCATGGATTGCTGCAACTTCTCACTATATTTCATAGTATAGTATGCTCACTATACTATGAAATATAGTGAGCATAATGTATTGCTATAGCATGCTTACTATATTTCTATATGTATCGCTTGCTTTTTTTTGGCATAATGATGAAACTTGAAATAAAGAATAATAATAATCAATCTATATATAATATAAAAGTGAAACATTTAACTTTTTGTTGGCCACTCCTTATTACACTACGTGCCTGTATAAATTTATGCCACATATACATTTAAAAATACCGAACAATTGTGCATTTTCATTTTGCCCATTAAGTTTCAATATCTACTCTCACCGTTTTCACATAAGATGTATATATTAAAAAAAAAAAAATTAAAAATTGAGAAGAAAAGCAATGGTAAGGCGTAAGGAAGAAAATGAAAAATTTGAGAAGAAAAGCATTTGTAAGGCATTTAAAGAAATCATTCAGTATTATTCTTGCTACCATTGTTGTGGCTTGATCCTAAAACTTTTCATTATTTAACAAAAAAAAAAAAAAACTAACTTACCGTTGAGGAGTGTGAAGATGCCATTGCTTATCTGATGAACAAGAGGACCCCCTTCCAATACTAGCATTTCATTTCAAGTAGATTATTCAATTCTAAAGAAGAGTGGACTCAAAGTTATGCCTTTCACTTTTTGGTTTGCCAATTATATGGCATGTCTTGGTCGTCACTTGCACTCTAGGGATGGAAAAATTATTTTGTTTAAAAATTTTTTAAGAGTCAAGTTATTTGTTTTGGGTAAAATTAGTTGATTAGGCTTAATTTTTTATTTTTTATTTTTTGGTTTACTATTAGTAATTTTTGTTGTTGGACTAATTTTTTTAGCTTTGTATATTTTGTTTTAGATTTTAGATCTATAAATTTTTTTTATAGTCTTTAAAATGAGGAAAATTCTAGAGTTACAAACTTTTTTACAAATTGCTGATGTAATGAGTGGTTATTGATAAATAAAAAAATAATGAAAGTGGTGGGCCAAATGTGAACCAATAAGAATTTGCTACCTTAAAAATTTGTAAAAATATTGTAGAAAAATTTGTGACTATAAAGATACTCTTAAAAGAATCAGTGATATTTTTAAAGGGGTAAAAGTGTGCTTTTATAAAACAAAATCACTACTAAACTAATTTTTAATATCTTAAGATGTATATGTTTCTTCACTCTAATTTAGTTTACCTTTTTCTTTATAATATATGTAAAATATTCTCTAAAAAAGTCTTACACAAAATACCACAAAATTATTCGTGCATTGCACGAATAACTTACTACTACTAATAATAATAATTAAGACCTTCTTTAAAATCTTCTCCCTCTCTCTCTTCTCTACTATTAGTTTCTTTATGACCTTCTTCCCTTTTCTTGTATGTGTGCGTTAAAAATATTTAGTATTCTAAAAAAAAATTTAAAGTAAAAAAAAATCTATTGAGATGTAGATTTTGTGTGTAGCCACTACCATAAATCCCAGCGTGGATTGCTGCAACTTCTCACTATATTTCATTGTATAGTATGCTCAATATACTATGAAATATTGTGAGCATAATGTTTCGCTATAGAATGCTTACTATATTTCTATATGTATCACTTGCTTTTTTTGGCATAATGATGAAATCTGAAATAAAGAATAATAATAAGAAGAATTAAGGTGTCTAAATGGACAATATTAAGGTAAAAACAAAATCTATTGAGAGATACTTTACATATTTGAAGATGAGAAATGATATATCCACAACATTTTCATAACATAATATTTGAGAATTTCATACAAAAATTATACAATTTGAAGATATAAGACAATAATATTTGAGAATTTCAAACAAGAATTATACAGCAACAAAATAACACAAAATTAGACATGCACCCCATGGATTTTGAACTCAAATCTCACCCTCTATCTCATAATTTTTTATTGGTAAAGATTAAAATTATTTACAAAGAAAGAGTTTACAAGTTAGACTGATTAAAAATATCAGCAAAATGAGCACATATCCAGAAATTCAACAAACGAGGAAAAGGAGAGACCACTCATCACAAACATTTAATCATAAAAAGACCACTCATGCATACTATAACATTTCCTAAAGTTATAGGGCAACTATATCAGTCCAAATGAACCATTTCTAACCCGAAACTTTTTTATTTTATTTTATGAATGAACAAATTTAATTTTAAAGGATCAAATGTACAAGAAATTAAGCACCAAAACACAACACTGCAACTACAAAAGCAAAACAACCACAACACAATAATTGAAAACATTACATAGAGAACAATAAGAACCATTACAATATAATATTTTAGCTACTTGTATTCTTTAGAAAAGAATCTTAAATGCCCCAGAAATAGCAAATTTCCCTGTTTTGAATAGTATTGCAGTAGCTGCCACTTTCCACTCTATTCTTCACTTTTCACCTAATCAATAATCATTTTGACAATAATTTCTTCCGATAAAATGCTACACATCGACAATATAATAAATAAATTTCTTAATTACTTCATTGTTGTTTCTTAGCAGATTTTTCAAAGAAAGCAAAGCAATGTATTCATGGAGAAAAATTTCTTTTATCTATTCATAATTAGCCAAATTTAGCTTAATTTCTTATTAGTTCTTCAATACAATTGGATTAACAGAAAATTGGAAAGAGAATTTTCTTTTATCTGCTCATTATTAGCTAAATTAACCCTAATCTCTTGTTATTTCTTCAATAGAAAATTGAAAATGCAAGCTTGAACGTATTTCTAAACAGTAGGGAAATAGTATACTTGAGATTGAGCACCAAATCAGAATCAGAGTAGTAAGTTTCTAAATTGGAATCGGAGTAGAAAGTTTCTATAATCGTTTTTTTGGGTTTTTGGATCACATTTTTGCTTCTTCTTTTTTTGCTTTTTTTTTTTTCCTCTATCCATTAATCTGTTATTCGATAGTTGCTCTTTTATAGTATTTTCGAATGAATTTATCCCGCCTCCAAGTGCGCTCGTATGAACATGATACGCGTTGTCATTGATCAATTTCTCCATCACAACACAAGATTAAAGAGAAATTTTTGTTTAAGCTTTGTACACAGGAGCGAGTAAGCTTAATATATCCAGTTTGGTTTTTCATCTACGTGATTTGTTCATTATTCTTATTTTTACTGGCTGAATTCTTGCGCGATATGTGGTATAACTTATTATTAGTTTTTTTTTCTCAATATTTCAATAATTTTTGCCAAGAATCTTGTAACTTAGGATCCGTTTGTTTTGGCTTCAAACCATTTCAGGAAATTATTTTCCGTAAAACCATGTATTTGGTTGCGCATGGAAAATAGAATTTCTAGAAATGCATTTCATTTGACCCTAAAAATAAAGGCTTTGACCTGGAAATGGTTTTACGTTTCTATTTTCACTTCAAATCATTTCTGGACTCAAACACCAAAGAGAGAGAGAGAGAGAAAGAGCACAAAGAGAGACTAGAGAGAGTGAGATCGAGCTTGCGCCGTCAAGCTCAAACCACCGCCCCAAGCCTAGACGTGCCGTCAAGCTCGCGCTGGGGAGATCAAGCTCAGAGCACCACCCCAAGCCCAAACGTGCCGTCAAGCTTGTGCTGGGGAGATCGAGCTCAGACCACCGCCCCAAGCCCAAACGCGTCGTCAAGCTCAGACCATCGTCCCCTCCATTTTTTCTTGTTCAAACTCAACTCAAAACCCAGAAACCTAGAAAAGCTATTCCTCAAACCCACTCCAACAAACCCACCACTTTGACGAACCCATTCCACAAACTCATTTCTCAAATCCCCACTGGCCGTTGCCAATCTCTCTCTTTCTCTCTCTCTCTCTCACTTAAGTCCCTCTCTCATGCTTCGTTACTTTTCTAATTTTTTTTTTTTTTTTGTTTCTTTGATTGTTTATATATTTTGATTTTCTGTAATAATATATGTTTGGATCCTAAGAAAATGTGAGAAACATGATAAAAATGGGTTTTCTAGAGCATTTTCAGGAACACAACCAAACACTAGACAATATTTTCCAAAACATTTTTTAAAATGCAACCAAACACTTGAATACATTTTTGTTTCCTGAAAATAGCATTTTCAGAAAATATTTTATATGAACCAAACACAGCCTTAATTAATTGACACCTCATAATGTTTCCAACATAGACATGAGGGTTCAAATCCCCACCCTCAACTATTAATGTATAAGCTTCTCAAAAAAAAAAAAAACTATTAATGTATAAAATAAATAAATAAATCAATAAATTTCCTTGTAAAAAATTGTAATCTTTAATTATTTTATAGACAAAATAGAAAGAGACAAATTAGAAAGACAATAAATGTAGTGTAGTGATTTGGTCGTACTATATATATGTGTGTGCATGTTTAAAAATTGAAAATTGCATGATATGGTGGCTAATATAGATAAGGCATGTTTTATGCCTACCAAAAAAATGTAAATATCTTTCAATTATTTTTTTTATACTAATTTTTTTTTCTTTTTTGTTAGACATTGTTTCAATTGTTACAAAAATAACTAAATTTGAGCAAGAATACCATATTTCAAATGAATTTTTTCTCTCATTAAAAAAAAAAAATCAATTGCTTCTCATATAAATCTTAGAAAAATGACATTGAAATTTCATTATGATTAAAATAATGAATATAACAAAATAAACATATTTATTCTATTAGTAATCTTTCTAATTACATAAGGAGTTAGGAAATTTAAATGGTTAAGATTAATTTTAGTAAATTCACAAATATTTAAATTTTTTTTTTATGAGGGAAAATGTCATATTCTAAATCTATTATTATTATTCCAACTAAAAATTACTTCTTATATAGAGCTTATCATATCAATTCATTTAATATAAAATAATTAATGCACAACTATAGATGCATTTACTCTATTAGCTAATTCAATGAAATAATACTTTGATATAAATGAAAACTTTATTGAAGAAGAAGCCTAAATAAAGCGAATCTCAAAGAATACATCACATGGCATAACCTCATTGTCTCTACTTTTATATGTACTAGTCGCAAACCAACACATTGCGCTTGATCATTTTTTGAGTAAAATACTATTTTGGTCTCTAAACTTTGTAAAGATATATATATATATATATATATATATATATATATATATATATATATATTTAATTTAGAGATAAAAATAAGGGTGAACATATACTACCACTCCATAATGATAGACTACTACACGTGACTTTTTATATATGGGCCATCTGGGGTAACAATGATTACTGCGAAAATGGGGGTGCCAGGTTAATAGGAAAGGAAAACCACAGATCTTAGAACTAAATTCAAAGTGTTGAAAGGAAAATTATCAAAAAGTTACCAGTCCCACATTTCAAACAAATTTGAATGTAGCTGAAAATTTTTCAAGAATAAAGCAACGTTATGTTGATGTTGCTTTTTCTTCTTTTTGGCTTTTGTTGCTAAGTTCTTCTTTTTCATTTAACTTCATGTTTTAGGTAAATAACACAGCTCTTGATTGCATTACAAATAGGAGTACACAAATGCTGAAAAAGGTCAGCCCCAAGGGCAAGAAGTGCCTCCAGTATGCCCAGATTAAAGCCCAGGAACACCACACAGACCCACACTCTTTTAACATTTTAACCCAATTTAATGCTTTTTTTTTTTTTTTTTGATAAGCAATTTAATGCCTTTATCATAAAGGAAAGCAAATGGCAAATGCTCCTTCATTGTATATTCCGTAAATATATAGATAGATATGGCTCACACGAATTGCAAGCATCAAAAAGCATGAATGACATATAATTCAATTCTCAGTACTACAGAATATATGGTACAAATCATAGTGAACTTTGTTACCCAAGTTGGAGACAACATTAAGATAGGGGGCTTTTTA
Source organism: Quercus variabilis (assembly GCA_030445155.1). Taxonomy (NCBI): domain Eukaryota; kingdom Viridiplantae; phylum Streptophyta; class Magnoliopsida; order Fagales; family Fagaceae; genus Quercus; species Quercus variabilis. The sequence goes on from CP129446.1 coordinate 57,439,453, forward strand.
TAGTCTTCATCAGATCCAAGGTTACTTGGATTATTAGTATGCAACATGTTTCTTTGAAGACACTCACGAAGTGATGCACGTCTATTATTTTGGGTTTTCTGCTTGGTGATAGAAAATGCATGACAGAAGGAACCTGCCAAAAATGATGTTCATAGACCAAAGAAGAATGTTCCTCCCAAAAGTTTTATTATGCTTTAAAATGATTTTTATTTTTTATTTTTTTTGAATTTTTGAATCACTAAAGGAGACTGCTTTGAGGAAACTAGACTGGTTTTCCATCTTTCTATCATCTGATACAATGATATGGATATTTTACCCAGCATGGTCGAGCACTAAAATCATATACAGATCTTTCCTGCAGCATTGACAGATTCCCATTTCAAAATTTACTCTGTAAATTTGAGCATTGAATCTTCAATTTGACACCATAAGTGAGATATTGACTAGGATTTTATATTGATCTAACATACACCTGTAATATTGGGAAGAGCAGACAAGTGCATTCGAAAAAGCAACCTGAATAAGCAACTGCAAAGGGCTCCACCCGAATGAGAGAAGGGGAACTTGCAAGGAACAGGCATCTAAAAGGTAGATTGATTATCAATATCCCATCAAGAGTTGGCAAGTAGCAAACACTTGAGAATCGATCTCAAAGTAAAGTGAGTAATTTCCATAAAACCATTGCTACAATACTCTGTATCAATATGGCAGTAAAAAAGTTAGAATTGCTAGACGATGACATAATGACTAGCAAGGTTACAACTTAAAGAAGATAACTAGATCAATTACCTTGAACTCAACTTTAAGATGCTAGTCACATGTGATTGGCTTTTTGATAGAACCAGTTTATAGAATATACAAGAATAAAGTCAATCTGAAGCCCCTTTCAAAGCAAAGATCTCGTGCAATCATATTCCATCTGCAATTGGAATTCCCAAAAAAAAAAAATATATATATATATATATATAGAGTTAGTCTTTTTCCCTGTTTAATGTCAGCAATCAATAGCAATAAAAACATTGATAGAAATGCAAATTCCACCTGATTTACAGCTTCTGAAAAGAAGCTACAACATTGTACCACTGAAGTACAAAAGAGAAGCCATAACAGCTTTAAAAGGAAAACCTTGATGCTGCTGTGTTACTCCAACTGATCAGACACCACAGCCTCAGTCCCAACTTACAGTTTGCCTACATGGAAACTTTCATGCCACTCATCTCCCTGTACATATACTCTTTGTTCAGTACCTGGGCTACCATCTTTACTCTTCACTGCTTGGTCTTACTAGTGCCACCAGACAAGAAGTCCAAAATTTTTGAAGCTTTTGCCAAATCATTCTGGGAACTACTTTTATTTCTAATATTTGCCTTACCAACCTCGGCACTGACACCGAGAGCACCAACAGACCGATTCAGTCGCATTTCTGATCCATACTTTGCTGCAGATAGCATCAATGATAGCGCTTTCTGAGTTGATTTTGATGCATCTTTATAATTCACAGATGCTGAGTTGTCTGAAGATTGACCTGAAGCAAGTGGAGAAGCAGGCAGCCTTGATGAGATTGCACTTGTGTTCTGAGATTTATCATGTGCAGTTTGTCCCTGTAGAATAGCTCTATCAATACCTGTACTGCAACTGAAGGGAAAGCTGGCCTTCATCTTACTACTAGAATCATCTACTGAGGCTTTTCCAAAAGATAGAAAGTTCATTCCCTGTGGTGTAGTCAGAGGTTGAGTTTTCTTTACCATCTCATTCAAGTTTTGAACTGTCTTTGATGCACTTTGGCTTGCCTGGTTGCCAATTTTGATGCTAACATCATTATTTGGGGATAAACTATAGCGTTTCTGCAAATTTAAGTGGTCTAACATTGTAAGTTTGGTACCACTGTCCCTGTTTGAATGCAAGCTAGCCACTTGTTTACTAATAGCATCGTCCAAAGGAGCTTTGCCAAGTGAGAGAAAATTTATTCCCTTGGGTACCACAGATGGTGAAGTTCTTGTTGGAATCACATTCATATTTTGAAGTGTGTCTGATGCACTTGGAACTGCCTTACTCCCAACTTTAGCTCCTCCATTCCTACTTGGAGAGGAGCTTCCTTGCTTAAGCATGCTTGAATTAACCACTGAAGATTTCCCAGCAGTGAAAACGCTAATTCCTTTGGGTGCAAGCGCAGGTGGTTTCAATAGAGTCTTCACATTCGCATGACAATGTGCTCCCATGGAAGCAGGCAAGACATCAACATTCTTCAATGAACTGCCTGTGACATTCAGTTGCTTACTAATATTTGTATTACCTGGGAAGGACGGAGACTTCATTTCAGGTTTGCAATCATTTGAAGCAGCTGCAGAATCTTCCTTTGTTGGTATCTGAGATGACAGTAACCATTGGAAAAGTCACACAACTTCTTAAGCATTAATCTTAAACTTATCAAAAAGAATCCGAATAATTGGGGAAAATATTTCATTGCCTATTTACTTATTTGTTCTGTTTGCTTGGGAAAAAATAGTATTTAATACACATTTAATATTCTGTACTGAATTCATGAATAAAAATTCTACTCTATTTCAAAATATTAAAAGTCATCAAAAGACATAGCAAAGGAGAAGAAGGCACCTTGTGTGAAAACATACAATCATTGCCTCTGCTACAGAAACCTTTCACAAATTTGTCACAGGGATACTTGGAAAGCTGATGATCATATGGACAGTCATCCCCTTTTATGCATGAGTGACGTGCAAAATGACAGCAGGGCTGCAATAACAGAATGGAAAAGAAAGGATCTGTCAAGCCTTCAAGAGATGTTACTTAAGTAGCACATATTTGCTTTTCACTACACATTCACAATTGGACCATTGAGCTAGATTGAAATAGCAGATGCTTAGCCAATGGTAATTAGCAATACCAAACCGCTAATTAAATGCTTCGATTACAACCATAGCTACTCAGCCTAGAGTAATCAGCAAACACTTCATGAAACAATTAACTAAGGTAGAATGCAGCTATGAGCATCTCAAGAAAGCATAAGCCAAAAGAATATACCATGGATTTTGTCAAAGGTACTGTATCATGTGAAAATTTGCACTCGTCACCCTGTGAAACAAGAAGGATAAATGATTGTATGAGTTATATGGCTAGAGTAAGAAAATCCATAGGCAGTAGATCATCTATTACCAAAGAAATACAATAACTTTATATGACCCCACACCCCCCCCCCCCCCCACAAAAAAAAAAAATACACAAAAGAAAAAAAGAAAGAAAGCGCAGAGGGTTCAATATTAGATTTAAATGACCCAAAAAGCAACAAGATTTCCTTGCTAGCCAAGAGTTCAGCAGCCAGAGAATTATACTTCCTTATGACCTTGAAAATAACTAGCCTCTTGCTTGCATTGAAACAAAAGCAAAACTGGAGAGACAGAAACAAAAGGCAGGCCAGAATTTAAAGCATGGAAACTAGCAAAATCATCATCTCCCCCGGCAAAAATTTGAATTTAATCTGGAACAGGAAGAAATGGACAAAATCTTGTTTTTTTTTTTTAGCAAGATAGTGTGTTGTTATTGCCAAAAGAAATGACAAGTACATGATTCAATGAAACCAATCATATAAGAATACTAGATTTATAAAATAATCAACTATCATACACTTCCTTAAAATGTTACAAATCCATGGGTAGAACTCACCCTTGAAAACTAGCTTGCAAGGGGAGGGTGCCTAAGAGCTTATAAACACATAGTTAAGCTTAATTTAATCCATGTGGGACACTAGCATCATAACATACCACCACGCTCCACAGCTGACATCCATGACGGCTCACTCTAGCGACACTGACCCTATGGTAGCCCTTTCTCTTTTTGGAGGCTCCACTCACCAATCAGTGATTTTAATCCAGCCCCTAAGTCACCCCCTCTAAGATCTGATCACAAAGTTGCAACTCATTTGATCTCATACTCAATGAGCTACACCCACTACTCGGGAGTGATGGTTGGCTTTGATACCAAATCTTACAAACCCAAAGGTAAAACTCACCCTTGAAAACCGGCTTGCAAAGGGAGGGTATCCAAGAGCTTATAAACATATAGTTAAGCTTATATTTAATTTATATGGGACACTAGGATCATAACATAGAAATCCATTTTAATTCCTAATCTGATTTGCTTGATAGATGTTGTCTTTATAATTCTTAGTTCTATTTTGTTCTCATGCCTACCTTAGTACATGTCCAATGTGCTTTGGCCCTTTTGTATTAATTTTCTATCAATGAAGTTCATTAGTTATCAAAAAAAAAAAAAAGTACAAGTCAGTTGTATTTTTATGTTTAGGTCCTAGTAGTTTATTAGGTTATTAGTATTTTAATATTTGGAAGCAACATTATTTTTGCAATAAGGTAATTAGGCATTTCTATGCCAATTAGAACCAGGGTTTACTTTTCCTATATAAAAAACTATTGTACTCCTTTTTGAAGATGATTTAAAAATGATTTTGATGAGCGGAAGTTTCCTTTTGTTTTTTTGGTTTGGTGCCGACTCTAGCCAACCCTAGGTGCAGACTCCTAGTGGTTTTCCCTTCGCTTGGTAGTGACTCCAAGCAAGCCTAGATGTTGACTCCTAGGTTTCTATCCTTTTATTTCCTATTGTTTAATTTTATTGTTGCAAAGTTCTGGTCATACTGTGTCAACATATAAGCAGTTTCTGCTCATCCACACACATTACAGATGATTCTTGCAATTGCAGACCCAAGTAACTGATAAAAAACAAAATTCTAAGTGACTATGTTTTAAACATCAGAATGCAGCTTTGGCCTTTGCTGCATTGCAAGGATAATGTAAAACTTCAGAGCAGTTTACTACTCAATATAAAGATTGAACAAGAAAAATATGATAGAGAACACCGTACAACCTGTTGGCACCGTCCCTTGAGATAATGGTGACAATATGTTATTTTTTTTGGTGTCGCTACTGGATGAATTTTCAACCTTTTGACACCAAGTGCTCTGTTCTTTTCTGCTCGTCTCTTTCGATCTTTTTGCTGCATAATACAATTGTCATTAAAAAAAATTGATCAAAAATTTAAAAGCAGATAGAATTATATTCTCAACGTACTTAGTAAACTTCTTATTAAAGAAAATGTGTAAATTAATATTGTTGAACACTGTGGAGTAACACTAAGTTGATACAGTCTAAATTTTATTTGCAACAATGAGCAATCAATTAGCTTCACAAAATGCATTCAAGCAATAGAGGAAAAAAAAGAGACATATAGTAACACCTTTTTCTTTGCTTTCTTTTCTTCAGAAGAAGGGCCCCGCTTTTTCTTATTACGAGAACTAGCATCTTGCTGCAGATGAAAAACATCAAATCACATTACATGTGAACAAACACCATAATTATTAAACTCTAAACATTTCTGAAAAGAGTGATGAAGAAAGAATGAGCATTGTACACTTGCATGTGTATCCATATGAAAAAATTTGTATGCTTGAGAGAGAGAGGTTTTAGAATCAACTGTTCTGGTATTAAGGCTTATGCTTACAACTTACAACAAAACATCCAAAAAAAAAGACTTATGGCAAAATGCACAAGCAGAATCACTTTTTTTTTTCTTTTTTTTTTTTTTAAATAAGAGGTCAGGGCTTGCTGTGAAGTCAAGTGCCTTTCACCAAATGCGATAGGTCATGGGTTCGAGTCCGGGGATCAGCCAAAAAAAAAAAAAAAAACTAGGGGCAAAGCTACCTACCAATCCCCTCTACCAAACCCTGCAAAAGTGGAAACTTTGTGCATTGGGTATGACCTGAGCAAGATCACATCCCGTTGCCCACAATGAGATGAGCAGTAGAGTTTTAAATATTAACCATGATTAACTCCAATTTTTGCAATAGGGAAAAAATGCAACTTATTCAATGCTCAAGAACATGCTTATGTAAATAAAAATCTATACGTTATGATGCAAAGTTCCCTCTTCCACCACATGTAAAATACTCGACAAAAGGAGACAACTATTTTTCTTTTCTATCTCTTATAAAAATAAAAATAAATCCAAGGCATTCAGTTAAAGTAACTCTGTTATGCAAATAAAAATAGTCTCTACAGAATTAATATAGCATATCAATACTGGATGACCAAAAATTTTTTTGACATGCAAGTTCAAACTACAAACATGGGGCACCACCACAGAGTATGCCACTGCCACTAGGCTATCTCTTGAACCCCAATATAATCAACAAAAACATTAAAGATTCGCATGAGGAAGTGCAAAATCAACTTGTAGTAGTATGTGAAATGAAAAAAAGAAATGGAAATCAAAATCATACCTTGTCAGTAGATGTGATTCCATGGGAACTGGTTGTGTTTATAGGATGAGCTGGTGGATTAACAATGCCCTCCTTGGCCCCACTGCCTTTCTTTTTTATTTTTTTCTCCTTTAGCAAAAGGTCGTGCCCATCTGTCTTTTCAGCATTCAAGGACTTTTTGTGAACAACCATTTTAGGACTAAGTGCCATGTTGTTTCTATCATTTTCTTTGGGTTCAACTTCCCTACTATCATTAGCCTCGTCAAGTGTGTCCACTCTGGAGGAAGTGAACCCAAAACTTGTTTTACTAGCTCCATTCACCTCACCACAATGGAAACTTTTTTTCTCAATTACATCTAGAGATACTTTCACCTCATCTACTTTCTTCTTCTCTGACACTATAGCATCTTCTAAAAACATATGCGATGATTTATCACCTTTTTCATCATCACCAGAAATTTCTCCTTCTTCAATGTCTACATCTAGAGTCATATGATTAGGAAAATTCAATGAGTTGCCACTACAGACTGATTTCTCCAATTCCTTCTCATTTGGATGAGTTTCCAACTCCATTTGCAATGCACTAGCCTTTGGCAAGGGACTTTTTTCTTCCAAACTCTCACTTGGTTTCAAAGGTTCACAGATCACATCTTTATCTAAAGACAAGTCAGAGGCATCGGAAATCTTTTGACTAGAGCATTCTCCCTTCTCAATTTCAGCATTCTCAGTGATAGGAATAGTGGAATTCATTGCACAGCTATAAGGAACCAATTTCTTCACTTCCATGTCTGCATGATGTATCTCATGCTCTATGCCCAACAAATTAGCCTTCAATGACAAGCTGTTTTCTTCCCCATTTTCTCTTTGATATTGAACTTCACCAATCTCAGTCTTGTCTAATAACATGTCAGAATGCTTAGAATTCCTCTGAGCAGTCCCAGCTTTCCCCATAACAAATTCTTGACCATCAATATGTTCTTCGGGGTTATTCATTGGGACAACTTTATCACCGCCACTTTGGTTCTTGTCTAAAGATCTCGTAAAAGGATTATCACTAATTTCATGGACAGGTTCCATATTGCCATTTACAATGTTCTCTAACTCATCCATTAAAATTTGTTCCTTATCAAACCTTTTATCTTGGAGGCCAACATCTTCAGTCCTCTCACCGAGCATCATGTCCATCTGTTTTAGCAAATCCTCATTTTCTTCTATGGCCATTATTCTCTCTATCTCATCTATCACCATGTCTTGTGCATCACTAAACCCTTTGTCTTGGACACCAACAGCTTCGAAACTCTCATTAGATACAGTCTCTTTCTGAATTGCCAAATTACTAGGCTCCACTCTATCAGGTCCAACCAATTCAACACTCTCACACATTTCATTCCCAGTTGCTTTCCCCACTTCATCATTGCCAAAATCTTCAAATAAAATAAATAAAATCAACAAAAAAACAAGAATAGCAATACTAAGACTAAGATTTTCCAGCTAAACAATAAATCTAGTGATACAACAATTTTCAAATACTTTTTTCACAACTGCTGACGTGACCGGTTATGATTGGTGCATAATAAAAAATAAAATAAAAAAAGTTGACTGGGATAAGTCCATATAAAAATGACGTTACATCAATCACAACTAGCATCGCTCATAGCTTAAACTAATATTTTCCCAATCAAATCCTCTACTCTTGATATTAATCATTATGACTCTTGCTTTTTCGATTTCCAAACTATAAAAATGGAACACCTTTGCCAAACACTTGAATAGGCTTAAATTTTTTATATAATTTCTGTGTGTGATTAAGCACCGTTTACTAAACAATTTGGAATTAATTTACTTGGCTAACTAACAAAATCAATCCTTAACTAAAGCAAATTCACATTTCCAAAACCAAAAAAAAAAAAAAAAAAGCATGGGAATTAAAGACTAAGTTATAGTACCTGGATTTTGCTCCTGAGGTACAACTTGATCAGCGAGAGAACACTGAGATTTGTCGTAGCAATGTGAGAGAATCCGAACTAAGGTGTAGTAAGTTTCGCTCTTGAGATGTGACCGGCGGCGAGTGAAAGAGAACGGAGTTTCCGAAGGTTTTGAGCTTTCGGTTTCTACTTTCTCCATTGTCAAAACAAAAACCCTGGGTTTTTCCAAAAGATTAGGGAAGCGGTGCCGTTTACTAAAAGTGTAGTATTACAAAACCTTCAATCTTCTCCATATGAATTTACTATTGTCTTCTAAGAAAGATAGATAGAGAGAGAGAGAAGCGAAGGAAAGAGACGGTGCAGGGAGCCTATGAGGCTATGAGGGTTAGAAGTTAGAACACCACCGCCAATTATATTTTCGCTAAATTATAAATTATACTGCTAATTTTGACTTATTTTTAAATTCAGTCTGTCAATATATTTATCTTTCATTTCAGTCCTTTAAAAATTTAAAACTTCTTTTTGTTTCCCAATTTAATCCTTCCTCCAACCCGTTTCTTTAAATTCACCAAAATGACATTGTTTTGGCCCTTTTGGAAAATGAAAAGTAATATAACTAACGGCAAAATTTGACGGAATTAGATGAAATCACTATATTGAAAGAAAGTAAAACTTAAAAAATAAAAAACAGGTTCAAGTTAGAAGAAATTTTTGAGCTTTTTTTATTTTAATTCATAGTTTTGGCATTTTCATTTCATTTCCGTTAATGAAAAGAAAATTTGTGTTTTTTTTTTTTTTGGTTGAAAATCTTCGACACAATAATACATCTCTTTTCTTTGGGGAAGTTTACACGTTTTCTTACAAATAGTAAGAATTGACTCATGTCCTTATTTTTTCGCATAGATTCTATCTTACTTAATCTTTCCCATTTTTATGTCCTTTCACTCTAAGTATTTGTTTGGATCTAGCTATTGCGTTTTTTTTTTTTTTTTTTTTCTTTGCAGCACGCATTTCAGGGGGACAAACGGCTACTGTCTATACTATTGTTCATGAATAGTAGCTGTATATTTCTGACTTTTCAGCCACTTTTCACCACACATGTGGGTCCGTGCACTATTTACGAGACCCACAAATTTTATTTTTTAGCAACTTTTTCATTAAAAATTGGTCACACTGTACTATTCACACATTTAAAAATTATTTTGTTATAATGTTTTCAAATTTCAATTTTCAGTTTCAATAAAATAAGTTCTATCCAAACGGACCCTAAATTATTTTAGATAACGAAAAGAAAAATGATGCTCTTTTTCGATATTGTTGAAATTTTAACCATGTAAACCCCACCTTCAACACAATAATACTTGTGGGGGCATTTTTTGCTTCAAGGCCAAGGGCTAAACCAATTGGAGCCTAGACAATTTTTGCTCTTGTCTCACATTAGAAAGAAAGTCTCCCTCTTCATGCCATATAAAGGATGACCAATGGTGATAGAGTACCACAATAGCAAAAATTGCCTAAGCTCCAATTGGTCTAACCCTTGGCCTTGAAGCAAAAAATGCCCCCACAATACTTATAATCCTTAATGGCCCATATCATCATGTATAAGATGGTATGTTAATTTCGAAATATTTTAATATTATTATAAATTTTTGTTTGTCCTAAAGACTTCCTAACCATTGTGTTGAAAGTGTTACTAGTTTTATTGCCATTAATCACCCCAATGAGCAAACTTGATATTAAGCCAAACCTTGATAGTAATCTTTGCAATTTATTATTAACAATCAAAATTATGTGTGTAAATATATATTTCGATAGCTACAAATCTACAACCATGGAGAGGGAGAATTTGAATTTTGGATCTCTTTGAACATTAGGGACACTTTTGGTAAATTGAATGAAGATTGTGTTAAGAATAATAATTTTTATTATTAGGAATAAAAAATGTTGTAAATTGTAATGAAATAATTACTCCTATTCATAAGTTTGGTTGTTGGGCAATAAGGTTTGAGGAATAGTGATTGATTTGTAGAGAGAAATGTGTGTTTTTATTTTTTAATAAATAAATAATTATAACTTTTAAAAAAAAAAATAATCTAAAACTTTAGGGATGAAATTGAAAATGAAACAACAGCCTAAAAAATGTAAGTATATGTGTATGTGAAACTTTCTCTTAGAAATTTGAATCTCAACTTTTACCTCTCACATTTCATAAGCATTTATATTTTTACCATCAAGTCAAAGATGTGCACTAAGAGGTATACATAGGAGTTTTTATTTTTTTGATAGAACAGAGGCGTTATTATTTAACGCTATTGAGGATTTAGCCTTAAATTTATTAACACTAACGGCCATAAATAAATAAATAAAAAACCCAGAACCCTAGCGTAAATAAAAGGTAGTTTAATTGTCTCAAAAAAAAAAAAAAAAAAAAGGTAGTTTAAGACTTTAGGCTTGGCTCGTGTGTTATATTTCAGGGGAAAAGAAAAAAGCTTGGGTTGTGCGGTAATTGTGAGAAATAGAGGTGAGAGAAAATGGTGGTGAGGATCCGATTGTCCCGGTTCGGGTGCAAAAACAAACCGTTTTACCGGGTCATGGCCGCCGACAGTAGATCTCCTCGCGATGGCAAGCATCTCGAAGTCTTAGGCTACTACAATCCCTTACCAGGTTCTCTCTCTCTCCCTCCGTTAGTGAACTTTCTACTTGATTGCTATTTTTGTTCTTTATGATGCTTTCAATGGAAATGAATATCCTTGCAAATCTTATTTCCTTTTGGAATGTCATACTCATAGTCATATGGCTTTCGATGCGTTTGGCTGCTGAGTAAATTTGTGAACACAAAAGAGATCGAAATGTTTATGTTAGGCTTAGTGAGAAAGGAAAAAAGAGAAAAAGTAAAATTTGACGTTTCGGAATTTTATTTTTCTGTGGGTTTAGATGTCTAATTAAACGCTTGCAATGGTTGCAGAAACAACAAAATGGCTATGTTAGTATCATTTTTGTGATAATTCGATAGTTACAACAATGTGGGAAGGGGGGGGGGGGGGGATTTAAACTATGGACATTTTCATTAGAAACACCAGGCAGTGCCAATTGAGCTACAAGGCTCTTAGCACTCTGGCAAAATTTCGTTGCCCCATTGACTACTGTCCGGTTGCCAAGAAATTGTTTAAGTTGGAAAATAATTATAATTATAATGTTGAATCTTATACCGTCGAATATCTTTCAAAAAATTACATTAAGGGACAAAAGAAATGGACAAGATCAACTTGGTTTTTTTTTTTTTTTTTCAATCCATATCATTGGCAACCAAAGGGAGGATTGATGATTTGTTTTTTTACTAATTGTTTGCTGTATGTGTGAATTTATGTAGGCCAAGATGGTGGCAAAAGAATGGGTCTTAATTTTGAACGAGTGAAGTAAGTAATTTCAAAAAATTAGTGTTTTCTCTTCTTACTTTCAATTCATATGTTTTGAATTCTCAGCAAAAAGTTTCATTTGAAGATATTAGCTTAGTTGTTGGTCAGAAATAGAAACTTTCATTTCATTCCTTTTCTTTTTAATGTATTCAAAATTAATTGTTTTTAGCTCCCCCTCCCGGGGCCCTGACTTTCGAACTACAAAGGAAGGCTATAGTGTCAAGGTTAATCTTTTAAGTTTTATTTTTCATTTTAGAACTGGGATACTGCATGCGTGCATGTGGATGTGGCTACCTTGTAAACCCCCAAAGTTTGGAGCCTTACGAATAGAGAAATTTGTATACTATAAAATATACATTCTTAGGGCATGTTTGGTGCATTATAATGATGATTACTTGGGAAGATGTAATGGAATAACTATTCCAATGCATCTATTTCGTACGAACACTGAATCTGTAATCCACAGTTTGGTATAACATGATTTGATGATATTCTTAGGAATAGCTATTCCTTATTTTAAAGAATAGATATTCTTAGGAATGACTATTTGTTGTAATGGAAAATCAACAAAAAAACTACATGATGATTACAAAGTTCCTGAATCTATTCCTGCACACCAAACTTATACCCTCTGAACCCCTCATTTTTAATTCCCTAGGAGGGGTTCTACTTATATTAAAAAAATTAAAATGTCAATTAATTACATATGATATTAATTTATACCTATTTCTTTTACATGATCAAATAAGGCTCTTGATTGTCAATTTATATGCCCATTCCCATCCCCTCTTCTCCCTTATTAATTTTTAAAACATCCAAAGGGAGGGGTGCTCTCCCTTAATTAACTTTTATAACATCCAAACAATTGGAAGAGGTAACCATTCCCCTCCCCTCTTCTTTACTTCCCCCTCATTCTCTCTACTCTTCTATGCCTCCAAACTTCCAAACACATTGTTAGAGGGGAGGAGACAAAGGGAGAATGGTAGAATGTAGAAGTAGGTCAAGGTAACAGCATATTTGGGAGGCAAACCTAGTCCATACAGTGAGGCCACCAAAGTAGGGTAATTGGGTGGGAAAACCATTGTACCTTTGCTATATGTTGGTGGGCCCAGCCAAATGCAGGGATGGGTTGAGGAGAAAAACCTTTCAAGAGAAACCCTAGTCGTCGAACAGGGAGCAGCGTGTGTGTGAAGGAGTGGTGGAGGAAGATAATTGAATTGAGATCATGAAGGATCAATGGGGTTGAATTGTAGGAAGATAATTGAATTGGATCATGAAGGATCAATAGGGTTAAAATCAGTCATGTTACTATGGCTGTTGGCTTTAACTAGAAATTCAGTGGAACACTGTTTGTTGAAGATGGCTATTTCTGGTAAATAATATAGTTTTTTTTACTTCTTACCCTCTTAGTTTTAGGAATATTGGCAAGGAAAAGTTGGTCATCATGGTAATATTGTTATCTGGATGGCTGTCCTTCATTGTTTGATGTGGTGCATTTGGCGGGAGAGAAACAACCAATGTTTTGAAGATTCTGAAAGGACAATAGTCAACTTAAAACTTTTCTTCTTTAAAGCACTATCGGATTGGATGTCTATCATAAGAAGCCATTCTATTTATTCGGTTTATGATTTGATGGATACTTGTAATTTGTGTATTTGACTGTTTTGGTCCCTTGTTGTATACTTCTATATACTTGGGTTACTCCTTTTTATGACTTTGAATAAAATTTTCTTTACTTATAAAAAAAATTAAAAAAAAAAAAAAAAAGCTTTTAAAGTTTTAATTAATTTAACAAGATCTAAAATTTAAAACTTCCAGCTGAGGACTTGGCAGTTTGAAGCTTGAACCCTACAATTTTAGGTTACTTTATTGTTGTTTGTATGTTAAACCTTGGCTGCTTTGAAGTGTAAGCCATACGTGCATTATTTTGATGTTTAAAAGTTGAAACTACTCTCTTTTGAATATTGTTGATATATTCTGTAGTTTGTATCGGCACTGAAGGGTTTAACAACACCTTTTTATGTGCCTTTGCATTCTTGTATGATTTAGAGTTGTAGGATTTATTATACTTGGTTGAATAAACTCAGGAAAATAGACAATGCAGCATTGTGGTTTTGTTGACTTTCTATAAGTGTGAGAATAGGGAAAACTTTTCTATTTGCATAAGGTTTCCAAGTCATTGCTCCTATTGGTGTTTTTATGTTGAATGTGAAAAGGATCCCTCGTATCTAATTTATTTTTACTAATTTAACCCTCACTGTCTGCAGATATTGGCTTTCTGTTGGGGCGCAACCCTCAGAACCTGTGCAGCGCGTTCTTTTTCGAGCAGGCTTACTACCTCCACCCCCCATGATGGCAATGGGACGTAAAGGTGGACCACGTGACACACGTCCCATTGATCCTATGACTGGTCGCATCTTGACCCCAGAGAAACCAGCTAATGCTGACCAGTCAAATGACTCTAAGGGTGAAGAAGACGGTGAAGACGACGACGATGATGCAAGTACCTCATGAAACTCTTCATTGCAATTTTTAAGATCTTATTTTTGTTTCTTTAATCTCTTTTTAGGGGGTGCGGGTATCAAGAATTTTTGTTTCTACTTGGACATCCCCCAGAATGACAGTGTGGTCTTGCACTCTTGCTTAACTTTGGACAACAAGTCTCATCTTTTCTGGGAAGGCTGCAAGTTGTGTGGTGATATTAGTACTTTTAACTCCACGACACCACATTAGGCGTATCAAGTGTCATGTAATGGCTACAGTGTCAAAAGTTCCTAAAGAAAACGACTGTACTAAATGTTGTGCAAGCTGCTGCACTGAACATTGAATCTTTTTTTAGGGAATGCTTTAGCAACCCCTCCCCAAAACCACCAACACCACTTGGATTTATTATTTTGTGTAACATGTTGCATACAACATCTCTCTTATGTTGGGTTGAACCCTACAAATGTGAGACCCACCTCCATATGAGAGGGATATTGCATACAACGATTACACATGATACCACTTTCATGACCAGGGTGAGGGGAGGATATAAACAAGACATGTAAAAATGTTAGTCAATTATGATTCTACTACTTGGTGATGAACTAGATTATGGGCTTCCTTCCTTTCACCTAGTTAGGCAAAGTGATGAATCAATGCCACCTGAAATAGCTTAGAATAGAACCAATTCAATATAGTGATAACCCCCGGAGGACAATTGTTCTTAATAATTGAATTTTTTTTTGGCTAATTTCTGTGATTAGTATTGTGAGCAGTGGAAACTTGGAAAAAAGTGGGAGCATTAATGGATCATCCTCTTCAATCCTCAGACATCTTTTGTCCAAATTGTTTACAAAATGTCAGCAGTATTATTCCCGCTAGTGGTCTGCACAAAGTCTTAATATAGCGTGAACAAATCTAGAGCAGTTTCACAAATTATTTTCGCTTTGTTCAACTGGTGAAATGTGATGAACTAAAGTGATCCTTGTTCAAGTTATTGCATATATGTAAAGCCGAACGGCAACAAATGTTATTTTACCCTCTCTTTTCTTTGGCAATCTTGAATTTAATGCATTGTAGAATACTCACGTTAGTCAACGTATAATAACATAAGTGGACAATCTTGCATATCCAACTCCAAAAATTACCTCTTTCTCAAAAAAAAAAAAAAACTCCAAAAATTACCTACATCAAACTATGCAAATTTTTTTTTAATTCTTGTTTACTCCTATACACAAAGGAAAAGAGATTTAAGAGAGTAATTAAAATTTGATAAATAAATAATATTTTAATGAAATATAGTGTAAAATAGATAATTTAACGTGACAATTTTTGAAAAGTGATTGTATAAAATAGAATAAATAAGTTCTTATACTAAAAACAATAGACGTGAATTTTTTCATGATGTGGTGTAAATGCTCTTATATGTTTATAAAACATGGAATAAGTGCTCTTTTGGTCCTAATTTTCTAAATTTGTTTTTACTTTTACTCAGCTTATTCTAAATAAATAAATAAATAAACCAAAAAATAGACCATCCCACACTCACACTAAAGAACAGAATTTTGGAAAGATTTTTAGCTACTACGTGTTAACTATTTATATGTAATTTTAGTTGCATGATCTATTAAATGATTTTTTTTTTATTGTTTAGAACTGATAATCATGTGACTTAGATGATTTAATTAATCATTATATTTTTTGAAAATGTACATGCCATTATGACATTATTAAAAAAAATTCACATAAAATTATCAATAAAAATGTACTCTTTTAATGTCTTATTATGAAAACTTTTTTTTTTTTTTTTTTGAGAAACTTAGTATGAAAACTTTGTCCCACACTAAATGCGCTATTTTAATGTCCATGACGTTATGATATTATTATTAACAAAAATCCACAGAAAACGATCAATAATAGACCACCCAGGTATACTTTATTTTGGGACCCGAATACAGCCAATGCTCACCAATAAAGCATGTGTTTGATGCTGGCTAAGGAATCAATGATTCAGTGTGTGTACAAGATTTTCTTTTAGGCTTCATTTGGTAGCCGATGATGAAAGATGTAACCAAAAAAAAAAAAATTCTTAATTAAAAGATGCTACTCAAAACTTAATCATGGATTGGATATCCCATGTGAATGCTTTTGATTGTTTACAAAAACAAAGTGCAACATATAGCTGTCAATTTGCTAGAATTGGTCGTGCTAAATAAATTTCTTCCCTATGAGCACTGTTTAAGAAATATTTATAACATCAAACATATGAAGAAAATGCAATCATCACATTAGAATTCATACCAAAACACTTCGTGTATTGAATTCAATGCTTTGTGATCATATTTCCATGTTACCCAAACTAACTCAAAACAATATCGTGTTTGATGAAAACAATCCTTTTCTTTTTTTTTGGGAAAGAAATCAAGGACTTGAAAGTGGTGAGAGAATAAAATCATTCCTAATGTGCCCTCAAAGTTATATGAGAGGATCATCTAAATTTGTTTTTAGGATGTGTTTGGGATCTGCTTATTTTGTTGAAACTAAAAACTTTTTACTGAAAATATTGTAATTAAAGGTAAAAGTTAGCTGAAATAATATAGTGTGACCCATGAATAGTATCAAAAAGTATAGTGAGACTCATGAATAATAACAAAAATAAGTTGAATAGTAAAATAAGTTGGCAAAAATAATTTTTGTTAAATAATGGAAGAAGAAACATTTCAGTGTGAAATTTTAATATTCTTTTTTTATAGGATATCTATTTTTATTAATCTAAAGATGTAATACATGTTAACATAAAAATTAAATTGACATAACAAAAGAAAAAAAAAAAACATGAACATGAAATTAATCTAAAGATGTACTTCATGTTACAATATTTAAAATTGATTATCATTTATAATCTAAATAAAAACGAGGTTTTTTTTTTTTTTTTTTGTTGAATTCAAACTTTGACTTTTTATTAACCTCATATTATTTTGCTACATAAGTTTTAGAAGTCTTCCAATTTTACATGTCTTTATTCATTATGTATTGTTTAATAGAGTTTAAAATTTATTCTATATTTAAGTACTCCATTAAAATCTTGCCACAATTAAAATAAATTATTATTATTATTAACTACCATAGTTGTTAAATTTCATATTTAGACAATAAATAAAAATATGCTAATAACTACCATAATTATCAAAATTAATATTTAGAAGAAAAAAAAAAACTAAAATAGAGAAGAAAAAAAAGATAATGTTTTGATGAACTTTCCTTTGTATGAGTTATTAACTAGTTTGATATAATAAGATATTTAAATGACATACAATTATGTATATAGTTGAATTCATGAAAATTTGATTTTTTACCATAAATTGAACGATTGATATCTTGTATTGAAATGGAAAGCATGCAAACCCTATAGATTATAATAAGTCTATAATATAGAAGATGTTTAACTTTTGGTTGCAATCATAATATTTTACTGCATAACTTATTTTATTATTATATTTTTACATTCAATAGAACCCTTATGTGAAGATAGTTTTCTGCATTTTCTAGTGTTTGGTGTCATTAAAAAAAAAAAAAAAAAAGAGTTAAAGGAAAACTATTTTTGGTCAACATAAAAAAAAAAGTATGACTTATTTTTTAGAGATTATTTTCCACCAATGTTTTTTTGGAAAAAACTCTATCTTACGATAAGTTAAATAAGAGAAATTAAAATATTGTTTTATAATTCCTTTAAGGTTGCTATTAAACATAGAAAAATGAGGTATCTTTATAGAAAATATTTTTTTGGAAAACTATTGATTTTCTAAAAAATATTAGCCTCGAAGAAAAATCGAGTTTAAATTATTTTCTATATCTAAACCTTCCATAAAAATATCTACTTAATTATAATAAAAAACTACCATAATTACCTATCAATAACTACCATAATTTATAAAATTTATATTTAGACAATAAATGAATAAATAAAAGACTATTAATAATTGTCATTGTTATCAAATTTCATATTCAAACAAAAAATATTTAAATTTTAAAACCTTTTCATTCATTGACGGATTACAAACTAGTTTGCCAATATATGCCTTGAAATGCATAACATCTATCTCTTGAAGTCATATTAAGGCTCCGTTTATTTTGATTGAAACATATTGTGTAAAGATAGTTTTTTGTATTTGGTAACATTAGAAAAAATAAAGTCAAATAAAAACTATATTTAGTTAACATAAAAAGTATGACTTATTTTTAAAAATTGTTTTTCACTTTTTTTTTTTTGAAAAAATTTTTATCTCATAGTAAGCTAAATAAAGGAAGTTAGGAGATTTTTTTCAACTCATTTAAAGTTACTACCAAATATAGAAAATGTGATAGTTTTATAAAAAATACTTTTTAGAAAAGATTCATTTTCTAAAAAACATTATTACCGAAACAAACGGTGTGTAAGTAAGGTGTATTCCTCTCTTAAAAAATAGAGTATTAAGTAAGGTGTGAATACAAATTGAAGAAAGGACTTTTAGCTAAGACTTATATTTAGTTTATTAATGTGTTTAATACCGAGAATTATTCTTTTGTATCCGTTATATGTAACCCAAATATTTTGAGACATTTTACTTAGTGTTTTTAGAAATAAACTAGCTATTATTATTTTTGTCTCATATTATGTAAATAAACTACTAAAAATAAGCAATTCTGAAATAGACATGCATGAGATATCACTTGTTTAATTGAGTCCTCTAACTCTACTCTCATTTAATTGAGTCCTCAAAGTACATATTTAAATTTAAATGCATTTTTTTTAAGAAATTGGACAAAGAGCTTTATTGAATAAAATATTTTTATTAATTTTATAGATTTTTTTTCATGTGAGAAAGAAAAAATTTTAATAACAGATTTTTAATGAAATTTGAGGATAGATTTAAATTGAATAAATTTGAAATTTTAATTACTCAAATTGAATGAAAGTAAAGTTATAGAATTTAAATAAATTTTAATCAAATTTAGAAAGTATATTTTACATTTAACGGTTTTTTTTTTTAATCGAAGGTAATTAAAAAAAAAAAAAAATCAAAAAAGTGCCCCCCTTGTAATAAAGCGCCTAGGTGTTTGGTTTAAGAAAAGAAGGGCTGGGGAGCGAGGATTTAAGGAGGGCCGCGTTTTAAAAGCCCTCTTTCTCAGAGTCTGATTACCATTACCACTTCGCCTCTTTCTAGGGTTTTAGCCTTCTTCTTCTTCCTTCTTCTTCTTCTTTCTTCTCCGTCTCTCTCTCACATATTTTTCAGCAAAAAAAGTAGGAAAAAAATTCACAATGAGCAACGACAAGGACAACTTCAACATGTCCGATCTCAACGCCGGTACCTTCTAATTCTCCAAAACCTTAATCTCTCTCTCTCTCATTGTTTTTCGAATCATCTGTGATAATGTGTTATTATTTTCTTTGATTTTTTGGTTTTTGTATGCGAAGCTCTCAACTTGGAGGATCGAGCAGACCTCGTCAATGCTCTTAAGGTTAGTAGCATTCCTTCATTTTATCTGTTTGGAAGCTGAGAAAACCCGAAGGAAAACAACTGGGGAATGAAAAGAACATTCGATTGTTTTGGCAACCAAACAGAGTATTAGCTTCTTTTTTTTTTTTTTTTTTTTTTTTTGGGAAATCATATCTTTTGCGGTTTAGGGTTTTGATATTGTGGTGTTTGTGTGCAGAATAAGATTCAGTCTCTGGCTGGACAACACTCCGATGTGCTCGAGAATCTTACTCCGAAAGTCAGGAAACGTGTCGAGTTTCTCAAAGAGATCCAGGCACGTCTATGTCTATGTTTATGTCTATTTAAATGTGCTTTAATGTTATATTGTTTATTGAAAAGTATGTGTCTATTGTTTTAAATGGCGCGCAATAAGATCTAGTTGTCGTGTATATGCAACTCATTCTTTAAGCTTGATTTCCGACTTCAATTTATACTTTAAAATATACATATAAACAAGGAAGTCTGATGATCCCATGGTTTGTGTGTTAGGGGCATATTTAGTATTCGCACGATATGAACTTGCTGCAAGTTTGTTACAAAATTGAAAACTTGTGCAGAATGTTAAAGGATCATTGGACACCATCTTTGGATTTAGGGTAATTTTCTACGCAGGAAAAATCTAAGTCGAGCTTGGTTTTGATTTTCTAAGTTTCAACCTACTTGATTTGAAACAACTTTGATTAAGCCAAGTGTGCGTTTAGAATGGCATTTTGCTGATTTGCTGAAAGTGGGTAAAAGTACAGTTGGACCTGCAAAAAGTGATGCTTTAAAAATTTGTACACAGGCAGATAATTTAATAGGATACCATCAAAATGTTAATCCAAATGCTCCTTAAGTATTCCAGTGATTCTCTATATGGAGATCTTGTTGCTCTTTCAATAACAGTCTTGTGTGCTTAATACCGTTAAAGAGTTTCACCTGTTGCTTTCTAACTCCATGCTTTGCATTTTGCTTATTATCGTTATTTCGTAAATTGTAAAATAGAATTTTTGGGAGATACTTTCATTGCGTTTTCATCTTCTTGATTTGTTCTTATTTTCAAATTCAGACTATTTAAACTTTTCATTAATTTACAGAGCCAACATGATGAATTAGAGGCAAAATTTTTCGAGGAGAGAGCAGCTCTTGAAGCCAAATATCAAAAGTTGTACCAACCACTATACACCAAGGTATCATATTCTGCATTAAGGACGAGAGTTGATTATGCTGTGTCTGTGTTACTCATACATAGTGCATGTTTTTTCTTCTCCCGTCATCTTTTAAGTATATGTCATTCCTAGTGCACTAAGCTCCCACTTTTGCGGGGTTTGGGAGAGGTTATAGTAGGCAACCTTACCCCTAATATTTTTGGAGGTTGATTCCGGGATAAGTATATGTATTGTGAAAAATTGAAGAAAGTATTTGAAAGATATTTTAGTGTTGCATTATGCACTTACAATTTGCTGCTTTCTTGTTAAAGACATATCCCACTACTAGTTAGTGTGGTACTCCTTGAAGGCCTAAAGTTAGGTGCCTAATTTACATGCCTCCAGGCTATTGAACCCAGCATTGTGGTGCCTCTTGCTTTTCTTTTACCATGCTTACTGTGTTTGAATGCCGGCATCTTTTTAACTATTTTGAAATTATTTAATTAGTGTCGATCTCTTTACCTATTTATTTATGTACTAAACTCTTGCAGCGTTATGAGATTGTAAATGGTGTTGTTGAAGCTGAAGGAGTTGCAGATGAAGCAAAAACAGAAGAAGAAGAAGATAAAGCTGCTGAAGGTACCTTTATTTGTAGTACCCAAGAATTCTATTTGGTGGAATTCATTTGTAGCTTGATATTGAAGTAATTTTTTCATGCAGAGAAAGGAGTGCCTGATTTCTGGCTGACTGCAATGAAAAATAATGAGGTGCTAGCTGATGAGGTTAGTCTTGTGTATAATAATTTCGTATACTTGGTGCCTCTGTAAGAGTGTATGTCACATTTTGTTCCTTTTTCCTATGCAATCAGATTTCTGAGCGTGATGAAGGAGCTCTGAAACATCTCAAAGATATTAAGTGGACTAGGATAGATAATCCAAAGGGGTTCAAGCTCGAGTTCTTTTTTGAGACCAATACTTATTTCAAGAACGCTGTCTTGACAAAGACATATCACATGATTGATGAAGATGAACCTATTCTAGAGAAAGCAATTGGGTAACTTTGGATACTATCTTCCTATCACCTGAAAATTCCTCTCATTTTATAGGTATATCATCTGACTGGCTTGTACACAGTATTTGATTGGTACTTGGTGCCTTGCAGGACTGAAATTGAATGGTATCCAGGAAAATGCTTGACACAGAAGCTTCTTAAGAAGAAGCCTAAGAAGGGATCGAAGAATGCCAAGCCAATTACTAAAACTGAAAGTTGTGAAAGCTTCTTCAACTTTTTCAATCCACCTCAAGTCCCTGAGGATGATGAAGATATTGATGAAGATGCTGTATGACCTAGATCACAACAGTTTTTTGAGAAATAATTGATGATTATTGACTGCATATTATGTGATTTAGTTTATTTTTAATCCTCTTGCAGGCTGAGGAGCTCCAAAATCAAATGGAACAAGATTATGACATTGGGTGAGTATTATACATTTTCTGTTGTCAATGGGCAGATTTATTAAGTTACAATTCTGTTAAAGCTCTGTCTATAATATTGAACTGAAACCCTGACTCCTAGTAGCATGATGAAGCATGTTGTAATTTCATGATAATGCTGTGTAGGTCAACTATTAGAGATAAGATCATTCCCCATGCTGTGTCATGGTTTACCGGGGAGGCTATTCAGGAAGACGAGTTTGGAGACATAGAGGATGATGATGAAGAAGATGATGTTGAAGAGGAGGATGATGATGAAGAGGAGGATGATGAAGAAGAAGAAGATGACGACGACGACGAAGAAGATGAAGAGGAATCCAAGCCTAAAAAGAAGGTGGGTATTCTATTGATGTGGCCAGATTTTATTCTATTTATTATTTATTTTGTTTTTAAAACTGATGCTAATCATTATTTGTCATATTGTTTTGGGATGTTGCTGCAGTCATCAGCCGGACACAAGGTGTGTTACCTCTTTTCCTCTTTCCTTCATTTCCATTACAGATTACCTCTCCCCCTGGCCCCCTTTTTTTCATCTGTCCTTTCTTTTTCCCTCAGAAAAGAATATATCTTATCCAAAATGATCTTATCATTCATTTCTCTAGTTAATTGTTTTTAATTTATTTGGAATGTCCTGATCACTTGTGGTGTTATAATCTGTAGAAGAGTGGAAGAACACAAGCTGCAGATGGTCAGTCAGGTGAGCGGCCTCCAGAATGCAAGCAACAGTAAAATAGTAGAGTTTGTTGTAGCAGGAGATGTTAAATGCATGAGAGTTGTCCTGGGGTCACTGCAATGTTGATTGAGAAGGGATTGTTGGGCAGTTTTGGATGGTTCTTATTACTTTTCATATTTTTTTCCCTCTATGGTTAATGATTTGAGTCTTTTTCCTCCTCATCCATGTTGGTTTGAAGAGACTGGTTTTATAGTGAGAAATGGGCTGTGATTTGTTGATGCATGTTGGGGTTATCTGAATGTCAATGTATCCAGAAACTCTTCTACTATATCTATGTTTTATCAGTCCCTTTTTTTATGATTGCTTGTGTTCTCTTGAATGGTTCATCCTGTTATTAGAGCAGTCATCACTGTCAACATTCTGCAACTGTTGTGTGATCGATGATTATTGACCTTTGGATGGTTGACTAGCTTAGCAACTCAATGATGGTGAAATTATTTGTGGGTGCAATCCTATATTTCTCATGCATGAGGAGGAGGGAAGGAGAGTAGAGTAGAATTGGCCCAAAATTGTTTTACTTTCAGCTAACTCTATTCTACTTTTCTCCACTCTCCCTCCCTCCACCCTCAATCCAAATGGGCCATTAGTTTACAAGGTATGCCCATAATAACCTAGAGCATTTTGTAGCACTTCTCTCCCTAGTGTTGAGCAGTGTGTACCACAGGAAAATTCTAATTAGCTTTACCTAGAAGGGGAATAAAAAAAATTGGTGAAGTAGGTATATGGCATGGTACGGTGAAAGTGACGACATTATATGTAAATGTTGTAGCCTATAGCTTGATGAGGGTTGCAATTTGACGGTGAAAGTGACGACGTTAACGTTATATGTAAATGTTGTAGTCTGATGAGGGTTGCAATTTGACGAACTATTCCATGTTATTAGGGTTATATAATCTTTTGCCTAATCTGCATTCCTAATTTCATTTGTAACTAGGGTTATATAATTTTTTGCTTAGTCTGCATTCCAAATTTTGATGTTATTAGGGTTATATAATCTTTTGCTTAGTCTGCATTCCTAATTTCATTTGTAACGTAACTACTAAAGAGACTTAGTAGTATTTTGCTAGGTCTAATTTTTTTTTCCTATTTCTTCTTCCCTGCCAAATTTACATTTCCGAACTTACTATAATAAGCAAAGAACTTACTGGGGATCGGATCTAAATTCATGCTATTTTCTTTATTAGTTGTAGATTCTACCAATCCAAGCTCAAACCTGATAAATAGCTTCCTAAATTAGATCCATTGGCAGCTCGGAACAATTAGAGCATGTCTCTTTTTTCCTGGTTATCGCGTGGCCTGTTTCCATGATGTTTTCTGACAGCTCAATGGACCTACAGCAACAATATAAAGTTATTCGTATGATGAGTGAGAACATCATATAAATATTCTCAATCAATCATATTCCGATAAAGTTAGTTTTTTCTTCAGTAGAAAATTTCAAACATTATGATTCACGTAATAAATCAGCCTCTAAATACAGAATGCAGCACCCAATCTATTTTCAATCACATATGCTATATTTTATACTCATCCCCAAGTGTCTAAATTTATACTATTGGAGGATACTTGGCCAGCACTACTCCAATGTCATTACTCTCTAGTACACAGTCTTGCTGCAGGACACAATTGGTTTTCCATCACGTTAGATAAGGAATTTGACTTATGATATTTGGCATCATCATATGTGATTAGTGGACTTAAACCACCTAATAAATTAATGTTTGAAATGTATTTTTATGATTAATGACAAATCCGTTTATAAGCTTCATGTAGTAAAAAAAAAGATAAGTGGTCTAAAGTACTACATCGGTTAGTTAGTGAGTGAGTCTTCGGTTTATAAGTCTCGCTAGTACTCATAAAGGTTAGGCCATTTTGTAAGTGTTAGTGTTGTAACTCTTGTCTTCCCACTCTCTCCTTTCCCATTCTCTATGTCTTCTGTCTATATTATCTCAAGAAGAAAAAAAAAGTAGTAAAAAGTGTAGTACCTCTAACATTACTCTTTGACAATAATTATAGGGAGATACTAACATTACTCTTTGACAATAATTATAGGGTCATTAGAGGCTGTTAAACTTTCAAATAATCTCATTACCTACATTAACCATAACCTAACTCTAGTGACAAGTTTTTTCACAATATTTCTAGTTGCTGACATAATTTATTGTGATTGTCACATGATAAAAGTGGTATTAATTTTTTTTTTTTTTTTTTTTTTTGCAGAAACTTAAAAGTGATATTAACAGTGCATCAATTTAAAAACGAGTGCTCTAATCATAATTTTTATTTATAAGCTATAAAATTAAAAATATATGATGCTCTTTAATAATTATTTTTTATCATTAAGCCAAAATACTAAATATGTAGAAAGATGATTGAGCAAGGTCTTTTAGTTAGACATGGCAAAATGAGTTAGAATTTCCTAACCTGACCCAAAAAACCCAACTCGAGCCCGAATTTTTTGACCCAAAGCAAAAATGGGTTGACCCGTGACCCGATCCAAAGGTTGGGTCAACCCGACTCGACCCTTGACCTAAACCATTTTTTATAACTTTTTTTTTTGGGAAAAAATAAAATAAAATTAAGACAATATTGATTTAATTTTTTGTTCTGAGCTTTAAGGAAATAATTGAGAACTTTACATAATTGCATGCAAATAAATTGAAAGATGAATGGTTGAGGCATTCTGTAATGAATAAGGATTTTTAAATATCAAATAAAAAAGTATATGTCAAGATAATTTGGTTACAATAGAGTTAAAAATATATATTTAAAATTATAGACATGTATGAGAAACATTCATAAGCATAAAAAAGAGTGAAGCCAAAGTCTCAATGAAATTAGTATAAATTAGGAATACTTAGGCCTATTTTTAAACAATTTATGTCCAAAATAAACGGCTTTTCAAAATAAATTATGAAATTTCCTAGAATATGTGTTGCTTAACAATGATATGATATTTATAAAAGAGACCATGCATAAATAGGTAAATAATTAAAATTTAATTTATATTTTCAAATTGAAAGAGAGTGCCAACCACAATTGATAATAGATTATGATGGGGAAAGACAAGTGTGGCTCGTCCTTAGGTAGTCGTTAGGAATGGCAACAGGTTGGGTTCAGGCCGAGTTTTTTCATACTCGGACCCGACTCGCGGGCCAAGACCTGTGGCTCGGGCCTGGCCCGTTTACTAAGTGGGTTTTTTTCCTGGGGCCCGGACCTGCCCCAGCCGGGCCCCGTTAAGGGATTGGACCCAATTCGTGGCCCAATCCAAAAAAAAAAATAAAAAATAAAAAAGTAACTCAGCAAGCATAACACTGACTAAACACAAAAACACCCAATTTTATTTTTCCCACACTAATCTAGCACCTAAACACCTTCAATTTTTGTATTTGAAAGTTTTCAAGTAAATCTACAGCTGAAAAGAAAAAAAAAAGTTTTCCCCTTGCTTCTTCATGTTAAGTGATAAAGATTCATCACCCAAGATACCATTTACAAAAGCATGAAAACGAAAATCAACATTCAGATATAGGGCACAAACTAGATCTCAAATCAAATCCACCATACCCATTCATATTTCCTGTTCACAGAAACCAAATTCATTTGAAATCAAACTTTTTTTTGGGTTAAAAACGACGATATCATTAAACTAAACAACTACATCCAAATTAGTACAAAGTCTGTTGAAATAAACTCCATTACAGTCATCCTCTAAGGTCTTAAGCAAGTCCATAGGGGGACTGGAAAACAAAAGAAAATTTGCCTCTTGATCAGCACCTATTCTAGCTAAAATCAAACTATTCACAGAAACCAAATACATTTGAAATTAAAATCTAAAACAAGCACATGCAAGGAACATCAAATCTTAACAAATAAATCTAAATCCCCAAACCCACAGGTTAAACAACGAGAATTTAAATCCCCAAACCCACTAATCAAATAAATAAAATATGGAAGAAGAACATCAAAAATCATTGTCGTAATCACCGTGGTCGTGGTCGTTGGCTTCAACTTTCATTAAACTCGTTGCAAAGCAAATATAGGGCGCAATATTGAACAAAACTGGATGAGATCGGAGAGGCTTTGAGGCGAGAATCTTAGATTTTCGTCTTCGTCTTCTTCGGCAAAGAGAGCGAGATCGAGAGGTTGAGAGAATGAGAGAGGCGCGGCTGACATTCAGTGGCTGGCAGCATGAGACATGAGAGGAGAGTGAGTGAGAGTGGGAGAGAAGGGTTAGTGAGAGTGGGAGGGGCGACTAGGGGGCTGAGTGAAATTAGAAATGAATAAGTTAGGGTTTATAAGTTTATATATATACTAGGGTATTTTTGGTAATTTCCTTTAAGTGAGTCGGGTCGAGTCCGGGTTCAGGCTGGGTTTTTGTAAAAACCTAGACCCAACCCGGACCCACTTCGGGTTCTTTTCAAAAAACCCATACCCGACCTTATTTTTAATCAGGCTGGGTAAAATCCGGCCCATTAGGGTTGGGCCGGATCGGATATCCACAGGTCGGGCATAAATTGCCATCCTTAGTAGTCGTTAACAGAGTGTAAGCTCGTCCATGAGCAACCGTCCTAAGAATGTAAGCACCATGATAACTAAACCTACTGTTCATTTACTACTCTTAAGAGGAGCTTGTCCAAACCTAGTAAAGTCGTTCGTGCATGGACGACTCCCAACACATGGTTTGTCTACATGAGCTTGCGAACCATACCACATGGTGAGATCTTGATACATCATTGTAACCTCCTGTCAAACACTTAACTTCCAATAGCAGTTATGGAAGATGAGAGTAAATATCCTAACTTCTATAGTGGTTATGAGAAGTGAGTGTACACTTTCTCACCTCCACAAATGTGGGGGAAGCTACAAGACAAGTAACCACTTCTGTAGCACTATATAAGCTCTCATCCCCAACAAATAAAAGTAAGTTTTTTCCCTTTACACAATTCCCAGAATTTTGGAATTCCAAATTTTGAAGAAAGAAACTAACTTCATCATCGGAGGATTTTTGGCTGGTTAACTCCGGTCTCCTTTGATTCTTTTTTTCCTTTTTCAGGCCCTCCGAATCATTCAAGCCCGAAACATCCAACCTATTGATTTTCCAAGCATCATCAGTTAGCACCGTCTATGGGAAGAGATTAATTTTGAGTTTTGTAGTTTATCTTTCTCCGACAAAAGGATATATGGTTTGGACAAGATCAAGTGCCACTAGCCCAAGCCACCAAGAGAGTAGGGATACTTCTAACAATCCCTACCAAGATCGCCAGTTAGCGCTTGTCATGCAACTGTCTTCCATTCAACATATACAGTCTATGGCAGCCGCCATAGCGGAGTTAACTCTTTAGAACCAAGAGTTGACTAAGGAGATTAATCTAAGGAGGCAACGTCGTGAAGGATATGTTGAAGGACAAGCCCAGAGTTAAGAAGATAAAGGAGGAAATGCTGAGCTCAAGAGTTAATCAAAAGGCACCACTTCACGAAGTGTGTCACACTTGGAGAAGGAGATGGATTAGATGAGGAAGGTCATGGATGAGATGAGGGAGAACATGAGAAGGGCAAATCTCGTAGAGGATTTGGTTCATCGAATAGATTCCCCTTTCACGGCTTCCATCAATAGTCACCCCTTGCCTCCGAAGTTCAAAATATCTTCCTTGGATTCATATGATGGAACGCGTGACCCTTTGATCATATTGCTACTTTCAAGACTACAATGCATTTTCAAGGGGTTCCAAATGAGATTATGTACAGAGCCTTCCCTACCACCCTTAAAGGACCAGTGCGAGTGTGGTTCAGTAAGATACCTTCGAACACAATGAGTTCTTTTGAAGAGTTGAGTAAGTTGTTTGTCAATAATTTCATTGGAGGACAAAGGCATAAGCGCTCCTCGTCTAGCTTGTTAACTATTGAACAATGAGAGAATTAAAGTTTACGGTCCTTCATTACTTGTTTCAACAAAGAAGCCATAACCGTGGATGAGATGGACAATAAGTTATTATTGGCAGCCTTCCATAATGGAGTTAACTCTGACTTATTCATCTATAAGATTTACATGAAAGAGCCTTAAACTATGGCTGAACTCATCCATTAAGCCTAAAATTTTATGAATGCAAAAGACGCTATTATAGCCAAGAAGAGGAAGGGAGCTGAGAGAATGGAAAAAGATCTCCTGCGCCACTCTGAACAAGGTTCTCATCCAAAGAAGGGACGGACAGGAGAGAAGAAGGACCGAGACAACAAGAAGTTAAGCTCTTCAAGACGGAGTCAACAATACATGCCCTTAAACATGCCGCTTGAATAAGTTCTCATGCAAATCAAGGACGATCCTTCCTTGAAGTGGTCGGAGAAAATGAAGGGAGATCCCAACAAGCGTAATAGGAACAAATATTGCCGCTTTCACAGAAACCATGGGCATGACACGGACGAGTGTTTTGATTTGAAGTAGCAGATTGAAAATCTCACCAGGCAAGGGAAATTGAGAAATTTTCTTGGACGAGAAGTTAAAGGGAAAAGTAGAAGAGTCGTCATGACCCCTGCTCGACGAAATAAGAGTTATCATAGGTGGAACCTCAACAGTGCAATCTTCTAAGTCCAAAAGACATACCTAAAGGTAGTGCAAAACGTCCAACTCTCTGGATGATCACTGAGGACGAGGACGACAAATGAACAAGCTATCACATTCACAGATGAGGATGCTGAAAGGGTTCACCACCCCCATGACGATGCCATCATCGTCATTTTGCTTATTGCTAACTATATGACTAGAAGGGTGTTGGTGGACAATGGAAGTTCAGCATACATCTTGTATTATCCTGCATTTTAGCAAATGAGACTTGGACAAGATCAACTTCGTCAAGTGAATTCACCCTTGATAGAGTTCGAAGGAATGAAAATGCAGCCTGTTGGCACCGTTACATTACTTGTAGTAGTGGAGGCATACCCACAACATATAACCAAGGACGTGAATTTCCTTGTGGTAGATTGTTCATCTTCTTATAATGCCATAATCGGAAGGCCAGCCTTAAATAGTTGGAAGGTAGTCACATTTAATTACCACTTATCAGTCAAGTTCTTTATAGAGTGTGGGGTAGGACAAGTGTAGGGAGATCAGCTAACAGTGAGAGAATGCTATTTAGCCATGTTAGCCATGGGCGAACAGGTTCAAACAATGAATATTGAGGAGAGAAGATTTGTGGCGGAGCCCATTGAAGCATTGAAAAACATTCCTTTGGACAAAAATAACCCTAAGAGGTATACAAGGGTTAGAGCGGATATAGAAAAGAAGACAAAGCAGGATCTTGTCAAGTTCTTAAAGAAGAGTATTGATGTGTTTGCATGGAGTCATGAAGATATGCCGGGTATAGACCTCAGTGTCATTACCCACCGTCTAAATGTATATCCTTCCTTTAAGCTTGTACAACAGAAGAAAAGAGTGCTCGCCCTTGAGAGAGACAATGCAATTAAAGAAGAGGTTTAGAAGTTGACTGCAGTAAAATTTATTAGAGAGGTTTATTATCTAGATTGGTTGGCCAATGCACTAATGGTCAAGAAGGCTAATGGCAAATGGAGGATGTGTGTAGATTTCATCGATCTAAAAAAAGTCGGCCCTAAGGATAGCTATCCCTTGCCACGTATTGATCAGTTGGTGGATTCGATTGCAGGTCATAGATTGCTAAGTTTCATGGATGCCTTCTCTGAATACAATCAGATAAAGATGGACGAGGCAGACCAAGAAAGGACATCCTTTATCACCAGTCAAGGTTTGTTTTATTACAAGGTGGTGCCCTTCAGTCTGAATAACGCAGGGGCAACTTTGGTTGGTTAACCATATGTTTCGTCCATAGATTGGATGGAATGTAGAAGTCTATGTAGATGATATGCTGGTGAAGAGTTTGGACTAGGGGAACCACTTGGACGACTTACAAGAAACCTTTGATATGTTTAGGCAGTACAATATGAAGTTGAATCCTAGCAAATGCACTTTCGGAGTTTCATTAGGAAAATTCCTTGGATTCATGGTTTTGCATAGGGGAATTAAGGCAAATCCTGATAAGATACAAGCAATACTGGATATGAAACCTTTGTGAAGTATTAAAGAAGTCTAGTCCCTTATTGGACAAGTTGCTACTCTAAATAGGTTTATCTTTAAAGCTATCAACAAGTGTTTGCCACTTTTTAAGGTTCTCAAAAAGGCATTTGAATGGACGGACAAGTGTCAGCAAGCTTTCCAAAACCTTAAGACCTACCTCACTACAGCCTTCCTGCTAAATCCATTCGTGCCTGTAGAAGAGTTGTATTTATATCTAGCAGTGTCTCCATATGCAGCGAGCACAACTTTGATTAGAAAAGAAGGAAGGGTGCAGAAGTTAGTCTATTACACAAGTCGAGCACTAAGAGGGGTGGAAGGACAGTACCCAATGATGAAAAAACTAGCCTTCGCTTTGATTACAACTTCTAGAAAGTTAAGGCATTATTCTCAAGGTCCTACCATCAATGTCTTGACAGATCATCCATTAAAGAAGGCAATGAACAAGCTGAAAGTCGCAGGATGACTAATTCAATGGGTCGTAGAACTTAACGAGTTTGATGTTAGGTACCAACCAAGAAATGCGATTAAAGCACAAGTATTGGCAGATTTCATTTCAGAGTTTAGTCCAAATCAAAGTGAGCTAGATGAGGTGGATGAGATATAGGAGTGGGTCATCAATGTGGATGGTTCATCCATTTTATACGCAAGAGGAATTGGAGTTATACTCAAATCCCCAGAGGGGGACAAGTTAAAATACGCAACCCGTTTATTATACCAAACCACCAACAATGAATCTGAATATGAAGCTCTTCTTAAAGGATTGGAATTGGCTAAGTCCCTAGAGGTGGAGTTAGTTATCGTCCAAAGAGATTCTCAATTGATCATTAACGAAGTGAATGGAATGTGTGAAGCCAAAGAAAGCCGAATGAAGAAGTATTTAAACAAGGTAAGGCAGCTTGTCAAGAAATTCAAAGAAGTTAGTTTTATTCAACTCCTGAGGGAGGAAAACATGGAAGCAGATGCTTTGGAGAAAGCAGCTTTAGTAGGAGAGGCTATGGACGAGTTTGATACAGTCCAATACATGCCTAGCATAGATTTGCCAGAGGTACAAGAAATTGAAGGAGAAGAAAATTAGATGACTCCAATAATCACTTACCTCGAGGATGGAAAGCTTCCAGAGAACAAAGACGAGGTTAGGAAGTTGAGGATCAAAGCTGCGAAATATGCTCTCATGGATAAGGTGTTGTATAAGCGAGGTTTTTCTCAACCATACTTAAGATGTTTAACCCCGTATGAGTCAAACTACGTGTTGAGAGAAGTTTATAGAGGAGCATGTGGAAACCATTCAAGAGCAAGAGCATTAGTCCATAAGGTCATCCATGCAGGTTATTACTGGCCAACTATTTAAGCAAACATGAAGACATATGTCAAGGTGTGTGACCAATGTCAACGCTTTAGCAATATTTCCAAACAACCATCGGAGTATATCACCTTGATGATGGCTCCATGACCCTTTGCATAATGGAGATTAGATATCTTAGGTCCCTTCCCACTTGGAACTAGGCAAACGAAATTTTTGGTAGTTAGGATTGAGTATTTCACTAAGTGGGTGGAAGCAGAACTCCTACCAAAGATTATGCAACAGAATGTCAAGAACTTCATCTAGAAGAATATTGTATGTAGGTTTGGGGTGCCCAGGTTATTGATATTAGACAATGGACAACAATTTGATAACACACTTTTCAGGGACTTTTGCGAACACTTCGAAATTCAGAATCATTATTTCTTACCTGCCCACCCTCAAGCAAATGATCAAGCAGAAGTGGCAAACCGATGCTTGTTGAAGATCATCAAGACTCGGCTTGAAGGGGTAAAGGGACTATGTCCAGATGAGTTACCAAGTGTTTTGTGGGCCTATAGGATGACGGTGAGGACCCCTACAGGAGAAACTCCTTTCAAGTTAGCCTATAGAAGTGAAGCAGTGATACTTGCAGAAGTACATATGGCCAATCACAAGGTAATGAAGTATCAAGACGAGGATAATAAGGAGCAACTCCACCTTAACTTTGATTTAATAGACGAGGTGAGGATGGATGCAGAGCAAAGGACAACAAGGTATAAGAATCTCATAGCCAGGCAATATGGTGTAATGGTAAAACCTAGACATTTCAACATAGGGGACCTTGACTTAAAAAGGGTCTCTGTAGCAACCAAAAACCCGGCTCATGGGAAATTGGGACCTAATTGGAAGGGACCCTACAAGGTTATCTATTGTAAAAGGCAAGGGTCCTACTACTTGGAAACCTTGGTTGTGAGGAAATTGGAGCATCTTTTGAATGTTGAACACCTAAAAAGGTACTATCAGTAAAATCTTAGCCTAGACGAGTGTTGTCTTGGACTAGACCTGTCATTCTGGACAAGCTAGAGTTTTTGTTGCATTCTGTTGTGTGTTGTTAACATTATATGTTATGTTTTAACTCCTTGAGAGTGTGTTAGTTTTAAGTTAACTATGGACGAAGTCATGAACTTTGATGTTTGTATGAATAAGGCACTAGCTTCTAAGCATGTGCCATACTTGTGGATGATGTTTATATTATGAATGTGGTTTGAATTTTCAAATACACGTGATATATAAATCTTCTCCATAATTTCATTCGCAAAAAGGCTAAGGCCCAAGACAAATAAATTCTCTGGACACAGAGATGTAACGTCTATAAGTTTTACTTAATAAGGATAAAACAAAGAAAAATGAACTTAAGGTGTTCTCGTCTATACAATGGATGAGCTAAAAACCTGATTCACCCAACCAACGGACGAGGAAAAAAAGTGCACGCAAAAGTCCAACTTATGGACAGACAAATAATTGGCAATCTACCCAGAGACGAGAAAGGAATTGTTAAGTCTATAGACGAGGGGTAATGCTGTATTAAGCCTATGTAAGGCTAACTCATCTGAACATGAACTCTTATTAGGGATGAGCCAAGATTGAAATCAATATCTTAGGTATAAAAAACAATTGTCCATGCAACATGTTTAGTAAAAAAATCAACCAAGGAAATAAACATTCATTCATTCATCAAAGGGTGGAAGACCTACGTCCAAAAACCCTTATAAAGTAAAAGCAAAGCAATTGTTTGAAACCTTGTCCTAAAACTGTGGACAAGATAAATGTACTTAAGTTACATTTAATGGTTCAAAACAACGAACCAAATAAAAGAGAAGAAAGAAAAAAAATAAAAAAGATAGATGAACATTTAAAAGCTTCGCCTTCATTGGGGGGCATTAGCATTAAGGTCGTCCTGGTTTGGCTGGGTGGTGGCATTGTCTTCAGTGTTGATATCTTCTGAGCTCGTCTGAAGAAGAGAGCTTGTAGTAGCACCAATGTTGAGTTTGATGGAGCTAAAGTCAACTTTAGGGAAGTTTTCTATATTGTCCATCCTGAAATCTTCAAACCCAGTTGCATAGTTACGGTCCAGCAAGTCAGTGAATTGCTTGGACGCCTTGAACTTTGCAACCAAATCTCCCTTTGCTTTTTCAAAAAGGGTACTCAACTCGTCATTCCTCTTTTAGAGGTGATCAAGACAAGTATCAGTCTCTATGATATCAGTCTTCAGCTCTTCAACATGGTTTTACAGCTCCTTAGCTTCTTCCTTGGCCTTGGCCGCCACCTTAGCCCACCTCTTGCACTCATCCTTCACCTCCTAAACCCTGGTCTCCAGCAAGATCCTTATCTTGTCCAGTGCTGTGGCCTGCCTGGACGCTGCAATGAATTTTGACATTCCCTATAAAAAAGGCAAATGACAAAAATAATGGCCAAACGAGAAAAAGTATAAAGTAGCAAAGACGAGGTAAAGATGAAATTACATACCTTAAAAAGATCATGAACGCCAGAGTGTTCAAAGCCTTTCAAGGACATGTTATAGCATACAACTATGTACTCGTCAGAAACAGCCTTCTTAAAACGTTCCTAGGCTAAGTCTTCATTTTCAATGAGATTCATGGGAGTCCTTTGAGAAGGCTGGGATGAGGCAGGTGCAGTAGTCTTAGATGGAGGAGTTTTGGATGGAGTAACCTCAACTGAGGTAGACAAGTCCATGTCAAAAATTTGGATGGACGATTGAGACATGGGAGGATTAGGCTGGACGACTCTTGCCTTGGACGACCCATGCTTAGCTTTTTTCCCTCAACGACTGGGAAGATTTCCTAAGTCAAGGTTCTTGGACAAGGTCTTCCTCTTGTCCCAGCAGAAGGACGAGCTTGGGATTGGGCTTTAGGCCTGTTCCCCTCGTCCACAACTTCCTTTCCCCTGTTTTCTTTCATAGTTGTCATCCCTATAAAAGAAAAATAAAAAGAATGAATGAATGAAAATTGAAGTTAGACCAGAGAATATAACATATAATATTCATATAAATCTTAAGTAAAAACTTACATCTGTGAACAGTAACATCGTGAGCAATAGCTTCAGCGGACGGTTCAGGGCCAAGTCCCCACTTGGTAAGATGTTGGAGAGTAACCAAAGAATGGAAACTCCTATCAACGTGAAGACGAGCCCTATGGACATGGTCACGGTGAAACTTGCTTAAGGAAGGTCATCCAGCAGCTATCAAAGGAAAAGAATAAAGGTTAGGTGTACATAATAATAATAATAATAATAATAATAAAATAGTGAAAAAGAAAGGGGGAGGGACATACCTTTAGGACGAAGGTTCCCTAATTCCCCAGTGTAAGGAGCAAATGTATTCCTACCAGCCTCCACTGGGTTCCCAGCCTAGAAACTGGAAGATGGAGTACTAGAGATGAAGAAAGACCATTTTCTGTCAGATAAGGCTAAGGACTTTATTAGCCTATAGTTTGTATCCCTAGCTGTAAATTGATAAAAGCCTAGGGAATGGTTGATTTTTGAGGGTTTATAACAGAAGAGTAACTTGTCCATAGTAAGAGGACGGTCCCCTCCAAATACTTCCCTCCACAAAATTTGCATAGAGATAATTAATCTCCATGCATTAGAATTAAATTGACACACTGCCAAACCTAACCTAACAAGTAATTCCCTAGCAAAAGCGTTTAAAGGTAATCTAAACCCACCTAAAAAGTAAGCTTCATAGATGCCTATCCCAAAATAGGGGTTACAACACCATTCTCCACGGATGACTTACCTAGGGTTAAGCTCGTTTGGAATTTGATACCACGTCCTAAGGTTGTTGAGTCTTTGTTCATTGGTTTTGGAGTTGACACCTACTGCACAATTGTAAACTGTTTCCTCATCGTCCAAAGGGCTAGATGGAGGGGCACTCGTTGAGGTGCTAGCGTGAGACCCAGAGGCTGCCCTATTCCTAAGTTGCTCCTGAACAACTTCTAAAGGGACCTCAGGAACATCAAATGTGTATCCCTCGTCTGTGCTATTTCCTCCACTACTACTATTACTAGTGCTACTACTATAACCACTATAACTAGTAGTATCATGATACTTGTCTATAACCTTATCTATACTGTTGCTAGACAAGGAGAGGGCAGTTTCAGACATTTTGAGGAAAAACTTAAAGGAAAACCTATAGACGAGAATGAAAAGAATACCTGGCTCTAGACGGAAGAGGACTATGGACATAGAGAAACCTCTAAACAAAGCTTTAGACAAGAAATGTCAGGAAGGAAAGTTTTTGAAATGAAAAGGGTAGGAGAGGAATTCCACTATTTATAGGCAACAAGGTTCAACATCCGATGTGATGTAACCAACTAGGATAAGCCACGTGGCATCTGTCTTGGAAAAC
The DNA here is from genome assembly GCA_030445155.1 of Quercus variabilis. Taxonomy (NCBI): domain Eukaryota; kingdom Viridiplantae; phylum Streptophyta; class Magnoliopsida; order Fagales; family Fagaceae; genus Quercus; species Quercus variabilis. Next base: position 57,476,221 of record CP129446.1, read on the forward strand.
AAAAAGACAAGATTGAAACATGCTAGATTGGACCATGTGTCAGCAAAAAAAAGAAGAAGAAGAAAGATAGTAGGCATTCTTAGGATAGACAACACACAGAAAAAGGGGGCAATTGATGGGGAAAGACAAGTGTGGTTCGTTCTTGGGTAGTCATCAACAGAGTGTAAGCTCGTCCATGAGCAACCCACCTAAGAACATAAAGCACCATGATAACTAAACCTACTGTTCACTTACTATTCTTGAGAGGAGCTCGTCCAAACCTAGCAAAGTCGTTCGTGCATGGACGACTCCCAACACAAGGTTTGTCTACATGAGCTTGCGAACCATACCACATGGTGAGATCTTGATACATCATTGTAACCTCCTGTCAAACACTTAACTTTCAATAGTAGTTGTGGAAGATGAGAGTAAATATCCTAACTTCTACAGCGGTTATGAGAAGTGAGTGTAAACCTTCTCACCTCCACAAATGTGGGTGAAGTTACAAGACAAGTAACCGCTTCTGTAGCACTATATAAGCTCTCATCCTCGACAAATAAAACTAGGTTTTTTCCCTTTACACAATTCCCAGAAATTTGGAATTCTAGATTTTGAAGAGAGAAACTAACTTCATCATCAGAGGATTTTTGGCCGGTCAACCTCGGTCTCTTTTGATTCTTTGTTTTCCTTTTTCAGGCCCTCCGAATCATTCAAGCCCAAAACATCTAGCCTATTGATTTTCCAAGCATCATCAGATTATAAAATTAGTTTTTAAGATTATAAATTTCTTATTTTTTTTTTATTCTTTGTCAAATTAGATATCTAATAAGATATTTGTAATTTTGTTTTATATTTTAGGATGTTGATATTGTGTAGAAATGAAACTTGTGTATTTGTTTTAGTTATCTTTTGTGCTATTTTTTTTTTTTTTTTTTGGTTAGTAATGTTGGAATTTGTATAATTTTAAAATTATTAAACAAATATGAATTGTTTAGTTGAGCTCATTCTTGATACGAGTGGAGAATTCAAAGTAATACATTTTGTATCAAGTAATTTACAGCGTAACTTTTCAAACAGCAAATACATGTTTTTTTCTTTAAAAAAAAAATTCATATGAAAAATACGGGTCAACTCAACCCGATGTGCAACCCAATTAACCCGACTAGTTTTCTAACTAATTTAAATTGACTCATTTTAACCTGTAACCTACTTGACTCACATCCCAATTGACCAACCTGACATCTACTTTAGGGTAGCCCGGGATATTCAATTTCAAGTAATCCCCAAATTCCCAAACCCAAAAACAAATAATGTATAAATACAGAAAAAAGAAAAAAAGAAAAAAAATTCCAACAGTTACCACACAGATGTAGGCCCTAGCAGCCCAAACTCTTCAAGTCTCTCCGACACACTCTCCCACCCCACTAACCAGCAGAGTTGATTTCAAAAAGGAGGGAAATCAAACCTAAAACCCTAAAAAAAAAACAACCAAGCTCTTTCTCTGTCTCTGTCTCTGTCTCTGTTCTTCTTTTCCCCTCAAATACTCGCACAGTCATGTACATGCACAGTTATCACAACTAAGTCTTTCCTTCTGTTTCGATTCTGAAGAAGCTAATTTCTTTAGGGCGTGGAGTGGAGTGGAAGTCTATGGCGAGGCTTCTTCGGAACGCTTCCATTCTAAAACGCTCTCTCTTTTCACCAGAGGTTACTCTCTCCACACATTTCTCTACTATTTTCTCACACCCCTTTATTTATTTATTTTGTTATTTGGTGCCTCCGTTACTTACTCTCTGTTTGGTCACCGAGAAAGTGTAGGAAACATGATACCTTAAAATTTAGTCTTTAAGAAGGTAACATGATACTTAAGATAAAATAGAATGACGAAAAGAACACATGTGGCCGACCCTTATTAGTCTGTTGAGGATTCATAGGCGAGCTTAAAATAAAATTTTAGGACTGAGGCATAGTTGTTGTTGGAATATTCGGTCAGGGTTTTAATAGAATTGTTTGTCTCTCTTTATTGCATTTTCTATAATTTCGGGGGTTTTGTGCATTAGTTTTTGCTGTTTATTTATTATTGATTCTGTTGTTTGCAGGGCTTGAGGAGAGGGATATTAGGGACATCTGCTCAGTTCTGCGAATTTTCGACTAAAGGTGCTGAAACTACCTTGGTCTCGACAAAAATGTAGATTGAGATTTATAGAATATCTGGTGTTGTTGTTGTCGGTGTTGTCGTCTAAATTTATTTCCATGTCTGGACATGTTATTAGGAACTATGCTATGGTTGATGTGCATTAGAAATTATGAGGGGGGGATTGACACAACTAGGGACCAAAACTTTCTTGTTGCCATCTATTGGGTTATTAGCGTTTTAGGTTCCATACATAAAATGAGAACACTGGGTTTTACTTACTATGCTGTATGATGATGAACATTGTGAATTGTAATTTATCCTGGGGGTATGGTTACATATACACTGTAAAAAAAATTTCTATACTGTCTGTTATTGTCAAATCTGAGTGAAGATTGTATTCTAGAAATGAGCATTTTCCCCTTTGTGTCATGTGTTAATTACTGGATCATTAATAATTTCAATATCTATCTCCCTGAAGGTAAAAGGAAGTCTAAGTCGGATGGAAGTGAGTCCAGTGATGATAGCATGTCCAAGAAAGATTTGGCTCTACAACAAGCCCTGGATCAGATTACATCCTCATTTGGAAAGGAATCTATTATGTGGCTTGGTCCATCCGTCAATACAAGGCATGTCCCGGTGGTGTCCACAGGTTCTTTTGCTCTGGATATGGCTCTGGGAACTGGTGGACTTCCTAAGGTATCAGTTCTCCCCTCTGAAATTTATGGACTTTGACTTCTTCTGTTTAATGAAATTTCCTTTTTGAAATGTAAATTAATTACACTGTTGGTGGCTAAAAAAACACAAAAGGTTTTGGGTGGTTTATTTATTTTTCCCCCCCTATGTTGTTTTCAACTCTTTTCCCTTGTTTTTTGATCAGTATAAAAGTTTTATCGAAAAAGAGAATTAGTTCATGTTCACAGTGATGAACACAAAATATTAAAATTACAACGAATCAAACATAAAATTCAAGAGAAGTGTGAAACTCAAAAATGAATGTACAATGAGTAAAACCCCAAGCCTGAGACCACTAAACAAGGTACAAATCAATAAGGATTGGTATGTTGTTGTGCAGTATTTAATGTTTTGCTTCCTATGTTGTTTTCAGCCTCTTCCTCTTGTAGCTTCTGTATGGCAATGATTGTTCCTATTCTCTCATTATCTACAATTGTTACATTTTCCTGTCAGTTACCTAACCCAGAAGCCTCTTTGGTTCAAGAAAATGCCGTTTTATGTATTGTACTTATGCACACACATATATGGATGCATGTTTATTTACATATATAGATATTTATATGTATAATGTATATATGTCTATGAATGTACACGTATGTTTTTGTGAGTATGAGGGAAGTTTACAGAGAACAAACCTTTTATTTCACGTGATATGTTTCTGCTGGTCATAAAATGCCTTTGTTGTATGTCTGTAGGGACGTGTTGTGGAGATTTATGGTCCAGAGGCTTCTGGGAAAACCACTCTTGCTCTACATGTAATTGCTGAAGCACAAAAGCAAGGAGGTTATACTTTTATGCTTTTGTAGTTATTCTTTCTAACTTCATAATAACTGGGAAAAATGGTTATGGGACATCTTATACTATACGATGCCTCTGCAGTAGAAGGCATAGTTTGCACTATTAAATCATCGATTTGATGTATAAAGGGGTTAAACAAAAACATACACATTTTTAGAAAGATGTTATGCATACCTTGTGTCACTTAAATTATTCTGGGTTTGTGTTTGTAACCTTGATAATGAAGAATCAATTTTGACCATGCGCAGATATTGGTGAACTTTTAATGACTGTATCCCTTTCAAATAATTTGACCATAGTTTCTTCAAGGAAATTAAGTTGTTTTCATGCCATTTCTTTGTAGGTTACTGTGTGTTTGTTGATGCGGAACATGCCCTGGATCCTGCACTGGCTGAGGCTATTGGGGTAAAAACTGAGAAACTACTTCTCTCGCAACCAGATTGTGGTGAACAAGCTCTCAGTCTTGTGGATACCCTAATCCGAAGTGGTTCAGTTGATGTTATTGTTGTTGATAGTGTAAGTAAGGTGCTCAATTTGTTCATGCTCTTTTTGCTTGGTATTCAAGATCATTGTTGGTAGCTGCTGGAACACACTTGTTTCTTTCAAAATCTTTTTGTGATATTATTTTTCTCCACTCCTTAGGTGCTTCTTTTCAGATACCCTTATTGTCTCATTAGGCTTTTCTGGAAGAATTTTTTTGCTGTTTTCTTTGCATAGCAACATGTGGCATAAACATGCATATGATGGGTTACTGATTTGAATAATTTTTTCATATTTAAGTTCTTGTGCAGTATTTAATGTTCTGCTATGACAATAATAGCTGAATTTCTAATGTCAGGTAGCGGCCCTTGTTCCCAAAGGGGAACTTGATGGTGAGATGGGTGACGCTCACATGGCAATGCAGGCTAGATTGATGAGCCAGGCACTTCGCAAGTTGAGCCACTCTTTATCACTATCACAGACTATATTGGTATTTATAAATCAGGTATTAAATTTGATTGTACTATTGCAGGTTGTTGTATAATTATAATGAGGTGGGTTTGAAATGAAAGGCATGGGTTTGATTATACTTGGGTTGAGCATAGTCTGAGGTGTCAGCTGCTGGGTTGAGCTAGGGCTGGCCTTGGACCTGCTCAGTGCTCAGTTAGGCCCAATTTTCTTATACTTTTTGTATTGCTGTTGCTTTCAAAATAGATATGTGACTATTCTTTGCATTTCTTTCTAAAAAGCATGCATTACCTTTTGTTTTGTTTTGTTTTTGCTTTCAAAATAATATGTAGCTATTCGTTGCATTTCCTAAAAGCAAGCATTTGATTTCTCCCTTCCCCCTACATTCCCAACTTAAAGATTATAGTATTCTGCCTGATATTTAGGGCTTTTCATTAATTGAAGTGCTTTGGAATTTGTATGATGCCTACCACATAAATTGCATTGTGTTTACGGTTTGACCAAGGTAATTACTTCTCAAAGAAGATAAAATGTTTAACTGGGATGATATGATGTGAATCAATTTGAGCTATTGGATATTAGATGCTGCTGTGATACTTGTTTTTTCACTGATGTTTGTGTAATGTTACAATGTATCCTCTTAATAATGGTTTGATTGTACCAGTATGCCTTTTTTTTTTTTTGGTAGCACATGCTCCTAGTGGGTCTTGAACCCACAACTGACCTCCATCCCTTTGTTATTGGTTGTCGTGATACCTCATTGAAACATGATGCTGTCTGCTTGATGATGATACCTCCCTAAGTTGATTAGATGTATCTTCTAGGTAAGATCGAAGCTTTCTACTTTTGGAGGATTTGGTGGGCCCACTGAAGTTACATGTGGTGGTAACGCCTTGAAATTTTATGCTTCAGTGCGCATTAACATTAGGAGAACAGGGCTTGTCAAGAAGGGTGAAGAGGTATAATATTTCCACCTACTCTTTTCACTTATGAATATGAATGTTGTATGAATGTTGTATCTGAAGAGGGCATTACAATATGTCATGTGTACCCTATTTGCATCTGTAGTCCCATAAGATTTTCTTGGCTTTAAATGGACCACACTAACTTAAACATGCAGTCACCTCTCTTCCTTAATTAAGCTATCACGGGAATGTATAAACAGTGGTAAGTTGAAGCAATTGAAAGGGGGATCAGTGGATTGCTTAAAGTTGCTAATAAGAGGATCACTGTGTGGGTAGTTTACTGAATAATTGAATGCTGATTCCTTAAAATGTTCTTGGCTTTGGACTTTTTTGTCCCAAGCCAGTATTATAACAAATTTGGACTATTTTGAGATTGGCAATTCCAAAAGCTTGTTTTCTTGGTGAGAAACAATGCCGGAAGCTTTGATGCTGTTCTGTATGATTCATATAGTTTCAATATCTTGTCTGGTAACATTCTTACTATTATGTGAAGGGACCCATTTTTTTTGGGTAGATCTTGATCTTTAAATCCTCGTTGAAGGGACATATGGGGGAAGCCTAAGGACTCTTTGAACCTGAGTCCTTGATTAGAATTGGTTTTGTTTTTGTATATTTTCTTCTCGCCAATGCATCCTAATGTCATTGTCTTGTTTTGCAGACTGTAGGAAGTCAAATTCTTGTGAAGATTGTGAAGAACAAGCTTGCTCCTCCATTTAAAACTGCCCAATTTGAGCTTGAGTTTGGAAAGGGTATAAGCCGGGAAACAGAGATCATAGACTTAGCAGTTAAACATAAATTTCTCTCAAAGGCTGGTGCATTTTACTATTATAATGATCAGAAATTCCATGGCAAGGATGTGTTGAAGAAGTTTTTGGCTGAGAATGAAAGTGTAAGAGAAGAACTTACAGTAAAGCTCAAGGAGAAGCTACTTCGTGCTGAGACACAAAAGGAACCGGAAACAGAGACTGTGGATGGAAATCTTACAGAAGAAGTTGTTTCACCTGATTCTACCGATGAGGAAGGAGTCACTGCTGTTGAAGCCTAAGTGGGCAATTGACCTCAAAGCACAGTTGGAGGTTTTCCCAGCTTTTTCCCCTGCCAGGGTTCATCATTCCCTGTGATATGGGATTGCCTTCTGATCAATTGGTAGTATGGTCATCGATTGTGGGCACGGCTTGGTTCACATATTGGGATGGCTCTTGAGAGTCCCTTGCTAGTTGCTACTGTTTCTTATGGTCAAATGTTAAAAAGGTTTCCAAATGATAGTCTTGTAAATTAATTTTGTTTATAATTTTATGGGTTATGTATCCATGAGAAAGTTTTGTTGATTCAGGAGCATCTTGGAAGGAGGGCCATTGTCCCAACTGAGTACCAGTTCTTTAGCCACATTTTGTAACAAGGTCGGTGTAATTCATCTTAGCAGTGTATTGTTTCGCAGGGGTTGTTGTTAGTAGTTGAAATTGAAAAGGCCATAGTGCCATCTTATTCCATCGTATTAGTAGCGTTCGTTTGGACGAGTGGTGGGCTGAAGCTGCTATGTACTAATTGGACCATGCACTGGGCGTTTACCCTACATTTCTTTCTTTCAATTTCCATTATGGCCACGCACGCTTTGTTGATTGTTATTCCGACTTCTTAAGTTTTGGTAGGCTGTAAGCGATATATCCTAATATATCTAAATGTACCTTCATTTCAATTGAATGAAAATTTTGTGAAGATTTCAATTGAATGATATAGAATGTATTTAAGTAATAAAAAGGAAAAGAAATGAATGAAATAGAGTTAAATAATCTTGTATGGATGTTTTAAAATAAAGTTATGAAATGTTTTAAAATAAAGTTATGAAATGTAAAAAGTCTGTTTGAAAATATCATTAGAAGGAATGGAACATGATCATTTTATAACAAATTTACTATTATGCTCTTATTTTTAAATAAGTGGTTGAATGTATAGGGTATTTTAACAGCTTTTAGTGAAAATTTCATTAAATCTTATTTAATTCCTTCCGATTCTTCTCAGTTTTAGGAGGAATGAAATTTTGAGGTTTTTAGGAAATATAGAGGAATGAATGTTCTTACTTATTTTATTTCATTTCTTCCAACTTAAACTCTTAAATAAAGAATGGTCTTTTATTTTTTCATTAAAACTCCAAAACAAAGAAATGGAAGAAATATTTCAAAATAATTATTTTCATTCCATTCATTTCCATGCTATTGCCTCCTCCCAAACAGTGATGATATTTCTGCGGATGGGCTTGATCTAGCTAATAGGGATGATAAAAATTCTTTGTTCCACCCCCTTATCTTGTGGGGGTTTTTCTCTATCCCAAAAAGATTATATATATAGTAATTTTTTCTATTTACCTTTTCAAAACATGCACGCACACAGACACACACGCTCTTTCTCATTAATATCAAATCCACCTTATTAGCAAAATATCCTCAATCTGTCTTACCCATACTTTGTCCTGGGAGAATTTTCCTTACCCCAAAGACTAGATGGGGTGGGGATGAGGCTGTCGAGACATGGGCACCCTTGATTCAATCTCGTCCCGCCAAGTTACCTATGGCCAAGTTTATTGAATCTATGTGCATTTTAAATGTTTGTTGATGATATGTTATTGTTGGGTTCAAGTTGTTTCAATCTGTTTAAAGGTTTGAATTTTATTAAAGTGTTCTAAAGAAAGCATTTAATATCTTATTTAAAAAGAAAAATTGTACAATTATAAGTTTTTTTTTTTTTTGGAATCCTATATTATTATGCGCACAATAAGAATTAAAAAGGCCTACATTTCAGTCTTTTAAAACTATAAGCTATTTGAATCTAATTTCAAAGGTACAAAGGCTTCCAATCTAAGTTTGTAATGGGTCTATTGATCTGTATGTGTATTTATTTATTTTTATGAATGATATGCATATGTATTTGCTAAATCAAATGATTTATGTAAATATATACTATATTTATTTGTAATATAATTAAATTCTTTTGACTTTTTATTGACTTCTATTATTGTTATATAAGCTTTTGAAAGCGCGCGCGCACACACATATATATATAATTTGGTTTTAGAGTATTGAATTGTGCTAAACAATAGTGGGTTCCAGTTAGCTTAATTGATAAAGTTTTTGATGGTTGTATAAGAGATATAAGTTTCAAACGTTGTATAAGAGATATGAGTTTGAAACTCTCTTTCAAAAAAAAAAAAAAAAAAATTTGTGCTAAACAATAAGAGATTACCACATCAGTTTTTTTACTTAAAACTCGATACATTCTACCATACTTAATAACATCTCAATAAACTTCCAGTTGAGTTGGATTTTTAGATGAGTATTATAATTGATTGGGTGTGATTGTGCCTATTCTTTAATATGTGATATGATGATATTACATGTTGGGATTAGAGTATAAAACTTGGTTTTTATACCACATTCTTATAGAATTTATTTTCAATGCAAAAACACTTCATGGGGTTTTAATCATAAATCTGAATTTGGTAAGGATGGGGTGTAAAACCCATATTTTACACCATCAAATAAGAAATTGTCACATTTTCCTTTTACTTAAAACTCAATAAATCCTACTACACCTAATAACACCACATCAAATATGGTGTTTATTGCAATGTTATCATGTGTGATTGGATGTATTTATGTTTTAGTAATATGATGATGTGACATATCCTTATTAGAAGATGTAAACTAAAGGTTTACACCAAGTTTTTATAGAATTATAATCTCTTTCATTATTCCTTATAAACTCCTTGATGTTTTCATATCTACCAAATTGTCTCTTACATTCTAGAGTCTTGTAAGGGGATACTACACTAAATTTTCTCCTCCCCTTTCTTGGTCTAAAAAACTAGGTAGATCTTCTTGAGAAATTCTTAGTCACGAGGTTCACCCTCTATGACAAGAGGAAGGCCCTGATTGGACACATCAGCCATTCTTGATAGGTAATTTCCTTAAATGGTCGACATGATGTGTTGGATGTTCCCTTCTAGCCTTATATCTATGGCTCTGCGATGATTTGATTGGCTGAAGTTTGATTCCATCCATTATTAGGAAGAGATTACTTAGGCATTTGTGAACCGCTTCATCTCCAATAGTTGTTGACTAATGTGGGTGCAATCGCTTGCGATGAGTGGTTTTCTCGTGGGAAGTATGCCTTGACCTAGATTGGACCGGCCAGAGAGTGAAAATGGAGTCCCACTTGGTTTAGGTCCAAGAACCAAATTGGGCTTTTTGGGCCACTTACTTACATGCATAGGTCTGCATACCAGATTATGGATCCGGAGTTTGGGTACGGCTTGAGAAGATGTTATGCACCCAAGACTACTCGTCTTGTGGGCCGTCCTTCATTATGTGTTGCTAGAACATATTTAATTAAAGAGTTTATTAAGAGAGCTCTAATCCTTAACCTAAACATACATCATGCATTTAAATAAAATAACACACACAACATGTTAAATATCACATCACAACATATAAGGAAACACGTTAAAACCAAATCAAATAGATACTATTAATATAGAAAACTAACAATCAAATAAACACAAAATGAAAAATATCAAATTAAACCCAACATGGCAAGATTGACCATATAAAATACGGAAAGCAAATAAACATGAATTATTAACTTAAAACAGAGTTAAATTGAATCATACAACAAGTGAAAAATGATTAAAATAATAAAAATAAGATTTTTGTCAAATTTGGATTTGGGGTGCATACACATACTCAACTATGCGTAAACATGATCGAAACCATGTGCACTCATACTTGATGATGCGTACACATCCTTTAGCACATATCCGAAAATTCACATTTTTATAGATTGAATCAAAAAAAGATGCTAACAAAGAAAATAAAGAAGCATGTTGGAAACCCTAAAGACTAAACTAACATAAAAGGAAATGAAACAAAGCATCAACATAAGCAAATAATCAAGAAACAAATTAAATAAGTATAATAAACTACATTAAATAAATAATCATGTCAAACTTACATTAAAAAAATAAAAATAAAACAAGAACAACAAAACAGATTATAATCAGCCCAAAACTAGATTAATACATGTCAAAAGAATTAAAAAATAACAAATCATATTAATCAAAGGAGGAGTTCATGGAAAGAACACTCACCTTACTTAGGATCATGAGTTTAAGGTTTTTAACTTACCCCTTAGTATCTACAATATTGAGATTAGATAGAGAGAACAAAGATAATCAAGAGAAAACAATAGGACTTAGTAATCACAACTCAATAACAACCTCTATTTTGAAAAAGGTTTTCAAAACAATTAGAAAACTAGTTTATGCTTTAGTAAAACTACTAGAGAGGGGTTTTGAATCTGTAAAAAATGTGCTTAGGTGTTGTGTGGGAGTTTAGAAAAGATGAACTAGGGTTTTAGAAAATATGGAGGAAAAAAATAAACTCTCTCTTACTAGGGTTTTGATTGGAGACATAAGGTGAGTATTTATATGTTAAAACTAGGGTTTTGGGGGCTTTTTTTAGAGGTGTTTGGATGTTCCCAAGGGTCTAGGGATTGGCTCCCATCAAAAAATGATGTTTTGAGGGCCCAAAAATTATGTTCTTAAGGTTTGGGAATGTGGTTGCGTACGTAGCTTTCGTGCATGAGTATGCATGCTTCCCCAAAACCCTAATTTTGATTGCACTGTTGGCTCAATTTCAAATAGTCATAATTCACTCAATATAAGTTCAAATCATGCAAAATTTATGTTCAAATTGAAGCCCATGATATCTAATTTCCAATGAAATAAACCTTACTAAAAAATTATTTGTGAATCAAATGATATGATCAAAACAGTGAACAAATGTCATTTTTTAGTGTCGTTTTCAAAATGATTTGAGCAGTTTTGAGCTGTAACTACTTCCAAAATATTTTGAACTCTTTAATTACCATTGGTTAACATATTTCAAGATCATCATTGGGGCTGGGGACCAAAGGTTATTAATGAGTACAAAATAAGGTGTCTACAATCAAGGGATATAGATACCCTCCCATCCATATGCATGAGGGAGCTGAAACCCTCAAAGTGTAACCAATCAGTGTTGGAAGGCCCACAATAAAATGGGTGATTGTAGTGAAGATCTCTCTGTCAAGACATTCAAGTTTGGTCTGTCTTAGGGATTTGAGCTTAGATTGTTCCTTACCAAGCATTTAGCTAATGATATGCAAGACTTGATGGCGATAATCAAGTAACACATTGAGTGGGAGAAGATTTTGGTTAAGTTAGGCCCCAACAACCTTCCTTAAGGTTAATGGTGAGGAAGGAGCAACAGGTAGATCACCCGCCTAAGGGACGAAAAGCGGCTGTGGCACTAACTAAAGGTCTTGAAGCAGTGAACACCATCTTGAAAGAGCCTATGTACAAGATCCTCATCAAGATCAAGGACCAATCATTCTTCTCTTGATTGCCCTGTCATGGAAGCTGCCTTGATAGGCATAATAGAAGTAATCCACGTGAGACTTGCGACCACTTCTGCTTGAAACACTTGTCAGAGAAACAAAAAGGGCCGCCACTTGAGAGAGGTGTATAGCATTGGGGAAAGGGCATAACCAGTTCCCAAAAAAGCCCGACATGAGGGTGAAATTGACCATGATGAAATCATCTTCCCATAAAAGGATCTCATGGATGTTCAAAGACCTCATTGGTTGGTCCTTGGCCTGTCAAATACGTTCCTCATTTATTGCAAGAATCCCATGTCCAACTATATCAGCATTGCTCAATTGGAGCCTGGTGAGTGGTGAAGCAAGGCTTTGATTTCAGGGGAGCAACATTAATAACTAACATGCATGTTTCCATACAGTTGTGGACATATGTAAATACACATATTATACATGCGAACACGCCAATTTATATCTAAAAGTTAAAGTGTAACATTTATTATTACTACGTTTCTATTGAGCCACATCAGCGGCCATATCCACTTACTTCCAACCCATTTACTCACTTTCAAAAGAAAAAATAGTGGATTAATTTCACATTGAAAAATGAGTGTGAGATAAAGAAGTTTAAAGCCTGTGCTGCGTATCTAAGAGTTAGACCCTTTTGGATATACATTACTGTAAGTTTCTTTAAAAAAATTTCTCCCACCTCTTCGTGTGTGTGTGTTAAAACATACCTAGTATTCTCAAAAAAAAAAAAAAAAAAAAAAAAAAAACTCTCACTCTCTTTCTCTCAACTTTTTTTTCTTCTTGTTAATTTTTTAAACTTATTGTTACACTTTCTCAAGTCTTTCCCCCTCTCTTTTACCTTTTAATCTTCCCACCACTAACTAACTTAATATCACTTTTCCTATATCTTTTTTTTTTTCTTTTATTTTTGGCTCTTCTTATTCTCATCTTTTTATTGTAATTTTCCAATTCTCTCTCCCATTCTAAGCATTGTTTTCTCACACACAAAAGGTTATTTCTCTCTCTTTCTTTCAATTTTGTTTTTCATTTTTTGGTGGATTTTTTATTTTTCATGCATCTCAACTTTAGGTTAATGAATTTTTGTGTTTTTTTAGAACTCTACTTTATGTTGATGTGATTTAGTTTTGAATTTTTAAGTTGTTATCTTTTTTCTTTTCTTTGATTTCATAGATGTCATTCTATTGCATTACAAATATAGTATATAAAAATATAATGTTATTCTATTATTTAGCATGACTTGGATAATTTGGTATTTATTATTACATTTTTTATTTTTACTCTTTTTGTTCTCATCTTATTTTTTATAAATTTGTCACTCTCTCTTAATTTTTTTATTCTTTCTTGCAACTAGGGATGGAACCAGGATTCAAACTTAGGGGGGCCCAAAGTTCTTTGTTCAAAAATTTTAAAATTTTGAAATATCAATACTAGAGGTTGACAATGATGCATTATTAGCAGTATTTTTTTTTTAATTATTTGTATTTTTTATTTCGAAAAAAAAAATCACGAATGACAATTTATAATCAAGAGTTTTGTAAGTCAATTGACACATCCTAATATTTTCAAGGTCTAACAAAGATTAGTCTGATTCTTTATTCTATCGACATTATAAGTTAAAAAAAAAATTATGTATTCTTTTCACATAATTCTATAACTAATAACTTCATAATGCTATATATATATATATATATATATATATATATAGTTAAAAGATTCTTAAAAATAAATACAAAAAATTATAGTTAAAAGTTCAAAACTATGTCAAGTCTTTTGTCAAAAATAAATAAATAAAATAACTAAAATAATGGTTAATAAATATCATGCATTAATATTCAGCGAAAAAAAGGGTAAGGCACTTATTGGTGTCTTGGTAAGGTTGAGATTTTTTTCCTTTGAAATATTGCAAGTTTGAAAAAATAGTTAAAAAAAAATTAAAAAAGATCTATTAAACAATCACATGATAATGGATGGTAACTTTGAGTTTTTAACTAAGTACATAATAAATTTTTTCCCGTAACTACATTTATTTAGTTAAGTCACAAAATTTATTACCAATAGACTAATCTCACACATGCTTTGGTGCCGGTTTATGTAAGGCACAAAATAATAGATTGTTGTTGTTTCACACATGTTTTACCATTTATGCATGCATGCAAAGTGTGTCCCAAAGTTAATAAAACATTAAAAATAAAAAAATTCTACCATTCAAAAAATAGATAAAAATTTTCTAATGGTTGAGTTAAAGACATCAACTGCGCTAAGCTGTTCGTGATTAATTGGTGTGTGGATGAAGCGATTAGCGATATTAGAGTTGTTTTTGTGGCTACGAGGTAGAGTCATTTGAGAGAGGCATAGAGCTCTCAAATGAGAGGAAGAAATTGGGTAAACATTATTGAGTTTTTTGTGATTTGTTTTGCTAGGATTTGAAATTGATTTGTTGTTATTGTTTTTGCTTAGACTAGATTTATGATTTGTCTAAATATTTTTCTTATTATCTGGATATGTGTTTTTTTTTTTTAAATATTTTTCTTGTTATCTATTTTTGAGATTTATGGGTCAGCTTGTCATTTTTTTGGGGGGGGGGGGGGGGGGCATGGCTCCCCTCAGCCCTAAGGCAGTTCCGTCTCTGCTTGCAACTCTACTTTAGGTTGATGAATTGCTGTATTTTTTTAAACTCTATTTTGGGTTAATATGTTTTAATGTTGTATTTTTTAGTTTTCCATTACAAGTACTCTCTCTCTCTCTCTCTCTCTCTCTCTCTCTCTCTCTCTCTCTCTCATAAAGTTTTAGTTTGATCTTTGTTTGAGTTAATAATTATTTATTTTGGAAGTAAGAATTTGAATTTATATAAAAATAAATAAAAAATTTTGGATATGCATTTGAATGTGTCTATCAATTATTTGAGTAACATTAAGTGCAATTTTGTTATGACTTTTTATTATCATAATAATCTTCTTTAATAAAATGAAGATTTTGAATAATTTATTCGAAACTTAAAAAGTTAATTGTACAAGAAAAAAAATTAGAAAAACATAGCACACGAAACATAATTTTGAAGAATATGGACAATCTCATAAAGAATAATATCAATCAAACACAATCCAAAATAATAAAATGATACATTGGTAAAATAAGAAAGACGAAATAATTTTAGAAATTTTTTAGTTTTTAGGGAGAAAAAAATTATTTTCAACAAATATTGGAGAGGAAATTATATATTATACCACAATTAATTATTCCCATGCATCGCATGAGTTTGCGACTAGTATATATAAAACTAGAGATTTCATGTTGGAGAGAATGAGGTTGTGTCATGTAGCGGATTCCTGGAGATTCCCTTCATTTAGGCTTATACTTTAACAAAGTTTGCATTTATATCAATGTATTAGTTCATTGAATTAGCCGATAGAGTAAATGCATCTATAGTTGTGCATTAATTATTTTATATTAAATGAATTTATATGATTATTTTTATGACTCTATATGAGATATAATTTCTAGTTGGAATAATAATAATAATAATAAATTTAGAATATGACATTTTTCCTCATATTAAGTTGCTTTGACAACAATTGACACAAAAGTCATAAAAAATTAAATATTTTTGAATTCACTAAAATTTATCTTAACCATTTCAATTTCCTAACTCCTTATGTAATTACAAAAGATTGCTAATAGAATAAATGTGTTCATTTTGTTATATTAATTATTTTAAGCATAATGAAATTTTAATATCATTTTTCTAAGATTTATATGAGAAACAATTGATTTTTTTTTTTTTTAATGTGAGAAACAATTGATTTGAAATATGGTATTCTTACTCAAATTTAGTTGTTTTTGTGACAATTGAAATAATGTTTTTTGTAGCACACAATCAAGAGTATAAAAATAATAATTGAAGGATATCTGCATTTTTTAGTAGGTATGAAACTTGTTTATCTATATTAGCCACTATATATAGTATGATTAAATCACTATACTACTCTTATTGTCTTTTTATTTTGTCTCTTTCCATTTTGTTTATAAAAAACTAAAGATTATAGTTTTTTACAATGAAAATTATTGAAATATTTTTTTATACATCAATAGTTGAGAGTGAAGATTTGAACCCTTGATATTTATGTTGGAAACACTATAAGGTGTCAATTAATTAAGTTGCAATATTTTCAACAAAGATTATTGAAATATTGGAGAAAAAAAAAAACTAATAATAAGTTGTACCACACATTATACGAGAATTTAGCTAGTAGTAATAGTAATAATAAACAAATCACATGCACACAAAACTAGATATATTAAGCTCACCCGCTCCTTTGTACAATGCTTAATCAAAATTTCCTCTTTAAACTTACGTTGTGATGGAGAAATTGATCAATGACAATGCTGATCATGTTCATATGAGCGCTCCCGGAGGTGGGATAAATTCATTCAAAAATACTATAAAAGAGTGACTATCGAAGAACAGTATATCGGAGAGAGGGAAAAAATGAAAAAATGAAAAAGAAAAAAGAGATCCAAAATCCCAAAAAACAGTTAAAGAAACTTTCTACTCCAATTCCAATTTAGGAACTTACTAATCTGATTCTGATTTGATGTTTGATCTCAGGTATACTATTTCCCTACTGTTTAGAAATATGTTTATGCTTGCATTTCCAATTTTCAATTGAAGAACTAATAAGAGATTAGGGTTAGCTAATTATGGATAGATAAAAGAAATTTTTTTCTTTCCAATTTTCTGTTAATACGATTGTATTGAAGAACTAGTAAGAAATTAAGCTAAATTAAGCTAATTATGCATAGATAAAAGAACAATTTCTCCATGAATACATTGCTTTGCTTGCTTTGAAAATTCTGCTGAGGAACAACTGTAAAATAATTAAGAAATTTATTTATTATATTATTGATGTGTGGCGTTTTGTCGGAAGAGATTATTGTCAAAATGATTAGGTGAGAAGTGAAGAATAATAGAGTGGAAAGTGGCAGCTACATGCAATACAATTCAAAACTGGGCAATTTGCTGTTTCTAGGGCATTTAAGATTTTGTTCCGAAGAATACAAGCAGCTAAAACATCATATTGTAATGGTTTTTATTGTTTTTTGTGTAATGTTTTCAATTGTAGTTTTAAATGCAATGGTGTTGTAGTTGTTTTGCTGTTGTAGATGCAGTGTTGCGTTTTGGTGCTGAACTACTTGTACATTTGATCCTTTGAAATGAAATTTGCTCATTCATTGAAAAAAAGAAGTTTCGTGTTAGAAATGGTTCATTTGGACTGATATAGTTTCCCAGTAAATTTAGGAAATGTTATAGCGGGCTCTAGGAATTTTTTTTAGGGTGGTCACTAAGAAATTTAAATTACCACAATATTTTTCTTAGTACCATTTTTTAAAGAAAAATGAAATTAGAAATTATTTTTATTGAATAAGTTGAATGAGCTACAAATTTTATCTTTTTATTTTATAATAGGCTTTTTGTTGAATAATTTTTTCAACTGTTGTTTTTTGGTTTTGTCTTGTTTTTGTTTGGTTTACGTTTGTTGTTATTTGAGCTAATGTTTATTGCTGTTATTTAAGCTAAAAAAAAAGGATTAAGAATTATGTTTGGAGGCATAATTAATTTTGGAGTAGTGCTACGTCCACAACATTTTTATAATAAATCTTATGCAAAAATTTGTTATTGGTGGGTTATAAAATAATATTAGTATTTAGCTCAAATTAAAATCAGTAACAACTTATTACATTAGATTGTTGTAAAATTATTATGAAAATGTTGTAAATGTAGTAGCACTACTTTTATTTTTGTTGAATCCAAATTTTTGTAATTCTTAAGTTAGGGTGTTCAAAAATTTTATTAGGGTAGTCACAATAAGTTAGTTTAGTATATAATATTTTTTTGGCAAGTGTATATTTACATTTTTTTGCAAGTCACGGTAGTCCTGTGACCACCTTGGCATGTAGAGCTGCCACTGACGAGTGGTCTCTCATTTTTCTCATTTGTTGAATTTTTGGATCTCTACTCATTTTGTTGATATTTCTAACCTGTCTAACTTGTAAACTCTTTCTTTGTAAATAAAGTTATTCTTTTCCAATACAAAATTATGAGATGTGAGTTCAAAATCCATGGAGTGCATGTCTAACTTAGCAATGAAAAAACTGTTGTTATTTTGTTGCTGTATAATTTTTGTATTAAATTCTCAAAACATTTTGTCTTTATATTTTTAAATAAGTGATCTATCTCTCAATAGGTTTTGTTTTTACCTTAATATTTTCCATTTAGATACTTTAATTATTATTCTTTATTTCTGGTTTCAACATTATGCCAAAGAAAGCAAGTGATACATATAGAAATATAGTGAGCATACAATGAACGTATGTTCATAATGTTTGTTTTTTTGATGCTACCTCATTCAAAATACTAAAAAGTACCTGTAAAATCGAAGGAAGAAACTTTGAGACACGGACAAGAAGCATCCCAGCAGAAAATGTTGAAAAATGGGGTGATCATCATTTGATTGTTAATGTGGATGCATCTATTAAAGACTACAAAGTAAAGATGGCCGACCTCACAAGGGTAAAATATTTTACTTTGTAAAAAGAACTGACACGTGA
Organism: Quercus variabilis; assembly: GCA_030445155.1. Classification (NCBI taxonomy): domain Eukaryota; kingdom Viridiplantae; phylum Streptophyta; class Magnoliopsida; order Fagales; family Fagaceae; genus Quercus; species Quercus variabilis. The sequence continues at coordinate 57,494,821 of CP129446.1, forward strand.
TTTTGTGAATATTAAGTTGTATTTTAATGTAATAAAACTCATAAAATATAGTAAATTCATTATATTGTGTTTATTTGTTAGGATTTTTATAAGTTGTGCTTGTAATTTTTTCCATGATCAAGATTCCACTTTTAATTCTCACGTAATAATTTTAGTAATTAAATAAAGCTTAATCACAACTTATTTTTTTTATTAAACTTAAAAAGAAATTAAATTATAAAAATTATAAGCCATATTGTAACCATTTGTGTATCTACAATGTTAAAATTTCAACTTAAAAATAATATTCCATATTCCACTTATAATTTTTTTTTTTAATTGTATATTTATTTAATAACTTTTTAACACCAAAAAATACTAATAAAATAGGAAACATTTTTCTTCTATATATTTAATTAAGTTTGACATATAAAAAATATTTAAAGAAAACATAACAAATGAAAAAGAAATTAGAAACCGCAAAAACTATTTAATAGAAAGGTGGAGGGGATGTTTGGGTGGCGGTTCCTATCATCAAATTTACCTGTTTATAACTTTATATATTGGAATGAATAATAGGGAGAAGAGAACAAAAAGGAAAAAGGGAAAATTTATTGAAGAATCAAATATCAGTTTCTAGAGGTGGGATCCACTGACTTTTGACATATTTGTGATCCTGGAAATGTTGGAAGTCCTGGTGAAAATCAAGAAAGGGAGGAGGAAATCAATAGAAGTAGGAATGTGCTAGATAGGCTGTTCGGTTCATTGTTTTTGCCCATGTTTTTTATTTTTTATTTTTTATATCACTATTGTGATTTCTTCTCTCTTTCCCTCACATTCCTCCACTTTTTATCATACCCCCCAATGTTACATTTTCATAAATGAGAATAACCTGGATATGTAGGATGTCAGAAAAAGGAGGTGTATGCCTCTAAGGGCTGAGGTTGACTTTAGTTTCTTGATAGGAGCATATTTATGTGGTGTGTTTATACACACACTATAGGGTCCGTTTGGATAGCACTTATTGTTGTTGAAAGTTGATAAAAACTGATTGTTGCTGAAAATACTGTAGCAAAATAATTTTTAAATGTGTGAATAGTATTGTGGGACCCACTTTTAATATTAAATATTACGTGAACAGTACATAAACAGTGCATGCACAGTAACATTTGTCCCCCAAAATCAACCACTGCGGAAAAAAAAAAAAAAAAAAAGGGAGAAAACGCAGAAGGGAAAACGCGCCGTGACAAACCTCTGTATCCAAACCCATACATATATATATTTACGGATTTACCTCCCTAACTTTTCATTTGCTAAAATATTTTTGTCTTTAATTAATTTGTGTTTTTGAAAAGTTGATTCGAGCGAAACAATAAACGTAGTTTTGGAAATAGTGAAAAAGTAGACGCAAAGAATCCTATTTCAATTATAATTAAAGGAATTTTCTATTATTAGGTTATATATTTCACTGGGTGCAATTACCCTATTTCACTCTCACAAAATTTTTTTATTATTTTATTTTCTAATCTTTTTAATTTTTTTTAGTTTTTTTATATATTTTTTATTGAATGGTTGAGATTGAAAGTTACTTTTATTTTTTTTTGTATTTTTTATTTTGTTTTTTTTTTTTTTTTAACTTTCAATCTCAGCTATTTAAAACAACTAGCTGATATACTGCGCAATGCGCGGTGTATTTTGATAAATTTTGTAAGAAATTATTTATCACTCATTGATTTCATATCTACTATTATTGTCAATTATACTTAATCTATGAGGTTTTCTACTAAAACTAAATTCAAACTAAATACATTGGGGGAAAATTCTTTTAATTCATGCAGCCAAGAAATGTCACCAGATCATAATGAAATTGTCACCTACAAACCTGTTGGTTCCTAGGTGTCTTTCTTGTATTATTTATGTTTTATATATCAATTAGTTATAAAAACTTCTAGAATTTCATGATACAACAATAGAAAAAATAATGCCGTATTGATGCAATAATATTAAGGGTGGCAAAGTAAGCCCAAACCCATTTATTCGCTCAAACCCACCCACTCTAATTAAACCCAAACCCACCAAATTATTAATTGCGTTAAATGGGCATCAACCCAATTAGACCTAGTGATTATTGGGTTTTAACTAAAAACCCATTGAGCCCCATTTAACCCAAAAATAATATACCCAAATTCAACCCAACCCTTCCCCCCCCCCCCCCCCCCAAAAAAAAAAAAAAAAAAAAAAAAACCTAACCCTTAGACGTTTCAGTGTTTCACGAGGGTTTTCATTTTCCTTATTTTCTCGGCCTCCAATCACATTTTAATCAGAAACCCAACAACTTCAGTAGCTTCAAAGCTTTGGAGATTCCTCAGATTTTCGGCATTTCTCTTAGATCTTCATCATAAACTAAAAGTTTTTAAACCTAGCCATCATCTTCTTCTCTCTACTCAAACCCTAGCCTCTCTCTTTCCCTCACTCTCTGTGCTTCTCTTTCAGCACAAAGCTCTTCAATGGAGGTGGAGGCGGAGGCTCTGCGTCAGCACCGTCGCAGTTGAAGGAGAAGGAGAGAGCGAAAGTGAGCCAGACCTCTTTGATTCTTTGGCACGCGCACCAAAACAACGTCGGAGCCGTCTGGAAGCTTTTGGAGGAAGATCCGATGCTGGTGCACGCTAGGGACTATGACAACCGCACGCCACTCCACGTGGCGTCGCTCCACGGCTGGATCGAAGTCGTGAAGTGTTTGATTGAATATGGCACTGATGTCAACGCTTAGGATCGATGGAAGAACACCGTAAAAAAAGAAAAAAAAAACTCTCTTTTATTGTTTCTTCGTTAATTTTTGCTTCTTTTTTTTTTTAGTGTTAATTTCTAATATCTCCACTTTATTTGTTTGATTTGAAAATATAATTGTGAAATTCAACAATAATAATAATAAAAAAAATTTGGTGAAAATTGTTTTGTTTTTTGTGAAATTTAGTATGGCTTCTATTGGCGTTAGATTTGTTAGGCTTCTTTGTATTTCTTTGATTTGGGGTAAGATTGTTTAGGGCTTTTCTGTATTTTTCTTATTTTTGGTAGATTTCAACTGTTTGGTAGGTGAGAAAGTGTGGGAAAGTACAAGAAATATGTTTAATATTTTTAGAGTACTTTGGTCATTTTCACTTTAGTGGCATTTTGGTAATTTTGGTGTAATTGGGTGAGTTAGGGTTTACCCATAATAATTGGGTTGGGTTGGATTTGAGTTAGAAGCAATTAGTTAAATGAGTTTTAATGGATAAATGGGGTTTATATACCCAATTTAATTATGCCCACCCAAAACCCACCAATTTGACACCCCTAAATAATATCACAATTTAACCTCCATTTTTTTTTTTTTTTTGATGGGATAACCTCCAAATTTTAATTGAACTAAAAGTAGCCAAAAATAGATCCTTACCAAGTATACGCATCATAAAGAAAACCAAAAATATAAATTGGCACATAATATGAAAAAATAAGCCTAAATAAATTACAATGCTACATAAGTAAAGCCGTATACATAAAATCTAAACAAAATATTTAAGACAAATGTAATATTTTGAAAATTAACATACCCCTCAGAAAGAAAAACAAAGATATTGTGGAAATAGAGATTTATATTGGATAAATGTGGAGACAAATATTATTTGCCCAATTCATTAAATTCGACTCTTACAATTTTGTACTGAAATTAGTCATATGTAGAAAATTAAAAAGTTTTTTTTTTTTATTCTTACATTTCCCATGACTTTTTAGATCCATCCATATCAATTCAAAACATGTAAAGTTATAAATGTATACAAATTCTTTGAATTGATGTGAAGACAAATATATATTGAGGCCTCTACTTTTATATATATATATATATATATATATATTGAATTGATGTGAAGACAAATAATATTTGCCAAATTCATTGAATTTGACTCTTGCATTTTTGCATTGAAGTTAGTTTTATGTAGAAAATTGAAAAGTTTTTTTGATTCTTACCTTTCCCATGACTTTTTAGATCTATCCGTATCAATTCAAAACATGTAAAGTTATAAATGTATAAAATCATTTTAAATTTTATTCCTACATTTCCTATGACTTTTTAAATTCATCACCCTTCCCTTGCAAGCCGGTTTTCAAGGGTGAGTTTTACCCATGGGTTCTTAACATTTGGTATCAGAGCCAATCACCACTTCAAGTAATCGGACGTAGCTCATTGAGTATAGGATCAAGTGAGTTGCGGCTTTGTGGGATCTTGAAGGAGGCAACTAAAACTTTTAATTCATTGAATGTGTCAATGAAGTGAATACACATTAATTATCTATAAGTATGCACTAATTATATATATATATATATATATATATATATATATATGTATAAGAATTTTATATGGTTTTTAATATATATATATATATATATATATAAGAAAGAAAAAACATCACGTGAGAGACCATGCGATTCTGTCATGTGACTCTTTGTAAGAGTAATTATTCATTTAGCTTTACACCTCAATTTCTTTACATATTTGGATTATAATAAAATTCTATTAATAGTGTATCACTATTTTCATTGAGTGTTTAACTTACCACTATCATACTTCAATAATATATACGTGACATCATAAATTTTAGATGATATTTCCATAAGCCAACTAAACATTCACTTTTTTCTCAAAAAAATAAAAATAAATAAATAAACATTTACATGAAATTACAATGCATTTGCCATTACTTAATAGTTTGACATAAATGCTAATTTAGATGAGGTGGAAGCCTAAATGAAAAGGATGTCATCTGCTTTTGTATATATATATATATATTGAATTGATGTGGAGACAAATAATATTTGCCAAATTCATTGAATTCGACTCTTGTAATTCTGAATTGAAGTTAGTTTTATGCAAAAAATTGAAAAGTTTTTTTAATTTCTACATTTCCCGTGACTTTTTAGATCCATCAGTATCAATTCAAAGCATGTAAAGTTATAATTGTATACAAATTCTTTGAATTTTATTCTTACATTTCCCATGACTTTTTAAATCCATCCATATCAATTCAAATCATATAAAGTTATAAATGTATACAAATTCTTTGAATTTTATTAATACATTGAAATAAATGCATTTACCATTATTTAATAGTTTGACATAAATGTTAAATTTAGATGAGGTGGAAGTCTAAATGAGAAAAATGACATACAATCTGCCACTTAACAGAATCTCATATTTTTCTACATGAGATCTCTACTTTTATATATATATATATATATTGATTGATTGCATATGGTGCAATATTTTAAGCATTGCGCTTGATCTCAATATGTTACAATCAAGTATTTTGTATTTACGAAATTATAATCATACATTTTTAACGTGAAGCTGTCTTTGTAGTTTGGTTGGAATCGTCGTCATTATGCAAATAAAAGATATGACTATAATGGTGATTGAACAAGTACTAAAGCGACCAATTGACCATCGATTTGACATGATCCTCTTATAGGATGTAGTCACAGTTATAAACCTAATTTTCCCCTCCTTTGTCTGAGTAAGGTGAATTCTATTGCCAAATAAAAGAAGAAGAAAGAATACAGAGGTGGGGGAGAGAGAGAGAGAGAGGAGGCAAAGATGGTCTACCAATCTTTTGCTGAATACAAATGGAAGTCCAATAAAAGGCTAATCATATGAGGCCAGTCAGAACCATAAATATTATTTACCTTTTCAACTAATGTTCTGATTCCTTGTGAATTACATTAGGTAAACATAATGTTAGAACTTAGTAGAATTGATTCATTCTAGATTCAACTCCTAGAATTTCAATTATAACTAGACTTAAACAGTTTCAATGACTTGGATTTGGTCAACCAATTTCTCCTGATCAATCAAACTGCAGTTTACTACTTAGCCCTATATTAATTTATGTCTTCTTCTTCTTTAATTTTTTTTCCAACATTAGGATGTCTCCAATTGGTCACTAAATAATTATTCATAGTCCTCTTCCTTTCGCTCTCACCCACACAAGACTTGAATTCAAATAAATAGATAGATTCATGGAATCATATTGATCTCTCTTTCCATGACATAATTGTAGCCTCTCCGGCCCCTCTAACGGATTAGGGAGAACCAATAATAAAATTAGGCTTTTTAGCCCCAAAAAGGAAAAAGAAAATAAAACAATATATCTAGAATACAAAAGTTCTCGCAACTTCTATTCCAAATGTGATAGATTATAATTTAATATATTCCTATATACAATAAATTTTACTATGGTAACAAATTGTTAATTGCGGTGGTCTTGGTGGATAATAAAATAGTAGTGGACGAATATAAGAATCAAAATTGGTACTAAATCAAATACTTGTGAAATTTGTTGTATTTGTAATCTTGGTCGTCATAATTGGTGCATGATAATGATCAAAAATCTAAAAGCCAAAACCATTGTTATTGGGTAAATTCTGCGCAAACCACTCCTGAGAGTGTTTGACAGTCAAAAACGCCGTCTCTAAAGTCTCAATTGTTTTCCACGGAGAAAAAATAATTGACTAACACCAGAATTCCCAGATGATAGGGTGGCCAACTCAACTGACAACTATCTTGGCAGAGTACTCCAACCCATAGATTACTGACACATGAAACCGAAAAGAGGTATTACATAAACCAGTGAAAGCTACGCGCGTGGGGTTGGTAAGAAATATTGAAAAGTTATAATTTGACGTTGGACCATCTTTGAATACATCTGTGAATCTATGTTGGATCCCTTCTCTCTCTTAAGGGTTGCTTTCATGGTCTCCTTATAAGATTGCAGTCAATAAGGGCGACATGAATATATATGAATTGAATCGTACAAGAAAGATAATAATATATCTAGAATGGCTCCCATAAAAGAACAAAATTAAGATAAAGAAAATAAAAGAAACAAATCTGGTTAAGATGGGATTGATCATAAGTTGTGTGGTACTAAACAATATTAGTATAATAATACTATACTCCAAAATGATAAAACCAAAAAGTGTAAAATATTTATTTATACATTGCTTCTAGTTCTATATGGGTGGCTATCAAAAATGTGCTAATAAGGCACTGATTGTGAAATTCAATACACAATAAGTGTTCTCAAAATTGGAGGCGGTGATGAAGAGGGGTAGTACTGATCTGAAATAAAGAAAAGTAACAGTTGACAATGATAGGGACCCGCCATAAGATTAAAATTAATTTTTGACTACATTCAATGTCTCACACACGTGGCAAAAAGAGGGATTGGTTCAATTGTCATGGTGCCAGGTCAGCAACAACCCTTCTTACTGCTTCCTGGAAGGCAGACTCGTCCCATTCGGGCCCCTTCAACAACAAAAGATTCACTGATTAAAAATTCACCCCTAAAAAGAAAAGCTACCTTTTTCATTTGGTATATGCAACATGTATCTTATAGCTTGTACGTTTCATTTCATAATGGTGTAAGATTGAAAGAGATAATTATTGTTTTTAAGCACACTATCATTTTCACAATTGTTTGAATTCTAATATTCTGATTGGTATACGATAAAAATAGTGAATGATGAATCAATTTAAGCGTGATTTGTACTATAATCATAACTTCTACTTTAACATTTGACATTTTTAAGAGATGATTTTAAGCAAAAATACAAAAAATTCTAAGGTTCAATATTCAACTCTAAAAAGAGAAGCTAACTTTTTTATTTGGTACATGTGATATGATTATTATAGCATGTAGGTTTCATTTCATAATAGTGTAAGATCTATATGTTTCAACATAGATATATGCGATGGTTATCGTTTCTAAATATGCTTTTATTTTCACAATTATTGAATTCTCATATTATATTTGGTATAAAATAAAAGTAATGCTAGTGGTAAATCAATCTGAATGTGATTTGTACTATAATTATAGCATCTACTTCAACATTTGACATTTCTAATAGATGATATTTATGCAAGAGTAATTAAACCTTAACAAAATATCCAATTTTTTAATCAAAAGTTAAAGCATCCTACTTTTCTCTAAATAATGATTACTTATTATTTTTTTACTTATTATTATTATTCAAAAGAGTTTAACAACCCACTAATTTGTTTTTCATTGTTCAATCTTAAAAAAATGCATCTAAATTTCCATACCTCAATTCTTAATCTCAAAATAATGTGATTCAAGGAGCTTGACTCTATTATCCGGGTATTGGTCTCCATGGACTGCAAGCTTACATTCTCAACCTGCTTCAAGAATTCCAAAATGCGAATCAGAATATCCACCATTGGACATTCACCTCTTATAATCACTTGCAAATCAACAATGCGCTCCTCCGATGAGGTTGATTCCGAGACTTGTGAAGTCCGAACAATGAGCCTTTCATTGGAGGAACTAGTTTCCTCTTCCTTAGCTTCTTTGGCTGGCAAACGATGCGCCTCCAAGAGCTGGTTTTTTCTATTAAGCTCTTCAACTTGAGCTTTCAAAGAACTCAAATACTCCCTTGTTGTAGCAAGCAGCGATGCCTTGTCTTTCTATTAAATCCAAAACATATTTGTCAAGGTTGGAGTTGCTATTATATATTGGTAGGCAATGGCTCATAAATATATATATATATATATATATGTATGTATGTATACAATTATACGTGAATGCCAATGTGTACTTTTTTTTTAAGGGATACGAATCCAATTGAAAAAACTGAGTAATGCACTGAACAATAAGAGTCTTGACCAGTGATGCAAATCTACTTGTTGCTAAAAACAAAAGGAGAACAAAATTTAATGCATTGCCAAATAGAAATGTGATTTCAATTCAAAGTGATTGTTACCTTAGTTCCTGGAGGAAGAAATGATCTCAATGCTTGAAAGCTTTCATTGAGTTTTTCACGCCTTTTGCGCTCTGAAATCATATGGTGCAATTGAGTGGTTGTGGGGCGATTTGCTTGGATACGTGCACTAACTCTCAAATAATTTAAGCTTTTAAAGAATGCAAATGATCTCTTCATCATGCTTTGCCGGCCTAAATTGGCTCTCACTTGGGTCGTTCTTGGTCCTAAATGCGAAGCATATCTCTTGAATGCACTAAATTTGGAAACTACCTGATGACTATAAGGTAAAGTTGTGTGGGGTTGTTGTGATGATGAAGAAGAAGAAGGTGAAGTTAGAACATTGAAGATGGCTCTTGTAATTGCAGCAGCTTCGGTTTCCGGGTTTGGGAGCTGAATGTTTTGGAGTCTAGCATACGCTTCCATGGCTGCTTGGTGTGGACTAGGTGTTGGAATTTGTTGCAATGTAGGATTAACAACCTCTCTAAGGGTTTCTGGAAGATGGGTTGTGTTTGGAATGTTGAATAGAAGGGATGAGTACTCGGGGCTATCCATGGATAATGATGAAGATGATGAAGGTGGGTTTTGATCTGGTAGCCTAAGTGGGGAAAATTGCCTTGAGAATTCTTCAGGAAACCAACTTCTTAATTCCTTTTCAATGTCGATCTACAAAAAAATTCAATTGAATTAAGAAATGAAATTTTAATTAAACAAAAGAACAACGTTATGGAAAATGTGACAATGGGGTTTCTTACCTCAGCAGGCACGTTGGAGAAGCCTATCTCAATCTCTCCACTCTTGCATCCCATAAAAATTGCAGTCTGCACTCAACAAACAAATAGAAACTTTATCAGCTTTTACTATTTTATGCTCTATAAAATAGAAAGCTTAAGAAACACCTAATATCACATTTTGTTTCAGCTGTACAAACCTTAATCCCTGCTACCTGTGACCAAAAAAAAAAAAAAGGCAAAGAAATAAATCAATATAGCCAACATCGTGAAGAAAAATGAATTCGTTGCCTGATCAATCAACAAATTACAAGCTCTCTCACTCTCCGTGTAGCTAGCTACTCTTATTGTCATCAATTAATTTACCTGATAGAATTGTCTTTGTACTTCTTTTGATGCGAATCTTTGAAGGTGCACTTCTTGCAACTCTAAGTAAGGTCGACTATTCTTGAAAGCGAGTCCTGGAACACATCTGACATATACAATAACAACAATCAAACCTTAACCCCAAAATCTTATTACATATATACACAAAAGTTCATTTAAAGCGATTGCATATAAGGAATCATGTTTTGATATATTCAGCATCTTAACTAGTATATATATCCCCTTCTTACTCATTTTCGACCATGAAAACTGATTGCCGGTACTCCTCAAAAAGCATCCGAGCTTGAGTTCCAGAAGAAGAGCTAGGTTGGTTGTTTTCTTCATAAAAGAATCCATCCAGATATCTTAAGCAGCTGTTAAGAAAACAACATATATATAATCCATGATATGTAAATCAATATATACATATAGAGAAAAGGGAGAGAGAGTTAAACAATACCTAGATGGTTGGGGCCAATTTGACCATAGGCAAATGTAAGTGTAGGGAATAGACTGCATTATCAACTGGAAGAAGTTGGCACGGCTGCTTTCATCGAATAAGAAGGCCGTGTCCATGACCTTGAGGTACAGTACTTGTCTTGTGGTGGCTAAGAGTACAGATATTTCTGCACGACATGGCTTTGGATTTCTTCTTTGCAACCCTTTATATGTAGCAGTTTGATTGTTTCGTCCCTGCCGAACCTTCTGTGATCTGAGTCTGAACGAGTCATTTGAAAAATATGCATGTGTTTGTAGGGCAAGTAAGGAAAAATCTTGACATATCTAAGTGAGAAAAGGGGGCAGAAGGGTATACTAGAAGAAGATGAAGAAGACTAATCTAAGGTCATTTTATGATCTTTGTTAATTAGGTATTTGTGTTGGGGAACATGAATAGCTGTTTTTATAGTATAAGAAACAAGCTGGTTCTGTCAGAGCGAGAGAGAGAGAGAGAGAGAGAGTTGAAAAGTTGTGCGTGGTGGTGGGGAAAGAAAGCCCTACCAATGCTATGAGAGGGTGAGTGAAAACAAAAGGGAAAAGACCCCACTAGGGTATTTGTATACTACTAAGAGAGAGAGAGAGATAGACTTGTCTCTGGCTAGAGAGCTTGAAAAGTAGTAGTGTGAGAGAGAAAATTTTTAGGGCCTTTTGGCTAACATCACTGGTAGAGAGAGAGAGAGAGCAGCAGCCAGGCAAGGGAAAGTGAGAAAAGTAGTGGTCAAAGTCCACCCTCGCGAGGGTTTGAAATGAGTCAAGGGCGGAAGGCAGTGTGTCGTTTTCATTATTTCGTTTTCTTCCTTACTTTTCTGTTTTTCCTTTCTATTATTCTCTCTTCTTCTTTAGTTTCCAACCTTCTTTATCCCTATGAAACATTATTTGGGCAAGATTAATATATATTACTACATTTTTTATTTTTCTATTAGAAATCAATCCTCTAACAAACTACTATAGTAATTCATTTTATAGAACTAATATAGTAATATTAGTATTTATTACCAAAGATATTAGTATTTAAAAGAAACTTAACTGATGCGGTTGTTGATCCAATGGATGCTGAAAATACTTTTTTTTTTTTTTTTTTTGAGGATAAAGAAAAACTTTCACATTTCTTCAAGATTTGAACTCTTGGAATGAGGATTAAATACTTTAATACTATGATAATTTAGTCCTCGATAGGGTGTTTGTGGCGCGGTTTTAGTGGTTTTATTTATTTATTTTTCTAAATAGGAAATTTGATGATCGTGGTAATTATTAATGAAAATTTATTATGATTATGTTTGTATATAAAACAATATATGGAAACTCTACCAATAGTAGATCAACATCAAGAATTTTGTACCTAATTTCTAGTAGTCACTTACTCATTTTTTTTGCATTAGACATTTATTATGATTGTGTTTATATATGAATATATATATATATATATATTATTTGAGGTAAGACTTAGATATCTCCAATTAAATTCAAAAACCTGGTTGGCTTGACGAATAAAACATAAACAATATTGTTTTTCATTCAAAGATAATTAAATTCAATTCATGATTAAATTTAATTGGAACCTATTGTATTGTATCTAACTTTTATCTTATTCTACTATTTTTTCTTTAAAAAAAAATGATATATCAAGATTCTAATGTAGGGTTTAATTATAGGATAGAATTTAAATTTAATTTGAAAAATATGTATTAGAATAATTACATGTAAAATTTTGAGATACCAAAAGTTTATTTGACACAATATTATGAAGTCAATTAAAAATCAAATGAATTTGGTTTTATATATGGAGAAGTGTTATTTCTACAAAATTTTTACCATACTTTTACAACAAATCATATATAGGTGTTAAGTTGTTATAAGTTCTAATTTGAACCCACCACTAAAATTATTTTTTACCCACCAGTAACAACTTGCCATCTAATATTTGTAATAAAATTGTTGTAAAATATTATAAAGTGGTTAGAAAATGGTGATTTAATAATTTTAAATTATTTCTATCTGTTTTTAAATTTTCACATGAATAGGGACATAGGGTTGCTTAAACATTTTTTTTTTTTTTTTGGTTGCTAAAACGTTAATTATGTGGCAAAAAAACTATACATAAAGAAGACAAAGTAAGTATGCTTTATGCTGCGTCCAAAATTTACTTGTTCAAATTTGAAACATTGCATAAATTTTCTTCGTTTGACATTCTCTCCTTTGAGCAAATCCTCTGGCTGGCAGTGGCACCTACTCAAAACTTACCTGGGTCCTCCTCGACCTATAAGCCAAAGCCATGAGTAATTTTTTTTTCTTTGCTGAATAAAAAAATGGGTTCATCAGTGTGGGCTCCTCAACCCATGCTATGTGACAATAATGGGTAATATCATGTATACCACATGGGTCTTGTTGGAGTTAGCTCGAATTGCTCATCTTTTGGTGTTGGGACAAGAACTTCTACTATTAAACTACACACCGTGTGATGCCAAAGCCAAGAGTGTAATGCTAACGCAATGTCTCCCATGCTTTTGTTGCCTCGAATGGCGTTTAATATATATATATATATATATATATATATATATAAATTCATTAATTACAATGATAATAAAAAATTTGAATGTTAGATATTTCTGTGAAAATATTATAATGTATTAACTATTGAGTTATAAGATTATTGACGGTTGGATATAGATGTGTGAACGAAGTCTTATATTAAATAATGATAAAAAGAATGTGTAGTAAGTGATTAATATAATATAATTGAGCTCATACTCATAAACATAGGAATTAATCATTTTAAGTTAAATATGTTTTTATATATTATATTAATTACACATATTAACAACATAAAGATTCTTAACAAATAATATCATAGCTTAGGTGTGTGCGGCGAATATATTCAAAATTTAACCAAATATCCACTGTCCCATAAGTCCGGAACAAAACTTTATTTTATGGTCCCACCCACACTGCTTTCGTAACTTTCGTTTGCACAAGATTGACCAATTTGCTGATCAAGAACTTTTTTTTTTTTTTTTTTTTTTCTTGGTGATTACTAAAAAAAGCATAGCCACAATTCACAAGGAAATGGTAGATATATTGCATGTCCAAAATTATCTATCTATATTCTATAGTTGCCTCTTCTTTTTCTTTTTCTTTTTTCCATTTTCACATTTAACCTTATTTTTTGGATTTGGTCCTGGCCATCTTGTCTTTGTGTAGCCTTGAAATTTCCACGCACACGCCATGCAGGTACAATGTGAACGAATGTGAAATGTAGCGTTCACATTGTATAGTTGGTGTTCTTACTTTTAAACTCTTTTTTTTGGGGTCCTTTTCAATGGCCCTCTTGCCTCTTGGTATATTATCAATGGACAGAGAGAGAGAGAGAGGGCAGAACTTCTGGAGACAGATATACATATAGTTTGGGTCAGCTTGAACCCAACGTTTTTTCAAAACCAACCTGAAAGTTTTGTGAATTTAATAAATGAAATTTGAAATATTAGCTTGGAGTTTGGACTTGGGCTAACCCTACAAAAGGTTAGGTAGTTTTGGGCTTGGAAATGGCCTTATGGCCGGGACAGCCGACTTTGACCGAAACCGGATCCAGTGAGAACTTTCTATATTTGTGACAAATATAGTAGTAGTTACCTATTAATATGCAACAATTCATGTATAGAATTTATAGATGAGTTATAAATAAAAAAAATAATGTATAGATGGACCTTTTTTTTTTTTTTTTTTTTAATTTAAAAAAGATAATGTTTTTAGATGGACTAGATGCATCAAGTTGTTTAGCACCTGTTGTACTACACATTTCTCTCGTCTAAAAGTAGGTCTTACTCTTAAATTCCATTTATAGGATTTATAATTATGCGAGAGAGATGTGCAATATATCGAATGTACGCAATAATTTTTGCTAGATGAAATTGTTCAGCACTTGGTATATTACATCTTATTATCTCTCAAATAAAATTGGGTCTTACACGTAATTTTGTATGTGTAATTTACATTTACATGGAAGAGATGTGTAGTACATCAGATATATGTAACAATCTCTCCTAGATCATAATGATTTTCAAAAAATTGAACCATTACTTAATATTAATTCTCAATTAAGAATATAATTGACACAAACTTGTCAATTCATTTCTTTGATTCCCCCTCAATATATAGTATATATTTTCTTTAGAGATGGAAATTTAAACTTGCCTTGTCTTGCCTCGATCCTCATGGCAATGGGATGGGGATAGGGTTGACTCCTTCCCTCAAAGCAAGGTTCAAGTTGGGAGTAGGTATTGGGCCAAGACCCCACATTGTTTATAATAATAATAATAATAATAATAATAACAACTGTAAGGACACAATTTGGCTTTCAAGTCCAAATGATATATGAACTTAGGCCCAAAGAGCCCAATACAATGAATTTGTAGAGAGTGGGTTGAAAAACTAGGCTTTAATGAGTCAGACAACAAGTAAAATGGATCCAAATGACAAGAAAATGAAGATAGATTGGTTTAATCTAAAGAAAATCGTTCTCAGTACAATCCGAAGAGATCAGTTCTTATATATTTCTTCTTAAGTTTGATTATAAATTCAATTCTTGATTGCTATAGTGTTTCTCTTTTTGTTTCTCGATCCCTTTCTCTCAAGGTCTCCCTTCTATTTTATACTATCTTCTCCTTTCATCTCTACACTCCACGTGCAGATCATATTATTGGTGTTAATTCTTGTCTCATCAGCACCTTCTTGAAATCTTTGGGTAGTAACTGTAAGGTTGAAAACTACTGTTCAGGTATAACTTTCTCATTAATACGACCAGAGAATTAGTTGCAAAGTATTCAATGCGGTGGTAGCAGCTTTCTCTTAAATATTTCATAGCTTTCCTCTGTCTTGTTCTTTCCTGACATAGTTGTTAGTATTGTACGATACGTATCGTATTGTGTACAAAAAGTTTCGTATCGTAAGTGCTCATGAATTGTTCGATACATAGATGCGTATCGTATGAATCGTATCATAACGGTGAATCGTACGATACATAGACATGGAGATTTAAAATGAGTTTTTTTTTTTTTGTTAAAATTTGTGGTTTTATTTGATTTAAACAAGTTGTTATACTTTTTTAACACAAATTTATTAGGAAACTTAATTGAGTTTAATAAAATAGCAAGCCCATGAGTTTTTTTTTCTTTTTCCTACAAAACTTAGACTATAAACATAACACTCACTTTCATATATGCAAATTTATTTTCTATGCTATTAATAATGTATTATATGAAAATATAATTATTTTTTATTTTGTTATTATTATTATGAGTCTAAAAATCTAGAATGCCAAGAAAAAATATAAAGAAAAAATTATTAGAATAAAACAAAAAAATAGTAAATGTTGATAATAATGAAGAAATTATTTATAAAAAAATAATTTTGCAAGATTTTGAATATGATAATAACATTGACTTATATGGAGTTGATTAGCCAAGATAATGAAAATGTACTGTTATTTTGGTTCATATATAATGTATTATCACTTCTAAGTTTAATCGATTTGAACGTGCTTGTTATAAACATAAGTTAATTTGATTTATTTAGTTAGTTTTATTAGATTTTATTACATAAGTAATGATTAAATTGGTTATTAGTTGAAAATATTTCGAATTTATAATTAATATACCTTTTATATATGTATATCTATTATTATTTTATAATTTTATTAGGTATTTGTGTATTTTACGATACACGATTCGATACGATATATGATACAGAAAAATTAAGTTTCGATTCACAATATGATTCACGATTTGACAACTATGCTTCCTGATACTTATCCTTATCCATGAAATGGTTCAGAGTGTTGCTCTTGATGGTAGACCATACCTTTTGACCTCGGTTTTGCACAGCCGAGGTAGTATTCCTCCTTAGACCGCCCTCATGGGCGATCATGATCAGACCTCACCTCTTTACCTACTGACACGGATCCTTATGACAACATCTACTCGTCCTTGGACTACTTATTGTCCTCGGATTGAGCCCCCGGCCCAATACACATGTAGATATATACTCCTAGGCCTTTTACCCCTACAATAGCCCCTCAAAATTTTTCTTTCTAGCTCCTTGGGAAGAAATGAGAATTTTGATGTCACAATAGTTACCTCGTGCCCATCATACATCACCTCTAATTGCGCAGATGCCTTTTTAACTGCCCAAAGCACGCTTTTGACACTTCGGCATTCGAGACGTGCTTTCATTAAATTCTGACGGCTCCATGTTTCCCACGTTTTACGGTGTGATGCGGATCCAATGGTTGAGGATTTCGCTGGAACCCGGGCGGGAATTTTCCTGCTTATAACTCTCTTTTTGATATAAATACTACCTGAATCTATCATCCATCTCACTTTAGCACTCATACACTGAACCTGCAAACTTACCCAATTTACTCGTGTTCTCACAAATACCAAGAGCTAGTCCAAGGAGAGTATTTTGCTCTGCGTAAGTCTTCATAAACCTTTTCATTTATTTTTTTTCTATTTACTTTTTTTTTCTTGTGTCTTTTTCTTCTCGGCTCCTCTTACTTCTCTCAATCTTCTTAGTACCTCCAAATCTTTCCTAGGGATAGGTAGATTCACATATTTGGTAGACTCCGAGGAGGGTTTAAAGAGCTTTAAAGCTCAGTATAGGATTTCGCCAGGAGTCACCATTTAGCTCTGTAAGGAAGGGAAATGGCATGAGGATAGGCAAGAGAGAGAGGTAGTAATCCTAATGATTGCCTTTATAGAAAGAGGGATGAGAATCCCTATGGGCACAGTTACTAGGGACTACCTTAGGGCATATAGATTAGTTGTCATTCAATGTGCCCCCAACATGTTTAGAATCTTAGGTAGTGTAGATGTCCTTAACAAGAGTATGGGCTTAAATCTCACTCACCACGACGTCAATTGGGTTTACAATCTCCACCACCTAAAGGAGTAAAGATATTACCCTAAAACTAGGCACTTCGAGGTTAAGCTTATTTTATGCCTCCCCAATTCCAACAAGGGCATGAACAAGGATTTCTTGATCATCTCGGGGGAGTGGCACAATGGCCTCCCCTACCCAACAAGAGAGGGGATACTAGGTAGGATTTTAGGTCTAGGTTTATTACTTGAACATCACCCCTTCCTCTCTTGACATGTTCTGCTCCTACTAGTTTATAATCATCCTTGTGATTTGAGTTATTCCTTTGATTTGTACCCCATTTTTTGTTGTTTTAATGATGTTTTCCTTATCTTTCTAATGGTTTTACAGACAAGCGCTCCGCCATCCCCAACCTCAATCTTGTCAATTAGTCGAGCTTGGACAAGATATTGAAGGCCGAGGTGTTCGTCCACACAGACAGTTAACTTAGAGCAGCCTATCTAATTTTGGATTACATCCCAATCTCCTTCAGCTTTCAAGCATCGAAGTGCCAGATAAAGGCCAGAGATCCCTGCCTTCATTTGATCAACGTCGCCGTGCCTGACTTTCTTAACCTAGGCCCAAGACCACAAGGGGTATTAAAAGTAAAGCCACTTTTGCCATGTAAGGCTGAGGACGAAGTGACCCCCTCTTAACTAGCCATCAGAGAAGAAGGAGGAGGAGGAGAAGAAGAAGAAGAGGTAGTTGACGTGTCCGATTCCGAGGACGACTTTGAGGTGTTCAACCAACCTTAATCTTTAGAGGTTCCCCTCGATGATTTTAGTTACCTCCCCTCAGCTGAGGTAAGCCAGATACAAGGGGATTCTTCTGTCCCAAAAGCCATGGGGATAAAGCGCAAGCTTAAGGCTGGTATTCTTGATGTTATGGAATCTCAGTTCGGGAGCAAGGCACTCGAGAAGACTACCCAGGCCAAGCTCCCACCTCCTCTACCCTCTCTGCCTCCCTGACTTAATCCTGTGAATCTCAAGAGAAAAATGGATTAGAGAGGTCTTGAAGTAGTGGAAGGAAGGAAGAAGGACCCCCTCTCCACGGAGGCCGAGCACCAAAGGGGAGGCAAATAGGCCAAGGTAACCCAGACCTTGGCAGATAAAAGAGCTAAGTCCCAGGTAGGGGTCCCTGCT
The DNA here is from genome assembly GCA_030445155.1 of Quercus variabilis. Classification (NCBI taxonomy): domain Eukaryota; kingdom Viridiplantae; phylum Streptophyta; class Magnoliopsida; order Fagales; family Fagaceae; genus Quercus; species Quercus variabilis. Next base: position 57,513,257 of record CP129446.1, read on the forward strand.
TGGATGCCTGCTTTAGTGCTTAATGGCGCTCCCTTGCCTATGAATGCTTCCATTAGAAAATTCTAGTAAAGGAAGGCCGACTACGTGGCCGATGCAGTGGAGCAGGCCCTATTGCTGCCTGAAGATATGGTCGACTTAAAGTCATTGAGGAAGCACAAAGTCTTTCTTAGTTTAAAGAGAGACCTCGCTATGGTAAGTCTATTGTCCACCCTCCTTTTCTTTTATCATAGTAATAATTTTTTTTTTTTGTATTTATATTTTGCGCATTTATTTATTTGTTTTTTTTAAAAGGCTGTCCAAGCTACCCATAGAGCTGAAGAGATAGTCATCAGCTCTCACAAAATGATAAAGGAGGAGGAAGGCAGGTGCACTACTGCCGTGAAAGCCTTTGAACTAGCAGAGAAGAAATCTTAAGACCTTATTGCCAAGCTAGTTGAGGCTGATCAGGATAAGAAGAGTGTTGAGGCTGCTCTGGTCGTGGTGGAGAGGCAGGCGAAGGCTTAGCGCAAGCAGCTCCACCAAGTCGAGGATGGTCTCTCTGCTACTAGAAGCCAAATTAAGATCTTAACCAAGAAACTAGAGGAGACTAAAAAGGCCAAAAAGCAAGTCAAGTAAGAAGGGTACGAGGTAGGTATGGCTGAGACCGAGAAAGCCCTCAGGGCTGAGGTCACAGAGGTGTGCAGATTCTACTACCTCCAAGTGTGGAATGAGGCCTTTGACTAAGCTAGGGTTGAGGCCTCTTTTGCTCTTAGGAGAGTAGAGAATGTGTACTACCCCCTAGTCATATGTGCCTCAGGCTTTAAGGCTGACCCAGTCTCCTCGGGGACAGATGAATGCAATGAAAGGCTAACTAAAGTTCTTCCTATAGCCAATGTCTCCTCCAAGGAAGCAGAGCTGTCCGAGGACGCTAAAAAGGCAGCTGGCATTACCAAAAAAGTGGCCTATGATGCTGCCTTGCCTCTAGTGGCCCCCAAGACCCCTCAAAAGAGAAAGAGGCTTCCTAGAGCATGGAGATTGTGATGGCCACTCTCCCTATACCTTCAAAGGAAGTACTCAAAGGCAAGGGTTAAGCCTCTACCACGGCAGCCTCTACCTAGTCTCCCAAGAATCCAAAGGATAAACTTGTAATAAAAATGAAGTCATAGGTTGTCTTTTTCTTCTTCTTCTTTTTTATTTTTTATTTTTTTAATTTTTATTGTTGTTTTTGTTTTTGAGCTCTATAATCATGTCAACATTTTGTAATTTGCTTGCCTTTTTCTGAGGCTTGATATTAATGAAAATTGCAAGTCTTTCTTTTATACGTTTAATGTTTATATTGATCCAAACATAATCTTTGTTACATTCAACACTTAATAAATGTGATAATGAGGTATAACTTGACTTATTGATCCACATAAGTGGCAGCATAGTTGTCACACATCACATGATCAGTAGCAAGACATGTTAAACTTGCTAAGTCCACCATCTCGGCAAAGTATAACTTTAAAAACATACACACTGGTGTAGTATGCACACATGTTTAACTCTACTCAATCCCCTACTCATTAGTAAGTTTAAAGGACTAGAGGGATAATTAATTCTCAAACAGAGACAGGTATTCCTGCAAATGCTTTAAGTGATGCTTATGAGCATCTATTTGAGCATGTTACTACAGTGAAGATCTCTGCCATTTAGAATGGCTGATTCTATTTGATATTAAATAATTAACAAGAAGTACAAATTTACCTCAGGCATGTGGTCCAAGGAGTCAGAAATGACTAAGGCTCTGTTTGATATTTAGTAGAATGATAGGAAGTATTAATTTACCCAAAGTAGATGGTCCGAGGAATCAGACGTAACTAAGGTTCTGTTTAATACTTAGAAAAATTATTTAAAAGATATTAATTTACTCAAGGTATGTGGTCCAAGGAACCAAGCATGACTAATGTTTTGTTTGATACTAAGAAAAATGTCATGAAATATTAATTTATCCAAAACATGTGGTCTGAGGAGCCAGACATAGATAAGGTTCTGTTTAATACTTAGATAGATGTCAGGAAGTATTAATTCACCTAAAGCATGTGGTTCGAGGAGCCAAGCATAGTTAAGGTTCTGCTTAACACTTAGATATATGTAAGGTAGTATTAAATTACCTAAAGCATGTGGTCTGAGGAGCCAGATATAGCTAAGGTTCTATTTAACACTTAGATAGATGTTAGGAAGTATTAATTTACTCAAAGCACGTGGTCCGATGAGCCAAGCATAACTAAGGTTTTGTTTAACACTTAGATAGATAATTTAAAATATCAATTTATCCATGGTATGTGGTCCGAGAAGTCAAGCATGACCAATGTTCTGTTTGATATTCCAACAAATAGTAAAACATATGACGCATAATGTAATAAACCCAAATATGGTAAAGAAAACTTTCATTAATGATAATATCTTCTCAAGTTGTTTACATTTCAGGGGTGTGGTACAATGTTTTCTTCTAGATCTTCAAGATAATATACACCTATTCCAGCCATTGATGTGATGTGATATGGCCCTTCTCAGTTGTGCCCTAAATTTTCCCAAGCTGGGTTCTTGGCAGTACCTAAAACCTTTCTTAATACTAGGTCTCCAGGCACTAGTGGCCTTAACCTTACATTTGAGTCATACCCCTGCCTGAGTTTGTGTTGATAGTATGCTAGCTGAACCATAGCATTTTCTTTTCGCTCTTCAATTAAATCTAAACTCTTCTCTAATAGCCCATCATCGCTGCTCGGAGTAAAAGAGCTTGTTCTCAACGTTAGAAATCCTGTCTCTAGAGAAATCACATCCTCGACCCCATAAGTCATTGAAAAGGGCGTCTCCCTAGTGGATCTACGAGGTGTTGTGATGCCCCAATTTGATTGATTGTGTGATATGTATAGGTATATGATGAGTTTCACATCGAGTATTTACTGGGTAGATCTGGGTTTTATTAACAACTACAAAGAGCCTTAATTATGACTATTCCTTTTGAGGTATAACGCAGATGTGGCTAGCGCTTTTTCTTGGATCGTTACATATGGTATCAGAACCAGCTCGATAATCTCGTGTGGGTTCGGAGACACTACCCCACAAAGTGGGCCCTAACGAGGATATTAGGGATTTAAGTGGGGGAGATTGTGATGCCCCAATTTGATTAATTGTGTGATGTGTGTGTGTGAGAGACCGCGCCCCTAGCCCACTTTTTTTGAGGATGTTGGGCCAAATCCACGTGAATGAGTGGAGTCGTGTTATTGCCTCTCAAAATAGAGGGTTGACTGATTATATTTTCCCCTTTAGATTAAGGGTTTTACAATGAAGTCATCACTTATTTAATTATTGGAATAAATAAGAAAACCAAAATTAAAAAATTCCTCATTTTATAAATTTGAAATTGAATTTACATTAATCACAGGAAAATTACATGACCTTGGCCCTAGATACAATCTAAGATAAATTATATGGCTTTATTTCCTAGTTACAATTTAGAAATTGAAAATTATAAGGATAAACATTGATCTATCAACAATTGATCTAAGCTCGGAGGCTATGTTAAAAGATGGGAAGGTGTTAGGCACCCACCTTACCCAGTGAAATCGGTCTTCTAGATTATGGTGGCCAACATTTATATCCCATCATCCAATATGTTATCAATCAATGAATTCAAAGTGTGTGCATGTGATAAACCCTAATTCAATTTATTAAGCATTGCATTTGGATTGAAAAATAAATTCTAGTGAATGTGTGTGGATGGTGATAACCTAGATTCAAGAATTTGAAAAGATTATTAAAAAACATGTTTTTCATATTTTTCATGTGGATTTAAGATCAAAACTAGTGTTTATGCATGAAGATGTGATGAACAACCAAGAACATGTGAAGAACACATAGAAACATTTAAGAACATTCAAACATATTCAAGAGAATTAAAATTATTACTATCATGCTTTAATCCTAAATTCTTATCATGGCATCATAAAAAACAAGTCAGGGAAAGTGATTATATCTTCATGCAATATCCATACGGTGGAGGAGGAGACTCTTGGTAGAAGTCCTAAAGGTGGAGGAAAAGAAGAGTTAGGAGAGGAAAAATAAGTCTCACTCAATATCTTGAGTCTCAGGAAAACCAAGATATGACAAGACTACTCAACTTTATTAGCACTCAAGAGAGGAGAAAAGAAGGGGTTTTGGTGTGCTTTGGAATGAAGGAGAGGGAGAGTTTATATAGTAGTGGTGGAGGAAATATGAATGGAAAGCCATTTAATGAAGGGTGATAAAGAATCATGAACTTAGATCTCATTTTAGCTTTGGAAAAAATCTGGTGCATTAAATGGAAAGATTGGTAGGAGTGAAGAGCAAGCCAAAATTCAGTTTTCTCGTAGCTGCTATAACAACTTGTAGAGCCAACATTGAAAAATCATATCTGACTCAATTCTGATCGGAATTGTCTCCTTCTTGTGCTCAAATTGAAGCCCCGTATGTGTAGTTTCTGGGTCAATTAATATCATTCACAGATTCAAAATATTCTGAGAGATATCAATGAAATGGTGAGCAAAGGTCATTTGTTAGAAAATGGTTTTAGTACAATTAACATTAATAGGTCAAATTAGCTTTCAATTAACATTAAATGGCTCCAATCACTCCCATTTCAGACTTAATTGGTTCCAAATTTACTCTAATTAAAAGATAATTACACAAATTACTCATTGAATAATTAATGTTTAACAATCTAATTAATTAGATGTATGCAACCTTACCATAAAATGTAGTTCTAACCAATCAAATTATGACACATCATTGATCTCCAATTAATTACACTTATAACCAATTGAAATTAATTATTCATAATCACATATAGTTGGACTCAAAATGGAGTGTCAATAGAATGCCCCTCATTGGTAGAGCTTGAAATGCGAATGTCAATGTATGAAAGAGACACCTAACTTTGCAATCAGTATTTAATCGTGGCAAATATGTGATGTATGTAGATAGAAATGTAGACGGTCATGTTGCAGATCAAAATGTGGACTGAATCTCAAGGGAGATTGCCTACGTGCCTCTTAGTGGGAGGATCAGGTCCCAACGTAGTTCATGCATGCAATTTTTTTTGTTTTAATGAGTACAAGACATGCTTACTTGAGGTCAAGAAAATATGGAGGACCAAGGATCTTGGCTCATGTTTTCAAAGGACCTAGGATTTTTGGATCTTGGCTCGTGTTTTCAGAGACTAAGGGTTTTTTGGGCTTTAGCTCATGTTTTCAGAGGACCAAAGGTTCTGGATCCTGGCTCATATTTTCAAAGACCTAGGATTTTTGAATCTTGGCTTTCGTTTTCAGAGGACCAAGGGTGTTTTGGGGCTTTGGCTAATGTTTTCAGAGGACCAAAGGTTTTGGATCCTGGCTTATGTTTTCAGAGATCTAGAATTTTTGGATCTTGACTCATGTTTTCAGAGGACCAAGGGCGTTTTGGCTTATGTTTTTAGAGGATCAAAGGTTTTGGATCCTGGCTCATGTTTTCAGAGATCTAAAATTTTTGGATCTTGGCTCATGTTTTTAGAGGACCAAGGTTTTTTCTTTTTGGGCTTTGGCTCATGTTTTCAGATGACCAAAGATTCTGGATCCTGACTCATGTTTTTAGAGACCTAGAATTTTTGGATCTTGGCTTATGTTTTCAGAGGACCAAGGTTTTTTTGGGCTTTGACTCATGTTTTTAGAGGATCAATGGTTTTGGATCCTGGCTCATGTTTTCAAAGACCTAGGATTTTTGGATTTTGGCTCATGTTTTCAGAATACCAAGGTTTTTTTGGGCTTTGGCTCATGTTTTCAGAGGACCAAAGGTTTTGGATCTTGGCTCATGTTTTCAGAGACCTAGGATTTTTGGATCTTGGCTCATGTTTTCAGAGGAACAAAGGTTCTGGATCCTGGCTTATGTTTTTAGAGACCTAAGATTTTTGGATTTTGGCTCATTTTTTCAAATGACCAAGGTTTTTTTGGGGCTTTGGCTCATGGTTTTAGAGGACCAAAGGTTTTGGATCTTGGCTCATGTTTTCAGAGACATAGGATTTTTGGATCTTGAGTCATGTTTTCAGAGGACCAAGGGTTTTTGGGGCTTTGACTCATGTTTTTAAAGGACCAAAGGTTCTGGATCCTAGCTCATGTTTTTAGAGGACCTATGATTTTTGGATCTTGGCTCATGTTTTTAGAGGACCAAGGTTTTTGGGGCTTTGGCTCATGTTTTCAGAGGACTAAAGGTTCTGGATCCTGGCTTATGTTTTTAGAGGACTTAGGATTTTTGGATCTTAGCTCATGTTTTCAAAGGACCAAAGATTCGGGATCCTGGCTCATGTTTTCAGAGACCTAGAATTTTTGGATTTTGGCTTATGTTTTCAGAGGACCAAGGTTTTTTTGGGCTTTGGCTCATGCTTTCAGAGGACTAAAGGTTTTGGATCCTAGCTTATGTTTTCAAAGACCTAGGATTTTTGGATTTTGGCTCATGTTTTCAGAATACCAAGGTTTTTTTGGGCTTTGACTCATGTTTTCAGAGGACAAAAGGTTTTGGATCTTGGCTCATGTTTTCAGAGACCTAGGATTTTTGGATCTTAGCTCATGTTTTCAGAGGACCAAGGGTTTTTGGGGCTTTGGCTCATGTTTTTAGAGGAACAAAGGTTCTGGATCCTGGCTCATGTTTTTAGAGACCTAAGATTTTTGGATCTTGGCTCATGTTTTCAGATGACCAAGGTTTTTTTGGGGCTTTGGCTCATGTTTTTAGAGGACCAAAGGTTCTGGATCTTGGCTCATGTTTTCAGAGACATAGGATTTTTGGATCTTAGCTCATGTTTTCAGAGGACCTAGGATTTTTGGATCTTGGCTCATGTTTTCAGAGGACCAAGGATTTTGGGGCTTTGGCTCATGTTTTCAAAGGATCAAAGGTTTTGGATCTTGGCTCATGTTTTCAGAGACCTAGGATTTTTGGATCTTGGCTCATGTTTTTAGAGGACCAAGGGTTTTTGGGGCTTTGCTCATGTTTTCAGAGGACCAAAAGTTCTGGATCCTGGCTTATGTTTTCAGAGGACTTAGGATTTTTGGATCTTGGCTCATATTTTCAGAGGACTAAGGTTTTTTTTTTTTTTTTTGGGCTTTGGCTTATGTTTTCAGAGGACCAAAGGTTCTGGATCCTGGCTCATGTTTTCAGAGACCTAGGATTTTTGGATCTTGGCTTATGTTTTCAGAGGACCAAGGTTTTTTTGGGCTTTGGCTTATGTTTTTAGAGGACCAAAGGTTTTGGATCTTGGTTCATGTTTTCAGAGACCTAGAATTTTTGGATCTTGACTCATGTTTTCAGAGGACCAAAGGTTTTTGGGGCTTTGGCTCATGTTTTCAAAGGAACAAAGGTTTTGGATCCTGGCTCATATTTTTAGAGACTTAAGATTTTTGGATCTTAACTCATGTTTTCAGATGACCAAGGTTTTTTGGGGCTTTGGCTCATGTTTTTGGAGGACCAAAGGTTTTGGATCTTGGCTCATGTTTTTAGAGGACCAAGGGTTTGTGGGGCTTTGGCTCATGTTTTTAGAGGACCAAAGGTTCTGGATTCTGGCTCATGTTTTCAGAGGACCTAGGATTTTTGGATCTTGGCTCATGTTTTCAGAGGACCAAGGTTTTTGGGGCTTTGGCTCATGTTTTCAAAGGACCAAAGGTTTTGGATCTTGGCTCATGTTTTCAGAGACCTAGGATTTTTGGATCTTGGCTCATGTTTTCAGAGGACCAAGGGTTTTTGGGGCTTTGGCTCATGTTTTCAGAGGACCAAAGGTTCTGGATCCTAGCTTATGTTTTCAAAGGACTTAGGATTTTTGGATCTTGGCTCATGTTTTCAAGGGACCAAGGTTTTTTTGCTCTTTGGCTCATGTTTTCAGAGGACCAAAGGTATTGGATCTTGGCTTATGTTTTTAGAGACCTAGGATTTTTGGATCTTGGCTCATCTTTTTAGAGGACCAAGGGTTTTTGGGTTTTTGGCTCATGTTTTTAGAGGACCAAAGGTTCTGGATCCTGGCTCATGTTTTCAGAGACCTAGGATTTTTGGATCTTTTGGCTCATGTCGATGTGTTGGGGCCTTTTACCCTAGTGCCTGCAAAATAAATATTTTCAATTAGTAACAGAGTTATTCATTGAAATTTTTTTTTGGCATACCTAGTGAATGCCCCTAGTTTAGAACATATTTCATGCTTCAATGAATGCGGAGGGTAGACAATTGACTTGATGTTGCACCACTAGAGAATATAGAAGAGGATCATAGCTTTCTGTTCCTGAAGAAGAATTTAATGAAGATTTTTTTAAAAAAAAGATTGGAAATTCTGATTTTTTTGAAGGAATTGAAAATTTTGAGTGATGAATTTTTTTTTTTTTTTTTTGGAAAGCAATATAAGAAGTAGGAGCCCAATGCCCCTAGTCCCAAGGCCTTTTTTGAAAATTTCCTTCTTTTTTTTTTTTTTTTTGAAAGATTTAGAAAGAATGGATTTTTTTTTTTTTTGAAAATTTTGTCTTTTGTCTTTTTTTTTTTTTTTTGGAAATATGAAGAGTTTTTTATTATCGAAAAATGAAGAAGATGAAGATGAAAATGGAGTAAAAGTGATGAAGATAAATTCATGATGATTTTTTTTTTTTTTGAAAAACCTATCATTTGAATGAGAATAACTTTGGCTAGAAGTTGATGTGGATTGCTGGAAATGTCCTTGCTTAATTCCTACAAAAAGATAATTTCAATTAGTAATGGATTTGTTCATTGATATGAATTGGAAGTACTTACCCAATGCCCCTAGTTTGGGGCATATTCCATGCTTAGATTAAAGCTAAATTTATTTGATGTTGTGACCATTGGGGTACATGAAAGAAGATGATGGTCCGCCATCCTTGGTTCTTACAAAAAGGCTTTCTTTCTCTAGCTTGTTAGAAACCAATTATCGTGAAAATTTGCACACAATATAAATAGGCCAATGCTCCAAGTTTAAACATGCTTAATGCAAACAAATGGTCTTAACCTAATATGCACCCAAATAATTTTGTCACATTGTTTTGACTTTGTTCTCCAAGGTTATTTGGGTGAATGAGACCGGGCCTCTGCAAGGCTGCCTACGTACCTCTCTCATAGAGGATTAGGTCAAGACGTAGTTCAAAAGAATTGGATTTTGAAAAAGAATGATTTTTTTTTTGAACAAGAGGTGATCTTTTGAACAACCATTTTAGCAAATCAAATGTTTAAGAATCAAACAAATCTCTTTGATTAGGAAGGATCTAGATCATCAAAATCATGTAATCAAATTTGATTCATCCTTTTGAATATCGTCAGATTAAGTCTCCAAAGGCAATCAAGAAATGAAATGAATCACATTGTTGAGTGCAAACAAAGAGAGTGCTCCAGGTTTGGAATTTTTTTCTTTTTAGTAATTTTGAGGGTTTGAGAATTTGAGAAATTTTGTCCTCGGACATATCATCCTGTGGAGTTTGACAATTTTAAGCATTTTTTCTTTTTAATTCAAGAGAAAAATATTATTAGAGTTTAAGATGCCCCTACAATTAGCAAGACTTCAAAGAGGTCTTATTCATGAGTTGTAATGTAGGCCGGGTTTAAGTTATGAAATGAATGATATAAAAAGGCTCAAAATTCCCTATGATGTTCTCCCAATTATGCATTACTCAAAAATCAAGTATTGGAGGAGTTTTTCCATTTCTTCTTTGCCATCTTCTCACTAGTTTTCATTGATCACTTGTATCAACATTTGTTTTTATACTCATTCCCCTTGAATCATACCTTTAGACTTTCATCTTGTAAAATCCTTTTTTTTTTTTTTTAGGTTACATCTTTAAGTTTTCAATTTGCTAGGATTTTCCCTTTTTTGCTTTGGCTCTAACTTTTGCTTAGACCGCTCTTTTGGGTTTTCAGCCTAGCGGGCTTTTTTTTTTTTTTTTTGATTGAATGGACTTTTTTGGGGATCTTTTCCCTTCCTTGTTTTCCTTAGCTTAAGTCATTTTGATACACTTTCTAGACTTCTTTCTTGCTTTAATGCACTTGCACCTTTTGTGCTTAATGAATCTTTTCCTTTTTTTATGAACTCTCTTTTAGATGAATCTTGTATTTCTCTTGGCACGATGAATTTTAGGCTCTTCAACTTGATGCGCTTTTTTTTTTTTTTTTTTTTTTACATTGATGGAATTTCATTTCTCTTTCCTTGATTGTGTGAAACCTCATTTTTCTTTAATAATCTCTTGTCTTTAGCCTAATGAATTCTCCACTTGTCTTTTATGTCTTCTAGGAGAGTTTTATCAATTAGCTTCAAAGTTACAAGGTTGACTCGTCCTCAACATGAGATTTAAGCATGCATACCTTAAATTTTTCCCACCCTAGGTTTAGATTTTAGTGGGTTCATGCGAAAAAGAGGTTAAGTGTTTAAAGGCTCAAATGGGCCAGCAATAGATAATGATCATTTTAGGTATTAAGGTGTAATCTTGTTTTACCAAAGACGGCCTTCAGTCCCTAGTAATGCTTGCTTGTAGGCACAGTGACTTGAGCTCTTTTAATAAATTCCTTTTAAAAGAAAAGGCATGAATGCTCTATTGGAGACACAAAAGTTTTCAGAAATTTGGAATGAATGCATGAGCTTTTTGAATTTTTTGATGGATAGATTTTCTTTGATTGCCTTGTAAGATCATTTCTTCTTTTATTCAAAGTAATTTAGCAAAAGTATTTACACAGATCAAATGAAATTAATCATTTCTCAATACAAATTGATTGTTCAAGCCTTTAAACATCTTAATTTAGAAAAAGTTTTGTCCAAGAGATCCTCATGTACCTTTTTGAAAAAAAGACTACAAAGAATCTTGAAATCTTTGAAAGAAAAAAAAAAAGGTCTTTTTGAAAAAATCACTAGAAAGTCCAATGCCCCTAGTTCAAAATTTTTTTTTTCTTTTAAATTTTTTAAATGACTTAAGGGCTTAATGCCCCGACTTTTTCCCTTTTTTGGGAAAGATTTGGAAATCTTGAAATTTTTTTGAATTTTTTTTTTTTGTTTTTTTTTTTCTTAATATATATACATGAACAAAGTACATCAAATGCTACATGGATTTTTAGAATTCAAAGAAACATAGAAACATGGAATAAACAAACAAACTTTAAGCTTAACCAAGATGTTGCAAACCAAATGTGGAGCGAGGCAAAGTTAGGCCACTTGCTTCTTCTTGGTCCATTTAGGATGCTTAAGACTTAGTATGTTTAAACCTTGATTATGATGAAATGGTTTGGGCTTGCACTTGAAAGGCTTGCATCTTGTGAGTTTTTGGCCTTCGATGTTGCTCATGTCTATACACCTTCGATGGGCTCAAGTGTTGGGCTTAGACTCATTCAAGAAACAATTTTGGCCTTCCATACCAAGTAGAGTTCAATCACAGGCTTTCGGGCTTCAGTTAATTCAAAACATACAAGGTTTAAACAATCATGATGGGCTCAAATGTTGGACTTGAGTCATTAAGGTTCAAACAACAACCAAACAAATGCATAATGAAATGCAATTTACATGGACTGACCTAAAGCTAGGTTTTATGGGTCATTACAACATGGGTAGAAGGTAGGTTAAAGGTCCCTACAAGCTAAGACATCGTACCTCCCAACTTGTGATGCTAGGAGTGCCACGTTGGTCCGAACGGTACAATTTGTCCCTATGAACCACCATGGCATAATCATGATGATCCTTGTCGCGGTGGGTGGTAGGTTCACCACTGGGTATGTGAGTCTTAGGAAGACCACAATCCACGAATAATACTATCGGGCTTCCGGGCTAGCACACAAATAAAATAAATTTCATTCAAGCAAATGATGTATGACATGCAATATAATGACATATTAGACATATTATATACAAAAAACAAAAAACAAACAATGACATGGTTGGCCACCGTAACCTAATTGAAGTTTAGCCCTCAATATCCCAAGTGAAGTTGCCACTGTGAGAGACCGCGCCCCCGGCCCACTTTTTTTGAGGATGTTTGGCCAAACCCACGTGAATGGGTGGAGTCATGTTATTGCTTCTCAAAATGGAGGATCGATTGATTATATTTTCCCTTTAGATTAAGGGTTTTACAATTGAGTCGCCACTTATTTAATTATTGGAATAAATAAGAAAATCAAAATTGAAAAATTTCTCATTTTATAAATTTGAAATTGAATTTACATTGATCATAGGCAAATTACATGGCCTTGGCCCTAGATACAATCTAAGATAAATTACATGGCTTTATTTCCTAGTTATAATCTAGAAATTGAAAATTATAAGGATAAGCATTGATCTATCAACCCTTGATCTAAGCTCGGAGGCTATGTTATAAGATAAGAAGGTGTTAGGCACCCACCTTGTCTGGTGAAACCGGTCTTCTAGACTATGGTAGCCAACATTCATATCATATCATTCAATATGTTATCAATCAATGAATTCAAAATGTGTGCATGTGATAAACCCTAATTCAATTTATTAAGCATTGCATTTGGATTGAAAAATAAATTCTAGTGAATGTGTGTGGATGGTGATAACCTAGATTCAAGGATTTGAAAAGATTATTAAACAAACATGTTTTTCATATTTTTGATATGGATTTAAGATCAAAACTAGTGTTTATGCATGAACATGTGATGAACAACCAAGAACATGTGAAGAACACATAGGAACATTTAAGAACATTCAAACATATTCAAGAGAATTTAAATGATTACTATCATTCTTTAATCCTAAATTCTTATCATGGCATCACAAAAAACAAGTTAGGGAAATGGATTATACCTTCATGCAATATCCATACGGTGGAGGAGGAGACTCTTAGTAGAGGTCCTAAAGGTGGAGGAAAATAAAAGCTAGGAGAGGAAGAATGAGTCTCACTTAATATCTTAAGTCTTAGGAAGATCAAGATATGACAAGATTATTCAATTTCACTAGCACTCAAGAGAGAAGAAGAGAGCGGGTTTTGGTGTGCTCTGGAATGAAGGAGAGGGGGGATTTATTTAATAGTGGTGGAGCAAATATGAATGAAATTCCATTTAATGAGGGTTGACAAAGAATCATGAACCTATACCTCATTTTAGTCTTGGAAAAAATCTGGTGCATTAAATGAAAAGATTGGTGGGAGTGGAGAGCAAGCCAAAATTCGGTTTTCCCGTAGTTGCTGTAACAACTTGTAGAGCCAACTTTGAGAAATCATATTTGACTCAATTCTTATCAGAATTGTCTTGTTCTTGTGTGCAAATTGAAGCCCTAGATGTTTAGTTTCTGGAACAATTAACCTCATTCACAGATTCAAAATATTTTGAGAGATATTAATGAAATGGTGAACAGAGGTCATTTGTTAAAAAATAGTTTCAACACAATTAACATTAATAGGTCCCAAATTAACTTCCAATTAACATTAAATGACTCCAATCACTCCCATTTCAAACTTAATTGGTTCCAAATTTACTCTAATTAAAAGATAATTACACAAATTACTCATTGAATAATTAATGTTCAACTATCTAATTAATTAGATGTATGCAATTTTACCATAAAATGTAGTCCTAATCAATCAAATTATGACACATTATTGATCTCCAATTGATTACACTTATAATCAATTGAAATCAATTGTTCATAATCACATATAGTCGGACTCAATTTGTGATAGTGCACCTCAGCCATTAAAACTTGATTTGATGATAAATTTCAATCTGGTCATTCGATTAGGGTTTATGACCAGTTGATTTGGTCATTATAATATAAAGATTATTTTGGTGAAATGAGATTAAGGATCTAATGGCTAGAGTCAAGATACATATTTCCAAGGTGAAAGTACAATTTTACCCTCCATGTGAGGTTTAATGCAGGTTGCAAAATGAGGTATCAACAGTGTAGGTGTGTGATGAGTCCCACACTGGGTATTTACTGGGTAGATCTGTGTTTTATTAACAACTACAAGAAGTCTCAATAGTAACTAGTCCTTTTGAGGTATAGTGTAGATGTGGCTAGCGCTTTTCCTTGGGTCGTTACATAGGATGTCAGAGCCAAGTTTGATTGATTGTGTGATGCCCCAATTTGATTAATTGTGTGATATGTGTAGGTGTGTGATGAGTTCCACATCGGGTATTTACTAAGTAGATCTGAGTTTTATTAACAACTATAAGGAGTCTCAATTATGACTATTCCTTTTGAGGTATAGTGCAGATGTGACTAGCGCTTTTCCTTAGGACGTTACATATGGTATTAAAGTAAGCCCAAAAACCCCATGTGGGCTCGGAGACACTACCCTACAAAGTGGGCCCTAACGAGGATGTTAGGGATTTAAGTAGGGGAGATTGTGATGCCTTAATTTGATTGATTGTATGATGTGTATGGGTTTGTGATGAGTCCCATATCGAGTATTTACTAGGTAGATCTGGACTTGATTAATAACTGCAAGGAGCCTTAATAGTGACTAGTCCTTTTGAGGTATAGCGCAAATGTAGCTAGCGTTTTTCTTTGAGTCGTTACAGTTTCATTTAATAAGAGAATATAAGGAGATGGTACCTAACTTAGTTTCCTCATCACTTTGCCTAGTAATAGCAAACACTCATCCTTGGATTTTTGGCCTTTGTTTCATATCATTAAGCTTAACCATCGGCTCACTCTTCAAAGCTTGGCAATCTTTGATACGATGACCCATTTTTCCACACTTTAAACATGCCCCACTTTCACGATAGCAAACACCGTTATACTATTTACCACACTTTGAACAATTCTCTATTACTTGTTGCACCACCTTAGGCTCTAGTTCTATTGTAGTCTTCTTTTTGAATGGTTTGTCATTTTCATTTTCTTTTTGAGATTCTTCAGGCTTGGATCTCTTTTTATTTTGATCTCAAATTTTCTGATAGTCTTCACATTCCTTCTCAACAACCTTTGCCATCTCCACTACCTCAGAATAAGCCTTCAATCGTAAGGCTACCATCTTAGTTTTGATACTTAGTCGTAGTCCCCTTTGAAATTTCTTAGCCTTCCTAACATCATCAGACACAATATGAGGGGCAAATCGAGCCAACTCAGTAAATTTAGCTTCGTATTGTAATACCGTTTTATTCCCTTGAATGAGCTCCATAAACTCCACTTCTCTCTCATCCCGTACACCTTTTGGAAAATATTTCTCATAAAAAGCATCAAGGAAAATAGTCCAAGTCAATATCTCATCTTTCTCAAGTCGCAAAGTCTTTTTAGTTGATCTCCACCAATGCTCTGCTTCCCCTTTCAGCATAAATGAAGCAAAAGAGACTTTTTGCACTTCAGTACAACCAACCACATCAAATATTTTCTCCATTTGCATTATCCAAGTCTCTGCTTCTGTAGGATCAGGGTTTCCCAAAAATGAAGGAGGACCCATTTTCCTGAATTGCTCAATGGTACATCCTTCAATCTCAGCATCTTTGGGCTTAGCTGTTCCACTAGTACTAACATGTTTTTCCACCACCTTAGCAAGACTTCTAATAGCATTAAAAACACCCTCAAGGTTTTCAAGATTTGGCTCAGAACTAGAAGGGGTAGAATTGCTGGGAGGCATTTTCTTATAACCAAACAAACAACACTTTAGAGTTGGATAAACCTTAAAGAAGAATCATAGTATACAAGAGATACTAAAGCTTTTATTATTCTTATGATCCTAAGCATATAGGCACAAACCTTCTAACAATTCTCAAGCCCATAAAATACCCATTGACAATCTAATGATTCAAGCCTATTCTTCCACATCCTATACAAAAACGTCAGAAGTCCTAATTATCTACAGAATCATAACCTAGAGCTCTGATACCAACATTGTCATGACCCAAATCCATGGAACATGAATTTAGATGCATGACTAACTTGCTGAGCTTACATAACTCAATAAACATAATTAATTTAAATATAAATCAATAAAACTCCAAGTAAACAATGCTCTTAATAAATCTTTTACAATACTAAAATCCTCAATTTAGAATAATCTCCAAAATACTGTAAAATTTAAAGTGGAATAAAAATAACTAATAATCCTTTAAGGTTTCAAGTATTATTGACTTCGCCTAAAAACTCTCATGCTCTACCTTGCACTTTACGAAGCAATCCAATGATTCTGTTCCCCAACATAACTTTAATCTCAAAATTGTAATTGATGGGGTGAGCCACACATCTAGTAAGTAATTATACAGAATACACAATGGAATAGAGTCATGCAAAGCACGAGTATTTTGATTTTTTTTTTTTACAAACTCATTCAATGATATCAAAAATAATTATTCCAAAACATATAGTGATACACTTAATACATATGTAATCACATCTCAAAATCATTAGAAAACGCATACATATAATTGATCAGAGCACAATGTCACATATACACATCACGTATTCTCACATACAATCTTGTGAACGGATTTACACATATAACTGATCAATTCTAAAAACACTTATTTTGAGTCACATATCACAAAACAAAATATATACAAAATAGAATAATTTTTCTTAATATTAACAATTACTCCAAATATAAAGGCATAGCGAATATCACAATATCGAATTAAACATAAATCAAAGGATGCTTGACTCTCTTAAGAAATGAAAAAGAACTGAAGAGTTTATATAAATATTTTTACAATTCTTGAGTAAGTTTGAAAGCCCAATTTGCTAAAAGAATGTCTTAAATACCATTTGAAAAATAAGAATATGACTTTGAAATCACTTGGTTTTAAACAAACTTAACGAGCAAGAACCTTTTTAGAAAACTTATTTCGAAACTCAATTATTTTTGGAAAATAGTTTAGTCTAGAAATCATCTTTTAAATGAGATTTGGACACTCAAAACGTTATCTAAAATTTGAAGTTTCTCTTTAAAACACTGTCCAAAAGTCGTAGTTTCTCTTTCAATGATGTAAAAATAATGCTTTCGATAAACTTTAGAAAACATAAGCTTTAAAAACATGACTTTTGAAAACCTTTAACTTCTAAGAACCTAAAGAATAAAATTTGTGCATATTATGCATAATTACTTACAGCACTTGAATTACTCTAACAGTCCAGCGGAAACAACCTTCAAAAAGCCTCAAAACACTCTTAAATATGACCTATCACCAATCATAAAATATACTTAATATCCTTTACAAAATATAAAGCTTATAGATTTATACAAATGGACTCACGAGGATTATACTTTGTTGAACTAATAACACTTTCAGCACTAAATTAACATTTTTCTAACAGATGGTATTCTAATCAATAATGCATTCCTTGCATTAATCGAAACTCATTTAACCATGAGGAATATAGTAGCCAACACTTTAGGATTTAATATATAATCCCCAATGCAAACGGTGGGCCAAAACCATTATGATCCTGTTCATGAATTTAACATTCATTGACCCTACGAATTTAATATGAGAATTTTGGTATGAAAATCTCTCATCTGTCATTATCCTTTTTAAAAATATTTGTAGACGGGCTGAACCCTTAAATGGTTCATTGTGTTGGAAATAGTCAACACCAAGGCATAGACAAATAAAGCTATCAATAAAAGAAAATAGGACCTTACCAAAATGAGAACTAACTAGTGACACAAGTGTGGGGTCGGTGCAAATTGTCCAACAATCTAGAATTGACATTATGGTAGATCATCAGCCTTAAAGCCCTTATAGTCCTACAAACACGATGCAGCCTTATTCATGGTTTTTAATAATTTTGGCTTTTGTTCTATACTCCGCACAGAGGCAATCTAGGATTTCAAGAATAATTGAAATAGTGTAAAATCGTAATCTAAGAAATTACAAACTCAACAATCTACACATCACTAAAGTTTTCCACGATAAAATTCTAACTCCTTTATTCTTTATTTCTAACTGTGAAAAATCATACCGTGAACAATCTGATTACCTCTTCAATTGTATGTACTCTAAACTCCAAAGAAAAAACACCTCTTAGCCTCTTTGATAAAACCCTTCCAACAAAAACCCTAATTTATCTTTTCCTCCACCTTATACTTTAATGCATCAGAGATGTGGGCTTGGTGGGGTAGAGGGCTGGAGTTTAAAATCCACTTGAGCCTATCTCTTTTGTCTCCAAGAAGCCCACAAAACATCTTCCTCTTTTATTTATTTATTTATTTATTATTTTAATTGCCGCACCAAATTGTATGCACTAAAACTTTAATTTTCTCACTTATTTGTAGCACCACAAAATTGTCTACTCCCATCTTACTGTGCACACACATCTAATACCTCAACCCTATATTAAAATTGACAAGATACAGTAATAATCATAAAATAAAAATTGGGGGAGATTGTGATGCCCCAATTTGATTGATTGTATGATATGTGTGGGTGTGTGATGAATTCCACATCGGGTATTTACTGAGTAGATCTGAGCTTTATTAACAACTACAAAAAGTCTCAATTGTGACTAGTCCTTTTGAGGTATAGCGTAGATGTAGTTAGCGCTTTTCCTTGGGTCGTTACATATGGTATGAGAGCCAGTCCGGTAATCCTGTGTGGGCTCAGAGACATTACTCCACAAAGTGGGCCCTAATGAGGATGTTAAGAATTTAAGTGAGGGAGATTGTGATGCCCCAATTTGATTGATTGTGTGATATGTGTGGGTGTGTGATGAGTTCCTCATCGAGTATTTACTGGGTAGATCTGGGTTTTATTAACAACTACAAGGAGTCTTAATAGTGAATAGTCCTTTTGAGGTATAACGTAGATGTGGCTAACGCTTTTCTTTGGGTCATTACAGGTGTAGTCTGATATGTTCAAAGACGTGTGGCAACTCTTCCACCCATTTTCCCTTTGCGTCATCTAGCCTCTTTTTGAACCCACTCACTATAACCTTATTGATAGCCTTGGCCTATCCATTCCCCTATAAATATGCAGGGGTGGAATATCTATTCGTTAAGCTCAGGTCACAGCAATACCTCTTGAAGGCTTTACTATCAAATTGAAGACCATTGTTCGAGATGAGTGTATAAGGGATTCCAAATTGAGTGACAATATTTTTCTAGATAAATCTCTTGGCATCCTCAACCGTTGGATCCGCATCGCACCATAGAATGTTGGGAACATAGAGCCATCATAATTTAATGAAGGCGTGTCTCAGGGGCCGAAGCCTTAGAAGCGTGCTTTGGGCAATTAAAAAGGCATCTGTATAGTCAAAGGTGATGTATGATGAGCACGAGGTAATTATTATGATACTGAAATCCTCCTTTCTTCTCGAGGAGCCAGAAAGAAGAATTTCAAGGGGTTATTATAAGGGTGAAAGACCCAGGAGTATATATCTACATGTGTATTGGGTTAGGGGCCCAATTTGAGGATAGTAAGTAGTTCGAGGATGGGTAGACGCTGTCATAAGGATCCGTGTCAGTAGATAAAGAGGTGAGGTCTGATCATGATCGCCCATGAGGGTGGTTCGAGGAGGAATGCTACCTCGGCTGCGTAAAGCCAAGGTCAGAAGGTGTGGTCTGCCATCAAGAGCAACGCTCCAGACCATTTCATGGATGATGATAAATATCATAAAGGAACAAGATAGAGGAAAGCTATGAAATATCTAAGAGAAAGCTACTACCACCACATTGAATACTCTGTAACTAATTCTCTGGCCGCATTAATGAGAAAATGATACATGAACAGTAGGTTTCAGCCTTACAACTATTACCCAAAGATTTCAGGAAGATGCTGATAGGATAAGGATCAACACCAACAATCTAATATGCACATGGAGGGTAGAAATGAAAGGAGAAGATAGTATAAAATAGAAGGGAGACCCTGAGAGAAAGGGATCAAGAAAAAAAAAAAAAAAAACATTGTAGCAATTAAGAGTTGAATTTGTAATCAAACTTGAGAAGAAATATATAAGAACTGATCTCCTTGGATTGTGCCGATGATAATTTTCTTTAGATTAAACCAGTCTATCTTCATTTTCTTTTTATTTGGATCCATTTTACTTATTTTCTGACTCATTAAAGTCTACTTTTTCAATCCACTCTCTACAAATTCATTGTATTGGACTCTTTGAGCCTAAGTTAATATATCCTTTAGGCTTGAGAGCTGAATTTTGTCCGTACAATTGGTGCCGTCTGTGGCAAATTCTGGTGCTATAGTGATTTTTACATCTAACCATGGTAGGTTCAGGTCCAAATCTAGAGGAATTTTTGAGGTCCCAATGTCAAGATCAATTTGTTAATCTTGGGCGCAAAAGGGACCGGAGGTCAGTATGCATACCACCCATACTAGCAAGAGCCAGTCTCAAAGCAGAAGCCACCTTTCTCATGAGGAGAATACCAAAACCATGCAATTGGAGATTGATCACTTGAAAAGGAAGTTGCACCATGAACGGCAAAGACGAACTCCATCCGATTCTGACTTCTCCTCTGACGATGAGGAGGATGGTAGTTATAGACCCATATCAAGGACTCCTTCTAGTGAATCTTTCTCATATGATGAGGACTACCACTATGTGCACAGAAATAGGAGCTCATCTTCCAAAGGCTTGGGAAATGATGCGATGAGCAGAGCGCTCAACCAAATTTTCAGATCACCTTTCACACGCAGAATTGAGGGAAGGAGACTTCCTCGATGGTTCACCTAACCCACGTTCACCATGTACAATGGTTAAATAAACCTTGTGGAGCACGTAAGTCATTTCAACCAGAGAATGACTGTGCACTCTAAGAATGGGGCCTTGATGTGTAAGGTATTCCTGTCTAACTTGGGGCCCATGACGATGAGGTGGTTTGATGGCCTAGTTGCAGGTTCCATTGATTCCTTTAAGGAGCTCACCTGGGCGTTTGGATCTCATTTTATTACGTGCATTAGGGTTCCTCGGCCCTTGTATTCCTTGTTATCCATGTCATGCGATAAGGGGAGACCTTGAAAATGTATTTGGACAGATATTGGGAGATGTTCAATGAAATTGATAGGGACTTTGATGATGTGACTATAAGGAATTTTAAGGTTGGCCTACCTGCCGAGCATGATTTGAGAAAGTCTTTGACCAAGAAGCCGGTAAGGAGTGTGCATCAGCTTATGGATCGTATTGACAAATACAAGCGGGTTGGGAAAGACCAGTAGCAAGAGAAGGGAAAGGCTAAGGTTATCTCTCAAGACAGGAGAGATTTTAGGTCAGATAGATACAATAATAACAAGCCCCAAAGGGATTTTGCTGGGTAATCTGGGCCTACGGCTCCTTAAGTGGTTAATACGGTGTTCTGAGAGCCAGTACATCAAGTCTTGGAGAATGAAAGTTGTTATGATGTTATCAATGTTTCCTAGTTGTATGTTCTCTTTTTGTTAATAAAATTATTTTGTTCGATAAAAAAATTGATGTTGAAACTCTAATTGAGCAAGTTAAGTCTTAATTAACTCAACTAGCAAAGAGTCCGCGCAATGCGCTAATAATGCTTTAAATTGCCATATGAAAGATTATATAAAATGTTCAAAATATGCTAAAGAAATAACATGTATTAATGTCGCGAAAACATGAATAGGTTTTTATTGAATTAAAGTAATACAAAATTATTTACTCAAAAAAAAATAATACGAAATCAAGGGGATAAATAAGTTTTTTAATCTTAAGAGGATAAAGAAATAGAGTATGTCATAGAAATTAGTTGAAGTAATGAATCCATCATGAAAAGTGAAAATTTATAATTGCACACACATGTCCATTACAATTTTTTCACTTAAAGTAAAGAGTAATTATATGATTAAAGAATAATGTAGGAATATTGTAATCACCAATATATATATATATATAAAAGCAGAGACCTCATGCTTTCACCTTACCACATCTTCTTATCAATGACCGGTTTAACCCATAAATGGAGAAAATTAAGAGATTTGGTTCCACCCCCTTTTCCAACTTCTTGAACTCTTTCACTATTAATTTCACTAATTTAAAAAATGAAAGGTTTTCTCCATTCAATGTTAGGTTTTTCATGTTATAAAATCTGTTATTTTATATATTCCAGTTTCACAAAATATTGAAGGGCCAAAAGAAAAGTAGGGGGAGAGTCAATGCTTCAACTATATTTAAGGAAGACATAGAGTCTTTATATGTGTTATTTGTGTTTATTTATATTTTTGGCAAGTGCTTAATCTTTGTAAGTGATTGAGATACTTAGATGTATGTAAAATTTAACTTAAGATATGAAATAATATAATTTTATATTTCTCTGTTCAATTGTTGTTATAACTTGACATGTATATTTAGTTTTGCAAATTAAAAATTATGAGTGGGTTCTAGTTAGCTCAACCTTACCACATCTTCTTACCAATGACTAGTTTAAGCCATAAATGGGGAAGATTAAGGCCGCGTTTATTTCACATGTAAACTAAAATCTGAAAACATTTTACACCCAGGTGTGTGTTTGGCACCACTTGAAAATACATTCAAACTAAAAATAGAATTCAGTTTGATTGTAAAATAAGCTTCCCAAGGCGTAAAATATTTTTAGCTTTTGTTTTACCTTCAACGCATTTTCGGATTTGGTGAGAGCTCACACACTTCTACATGATCCGAAACCTATCTCACCTTAGCTCCACCCCACGCACCAATGAGACAGAGACGCCGTTCCACCCCACACATAGATGCCAGTTCGAGGTCCACCCATACTCTGACGAGCAGTGCCGCTGTTTTCCCCTCCGCATTGGTGAATTTTCTCCCTTTTCTTCTCTTTTTTCACTTAACCTCACCTCCGCCCACTTCAAGCTCCAAATGTGCCCAATCCACCAAGGCAAGACCGATCCACCTAAAGATCGATCTTGTTCTCGACCCACCCAAGACCGATCTCGTTGACCCGATCTCCATCTCTTTCCCAATCTATCTTTCTTTTCCTCAATCTCACTATTTCTTCCTCCCTCCTTCTCTCTCAGTTTGACTGAGTTTAGCTTGTGAATGAATGGAGCTAATGAATTTTTGTTTTGTTAACTGTATATACTAAAATTTTCTATTATAAAATTTGTTTGGAAGTTGAGAAAATGACTGAGAAAATGTGAGAAACTAGTAGAAAATATCATTTTTAGAATGCAACCAAACACTTGAAAACATTTTCTAAAACAATTTTCATTATGTAGTCAAACACTTGAAAATATTTTCCTTTCCCAAAAATATTTTCACCTGAAAATATTTTACATGTTGCCAAATGCAACCTAAGATATTAGATTCCACCGCCTTTTCCA
Organism: Quercus variabilis; assembly: GCA_030445155.1. Taxonomy (NCBI): domain Eukaryota; kingdom Viridiplantae; phylum Streptophyta; class Magnoliopsida; order Fagales; family Fagaceae; genus Quercus; species Quercus variabilis. The sequence goes on from CP129446.1 coordinate 57,536,477, forward strand.
ACTTCTTGAACTCTTTCACTATTAATTTCATTAATTTCAAAAATAAAAGGTTTTCTTCATTCAATGTTAGGTTTTTCATGTTATAAAATTTGTTAATTTATATATTCTAGTTTCACAAAAATATTGAAGGGCCAAAAGAAAAGTAGGAGAGAGAGAGAGAGAGAGAGAGAGAGAGAGAGAGAGAGAGAGAGAGAGAGAGAGAGAGAGAGAGAGAGAGAGAGAATCAGTGCTTCAACTACATTTAGGGTTTCTCAAAGGTATGTTTAGGGAAGACATAGATTCTTTATATGTGTTATTTGTGCTTATTTATATTTTTGGCAAGTGCTTAATCTTTATAAGTGATTGAGGTACTCAGATTTATGTAAAATTTAACTTAAGATATGAAATAGTATAATTTTATATTTCTCTATTAAATTGTTGTTATATTTTTAATCTTTTGACATGTATATTAGTTTTGCAAATTAAAAATTATAAGTGGGTTCCAGTTAGCTCAACTTGTAAAATTTTTGATAGTTAAATGTTTTGATATGATAATAAAAAAGCTATCATCAGGAGCGGACACCATAGGTTGAAACTCTTTCAAAACAAAAAATAAAAATAAAAATTATAAACCTTAAATCTATGTTTAGCCTTCAAAAGTTCACGTGTTTTCTTTTAAAAAAAGGAAAAGAAAAAGAAATACTCCTAAAAAAAATCAATAGGCATGTAGTGGCATTTTTAGGGTCAATTAATTATGGTTACTTGTATATGGATATATTGTATTACAATTTTTTTTTCTTCATTATTTTAGTGACACATAATATATAATTGAAATTAATTTTTCAAACATTATAACACATATGAATATCATAAAATAACCAATAATGAACACGCGCATCGCGTGGGATATCCGCTAGTTTAAATAATGATAAAAGCATTTTAATCCATTCTATGTTATTGGTTTATTATATGGTGTAATTGTGCTACATGGCAAAATCTCATTGTTTCCCACATTAGATTTTTGCTTTCTTATTTAAAAAACATAAACCAAATAAACAATATATATATATATATATAGTGGTCCTAAAAAAGGTAATTCTAATACCGCATAAAATGTCACAACTTTGTCACAACTATCTTGTGTGTTAGATTGTGACTAGCTGTTTGTTACTTTCATATGGACCCATCACTTTTTCTCTGTCACTCACCATGTACCACTTAGATAGTTGTGGCATAAATTGTAGCATTATGTGGTCTTAGAATTTTTGTTCTAAAAATATTGCACTTAGTATAGCCCTAACGTCAAGTTGGACTTTGCTTTTACAAAAATTAGCAAAGGGCCAGCGTGATGTGCTAATAATGCTTTTAAATTGCCATGTGAAAGATTATATAAAATTTTCAAAATATGTTAAAGAAATAACATTAAGTAATGTCGGGAAAACTAAAAACATGAATAGGTTTTTGTTGAATTAAAGTAATATGAAATTAAGGGGACAAATATTTTTTTTTTATTCCCAAGAGGATGAAGAAATAGAGTATGTCATAGAATTTAGTTGAATTAATGAATTCATCATAAAAAGTGAAAATTTAAAATTGCACACACATGTCCATTACAATTTTTCACTTAAGGTAAAGGGCAGTTAAAGGATTAAAGAACAACGTAGGAATATTGTAATTTAAACAATGATAAAAGCATTTTATCCCATTCCATATTATTTATGTTTATTATATGGTGTAATTGTGCCACATTGTAGAACCTTATGGTCTTCTACCTAGGCTTTATGCATTTTTATTTAAAAACCATAAACCAAATAAACTATTTATATATATAATTAGTGCATGCGTATAAATAATTAATATGTGCATTTAACCCATGGAGACATTCAATGAACTAATATTTTGACATAAAATGTAATCTTTGTTGAGGTGGAAGCCTAAATGAAGAATATGCCACTTGGTAGAATCTCATGCACTCTTAGATGAGATCTCTACTTATATATATATATATATTGTTTTAGATTGATTAGTAAAGTCTCTTGTCATTAAGTAAGAAATATGGCCTACAGTTATAAATTGAAACTTTATAATATTTATTAAAAATGTAATGTTGAAAGGTAATAGTATTTTTTTTTTTTTTGGAAGAGGTTGAAAGGTAATAGTATTGAATGTACTTTTTACATATACAACATTTTTTTTTTCAATATAAATATTATAGGGATTGAAATTTTTGGGGTCTACTTTATAAAAATTGTTCTTTAACATCCAACCAAGTTATTAATGGAATTTTTTTTGGTATCCCTCGAACTTGAATGCAAGACCTTATTTAAGGAGAAGAAACTTTACCAAGTCACACAAATTGAACCCTCAAATATATGACTTTAAAACATGTAACTTGGGGATTGGAGTCATTCTTCTTTGAAACTAGCATGAACAAACTTCCATCTAGTAAAATACAGTCTTTCCCCCAAATCCATCATATTCTAGTTGCCAATTACTGTAGGGTCACAATTTATAGCCCAAGTCCTAAAGGTATGAGATATAGGCCCAATAAGCCCGATACAATAAATTTGTAGAGAATGGGTGAAAGAACTAGGCCTTTTTGTGAATTTGACAATGGCTAGTATGGATTTAAAAAATGAACAAACGAGTAAAATAAGTAAGATTGAATGAAATTCATGTCTGAGGAGGCAGATTATGATATAAATCACTAATAATACAACTTGGAATGCTACAGTAGTTCTCCTTTGATTTTTCCCGATCCCCCTCCCATGGAGGGTACCTCATATTATATAGTTCCTCTTGGACAATCTTCACATTCCATCTGTCACTAACTTAGGTTGCTACTTGAGTACCTGTCCCATCAGCTACCTTTTCTAGCATTCTGTGAGTAATAGTTGCTAGTGCCACACTGTTCAGGGATCTTCTCCACATAAATGCGGCCAGAAAAATAATTGCAGTGCATTTAATGTGGTGGTAGCAGCTTTTCTTTAAATATTTCTGAATTCACCTCAGTTCTGTATACGTGTACGATGTATGCCTTCCTCTCTGGAATCTCTTGGAAGATCATATTGACCATTAGGATCTACACTTGACCTGTGCCCCCTCTATTCGAGGACATACTCCTCCTCGGATAGCCCTCCTATTTGTGCCCTATCCATAATCTTTAACCCAAACCAGTTTGTATTATTTGATAGTAAAAAAAAAGAAGGAGATAGTCCTCGGGCCAGTCACCTCCTCGGATAGGATCCTAGGCCCAATATGTGATTTGGGCCCTTAACCACACAATTACCATTATCCATTCCTCTCCCCCCCCAAAAAAAAATATTATATATATATATATATATAATGATAATAATAATAATACCATTATCCATGGCCAAAAAAATAAATAAATAATTCTAAGGGACTACATTGCAAAAAACATAGGGGAAAAAGAAAACAAGAAAAGGTTTAGTTTAGTAATAGAAAAACAAAAACGCAGTTAATGATCATCACTCACTGGTTGTTCACTTCCGAACAGAAGGGAAGGTTAGAACTCTGAAGTCTGAACTCTGAAGATAATAAGCTGTAAGTAATAAATCAGGAATGGAAACCCTTTTGTTGTGCAACTACAATTTTCATCAAGTGCTCCCAATCCCAAATTCACTGGTTTTCAAAAAACCCATCTCACCAAGATCTTCTTTTAACCAGGTGCGCTTCTTCTCCTCAGGCAATCACAGCTCCACAACAAGAACCTTGAAGATGGCCCAAACAGCACAAAACCCAGGTAATGAAATTCATCATTTCACTCGTACATACCTATATATCTATGTATATATGCATAAATGTATGTCCCCGTTTTTGTATGTGTGACCAAGTTTAAGTGCGAGAAACAAACCGTGAAATTGAGCAGGAACCGTTAACAAATAATAGCAAATTCGTGGCTTTAGATAATAAAGGATATATTACATGTGATGTTCATTTTGTAACCGATGGTTTTTTTTTTTTGGGTTTGTTTTTGTTTTATGCAATAATTTATATGACAGTGAGGATTTAGCTTAAAGCATTATGGAAGAGAAATAAGATTAGTGAAACACCCAGAGAAGATTGTTATGTTATGTGTGATGGTCTTTGTGCTTTATTTCATACACGCTTCCATGAATTGGATCTGATGTGAAACAATAGAAATGCTACTTTGTTTTATGGAGATACCTTCAACATTTTTGTGAATTTGATTTGTGATGTTTTGTTATTGAATCAAGATGTGCATTAGGTAGATTCGGCCCTGCAGGGTTTGGTTTTTGTTGGCGAAGAAGTTTGGGATTAGTTGTAGTGTTCAAGTTGGTTTATGAGTTGGTCAGGTTTGCTAAAATTTGTTTTGTTTCTAATGGCTTGTTTGAAAGTTTAGAGAGGGAGGAGAGTAGAGGGGAGTAGAGGGAAGGAGAGTAGTGGAGAGGAGAGTAGAAGAGAATGATTCACTTCCACCTTATTTGGATGTTTTTAAAATTAGTAAGGAGGAAGGGAGTAATTAGTCCTTCCCCTTGTGTAATTTTGTTAATATAATAAGGGTAAATTAGGTAATTTACTTGGTCAATAGTTTATGTACTCTACTCCCCTTCCAAATCTCTTCAATTTGGAGGAATTAAAATTGGGGGGTTAAAGGGAGTCCAAACCCCTCCAAACTCCTCCAAACCCCTCCCTCTCATTCTTTAAAAAACTTCCAAACAAGATAATTGCATTACTCTCCCTCCTTCTACTCTACTCCCCCTCCTTTTTTAAACATCCAAACATGCCATAAGTCTTGTTCTGGGGGTATTAGAGCAAAGCTTCACTATTGTTTGACTTGGGAAATTGTCCTCTTTAATATTTCAAAGAATTAAGATAAACTTTGAACACTCTTTTTACTTCCTTTGCATGTTTGGAAAGGTCATTCTCAGATGATAAACCATTCTAGCATGTTGTTTTTCTCGATATATGTCTAAAAAGTTATTACTGATTTGTGAATTGCATCATTTCAGTGGTTCAGCAGAAAGTCATAATACCAAATAAACATGGAGAAAAACTTGTGGGCATATTACATGAAACTGGATCTTCAGAGGTTATAATCTTATGCCATGGTTTTCAATCCTCAAAGGTTGGTGTTTCTAATTCTAATAAGAAAAGTGGTTAGTTCCACCCCACCCCCCCCCCCCCCCCCCCCCCCCCCCAACCCCTCTAGCTGTTCCTCCCAGTTTTATTTAGTACTCTCATGGTTAATGTTTTCCAAAAATCAATTTTGCTTTAGGGTTTTTATATTATTTTTGTATTATTATTATTATTATTTTTGGAAGTTTGATTGTTGGATGTAATTATGTAAATATGTGTATAATTATGAATATATAGGCAAACATTGTAACTTGGTTTCCTTTTGAAGAAGAGTTTTACAACTGATATTTTTCCACCTCCAGGAATATAATACTATGGTGAACCTTGCTGTTTCACTGGAAAATGAAGGAATCAGTGCCTTCCGTTTTGACTTTGCTGGAAATGGGTAAGCTGGCAGAATTACTGGTTGTAACTGTTTGGACTCTTAAAAGATTATTATAAAGATTTCTTTACTTGTGCTACTTCTATCTTCTAGTTGTTTGAAGATGGTCATTACGTATATTTATGCAGTTCCACAACTACTATAGTAATAGAAGGCATATAACTTGTAATGGTAGATGCTTTAATAAGGTACCTAAATGCAAATTCTGCTTCTCTGGTTGCTGCTGTCCTTGGCTGATCTCATCATTCATGAAAGTTTTTAGCAGCAATCAATTTTTTCCTTAAAAAAAGTGAATTAATTTTCTCTATATAATCTAAGAATCTTCCTATAAAAAAAAAAAAAATTATATAATCTAAGAATCTTATGGAATTGCATCTCTGCTATCTGCCATAACTTTATCAAATGAAAACCTAGTCCACAGACTCCTCACCAAATGTGTTGCTGAATGGAGTTGTGAGTCATCAAAAAAACCTAAACTTGAAATCCATCAGTCTTAATGTAATGATTTAGTTCGAAAGTTATACCACAATATTTTGATTTGTGTAGAATTGTATTTAATCCTTCACTTCTATTGCCGGGTTATCTATTCTCTTTGATTCAAGTACAAGAAAAATCCTAACCACATGAGAAGTCATTCACTCATGGTTGAGCACATATGTGAAACACTTTATAGGCTTGTTGTATGGTAGCATACAACTTATTTATCTATTTTGATTTTGTTATTATAGATAGTCTGGTTAAGTTAATGACCATAGTGAAATTCCTGTTTTTGTTCTTAATGAAGGAGACTATTATCTTCAATTTATACTATATTGGCCAGACATTTTAGCCTCTCTAGGACACACAATAAGATTGATTTACCAACAACAACAAAAAAGAAAAAAGAAGAAGAAGTTAAAGTCAACATTGCAATTGTTGAAAGAATGACTGCATTTTTATTTTACTGACATATGCTTGTTCCTCCATTTGTATCATGTTCTTCTTCTGTGGTTTAAAGTTGTGATACATGTTCTAGTTTTGAGTGTCAACTGTCAATCTTGGTAGTTCTTACCCAACACATTTCCTTTCATGTGATTTTAGTGCTCCATTTTGCTGTTTCAGGGAAAGTGAAGGTGTATTTCAGTTTGCTAACTATTGGAGAGAGGTTGATGACTTGCATGCTGTAATCCAACACTTCTCTGGAGCAAACCGTGTAATAAGTGCAATTATTGGGCATAGTAAAGGTAAATTGTTAGCATACTCAACATATGAATATCACTGATAAGAAAGGAAAAATTTTATGCATGGTTTTTCTCCTCTTTGATGACTAATTAGAGCTGGAAAAAAGTCTTATGCCCTCTTGCCCCATTGGGCCCTGACCGAAATTCTGTATCCTCTTATTTTACTCTTATCATCATCATCATCTTCATTTTTGGGCCTTCTTTGCATTTATACAAGTCTTTTGAAACTCAAAGCAAGAGCTCTCTCTCTCTCTCTCTCTCTCTCTCTCTGTGTATATATATATATATTTTTAATTCTAGAAATAATGTTGTTTTGATGGGACCCAGTCCAGAATAAATGTTTCTAATGTTGTTTTGATGGGACCCAGTCTAGAATAAATGTTTCTTCTAAATGGAGGAGAGGATATCCGGTTTCCAGAATAGTGGTGCCAGTAGGAATGGTGGAAGCTGCAGGCTGGCAGTCACGGGAGGGAATGAGTGTGGATGTCATGATAGCTGTCCATGTCCTGGTGCTGTTCATATAAACATAGATGCACACTGATATTTGTGCATTAGCTTCTGCTTATGGAATATTTCCTTAGTAGGAAATGCAAATAATTTCTATCTGCTTGATCTTCCCAAATGCACATATAACTTTGGTGTAGTATTTAGAATATATTCCAAGGTTCTTGCTTCAAAATGAGATATTTAGAATTTGTAATCTTTAGATTCAACTTCTATGTGAAATTGCATCCACAATCGTTAAATGACACAAATCTCATTTCATCATGTATGTTGCCTTGCATTTGCCTTAAAAGTTGATTTTTCATTTTTGTCAGTATTTTTACCTAGTTTTCTTGAAGTTCAATAATAAAATAATGACTTTTTATGTGTAAATTCATCAATTGTAAGTGCTGAAAATGTAAATGCAGGAGGCAATGTGGTGCTACTCTACCCTGCTAAGTATCATGATATCCACACAGTTGTCAATCTTTCTGGCCGTTATGACCTGAATAAAGGCATTGAAGAACGCATGGGGAAAGACTTTATGCAAAGAATCAAAGAGGATGGATTCATTGACGTTAAGACTAAAACAGGTAATCTATTAATTTCTATCCAACAAGGTCATGTATACTTGATGATATGAAATCTTTCAGTTTACAAAGTACTTGTTTTCACATGCTTTTCTTCCTCAATGTTTTGCATATGCTCTAGCTTAATTCGCTTTTCACAGAATTTTGGATCAAGCATAACTCCATCATCAATGATGGCAGATCTATCTGCTTATTTTCTGTCAAGTGAATTTTGAAAAAGAAAAATTAACTATTAGTCCCTTTGTCCCAAATTGTTGGTCCTCTATTCCATTTTGGGATGTCACCAAATATAGTCCTCTTTGAAAAGTCAATATGTAAATTTCTTAATTTATCCTTTACTTTATTTAAAAATTCAGGTAAAATACTATTTTGGTCCCTAAATTTTATCAAAAGTTTGTTTTTCATCCTTAAACTTTAAGAAGTTCCTTTTTTTTTTTTCCTAAACTATTGAAAAGTTCATCTTTCTTCCTTAAACTATTGAAAATGTTTTATTCATGTCCTTAAACTTCACCAAAAGTTTGTTTTTCATTCCTAAGCTATTAAAAAAGTTCTTTTTTCAGCTCTATTTTTGTCTCTAAACTATTGAAAAAACTCTTTACAAAGTTTAGAGATAAAAAAAGAATTTTTTAAAGTTCAAGGACCAAAAACAAACTTTTTGTAAAGTTTAGGGACCAAAATAATATTTTATCCTAAAAATTTAATACCATTCTTTTATTAAAGTTTAAATTAATGAGGGTAGTTGTGTAAACTTATACATTTTGACTAAAAGACAATACATTAAATGATGTTCCTTTAAAAAGTTAGATTTCCTAAACATGACCAACAATTTGGGTCGGATCGGAGGGAGTACTATTTGAATGAATTGTAAAGACAGTGTGACTTATATTTTGATACTTTGTAGGAAGTGTTGATTTCCGTGTGACTGAGGAAAGTTTACTGGAACGCCTAAGTACAAATATGCATGAAGCATGCCTTAAGATAGACAAAGAGTGCCGGTGAGTTAATTTTTCTTGCATTTTGCCTTTATGTGTTCTTTCATCTCTTGCTTGACCAAGTTTATCATATTTTATGAAACATTACATAATGTTCTTAGTTAATATGAAAACATAATTACATAGCATATTTTTTCTTGATGGTTCACAATTTCTAACATTCTGCTAGCAATTGTTTTCTTTCTAGATGAATGAAACAAATCTTGATATCCCACAAAGATTAAACCATGTTTTTTGGCTTTTTGTAAGCCTGGTAGGCTCACTGCTTAACTTGGGCTCAGTTAGGAAAAAAGAGAAGGAAGGGGAAAAAAAAGGGGGTGGGGGGGATCTATTCGCTAGTCAAATCCTGTAGAATAAAGTTTTCCTTCAAATTGGTTTAGAGGGATCTCTTCCAACCAATTATGTGGCAACTCATAAAACCATCCATTGGTATTATTTAAACGAGTCACATAACTCATTAAATAGGCCATGTGACTAAAAGTACATGTGGATAATTGTTTTAATCTCCACTTGGGTTTGGAGGTAAACTTTGTCCAATCCTATATTACTTTCTCTGTGTAAGGTCATATTTACTGTTGTGCCACTTTCATGATTTTCAGAATTTGGTACCTTGTTAACTATGCCATATTTGAAATCTGGAATGACCCATGCATAATTAGTTCTGGAAAACTTGTCAGGTTGATCGGGTTCGGGTTTTGATCTATCCGGCTTTGGGTTAGAAACGAGTTACCTAACCTATGACCCTCACCCGGTCTCTCACAGGTCACATCGACCTAGAATGACCCGCAATTTTTTTTTTCCACACGAAAAAATATATATATATATAAAAAGAAAAAGAAAAAAAGAAAAAAAAAACTTAATCATATTGTTTTCATCTTCCTCATCTTCCTTTCAATACAAATCAGAGAACAAATAAACAAACGTTAAATAATACATAAATCTTAAATTTACATTGTTCGAGTTAAATAATACATAAATACTTAAGGTTATACAATCCAAAACTGTTCAGTAATCTTAAAATCACCATGAAAGGGCATAAAAACAAAAACTAGATGTGGACCATATCATGTTTTTAACCTTGTCAAGTCCACCTTTTGCATATAAAAGTGAAGAAATAATTAAGATTTAAAAGAAAGACAAATATTGAGGAGTGAAAAGTAAACATAAATGGGTTGATGACTCCAATGGTTAGAATAGAAAATTTTGTAGAGGAAGAATTTCACTTCATCACTCTACGGGTGATATGGGTCATGTAATAGTGAAAACTGAAATTTTGACTGGACCTGACTTGGAATTGCAGTGTTTTGGGGCGACCCATTTTTTGGTGGGTCCAAAAACTCCAACCCATATGAAACAAATTGACCAACAGAGGCCATGGAGAAATATTTTTTATTGTTTTATACAACTCATGCAACTGGATTGAACCCTCACTCTCCACACCTTACTTATGGTGGAGGGAATGCCATAACATCCCAATAAAAAACCTGCAGACTTGTAGTGGGTTGCTTTTGCTATTAGGGACATTTTATAATTTTTTTGCCTAATACTTAATGTTTTACCATTAACAATTCATGTATCTCTCTCTCTCTCTCTCTCTCTTTCTTTTTTGGGTTGGGGTGGGGGGGTGAATTGGTTGTTCTCGTTGTAAAACTAAAATGGGCTATTTTCTTACAGCTGACTATGGTGCTGATAACTATCTGTATAACTGGCAATTTTCACCAATCACTATGCATATCATTTCATATTGTTATTGAAATATAATTTTTTTTTTTTTTTTTTACTGTAAATAATCACCATTACTGTATATACAGGGTTTTGACAGTCCATGGATCTGCTGATGAGGTCATCCCTGTTCAAGATGCATTAGAGTTTGCCAAGATAATACCGAACCACAAATTACATGTTGTAGAAGGAGCTGATCATGGATACACATCACATCAAGCTGAATTAGTCTCAGTTGTTTTGAATTTTATCAAAGAAGCTCTGCAGCAGGACAAGGTTACCTCTAGCTAAGCACTTCTGTGTCCCCCTGCAGTATAAAGACAAATAGCAGCATATTTAACAGATTGAGTTTTCTAACCTTTCTGTTGAATGATCACAACCTGCCTATGTAATGAGATGATAAAAGCTGCACCTGCTTATTACTTTAACTCATTTCGTGAAGTGAGGATCATGACAAATTGTTTGCTAGTTGCATTTTCTGCTGACAAGGTTCAGTTGCATGATTGTTCATAATGTGAACCATTTTTTACCTCTTCATTAGAATGATGATTATGGTATTGTCCAATTTAACCAGTGTTCATTGTCCCACTCAGGTTCCAACAATTTGTTGTGGTCACCCTTGACATTTGGTCATAGCATCAAATCATATCTAAAGCATCTGTGATTTTTTAACCCATGTTTATAGAAATTTTGACTCTTGTAAGGCTGAGATCGCCTTTTAGAAGAAAGACGTTGAATGTAGGAATGATCTTGTTGCCATGTTTTTCCTTTTAAAAATCACAGCCGCCTTGAAAAACTTACTGAATATCTTCAAGAACTTGTCAAAGCAAACTTATTCCAGTAGAAATTGATGGACAGAATAGGAATAGAATATAGATTGTTGCTACAATATAATATCATATCTTATGAAGAAAAAAAATATAATATTTTCAAAACTGAAATTTTGACTCTTTTTTTTTTTTTTTTTTTTTTTTTTTTTCACTTATTTTATTCTCATTTTTCTGTCATTATTCTAATGTATATTTTTAAAGTGACAATCTTTGATAACCAAATTGAGATTTTACAGGTGACGATTGAAAAAAAAAAAAAAAAAAAGAACATTATTAAAGTGCTAGATAATGTTATTTATTTTATAAACACTTATTTTCATAATTGAATCCAAACAATTCAGATTTAATGACCAATCTTAATATATTTTAAAAGAGGTTTAGACAAAAGCTACAAAACTTTCAGACTGACTTTAAACTCTTTAACAGTCCTCTTAAAACTATACTCGTGCAGCACATAGACAGTATTGGATGCATCTGTCTATTATATCACAATTATATGATGTTTTATGTTGTCTTTTATCCCCTTTTTTTTTTTTTTTTTTTTTTGAAGTGTGGTGGGGGGAATAATTAAAAAAATTAAATCAGGGAAAAGAAGAAAAGAAATAAATGTTAGTATTCTGAAATATTATTTAAGAGAAGCTGAACATCATCATAATTCATTAATGAAATTTTTGCTGAATGAATTTATTTACAGTGATATATTACATGAATGCTGCTAACAGTTGCAAATATTTAAAAAATACTGGTCATAACATTATAATTATCTTACTCCTAGCAGTTACAGTAGCAGAGGACTTGTACTTATACAACATGATGTTCATGCGCAACAGCATAAACACTAAATGTTAACTCAATGATCATAGCTGACACATGTATGTAAGAAAAGCCTCCGTAACAAGCATTTGAAATGCATATATTCTGCTATCATCTCATAGTTAGATTGGCCTTCGGAATGAATGAATTCCTTTCAAGCATCTGCAATGCTTAATCTTCCAAGTAACAATCAAAGGATTATTACACTGGTCTAAGCTCCATATTTTGATCATGGCTATCTTCACTCCCAATGTCATATGTTTCAAGATATGCCTCCTCGCCTTTATCCTGGATCCAAGAGGAAAAAAATAAATAAATAAAAAATATAATAACTCATGCAGCAGGAGGAATTTAATCTGAAGAGGCTGGAAGAATAGTATACTATGCCAAGTAATATTTGCTTACAGATCACAGCATAGACAATATTGCACCAAAAAACCAACACAAAACAAGATACATTAATCAGGAAAGATAACTTAAAGATCAGTGTTGGTAAAAGCATGTGGCACACTTAAGCGCAAAGGCCTCTTGGAGCCTAGGTGCAAAGCATAAAGTGCAAGCATGTGCTTGATTGAAGTGAAGCACCCATTTTATAAAAATAATTAGTAATGAGAAATACAACAATCAAATTATCATATAAATTGAAAAAAAAAATTTCTTATAATTCATTTAACATTTATATAAGCCCTACTTTTGCAATTTAAACACAAAAATTGCAAGTCAAGTCATTTTATTTTTTTGGACCAGCTAGATATGAGTAGTTCCATATAATATCCTTTCTTGAATCTTCAATATCCATAATACCCCATGACTAATTACTAATATTAGTTAATAAATTAATCACTTAATAACTATAAGTCTATAATAATTAGTCTGCTATGTTCAACATCAACCACAAAAGTAGCTAAGAATATCAGGATATAGCAATATGGGAATTGATACCGGGCAAATATTCAAAAGGGAAAAAATAGAATAATAATAAGAAGAAGCTAGGTGGGTTATTGTTTTAAGGAGAGAAATAAAAATAGAGAAGAGCTGGGGGGGTTGTGGGTTTCAGGACAAGTTACACTCACAATATATATTTTTTTTGATAAGTAAGTTACACTAAAAATATGCTAAATCAATGGTTTATATCAATAATGCCAAGATCCTATAGTTTTGATTCAGTTTTGGTTTATTTTTTTGAAAAAGACAAGAAAGTGCCAAAAAGGGTGCTTTGAGCTTCTTGAAAAATTGCATCTAAAGTGCAAGTCTAGCTTTTGAGGCAAAAAGCACTGGAGCCTTGGGGTTAAAAACTGAGTGCATAAGTGGCTAGAATAGGTTAACCATGACAAAGGACACACATACTCTTCTTCTTCTTCTTCTTCTTTTATTTTATTTTTTAATAAAAATTTTGAAAAGTACAAAGGGCACATATTCTATACATAGCAAGTTCTTTGTGTCAATGAAGAAAACTGCCAGTGATAATATTGGTTTGGAAGAGTCAAATCCAAGGCGACAATTTGACATGAGGCACATTGTATTAATTATAGACAGAGGACTAAATGGCCAATTACCTCTTCTATGTCATCATCAGAAACATTATGATCATCCAATCTTGAGTACAATGTTTTTGAGTCATCAATCTCCTTCCCATTTCTCAAATCTTCCTGAAATCAAAAGCAGAAACAGATAATTTACTAACAGGAAAAACAAGATTGGTTTAGGCAAATGTTGTCTGAATATCACTATATCTGTCTTTGTAAGCAATGGCTATAATACCAATTCAGATTTCACCAATTCCATTCTCTCTTGTAAGTCTGAGATATGATGCTTAAGTGCCTGCAAAACAGGAAATTAGTTCAATGGAAGCATATAAATCAGTCAATTTTGTGAACACATAGGACCAAGAAATTATTATAATGTTACCTCACGCCTCTGAAGTTCAATTGACCGAGCCAATGCCTGCCTTCTTGTCAATAAATTCTTGGGCCTTAGTGCTTGAGGCTGTCGATAATTCTTCCCACGATATACGATAATTGCATATCCTTTGTTAGTTTTATCTAAAGATACTAGCACTCCGCCACTCTCTGCTTCCAAAGAAATTGCAATATGCTTGACTTGTTCAAGTCTTTTTCCTCTCACAATTATCTTTACCAACTCGCGATACTTCCAGTGTAAGTGCATGTTTTCTATGACACCAGCATAAACCCCTCGCCTGCCTGAAACAGAAACACAGAATAATTTTATACTCTGGTTCTAAACTCTGGTTCTAAAAAGCATCAAGTACAGAATTAAAGTGGCTACTCTTACCTAGATGTAGGTAGGGTTTCATGCTCAAACCCATCTTACGAAATAAAAGTCTCTCCTCATCAGTTATAGTTTCTAAATCAGTTGGGATATCTGCTGGTTCCAGATACTCCTGCACTTTTGCTAAAGCATTCTCAGCCCTTTTGAGCCTTCCTTTTGCCTAGGACCATTTGAAGTTAGATATAAATCAGAGCTTGGATATGATTTTTGCATTTTATGTGTCCAGATACCAGAGCAGAAGGTTTTTGTGTCCTAAAATTTTGTATAAGAAATTTGATTTTTTTCCCTTAGTAACTTACAATAGATAGTTTGTTCTGAAGGTATTTGACTAACAAAGCATGTCTAGTCAAAGCTGAATCTTTAATCATTTTCTGAACATCTTCACTACTTGGTTGGTTTCCCCAGCGAGATGTTGCTGCGATGGTTTCAGCAAGGGTTCCAGCAACCAATGGAACTTTAGAATCTTTGGCCTTTGACACAATTGAGGCTGAGGCCATTTCTCGTGCTTGCTCTTCCACATTTTGTTGGAGATCTGTCAGTTTCTTCCTCTCTTTTAATGCCTTTGTAACAACTGGAGGCAAGTAGTCATTACCCCTGTAAAAGACAATATAATCCTTGTTTCTAGAAACTAGTGTGCCCCCTGTCAATTTCTGCATGCATAAAAATGCAACTGTCAAGAAGGAATTGCTATCCACAATCTGATATGCTACTGGGCAGAAGGGATTAGACCAGCTTCTAGAACAAGGAAGACAGGCCAAAAATCTCCAAAAGCTTGGAAGAAACAAGAAACAGAATAGTATCTTGTCCTTAAAGATAATACAAAAGAAGACATGGCTGGTCCAGATATAAAAAACACATTCATGAATGTTAAGAGCCTAATTTATTTTAATTAGTACTGGATAAAAAATGATAGAGATATGTTTTATTGATTCAATTAAATTACTTTGAATTAGGATTTGTTAGATTAGTTTAGATTAGGATGAATGATGAGTCTTATTGATTGATTATAGGAAGTTAGTTTTAACTTTTACTTACACAATTCTTTTATTGTTTGCTTCAAGCGAACCAAGGCTTCCTAATTTGATAAAATGGACCACTTCGAGAGAGTCCAAACCTTCAAGTTTGATAAAACCATGACTACTCTTTATTCATAAAGGGTCTTGAAGAGTGGATAAGTAAGGTCACAAAACAATGAAAATTTTTCAATCTCTGTACTATACGTCATTCGCCTAGGAAAACTAAATGCTTGTCATTGCGAAATATATAAGAGGCTTGAATCCAAAATGATGATATGTAAGAAACCAAAGAGAAGTACTTCATGACAGAAGAAGAAAGAACCTAAAGGGCAAGAGTGTTTTCTAGAGGGGAGGAATGTTATGAGCCTAATTTATTTTAATTATTATTGGATAAATAATGATAGAGATATGGTTTATTGATTCAAATAATTAGTTTGGATTAGGATTAGTTCCAATAGTTTGGATTAGGATGAATTATGATGAGTCTTATAGATAGATTATTGGAAGTCAGTATTTGTCTTTTATCTAATTGGAATATGTCCTGTATAAACTCAGATGTTGAAAATGATTAGAGAATAGTCATGATTTTCTAATTTAAAAATTGTTAACTAGTCTAACTTGGAGGTCTGGACTCCCTAGAAGTAGTCCATTTTATCAAATTGGGAGGCCTTGGTTCCCTTGAAGCAATCACCAAACAATGTACATAACAGTGTATAATATGCTTGGAATTGAGAAGCAACCAACCAAAAAAATAGTGTACGTAACAGTGTATATGGTTGGAATAAGAAATTATATGGCATGTTAATTTCCCAGTACTGGATGTGTACTTCCCACTGACTGCAATACCTGAATTGTGCAGTTAAATTCTATCTTCACCAAATTGTATGAAAAAGGAGGAGAGTTTGCCTCTTAAGCTTTATATCAATGTGCAAAGTAATTGTGACATGCAGAAAATCAAGCAATGGAACAGTAAATAAAGCCACAGAATCTCTACTTATTGAGCTAGCATTGAACTTGGAAACTGTCTGTTGCATGCTTAATACATAACATTTCCCAGACCATTCAAGCTAGCTAGATAATGAACCAAAGGAATCTTCTGAAAGGGCATTAAAGTTCTCATCATCAGCTTAATACAATGAGGATGCCTTAGATTTACATTTTGTAGTAATCTGTGAGGAAAATATATCCAGATAATTGATTTCACATTGAAGTGGGAAAATTAACTTAAAACAATGTAAATCTGCTTCATGATGCTTGATGCTAACTACTCTAATATTTCTTTTAGCTAGATGGTGAAGCCCAAGAGATATTTTAAAATGCTGAAAATTTAAGAGGGAGCAATGTTTCTGAAGTCTCACCTTGAGTTCTTCTGCCATCCTCTCATTACGTGTATTCAGTACACCACGTTTGATGGCTACCTTTGCAATAGCACTTCTTTCCCATAGCTTTACCATTGCCCTTGCCAGACCTTGCAATTCTCTGCTCCTTCCTATGAACATTAAGTAAATTCAAAGTAATAAAGAAACCAGATTTTGTGAATATGAATACAATAATGAAAATTAATTATGACATACCTAAAGCAAAATGTGGGGGCATTGTTCTGGCAAGCCTACGGATAATTGTCATCTCCTTGTTTCTTAGACAATGTCTTGCGCCATATGGAAGAAGTCTGAATGGTGGTTTATATCCAGGGACCACTACAGGAAGCAAGTCTGCATCAACAGGAAATGGCTCACGGCCTGTCCAATCAGTAAACCGTGGACCCAACTCATCAAGTAAATGGTTGAGATCACTCAATTCCATCAGTTCTTCTTTAGATAGATCCTTCAAATACTTTGCAGAATCAGGGATAAAAGGTTCTGTAGATTTAATTGTGTCCACTACTATATTATGTGTAGCATCACTCATAGCTCCTTTTGAATCTTCCAACATATTCATATTAGTTTGACTTTGTTTGGCATATGATTCGACACAAGGAAGTTTGTAGGTTATTCCCCTGTACAACACAACTGAACTGCCTGACCTCCATATAACCAAACCTCCTGTTTTTCTCTGATAGGCACAAAGATAATTAAAATAAGATGCTAGCAGACTCACTATCACAAACGCTTGATACTAAAATACAACAAGACAGGATATGCATAACTAAAAAACAAATAAATTTATGAAAAATCCCATTTAACTAAAGATATGTGAGTTTATCAAAATATGTAGGACTCTGCAATTCAGTTAAGCAAATGTTGCCAAAGTCATTACTCATTACAAGCTCCAAAATCATTGAAATCGTTGCATTTGTAATATCCAAAAGCAAAGAAATAGAAAGGATACAATGAACCTAACAATGTGCAAACACTGACCTCTAAAATGTCATGGGTTCTTTTCATGTTAATCGCAAGAGGCCCTTCGAATTTCAACTTCACCACTTCATCAGACCTCCATTTCTCATGTATAGAATCCACCAAAGCCTGTGTAATGCCGGCAACTCCAACCTTTGTCCTCTCCAGCATCCTCAAAGCTACATTCCTTAGTCTCCGCAGCTCGTGTTCTGGAAGCTTTCTCTCTGCCAACTCTGTGTTGCCCCTCCTCTTATCACCTTCCCCAGACTCCATAACCTTCCCTCTCTTCCATGGTAACCCCATTGAGCCACTACTACCCTCAACAAACCCCACATTTTTTCCAAAATGTTCATCCCTGGGATTTTCATTCAAAGGAACACCATTTATGCCACTATAAATCTTTGTCTCCTCGTCTTTCAAAACCCCAATTGGAATTTCATCAAGTACATCACCTTCTCTCTTCCCTGGTAACCCAATTGAGCCTCTACTACCGTCAACAGAACCTACATTTGTTTCAAAATGTTCACCTTTCCCAGATGGCCTTTTGTTTAAAAAAACGCTATTTATGCCACTAGAAATCTTAGTCTCCTCGTTTTCTAAACCCCCACTTGGAATTTCATCAAATGCCTCACCTTCTCTCTCAAACATGACATTGAAGTCAACTTCTTGTTCATGAATTTCCATTCTTTCCACTCTTTCAACAAAAGCACTTTCAGTACCATTTTTATAATGCCCACCAACCTCATCAAAATCTTCTCTTAGTTCACAACTCTTTTGGGTACTAGTTTCAGGTTCAGAATCAACCCGTAAATTCCTGGTATTACTTTTGCTTCCATGAACCCAAGGAGGCAGAACACCCCGGTTCGGAAACACAGAGCTCACTGGGTCACTCACCGATTCTTTAGCTTCAATTCCTGAGTCAGATACACAAAGCCCAGAAGATTTCTGTCTCTCCTTATCTTCATGTTCTTCTTCTGGTTCCTCCCATGGAAATTTCTCTCTTTTGGAACTGGGTTTGAGCGACCATTTATCTTTAATTTGCTCAAAGAAGCTCGGCTTGGGTTTCCTCTTCTTCTTTGTGGTCTCAAAAGCAACTTTGATTCTTTGAGGTTGTTGACGCTTGTCAACCTGGGATGTCTGATTGGAACAAGAAATTCTGAGCCTGAGACTTCTGGGAATAGTCGAAGAATGAGTTTGGGGTTGGAGAAGAAGCAAGTATAGAGAAGGGAATGAAGGGTAAGTGCAAGGATAAGGGGAAGTGATAGAATTCAATGAAAATGGTTGCAGTGCCATGGTGAAAAGTGATTCCTGAAAAGCATTTCTATTTCTAAGTTCTAACAGGATTTAGGACTTGGATTTGGATTTTCTCTGAATAGTGAAACTCCTAAACGACTTGTAGCGCGGCCTATTTCTTAGCTGTTTGGAGTTTGGAGATAGAGTATGAATTTTTAAACTTGGAGCGAACTGATTGGTAGGATGGCCCTTTTTGACCCGACCCAAATCTGACACGTAATTCAATTTAACTAATCCGACCCGTTTGTAAAGTCTAAATGAGTTTTTAATTAGGCCATTTAACTATATGATTTAGTCAAATCCAGTAGGTTTCTCATAACCCATTCAATCCAAACAAATTCTTAAAAACATCTTTCTCTTTTTTTCATTTACTCCAAATCATTTATATATCTAATTCTTAAAATATTAAAAAAATAAATAAATAGTTTGACAATTTATAAAATATATGGACTTTATACTTCTTTGGTAGATCTATTGTCATTGAAAAATGATTTGGGTTCAAATCTCATTTACATAAATAAATAAAAAATATTAGTATTTAGGCATGATGATTGTGGGGTACAAGAATTTAAATAAGGCACCTGCGCCACGTGTTATGTCCACGGCTGAGGAGTCCATTGCCCAACCAAGGAGGCCACACGCTCATACAGTAAGGCCACATCAGTGGCACATTTCAGAGGAGGTTCTACTACTGAGAAAAAGCTTCAGAAAGGGGTTAGCCTTGGTCCCTGGCATGACTGAAGGGGTGGTGACTGCCCCCACATTTAATGCATCTCACCAAACCTCCTAATTGTATTTATGTGAAGAAGACTCCTGAACAATGCTGCCTTGGCTGTTCCAATTCACAAAAGGGTTAGAAAGGTGTTTGATGGGACAAACACTCAAGTGGTGTACTAAACAATCAACAAATGAAAGGTTAGGATCGCTTGAAGGGGGCTATATAATGTGAAAGACCCTTCAAAGGGCGAGAGGACACAAAATCTATAGAGAAAGCACCATAGCATTAAGAACAGCAACTATAATCAAATCTAAGAGAGATATATTGAAGAACTACTCTCTTCGGACATTACTGAGGAAGAATTTTTGTGCATCACATTTGTCTATTCATTGTTTTTCCTCGTTCTCTTATTTGCTTTAGCCCATTAGGGTCATTGTCATTTTGTTGAAGCCTATTTTTTTAGCCCACTCTCTACAAATTTATTGTATTGGGCTCTTTAGGCCTTAATCCATTCATCTTTTAGATAATAGAATTAAAGCCTACCCCCTTACAATTGGCACCATTTGTGGGAATCTCTTGAGCTTCAATGAGTTTGACGTCCAACCATGGCAGGATCAGAGCATGACTGGGAGGAGTCTATTGACTCCCAACGTCAGGATCAGCTCTTCAACCTTAAGCGGAGGAAGGACCGTGAGATTAGTGTGCACACCACGCATACTAGTAAGAGCTAGTCTCGAGGAGGGAGTCACATCTCCCATAAGGAGAATACTAGAAGCTTATAGTTAGAGATAGACTGTTTTTACAAGAGGCTGCGCTGCGAGCGACGAAGAAGGACTCCCTTAGATTCTGACCCTTCCTCTGAGGATGAGGGGGATGGCAGCTACAGGCCCAGATCTAGGACTCCTTCCAGTGAGTCTTTTTTGTACGACAAAGATCGTCACTACTAGCAGAGGAGTAAGAGTCTGCCACACAAAGGTCTGGGCAATGACGCTATGAGTAAGGCCTTTAACTAGATCTCCAAATCACCATTTACGGTAGAATCGAAAGGGGAAAACTTCTCCGGCATTTTACTCAGCTAACTTTCACCATGTACAATGGAAGAACGGATCTCGTAGAGCATGTAAGTCACTTCAATCAGAGAATGGTTGTGCATTCCAAGAGTGAGGCCCTGATGTGCAAGGTGTTCCTATCTAGCTTGGGGCTTATGGCGATGAGGTGGTTTGACAGCCTAAAGGAAGGCTTTATCAACTCCTTTAATGGGTGGTTGAGGCCCGTTTTGTGACTTGTAGCAGGGTTCCTCAGCCTTTGGACTCTTTGCTGTCCATGGCAATGCGGGAGGGGGAGACCTTGAAAACGTACTCTAACAAGTATTGGGAGATGTTCAACGAGATAGATAGGGACTTTGATGATGTGGCTATAAGAACCTTCGAGGATGGCCTGCCAGCCGAGCATGATTTAAGAAAGTCTTTGACCAAGAAACCAGTCAAGAGTGTGCATAGGTTCATGGATCGCATTGATGAGTATAAGCGGATCGAAGAGGACCAGCAATAGGGAAAGGGGAAGGGATCTTAGGACAGAAGGGATCTCAGGTCGAACAGGTACAATAACAGCTGACCTCGGAGAGATTTTGTGGGACACTCTGGATCAACTGCTACTCAGGTAGTCAATACTATGTTCCGAAAGCCGATACACCAAATCTTGGAAAAAATCAAGAACGAGCCATATTTTCAATGGCCAAACAAGATGGGGGTAGACCCCGAGAAGTACAACCAAAGTCTTTATTACCAATACCACTAGGAATGATGGCACATTACCGAGGATTTCAAGACTTTGTGGAGCCACTTGGAGCAACTGGTTAAGGCGGGAAAGTTGAAGCAATTCCTGTATCAGCCCAACAGATAGGGCAGTCAGGCAGGGTCAGGCGTTTAGAGGGACGCTTCCATAAGGCCACCTTTTGGTATGATCAGTGTCATCTTGGTTGCCCTAGGAAGGACTGGTTCTCAGCCATCCAGGTTGATGTCTATGGCTTGGCCATCTGCAAATAGCTCGTCCTCTAATTTAAAGAGGAGTAGAGTGGAGGTCTGACCAGCATTGAGTTTTTTTAACAAGGACAAAGTGGGGACCTTGTAGCCACACAATGATGCCCTAGTAATTACCCTCAGGATATGAAGGTATTATGTGAAGAGGGTGCAAGTGGATCAAGGCAGTGGCGCAGAGATCATGTACCTTGACCTGTTTAAGGGGCTAAAGTTGAGGTTCGAAGACTTGACACACTACGATTCCCCTTTAATAGGGTTTAACGGGAAGGTTGTCTTTCCAAAAGGCCAAATCTGATTACCCGTTCAGACAGGGACAAAGGTTGTGGAGGTGAACTTTATTGTGGTATATGCCTACTCCCCCTACACTGCTATTGTGGCAAGGCCTTGGCTTCATTTCATGAGGACAGTACCTTCCACCCTACACTTAAAAGTGAAGTACCTATCAGGGGATCGGCTCGAGGAGCTGGTGCGAAGCCAATCTATGGCTAGACAATGCATAGTGGCAACCATTAGACATCAGACCGGAGTGAATCCTTGGCCTTTGTTGAGCAGGATTTATAGCAATCAAAGCTATTAGCGTTGTCTACAAGGTATTGGCAAAGGGGGCTAAGTATGAGCAACTAAAGAAAATTGTTATTGGCAATGACGAAGAGAAATTCTTCCAAGTCGGAGTTCAGCTGCCTCCTCAGGAGAAGGAAGAGCTGATAGATTTTATCAGAAAAAATATTGATGTGTTTGCATGGAATGCATATGAGGCCCCTGGGGTGGATCTGGAGTTCATTTGTTACCATTTAAATGTCAACCCCTCTGTGCCCCCTCCTCCTCAAAAGGTAACCACCTCGGCGCTTATCCAAAAAACATTTTGATGCTGTCAAGGAAGAAGTGCTCAAGCTTAAGCAGGCTGGCACCATAAAGGAGGTGTTTTACCCAGAATGGTTGGCCAACATGGTGGTGGTGAAGAAGAAAAGTGGGAAATGGCAGGCGTGTGTGGACTTCATGGATTTAAATAAGGCTTGCCCAAAGGATCCTTTCCCCTTGTCTCGGATAGATCAACTGGTGGATGTAACCGCGGGCCATCCTTGGATAAGCTTATTGGATACTTTCCAGGGATATCACCAGATACCCTTGGCTCTAGGTGATTAGGAGAAGACTTCCTTCGTTATATCCACAGGGAATTATCATTACAAAATGATGCCCTTTGGACTAAAGAATGCGGGATTTATTTATTAGAGGATGATAACCAAGATGTTCAAACCATAACTGGGCAAGAGCATTGAGGTCTACATAGACGATATGGTGGTAAAGAGTAAGGTGGAGTCCGAGCACATAAATGATCTTGGAAATATTTTTAGGATACTAAGGAGCCACAAACTGTGCCTCAACACTGCTAAGTGTTCTTTTGGAGTGGGCTCTAGCAAGTTTCTAGGATATATGGTAGCCCACCACAAAATTGAAGTTGACCCAGATCAGATTAGGGTAATCCATGACCTGCAACCTCCTCAGAATCCCAAAAAGGTCTAAAAATTGACAGGAATGACCGCCGCTTTAAATCGATTCATTTTTCGATCAACAGACAAGTGTAGGCCCTTCTTCCAGTTACTGCATAAGTGGAAGGGATTTGAATGGACAGATGAGTGCTCCTCAGCCTTCCAGTAATTAAAGGAATATCTTTCTCGGCCACCTATTATGTCCAAACCCAAGAAGGATGAGGTTTTATTCGCTTACATTGCTGTAGCCTCCCATACGGTGAGTTTGGTACTGGTGCAGGATGAGAATATGGTGCAGAAGCCAGTTTATTACGTGAACAAATCATTACATGAGGCAGAGGTTCGCTATTTACCATTGGAGAGGGTCATCCTAACAATAGTGCATGCTACTTGAAAGCTCCTGCATTACTTCAAAGCTCATACTGTTATGGTTCTAACATAACCCCCCCTTCGATCACTGCTTCAAAAAGCTGACTACACGAGAAGGGTTGCAAAATTGGCAATGATCCTAGGAGTCTTCGATATTAAATACATGCCTCGCATCTCTATAAAGAGCCAAGTCCTTGCCAATTTAACGGCTGAGTATGCTGAGACATCATTCGAAGAAAATGGTGAAGGGCCGAGCATGAATGGAAAATCAGTTGGGATGATCTCCTTACAGGAACCTCTACCTTGGAAGGTGTATGTTAATGGCACGGCAAACCAGTAAGGATCAGGAGTAGGGCTAGTTATGGTATCCCTTGAAAGGATCATCATTGAGAAATTCTTAAGACTAGGCTTCTCGACCATAAATAATGAAGCTGAGTACATGGCTTTGTTGGTGGGGATGGCCATGGTTTAGAAAATGGGAGGAAGGACAGTAAAGTTTTTCTCAAATTCGAGGTTAGTTGTAGGCCAAATAAAGGGAGAACTAGAGCCAAGGATGTGAGAATGCAAGAGTATTTGAACCAGGCTAAGCACTTACAGTCGGAATTTGAATTTTTTTCCTTGCACCAAATCCCTAGAAGTAGAAATACACATGTTGATTCTTTTGCCACTCTTGCGACATCCTCGGCGCAGAGCCTACCTCGGGTCATCTTGGTCGAGGATCTATGCAGCCCTATTGAGGTGAAGAAGGAGATGGTTCAGATTCATCAACTAAGGGTGGGACCTAGTTGGATGAATCCTATTGTCCTATTCCTTAAGGATGACATCTTGCCCAAGGATAAGGGGAAGGGGGAGGCTGATAATGTGCGGAGAAAGGCTCCTCAATTTTGGATGTCTGAGGACCAAAAGCTATACAAACGCTTTTTTTCAAGGCCATATTTGCTGTGCATCTACCCCGAAGTAGTGGAGCTACTCCTGGAAGAGTTGCACGAAGGAAATTGTGGGAGCCATACAGGAGGCAAATCCTTATCTCATCGGGCCCTTACTCAAGGATATTGGTGGCCTAATATGCAAAGAGAGGCATAAGAGTACGTGAAGAAGTGTGACCAATGCTAGAGGTTTGCTCCTAACATCCATTTGCCAGAGGGCATTCTTAACCCTTTGTCTAGCCCGTGACCTTTTGGTCAGTGGGGCTTAGACATTGTGGGGTCGTTCCCCAAAGCAGCAGGAAACAAGAGATGGCTTTTAGTCGATACTGATTACTTTACCAAATGGGTTGAAGCTGAGCCACTAGTAAACACCCGGGACATGTATACCAAAAAGTTTGTATGGAAGAACATTGTCACGTGATTTGGGATCCTTTACATCCTTATCTCAAACAATAGACTTCAGTTTGATACCAAGGCTTTCTGAAGGTATTGTTGTGATATGGGCATCACGAATAGGTATTCTACTCCAGCCTACCCCCAGGGGAATGGGTAGACCGAGGCCGTCAATAAGGTTATAATGAACGGACTCAAGAAGTGGTTGGATGATGCAAAAGGTAAACGGGTGGACAAGCTTCCACATGTCCTCTAGACATATCGGACTACCCCTCGGAGGTCGACGAGGGAAACACCATTTTCAATGACTTATAGGGCCGAGGCTGTGATTCCTTTGGAGATTAGATTCCAAACACTGAGGACTAGCTCATTTGCTCTAGATAGCAACGGCTACCTATTGGAAAGGAGCCTGGATCTCGTCGAAGAACGGAGAGAGGATGTTATGGTTCAATTGGCATACTACTAGTAGAAACTCAAACAGGGGTATGATTCGAGTGTAAAGTTAAGACCACTAGCCCCCTGGGACTTGGTGTTGAGAAAGGTTATGGGAACTGTAAAAAACCCAGCATGGGGGAAGTTAAGGCCCAATTAGGAAAGACCATACTGTATCACCTCGGGAGCAGGCGTAGAAGCATACTTCCTAGAAGATCTAGATGAAAAAGTTGTGCTGTGACCTTAGAATGTAAATAACTTATGAAGGTACTATTATTAATAAAAGGCAGCTCTGCCATGTTTTCATTTATGACATTATGTGTTGCGTCTATTGCTTGTTTGAATATTAAACAGAACTTTAGTTATACTTGACTTCTCAAACCACATATCTTGGGTAAATTAATATTCTTGGTTATCTTTCTCTAAGCATTAAACAAAACATTGGTTATACATGGCTCTTCAGACCACATGCCTTGGGTAAATTAATATTTCATATTATTTCTCTAAGTGCTAAACAGAACTTTGATTATGCTTGGCTCCTCGAACCACATGCCTTGGGTAAATTAACAATCTTCATTATTTCTCTAAGTGTTAAACAGAATCTTGTTTATACCTGGCTTCTCGAACCACATGCCTTGGGTAAATTAACACTTCATTTTTTTTTCTAAGTATTAAACAAAACCTTAGTTATGCTTGGGTCCTTAGACCACATGTCTTGGGTAAATTAATAATTCACATTATTTTTCTAAGTGTAAAATAGAACCTTGGTTATGTTTGGCTCCTCGAACCACATGCTTTGGGTAAATTAATACTCTCCATTATTTCTCAAAGTGTTAAACAGAACATTGGTTATGCTTAGCTCCTCGGACCACGTGCCTTGGATAAATTAATACTTCACATTATTTCTCTAAGTGTTAAACAGAACCTTGGTTATGTCTGGCTCCTCAAACCACATGCTTTATGTAAATTAACACTCTCCATTATTTCTTTAAGTGTTAAACAAAATCTTGATTATGCTTGGCTCCTCGGACCACGTGTCTTAGGTAAATTAACACTCTCTACTACATGTATGAATATCAAACAGAAGATTGGCTATGCCGGGCTCCTCAGACCACATACTTTAGGTAAATTAATGTTCTTGATTATTTACTTAAGTGTTGAGCAAAACCTGGGCTATGTCTGGTTCCTCAGATCACTTGCCTTGAATAAACTAACATTTGTTTATCCCTTTTTCTACTAAACATTTTGATTATCTCTAAAGACTTAGGCCTTCATGTTGATTACACAGTTTTCAGTACCAGCACATA
Source organism: Quercus variabilis (assembly GCA_030445155.1). Taxonomy (NCBI): domain Eukaryota; kingdom Viridiplantae; phylum Streptophyta; class Magnoliopsida; order Fagales; family Fagaceae; genus Quercus; species Quercus variabilis. The sequence continues at coordinate 57,563,217 of CP129446.1, forward strand.
GTCATCTTTTCTCATCATTTACATGGGTTTAGCTCATTTAAGCTAACAACATATCACTACTACTCGCTTTTGTTAAAGCGTGGAAAAACAATAATTATAGCCAACCAAAGATAAACATTGCAGGAAAAACAAAGGTCCACAAAGGCAAAAAGTAATATCTTTTCATTCAACGAAAGGGAAAGTACATCATGGACTGGGGCAAATTGCCCTAACAAAAAAAAAAAAAAAAAACAGTACAAAGAAAGAAAGAAAGATCCTAAGCTGAAAATACAAAGAGAGAGAGAGAGAGAGAGAGAGAGAGAGAGAGAGAGAGAGAGAGAGAGAGAAACCCTAAGCTAAGCCTTCACCGGGGGAGGGTCTTCTTTGCTGACCAGTGGGAGGATGGGAGGATCGGCGACCTTCTTCTCCTAGGCTATGGCCAGGGGCTTGACCAGTTCAGACTCCTTCGCCTTGAGAGCGAATTCGTTGCCCTTGCCTTTGTCCTTTGGCCAAGCCCTGCTCTGATCAACCTCCTTATCTTTGGCCACCTTCGCCCCTTACCTTGGTCACCAGCCTTGCCAGGCTATTTGGTTTCCTTGGGAAAGGGAGGAATGGCCTGGAGGGAAGAGGCTGCTTAGCCGTAGTTGGAGCAAGGGTGGATTCCTCAGGGGCTGCCTCAGGGACTTATTGGAGGTTCTCAGGATAGAAGATGTTCTCAGCCTCCTTGGCCTTGGATAGCTCTATCTTTAGCTCCAGCACCTGCTACTTGGCTGTGGCTAGCTCTATCTTGGTGTAGTGGAGCCTCTGGCACTACTTCTTTGCTTGTGCCTCAACGCTCTTGAAGCCAACCTCCACGCTCCTTCAGTCCCTATCCGTCGTGGCCATCTTCAAAGCCAGCTCCTTGTTCTTCCTCTCGGCATTGGCACAGGGTCAAAGGGACCAAGTTGAAAAACTCACCAAAGCTAAATCCCTCTTCAAGGACATAAAGAGATCCTGCTACCTCATGTTCTTCAAGGCGTCCATATCCTTGGGCAGCAAGAAAGGCCACTCCAGAGCCTTGGCCATGTAAGTAGCATAACCTTTCTAGAACTCCCTGATGGAGGAGCTCCAGCATACTGCCACGCCATCTAACTCCAACAGGGGGTTCCAAGCCAGATGGCGCACATCGGCCAAGTGTTCGGCCTTCTTACTCTCCATTAAGGAAACCCGCCCTCTGTCTCTAGTCATTCGCTGCTGCTTGGGTTCCTTTTGGGGGACCACCTCCCCCTCCTTGACTCCCTCCTTCTCCTTCCTCTATGTCTTCAGGTTATGCAGGGGGAGCAGGTTGAGTGTAGGAGGAGGGGGAGGGGGAAAAGCAAGAAAGGGCTGGGACCTTGGGGCATCCTTAGATGACAACCCCTTATTCCTCCCTGTAATGAGCTCCTTCAGGCCTTTCCTCAGGTTCAGAGCCATTTCTTCTTCCTCCTTGGGGAATGAATGAATGGTGGAAGACTTGTCAAGCTCACCCTCTAAGTCTGAGATCTCCACAGGCTCTCCTCTTGCCTTTCCTTCTTCCTCGAGGCAAAATTGGTCTATCTCAGTCTAAAGTGACAGGCGTGAGGAGGCTGTTTCTTCCCTTAGAGCCGCTACCTCACGGGGGGATCAATGGAGGGGCAGGTTAACTGGTGGGAGATCTTCCCAGGCTAGAAAACTAGGCACTAAGATGCCAATCTGGGCTAGTTGAGGATCGCTTGCTCTTATCGCGTGGCCCACGTCTTGGAAGTTGTCCGACAAGGGCTTGAAGTCAAGGATAAGGTGGACAGCTCGTAGTTGCCTGTCTTCACTCACAAACACTTCTGACCTCAGTACTTTGTTAAGGCCCACGGCGTTGACGAGATTGAGTTTGGGAGCTACGTGCCTTTTATCTGCAAAAACATCCGAGAAGCAAAACCATAGTTAGGATAACGAAGCCATGAATTAGAAAAAAACAGAATATTAAAAGAAAGAAGAAAACAAGGAAATCGCAAAGCTAATGTCCCTATTTATTAAAAAAAAAATAAAATAAAATAAACCTGGGGTACCCCACCTAGCTCTCCCTCCCAGACTGGGCAATGAAAACCGTTGTGCCATTCCCTCAAGACTATCAAAAAGTCATCATTCATGCCCTTATTGGATTTGGGAAGGCACGAGACAAGCCTGACGACAGAGGATTTGGATATAAGGTAATACCCTTAGTCCGCAAGCTAGTGGCATTCGTACATCCAAACGATGTTGTGCCAGGTGAGGTTTAGCCCCATTTACTCGTTGAGAGCGTCTACACTACCCAGAATCCTAAAGAGTTTGGGCGCACACTGGTGAGGGCACAGCCTATGGGCGATTAGGTAATCTCTGGTCACCCTACCCATGGGAAGCGTCATTCCCCCTTCTATGAAAGCGATCATGGGAATGACAACCTCCCTTTCATTACTATGCGTAAGCAACTGGTCCGGGGCACAGTACCATAGGGAAACTCCCTGGGGAATATGATACTTAGCCCTAAATCCCTCTGTATCGGTGGGGGAGTCTACGAGGTGAGTGAACCTACCCATCTAAGCAGACTAGGGTGAAGAGAAAGAAATTTTCAAGGAAAGAAAACAAAGAACAGAAGGCTGAGGAGATTGTCCGAGGAGAAAAGAACCTAAAAGAGAAAAAACTTACGAGAATGAACACGAGGGTTTCTTCCTAAACTTCTTAAAGGTTTAAAGGATTTTTTGAAAAATCTGGAAGACTCAGAAAATTAGAAAGTCCTGAAGGTTTATGAGTTTGTAAGTCTAGAGAGCTTGAAAATTTGTAAAGTGGGGAAATGATTCCTCCAGGCGCCTTATATAGGAGGCGAAATTTGGTGGGAGTTATCCCGCCCAAATTTTTAGGAGAGGCGCCAGCCGTAGGATCTCCATCTCATCGTAGGATGTGGGGAACAAAGCGCCTCCTGAAGCATTTAATATGACGTTGCAGACTCTGAAGCGCTAGAACAGTTGCGGGACACATGAAGTGACGCTTTCACATGTGGAAATCAAAGAAATGTGTGGAGTTAATATTCCAAAGTCAAAACCCCATTTTTCTCCTCGGATAAGAGAAAAAAAAAAATCGGAGTTTTGAGGGGCTATTGTGGGATACAAGAATTTAAATAAGGCACCTGCGCCACATGTCATATCTATGGCCGAGGAGTCCATTGCCCAGCCAAGGAGTCCACACGCTCATACAGTAAGGCCACATTAGTGGCACATTGTTAGAGGAGGTCCTATTGCTGAGAAAAAGCTTCAGAGAAAGGTTAGCCTGGCATGACTAAAAGGGTGGTGGCTACCCCCACATTTAATGCATCTTACTAAACCTCCTAGCTGCATTTGTATGGAAAAGACCCCTAAACAATGTTGCTTTGGTCGCTACAACTCACAAGGGGCTTGGGAAGGTGTCTAATGAGACAAACACTCAAGTGATGTACTGAACGATCAACAAATGGAAGGCTACGATCGCCTAAAGGGAGCTATATAATGTGAGAGACCCTCCAAAAGGTGGGAGGACACAAAATCTGTAGAGAAAGCGCCATAGCATTAAGAACAGCAACTGTAATAAAATCTAAGAGAGATATATTGAAGAACTACTCTCCTCAAACATTGCTGAGGAAGAATTTCTATGCATCACATTTGTCTATTCATTATTTTTCCTTGTTCTCTTATCCGTTTTAGCCTAATAGGGTTGTTGTCATTTCGTTGAAGCCTAACTTTTTAGCCCACTCTCTACAAATTTATTGTATTGGGCTCTTTGGGCCTTAATCTATTCATCCTTTGGATAGTAGGACTAAAGCCCACCCCCTTACAATGATAAAAAAAAAAAAAAAAAAAAAGTAATTATTATTGAATTAATGCTATAAATTCAAATCATATCATATCTAAATAAATAAATTAAAAAAAAAAAAACATGTATTAATTTGAATTGTGAACTTTCAATTGAACAATTAGCTTTGTAATATCAACTATTTTATTAGTGCATTTTTTTTTTTCAAATTTAACAGTACAATATGCAAAAATTGATAATTAAAATCTATTTTGAAAGATTTAAAAACATATTTGAATGATACTTCAAACATTGATATTCATTCAAATGCATCAAAATATTACAAGGATAATTTTTCTGATACTGGGTTTATTTTTTCTTATATAAGGAAGGGATTTTTTTTTGGGACTGATAAGGGACTGAGAGAGGAAAGAAGTCTAATATTTAGTTGGCTGTGAGTTGCTTAAGGTCTTGCTATATTCTGCCTTAGGTCTACCCATAGCCTTACCTAAAGCCTACTTCTTCTCACTCATACAAAAGCCATATATATAGGCATACAAAAGTGGAAAAAAACCAAAAGATGAACAATATATTCATAATAATACAATGCACAATGAAAGAATACAGTTTTGCATAGTAATGAATAGTGCCGCACAGTAATTGTCAATATTAATTCTAGATTCTTCTGACAGAATCTCTACATGAACAGTGTCTACATTGTGATGGAATCTTTGCACAAATAATGACGGATGTGAATAGTGACAGGATGAACAATGACTGTTAGAAGATAACTTCCAATCCATCCAAATATTGATATAATGAAAAGTTTTCAATGATTTATGATACCAGGACTAGAAAAAGTAAAAATTCCAATAAGACCCAAGAATTTTATGAGTTTGTCCTAATTGACACCAAGGTTTTAAAACCCGGATCAGACCGTACGGTCCAACCGGGAAAACCGTGAATCTCTCACAATCACGGTTCTTTTATGCTCAAGAACTGGTCTATGCCAAAAAAGTAGGGAACCATTCGAACAGCGGTTCAACCGTACGGTTCTAAGAACCGTGATCAGATCGCTTCTCATGGTTCCCTTTGAATTTGAACCTTAAAAAAAAAAAACAAAATACAAAAAAAAAAAAAAACAAAAAAAAAACAAAAGAAAAAGAAACACAACTCCCTCTCAAAAGAAAAAAAAAAAATACATCATGTCTGCCACTACCATCTCTAGAGAAACACAACATGTCCTTATGTTTCTTCTTCTTCTCTCTTTAGAGCACATCACACATCTCCCTCTCTTCAAAAACTCTTCTCTTGGGCGAAGCAAGCTTTAAATTCTAGCTTTGTTATCTGCCGATAATGTGTGTGTGACAGGGTGAGAGTATGAGAGAAAGAGAATGAGAAACAGAGAGCTAAAGATAAAGAAAGAAAAATAAAAGCAGAGGACACTCTGTGTGGAGAAGGAAGAGTCTAGAAAAAAAAAAAAAAAAAGAACAAGATGAGAGGAGTGGGGATGGGGATGGGGATACGTGTGTGGAGGAGAAAAAACAAGAGAAAAAAAGAAAAGAAAAGGAAAAGAAATGTTTGGATGCCAGGAAAGAAGGGAATAATAATAAAAAGAATAAAAAATCACAATTAAATGTTATTACAATATTTTACAATAAATTTTAAGTAATAGATTGTTATTAGTTAATATTGGTGAGAAAAATAATAATTTCAATAGTGGGTTCAAATTAGAACTAGTAACAATTTTTTATATAAATTTTATCATGAAAGTATTGCTAAAAATGTTGTAAACTTCTTCACGCTTCTAGAGACTTCTTCTTTGCTGTGCATGTCAACTACTCACATAAATGCTTGCTTGTTGTTAAGCACTTCCTTCTTGGGTTTTGTTATTTGTTTAACTTTAACAATTTTTAAATGCATGGGCATCTTCATTCTTTAGATCTAGCTTTTGATTTTGATTTCTTTTTTTTAATTCATAATAAATGGTGAACAGTGATTATTCAAATGGGCTTGGGAAAAAAATGATCGACAGTCAAATGAGCTTGGCCATGAGCAAATAAACTAATTTGTCTCTTAACTATTTTATTGGGTTTCATAAAATAAAAATTATTGGGTACTAAAGTGTGCTTTGTCATGACTTAAAAATAATTTAGAAACTCAATAGCTATTTATGTTTTTTTAGAATTTAATAATTTGTATTTGTATTATGAAAGTTATGTTATAAAAAATACTATCTATATTTGTTTTGGACTATTTTAGTTAATTTTTCTATTTTTTTTATTAATTTAATGTTTTTATATATATTTAAAATAATTATTAAATTAATTATGACGTTATCACAGTTCGACCTTGGTTCGACCTCAAAAACCTTGAACCTCTCCCTTTTACGGTTCAATGAACGGTCCGAGTCTGAAAACCCTTGTTGACACTAGATCAATCCTCCTTTTCCAAAAATAGAATTGCTTATTCAAAATGCATAATCAAACGTGTTCTTTCTCCAACTCAATGGGGGAGCTTTTAGCAAAAAACTCAATGGGGAGCTACTCCTTGGGAATTAAGAAAATTATCCCAGAGTTACAACACCCAGTATCATACTTACTTTGAATATCTTATGGCACGGTACAAGACAATTCTCTTCCAGAATGATAGGGATCAACACTCTTGGCTTTTCTTTTTTGATCGGTTTCATGAAATCCCCTCACTTCCTCAATGGTTCATTAAATGGTGGTTACATTTAGAAGCTGAATTGAAAATACTACCTCCTTTCTATAAATAAGGGTTTGAAATTTATGAAAATAATTTCCCAATTCCACAACAATTCTCAAATTTCCCAAAATTATTGACTTATTATGTTCATTATGGACTCCCATGGATAATGGGATAATAACTGTACAAGATGCAAATACTTATAATAAAAATCTATCTTAAAAAGATTAAAAAACTTACTTGAATAATACTTCAAATACTGATATTCATTCAAATTGCTTCAAAATGTTATAAGGATAATTTTCTGATATAAGGTTTATTTTTCCTTATACTAGGAAGGGATTTTTGGAGACTAATAAGGGACTTAGAGAGGAAAGGAGATTGATATTTAGTTGGTTGTGAGGTGCTTAAGGTCTTGCTTCTAGCCTTACCTAAAGCCTACCTCTTTTGACTGATACAAATGTTATATATATATATATATATATATATAGGCATATGAAAGTGAAAAAACCAAATGATGAATAGTGCATTCATAATAGTGAACAGTATCGCACAGTAACTGTCAGTAATAATTCCAAATTCTTTTGAAGGAATCTCTACATGAACAGTGTTTGCACAATGATGGAATCTCTGCACAAATAGTGACAAGATGAACAATGACGATGAACAGTGACTACTAGAAGATAATTTCTAATACATCCAAATACTGATACAGTGAAAAGTCTTCAATTATTTCTGATACCAGGATTGAAAAATGTAGAAATTCTAATAATACGTCTCCACACCAAGAAAGAAGTCATAACTTAAATATTTCATTGCAAACTTGTCATAGTTGTCGAGAGAAATGATCACTATCTTTTGATTCATAGCACAAAGGCTACTTCTTTATCAGGAAAATTATGTGATTTTTTAATTCTCCACCACTAAAGTCAAATCTTCAAGTTTTTGTTGTTGCTCACGAATAAAATTTTCAGTTTATATGAAGAAAAATGCATTTTCTTTTTAGATTATTTAATCTTTTGATGGTTTAAATAAAATTACCAAAAAAAGAAATTGATGTAATAGGATACACATTAATAGGACATTGACATGTCCTTTCTCTCCTCTTCCCTCCCTTATGAAGAAACACAGAGAGGAAGAGAGAATTATGTTTTTATTGAAAGGAGAAATTGTAATTGAAATGGCTTAAATTACAAATAAGCAAAGCCTGTACATTATATACTAGCAGAAACTAGAAACAGAAAATATCTCGAAGACACGATAAACGGTTACACAGTCTAACAAACTCTCCCACATGCACATGTGCAATCACAAATAGACTTAATACACATAATCTAAAACAACACCATTCTACTTAAGTGAAACAACACTGTTTCCTTCTAATTAAGACACGCGTGCATTGTGCTACAAATTCAGCCATAGGGATGTGAATCTCTGGCCGGTGTGTCAATGAAGGAGACTCAGTCAATCTCATTGCTCCACTCCAATGGGTGAGGAGAAATGCATCGGAGGAAATGATGTAGGAAGTCTTCTTGGCCTTGGGTGCCATTGAAGGAGATGAAGAGAGTCTAAAGAGAAAATGAGAGAATGAGGGAGTTTTGAGAGAATGGGAGAATCAGATGATGTGAGGAAAAGTGAGAAGAGAAAAGTTTTTGTAGAGGAAAAAAAAAGGGAAGTTGAAGTGTTATGAAGAATGTGAAGAGATGAGGGAGATGAAGAGAATGAAGAAGAAAAAGAAACGATTGGTAACCGTTGGGAAAAATGAAAAGGTGGGATCTATGTGTAGTTTAGATGTCACCACTAATCTACGAGTAGTTTAGTCATAAATAGTTAAAAAAAATGAAAAATATCTCAAGATTGCCCCAATTAGGCACAAAGTCACCAAGGACCCCCCCAGTGAGTAGTAAAGGAAGTAGAAGACTCTTCCCCCAATGAAGCATGTACATCCCAAAACCATTTCCAATAGATCACATAAATCCAAGAACACTATCCCTAGTAAGGAAGTAGAAGATTCTTCCCTAGTGGATCGAGCATATCTAGAACATCATCCCCATGAAGGACGCAGAAGATTCTTCCCTGATAAACCCAAGCATATTTAAACAATCCTTAGTGAGGAAGCAGAAGATTCTTCCACAGTGGACCAAGTACACCTAAAGTATCCCCAGTGAGGAAGCAGAAGATTCTTCCTCAAAGTCCTCAGCATACCATGAAGGAAGCAGAAGATTCTTCCCCAATGGATCACATATCTACATTACACTACTCCTCAGCGAGTTTCTCATCCCAAGTAAGTCATGAAAGAGGTAGAAGATTCATTCCCATACATATCTACTCCTCAACGAGTTTTCACCACCCTCAATGGAACAACAATTAAGACTACTTGTGCACATATACTTTGAGAATTGAACATGCAGGCATAATAGAAAAATGTAGAGATAGAGATGGAGAAAGAGACCAAGGTCAACTCGAAGTAAGAGCCTCACCAGAAAATATAGAGAAAGAAGTGAAGAAGATAAGAGGAGCGAGTCACCCAGAAAAGTTTGAGGCAAAATCCCTAGATGGACACCACAGAGACTGTATCCTTTTATTGTTTGTTGGGTTAGCTAGAAGACCGCCCTTGTTTGTTTTTATTATTCTTTTTGAGTGACTATAAGATAGTGAGTCACTCGTCATATGCTTGCAAGTGGCAAACACAGGTTCCGGGATAATGAACCTGTCGTTGCTCGTTTCCTGAGCAACAAAGGTGGGACTTTAGACATATGAATCCCACGCAGCTCTCCAAAGTTGCGCCCCGCCCTATGTATGCATGATGTGTGTCGTGTGCGTAGGTTGGGCTTGAGCCGTACGTCTAAACAAAATGTTTTGTCTCTTATTCTTTTGATTCCGTCAGCGAAGTTCATGAATCAAAAGAGGGGCATCTGTAGACATCACATTTTGTACTCCTTATGACTCAAGCCCCCATTCCCCAATGATGCCCAAACTCTAAGGTCGAAGGCTAGTTTAGAGTTTAATTAGATATCAAATTGACTTTAGGAGTGTTAAAATGGAAAATATAACCTTTTAAATGAGCAAAAATCTATTTTTGAAAATAAAATGACCAAAATAGCCCTCAACCCACATACGGACAGCAGCCTACATACGTGGGCCAAAGCATGCATACGTAGGCATACTCCTACGTACGCAGCTAGGATTTCAGAGACATAAAAAGGCAAATTTTCTGCAATAATGGCTAAGGTTTGAAATGAATCCCACATCATTTAGGAGCCATTCCAAACCCCCATTTTTTCTACTATATAAATCTTTATATGGTATATTTTCAAAAGACAGAGAAATCCCACGGGAAAAATACAAGATTCACTAGAAAATAGTGAATCAAAAAGGAGTTTTTCACAAAACACTCTTAAGTCAATTTTGTTTGATTAAGACCTTTTCTAGCCCCAATTCTTTTAGTTTAACGTTGCTAATCACATTTTATTGAATTGTGATAGATTGGACTGAGGTGAATGGTCAAAATCAGCTTATAAAACTTCTCATTTGAGGTATTGAGTCTAACTCTTCCTTTTTATTCCTTTTTCTTTTCTATCTTTCTTTTCAGTTTTAATCTTATTTTTTTGCTTTATTTATGCTTATATATGTTTGTTTAAATTAGTTTTATAGTTTTCTTTATATCTTGAGCATGTTTGGTTGTTAAAATTACGGTTTTTATTTGTCCTTTGTTTTTCTGCTTTGCTATTTCTGGGTTAGGGTTTCGAGTAGAGCTGCACACACATGCCTTATGCATGTATGTGGGCCTCCTCCTACGTACACAGGTGCTTGGCCTGTGTACGTAGCCTTCGGTATACATATGCAGGCCACTACCAAAAACCCTAGTTTAGTCTTCTGCTTCTATCTCATTTTATTTTCTTATCTCATATGTTCCTGTTTAAGTTTCTTTTTATGTATATGTGTATCTAATGCCTCTGTTTCACATGTTTTATTGTTATTTACCTTTGATATGCTAGATTAGGGTTTCATCTCTTGTTTCTTAGTTTGATACCTTGAACATGCATTCACATGCCTATGCATGATGCCATAGGTGTTAAGTTGCTGCAAGGTGAGTAAAGGTAAGACATTCACATTCACATGCATATGTGTTGTTATGTTTTGTTTGATGAACAATACATGTGTTGTCATGTTGCATTTTGTGTTTAATTGGTAGATGATATACTTGCTGCCATGATTAAGTTGTTGCCTTATATATATGACATAATAGGGTTTTCACATGTTAGACAAATGATAGGGTTGTATATGTGTGGTTTGGTTTCTTATGCTTTATGGATGGATATGTATGTGTTTTGGAATGATGATGCCATGTTGTATGCTTAGATGTATGCTAGTGTGTGTGTGAGTTTAGAATGTAAGTGTTGAACATGATTTTATCAAGTTTAAGACATAAGACACAATGATGGGAGGCTAACCTTAGGGTTGGACGATCTTGGGTGCCTAACATCTTCCCAAGAATGTACCAAAACTTTGAACCCATATCTCTGGTAATAAGATCAATGGTCCTTCCTCAAAAGGACACTATATTCATGGTTCTTAGGCCATTGCAAAACTAGGTGGCGACTCCTCTGTTGTGTCCACAAGTGAGAGCAAGAATAGCAAGAGACAAAGTTGAATTGATAAAAGTGAACATAGCTTGTTCACGATTTTTGCAAGAAATGAAATTATGGTTAATCTTAGTAGTGAAATTACTAGATGAATCCTTTAGATAACGATCTAGAGCTATGATTGAATCATCAAGAATATCAATCATTAAGTAAGTTTCAAGAATTACCTCAATTTGATTCTTCCATACGATATAGTTGCCATAGTCAAGCTTGATAGCCATCATTGAAGACATATTGGATACCAAAAGCAGCGAGGCATTTGCAGGTAAGGTTGTATAAGCCAAAGCAAGAATTGAACTTAAAGTAGAAGACAAAGAAGATGAACTTGTGAAAGCCATTGATATAGATTGAAGCTCTAATACTATGAAAAAACACATAGAGGAAGAGAAAATTTTGTTTTTATTGAAAGGAGAAATTGTAATTGAAATGGTTTAAATTACAAATAGGCAAAGCTTGTACATTATATCCTAGCAGAAACTAGAAACGGAAAATATCTAGAAGACACGAGAAACAGTTACAAAGTCTAATAACCTCTCCCACGTGCACACGTGCAATCACTAATAGACTTAATACACATAATCTAAAATGACACTGTTCTACTTAAGTGAAATAGCATCATTTCCTTTTAATTGAGACATGTGTGCATTGTGTTTCTTAGACAACATCGTTTTTGGTGTAGTTACCATTGGAACAGTATCTCCCCCTTCTTCAATCTCTTCAAGTCTGCAACTAGTGCTTTCACCTTGCACGTTAAATTAGACTCGAAGAAAAGAAAATTCTTCATATTTTCATATTTCTCATCTTTTTACACCCAACCAAATTTAGAGATGGTACTTTATCCATCTTTCCTCATTTTTTTTTTTTCACTTACGTGTAATTTAAATTTTTTTTATTTATTTATAATGATTGCTCTTTATTATCAAGTCAAGACACCGATTAATTTTTTATATTAGTAGGGTTTGAACTACAAATTTATTATTCAATAACAATAGACTTTACTAGTTGAACTAACTAAAACGAGCAAGCATGGTATACATTAATTTTTAAATCTTAAAATTTTGGGTGTATTTCATTTAAGCCTTAAATTTTCAAAATTTTTTATTTAAGCCTCAAAATTTTTTGAAAAAACGTCTTATTTAAATTTTTCTTTCACATTTTTTTGTTAATCCCATTAAATATCATGTGATCAACTGGTTTTAAACCTTTTTTTTTTTTTTAGAAACTTTAAGGTTTAAATAAAATATTTTGAAAGTTTAAAGTTTAAACGAAATAAAAAGTAATTTATCAGTTTTTTTTTCATTTTTAGTATTAAATTTGTGGGTAGAGAAAGGGAGGTGAGTCGAACCCATGTCACAGCCTCACAGGGACAAGAGTGGATAGGTGCCATCGGCCTAGAAAGGCCATTAACTTTTCAATTTCCTATCAACGTCTGGCCCAACATACTATGGACTTTGAAGTTGGAAGACGCATGTTATTTCTTCAGTAAACCACTGGGCCTTACAAGTTCTGCCCAAGAGTATCACGGGTATCTAGTCCATTAGTAAAAGCTCTAACCTGGAGGATAGGCCCAACACATCATCTTTTTTATAAAAAAAGAAATTCTAACCCATGGTTAAATGAAACTTTGGCCCATAAGTTAAGCAGATGTGGGCCTATAAAGATTGATAATCTTCAGAAGGTAGGTTAACCCACAATTAGACCCCACCATTGTTGCAAATTTAGTTATGATAGGGCCGGGCATACTCAACGGGAAACAAATAAAAAAATAAAAGGAAGTTCGATATTTTGATTAATTATTGAGTTTAGAACCGTTACGAAATTGCCTCAAATGAAAAGATTTTTTTTTTCGAAAAATGAAAAATTAATTTGGTTATTTTTTTTGGGTTTTAAAAGTAAAGATTATTCCTTAGAATGGAAGGAAAGCTTTTTTTTTTTTTTTTTTTTTGTTAAAGAAGTAATGTATTCATTGTCCACCAAAACATGAATTAAGTCTTATTGATAGCTTTGGCCTAAGGGCCCTTCTTTATGGGGAGAGCAAAATAATCATAAAATTGAAGATAAAACCAAGGGAGAAAAAAAGAAAAAATTTGCTTGGGAGATAGCGCAAGAAAAAAGACAACAAAATTTGAGTTTTCTTTACAAAGGTTTTTGTAAAGCATACAAATCAAAGAGAATTTGTGAAGCTTGGATTAATATTGTGAAATGAGAAAGAGGAAGATGCCTATGTATGTGTGAGAGAGCAAAGAAAAGTAGGGATATTTTACTTTAGTTGTGAAACATACAAAAGGGAAGATAATTAGGGTTTTTTTCTTCTCTCTAAAAAGAGGTTTTTTTGGTTGTTACAACCACGGACGGTTATTGTTTTTTGTAAAAAAGAAGATCTTAGGTGAGTTATTTTACTTTAGTTGTGTATGATAATTACATTAGCATATAGTTGTTGTTTTTTTTTTTTTTTTTGGTTATTAATACTGATTAATAGTTTGCAGATAAATTTTTTGCTTTTAATTTGTCCCCAGACTAATTCTTGTTCCACCATTGATCTTAAGTTAGGCATAAATTTAGGCATAAACATAAAAAATATTGTAATTAATTTTATAATAATTAAAGAAATTTTGAGAAAGAATAATGACTTTATTTAGAGATGATCCCGTGGGTTTTTACTTTAAACGAGAAAGAATCTTCCACTTGGTTTCATAATGTCGGTGAGAAGAGAAAGGTGGTGGTATGATATTAATATCACTAAGTTTAATAGTTAAAAAAAACGTTTGCTATGTTATAGTCAAAGATCTTAATAATTTACAGCGTGTGAATTGTTTGGATCCTGTCTAGGAATCGCAATTATAATCCAAAAGAGAACAAATATTCTATATGAGCATAAAGGAAAGTAGAAGATGATGATGGGGGACAATTCCCTTTTATGTTTCCTGGTTTCCTGCGAGCTGCAATAAGAGTTTGAAACATGCTTTACGCATTTATACACCGTCGGGGAAAAAAATAAGCTTGGCTTTGCCCCCTCTTTGGGGCCGCAAAGCATGCTCTTTTTTATCATCATCCATTTCACTTTAACCCACTCGTGGGGTGGCATAAAACATTTTTTACTGTTCTTTTTTAATGTTTCAATGTTGGCAAAGGCTATTTGGATATGCATTGCTTTGGATTTGCTCATGTGTTAGAAGGTGGGTAAAGATGCACTTTTATATTGAATATATAGTTTAGGTAGAGCAAGATAATTTGAATATTCGATGTGTTAATTAGAAATATAGAAAAAGTCTAATGACCAAACGGCCAGTATGACTAATTGTTTGTTACTTTCATATAAACTCACAATTTTTCTATTCGCCATTTACAATCAGTCACATTGGATAGTTATAAAAATGAGTATAAAATTGATTGTGGTACTAGAATTTTTCACTAATCTATATAAGCTCTGCTAATAACATAAAGGGATCGGAGGAGAGAAAAAAAAAAAAAAAAAAAAAAAAAGCAATAACGAGAAAGGTATATTTGCCAGCTGCAGTAAAAGTTAGAAACATGCTTAATGCCTAAGCCGATAAACGAATGGATATAAGCTGTCTTTGGCCCCTATTGAGGCCGCAAAGTATGGTCTTTTTAGTTCTAAGTAATGATTATTAATTTTACTTTACGCTCCCCACCCGTGGGGTTGCACAAGACCTTCTCTGCCCACTTTGTTTTTGTCGATAGCAAAGCTATGCATTTCTTTCAATTACTATGAAAGGTATATTGTCCATTTTTTAAGAAGAAAAACACATTCGTGAGAAGTTTGCATGAAATTGGGTAGTACAAATTATCTACATACTATCACACACACACACACATAATAATATTAATAGTATGATTAAAGTGGAAACTCAACAGAATATTAATTAGTTAATTCATTCCAATTTTATGTTGGGTGTTCCAAATTAGATTTCAAATTTATTCAAACTGTGTGCCAAATGTCCTTTAAATTTAAATCTGCTTCGAGTGCATTTAAAATTACTTCAAATTAATCCTAATTTCTTACTCTTTTTTTTTTTTTTTTTTTTTTTTTTTTTTTTTTTTTTCTGAGTTATCCAAATTTCTTATTAGTACTTACTATTAACTCAATACAAATTTAAAACAAAATTTTACCATATTCCATAAATCTTCTCGTGTCTTTTGAATAAATTTTTATATGGTTTAATTTTCTTAACTTATTTCAAAATTTTAATAAATATTAACAAAATTAATTGTATGAAAATATTTGTAAAATAAAATAATGAAAAATAAATCATTTTTCAAAAAGCATTTTCTAGAAAATTACCTCATTTTCTTATGTTTGGTAGCGATTTTAAAATAACTTGGAAACTATCTCTTGACTTCTGTTATTTAGCTTCTCGTGAGATGAAATTGTTTTCCTTCTTTAACTTGATATAAGATAAAGTTGTTTTACAGAAAATTTTAGTAGAAAACAACATTATCTCATGTTAGGCTAAATAAAAGAACTTAAGAGATAATTTTCCTTTAACCTATTTTTTTATAATACTATTAAACATAAGAAAATTCAGAAAGTTATCTTCACAAATTTCTTTCTAAAATGTACTACCAATATGTATACTTTAAGGATTTTTCAAGGCTTAGAAAATTCAAAGACAAATATTGGTATATGTAGTATACTAAATTCAGTAAGAACATCTCATATGTATCTAATTGTTATTATTTTTAAATTTGTCTGTGTATATGCAAATATGCGTGAAGTTACAACTAATGGGTAATGAGAGGTAAATGTCAAACAAATAGCTCTTGTCTCTAACATTTCAAATTAAAGCTCACTTAATTACGAATAGGGTTGGGTTTAAATTACACATATATGTGTAATTTTAAACAATGTTATATTACATCATATTTTTAATTGGATGCAAATTTTGACAAATTTACTATTGAATTACATTATTTTTGTATATTTTATATGCTTACAAAATTTCAAAATAATCAAAGATAAAGAGTCATGTCATCAATCAATTATTTAAGTTTAAGTTTTTGTAGTTTCAAATAATGCATTAAAAAATAAGTTTATAGATCAAATGGTAAATAACATTTGATTTACATGAATATTGACATGTATATATGTTAAAAACATATAGAATATATAATCTAATAATAAGATTTTCAAAATATGAATTCAATAACAAGATATTAAATGTAAGACATTGTTTAGAGTTACACAATTTTAACCCAACCAGGTCGTTATCATATTTTTCCGAATAATCATACGTAGCAACAGACTATACGTACCCAGCACCCACTAGTAGCTAGCCAGGTACTTCTTCTGAAGATGGTGAGATCTGGACCCAACCCCACCTACAGCTAACTATGACTTCTGTTTTAGATCTGATAGGATAGGATTTGAATTCTTCCTAGCAGTCCAAGATTACCAAGGTTAACCAGCAATCTAAGGTAATTATGATACGCAACTAAGGCCCTTTTTCTGGCCGACTGTAAACTTTTAAATCCCACATTAAGGCAATATTGATTCAACATCACGTTATTATATATGTGGTTCAAATCATTAAAAAAGTGGAAACGTGTGTATCAAGTTAGAAAATTCCAACAACAGTTTGACTAAACTACATGCATGAATGATATTATTATAATTTGTTGATTTTGATTGACTTTAAATTGGACTCAAGAAATAAATTAGGTAAAAATATAATTGTATCTAGAAAAGGTAAAATATTAAATGGTTATATATATATATAGCATAAATAAGCTAGGGAAAAAAACGTAAAAAAAACTATGACAAATTGAGTACAAATGGACCATCAAGATTATGTTTATTAATTTAATTCTCATAACTACTGATTGCTAATGATACAAAAAAAAGAAAAAGAAAAAAAAGGCATAAATAGTACGAGAAGTAAAAAAGTGAAACTTATACTACAAAAGACAAAGGATAGAAATATATATTTTCACTACACCCCTACACTCCAGTCACACTAGCTAATACATTTATGCTTCAATTGTTATTGAAAATTCTTTGTCCTGGTGATAGTATCATTTTCGGATCAAACTGAGCTTTTCTCTCTTGAAAAGTTCTCCACTTCATGCCAAAATGGTTTTTCCAATCTTCTGTTGTCTTGTAATTGGGAAGATACTGTGTAACTTCAATACCGGCATTATAACAAGACTGCAGTATATCCTTGTTTTGTAAATCAATGGTTTCCCAGTCATTAAACCCACTTCCATGTAAAAAGCCTATGGTGTAGAACACATCTTCATCAGGTATAACCGCAGACATCCTATCATCCCACCTGTAATTTAATTTTCAGTAATTCATTCATATTGCAATATATCAAAATGTTTTTGTGTGCATTTATGTGCATACATAAAGGTAAAAGTTAAACATAGTTACTTAGTTTTTCTTTTTCTTTTTCTTTTTTTCTTTCAAAATTTCTTTTGATAGGTAAATAGCATAGTAAAGGGAGAATGGATTAGAACTACAAACATGTGATATCACCAAAAAAAAAAAAAAAAACTATTACTATTGGACTATTGCTTGAACCCCAAATTAATTCCTTAATTGTTATTCTTTAGGTTCCCAATGTAATAATGTGATCTTAGAAACCATAGCTATACACTAGCTACGAAGTGTAATGGCCAATAAATCACATGATTTTATTGCATTGATTAATAGGTTACATGATTGAAATTAATTGAAAAACTGAAGGTATAACACCTAAAAAATTATATCAAAGTTTTTTCCTTACGCATAATAAGAACTTGTGGGTTTCATTTAGTTGTTTGATAAATAAATTATCTTGCAATTAAATAAAAAATTATAATTCAAACTATGTTTACACCAAAAATCGATTGATGTTTTGATTTGATAATAAAAAACAATCATTATGGCACCGAGGTTGAAATTCTACTGTATAGTAAAAAAAAAAAGGCTTATTTGAAAAAAAAAAAAAAAAAAAAAAAAAAAAAACTTACTTGTTCCTGTTCATAGGGTAAACGAGGACAAGTCCTGTGGTAATGTTACGCTTAAGAACAATGTCCTTGAAAACAATGGAATTAAAATCTGAGATATGAGATTTTGGTACAAAGAGATTCAGCCATGGATGAGGAATATCCCATAGTCCTTGTGACTGAAGCTTTTGCTCTCCACTTTGGACTCTATTCAGAAAATCTATGTATGAGATGTCCTTCTCAAATGTAAATCCAGGAATAAAGCTCAACCCTTCGAACAAAACTTGGAGTTCCTATTAATTTAAAAAAAAAAAAAAAAAACCATTACTAGGAGTCATATTGTTATATTACTAATTAGAAGAACTTTAAAGGTAATTTTGCTATAAGTATTATAAATCATGTTGATCTTTAAGATGTACCTTGTCCACTGAATTAAGAGTGTGGTCATCATAATATTTGGCTACTTCTATGCAGTAGATGATGCCATATTTGGTCACATGGGAAATAATTCTGGAGTGATCGGATAATGGAAAAAAGGTTGATCTCCAATTTTCTGGTGTACCCTTATCCATGAGAAGTAAACCTTCTAAGTAATTAAGTGCATTCTTTTGCTTCCTTCCATTGAGTGATATCAAGCTCTCTTGGTCTTTAGTGAATGCAGAGAAGTCATTATAAAGCATTCGAACCCACTTGACCTACAAAAAAACAAATTCATCACACATTAAATAAACAATATTGGCACATAGTAAAAACACTCAGCATTACCAAAAATAAAAAATAGCTAACTAGCATGGAATTAATGAGTTATGAAATTCTCTTTTATTTGGGATAACTGTATGATGTACATAAATGGGTTGCTTTATCAATTTAATTTTTCTTGATGATGAATATCTCTTTATGTACAGTATAGTTGGATGGGTTTTTGTAGTTAGTCTTTTATTATCATCATCAAAGTTGTAATTATTATCGTGCATGCTTAGTTGAAATAAGGAACATCATGAAATCGACATTATGAGAGCAGTGGGAAAATAATAAGACAAGTCTAAGTCAATGTGCTACACATTCAAAAAAAAAAAAAAGTGCTTTATTTAATATTTACACGTACCCTCTTTGGAGCTGGCTCTAGGGCAATTCTTGCTCTGACTATAATCCCAAATTGGCCTAAACCACCAAGAACCGCATAAAAGAGCTTCCTGTTCTTTTCTGGGGAGCAAGTAACAAAATCACCTTCCCCTAAATCAAACAAGCAAAAACATCATAAGTAGACCCCAAAATAGCTGCATGCATGCAACAAAATTAAATTCTAAAAACAAATCTGAGAATAGATCTGCATAAAACTAAAATATTAGCTAATAATTAAACCAAACCGACTAGGTGCTAAACAATGGAGACAAATGTAAAGTCTGTCTAGGTCTTTAGGTCAAGGACCACAATGTGAACTTTAAAAACTAGTTTGGGTCCCAACTAAAGGACTCCTAACAGTAATAATAATCAATATGTTCCAATGTGAGGGTATATTTAAATTCAACAACCACTACATTGTATTATATATAGGTCATTTTACACTTGCCTGGCAAACTATAAGTGGAAGCTTATCATTTTATATAGATTTAGTATTTTTATTCTACAATTCACCATAAATCATATCAGTGTTGTGGTAAAAATTATGATACAAGAGTTGTGTTCACAGATTTTCTCTTCAATAGGTAGATCTAGTTGTTTAATTGGTAAAATCTTTTTTTATAATCGAATAAGGAACTTGTATTCGAATCTTGCCTTTTTCACCAATACTTTCAAATTCAATTGAATCTATAAAGATTTATTTTTTAAAAAAAATCATCAATCTACTAAAACAAAGATGTAAAAATGGAGTAAAAAAATAATTCATACCAGTGATGACATCCATTTCATACACGTTGCTGATCTGAGGACCATAACGGAAGGTTTGGCCACTAATCCCTGCATTGGAGAGTGTCCCTCCAACAGTTAGGTACAAATAGTCGGTGAATGAGACCGGTGCAAGTCCATGTTCAAGTGTGGCATTCAAAACATCAACCCAGAGCTGTTCACCACCAACATCAGCATAAAAAAAACCCATTGATGGGGTTCCAGAGACAGTGATTCCAAACCCATTTCTATGATTTTTCAGGGATCTCATGTTCACAACAACCCCATTAGGAGCCATTGCTTGTCCACGGACAGAATGGCCTTGGCCTCTAGCAGCTATAGTAAAAGGAGCAGAATTATTGTGAGCAAATTTTATTAAGGTTTCAATATCATTTATAGAAGTTGGATAAAGAATTGAGGCCGGAATCTCGTGAACCATATTGCCATAATCACTAGAGGCTAATTTAATGGCATCATGGTCATCACGAAGCTTACTTATGATATCAAGGTTTTGGAGCTTTCTATTTTGATAGACAGGGTTTTGGAACTTGGATGAAAGACAATTTGTACTTAGCTTTGGCTTTCCTAAGGTGGGCACCAAAGAACTTAAAAATAAAAATAGTAGCATGAAATATGTCGTAATTGGAAAAGTTTCAACCATTTTTAAGAGAGGGAATGAGTGATGAAGAAGAACAATAAGAAGAAGAGAGGAATATAAAGTTGGTGAGGGATGTCAGCTGTGCTTTGTGGTGGAAAGATTGGGCAGTATTTATAGATGTAAAAGTTGCATTTGCATGAAAAAATAGGATGTAAATCTTTGACATCAGGGAAGAAAATCTTTTGGGTTCTTTCCTAGGAAACGACGTCGTGGCATATAAAGTCTATTTTCAAAGATACGGAAGGACAATGCATTGGATTTCACTTTTTTTTTCTCTGTTCTTCCAAACGGGAAATGGTCATAAAATGCTCGTGTACATAGGATTAAATTTCATGTTCCACTGCGTGTTTTGTGTGTTTATGTATGTATCATCATGATGACGAATATTCCAAGCAACCCACAGGAGTATTAATTCATTCTTGTGGGCCGTTAAAGGACCAAAACGACAAGTCTAAACCGTTGGATCATGATCTCATCAGGTCAAGATTAGTCAAGTTTGGTCCAATATTAATTGGCTTCGTGCAAGCCTAAGTTGTTGTTTTTAAAACAATTGTTATTTATTTTTAAACTTAGGAATTAGGATGAAATTAAAGTGGTCAAAATATAGATAATCATCAGAGGATCTTTTAATAAGATTTTCTTTTGAAATGAAGGATTCTCATGAATCAGGGTTTTATCTTCAACATTTAGATTTATAGATGGAAAATAAGCAATGGGGTAGACATCAAACCAGATTTTTCTTCATTCTAGATTTTCTTTGTGCGTATCTAAGAGTACATACAATCAATGGCGTCATATCAGATTGGTTCCTTGTCCATGTTGTCTTGCCTACTGACTTGGAAATGTCAAAGATATAAAGTATTATCTTTGGAGTAATTATCATGGTTCCAGGGCTTCATAATGAAACTTCCAAGGTAACTCTCATTGGTAAAAAAATTTTAAATTTCAATTTTAAATTACCAAATCTACATAAATAGATAGCGAAGTATCCACATTGATTCTTAATCTATATATTAAAATGAGCGAATTCTTCTTGCTTCTTGCAAACTTTTAAGGTAATAATAGTTTAAGAAGAAGTATACAATTTCCATGAGGAATTATAATTATCATTAATTTTGAGCATCTTACACGCGATGAAGAAAAATATAGCAAGAAAACAATGTCATGCCATGCACACGAGAGAATCTGGTAGATTAAATTGCAAGCATTGGTCTTGCCACAATAAATATTAATAGTAATTCCATACAATTTTTTTTTTTTTTTTTTTTTGGTATAGAAGAATTAGTGGTACTATAATATATCAATTATTTATAAAACTTACTGTTCTCTTGGAGATCTTCTTGGTATGATATTAGACAAAGATAGTTTCAGGTCTAGAGCAAAGATTTTGATTGGAAATTGAAATTAGACTAAACAAATAAGCCAATTCAATGGATGATCTTTGACCTAAAGATCTTACAGGTAGGAGGAGCTATCGGGGAACTAGACGCTCCACCATGCAGGGTTTCATTCGTCCATATCCTGTAATTAACACCATAATTTATTATCAAGAATGCCATGCATGTGTGCCCCATGCATGTCTAATCTATTCGTATCCCTTACAAAACATATTTTACTGAATATAATAAAATCAAGTAACTTCATGAAAACAACTAAGCACGCCTTCCCCACATGGCTAAATAGTGATAGTTAGGTCCTCTACCTAACCAAAGATTTAGTAATAAAAAAAAGTTTGTCCTGCTATATTTCCTTGGAATATGTAGACATAAACGTAAATTCCACACCCTCCTGCTTCAATCCATTAGTATAATTTCTATCATAACTCACACTATTTGAAAAGACAAGAGGGGCAAAACATATCTACATGGTATGTTGCCACCAAATCTGCAATCAAAACGGTAATTTTTGAAACCAAAAGATGGAGCAAGTTGCTAGATGATCATCAGTTGGTGACAACAACATCTCATCAGTAAAATATATATACTTGACTGTGCGCCAAATATGGATTTGGACTATGTTGTTTTGTCAGTACAATAAGACTTCCACGCAAATTCAACATCTTATCTAGTGAGTTTGTAGCTTATAAATAGAATGGTGGCATTACTAGCTGAGTTGTTGTTGTTACATGTGATTCTTCTTCGACATGCGAATCACTGAGAGAAATAGTGAGAGAGAAGAAAGAACCAAAGATGCCTGTGCAGAAAAACATGGGTACAGCTGACTATAGAGTAGAGAGAACTCGTGAGAAAAGGGGGGAGGGGGGGACTATTCTAAGATGCTGGAAATCTTTATGGGGATCCAAGCCTGCCAGCCCACAAGATCGCGTGGTCCTAAACCAACAAGACCCACCGCCAAATCCATGTCAATTGTCATTTTTGATTGCTCTACTCTCACGTACGTACTGCAATCATATCCGTCCATTGATACATATATCATGTGCATGAAGGTTGATTGAGAGGAAACATCATCATTCATTTGATAAACTACGAAGACACCCACCATGGTCCCTGCCGTCGTGTCTTAATTTCAGATTTTAGGAAAATCTTTCCTCTTTTGATGTATTGATAGTTGAGGGAGACGGAAGATTTAAATTCTAGATGTTTTTGTTAGAATATCAAAAAATATGTCGAATTGCAAGACTTTTGACAAAAATGTTTTTCTTTTAGGGCATGTTTGATAATGTTTTTCTAGTAATATTATTTAAGGTTTTTAAAAATACGTATGAGTGAAAAAGTATTGTAAAAATACGTGTTGTGTTGTTTAAATAACGAAAATTGTTGTTTAAATATCTCTTTCAAACACCCCCTTAATTTCTCAAAAACAAGATGTAAAAGGGTAAGGCTGTATATGCACTCTACCAATTCAATTATTTTCCTTTTCTTTCACTCATTTTCCCCCAAAGATAGAAAATATATCACATATATAGGCCAAGGTCAATTTATTATTTTTTCCTAATCCTGATTTTTTAGGGTTTTCCTATCTAATTTCACTAAACCTAATCTAAGCTAGTTTAGATTTATCTAGGGTTATTCATTCCATCAATACCTACAGTAATACAATTGTTTACTTACATAACTAATTTAATGGTGGCAATTGCTTCTTCCTAGGTAGTTTATTGATAGCATGGAAAGCAAACTGTTGTTGCTTTTTGAGGTTGACTTGTGTTCTTATTGAAACGATTGGTAAGCTCATTTGGAAACGCTCTCTTGTTAAGGGTACATGTGAGTGTCTACTTCCATTGCTACTATGATTTATTGTGCGACAAAGCATTATAAGATTGCACATATATAATGATATCTTTCATGAAATTACCAAATATATTTAAATTAAAATTGTTATTAGTGTTCTTTAGTTTTGGTGTAAACAAAATGTTGTTGCTCAGTTTAGCATTAAGGTTGAATATCATGCTCTTACTAACACCATTTCTAAACTCATTTAGTTACGTTTTTCTCTGAAGGATATGATAGTTTCTTTTTCCGTTGCTACTCCAATTTATTATGTCAATTAGAATGTTATTAGGATTAATCATAATGATTTTTTTTATGAGATTGATTGTCCTTTCATTCATTATCATCTTCTTCACGTTTAGTGGATTAACTAACTTATAGTTATCTTCACTAAGTTGCATGCTTCATGTTATAAGCTTCACCCTTTTCTTCAAATTCAAACTAGCCTCGGATTTACCACCAGAAGTTGGAGGGGATGTTAGAAATATAGGTCCAAGGCACATGTATTATGTCGCCCAAATCCTAATTGTTTTAGGGTTTCCTAATTTAAGTTTATTACTCCTAATTAGCTCAGTTTAGGGTTAATACAGAGTAATTCATCTCATAAATTTTTGCATTGTACACTTGTTTTACTAAGACATAGAAATAATATATTCCTAACCACACATTTTGTATTTGGACTTTCCTTTATCTTTTGGCTATAAGTGGTAGAATTATTTCTTTATATAGTTTAATTAAAGAAGGTAGACAAAATCGTTTGAGAGTGTGAAACAAGCACACAAATTTCTCATTTGGGCTTATGCATGGGAGGCTGTCACTTTTTGTCCAAGATGGGAAGGTGAATGTCCACAAAAATTCCCAAAGGAGCAAGAAGGGTAATCTTTGAGTTTTGACAAAAACGAAATTAGAAGGTTTTCTCATTTTACCCTCTCAGCTCAGCTCTCGTGCTTTGAGTCAGAACATTTTTTCCCTTCCGGCCATAGATACTGTCTGTACTATTGGGTGGCCCACAGAGACAAGAGTTAAAGAAATACGAAAGACATTTCCTCGAATAAATGGAATCGTATCCTCTTTCAAAAGTGGGTATAGTACGTACTGTGTACTGTGATTAATTCCCATTCCGTGAATCGGCAGCTACCAAGGGTACCCACCATGCTTTCTTGATGAGCAATTTCTTTGGAACTTGTAGCAAGGATCTAAGAGCTTTTTTTATTAGCTTGGATTTTTCCTACATTATCATTTGCTGCTATATAATTCTAAGGAATTTGCTCATGTGCATATTGCATATATTAATAAATCATTTTAAAAAAATTTTATAAAAAAATAATTAACTGTTTTGACAGTTTTTTTTAATTCTTTATAATTTTTTTTTAAATGGACGATTAATGTGTACCTGTACACATTAATCGGACCCTATAATTCTAATTGACTCCATGAACATGTTTATGGTATGCTATCTTGGTTATTTTTATTCGAGCTCAAGAAGGTTCAAACCACACTATCCTCTTTCGTAATTGCATAAATCTCTAAATGCAAATCGGAGGTCATCTTGACTATTGTTGAAATACTTAAAGAGTGTTACTACAAACTATTTATTGAACCTTTATATATACCCATTGTCATATCCAGTTGATCTTGTAAAATAAGCGAGTTTTACAATATATATATATATATATATATATATATATATATATTATGGATTTAAGTTTTATTTTTTTGAAAAGGAGACTACAAATTTTATTAAAGAAAAGTCAAATCGGCTTGAATTACAACATTGAGGTATGAAGAAACATCATCTATATATCTACATCAAAAAATCTATGACATATATTTAGTATGTCTAGCACAATTATGAGCTATAGAACATGTGAAATACTAATGTTCCAGAAAGATTTTGGAATCAACTTTGCATCAGAAATCAAATGATTGAAGACGGTAGAGATTCATCCTCATCTTTCAATGAGTTTATAATTATATCTGAATCTCCCTCAAAACATCAGTTATAACTTGTAACCCTAATTTCTAAAGAGAATGCAAGAGCTCTCATGGGTACCATGACTTTCTACCTCTGCAATCAACTGTGGGAGAGAAACTCTCTGAGATATTGAAGCAATACCCAATCTTTTCTCATCTCTGATTCATATTATATTTAATATAACTATTTGTAATGAATGTGATTTTTATTGGCTTAATAATTTATCAAGCTCATTGTTAATTTAATGTCCTTCAAAGACTTACTTATATGCCAATTTTGATGTTAATAGGAGGACATTTATTATCCAATTTGAAACACAATATTTAGTGGACTTAACTGTGTGTGCATATATATATATATATATATATATATTGATTTTTTTTTTCAAATGAGATATATTAGATTTTAATTAATCTTCAATCATTCTATTTGACAAGCATGATGGACATTTAAAGATCAAATACTCCATTAATGAGTTTAGGAAGATATTAATCAATAGTGTAAGGGAAATATGGGAAAATGATAAAAGAACACAAGAACAGAAGATTTATAAAAACTTCTTTATAAAATAGATATAATATATTTTGAGTGGAGTTATGGTGTGTCTTTGTGTTAAAATCTCTTTCCCTCTACCTTGTGTGTGTGTGTGTTTGTTTCTCCAAAAAAAAAAAAAAAAATGCAGGGTGAGTAAAACACGCAGAAATTTTTTTTTGGGATTTTGATGTCTTCAAAAACTAAGAGGTTTGTGTTATTTTTTTTGGGATTTTTTTTTTTAGATAGTCATTCTCTCTCTTTTGACAACGTTGAATTTTAGTAATATTTAAAAAAAAAAAATTAGTCATTCTGATTTTAACTTTGATAGAGAGAGAAATGAAGAGTTGGTTCACTTTACGTGTATTTGGGAGAATGAAGTTTTTTACATTTTTAAGCTATCACAAATAGAGTAAAACACATTTATAGGGTGCACAACATTTGAAGAGATCATTTTTTAAAAGTAATTTTTATTAATTAAAATTTTTACACTGAGATATATAGAGAATATATTTTATTGGCCGATAGAGGAGACCATAAAAAAAAAAAAAAATTGTCAACAACTCAACATTATAAGATTGATAGATATAATATATTTTATTTTTTAATAGGAGGCATTCTTTCACTTAGGGGCCTTAGGCTATTACCTAATGTAAGGGCAGTTTTAAGTTGAACCCAAGGTATAGGGTGTTAATATGAACACCCTAATTTGAGAATCCTAAGAATTTAGGTTCAACAAAAATAATTTTGGCCTCCAGAGATAATCCTTAACTCCTTAAACAATATTATATATATATATATATATATATATATGCCCAAATAACAATAATAAAAATTAGTCCAAGCACTAACAAAAATAGTCTTAACAACAACAAATGAATAAACTATTAAACAAAAAGCTCATTCAAAAACAAACCAAAAAGAAAATGAAAACTCATAATCATTTAGATTTGTAACTCATTCAATCCATTTCATAAAAATAATATCAAATTTCATATTTCCTAGAAAACAGTGTCAAGAGAGATACCTTCACCATGAGTTCCCCTATGTGGTGTTGGTAGCTCTACTCACCTCAACTTTGCTTTCCTCAACGGCTTGGCTCGTAATTGCAGTAGGTATCGTTTATCTCTCTCTCTCTCTCTCTCTCCATTTTTTTTTATCATCATTTCATACTTTCTCTTACTTTATTACTCTTATCTCGAAATTCCTAGTTCTCATCTCTCTTTTGTCCCTTTTTGCTTTCTCATTTTATTAGTGGAAGGAATTATAAAACTTCATGAATTTGCATTTTTTTTTTTATATATTCAAGTTCATTTTTTATTATATTTTGTATAATTTAAGTTTCTTATTGATTGCCATAGAAAAAAAAAATTCCTAAAACCACCAATAACCTAATGGCCTAAGGATTGAATCGACCTAAGTCACCTGACCATTAAACACATTTAAAAAAAAAAAAATTAAGACACAATTTGTTCATAATGAGTTCAAGTAATGTATGCCCTTAGAATATATATTAATAATCTATTTTAGGACATTATTATAAGAAATTGAAAATATTGTTAAAAAAAAAAAGTAACTACTTTTTGGATCATGTTAATAGATGCCCTTAAAGCAATTGTTAATAAACTATATTATGAAAGTTTTAACACCACTTTCATGAAAAATATAAAAATCTGTCAAAAAAATTAATTGATTTATCATTTTTCTATAAAATTTTTCTAAATGTAATTCTTAAACCAATGCTCTTAAGCAGATCTGATGCAATTATAATATACCATGCAATTAACTCCCTTCTCTCTCACAACAATTTTTTACTGGTCATACTTTTTCTCATTTAAAGTTATTTTTTACAATTTTAAATCTCAATCATCATAACAACGGCACCTCAATCCGGCAAAACCCATAATAGGTATGCATTGCAGTTTAATTAGCACATGGGCAACAGTGCAAGGATAGGCATAGGGGTACCCAGCTCCAGTGCCATGCATGTAGGTCAAAGTTTTGGTGTTGTAGGGGTGTCATGATCGCAAAATCAATCGATCAATCAAATTAGTTGGGTTCATGGGTGTATCAAAGTGAAAGTACCATTTAAATGATAAAATCCCATTCCACGAGATAAAATTTAATTCCAGTCAAATCCAAGTGCTGTGTGCCTCTTAATTTTATCCAATGGAAATAAGCTTTCTCTACGTCTACGTCTGTGTGAGCCAGACCCCCAGTACACTTTGGTTCTGTTGTTGTTGTTTAGTGAGCCTCTTGTTGGTGAGTTAGTTTCAAGCCAGCGTGTTATATGTACTCCAAAAGTTAATCACCGTTCTTTTAGGGAACCTCGGGTCTCTGTTTCGTTATAGCCTAGGTCCATGCATTGTCCTCCACTGGAATATGTGGATCTTGCTCAGTATTCAAGAAGGCTTGCTTGGGAAAATGTTCAAATACTATACTATACTTTTAGTGACTTTTTCCCGTTTCAATTGATTTTTTTCTCCCCCGATATTGATTGTCCTGCTGCATATCTAAATCACCAACATATTCTCACTTTTACCAGGACAGAGGAGTTCAAGAAGTAAATAAACAATAGAAGTACTGCACAATTTTGTTTGGAGGTAAATCCTAAAAGTAATTTGATAGGTATAGCTTGTCAATCCTAAAAGCAAATTGATGGGGACAAGTCTACATGCATAAGCACAATCCACACCTACCCAAAATAAGATCGTAAATCCGAGCTTTGTCAAGTATTATACGATCAAGCTCTATTCAAATAAATGAAAGAGGTTCAAGTTTGATTTGAGTTTAAACTAATCTTACAAATTATATTTAAATTTAAACTTGTTAGGAAGTCTAAAAGTTTAAGCTTGGTTTAGTCAAGTTAAGGTTGAGCTCAATATCAAGCTCAAACTCATGCTTCATATTAAGCTTTTAAGCTCAAGATCTAAGTATTAAGTCTATATTAAGAATATTATCAACTCCATTTGGTTTAGACATGTGATCATAACTCATAATTAATTAAAGACTTTGTAAGATATAAGTTTATTTTTCAAGATCATATCAAATTTATTACCAAGTTCATAAATCAGCCTAAACTTGGCTTTTTTTTTTTAAATTTTATTTTTATTGAGTCTTATTGTTCACAAGCATGTTTATGAACCATATATTTTGCTTGGGCTTGGCTTGTTTGAAAAACAACCTAAAATTAAAATTTAAGTTTGGCTTATATATAAACAAACAAACATATTTGAGTTTTTTATCGAGTCAAGCTTGAGTTGTCTATGAACTGAAGCATCAAACGTTTGGGCCAAATACCACATCAGTATTGTTTCGAGCTAGTGTGCTCCTCTTTGGTAGGTCTTCTAGAGCTCATTTGACCGAGTGACACATTGAGATTCATTACATCATTGCAAATAATTTAATAACGCTATTTCCAATGCATCAAGTTTTCATTTTTCACCCTTCCTAAAGTTTAGAATTACTCAGTATACACGTGAAGATTCGGAAAGTATATTGAAAAAAATTTCCTACAAATAGAAAAGGCTATGGAAATAATAAAGCGTACGTGATGGCTAGACTATGGTTTTGTATAATATTATAGGCTCTCATGGTTTTATAATACTACCATGTTTTTAGGATTATCATACCTTACGCTCTACGTACATTGGGTTTATTGTTAAACAAAATTCAATAAATTAAAGATATAGTCTATTAGGTTTTTTGTTCTAAACATAGGCCTCCTACCATAATACTAGTCTTCCTTTCGTCATTGGTGCAGTAATCTTTTAGCCACAATAGCCATCTTCAGAGCTCTATTCCTTGCTGGACATCCTTGTTCATTATTATCTCTTTTGTTCCAATTGACATCATGGCCAATTCATTTTACATCTAATCCGATCATTTATGGTCATAGTTCCCTTATCAAGTTTATACTACAAACTCGAAAGGCATCTTCAAGCTTTACATTTGAGATATTATCATAAATTCATATACTATACTACCATTGTTTTGTAATATGATGGATGGTTTTAAAGTTACCATACTATGCTTAATGTCTTCATAAATTTACCCTACATTGGGTTCATTATAACATAATTTAATGTAGCAAAGGTGTGGTTAGTTAGACTTTTGATTGTAGTGATAAACCATCATACTTAACCACATTAATTTTCTTTCTTCCGATTTCTCTTTCTACATTGAATTATTTTATTTTATTGTTTCAATTTTGAAACCGTACAGATCACCAAAACAATAGGGACATGTGAATGGACTAGCCAACCTGCATAGGAGGATTGGAAAATTATGTTGTCTTGACCATTTGTAGGACAGCGTAGAAGTTAATTACTAATAGATTACTCATCCAACAACCATATATATCTAGAATCTTGATCATTCAAAGTTTCATACCGGCTCTAGATTCTCAATTAAACAGGGTCATGATCATTGACTTGTCTACGTGTACAGCTATGTCATTTCATTAATGCAGTACTGCTCTACCTTGAAGGTAATGCTCATCCATCTGGGACCATTCGTGGGGCCATCGACCCTGCTATTCAGAAGGTAAAGCAGCTTCCATGTGTAATGTTTGAATTGATGTACTCTAAAGGATATAACTTGGATTCACATAGCATCATTCTTCAGCACAGATAAATTAACTTTGCCTTGGTTGTACCTCTGATTTTTCGATGCTTTGCATTGTGGCTGTAACTTGTAAGATATACCAAATCTCCCTCTTCAATGCAGTCAATTTAGAATCATACAAGCAAACAAATCAAGGATCTGATCCGTAGTGTCATATTAGAGATATGCCCCGACAAGTATATAAGTACATTCACGATCCATTTCTTTCATGATTTGCCTACCTGTTTACAATTGTTGGAATTATACTTAAAAAATAATAATTCAAGAGAAACAAATATAATACATTTATCAATTAACAATTATATCATGTGCATATATAATAAAAATCAACAATAAGATGTGAGAAATTTACATACTAGATTATGTTATTTAAGGACCTCACAAGCAATCAAGATGCTCTCTCCAGCTGGTCAGGATTAACAAGAGCTTAATTTTCTCTTTCACACCCCCTTGCAAGTGTGGCCTTGACAATATTTATAATATTTTGAAAGGACAAAACCAGCCATAAAATCCTTTCTATTGTAATAACACTTCATGTAACAGAAATGTTACATTTGTTAATAAACAACTTTATTAATTAGATTCATTAATGAAGAAGTTCATTAATGTGTTATTACTTTTGTAACTCCATGCTACTACATGGATTCATCTATCGTTCATATCCAGAACTACTATAATGACAACACCTTTAATAAGAGTTCAAGTTACTGGTATTGACACGATAGATCTATTAAAGCCAACACTTAACGTGCATGAATCTCATTATAGAAAGACTTCCGAGATTATTATGCACTGACCATCAAAAGATTAACCCTTATTATCTTCCATAGTCTGAGCAATTTTAACTTGCACCTCCTTTCCAACATGGTCCAACAATGTACCTATTAGAATAGGCTATATCATGATGGATATGGTCAAGTCAAGGACTACAATAAATGCATTCATAATCTTAGTCTACAAAATCACGTAGACCTATTTCAATATATCAATATCTTACATAATAAAAATATTGCATAATTTCACAAGAGACTGAATATTTATTTGTTAATAATAAAAGCATTATATATATATATATATATATATATATATATTATGTTGGGCCACATTATTCTAACAACAATTACACAAACCTTAAATTTTTTTTGTCAGATATATGAAGAAAACGAAAGGAGAATATATTTTATATCCTACCTTGCAAATAAGAAATTTAGCTAAAAGACAAATCATATATATATATATATATATATATATATATATATATATTTGTTAGGTTCAAGTTCCTCAATATGTTTTTATTGGATGTAATTTTTAAGAAATCCACTGTTGGATTATATTTTCTTCTTATATCATAAGTTCTTGAAAAATTTTCAAGATAATCTAAGGTCAACAACTATGTCATTAATTAAATGTTTAAATTTCAAGTTTTTTTTAGTTTAAAAGTGTTCATAAAAGATAAGTTTCTATATCAAATAGCAAATAGTATTTAATTGGCACAAAATTTAGTGTAAGTGTTAAGAATATGAGAAGTGTTATATCCACAACATTTTATCCAACTGTGATATTTTCAAAATATTAATTCAATAAAAAAGGTTATTAAATAGTGGAATACTATTTAAAGTTAAATTATATATATGTTAAAATAAAAGGAAGAAAATCAAAGATTTGGAGATAGGAAGAGCGGAAGATCCATGTCCACGACATAAAATCTTTAAAAGGTTACATCTTTTACTATTCAAAGTTGTTGTTTTATGAATCCTATGTACGCTATGTATAGAAACTAAACATGACTAAGAAGAATCCTTTAATTGGGCTAAAATTAAGGACAAATAATGTTCCTTGATTTTATTCAATCAAGTATATCAATATATTCTAAATGTGATGTACATGATACAATAATAATAGAGTAATACTACAGACACAAATTATTTTATAACATTTTTACAAACTGTTGATGTGGTAAATTCTTACTAGTTCTAATATGGGTCCACACTAATATCACACTTTTATTTGCAATAACTATTTAGAAAATACTAAAGCCACATCAGCAGTTTGTAAAAATGGTGTAAAATAGTTTTTGTCTGTAGCATTACTCATAATAATATACATAAACAAGAATAATATATCTATGATATGCATATATATTAAGGAAATGTAAATAAACTAAATAAATAGTTTAATAACATAAATAAAAATTTAATAATAAAATAATTAGTAAAAATAAATAAATAAAAAATACTTTGAGTTAGGTTGGAAAAAACATGTACGATTGAGTTTTTATCAATATAAAAAATTATAATAGATCATTAAAAAAATTTAAAATAATTAATGAAATCTATTCAATATATAATTATAGGGATAATATTGGGCCTTGGGCTTTGTCCGTGGACATCAACAAGTCCGAAGAGGGATAAACAGTTATAAGGGATTTCAGTTCAGAGACTCATAAATAAGAAATGAGTAGAAGGCGATCCGAGGAGGAATTCCTCATCGGATATGATAGATGTTGCTCAGATGTGTATTCCAACAATGAAAGTAACCTCCATAAAAACCCCAGTGATAAAGATGTGCCTCATGAACATACAAGAAGGAAGGGAACCCAAAAATATCTAAGGAAAAACTACTACCACCGCATTAAATGCACTGCAGCTACTTTTCTGGTCGCATTTATGTGGAGAAAACTCCTGAACAATGCTGCTTTGGCTACCACAACTCACAGAAAGCCAAAGAGGGTGTCTAATGGGACTGACACTCAAATAATGGCTCAAATGATCAACAAGTGTAGGATCAAGATAGTCCAAGAGGAACTATATAATATAAGAGACCCTCCATGAGGAAAGGATCGGAAAAATAGAGAGAGAGAGAGAGAGAGAGAGAGAGAGAGAGAGAGAGAGAGAGAGAGTACTGTAGCAATTAAAATTGTACTTGTACTCCATTGTTATTGATTTATATGAAAAATATATTTTCCGACAATGAATAGATTCAGCTCTATTTCCATTATTCTTGCTTGATCATCTTTTAAATCCATATTAGCCGTTGTCGAATTCATTATGGCCTAGTTCTCCAACTCACTCTCTATAAATTTATTGTACTGGGCTCACTGGGTCAAGATCTCATACATCTTTGGCTTAGGCTGCAAAACGTGTCCTTACAATAATAATTGATTATTAAAAATTAATTTTGTTAATATCTTATTATGCCATGTCAAACACCTGTTTCCAACCATTCTCCTCCCCTTTTGGCTCTTTTTCGCCCATTTAGAGCACTCACAGTAGCTTTGGTATACGCTAGAAATAGCTAAACTTTTGGCTAAACAACACAAATCTGTCCACATCATAACTTGAAAAAGTAGCGTACAAAAATACCTTGCCCGAAGTAACGAGGATTGGTTATCGCCAAAGTTAAACTAATATATATATATATATATATATATATATATATATATATTTTTTTTTGTTCTATCTCTCATGCATAGAGTTTATGGTTTTTGCGGGTCAAAGGGCTTGTTTGTGCAAGTGGGTCAAGTGACTGGGTTCGATGAGGCTTGGTGAATGAAGGTAGTGCTTAGTGGTTGAAGATGGGTTTGGATGTTGAAAGTGGTGCGAGTGGGTTCGGTGCTTGAAAGTGCGTTTCGCTAGTGATCATTGGTTCAGTGGGGCTTGGTGATTAAAGGTGGTGTGAGTGGATTTGGTGCTTGAAGGTGGATTTTACCAGAGATTATATTTAGTGGGTTTTGCCGCGATTGGGTTTGGTCTTGAAACAGGTGCAACAGGCCTGGGTTTTCAATGAAAGTGGGTGGGGTTTGTGATTTCTGATGCTAAAATTGTTTGTAGTGATTGGTGGTGTCTATGGTGGGTTGGTGCTTGTGATTGGCGATGAAGGTGAAGGTGGGTTTGTAAAAGAGTAGCGTTGCCATATTGTAGTGGAAGGGGTGGGGAAGTGGAAAATCATTATAAGGGTAAAGGCCCAAATCTGGTATTGGGTTTTAGACATTGGCCGAGAACATGAGTGATCTGAAGACAATTAAATAGTAGTAAGTGGTTTAAGCTCGTAGCTTCATGAGCATGATATTAATAGGAAGGTGTTCCGTGGAGGAATACCTCCTCGGATAAGTTAAACATGAATTTGATGTAGATTCTAATGATCAAGGCGACCTTTTAGAAAGCTCTAGTGGCAGGGGTGTAGTTCTCAAGTGTACCAAAAAGTAGAAGCTAGGAGATGCCTAAGGAAAAGCTACTGCCACCGCATTGAATGCCCTGCACCTAACTTTTTGGCCGTATTTATGTGGAGAAGACTCCTGAATAGTGCTGTCTTGGTTACTACAACTCACAGAAAACCAAAAAGGGTGTCTAATGAGACAAGCACTCAAGTAGTGGCTTGGATGATCAACAAGTGGAAGGCCAAGATCACTAGGAGTGAGATATATAATGTAAAAGACCCCCGAAGGAAGGGAGATCGAAAAATCAAGAAAGAAACACTGTAGCAATCTAGAACTAGACTTGTAATCGAACTTCAAAAGTAATACATAAGAATCAGCCTCCTCGGACTCCGCTGAGGACGTTTTTCCTTAGTGAAAGTTCGTTATTTTCCTTTCTCAATCATTAAGATCTGTTTACTTGTTTCTTAACTCATTAAAACCTAATTTTTCAACCCATTCTCTACAAATTTATTGCTTTGGGCTTTTTGGGCCTAAGTCCATGTACCTTTTGGGCTAAGAGTTCAAATTGGATCCTTACAATTAGCGCCATCTGTGGGAGGAATACTTGGGTGATAGTGAGTGCAACATTTAACCATGGTAGGTTCAGGTCCACACTAAGAAGAATCCATAGGATCCTAACGTGAAAATCCTTTTGTCAACCTCAAACATAGAAAGGATCGAGAGGGGAGTGTGCATATTGTCCAATTCGACAAAAGTCAGCCCTGGGGTAAGAGCCACTCTCGAGAGAGAAAGATACCAGAGCCCTGCAACTGGAGGTTGACCAGCTAAAGAGAAAGTTGTGTTGTGCATAGCGAAACCGAACCTCCTCTAGCTCCAACATTTCCTCTGATGATAGAGAGGATACTAGTTATAGACGAAAGTCAAGGACCCCACCCAGCAAGTCTTTCTCCTACGAGGAGAAGCACCATCACAAACGTAGGTATAAGAGCCCGCCTCACAAAGGCCTGTGAGGTGACGTTATGAGCAAGGCGCTGAATCAAATTTTCCAATCACCTTTCACGCGTAAGATTGAAGGGGTGAGACTCCCCTGAAGATTCAATTAGCCAACATTCACCATCTACAATGGTCAAACAGACCGAGTGGAGCACGTGAGCAATTTCAACCAAAGAATGACTATCCATTCCAAGGATGAAGCCTTGATGTGCAAGGTGTTCCCCTCCAGTCAGGGATCTGTGGTAATGAGATGGTTCGATGGCTTAAAGGTGGGTTCCATAGGTTCCTTCAAGCAACTCACCCAGGCATTTGGCTCTCATTTTGTCACTTGTAGCAGAGTTCCTTAACCCTTAGACTCCTTACTGTCCTTGTCCATGCGAGAAGGGGAGACCCTGAAAATGTACTCAGATAGATACTGGGAGATTTATAACTAGATAAATGGTGACTTTGATGATGTTGCCATCAGTACTTTCAAGGTCGGCCTCCCAACCGAGCACAGTTTAAGGAAATCTTTGACAAGAAAAACTGCCACCAACGTGCGCCAACTCATGGACTGAATCAACAAATATAAAAGGGTTAAGGAAGACAAGTAGAAAGGGAAAGGTAAGGCTAAGGTTATCCCTTAGGAGAGGAGAGATTTCAAGTCGGATCGATACAACAACAATAGGCCTCGGAAGGACTTTACTAAGCAGTCAGGGTCTGCCAACACTCAAGCGGTTAATGTGGTATTCCGAGAACTGGTGCATCAAGTTCTGAAAAAGATTAAGAATGAGTCATTCTTCAAATGCCCGAATAAGATGGCAAGAAACCCTATGAGGTGCAATCAAAGTCTCTATTGCCAATACCACTAGGACCAAGGACATACTACAAAAGACTGTAGAAATTTGTAGCAAAGTTGAAGCATATCTTGCATCCTTCTAGTGGCCAGGAAAACCAGACTAGCCAAGAACCCCAAAGAAATGCTCCTTCGAGACCTCCTTTAGGCACAATAAACATCATCTTCGCCGCTCTAGGGAGGACCGGGTCTTGCCCTTTCAGGGTAATGTCTGCTGCTCGGCTGATTGCCACAAATGCTGAGCCAAAGAGGGCTAAAGTGAGTACCCAGCCGGCGTTGAGCTTTTCCGATGAAGATAAGGTTGGAACCATACAGCTCCATGACAACGCTTTGGTGGTCACACTTAGGATTGGGGGGTATGTCGTGAAGAGGGTGATGGTGGACCAAGGTAGTGGTGCCAAGATAATGTACCTCGACCTATACAAGGGGCTGAACTTGAGACTCGAGGACCTAACAGCCTATGATTCACCCTTGGTAAGTTTTGATGGGAAGGTCGTCATACCGAAGGGCCAGATTAGGCTACTCGTGCAAGCCAATTCAGAAGTGGTGGAGGTGGACTTCATCGTAGTAGATGCTTATTCCCCCTATACGGCCATTGTAGCCAAGCCCTAGTTGCATGTGTTGAGGGCCGTCTCTTCTACCCAGCACCAAAGTTGAAATATTTGTCGAGCGGCCGAATTGAAGAGATTGTTAAGAGTCAATCCACAACTAGGAAATGCCTGGTAGCCACCATCCTACATTAGCCCGAGGCTAGTCCTCGGCCTCTACTGCAAGGGAGTCATACCAATAAAAAGCTCTAGATTTACCTCTCGATGGATTAGCCGAGGAGGTGAAATGTGAAGACTTAGAAATGGTTGTTGTTGGTGATGATTTGGAGAAGTTTTTCTGATTGGAGCTCAGCTTCCCCCTCTAGAGAAGGAAGAGCTGATAGATTTTCTTAAGAGAAGTGTGGATGTATTTGCATGGAGCTCTTACGAATCCCCGAGGGTGGATCCGAGCTTCATTTACCACAATTTAAATGTTAACCCATCTGTCACCCCCAAGAAGCAACCACATCGGCGCTCGTCCAAGGATCACTTTAATGTTGTCAGAGATGAGGTGAAGAAGCTCAAGTAGGCTGTTAGGACATATATGTTTTAACTTGTTTAAGAACATATATCACTTATTTATGTAAATTGGCTAATCCTTTGACAAAACGCACTCTACTTGTAATTGGGTAGTTCTAAGTGTTTTTAATACTTCAAGAAACAATGTTTCAAGGTCAAGTGTTGAAGTCATCAAGTCTGTCCAAGAAAAAGCAAGCTGAAGTGCAAAGTTTTTACAGCTCAACACCTCTCGATAGCTACCTCGACACCTGCTATCTGTCGAGATTTAAAAAGTTAGATTTCCAATCTGATTTTCTTGGGATCCGTGAATATGTTTTTGGGCCTTCTTTTCTTCTAACCCTAAGCATATAAAAGGATTATTTTAATAGCCGTCTAGGGTGACACAAGTTGCATTATCATTGACCAATCTCTGTTCAAGAAAATTGTGATCAACAGACGAAGTTCTTGACTTAGTTCATCTTCCATCAAGAAGTTGCTGTGTATTTGCACCATAGGGTTTTGTAACCAAGCATCTTCCTGCTATTCATCATAAAGGATGAACTGAAGAACTTTGCAGCCAACCATTCTTCCTCAGTTGGTGTTCTGAAGTCGAGTACTTGGATCCGCGCATTGGTTAGTCACGTACTTGGGAGCTGTGCATCAAAGGTGGAGACTGTCACTACAGATCAAGTCCAATTGGGTATTGGGGTAAGGGTTCAACTGTAAGTTGGTAAGGTACTTGGGATTCCTTTACTTGTAACCGCTTGATTTGATAATAGTGGAGTTTCGGGAGTGGTGACCTGAAAATCACCCAGTGGGGTTTTTGCCGTTAGGGTTTTTCCCATTCGTAAACAAATCACCGTGTTATTTAATTTCCGCTGCATATTTAGTTTTTGGTGATTTGTTTGTACTTCCATAAAATTACATGATTAATTGATTAATTAATTACTTGGCTAAATTAATTAATTAGGGTTAATCACAAGGGGTCATTCACATTGTGACCAAACAAGTGGTATCAGAGCAGGCACACTCTGATTAGGTTTTAATCTTTGCTGTGTTGATCCATTGACCCCTGTTTGTCATGGATAGAGGACAATCTTTAATTATACCTCCTTTATTTGATGGCACTAACTATGCATACTGGAAAGTACGCATGAGAGTTTTCTCGCAGTCTTTAGATGAAAAGGTGTGGCAAGCTGTAGAGATTGGCTGGACTAAGCCAACAGAAGATCCGGCCGATTGGGATGATACTAAGATCAAGGCGGCTAACTTCAACAGCAAAGCGTTAAATGCCCTATTTAGCACAGTCACAAATGAGGAGTTCAAAAAGATATCCTTAACTGAAACTGCCAAGGAGGCTTGGACCATCCTCCAGACTACCTATGAAGGCACAAAGGCTGTCAAAGACTCAAAACTTCAGAGGCTCACTACAAGCTTTGAAGAAATTAAGATGGAGGAGGATGAGTCATTTGATGAGTTCTATGCCAAGCTCAAGGACATAGTGAACTCAGCCTTCAATCTTGAGGAAACCATCCCTGAACCCAAGATTGTAAGGAAGGTGCTCAAATCTCTACCTGAGAGATTCCATGCCAAGATTACAGCGATAGAAGAATCAAAGGACATTGACAAGATTCCTTTGACTGAGCTGGTAGAAAACTTGCAAACCTATGAGATAGGATTATCTAGGATTGGCAAGTCAAGTAAAGGTAAAAGCATGGCCTTGAAGGCAAAGAACAGTGATACAGATGAGTCTTCCGATGATGAAGATTCTAAGATGAAGTCCTACATCACTCGGCAGTTCAAGAAGTTTATGAAGAATGCTAATGGGAGGAGCTTCGACAAGGACCGTAGGCAGTTCAGTTCTTCTCAGTCTAAAAGCCAAGACAAAGGGAAGAAGGATGCTAAGGATGGAAGTCAGTACACTATTCCTGCAGGACCAAAATGCTTTGGATGTCATGGGTTCGGAAACATGAAACATGAGTGTCCTACATATCTCAAGAGCATTGGGAAAAGCAAGGCTCTTGCTGCAACTCTAAATGACACTGAGCCTGAAGATGATTTCGACAATGAGGATGACAGAATCTTAAATGCCTTCACTGCCACAGTTAATCCTACTGAAGGGATTGTTGAAGAAGTGGATGAAGAAGAAGAACTGGTGGAGTCAAAATTTGAGAAAATGGATGATCAAGATGATATCCATTCAGCCTATGAGAAGCTCTATAAGCTCTCTGAAAAGCATGAGAAATTATACAGGCTGGCCACCAAGAAGCTCAATGATGTGGAACTTGATCGTGAAGAGTTGTCCACAAAGTTTGATGAGGCGAATCAAACTATTGGAGCACTGAGATTTGAAAACACCTTCTTGGCTGAGAAGACCAAGAAGCTTGAAGCAGAGCAAGTCAGAGCTCAACTAGAGAGGACTTCAAGTGCAAAGCTTGATGAGATGCTTAGCAATCAGAAATCTGCTTCGGATCGAACTGGTTTGGGGTATGGTATTTCTTTCTCTAATACTGCGTCTACTAGCAATACTGTTTTTGTTCCTCCTGCTAATAATACTGAAATTGAGAATATTGATGTCAAAACTGAATTAGCTAGTGAGAACTTAGACAAGGGTAAATCTATCTTAGGAGCACCCCCTAAGCAAGATAAGAAAGATGATAAAAACCCTAGGGCTAAGAAGGCTAACTCTCAAAAGCCTAAACAAAAGAAGTAGCATCTCTGTCATCATTGTGGAGCTGCCGGTCATACTAGACCAAATTGCTATAAGTGGTTAGCCACTCAACAGAGCAATGGCATAATAGCATCTGGAAGCCAAAATCAGCTTCAATCCTCTCTTGCTCCTCTTGGAGATCTTCTGAAAGCCCTCATATTCCTTTCGAACTTGAACGGGTTAAATTCTTCCCCCTCACCGCCGGTTCAAGGATTCAATCAAAGGAAAGGCTCTTCCAAGGTGTGGAAGAAAAAAGACTTTAAGTGATTTCATCACTTTCTTTTTCCTTTTTGTTTTTTTGAGTTTTGCATTGCTTGTGTGTTTTTGTTCTTCTGCTGGGTCAGTCTAGTTTTTACATTATTTTGTTTCAACATGTTTTGTGTGTTTACTTTCAGTTTTGTTTATTTTGTTTTTGATTTATATTAAAAAATACAAAAACAGTGTGTGTTTTGTGTACTTTGGTACTTGTGTACCTTGGAAGGCCAATGAAACAAAGTTTTCTAAATTTTGTATCTCTTATAGCTTAGATGAGCATCTCTATGAACAACTAAGCAAGTAAGCTTTATGGCTCTTATTTGTAATGAGTAAGATTAGGTTATCTCTTAAAACTTAACACTCATATCACTCTTTTTGACGGGTAGGACTAGAAAATCCTAAGAGAAAGGCATAAATAACCATCTCACCACTGTTGCCCGCCAATCATAATATGACACCTGTATGCTTTGGCATAGCAAAAGTGCAGTGTCAAAGACATTCGTATGCTTCAGCATAGCAAAAGTGCGATGTCAAATACTTAACATCTTGGGTATTTCTTTTCTCTCTTTTATATACCCATGTATGATATGCTAAAATAAAAGAAAATATGCAAAGAAAATAAAAAGCAAAAAGATTAAAAATGCTTTAAATATGGTTGCAAGCGTGTATTCTAGGAGATGTGGGAGTTATAGGATGTACCTCGAAGGTGATAGTCCCCATCAAACAGTTATGATTGTGTGTGAGTTAAAAGTTATTTTCTCATATCTCAAATCGTCATAACATCTATACACATATGCAATCTTGCAATATTTTTCACATACAACACGCAATATTCCTTGCTACTTTTGATACATGTACAGGTACAATGTGATTTGGCCATCACAAAGGTTTTACATGTGCTAATGCATGCTCACTAAACTGTCATAACTTGTTTTTGAAATATAAAATTGGTTAGACTTGTCTAGTGTGTGTGTATGTTTTGCATGATCCTTGTGCTTATTTTCTTGATTGAGAGATGTTTTTGAGAGGTTTAAATGTTGAGTGGATCTTTGGTTGAGATGTGTGTTGGATTGCATTTTGTCTATGTTTTTCCCTTCTCGAAAATTGTTTTTTTCTGTTGTCTCGACACCTACCTCGATACCTCCTCGATACCTGGTCATCTGTCGAGCTTCTCAAGTTGTTTCTTATCGCAATCTCGACACCTCTTCGACACCTGATGGATCGATTGAGAAAGTCTCTGTCCCCTCGATAGATTCTCAACACCTGATGGATCGATCGAGATTCACTTATGCTGTTTAAGTCTTCTTTCTCGACACCTGTCTCGATACCTCTTGGATCGATCGAGATTTCTTCTGTCTCCTCGATACCTTCTCGACACCTTCGCGATCAATTGAGCTTCTCGTATCTGGATCTCTCCTTGCATCTCGATACCTTCAGCTGTCGACGGAAAATTCCTCAATACCTTTCTCAACAGCATCCTCGATACCTCTCGACACCTCAGCTGTCGAGATTTACTGAGGTGCCTTTTTAAGGATCAGTCGCGATTTTTCTTCATTTTCACTCGATCTCTCCGTGTCTGTTCCTCTCCCTTTCACTCTCCTTTCACTCAAATCCTTCAACCCTCTTGGATCTTGATCATTTCTTGCTCAAATCACTTGGCAAGATCTCTATTCTCTTCATTTTTCATGCATTGCATGTTTGAAAACCTAGTTTTTGGAATTTTTCATAAAAATTTGAGGTTTTTCAAAATTGTTGAGTTTTTCTTGAAATTTTGGGTTGGGGTTACACTTAAATGTTGTTAAAATGTCATACATTGCATTTCATGTGCATTATAATGATATTTACATGCATTTAGATGTATGCTATATGCTGTGTGCTGATAGGATTGGATTGGGCTGAGCCCATGATGATATTTGTATTTTGCATATCACATAATCATGCATTCTCATGCATACGTACTTGTTATTCAAAATATTTGTCATTTTTGAACTGTTTTGGGAAATTTTCTGAGTGTCTCTCTCTCTCTCTTTCTCTCATTCTCTTACATTAGTAGTGTCTATGGCACCCAAACGTAAATCCACTCCTGCTCAGAACCCTTTGCGTTCTAGAGCTTCTACTTCTTCAGATACTACTCCCTTTAACATTCGGTTCCATGATGGAGATGCCAATAAGGCATTTTCGGAGAACTTTTCTAAACGAGGTGTTCATTTGGAACGCCAAGTTATTCTGGTGGACTTCGCCGATACTGACCTTCCCTCTGTCATTAACAGTAGGGGATGGGGGTCATTGTGTGACATCCCGGTCACTTGCCCTCTCGTGCTGATACAGGAGTTCTACTCCAACATGCACAGGATTGATCTTTCAGTACCTCACTTTGTCACTCGCGTTCGAGGTATGCGCATTCCTGTCACACCGCAACTTGTTGCGGATGTGCTTAGGGTACCTAGGATAGAGTTTCCAGATTACCCCTCTTGTGAGCGTCTGAGGACTGTGTCCAAAGATGAGCTCATTTCTGTTTTTTGTGAGTGCCCTGCTGATTGAGGTGAGCATCAGTTCACATCATGTAGGCCTTTTGCTAAAGGTCCTAGATTCATTAACATGGTGATGACTTTTGTTCTCCATCCTCTTTCTCACTATAACTCTATCACAGAGCCTCGTGCTCGATTTTTGCTTTCTTTGCTTGAGCATCTTACCATAGACTTCTCTTTTCACTTCATCCGGTCTATCATAGAAGTCTATCTTGATTCGGCGTCCCGTGATAAGCTCATCTTTCCTTCTGCTATCACGCGGATTCTACGCCATTTTTCTGTTCCCTTTCCTGTGTCTGACCACTTCACACACATATCTGTCATAGATGCCGTTACCGTAAAATGTAGTGAGGTGTAGTTCAGGTCGAGACAGCCAGGTGCCACTCCTCCCTCCCGTTCAGCGCCATCCAGATCAGCTCCATCTACATCTGCTCCTTCTTCCTCTTCGAGCGATGTATCCCTTGGTGATATTATGGCGCAGCTGCAGCGCATGGACACTCGTCTTGATACACTATCTGCTGAGTTGTATCAGGTGAATGTTCGTGTGGGTCGTATTGCACGACGGCAGGCGATCATGGGTGGATTTGCTCCAGAGGCTACTCCTTCACCATCTACTCCAGCAGCGTCAGATTCTGAGGATGATGAGGATGATAATGATGATGATGATGGGGATGCTAGCTCTGCTGATGAGATGTCTACATGACACTCTACCCTTTGTCACTCGTGACAAAAAGGGGGAGTAGGTTTTGATTATGAGAGTAGTCATCTTAGGGGGAGAGTTAGTATAGATTTTTTTTGATAGGGGGAGTGTAGACATTTTTGATAGGGAGAGTGTTGTTATTTTTGAGGGATGTAGCAAGGCTATATGTATTTGTTTTCTTATCTCTTAGATACATTGGTCTTGTATATGAGGTCCTTTGACCATTTTTACATACATTGTATTTATCTTATCTCTTATATATGTGATGTATGTTTCTTTCACCCTCTCTCTTCATGTGTTGTTTCTTTTCTATCTTTATACACATGTTCTTTATACTTGTATGCAATCTATTTATTTTTGTTTCACACAAGATGCCTTGATGAGTTTTGTTTAAAGTGTTTCAGAAATACAGATTGTCAAAGTCTACTTGCCATAAACTCTCTTCTTGCAAAATTTTTCAAGAGTTTGTGTTAGGATAGATTTTATTGTATTCAACAAGTGAATATGAGTTGAGTGATTTATG
This sequence comes from Quercus variabilis, assembly GCA_030445155.1. Classification (NCBI taxonomy): domain Eukaryota; kingdom Viridiplantae; phylum Streptophyta; class Magnoliopsida; order Fagales; family Fagaceae; genus Quercus; species Quercus variabilis. The sequence goes on from CP129446.1 coordinate 57,607,980, forward strand.
ACTTCTCTCATATGCTCATTTGTTTGTTGTAGTTTTGTCACGGATTGCCAAAAGGGGAGATTGTTAGGACATATATGTTTTAACTTATTTAAGAACATTTGTCACTTATTTATGTAAATTGGCTAATCCTTTGACAAAACGAACTCTACTTGTAATTGGGTAGTTCTAGGTGTTTTTAATACTTCAAGAAACAATGTTTCAAGGTCAAGTGTTGAAGTCACCAAGTCTGTCCAAGAAAAAGTAAGCTGAAGTGCAAAGTTTTTACAGCTCGACACCTCTCGACAGCTACCTTGACACCTGCTATCTGTCGAGATTTAAAAAGTCAGATTTCCAATCTGATTTTCTTGGAATCCGTGAATATGTTTTTGGGCCTTCTTTTCTTCTAACCCTAAACATATAAAAGGATTATTTTAAGAGCCGTCTAGGGTGACACGAGTTGCATTATCATTGAGCAATCTCTGTTCAAGCAAATTGTGATCAACAGACGAAGTTCTTGACCTAGTTCATCTTCCATCAAGAAGTTGCTGTGTATTTGCACCATAGGGTTTTGTAACCAAGCATCTTCCTGCTATTCATCATAAAGGATGAACTGAAGAACTTTGCAGCCAACCATTCTTCCTCAGTTGGTGTTCTGAAGTCGCGTACTTGGATCCGCGCATTGGTTAGTCACGTACTTGGGAGCCGTACATCAAAGGTGGAGACTGTCACTACAGATCAAGTCCAATTGGGTATTGGGGTAAGGGTTCAACTGTAGGTTGGTAAGGTACTTGGAATTCCTTTATTTGTAACCGCTTGATTTGATAATAGTGGAGTTTCGGGAGTGGTGACCTGAAAATCACCCGGTGGGGTTTTTGCCGTTAAGGTTTTCCCCATTCGTAAATAAATTACCGTGTTATTTAATTTCCACTGCATATTTAGTTTTTGGTGATTTGTTTGTGCTTCCATAAAATTGCATGATTAATTGATTAATTAATTACTTGGCTAAATTAATTAATTAGGGTTAATCACAAGGGGTCATTCACATTGTGACCAAACATAGGCAAAGGCTATCAAGAAGGTTTTCTACCTTGAATGGTTGGTTAATACAATTGTGGTGAAGAAGAATAGTGGGAAATGGTGAGTGTGTGTAGACTTCACCGATCTAAATAAATCTTGCCCAAAGGATCCCTTCCCTATGCCTAGAATAGACCAACTAGTAGACACAACTGTGGGCCATGCTCGGATGAGCTTCTTAGACACCTTTCAAAAATACCACCAAATACCACTAGCCCTAGATGATCAGGAAAAGACAGCTTTTGTTACCCTCATTGGGAACTACCACTATAAAGTGATGTCATTCGATTTGAAAAATGCAGGGTCTACCTATCAAAGGATGATGACTAGAATGTTTGAACCATAGTTGGATAGTGTCCGAACATGTGGGAGATCTTGGGAACATTTTTGAAATTCTAAGGAAGCATAAGTTGTGCCTTAACACTTCCAAATGCTCTTTTGGTGTAGGGTTAGGCAAATTTCTAGGTTACATGGTTACTCATCATGGAATTGAAGTTAACCCCGATCAGATTAAGGCAATCAACGGTTTACAACCACCTCGGAATCCCAAGGAAGTCCAAAAGCTGATCAAAATTACTGCTTCTTTAAACTGATTTATCTCCCAATTAATGGATGTGTAGTGGTGGTACATTCATCCATAGGCCAAAGATTTATAAGGCATAAGTGGGAGGCATCTCTCCTTGATGTGGGATTGAACAAACCCTTGAGGATTAAGGCTCAACGCCATTTCCAAAGAGGACAATACCTGATTGAAGGCTGAGACAAAAGTCCTTCCACAAAAATCTTCCTATTGATGAACAAATGGAGGGGGTTTGAGTGGACTGAGGAATGTGCCTTAGCCTTCCAACAGCTTAAGGATTATCTCTCTCGGCCACCTCTCATGTCCAGTCTTGAGATGGATGAGGTCTTGTTTGCTTATATTGTTGTGGCCCTCCATGCCCTAAGCTTGGTCTTGATACGAGTCGATAGTGGCATACAAATGCCAGTTTATTATATGAGCAAGTCACTACATGAGGTCGAGGTCCATTATTTGCCACTAGAAAAAGCCTTTTTGGCAGTGATATATACTACACATAAACTCTCCCATTACTTCCAGGCACATACGGTCCTAACTCAGCTCTCGCTCAGAGCTCTACTCCGAAGTTCTAATTATACGGGGAAGATTGCTAAATAGGGGACAATGCTGGGGGCTTTCGACATTAAATACATGCCTCGTACCTTTGTCAAGGGTTAAGTTCTCGCAAATCTGGTAGCCAAGTTTGCTAAATCTCCGTTGGAAGAAGAGGTAGAAACCTAACACATGGATGAAAAATTGGTGGGCATGATCTCTCAACTAGGTCCCTTATCTTGGAAAGTATACGTTGATAGTGCAGCAAATTAGAAGGGTTCCAAAGTGGGGCTAGTTCTAGTATTGCCTGAAGAGATCATTATTGTGAAGTCATTGAGGCTAGACTTCTCAGCCACAAATAACGAAGCTGAATATGAAGCTCTACTGATGAAAATGGCAATGGTTCAAAGAATTGGTGGAAAGACAGTGGAGATGTTCTCGGACTTAAGATTAATCGTTGGCCAAGTGAAAGGAGAATTTGAAGTGAGAGATGAAAGAATGCAGGGGTACTTGAGTCAGGTTAGACATTTGTAATCAGGGTTTGAATCTTTCAACCTGTTGCATATCCCTAAAAGTGGAAACACACATGCTGATTCCTTAGCCACACTTGCCACCTCCTCCGCGTAAAGCCTGCCCCGAGTTATCCTTGTAGAGGATTTGTACAAACCTACAAAGATGAAGAAAAAGGTGATCCAAGTCCACCAAGTTAGAGTAGGGCCTAGCTAGATGGACCCCGTGGTACTATTCTTGAAGGAGGATATCCTACCCAAGGAGAAATCATAGCTAGACAAGGTACAAAGAAAGAGAGGTGATCCAAGTCCACCAAGTTAGAGTAGAGCCTAGCTGGATGGACCCCTTGGTACTATTCTTGAAGGAGGATATCCTACTCGAGGAGAAATCATAACTGGATAAGGTACAGAGAAAGGCTCCTCGATTTTGGCTATCCAATGACCAAAAATTATATAAACGCTCATTTTCTGGGCCGTACCTGTTATGCATATACCCCGAGGCAACAGAATTACTCTTTGGGGAGTTACATGAAGGGATTTGTGAAAGTCACACAAAGCCATCATTCAAGGCTATTGGTGGCCCAATATGCAAAGGAAAACACAAGAATATGTAAAGAAGTGTGCCCAGTGTCAAAGATTTGTGCCAAACATACACCAACTAGGAGGAGTCCTTAATCCTCTATCTAGCCCTTAGCCATTCACTCAATGGGGCTTAGACATTGTGGGCCCTTTCCCCAAAGCAATAGGAAACAAGAGATATTTGCCGATCGCCACGGACTACTTCACTAAATAGGTTGAAGCCGAGCCCTTAGCAAACATCAAGGACATGGATGCCGAGAAATTTGTTTAGAAAAATATCGTCACACGATTCAGGGTCCCCCGTACCCTCATCTCGGACAACAGCCTTCAATTTGATAGCAAATCTTTCAGGAGATATTGTTGTGACCTGAGAATCACGAATAGATATTCTACTCCAACCTATTCCCAAAGGAATGGACAAGCCGAGGCTGTCAACAAGGTTATAGTAAGCGGACTCAAGAAGAGGTTGGACGATGCAAAGGGAAAATGGGTGGAACAATTGTAACATGTCATGTGGACATATCGAACCACACCCCGCAGGTCAACAAAGGAAAATTCCTGACGCTGAGAATGAGTTCTTTTGATCCGAGCGATAACAACGACCTGCTGGAGAAAAGCTTAGACTTGATTAAAGAGATGAGAGAAAATGAAATAATCCAATTGGCATATTACCAACACAAGCTCAAGCAAGGTTATGATGCCACTGTATAGCTGAGACCGTTAGCGCCTGGTGACTTGGTGTTGAAAAAAGTTCTAGGTACTGTGAAGAACCTAACATAGGGAAAGTTGGGGCCCAACTAGGAGGGGTCATATCGCATCACCTCGACTGCTAGTATAAGAGCCTGTTTCCTCAAAGACCTAGATGAACATGTAATACCACACCCGTGGAATGTAAACAACATAAAAATGTATTATTATTAATGAAATTTTCCTTTGTCATGTGCCTCTTTATTGTGTAAATACCGCTTATCACTCTATGAAATCTTTGTAAGTGATTAAACAAAACTTTAGTCATGCCTAAGTTCTTGGACCAAATGCTTTGGAGAAATTAACACTATGACATCTTTGTAAGTGTTTAGATAGAACCTTAGTCATGCTTGAGTCCTCGGACCAAATGCTTTAGAGAAATTAACACTCTATGACATCTTTGTAAGTGATTAAGCAGAACCTTAGTCATGCCTAAATCCTCAGACCAGATGCTTTGGGGAAATTAACACTATGTGACATCTTTCTAAGTGTTCAAACAGAACCTTAGTCATGCCTGAGTTCTCGGACCAAATGCTTTAGGGAAATTAATGATGTATGACATTTTTGTAAGTGATTAAACAAAACCTTAGTCATGCCTAAGTCCTCGGACCAGATGTTTTGGAGAAATTAACACTCTATGACATCTTTATAAGTGTTCAAACAAAATCTTAGTCATGCCTGAGTCCTCAGACCAGATTTTTTGGGGAAATTAACACTCAATGATATCTTTGTAAGTGATTAAACAGAACCTTAGTCATGCCTGGGTCCTCAAACTAGATGCTTTGGGAAAATTAACACTATGACATCTTTGTAAGTGTTTAAACAGAACCTTAGTCATGCCTGAGTCCTCAGACCAGATGCTTTGGAAAAATTAACACTCTATAACATATTTCTAAGTATTCAAACAGAACTTTAGTTATGCTTGAGTCCTCGGACCAAATGCTTTGGGGAAATTAACACTCTATGACATCTTTGTAAGTGATTAAACAGAACCTTAGTCATGCCTGAGTCCTCGAACCAAATGCTTTGGGGAAATTGACACTCTATGACATCTTTTTAAGTGTTCAAATAGATCCTTAGTCATGCCTGAGTCCTCGGACCAAATGCTTTGGGAGATTAACACTCTATGACATCTTTGTAAGTGATTAAACATAACCTTAGTCATGCTTGAGTCCTCGGACCAGATGCTTTAGGGGAAATTAACACTCTATGACATCTTTCTAAGTGTTAAACAGAATCATAGTCATGATTGATCCCCTGGATCAGATACTAAGGGAAAATTAACACTGTGTTACCTATTGGTCTTTTGCTAAGTGTCAATACAATTCAAGGGTCATACCCAACTCCCCAGATCAATGATTTTGTGTAAGTTGAAGTCCTTATTTATTTATCTAAGTAATGAGCAGGATGAAGACAGTCTCTCCCTTCTATTTTTTACAATGTATATATTCATCTTTATCGGACTCAATCTTCATTACAGAATGTTCAATTCTCAATACAAATGTGGTAAACCTATCTATTGCTGGTATTTTATCACATTACTTATCTTGTTAGCAGTATGTTATTGTTAGCTTTTAATAAAGACAAGCAGCAACAGTTCAATACTATTTATAACAGTATTGAGCTTCAAAGCATATAAAAGTAAAGGTATGAAAGATAAAAAGAAAAAAAAATTCCCATTAAACAAAAAAGGGAATACATTATGTCTGGTGGCAAAACGCCATTACAAAAAAAAATTTATACACAGAGAAACTACAAAGAAAATCCTAAGTGCTAAGCCTGGGCCTTGGGAGCAAAAGGGTTTTCTTTCTGGCTCAGCTGAGAGGTGGGAGCGTCCTTGGCCTTAGGATCAGCTTCTTCAGTCTTAGCCTCTGCTTACTTTGCCCTAGTTGCAACTTCCTTGGCCTTGGCAGCGTCTTTGGCTTCTGTAAAGGGCTTATTCTCCTTGTTCTTGCCCTTGTCTTTGGCCCCCTTAGCCTCCTGGCCTTGATCACCAGCTTAGCTAGATCCCTTCAAGGCGTCAGGAAGAGGAAGAGTAGCTTGGGTATTTAAGGGCTGCTCAAAGGTCTCTAGGGCAGAAGGAGAAGGGATGGCATCTGGGACTTCATGGATATCTGGATGGTAGTATATGTTCCCAAGCTGCCTCCAAACCGAGTCTGCAAGGACTGTTGCAATATCAAGGGCCCTATCCCACGAGACATTGCAGTAATCCCTGCACACCTAGGAAAGCTCCTCAGTAAGCCTAACTTGCGTTTCTTCCATGCCAAGTAGATAAGACGCTTGTTTCTCAGCCTCAGATGTCTTCTTGGCCAGTTAGGCTACCTCCTTGGCCTTCTGCAGCCCAGCCTTAAGATCCAGAACTTGTTGTTTTTGGGTGGCCAACTCAAGTTCAGAGCACTGAGACGTTCCCTCTCTGAAGCAATCAGCTTGTTGGTCAACTAAACATGCTCCTCTTTAAGAGCCTCTAATATCTTCTCGGTCTCGGTACGAGAGTGGGCCTCCGCTGAAACTTAATTGCGGGCGTCCTTGACCCACTCCTCAGCAAAGAAAACCTGTTGGGTAACCTACATAAAAATAACAGAAGAATTCCACATAAGAAGGAAAAAAAAAAAACGGCTAAGTATGTAATTCAAAAAATGTGTCAGACTATTTACCATAGCAAGGTCCCTCATCAAGAACAAGAAGAGGTCAAGCTGTTTGAAGCACCTGTAAGTATCCATGTCTCTCGGCAGAAGAAGTGGCTGCTCAAGGGCTTCAGCAACATAACTTGAATGCCCCCCTGAAAGTTTTGGACTGAGGCGTCCCCAAGGGATGGGGGCACCATCCACCCCCAGCCTAGGCGACCAGGTGCGCGGTGGTCAGCGTACATCAGCCTCTAGAGAGTCCTCCCTACTGTCCACGGAGGAAGCACGTTTGTCTTTGGCATGCTTGGGTTGCTTCGCCCCTTTGGAGGAACCATCTTGCCCTCCTCCATGCCATGCACCTCTGGCACTTTCCTCTTCTTCTTCAGATCAGGGTTAGGGAGCAACTTGACTAAAGTCACGGGGAGAGGAAGGGGAGTGGAAGATTAGTAGGAACTTGGGACTTTGTAGCTTCTTTCGAAGTTGACACCTTGCCCCTTGCGGCCATGAGGTCTTTTAGGCTTTTATTCCCCCAGTTCAGCGCCATCTCATCTTCCTCTTCCTCGGAGGAGTTGTCTGGGCTAGCAGTTAAGAGAACTGAGGTGTGAACACCTAAGTGCCTATCCTCGACGTTTGAGATATGAACTATTTAAGCCCCTAGAGTCTCCTTTTCCTCAAAATGAAATTTATCTATCTCTTCTTTGAGTGATAAACGTGAAGAGGTGGTCTCCTTCCTTACCACTGCAACTGCTTCAAGCAGAGCCTGTTGAAGGGGCAATATAACTGGAGGAAGGTCTTCTCAGGAGGAAATTCGAGCGTGACACGTCAATTCGAGCCAACCGCTGGTCACCTGCTCTTATGGCATGGCCTACTTCTTGATATATCTCCGAAATAGGCTTGAAGTCCAAAATTAAATGGACTGCTCTCAATTGCCTATCCTCACTTATGAAGATCTTGGACCTCAGCAAGTAATTGAGAGCTTCAACGTTGATCAAACTAAGCCTGGGAGCTACTTGCCTCTTGTTTGCAAAAATGGCCGAGGAGAAAAACATGGTTAGAAAATTGAAATCCATCATTAAAAGAAAGCAAAACGAAAAAGAGCAAAACATCATCAGGGTTAAAGAGCCTAAATCTCTTACTAAGAAGCCTAACTTTAAGGTATCTCACCTGGCACTCCCTCTCAAACGAGGCAATGAAGGCCATCATGCCACGCTCCCGAAGCTATCAGATAGTCGTCTTTCATACCCTTGTTAGATTTGGATAGACATGATACTAGTCTGACAACGTCAGATCGGGACTTGAGATAATATCTCGCACTTTTGAGGGAGTGGCACTTATACATGTGGACCACATCATGCCAAGTGAGCCACAGACCCAGATACTCGTTGAAAGCATCAACGCTACTCAAGACCCTAAATATGTTGGGCGCGCACTAGTGGGGGCATATCCTATGATTGATAAGGTGGTCCTATGTTATCCTACCCATGGGGAAAATCATTCCCCCTTCTATGAAAGCTATCATGGAGATGATGACTTTCCCCTCTTCTCTATGTGACACAATTTGTAAGGGAACAGTATTCCAGGTAGGGGTGTCCAAACCTGACCACAACCCCCCAGACCGACCAACCCGACCGATATCCACCCGAGTTTAGCCCGAACCAACGCTCCCGTTGGTTGGTTTCGGGTTTCCGCGCCCAAGGCTCGACGCCGGCGGGTTGAGTGGTGGGTTTTCTTCTCCAAAACCCGAGCAACCCGACCTGTCGAACGTTATATACAATCTAGCGAAATGACGCTCAAATCCAAGGAGATCCAGCGAGTTCTTAACCATATGTGGTGAGATTTAGCCAGATCCGGCCATTCCCAGTAGATTTCAGCGATTTTGGTGCAGATTCTGGCCATTTTGAAGTAGATCTGGTGATTTTTTACATTTTCTGGCGATGAATTTGCAAATTCCACCGATGATTTGCAAATTTCGACAATGATCTCTAGCTCCGACGACGACCCAATCTCCACCTGAACCCAAAACCGATCCAACCGATTGACGCCGGCGGTTAGTTCCGAGTCACATTTTCGTCCACCCGATTCCGGTAGGTCGGGTTCGGGCTGGGTTGAAAACCAACCCGGCCCGACCCGTGGACACCCCTAATTGCAAGGCTACTTCTTGTGGTATGTGGTATTTATCCTTAAAAGCCTCTATTTTGGCAAGGGAGTCTACTAGGTGTAAATCTACCCATTTGGACAAGTTAAAGGGAAACAACCAAAATTGATAAATGGAGAAATAAGAATTGGAAGGCCGAGGAAACTAGCTGAGGAGAAAAAGAAAGGTTTAAAGGACTTGAAACTTACAAGAACTAAGATGTGTGATAGTCCCTGAAACCTTTAGAAAGACTTTCAAGGATTTCATAGAGAAAAGGTGTGAGAAGCTTAGTAACTTAGAGAGCTTTTTGAGTTTGAATGTTTGTGATCTCTGAAGGGCTTGAGAGTTTGTAAAATGATGGGAAAATGATTTCCCTCGAGGCTTTATATAAAAGGTGAAAATGAGTGGGAGTTATCCCGCTTAAAATTCCAAGAGAAATGTCAACCGTTGGATTTGCACCTCATTGTTAGATTTGGGAAACAAGGCGCCTTCTAGAGCAATTAATGGTGCCCCACGGGCTTCGAAGCGTCAGTGGCAATTATAGGGCATGTTAAATGGCACTCCCGCAGGTACGAATCGAGAAATCAGTTGATGTTATCTCTTAAAAAATCAAAACCCCAATTTTCTTCTCAGATGAAAGGGAAAAATTGGAATTTTGAAGGGCTATTGTAAGGGTAAAGGCCCAAATCTGGTATTGGGCCTTGGGCCTTGGTCGAGAACATGAGTGATCTGAGGACAATTAAATAGTAGTAAATGGTTTAAGCTCATAGCTTTAAGAGCATGATATTAATGGGAAGGTGGTTCAAGGAGGAATACCTCCTTGGATGAGCTAAACACAAATTTGATGTAGATCCTAATGATCAAAGTGACCTTCTAGGAAGCTGCAGTGGCAGGGGCGTACTTCTCAAGTGTACCAGAAAGTAGAAGCTAGGAGATGCCTAAGGAAAAACTGCTGCCACCGCATTGAATGCCATGCAGCTAACTTTCTGACCGCATTTATATGGAATAGACCCCTGAACAGTGCTGCCTTGGCTACCACAACTCTCAAAAAGCTAAAGAGGGTGTCTGATGGGACAAGCACTCAAGTAGTGGCTTGGATGGTCAACAAGTAGAAGGCCAAGATCACTAGGAGGGAGATATATAATCTAAGAGACCCCTGAAGGAAGGGAGATCGGAAAATCAAGAGAGAAACACTGTAGCAATCTAGAACCATACTTGTAATCAAACGTCAAAAGCAATACACAAGAATTAGCCTCCTCGGACTCCGCCGAGGACGTTTTTCGTTAGTGAAAGTTCGTTATTTTCCTTTCTCAGTTATCAAGATATGTTTACTTTTTGCTTAACTCATTAGAGCCAGTTTTCCAACTCATTCTCTACAAATTTATTGCTTTGGGCTTTTTGAGCATAAGTCTATGTATCTTTTGGGCTAAGAGTTCAAACCGAGTCCTTACAATCATATTTAAATATAGTAGAGATTTTATTTTTTATTTTTTTTTTTGGGACAAGAATATAGTAGAGAAATAAATATTGAGACTGATGTATATGTCTATTTGTTAAAATAGTAAAAAATGGAGTTTTTTTTTTTTTTTTTTTGGCTAGTTTAGCTAAAATTGCAAAGAGGTTGATCAGAATACTCTTAGTCCATTTTTTTATCCCCCTCCCCCCTCTCTTTTTTTTTCACTTTTTTTTTTTGGTGAATTTTTATTCTTTCTTGCAGCTCTACTTTTGGTTGGTGAGTTTTTGTGCTTTTCGCAAATCAACTTTGGGTTGGTGTGTTTGGGTGTTATGTTTCTTAATTCCCCATCATAGTTCTTCTCTCTTAATCTTAAGCCTTTGGTTTTAATTTTAGTTTGAGTTAATATTGAGTTGTTTTGAAAGTGAGAATTTGATTTTATATCAAAATACAATCTACTTGGCTTTGCATTTCATTTAATTTTGGTTCAGATAATATTATAATTTTGTGATAAGTTTCGATTATCATGATAATCTCCTTAAGAGAAAGAGAAATTTAAGATGCAAGAAAATAATATATTTGAAGCCTAGAAATTTTAATTGTACAGGAAAACATAACCACTATCATACATGTTAGAAGAATTTGGCTCTTCTAAAAAGTGTGTGTGTGTGTGTGTGTGTATAACATATCCAAAATATTAATAAAGAGTAATTAACTTAAATTATAAATAAATAAAAAAGAGTAATACTAGAAGAAATTGTCAAATTTAGAGAGAGAGAGAGAGAGAGAGAGAGAGAGAGAGAGAGAGAGAATTATATGCAATCAAGAAAGAGAAAAGGGGGGAACTTAGAAGAGAAAATTGTTGAGTATTACTTCTCAGGACTACTAATTCTAATATACTACTTTTCATAAGATAAATTTTACATTATAACATATTACAAAATGTTAGGGTACATTTTTTTACCTAATATTATTTAAATAACATCTATTTATTTTTCAAACATTACAAACAAATTATTAGACCTACCTAAATATTTTTGTACTACGCTAGCCCACAACCATTCTTCTTTCCATCACAAAATTGGGCTACAAATATAAAACACTATAAGACCCAATATTTTTTTGTAAAGCCTAAATTATTTATTGAGCAAGTTAAAATCTCATTCTTTCTAAAGCCCAAGAATTTTTATGCTTAGCAATATTTGAAAAAAGTCCATAATTCAAATACATGGCAAAACAATTTTATCAATGAAATTCAAGTCCATAATTAAAGCCCATGATTCAAATTCATGGCAATACTATTTTATCAATGGGATTCAACCCATAATCAAAGCCCATGATTCAAACCCATGGCAAATTATTTATCAAAAGCCGAATTCTCACTGGCGATATCAAAAAACCCAATTCTCATTGGCAATATCAAAAGCCCAATTTTCATTGGCAACATCAAAATCCCAGTATTCACTAGCAACATCAAAAAAGCCCAGTTCTCACTAGCAATATCAAAAACCCAATTTTCATTAGTAACATCAAAAAGCCCAGTTTTCATTGGTAATATCAAAAGTCCAATTTTCATTGGCAATATCAAAAGCTCAGTTCTCGCTAGCAACATCAAAAAGCCCAGTTCTCACTGGCAATATCAAAAAGCCCAATTTATGTTGGCACTATTTTATCAAAAGCCCAAGATTATTAACGTTTGGCAAAAATATTATGTTATAATTATTTCATTTAAAAGCAAAAACCATGGCAATCATTTTATAAAAGCTCATAGAAAATTATAATCATTTTATAAAAGCTCATGGAAAGTTATCTTGAAGATTATGATATTCATCTCATAACATATTTTACATCACAATGTCCATAGTATTTATCTTCAAAGCTCATGGTAACTATTCAATCCCACAAGCTCACCATTTAAATTATGATGTGATTATTAGAAGTCATGAACATTACTTATGATATGGAGTTCATCATTTTCAAAAATAATAAATGTTATTTACAAAAGCATTTTGAAACTTACCTATTATTTCAAATATTACAACTCATTGCCTAAAGACCCATTACAAATGTGGGGTATTAGGCCTAGGAGTTCATTATCTATTTGTATATTGGGCCTGTGGCCCAAGCTAAGGATGAGGGGTTGTCCAAGGAAGAGAAATCTTTGTCAGAAGACTGTGTTAGTAAATGAAGAAGTTAGTTGTGGTCATAATGGCCCAAGAGGGTGGTTCGAGGATAAATGCTTCCTCAGATAATCAAGGCCGAGGTCAAAAGAAGTGGTCTACAGTTTAGGGGAACGTTCTAGGAAATCCTATCGGTATGGATAGGCATTGCAAAGGGGAATTCCTACAATATCTAAGGAGAAAGCTGCTACCACTGCATTAAATGTACTGCATCTAACTCTCTGACCACATTAATGTGAAAGTGATACTTGAACAGCGACTTTCAGCCTTATAGCTACTACATGAAAACCTATGTAAGGTACTGATGGGACAAGTATCAACACCAGCCATCTAGCATGCACATGGAAGAAAAAGATGAAAGGAGAAGAGAGTATAAAAGAAGAGGGAGGATTTGGGAGAAGGGATCGAAAACCGGGGAGAAGAACATTGTAACATCAAGAACTGACTTTGTAATCAAACCTAAAAGAAATATATAAGATCCAGTTTCCTTGAACTTTGCTGATGACGTTTTTCTTTAGTTTAAACTTGCTTAGTTCCACTATTTTGTCATCAAGACCTACTGATCTTGTTGTTTGATTAACTAAAGCCCAATTTTCCAACCCATTCTCTACAAATTTATTGTTTTAGGTTTTTTGGGCCTAAGTCCATCCACTTGTTGAGCTAGGAATTCAAAGCTGGTCCTTACAACAAATATCTATGAAAACCCAAAATATTTACTAATAATAAAATTCCATGAGAGATGAAAACCCATGGCAACATGTGTTGTTGATGTCCACTTTGTAGGATGAACACAACCCAGCCCAAAGGGACCAACCCACATAAGCAAGCCCGATCCAAAGAAATCCAAGAAGAGGCAGAGGACTGAAAATAGACAATTAGCTCTTGTTCATCCTTAACCAAGGTACAACTGGACGCATCTACAAGAGAACCAAGTCTTTGAGTATGAACTAGGGGTTGTCCCATCAACTTTCTATTACCTTCTACCTGACATGAATAGTGCCCAAAGGTTGTGATATTAGCTAAAGTCTAATGGGTGATAGAATTTGATCATTTTTCTCAAGACTATATCTCCAGTGGAAAGGGAGCTGAAACCAAGTTATCCAAATCTCAACAAATTAATGCTATAAATGTTAAAAACTTTCAAGACATGGTTCATGTGCCATGCCTATAAATCCTAAAGGGGAAAATTTAGGAACATGTGGTTTGGAGGGCATAAAGGGATCTCCAACAGAACCCTTTAAAGTGGGCTTAAACTTTGACACCTGGCTTGGGGTGTTGAATCTTACTTCTTGGTGTCTAAATCTTAGTTACAGCACTAGGATTCCTCTTTAATACCTGCCTTAATCCCATTGGCTGAACACAATCTCAGAATTCTTAGCATTTAATGCAAGATTATGCTGATTTTTACCCATGTGTGACATTGCCCAAAGAAGCAAAACAGCCCCAAAAGAAAATCTCCCATTTTAGGCCAAATCCTAGGATAATTATATCAGCTATTCGACCTCTGAATCAATTCTACGTTTTGGACTTTTGCTAATTAATGCTTCCTTAAACTCTCCTATAAAAGCCTAAGCATACTAGCCCACAAGACACACCAACCCCTCTAATATTTTTGTTACTCTTGTCACTTTGCTTGTAGTTTAACTCTCCCTAAGCTCATAAATCATACCCCTCAGCCCACACTCACTTAGCCTCAGACATTCCATTTCCTTTTCTGCATATTCTAAGCCCATAAATGCTTCCTAATTAGTCATAAACAACCATTTACCCATTAAAGACTTAGTTTTAGCATTAACTCCATCATACTACCACAAGCTTAAATGCACACTCACTCAAAATAGCCTACACTACCCTACTCATGCCACATATATATATTCTCTAGGAATCTTAGTTCAACATTTGCTGCACTGAGCTGGAATCTCTCTCTCCCTTCACAGCATGCCAGTTAACCCCTTTTTTCTCACCATGGAACCTTTAATTTTTACTTTTTGTTTTGCTATTAAAGGATATAATGTACTTGTAACAATAGAATTCTTCCCTCGTATTGATGTAATGATGGCTGAAAATACAATAGATCCCCTTCACCAAGACATACAAGGACTTCCAGAAATGAACACTTTCTTGAATCTATTTAATAATTGACTGCTGGACTTTAAGTGTAATTTTACCCTGCCGCTGGAGAATTTATTTTTCTTGTATTATCAAAACAGGACCACTAACGTACTAATTAACTATTGTGAAGTATTTTTATTGGGCTTTTGTTACTATTTTGTCAAGGTACAACCTTTATTTCTTACTTGGATAGGCTTGTCACCACACCGAAAGTCTTTAGGCATCATCTCAAAAGCCCATCGTTGAGTTTCAGCTTGGCTTCCCTATATTTTATTCAAAAGCATCAATTTCCCCCTCAAAACACAAAATAATTACATATTTCGGTATATTGCACAAGTTCATGACTATTTCTTTTATTATTATAAAACAATCATCAATTGGGAATTAATTTGATAACAAATATTTGATCATTATCAATCAGACGATTGTCAATGCATCATAAAATTTTGATGTCTACACTTCTAGTAATTGAATTTTTATTGGAGTAAAACCTTTAGTTCCATAAAAATTTCATAATAGGGTTTTAATTATAATAAGTTTCATTATAAAACATAGTGGTACATATCCGATGACATGGTTTCACCTTGTAACTCACTATAAGTAATTAATTTGCTTTAGGTAAAAATTTATTGTTTAAGTTTTCAGTTGGAATAGTATTTAGTAACTTCTTTAAACTTTGGCAACAAAGTTTACTTAGAAGAAAATATATTAATAATTTTAATATATTTATAGTGTATCACATGACAAAGGTAAATGATACGATATGTGGCATTTATGTTTTTTTAGAGAGTTTAGTTACATGTTAATATTATAACTTCTAGTGTGCATTTTATATATACATATATATATATATATATATATAAACTTCTATCTAAAAATCCAACAAACTAAATAAGATACGTGACCTCCCTCCATCCTCCATTGTAATTATTGAATATATGTATATGTGGCCCAATGAGAGAGGAAGAGAGTTTTTTTTTTTTTTGGGGGGGGGGGGGGGGTGTGGTTTGTTTTAAAACTTTGTACAGTATCTTAGGTGTTGTTTATTAAGTTTCTCTTTTAAGATTCAGTCATATGGCTACTTTACTAAAAAATACACTTCTCCCTCAACCAAAAAAAAATAATAATAATAATAATACTAAAAAATACTCTTTCATCCCATGAGAATTTGCATGACAGAATCTTACGCTCTGTTTGTTTTGACAATAATATTTTTCTAGAAAATGAGTCATTTTCTAAAAATTATTTTTTATAAAACTATTTCATTTTCCTATATTTGGTAGTAACCTTAAATGAGTTGAAAAACAATCTCCTAATTTTCCTTATTTAGCTTACTGTAAGATAGAGTTGTTCTCCAAAATAAATTAGTGGAAAACAATCTCTAAAAATAAGTTATACTTTTTATGTTGACCAAATATAGTTTTTTTTTTTTTTTACTCATTTTGTTTTATACTACTAAACACTGGAAAACACTGAAACCATCTTTATACAAGGTTTTTTATCGAAACAAACAGAGTATTGAAAGGAGAACCTAAGAAACAGCATTTAAGTACTATACTTAAGTCTTGCCTATATATATATATATATATATAGTTGGAAAAACTGGTTTTACATCTCATACAAAATACGCAGCAGAAGCAACACAATGATCTACTTCATTTATGAGAAATAACATATAACCTTGAATTCAAGAACAAAGAAAAGAAAGTGTAACTTGATGTGGTAAAATTCAAAAACAAGATTTGAAAAAACCTTCAATCTTCATCCAAATTCCACATGATGGCCAAGATGAGTGGTCTCTTAATTAGTTCTTAAGTACGTTAATTTTCCCTTGAATAAAAGTGTATTCAAAACATACTGCAAAGAAAAAACTTTTTCTCTTCTGTTAATCATATGTACATGTTAACTGTCTTAGCAGTTACTTTATTTAATATCTCTTATTAAATAAAAAATTGATTATCTAATTGAGTTAGCCTTTTGGGCCAGCCCAATTGGGCTTTAGTGTATAGCTTGGGATTGGACCAAAGGGACAAATAAGGCTCTCCCTCTAATAGGTTTTAGGCTTATCTGTCAACTCTTGACAAACCCAAAGTTACCATCAATTATATAACAAGTACCACTATGGAAATATAATTGCACTCTAGACCTTATTAATAAATTATATCCCAAAACTCTAAGATGATATCATTTGACCCCTTATTTCTCAAAAAAGAAAAAAGAAAAAATCATTTTACCACTCCATCAATATCCATACTTAACAAAGCCATAATAAACTGTCACTTTATAAATAACTATTTTATTCCTTGAGTCCCCAGTTTAATTTTTTAGTTATTCATATTTATGAAATCTAATTTCAATAAATATAAACTTGTAACTCTTTACTAAAGTGGCCGGCCTTGAATAACGAGTTCTCATTAAACTTATCTCAATGAGATATTTCGTGTCTCTATAGAAAAAGATTATGGATTTTATCTTGAGAATATGTGTTCCCTTAACACTACATGTTGTTACCCAACATACAGAGATTTTAACCATTAAATTATATCTCATTCTTGATATATCAAAGTAACCTACATTTCATGATCGGGTTCACTATCCTCTCAGGACAGAGAGTCTATGAAATTAGAAGTCGTAAAATTTATTATTCAGGTGACAGTTGTTAATTAAATAATTAATCTCACAACAGTCTAGTTCAATATATCTTACACACTTAAGACATATCAACACATCAACTCGAAGTCTCCACTTTCATGATTTAAACAAACCATCTTAGTTGATGTGTTATAGTTTTCACAGATAAAACGTTCAATTTCATTGCCGACTACGAACTACATTTTGAGTTTATAAAGAACTTGTGATATATATCTTTTGTAAATAAATCACATACAATGCATCTCAAGGACTATGATAATGTCCAATTAGTTCATTTGCAAATGGTCTCATATAATTAAATAATTTAATTATTTATAACATGCCAATAAATTGGATTTTGGAGTATAAACCCTAACATACATACATATATATATATATATATATATGAACACTATACGTGGCCCTATGAGAGAGGAAGAGGGGGTGGGGGGTTTGTTTCAAAACTTTGTTGTCCAACTTCACCCTGGAGCTGCAGAAAACTCTGAAAGGTATAGGACCTACTCTTCTCTAAGTAGTTAATACAAGCAATGATAAAAGGGGGAAAAAGAAAACACTTTAATGCTTTAGTTCTTGCCCTTAGTTATAGACTCCAATCCAATAATGCTACTCCTAGAACGCACTATTGGAAGACACAAATTAACACATGTATTTTCTTTCTTACCAATATGGAGGAGTAAGAATAGAAGTAGTGCTGGAAAAAAAAATCCAAATCACAATCATTTCATAAAATCCTTGTTACATCCACACACAACAAAAAAAAAAGTACAAATCAAGTGCCCTAATAAGGACAAAGAGGAGGACAATGCAGAGCACATTGATTTATGTGCTTGGGAAAATCCAATAGCGCAATCTTGATGATTACTCGTTAAACTGATGTGTATTGTATGTACATTTTTTTTCTTTTTAGTCTCTTTCCTCGTGAAAATGCGCAGCCCTTGTCATGCACTTATAGGATGTGAACATGATGAACTAATCCAGGCAAAGGTGTGACAAACATGATTGAACCATTTCCAAATTTCAAAGGATAGAAAGAAAGCGTTCACATTAAGGAAGTTTCAAGATAAAATGAGAAAAAACAATGGTGGGTCTGGCTGGTCTGTAGCAGGCTGTTAAATCGTGTTTTTGATATGGATGACAGTGGAAAGAAAGTTTGCAACGTGAAATCGGCTCCTATATTTGAAAAATTGACTTGAAAGACTCCAAATCATGAGTTTGTAACGTTTATAAGAAAATTATTAAGTACTCTCGAAATATTGTGATATAACATTCTCTCATGTTTATAAATCTACTTACTCAAGACTTAAATGTATCATTGTCATGTTGGGCATCAAATTTTACCATTTCAAATGATAAGATATATAGTCTATATATAATTATATAAACCCTACTACTAAGCTGATCCTAAATGATACTTCTTCAGTGCATTCACATTCATTTTGCTAAAAAAATTTAGCATTTAGCATACCAATAAACTACTTTATCTATTTTATAGCGTACCATTTAACAATATATTCTACATCTCATACTCTATTATTTTACTACTTTATTTAATTATTATTTTTATACTTTATTTATTCTTTATTATTTCTTTATGCATAAAGGATAGAGAAAATTGAATAAAAGAAAAAACAATTTTTTGTGCTTAGCTTGTTGCTATAGTAATAGCCAAAGATAGTAACTTATTGTAGCAAAAAGCTAAAAAAAATTATCTATAACACACCAGATATTGATCTTTTTTTTTTTGGTGTTTGGTATAATAGAAAACGTTTTATATGGCTAACATAAAACAAACCCAATTAGATGAAAAACGTTTTCCCTTTTAAAAACATTTTTTTGAATAGCATCACCAATGAACTCTAAACCTCGAAATTAACTCTATTATAATAAGTTTTCTCCTTTCACCCATGTCTCTCTCCATAGATGATCGTTGATTAGCATTTATAAACTATTGATGTTAATAAATCCAATGGGGTGGAAAACGTTTTTTTCTTTTTCTTTTTTAAAATGAGAAATTTTTTCGAAAGGTTACATACTCAACCTATCCTCACAAATAGACTTTATTTTTTAAAAATGATAATAACTAATAAAAAACCTCTTTTGATGATAAGTTTTCTTTCTTTGCCAATATCTCTCCATAAATTGGTGGCCAATTGGCATTAGCCAACTGAGACTTTTCTAAAATAAATTTTTTTCCCTTTCAAATTAGTTTTTTTTTTTTTTTTTCACTTAATTTTTCACATAGATTCCAAAATTTTGGTAAGTTTTGAATTAATAGACCCGTTTAGTAACGTTGTTTGTATATTTTAGAAATACGTATGAGTAAAAAAAGTATATAAAAACACGTATAATATTGTTTAAAAACTGAAAACTATTGTTTAAAATGCTATACCAAACAACCCAACTTTCAAATTGCCTATAAAATAGAAAACTCTTTAAATTATATTGGTTTATATCTAAAATTTTCAAATTCCAAATAAGAATGTTTTGATTTCCTTTTCATAATTGATGGTCGAAAGTTCAGATCACGACAAAACTTCTTTTTCCCTCTTGGGATCTGCAAAACGAATAATCCCAATGATATCAGAATATCACCGCGGTTGGGCCTGCCCATGTGAACATAACAAAAAAGGGTTCTCAAAATATAAAAAAGATTGGCAGCTCTCCATTACAATGCTTATTATTATTATTATTATTATTTGATGGGCTTATTATTATTATTATTTTGTTTGAGACAATTACGATTCTTATTTAGTTCATATCCACTTCTATGATCACATATTCACACGACCAACTATAAAGTGGTTGTACCCCAAAGTGTGTTAATAATAACAGTTTCAATCATTGTTTTGTTTCCCTGGTGGGTTTGTAGCGTTAATAAAATATGGTAGGCTTTATAGGCATTCATTGTTTATTAAATAAATAAACATTGACAGGAATCATAGTATCCTCATCAATCATTCTTACTCAAGTAGGCTTATAATAATAATAATAATAATAATAATAATAGGAATAAAATTAAGGATAAAACTTAGGTCATTATATTCCCTCACTAAATTAAAATACATAATTGTATTGATAACTGTTAAAGTATAAGCAACATTATATTTCCTAAAGATAATTAAATTCAATATAATTATACGGTTGAATTTATAATCGATGAACATTTTATACTGTGCGCATCTAAGGTATTGTTCTAGGATCATGCATTATACAAGTTGCATTCGCTTAGGCTGGGCCAATCTAGCCCAACATGGACCTTAACAGAGGCACGTTGAGCAATCCACTTCATCGTGAACAAATATTAATATTGACCCAAATATTCTGTTCCACAAGTGAAAGACATCTCTGCCGCAGGTTTTAGCCTCCGTTTAAATATCAATAAAAAATAAAAATTATTTTACTATTCAACTTATTTTTATTATTATTCATGAGTTCCACTACACTTTTTAGTATTTTTCATGAGCCTCACTATACTATTTCAGCTAATTTTTACCTTTATCTATACTACTTTCAACAAAAAGTTTTCAATTTCAACCAAATAAACAATATCCAAACAGGCCTTTAATTGAGGATTAATAATATACTAGTGCATAGCCAAATTTGATTATTATTTGCATAGTTTAGCAAAAGATGAAAACCCATGTGTGGAATGTGTTATAGCTAAAATAAGCTTTTTTGGATTAAATTTGATTTAAATTTTGCATAATCCAATATATTCGCTCTAAGTTACTTCACCAAAAACCAGCTAAAAGTTATCTTGAAACATGCTGAAAGTTGTTCAAGTAAAATGACCCTAATTTAACTATGTTGTTTGATTCTCAAAAAAATAAAAAAAAAATTATGTTGTTTGGATTTTCCTTTAGATTGAGCCAGGACAAGAAAATTTAGAAAAGCTTACCTCATTTATTCCCTAGATTTCTTTGCAACTATTAAGACTACGGAATGACGATATATTTTAGATTCGGTTGGTCATCTAACCTCGGGCAGCTAACTTTTGTACTGCTTTTGTTTGTTTAAATCAGGTTTAGAATCTTTAGATTCCTTTCTAAAACAACGTCTGAATTATTGGTGAATTACTAATTTAACTCAATTATGTGATCCACAATATTATAACTATTTACCACAAATCAGCAACTCACCATATCATAAAATAAAATAATAAAAGTAATAAAAGCATGAGGCACACAATGTGTTGATGAGGTAGGAAATTGACGGAGAATTCTCTAAGGGAAAAACCAATACACACATACCAAAACTAAGAAAGAGTTTTTTCTTTTTGATGAACAGAAAGAGTTTTACAATCTAGAATAAAAACCTTTGTACATAAACTCAAAGTCCTAGTCAGTGGTGGAATAAGGATTTGACTTATGGCCTATGGGGGCAAAATTTATAACTAGTATACTTGTCTTTATACAGTTATGAATATAGTAGATACACATATTATGCATACGCTTACATTATATGTAATATTTTAAGGCCAATTTAGGTTTTTTTTTTTTTTTTTTTTTTTTTTTTTTTTTTTTTTTGAGGAGTACCATCCAATCCATTAAATTGTAATTATTTGTTAGGGTTTAGGGTATAGTTATGTTTTACACCTTTTAAGTAGTACTATCCAATCTAATTATACATTTAAATTATTAAAGTATCCTTGTTAATAATTTTATTTGAAAAAGGAAAAATCCAAGAGTTTCTATAACAATTTAGTTAATAATTTTGAAAAAGGCTTCTATAACAATTTAGGTAGTGTTTTGGTTTCTAAATATTTTTTGGGTGGTTATTACTTAAAAGCTATATTGGATTTTAAGTATTTTTTTAGTGGTTTGAATATTATGAATTATCATGACAATGAAAATTAAAGTAGTTAGATTCTTGGTATATTTATATACTAAGATTTCAAGTATTTTTTAAGTGGTTTGAATATTATGAATTATCATGACAAGGAAAATTGAGTAGTTAGATTCTTGATATATTTATATACTATAAATACCGTTCAATTTAGTGTAAATATACATACTAATTCTTAAATTTAGTTAAATAATATTTTAGATATTTGATTAAACTTACACATAAATGGTATTTTTAACTGCCACATAATAGGTTGAAGGAAAATTCCTCTAAGCTGGTTTAGAGGTAAACTTTTTTCATATTTAACTTGGCAGCTTTTGCAGCTACTCTATTGCTTGTCCATAAGATATCAACACGAATACACAACAAAAGCAAAGGGCACTCAGATTGGCCTCTATGCAAAGCAAATCCGATTTCAATCAATATATTACGCAGTTCAAACTGCATAGACATTTACTATTCTAGGCAACAAAGGTAACAAGAGATTGTAGAGAGAGGCAAAAACTTTCACTGGCCATAGATCCTTAAAACATTAACTAGTATAGTCCAGCGCCCCTATACTCTCTGAGATACAGCAAGTCTGGTTAGGAGTCACACAGGCAGGACGGAAGGTACCACACGACATTTTATTTATATGCCACGATTCAAAGTTAAGCAGCTGGAACCTTTCTTCCATCTTCAATAAAGAAAATTGCAGTATCTGGGACCTGAGAAAAGGGAGAAAGAAATTTAGGTTTAGATAAACATACCACTTATATAAGTTTAACTTCTTTGACCAAAAAAGAATCCTATGAAAAGAATATGCAATATGATCCTAAACATAACTGGAAAAAACCAAAGGGGGATCAAGCAGAAAGTAGAATCAAGATAACACATCACACCAAAACAATTAGACAAAGAACAGTGCAAAAACACTTCTAAATGTTCCTTTGCCGTTACTGTTGAACATATCATATAACCAAATGACAAATACATCTCTTCAGCCAATATCATAATCGATTTCAAAATCATCACAAGTAATAACTGATCATTAAACAGAACTCCTTGAATATACTAGGAACTATAAATAGAATACTGTATTCCTTTTTTCTATCATTAATCCTAACTCTGGAGTAACCGAAGTCAACATTAAAAACTTCCGATTTAGGCATATCTTAGGTATACATAGAAACCATAGTTTAAACAATAAAGCTAGAGAGTTTTCCAAAAAAAAAAAAAAAAACAATAAAAGCTAGAGACAACAAAAATTCCTAAATTAGGCTATCACCTAGAAGGACTATTGTGAATTTTTGTTGTGTCCCTAGGACTCAAAAAGGGAGTGGTTCCTGATAATTATGGTCATATTGGGGCTCAACTAGTGGTTGTACATTGACGTCATAAATAATAAATATTTTACTTAAGACATGTTGCTAGCCTTGATAACTTATGAGCTTAACTACTCTTAACTTTGCTATTTCCATTTAACTGAGAAGAAAAGCTTATTCAGCCTTACATTTTGAAAATTGTTATGTACAATATCAATGCGGAATTTTCCCATCTTAAGAATTAAAAATAAAAGTGAAGAGTGACTCATTTAAAATATGTAAAACATTGTTAACATCTTTTCAATGTAAGACTAGTTTCATTATGAGAAAAAACTGTTTGAAGTCTCATACTCTCATATTAGAAACATAAAGAAGTTATGCTTCTTCCTTTATAAATATACATGTTGAAAGTACTCCTCCCCCCCACCCCCCACCTCCCTGGCGGATTATAACCAGTCAAAATCAGTTTTGGTTTCTGATGTTAATGCAAGACCGGGCTGGTTAAGGTCCGAGTTCACAGTTGAACAGGTCAGACTGGCCAGTATGGTCTAGTTTTCAAAACAGTGATAGAAATAGAATTAGCAGCACTAGTTAAAAACAAGATTTCATCCTTTTTGTTGGCTCTAAGTTGCATGTATTGAGTTCAAAAGTAGAATAAATGCATGAAAACTATGATCCTCAAATGTCCTCGCCAAAAATTAGGATAACAAATCCCTAATAATGATTAGCCCATGCAAAAACCCAGTTGAGGCTATAGAGAACATGAAATTCGTGCCTCATACCTCCCAAACCAAAAAGCTGGTCAACCTTTGTGTGTCTCCAATACCAGTAAAATGTTTATCAAATCATTGTCAACAGAAATCAGCAAAATAAATAGACAATAAGAACAGCAAGCATTCAAAACACATAATCTTTTTGCCTAAGATCTATACTTTGGCCGGAGTTTGTTTAGTTTTAGGTTAAAGGACACATTATTATTAAATGTGTGTTTGAATGCAACTTTTGCTAATTGCTTATTTGTTGAAAGTTGGTTAAAGTTGTGCCTAGAAAAAGTGGGGCTTTAAAAAGTTGTGCATAAATAAATAAGCTAAAAAGATCAAAGAATAAGTTGATGGAAAACGGACCTAATAATCTTAGGCAGAAAAGCAAGGTTGGTTTGATAATATATTATTGGCAGCCAAATCTAGCTTAGT
Organism: Quercus variabilis; assembly: GCA_030445155.1. Lineage (NCBI taxonomy): Eukaryota > Viridiplantae > Streptophyta > Magnoliopsida > Fagales > Fagaceae > Quercus > Quercus variabilis. The sequence continues at coordinate 57,632,473 of CP129446.1, forward strand.
TTTACATGTTCACTCTAGTTTGGGCCGAAGTTCTCTCTTACAAAAAGGCATGACTTTCTTAAGGCAAAGGCAAATAACTATAAAGTTATTGCTTTTTAAATTCAGACAAGATGAGGAAAACACACATTCAACCAACACATAATATCTGAAGTAAGAGATTAGGTATTTTACATCAGGCCAGGTGTCTGTAATGAACTCAACAATGTCATAGGATATGTCCCCTTGAACATCTATCTGCTCTTTCTCAGTCGGGCCCTGGAAGTGGAAACAATCATTTAAAGCACTTTTTTTATGAGTGATAATTTCATTTAAAAGGTCCATTATCATTCAAAATATGTTAAACTATATCAGAACCATTTTCACCAGAACAGAAATCCATACTTAGTGCCAGATCCTATCATACCTTAACAACAGAGGCTCCTGTAGCAAACTTTTTCCCTAGTTTCTTTGAAGCATCACTAAGTTTAACACCTGAATGTAATCAAAGGAACAGGGTTCATTATGATGACGACATTAAAATTTTACAATTTAAAGCAGCATATCACTTACCAAAAAGCTCCAGGCCTTTTACAGTGGTGATGCATTTTCGCTTGTTACGTATAACCTTTTCAATAACGACTTCTTGCTTCTCCTACAGAAAAATCCAACAGTAATTTCAATCATATTGAACTCAATGTTTCCCACCAACAAATACTCCATTATTGGTTTCATGCAAAAGTGTTTGTTCAAAAACATCAAATGGAAGAAATATTTGCAAAGCACTTACTTTTTTCTTTATCTTTCCACCAGGAAGACGTTTTACTTCTTCTTGCTTTGATGCTGAAGTAACACACAACAGCCCACCAAGAGAGAGAGAGACAAGAATGTCAGTATAGCTTGAACTTGCAAGTGGAAACCAAACTCTAGGAAAGAAATAGAACTGAATAACACCATAAAACATATATATTGTCTAAATCCACCCAAAATCAGTCAGACAACATCACAATTACAAGAAACCTGTTAATATCACATCTAAGGGCAGAGAAAAAAGTATTAAACTCCTTGAACCCTTCCTTAAAGTGCCAAAATAGAAAATGAATAAATATTTATAACTTGAAAAAAGTATTATTATCTTCTTTCGAAACTAGAAAGACAATGATTTTGACATTTAATAGCATAAAGTGAATCCAGTTAAACCAATAATATACAGCTATCACCTCTTGTGCGGATGTGATTTTTTAAAACAGATATAGCTCTTTTAAATGGCTGTATCCTTGTTCAACAAAACAAATCAAAGCCCAGAATCACTTACAAATGATGCCTCATGTGAATGCTATGAGCACTACAAAATTTGTTACTGTCACCCACAAAGACAAAATATGTTCTCAACTTAACCCAATACAGCTATTAAGTTTGCTAGTTGTTATTCGCAAACGGGTGGCTCTTTTTATGTGAGTTTGGCCAATTAACCCAGATGACTCTAACAAAAATGGCATGGCTGATTCAGGAATCAGCAGGCATCATTATAAGAAAGGATAAGAGTGATTCCTTTAGACCTCACTCTTTTGCTGATCCACATTCTCTCAGTTTTCAACCTTAGAATTGCAAATCACAAAGAGAGGCCAGCTATTTATGGCAGAGCATAGCACATATCATGCAAACTTTAGGGAAGAAAACAATATTTTAGGCTACTAAATATTACAAAATGGCATGGAAGCCAACTTGGAAGAGCCACATCATCCAGTACGAAAATGTGTCAGCCTACACGATGACAGTGTGCTCAGCACGCCAAATACATGTAAAATTCCACAGCACTAATAGGTACATGACCATGGTAGTCATTGGCAGGCCAGGCAAGGTGAGGCATTACTAAGGTGCCTCTAAGGCTCTAGGACAAGGCATATTTAGTGAGGTGCTTGCCTTTAGAGCCTAGGCGAGTGCCTTGAACCATGAAAAAGGCGCTAAGGCAAGGGGGCCTCAGTAATTTTTTTTTTTTTTTTTTTAACAGAAGCTTGTTATAAAATTTATTGGAAGATAAATTATTTATTGAATTTTTTTGTAGAACCTATTGTTAGATTATTAATTTACCAAAGCTTATCGTAAAATCTATTATTAGATTAATTAATTTACAAAGGCTAGTTGTAAAATTTAATTGTTAGATTAATTAATTTACATAAACTTGCTGTAAACCTATTGTTAGAATAATAAATAGAGCTTAAAGCCCTGAACTGTGGTAAGCCTGTTTTGAAATTAATCGACCTAATTTCTTCTCGCAACATATGTACAAAACACTTGATAATAATATTTCAATATATTAGATACATAAGATTTAAGTTATCTATGTATAATAACTATATATCTTATTTGGCACCTCGCTTTAATCGGGCTAGCGCCTTTTTGTTACCTCACGCCTCAGGCGATAAAAAAACCTTGGAGCCTCAAGGTCACCTTTCACCTTTGAAAAACTTGATAAGGTGGCAAGTTATGATAGGTACAACATCAGCTCATCACCAAGACCACTTGTATTGTGTAACAAATACAATACAACATGCCACCTTTTTTTTCCCCCCCTATCTTTTGATAAGTAATACAAGTTTTATTAAAGGCAGAAAAAGTACTCTTATGTTCATGATGATGAACACAAAGTACCTAAAACAATTACAAGCAAATCAAATAGAAGATCTTAGTAGTGTTGGAATCCAAAACTGGAAATACAATGTGTAAAATCCTACCACATCAGTTTTTAAACACATAAACTCCGCCCGTATTTGTGGTTAGTGTCATATATTTTGTTCATAGCCCGACCTCAAGCTTGGAAAAAGGAGAGGGTTATCAAAAATATATTAATCACTTTCTATCATCATAATTTCACACATACTACTGTTACAACAATTCCCACAGATGGACATATAGGCTTATTGCATAACTAAAATATAATAATAATTTTCAAAATGAACAGGAAATTATATATGATGAAAGAATAGAAAAAACAGTAACAAAGGGATAATACCTGAAGGAGTAGCTCCATCTGAAGAAATACCAGTGGACTGTAACTGTTCGGTAACTTTATCAGCTTCCTTCGCATTCGACTCTGCGCACCAAAATACATAAACAATTATATTTAATGAAAAATATTTTTATAATTAAAAAAAAAAAAAAAAAAAAAAGCAGAGAAAAATTAGGGATAAAAATGAATACGTTTGATGAGATCCGGGTAAAGGTCCGGGGCGTTATGGATCAACCAGGGCTTGCATTTCTCGAAATCGGGTCCGAATTCACAGTACTCCGCTGGCATACTGCAAACCCCGCAGTACAGAACACGAACCGGTTGGGGCTTCTCCGCCATCAATCTCTCTCTCTCTCTCTCTCTCTTTCTTTCTCTCTGTGTGTCTCTCTAAGTTTGTGTTGAAGAAAAAATAAATAAATAAAAAAGCGAGTGTTAGGGTTCAAAACGGTGCGTCTAAGCGACGCAGGTTGTTCTGTTTGATGCTTGTGCTAATGCAGGTGCAACTAGCTCTAGCGCTGCTGTAGGTTTAAAAAGGTTGCGGATGAGATGAGGTATTTCTACTTGTCGGCCCATTGGCCTTGTATTTGGGCTTTCAGAATTTCAGCGATGTAGGCCTAATAGGCCTTCTGTCTATTTCCTCAAACTTTTTTTTTTTTTTTAGTTATAAATCATAACAATAAATACATTTCTTGTTTTGTAAATATTTAATCTAAACCATGAGTGGAGTTCTAGTTAACTTAGCTAATAAAGTTTTTTGTTCTCAATAAGAGAACTGTGTTTAAATCTCGTCTATACTAAAAATCAATTAATGTCTTGAACTAATAATAAAAAAATAATTATTATGGCGCACATACTATAAGTTAAAATTCTATTATATCTATAAATTGTAAATATATATGTATATACATTTATTTATTTATTATGTTGATCGTAATTCTTGCATGCTAAAATATTTGAAGTTGTTTCATACCATTAGATGCAAAGATATTTACATATTTAAAGTGATTTCATAAAAATAGTACCATATAGTTACATTCCAATTTCCAAGTACTCTATTTTTAATAATGATGAAGTTTTGTTACAAATTTAATTGCAGTCAATGGCTACAACTTTATTCGATATATTTTTATTAGATGTGAATTTCAATATTCACTGTTAGATTATACATTCTTCTTATATCATTCATGTTTGCAAAATTTCTAGAAGATCAAAGATCAATAGCAATGTTATCAATCAAATATTTAAATTTCAAATTTTTGTAGTCTTAAATTATGTATAAAAAATAAGTTTATAAATTGAATAGTAAATAATATCCTATTTGTCATGATTTTTATTTTTTTATTTTTGCTTCTTCTATATTCTATTTTATTTTGAATAGAAAAATCTCAAGGCATTCAGCAAACTCAAATTCAAACCCAAATTTCCAGTGCAAAAAAAAAAAAGATTAATGAATGAAAAATTACAATACTACCCCCCAAAAAAATCCCTATCAAATTAACTAAATAACTAATTTATAAAATTCAATATTAATGTTTCAAAATGTGAGTGATTTATGGGGAAAATTTTCACACTTTATCTATATTTTAAGGAAAAAAATGTTTAGTATAATAAAGAATTTAAGGCAAAATTTTGTTTAGTTGAAGTTAATTTATGGAATAAATTTTTGTTTAATTAAAAATTTTATTATATTTATTATTTAGCTGGCCCTCCCGGAAAAAATTTATGGCTCTGCCACTGAGAAAGCCAATAACTCAACCATGGTAGTCTAACTTATCTCACAATCTCTTAAAAGTTATTATATTTTTTTCGTGGAGCTTGTGGTGTGTCTTTATGTCAAAACCATGGTTTTAAAAATACGAATGGTTAAAGAACTAGAAAAGAGACTAGTTCCAAAGTTTTTTTTTTTTTTTTTTTTTTTTTTTTTTTTTTTTTTTTCATTTTTGACCAATTTTTTTGCTGATTTCCTAGTTTTGTCTGGAATGGTTTCTCGTCCAATTTCCAACCGTCCGATCTGGTCAAGTTTCAAAAAACAATTGTTACAACCTCATTCCATCTCTATCTCTCTTGCATGTGTGTTTCTCCAAAAAAAAAAAAAAAAAAAAAAAAACCAAAAATCATAGTAGTTTAAGGTATTGCCAAATGGCACATTCCATGAAAAGGAAAGAATTTTTTTTTTTTTTTTAATTTAGCTTTTCACCTCATCAATTTTTTTTATTTATGTCAATGTATTCATTAATTGCTATGTGTTGATAAGGTAAAAAGCATTTAATTTCCTGTATTAATTATCTTTATATGGTGCAATAATCAATTATTTATTTAACATGAATTTATGAGGTTATTTTAAAATAATTTTTAAATAAAAATTTTATTTGGAATACTTATAATCACAACAATTAATTTATTTGAAATATGGCTTCTTCTTTTTTTAAGTCAGAAATATGACATTCTTACATATTTTTAGTTGTTTTGGAAACAATTAAAAAAAAAAACGAATTTAATAATACATGGAATCAGATATATATATATATATATATATATAAATAATGGTATACTTAAATTACTTAAATATTTTTTAATTCATTAAAGTAATATGTTAATATTTTTTGATGATGCTATAAAATGTGACCTCCAAAATCATCCATATGGTTCGTCCTAGGAAAAAGAACGAAGGAAGGGCGCAACAAAATTACCTCGTCCGTACCCATCAAGCCTCGTCTGTCATAAATTGGGGATGGATGAGGCAAGCATAGTTTATGCCAAGGCACGTCCGTCCTTAATTAAGGACGAACGAGCCAAATATTTTGAACTTAAACTTGGATCTTACCTATGAACCGAAACCTCCATTGTTCGTGATAAAGCACCGGTCCAGATAAAGTAACTTCCATGAAAGTTATGGAAGTTACCTCCGACTTTGGTGAATTCCTCGACAATAGGAACGGTTATCAGAGCAAATAACCGTTCCATGTGCACTATATAAACGCTTCTCTACGTAGAGGTAAGGGATTCGGATTTCTTTTACAAAAGAAGAAGAAAGTCTTAGAAATATTTTTCTCTCTATTCCAGCACACTAACTTCATCATCGAAGGACCATAGACCGGCCTCCATCGGTCTTTTCTCTGATTAAATTTGGTTTTTCAAGACTTAACCTTCAAGATTGTCAAAGCCCAAAGATTTTCAACCCACTGATTTTCCAGGATTATCAGTTGGTACCATCTGTGGGAAAGGAATATTTGTCGCTCTTGAACTTGTTTAGTTCTGCGATTTCTTTCTCTCGTGAAGGTTGAAATGGTTCGGACTAGATCAAGGGCAACTAGCCCAGGCCCTCAACAGAGTAGAGACGCATCGAGTAATCCTCATCGCGATCGCCAATCTCCACCGGATATGCAGGCCCCGTCTGTCCAACATATGCACTCTATGGCGACTGCGATGGCAAAGTTAACTCGCCAGAATCAGGACCTACGAAAAGAGGTTAATCTAAGAAGGCAGACACATCGAGAGCATGAAGAAGAAGGGCAAACTCGGAGTCAAGAGGGCAAAGAGAACTTTCAACATTGGAGTCAATCAAGGGATACCACTTCACGAAGGGTACCCGACTTGAAGAAAGAGTTGGATCAGATGAAGAAGGCCATGAATGAAATGAAAGAGAATATGAGAAGAGCGAACCCAGTAGAGGATTTGGTTCATAGAACTGATTCTCCCTTTACGGCTTCCATCAATGGCCATCCCCTGCCACCGAAGTTTAAAATGCCTTCTTTAGATTCATACGATGGGAATCGAGATCCTTTTGACCACATTACCACCTTCAAGACCACTATGCATCTTCAAGGAGTTCCAGATGAAATAATGTGTAAAGCCTTTCCTACCACTCTCAAGGGTCCAGTTAAAGTATGGTTCAGCAAATTACCCCCAAATTCAGTAAGTTCTTTTGAAGAATTAAGCAAGTTGTTTGTCAATAACTTCATAGGGGGTCAGCGACACAAACGTTCTACTTTCAGTCTGTTAACAACAGAACAGGGGGAAAATGAGAGTTTGTGATCGTTTATCACTCGATTCAATAGGGAAGCCTTGACAGTAGACGAGATGGACGACAAATTGCTGTTAGCAGCCTTCCACAACGGAGTCCATTCGGATTTGTTCATCCACAAACTCTATGAGCAAGAGCCACAAACCATGGTGAAGCTCGTCCATTCAGCTCAAAACTTCATGAACGTGGAAGATGCGATTATAGCTAAGAAAAGAAAGAGGACAAAGAAAATGGAGGCAAATCGCCACCCAGAACACGGCCCTCATCCAAAGAAGGTTCGGACGGACGACAGAAGAAACCGAGATAAGAAGACGGGACCATCAGCACGCAACCAGCAATATACTCCATTGAACACGCCACTTGAACAGGTCCTTATGCAAGTCAAGGACGAGCCTTCCCTGAAGTGGCCAGAGAAATTGAAGGGAGATCCCAACAAGCGCAACAGGAACAAGTACTGTCGCTTTCATAAAGACCACGGCCATGACACAGATGAGTGCTTTGATCTGAAGCAGCAGATTGAGAATCTCATAAGGCAAGAGAAGTTGAGAAATTTCCTTGGATAAGATCACAAGGATGAGAAGTTGAAAGGGAAAGTAGAGGAGTCATCACGACCACCACTGGGCGAGATAAAAGTTATCATAGGGGGAAGTTTGGTAGAACGGTCATCCAAGACGAAGAAAGCATACTTGAAGGAAGTGCAAAGCGTCCAACTTTCAGGACGATCGCCAAGAGCGAAGTCCGCAGACGAACAACCGATTACTTTCACGGACGAGGAAGCTGAGAGAATCCATCATCCATGATGACGCTATTGTCATCGCCCTACTCATTGCTGATTACACAACTAGAAGAGTGCTACTAGACAATGGAAGTTCAGCGGACATTCTGTATTACCCAGCCTTTCAGCAGGTGAGGATCGGACGAGACTAGCTCCGTCCAGTGCACTCACCTCTAGTAGGTTTTGGAGGAATGAAGGTACAGCCTGTAGGTACTGTTACATTACCAATGGTGGTAGGAGCATATCCACGACAGTTGACTACCAATGTGAATTTCCTAGTAGTAGATTGCTCGTCATCTTACAATGCAATAATTGGAAGGCCAACACTAAACAGGTGAAAGGCAGTTACATCTACCTACCACCTGTCAGTCAAGTTCCCGACGGAACATGGGATAGGCCACGTACAGGGAGATCAATTAGCAGCAAGGGAGTGTTATCTAGCCATGCTAGCTACGGACGAGCAAATTCAAGCAATGAATATTGAAGAAAAGAACGTCGTGGCAGAACCTATAGAAGCGTTGAAAGATATTCCTTTAGATGAAAATAACCCTGAGAGGTGTACCAGGGTAGGAGCAGATCTGGAAGCAAAGATTAAGAAGGACCTCATTTGTTTTTTAAAAAGAAACAGAGATGTGTTTGCTTGGAGTCATAAAGACATGCCAGGTATAGATCCTAATGTCATTACCCACCGTCTGAGTGTATGCCCTTCCTCCAAGCCAGTACGACAAAAGAAGGGGGTGTTCACCCCTGAGAGAGATAATGTTGTTAAGGAGGAAGTTCAGAAGTTAATTAAGGCGAAGTTCATTCGAGAGGTATACTATCCTGACTGGTTAGCCAATGTGGTCATGGTCAAGAAGGCGAACGGCAAATGAAGAATGTGCGTTGATTTCACTGACTTAAACAAGGCTTGTCCCAAGGACAGTTACCCGTTGCCGCGTATTGATCAGTTGGTAGATTCCACCGCAGGCCACAAGTTGCTTAGTTTCTTGGATGCTTTCTCTGGTTATAATCAAATTAGGATGGATGAAGCAGATCAAGAGAAGACGTCCTTTATCACTAGTCAGGGACTGTTTTGTTATGAAGTAATGCCTTTCGGTTTAAAGAATGCTGGAGCAACATACCAACGACTAGTTAATCACATGTTTCGTCCACAAATCAGGCGAAATATGGAAGTATATATAGATGATATGTTGGTAAAAACTCAGGATGAGGAGAGGTATTTGGTCGATTTGCAGGAAACATTTGACACACTGAGGCAGTATCATATGAAGTTGAACCCTAACAAATGTGCTTTTGGAGTATCATCAGGGAAATTCCTAGGATTTATGGTTTCCTACAGAGGAATCGAAGCAAACCCTGATAAAATTCAAGCAATATTGGATATGAAGCCTCCGAGCAATGTTAAAGAAGTTCAGTCCCTCACCGGATGAGTTGCTGCCCTCAACAGGTTTGTTTCCAAAGCTACTGACAAATGTCTGCCATTTTTTAAGGTTCTTAAAAAAGCATTTGAATGGACCGACGAGTGTCAGAAAACTTTTGAAGATTTGAAGATATATCTCACCAAAGCCCCGTTATTAAGCCCGTCTGTGTACGGAGAAGAATTGTACTTATATTTGGTAGTCACCCCACACGCAATGAGTTCAGCACTAGTGAGGGAAGAGGGCAAGGTACAAAGACCTGTATACTATACCAGCAAAGCATTGAGGGGAGCAGAGAGACGGTACTCGTTAATGGAGAAATTGGCTTTTGCGTTGATAACAGCCTCCAGGAAACTAAGGCATTATTTTCAGGCTCATGTTATTAACGTCATGACAGATCACCCATTCAAGAAGGCAATGAACAAATTAGAGGCTATAGGACGTTTGATCCAATGGGCCGTCGAGCTCAGTGAGTTTGACATAAAGTACCAATCAAGGCATGCCATAAAAGCTCAAGCTCTGGCAGATTTCATTGCTGAGTTTACCTTAAGTTGTGATAGTGAAGGTGAAGTGGAAAACAGCAAGAAGTGGATCGTCCATGTGGATGGCTCATCTACACTACACGCAGGCAGAATAGGTGTGGTTTTGCAATCTCCAGAGGGGGACAAACTAAAACACAAAGTTCGTTTACAGTACTAGACAACTAATAATGAAGTTGAGTATGAAGCTCTTCTCAAAGGGCTGGAATTGGCCAAATCTGTAGAAGCGAAGTCACTCCTCGTCTGGGGAGATTCTCAGTTAATTATAGGCCAAGTGAATGGAATGTTTGAGGCTAAAGAAGAACGAATGAGGAAGTATCTAAACAGAGTGATGCACCTTATAAAGAAGTTTGAAGAAGTTAGCTTTGTTCAAGTCCCAAGGGAGGAGAACGTGGAAGCTGATGCCTTGGCGAAAGAAGCTTCATCGAGTGAAGCCGTAGACAAGTTCGATGAAATTCAGTATATTTCAAGTATAGACATCCCAAAAGTACAACAAGTGGAAAATAGAGCAAATTGGATTGCTCCAATTGTGTCGTACTTAAAAGACAGACAACTCCCAGAAGAAAAAGACAAAGCTAGAAAGCTGAGAGCAAGGGCAGCCAGGTACGTTCTTATGGACGAGATTCTCTACCGACGAGGTTTTTCCTATCCCTATCTCAGGTGTTTGGCCCCAGACGAAGTGAACTACATATTAAGAGATATTCATGAAGGAGCATGTGGCAATCACTTAGGCGCCAGGTCGCTCGTCCACAAAGTCATTCGTGCGGGATATTATTGGCCAAATATTCAAGCTGACGCTAAGGCTTACGTCAAAGTCTGCGATCAATGCCAAAGGTTTAGCAACGTCCCCAGGCAACCATCAGAGTATTTGACTCCAATGACGGTCCCGTGGCCTTTTGCGCAATGGGGACTGGACATTCTGGGTCCATTTTCACTGGGTATAAGGCAAATGAAATTTCTTGTGGTTGGTATTGATTATTTTACCAAGTGGGTAGAAGTAGATCCCTTGGCCAACATCACACAGCAAAATTTCAAGAACTTCGTGTGGAAAAATATTGTGTGCAGATTTGGAGTACTCAGGGTGCTAGTATCGGACAACGAACGACAATTTGACAATGCAATTTTCAAAGATTTTTGCATACACTTTGGAATTCAAAATCACTACTCCTCACTAGCCCACCCACAAGCTAATGGCCAGGCAGAAGTTGCAAACCGATTCTTGTTGAAAATAATCAAGACTCAGCTTAAGGGGGCTAAAGGAGTATGGCCAGATGAGCTTCCAGGTGTTCTGTAGGTATATAAAACGACAGTGAGAACTCCTACAGGAGAAACTCCTTTTAAGCTAGCATATGGAACTGAAGTAGTTATACCCGCGGAAGTGCACGTGGCCAATCATAGGGTGATAACCTACCAGGATGAAGCTAATGAGGAACAACTACGTTTGAACCTCGATTTAATAGACGAGATAAGGACGAACGTTGAGCAAAGGATGGCAAGGTATAAAAACCTTATAGCTAGGCGGTATGACGCAATGGTAAAGCCAAGACAATTTAACATAGGGGACCTCGTCCTAAAAAGGGTTTATTTAGCAACAAAGAACCCAGCCCATGGGAAGTTGGGACCAAATTGGGAAGGCCCCTACAGAGTCGTCAACTGCAAAAGAGAAGGATCCTATTACTTAGAAGCTCTTGGTGGGAGGAAGTTGGAGCATCCTTGGAATGTGGAGTACTTGAGAAAGTACTATCAGTAGGATACCAGCCTGGGGGAGCATGACTTTGGACGAGTTCAGCGATTAAAAACTTTATTATTATATTATTTGGTGTGGCTTTATTATTATGTTAAATTTATGGACGACGTTATAGTTTGTGTTTAAATAAAGGCATTGGCCTCTAAGGTGCCTGCCTTGTCTATGAACAATACTTATTTTATGAACGATATTCGTGGAATGTACATAATGTTGTGTAATTCACTGATTCCCATACTACGTTTGTCTGAGTTTACCCCCTAAAAAGTTTGAAAAACATAAGATGAGACAATTCTCTGAATGCAGAGATACAATGACAAGCTTTCCTAAGGGAAAAACATCAAGGCATGCTCGTCCAAATCAGAGGATGAAGCAAGGTCAGTGCTTAAAGCTAATTGCGAGAAAGCCCAAAACATACTCGTCCATACTATGGACGAAGTAAAGCACAATACATGTCTGATTCATGGGCGAGAGAATGCATAGACGAGTGCATATTAAGCCATGGACGAAAGAAATGTATGGCTATATTTCAATCCTGTTAAGGCCTTTGTTAAAACAATCCAGTCCATGGACGAGTAAAATGAAAGGCCTTAAGACTTCATTAAGCATAAAAATTAGCCAAGTCCATGGACAAGGAATGCTGGTTTTTATCATTTCTTAACAAGTCCTTGGACCAGTAATATTGATTGTTACCATTTCACATAGATGAACTACATTTGAAATTCTAATGAAAATAGTAGACGAATATATATGTAAAATATGGACGAAATCAAGCAAAAATAAAATAAATAAAACTCTTCCATACATATGCAACAGGAAAATAATATTCATTAAGTCAAGGGCGGATATCCTACGTCCAAAAAAACCCTTGCTAAATAAACTACGATGATTGTTTAAAACCTCGTCCTAAAACCTTGGACGAAGTGAATGTATTGAAATTACATAAAGGTCACAAAGTGGACCAAATAAAAATACATTGAAAATCTTTAAGTAGAGGGAGCAACATTGGAGGCGTCCTGAGGAGGCAAGGTTGTAGCATCGTCTTCAACATTGATGTCATCGGAGCCAGTCTGAACGAGAGAACTAGTGCCAGCAACATTCAGGTTAAGTAGAATGGAGCTGAAGTCTACGCTAGGGAACTTTTCCACAGCCTCCATTCTGAAATCTTCAAACCCTGCTGCGTAATTAGTGTCCAAAACATCAGTATACTGTTTGGACACTTTAAATTCAGCCACTGCGTCTTCCTTCGCGTTGGAGAGAAGAGCGCCATACTCGTCATTCTTCTTCTACAGGGCCTCAAGACGAGCGTCCTTCTCTGCAGCACTAGTTTGCAGCTCCTCAACCAATGTCTTCAACTCTTTCACCTTGTCCATAGTTTTGGCAGCCACTTCAGCCCATTGTCTCGCCTCGACCTTCAACTCCTGGACCCTCGTCTCTAATAGGATCCTCGTCTTGTCCAACCCCGTGGCCTGCCTAGACGCCGCTATAAATTTTGACATGCCCTGTAAAAAAGAAACACAACAAATAAAAGTTTTAAAAAAAAAAAAAAAAAAAAAAAGACGAAGAAGGAAAGTGAAAATCCTTGGTCAAGACGAGATATAAGTATTACCTTGAAAAGATCATGAACACCAGAGTGTTCAAAATCTTTAAGGGACATATCATAACAAACATTTATATCTTCGTCGATCACAGCCTTCTTGAAACGTTCCCAGGCCAGGTCCTCATTTTCAATAATATTTGAAGGGACCGTTCGAGAAGGCTGAGATGGGATTGACACAATCTTGGACGGAGTGGTCTCAATTGAGGTGGACGAGTCCACATCAACTACATGTACTGGTTGTTGGGACGAGGGAAGGGTAGGCTTGACTACCTAGGACGAGCTAGGCTTGGCCTTTTTGCCTCGTCGACTGGGGAGATTCCCCAACTCCAGGTTCTTTGACAGCGTCTTCCTCTTCTCCCCAGTCGTAGGACGAGTCTGAATATCAGTCTCAAGACAATCCCCCTCAGCAGCCACATCTTTTCCCTTGTTCCCTTTCATTGTTGCCATTCCTACAAAAAAAAAAAAAAAAAAAAAAAAAAAGGTAAAAATACCTTTAGAATTAAAACAAAGTAAGCAATGTGCAAGGACGTTTGGAACTTAAGACTTACTTCTTCTTACTGTGACTTCGTGTGCAATTGCTTAGTCAGATGGATTAGGGCCCAACCCCCACTTGGCAAGCCGTCTAAGCGAGACCAAAGAATGGAAGTCCCTATCCGCGTGAAGACGAGCCCTGTGGACGCGGTCATGGAAAAATTTGCTTAAAAACGGTCGTTCAACAGCTGAAATGAAACAAGTAAATTTCTTTTAATTAATCGTTAATATTAAAAGAAGTAAAGGGAAAAATCAAAGGAAAAAGGGGAGCAACTTACCCTCAGGACGAAGGTTTCCTAGGTCCCCGGTATAACGACCAAACGAGTCCCGGCCAACGTCTATAAGATTCCCAGCCCAAAAGCCGGAGACGAAGAAAAATTTTGTCTTTCATTTTCTGTCAGACGAGGCCAGGGACTTGATCAACCTACAATCTTTACCCCTGGCTGTGAATTGATGGAAGCCAGGGGATTGATGTATCTCTAAAGGTTTGTAACAATAAAGGAACTCGTCCATAGTAAGAGGACGGTCCTTTCCAAATACTTCACCCCATAAAATTTGCATTGAGATGATTAGTCTCCATGCATTTGGGTTGAATTGGCATATTCCTAAACCTAACCTAATCAACAACTCCCTAGTAAAGGCGTTTAAAGGGAATCTTAAACCCCCCAAGAGGTAAGCCTCATAGACGCCAATCCCAAAGTGAAGGTTGCAATACCATTCTCCTCGGACGAGTAACCTAGGGTTAAACTCGTCTAGGATTTGGTACCACTCCCTAAGGTTTTTTAGTCTTTGCTCGTCCGTCCTAGAAGGGATATCTATTGCACAACTGTAGACAGTGACCTCCTCCTTGTCCAAAGGACCAGAACGAGGGGCAATGGACGAGGTACCAGCTTGAGACCCTGAGGCCTTCCTAAGCTGTTCCTGTATAACCTCTATAGGAAGCCTAGGGACGCCAGAGACATACTCATCATCCGTGGTATTCCCCCCACTACTATCACTACTGCTACTAGAACTGTCGTAGCTACTCTCATCATTATACTCATTTATAGCCTTATCTACACTATCGCTAGACGAGGAAAGTACAATGTCAACCATCTTAACAGGAAAACTAAGGATGAGAAAAAGAGAAATACCTGTATCTAGGACGAAGGAAAGCTATAGACACAAGAAGCTTCTAGACGAGTATCTAGGACGAGGAAGGACAAGGGGAGAAATTTCAGAAATGAAGAGGGTATCGGAGGTATTCCACTATTTATAGGGAACAAACTCAGGCATCTGAAGCGACGTAACCAAATCAGCAAGAGACACGTGGCATACTCCTCGGTTAGATCAATCGATGAGATTTTTTCACCAACGAATTCATGACACGTGGCACACCAATCTGCAACCAACACACATCTTACATCTCTTTGGACGACCCATGGACAAGGGGGCAACTGATGATGCTATAAAATGTGACCTCCAAAATCGTCCATATGGTTCGTACTAGGAAAAAGAACGAAGGAAGGGCGCAACAAAATTACCTCGTCCATACCCATCAAGCCTCGTTGTTGACACCCCATTTTGCAACCCGCATTTAACCTCACATGGAGGGTAAAATGGTACTTTCACTTTACAAATATGCATCTTGATTCTAGCCATTAGATCATTGGACTCATTTCACCAAAATGATCTTGATGTTGTAACGATCAAATCGACTGGTCATAAGCCCTAATCGGATCATTAGATTGAAAGTTATCATCAAATCAAGTTTTAATGGCTAAGATGTACTATCACAAATTGAGTCCAACTATATGTGATTATGAACAATTGATTTCAATTGGTTGTAGATGTAATCAATTTGAGAACAATGATGTGTCATAATTTAATTGGTTAGGACTACATTTTATGGTGAGGTTGCATACACCTAATTAATTAGATAGTTAAACATTAATTATTCAATGAGTAATTTGTGTAATTATCTTTTAATTAGAGTAAATTGGGAACCAATTAATTCTGAAATGGGAGTGATTGGAGCCATTTAATGTTAATTGGGAGCTAATTTGGGACCTATTAATGTTAATTGTGCTGAAACTATTTTCTAACAAATGACCTCTGCTCACTATTTCATCAATATCTCTCAGAATATTTTGAATCTGTGAATGAGGTTAATTTTCCCAGAAACCAGACATCCGGGGCTTCAATTTGAGCACAAGAACGAGACAATTTCGATCAGAATTGGGTCAGATATGATTTTTCGAAGTTAGCTCTACAAGCTGTTATAGCAGCTACTGGAAAACCGAATTTTGGCTTGCTCCCCACTCCCACCAATCTCTCCATTTAATGCACCAGATTTTCCCCAAGGCTAAAATGAGGTCTAGGTTCATAATCCTTGTCAACCCTCATTAAATGGCCTTCCATTCATATTCCCTCCACTACCACTATATAAACCCTCCCCATCCTTTATTCCAAGACACCAAAAAATCCCCTCTCTTCTCCTCTCTTGAGTTCTAGTGAAGTAGAGTAGTCTTGTCATATCTTGGTCTTCCTGAGACTCAAGGTATTGAGTGAGACTCACTCTCCCTCTCCTAGTTCTTCTTCTTTCCTCCACCCTTAGGACCTCCACCAAGAATCTCCTTCTCCATCGCATGGATCTTGCATGATGGTATAATCTCTTTCCCTAACTTGTTTTTTTTTTTTTTGCCATGATGAGAGTTTAAGATTAAAGCATGATAGTAACTATTTAAATTCCCTTGAATATGTTTGAATATTCTTAATTGTTCTTATATGTTCTTCATATGTTCTTAGTTGTTCATCACATGTTCATGCATATCACTAGTTTTAATCTTAAATCCACATCAAAAATATGAAAAAACATGTTTGTTTAATAATTCTTTCAAATCTTTGAATCTAGGATGTCACCATACACACACATTCACTAGAATTTTATTTTTCAATCCAAATGCAATGTTCAATAAATTGAATTAGGGTTTGTCACATGCACACACATTAAATTCAACATGTAAATTGATTGACATATTGAATGATATGATATGATTGTTGGCCACCATAGTCTAGAAGACCGGTTTCACCGGGCAAGGTGGGTGCCTAACACCTTCCCACCTTGTAACATAGCCTCCGAACTTAGATCAAGGGTTAGTAGATCAAATGCTTATCCTTGTAATTTTCAATTTCTAGATTGTAACTAGGAAACAAAGCCATATACTTTATCTTAGATTGTATCTAGGACCAAAGTCATGTAATTTTCCTATGATCAATGTAAATTCAAATTTCAAATTAATAAAATGAGGAATTTTTCAACTATGGTTTTCTTATTTTTCCAACAATTGAATAAGTGGCGACTCCATTGTAAAACCCTTAATCTAAAAGGGAAAATATAACTAGTCGAACCTCCATTTTGAGAGGCAATAACACGACTCCACCCATTCACGTGGGTTTGGCCCAACATTTTATTAAAACGGGCCGGGAGCGCAGTCTCTCACACTCGTCTGTCATAAATTGGGGACAGACGAGGCAAGCATAGTTTATGCCAAGGCACGTCCGTCCTTAATTAAGGACGGACGAGCCAAATATTTTGAACTTAAACTTGGATCTTACCTATGAACCGAAACCTCCATTGTTCGTGATAAAGCACCGGTCCAGATAAAGTAACTTCCATGAAAGTTATGGAAGTTACCTCCGACTTTGGTGAATTCCTCAACAATAGAAATGGTTATCAGAGCAAATAACCATTCCATGTGCACTATATAAACGCTTCTCTACGTAGAGGTAAGGGATTCAAATTTCTTTTACAAAAGAAGAAGAAAGTCTTAGAAATATTTTTCTCTCTATTCCAGCACATTAACTTCATCATCGGAGGACCATAAACCGGCCTCCACCGGTCTTTTCTCTGATTAAATTTGGTTTTTCAGGACTTAACCTTCAAGATTGTCGACACCCGAAGATTTTCAACCCACTGATTTTCCAGGATTATCATTTTTAACTATATAGTCTATATTAGTCTTAACAATTTTCGTTTCCTAAATATTTTTAAAGATATATATATATATATATATTGTAGGAACTGGGTTTGACACTTCCTCTGTTGGATAAGTGGACTCAGACCCAACTAACTCAATACAATAAATTTATAAAGAATGAGTTTAAGAACTAGGCTTTAGTGTGGGTTACAACAACTAGACATGGTTATGAATGAATTGAATAACAAGGACACAGACCAAAGTGTAAAATTCCGTCCTCAGCCCTCATCATGAGAAGCTTGTTGTTCTTATTATTTTTTCAGTACTTGGTTGCAAAGGTTTCAAAGATAATAGAAATTGCTACTGTGTTTTCTGTTTCTAATTCCCGATCCCTTTTCCTAGAGGATCTCTTACATTATATATCCCCTCTCAGTTGATCTTGTCCCTCCATTTGTTGACCATGCAAGTCACTACTTGAGTGCTTGTCCCATCAGCCGTCTTCCCAAACTTTCTGTGAGTTGCAACAACTAAGGCAACACTGTTCAGGGGTCATTTCCTCATTAATGCAACCAGAACGTTAGTTGTGGGAATTTAATGCGGAGGTAACAGTTTCTCTTTGAATTGCTCCTCCACCACGCTCCCATAGCTGACCCATTGTACTTGTCCTTCTTCTTGGGATGCTCTGGGAGGCTTTCTTTGATGGCGTGCCGCTCTTCCCTTCTATGATCTTGGTTGGCCGAGAACAAGATTGTCCTCGGCGATGTGTCTTGGCAATTTGGACTTTCTTCGTTTGTTCTCGGACATTTCTTCTTCCTCGACGTGAGCCTTGGGCTTAGTATAAAATAGGCCGGGGTTACGAAAATCTTTGACCCCACATATATATATATATATATATATATATTGAAAAACCCATAGTTGGATTACATGTTCTTTATTATGATAACACATATGCTAAATTTAATGTCATTCAAATGTTCTCTACTATTTGATCTATATATTCATTTTATATGCATAATTTTATAATACAAATACTTGAAATATAAACATATATTTTATAAATGATATAGTTATTGGTCTCTTATTATCTTGAAATTTTGCATGTACGTAAAGTATAAAAATAAAATATAATCCAATGGTGGATTTGAAAAATTATCATCCAACAAAAAATATATTGATTGATGTAATATTACACCAAATGTAAGTTGAACCTAATAAACATGAATATACGCGAGTGCATGCTATGTAATTAAATAGAATATTAATACACGTAAATGCATTACTTTCATATATTAATTTTTTATATGGTGTACTAACTATTTATGCGAAACTAATTTTTATGATTATTTTTCTTAGATTTTTATAAGAAAAAAATTTACTCGAAATATGACATTCATACTCAAATTTTGCTTTGACCACAATTGAAACAGAGTACAATAAAGATAAAAGAAAATTTCATTTAATCAAGAATGTAAAAAGATAGTTGTCTACTTCGTTAGTGAAATAATTAAATATGTTACAATTCACTCAAGTAATTAGTTCATATTCTTAGTTAATTTTTCTGTCTAATGATATAATATAAAACAATTGAAGTTAATTTCATAAATATTATAACACATAATAAGCATTATAAGTCATAATATATATATATATATATATAAGCTGGAACTTCATATTTGGCGCATTTTTTTTAGAAAATTTTCATTTTTCCTTCTACGTATTTAAATTTATATTCAAAAATAAATAATTTAATTTTCTAATATTTAAATTTTAATAAATATTTGGGCAACCAATTAGCAAGATATATATATACACACACACATATGTTGCACCATAAAAAGCTTACCACCAAGTATACATGATCTCAAATTTCTAACTAATAATTTTGTTTCACAAGTTTTATTTCAGGTTGCAATAGCTTAAGGCTTTGTCATGTGGCACATTCCTTAAGAAGAAAAAATAGAATACTCTCCATTTAGCCTTCCACCACAAGTTTAGTTGTTTTTGCAATAATTGAAACAAAAAATAGTAAAAAACAAAAGCAAATTAAACAATACATGCTATAATAAAATAATAAGTATGCAATTAAATTAGTCAAAATAATTATATATTGTGAGTTCATTCAAACAATATCATATACTAAATTATATCAATCATAGTAATTCACATTTTCTACCTTTTTAATAACGTGTAATATAACTAATTCTCAAATATAAGACCACCTAATTCTCAAATATAAGACCATAAAGATAATATTTTACAAATAATTTTCATATAAATTATAATCTGGGACATCCACAGGTCTTATAAAAGATCAAATCCATATAGGAAAGAGTGACAAAGAAATCTGTATCCATTTGGTCCCTAATTATTAATCACTGTAACATGGTTTATTTTAAGGAAATTTATTCTTTCTTATTATTCAGAGGCTTTATCAATTTAAGGAAACTTAGGCCTTGTTTGGCTACAAAAAATTGATCACTTATCGCTCAAATTTCATCACTTGTCACCCTATAATTCATTTTCTATCACTCAAAATTCTCAAATATCACCTAAACCTGTTTGGCACCTAAACCCAAACATGTTTTCAACTCCAAAAACTCCAAAAAGTAGGACCCACATTCTGACCTGGGTACCATTGCTCCCTGCCCTAAAAGCCAAAACCTAACTTTACCAAAACCCAGTTCGTCACTCCCCAACTTCAAGTTCCAATCATGACCAAAACATTATGTATATGTATAAGAAGATTAACAAGGGTGAGTTTCAGTGTCCGAGGTGGTTTTCGCCTGAGTTGATTCGACTATTAACTCGGCTTCTTGATACAAACCCTGAAACCCAATTTACGATATCGGAAATCATGGAGAATTGGTGGTTCAAGAAGGGGTTTAAGCACATGAAGTGAAGGTGCTGATCAACTTCGTTCGCACCTGGGTATGTCTTTTTCTTGATTCAATTTTTTTTTTTTTTTTTTTTTTTTTGGTCGTAGATGTCGTCTCACCGAAAACCAAAATCGGTGAACGGAGCTATGTGTATATCTCAAGCTAAAGGTGTTGATCGGAGGAAATGGAGCTCTACTTTATTTGTTGAAGTGTGTTGTGGGTTTGGGAGAAGGAAAAGGGAAAGTGAGATGAAGAAGTGAGCTTGGGTATCTGTTGGAGCTTCTATGGGCCTACAGTGATGTAACTACACACTGCTGTGGGACCCATTTGGAAAGAAAAATTACGAAAATTGCCATTGAGTTAACAAATCCATAACTTGAAAACAAGCTTGGGCTGTTTTCGAAATTGGTAACCCAAAACTCAAAAAACTCAGTTTTGTTAACTGAGTGAACAAACAAAAAATCATCCAAACAATGTTTCCTTATGTGGGCCCCACAGATTTTGGGTTATGAGTTAGCAAAACTCAATTTTGCAAAATCCAAACAAGGCCTTAGCTTCTTTTCTTTTCTTTTTTTTCTTTTTTTTTTAACTTTATTCAAATGGAGATCCTTTAATAGATCATGATTTTCTTATTTAATGTCTAAAGACCTTACCAATTAAACCAACACTCATAAAGAATGTAATAGTAATAGCAATAATTTATTTTCATTTATTGCTTAAAAGTCAAGATATAGTTACATTATGACATAAACATTTTTTTTTGTAATTAATCTAATTAATTTATTATCAATAGTAATTACTTAATAGAACATCCTCCTCCAATTAAACACTAATAAACCATGTAAATGATTTAGGTGTATTCTTCGATAATTAGGGAAAATTACATTTTAACACCCTAAACTATACCTTGATTACACTTTGCATTTAAACTTTTCGAATACACATTTTACACCATAAAATATATTCTTTATCACATTTTGCAAGCTGACATCAAGTTTGTTATTAAACTTGAATAAAAAAGTGTGATACTGCATAATAAAAAATAAAAATAAAAACATAATTGCTCTTCTTCTCAATTCCTTAAAAACAAAAGAGAAATTACATTTTACCACCCTAAACTATACTCCTGATTACTTTTTGCAACCTAAGTTTTGAATTTACGTCCAAGTTAACAACAAATTTAATGTCGAGGGTGCAAAATGTAACAAAGTTCATAATTTGGAGTGTGAAATGTGCATTTGAAAAGTTTAGGGTACACAGTATAATATAATGTGTAGTTTAAGGTGGAAAAGTGTAATTTCTCCTAATAATTAAGAATTCTTTTACAAGTGTAGGATGATCATTAATCACTATGATGGGCAATTACTTATAATGTCAACTTGCTAGGACTTCTTTTTTATGAAAGTAGTCTCAAATTCTTGTTACAGATTTTTTTTTTTTTTTTTTATTCCATACTTGTGGAAATTTGTATTCTAGAAAGATAATCCCATAAGAAACCACATTTATAATACAAAAGGCTCCCTCTAAAATAATCCTATCTCATGTTTCCTAGAAATACTTTTGTACAAAAATGGAAAGTTTTTATTATATGGTATTGAATACAAATTGTAACTGTTTAATATGACAATTGGCTTCTTAAAACTCCAAACCACTATACATCCTTGACATGATGGTCACTCTATAAGTATAAGTGCTTGTGAGGTGTGGAAGGCAAGAGTCGAGGTTCAAATCTTCAAGAAGAAGTTTTACACACATATGCACTTAAACAAGGTTATAGTAAAACTTTATCTGAGAGTAAAAACAAACCAAAAAAAAAAAAAAACTTTCAATTTTTGTTGAGGTTGAGTTGTGCAATATCTAACCCATTTATATCAAGATACCAAAATATTCTATAAAATCTAATGCGATCTTACCCATTTAACTCAAATTCTAAATATATATGATTCTTTGTGTTTAGTCCCATTTTATGATATTCACAAGCTCTTAACCCTCACTTATATGCCGCTGTTTGGTTGAAAAGAAAAACGCCTACTCACATTTTCTCTTCTACTAGTTTATCTAGTAAGTACTTTTAGAACACAATGAATAGGGAAGGTGGAAATCCTTCTGCTTGCTCCTCATGTAAACACCAAAGGAAGAAATGTGACCAAAACTGTGAATTAGCTCCATACTTTCCAGCTAGTAGGTATCATGAATTTCAAAATGCCCACAGGCTCTTTGGTGTGAGCAACATACTAAAGATCATGAACGCAGTTGAGCCGAGCCAAAGACAAGCCACTGCTGAATCAATCCTAATGGAGGGTAATGCAAGGAGAAATGATACAGTGAATGGTTGTTTAGGTATTATCAATAACCTTAAGTCCCAAGTTGAGTTTTATGAAAAACAACTAAATATTGTGAATCAACACCTTGCCATTTATCGGGGGAGAGAGAAGCTCAAGCAACAAAATCAGAAATTAGAAAACTTAGCAAATACTTCTTCATTTGCATCGAAGCCACCATTGGCTCCAACTCCTGTGCAACATGATCAAATAGATGGGTTTAAGCTTTTGTCACCAATCCTGCCCAACCTAGTAAGATTATGATTTTAGATTTTTTATTATTATTAAAGAATATATGTTTATGGTTAAGCAAATCTATTATTTGATATTTATGACTTATTAAGCAATTGACATTTAATTTTGTACAATTCTAGCCTAGTGAATATATAGGTAACAAGAAAAACTCTGATGATGGATATAATTATCCGTCAACGTTGGAAGAAGGTACAGATGTGAAACCGTTTGACATCCAGCCTATAGATCAAATATTGGAAGCTTATCAGCACGAAAACTTTATTACAAATTTTAATGGACCTGGAGAATCTAGGTACAATCATAATCATAATGTTATTTTCGTTATCAATGAATTATTGCTATGTTATTATCCCTTTGTGACATTAGATAACTATTTTCTATAACTAATTAACTAATTTTTATAATCATCACAACTAATAGACTCTTCTTTGTGTTATATGTCAATCTTAATCTGAAAAAGAACAAAATAAAATATTCATTATTTTATCACTCACTAAAGATTCAAACCTATAAAAGGAAAAAAAATTGTTGAAAAGAAATAAAATATTAACGAAACAAGAATTTTTATTGAAAAGCAAAAAAAAAAAAAAATTATATACATACATACATACATATATATACCTGCACAATAATTATATACATACATACATATATATACCTGCACAATAATTTATTTTAAGCATACATATGTTCACAATATTGTTTTGAGAAAGTTACAACTTGAATATTTTATGAGCCTATATTAACATAGATATCAGAATTCATATAAGCTGTACTTGAGGTTAATCTACCTATAAAAATTATTTTCACGTGAATGTAAGTAAAATCTTCGTTGTATATCAAAATGGCTTATTTATGTGTAACATATCTCTAACAAATAAATATAATGAAATAAGGATAAAATTTAGCTATAAATTTAGTTGTAAGCTAGAACTAACAATCGAAAAATGACATGTGATCACTTACTAAACTACACTTAAGTGATTGTAGATAATTATTTTTATGTAAGTCGTGTATTGCATATGATATTTTCCTTTTGTTGTTTGTAGGAAAACTTTGTCCAATAAATAAATAAATAATATATATATATATATATTATTCACATAAATGATTATTTATTATTTATATTGATCTCAACTACTCTAGTGTATGTGCTTATAAATTTTGTCTTTCCTGACATCAAATCCCAGTTCTGCCACTGCATATAACTTATAGCACAATTTTTCGATCAAAATATTCACTAACACTCTTATAAGATATTTTCTTATGGATCATGTATAATAATTATTATAAGTTATAATAGTTAAGAAATCAATTAATTATATTACATGTCATTAGAAAGAGAGTAAACGAGAGTTCTTAAAAATAATAAAATTATGTTTTCTAATATACGAAAGACTTTTTGTGCCACTAACACAAATATCACTAACTTGTTATTAATTTCTTTCGATATTTTAATATTTTTTCAAGTTTTGTAGTCTAACTAGTTGGCTCCTCCCAGTGTTTTCAATGAAAACATTTAGAATTCAAATCATCTTACCCACAACAATTGATATACCAAAAAAAAAAAATTAATCATTTTACTTGTAAAAAAATTGTAATTTTTACTGTAAAAAAATTTTAATATTTACTGTTCTTTTTTATAGATAAAATACAAAAACAATAAGAGTGTGTAATGATTTGATCATACTATATGTGTTTACAAATTTTAAAATTGCATGATATAGATAAACATGTTTAATACCGACTCAGGAATGAAAATATCTTTTTGATAATATAAAAATGCAAATATCCTTTAATTATTTTTTTACATTCTTGATTGTGTGTTATTAAATTTTTTTTTTTTAATTTTTTTGGGACTTTGTTTCAATTATTGCAAAAGCAACTAAATTTGAGTAAGAATATCATATTTTAAATCAATTATTTCTCATATAAATCTTAGAAAAATGACTTCAAAATTTCATTATACTTAAACAATTAATAAATAAATAAATATATTTATCATATTAGTAATCTTTTAAATTTCCTAGAATAAATACTACAATGTTGGTTATTATATGTCATTGAAAGGAGTTAAGAAATCTAAATGGTTAAGATTAATCTTAGTAAATTCACAAATATTTAAATTTGGATGGTTTTTATGTCAATTATTGTAACTCAAAGCAACTACATATGAGTAAGAATGTCATATCTTCTTCTTCATATCAATTTTAGCAAATTCACAAGTAAAAATAGTTTCTTAATTTATAAAAGTAATTATGTAAATTCCTTTAATATAAACAATTAATGCACAATTATAAATAATTAATATAAGCATTTACTCTATTAGATAATTCAATAAATTAATGTTTTGATATAAATGAAATCTTTGTTAAGGTGGAAGCCTAAATAAAGAGAATCTAAAAGAATGTGTTACATCAAAACCTCATACTCTATTACATAAAATCTATACTTATATAGGGAAAAGTTAACAAATGCCCTAAAGGCATTGGGCATTCATTCAAGATATATTTTTAGGAACTTGTTATGGTAAAAGAAAAAACAATTATTTTTTTTTACGGTTTTTTATATTTTCTATAAAAGTTGTGTCAAAACTTTCCTAAAATGGTTTATTAACAATTTTCCTAAAGGTATTCGTTAATATCTCATATATATATATATATATATATATATATATATATATATTACAAACTATGAATTTTGTGCACAAATATACAGGACAAAATTGGGAAATGCCCCATTTGGGTAGAAATAGTAGCATAATGCCATTTTCTCCAAACTATATAGGGAAATGCCTCTCTTTTGTAACTCGATTTTCTGAAAATTGAGTTATAAAAAAAAAAAATCTGGAGCCCTATAGCGACGTTTTTAAGGACCTATAGTGACATTTTCAGGATCTATAGTGACGTTTTGTAACTCGATTTCCATAAAATCGAGTTATAGGCAATTTTTTAATTTTTTTTACCTATAACTCGATTTCTTATAAATCGAGTTAAAAAACGCCACTATAGGTCCTAAAAACGTCACTATAGGCTCCTAAAAAACACCGCTATAGGGCCTAACTCGATTTTGAGAAAATCGAGTTACAAAAGAGGGGCATTTCCCTATATAGTTTGAAGAAAAGGGCATTATGCTACTATTTTTACCCAAACGGGGCATTTCCCAATTTTGTCCCAAATATACATGTTCTAATATATTGATCTCTTTACTTTGTTTCTAAAAATAATAATAATAATAATAATAAAATTCTCTTTACTTTTTGTTCAATTAATATGAAGTCTTACTTTCAATAAATTTGATAATAATTTATCTTTATCAATAATTTGCAGCGCTGACTCTAAAGCCCATGGTAAGCGAGCTATGGAGTATGTTGGTAAGGAATATACAAATAACATCGTCGGATTTTCTACGAAAGGGAAGGAAGATCAAGAGGATGAATGAAATTACATCCCCCCCCCCCCCCCCCTCTCTCTCTCTCTCTCTTATGATGAGATTGAAGGGCAGGAACTTTTATTTTTGTATGCATAAAGGAGTGTCTAAATTAAATTTTAATGTGAGTATATCTTCACCTTGGACTTTGTAGCAATTTATATAATGTGAATTAATGGATTTATTTTAAGTTTTTTTTTTTTTTAGAGAGAATTTTAACTTATAGCGTTTGCTCCTAATGATAGCTCTTTATCATTAGATCAAGATACCAGTCGGTTTTTAGTATAAGCAGGGATTTAACTCTAGATCTCTTATTCAATCATTAGAAATTTTACCAGTTGAACTAAGTTTGAAATGTTTGCATCTTATTCTTCTTTGTGTTGATCTTCTTCATCTTATCTTAATTATTTTATGGTATTATATTCATATTATATATATAATAATTTATACTGTTATAATTCAAAATAATATAAAGTCTAAATTGTTAGATCTAAATTATCTCTTTTTTTTCCTATATTAAAAAAAAAAAAGTATAGTTTTTTCTATTTATAAATTTTTACTGAAAGCTTTGTATCTCAACTAAGACTACAACGTTCAAAGTTCAAATTCTCTCATCCCCAAATTATTGAATTAATATATACATACAAATATATATATATATATATATATATATTTGTCTTTGCTTTGATTAAAGGGTGCATTAAATTAGGGCAAAATCAAGTACACATTAATTTGGGCAATACAATGCCCCCGGCCTTTGCTAACATTTCGGCTAACAACAAAAAAGAAGGTTCCTTACAAAGGATGAAAGAGCCATCAAAGTGACATCCTTTCTCTCCCTGTAAACCCTAGTTGCCTTTTATGTGATTTCGTATGAGGATCTTTAATCCATAAACCGAAAAATTCATCCTATAAGGTTAGAAGGTTACCAAATCCAATAGCTGAGAACTTAACAATTGTAATCTTTAGTAACATATATAACATCTTCGTTGTACAATTCGACAACCACAAAACAAAACAAAGATATTTACTTAGTATCATGGTTGTCAAAATCCCGATCTGAATTCTACGATCCTTCGATTTTACAATCCCACTTGTCTAAAACGATCTGGATCTTTCAAAGATCTTTACGATTGTTCAAGATCAGTAAGATCGTACGATTCTGAAGATCTCAAACGACCTTAGTTTCTTGTAATCTTCTTTAACTTGATAGAATGCTCAATTGGATCCAAATGAAAAATAAAATTCCAATAGACCAAAATTTTCCACTCTAATGTCGAGTGTCAGTTGGACCCAAATAAAAAATATCACAATAAAGTGTCACGTTTTGAAGTTTTTGGCCTCTTTAAATTTTTGGCCTCTTTAAATGATGCTTACAAATGAATGTAGTGATATTTGGTAATTATATCAATGAATGTATAATTTATGTGATTATTTAACATACCAATGTGTATTTTTTTGTTTTTTTCTCAAATAATATAGGATCTTACGATCCACAATTCGATCCGATCCTACAATCCACAATCCCACCTACCTTCCACAATCCTACATAAAATCCCAACTTTGACAATTTTGCATAGTACCAATAGCTACAAACAAAACACCATACCTTCTCATATAACTCCGACTATTTACTTTAACTAAACAGAAGGAATTCCACTTCGCATGCAAGACAAATTCTACCAGCTGATAATCACACTAGTTGCCACATGAATCCTCTTTACAGATTTGTAAAACCCTGATTGAAATCATGTGTACTTTTGTTATTGAAGTTTTGACGTCAATATATCCTAATCCTTTTCTTACTAGAGGTACTGAAATTAGTAAAACTTCAGAACTAATGCTTATGAATAGGAAAATGGAAACACGCCAATTCTATAAACACTTACCTACAGAAGGGAAATATTTTGATGACAAACCAGAAGGCTTGCTATTGGGCTGCAGTGCCACAACTGGCACTTCTCCAAGCGGCAAGAGACGCATCCTATGGGCACACAGCCCTTCTTAACGGCCCCCTGCTGCCTTGGGTAAAAAAGCATCACATTTTCTTTTTGTTCTCAGAAAGTACTCAACAGTATTAGTTTTACTAAAATTTGATCAAAAGATTAAATGGAGGTAATAGTTTTACTAAATTGAACATGACCCGGAAAGGCCCAATGTAAACAGCCATCTCCTGGCCTGAATCTCTGGAGACTCAAGAAATTTCCTACACCCCTATCGCTGTCACCTTGAATGTCTGCAGAAGCATTACTACAAAAACATTGCTAGCAATTTCCCCGCCTAGATACAAAAGTCTCTAAATCCATATAGTAAGCTCCTACAAAGATTTGCTTCCTGTTATTTTACAGGTGTTCAACTTTTTCAGGACTCTCAAGCCTTTGAAGCACAAGAAACCACATGTGACTTGAATTTCTCAAGCTCTGCTAGAACCTCCTCTTCAGGCCTGTAGATCAGATCGCTCATCCGCCATATCTGCACAAATTAATTTATTTTGCATATCAATTGAAGTCCCCCGAAACAACTCAAGGAGAACTTTTCTATAAACTTAATTACAAATCAAAGATAGGACTGGAAAGGAAAGAGGTATTTCCTTTTTCTTGAATAAAAGTGGATTGAAAAGGTTACTATGTAAAGCTATTCCATCTCACCACATTCAAATAATCAAATGAATATACTGGGTAGGACAAGCATTTATGAAATACTAAGTTTTAAAATTTTCATCACTATAACTCTATTTAAACGTTATTCTTCTTGTAAAACTCTTTGCAACCATCCTGCAAAAAATTTTATACAATGATATTGCAACGAATTATGGGATATATTTCCAAGCTTATTTCCTCCCTTTGCATCGATCCTAACTCCATCTCTCATAAGTTGCCCTTCTTTCCCGGTGTGCGAGTTTAAATGACAAAGAATTCTTAAATTAATTTCCCTCCTGGTCACCTACATATTCATATTTTAAAAGCTTATGCAAGGAAATAATTAATGAAAATCAACATCCTGATACCTGCAATGTCCCTCCTCCACCAGTGGTATCACAATCATCAGACACGCTAACAATTGTCCATGGATCAAATGCATTCCAATGGAAGTCAACAACTTTGTCCCTGCATAAAAGTGAAGACTTTATGAGTAAATCAGATAAACAAACACTTTGAATAACTCTAGCTATAAACCTCAAAAAAAATTCATAATTATCTGATCAAACCATATAAGCCAAGACTTGTAAAAGGTGCAACATTGCTAGGCATCTCATAACATGCATTGAAATTTCCTAAGAGAGAAGCAATCAAAGGTGGACTTTTGAAATTGGAATATATTACCCGTTACAGACAACATACATCAAATTGTCTCCTAATTTGCAAAGGTTTTTTATGTTACGTGGAGATCTTAGCATATCTCATTCAGAAAAATATAATTTTAAAACAACCAATACCTCTGATCAGCACTAGTCAAGTTAGCAAAGTAAAATTACCATGATGAAACTTTCAATGAAGAGCAAGATTAGCTTTTCACAATTTAAAATTGCAAACCACCCCCTCTTGGATGGTGTATTAACATCTATGTCAGCTTTTCTGTTTGAATGCATTCAAAATAAAACCTGCTTTATAGATGACCCCTATAGAAGGGGGGGGGGGGGGGGGGGGGGGGTGTTGTGTGATGTGGGGGTGGTTTAGAACCACCCTCCTAGTTACTTCATTCACTATCTCTATTTGAAAAGAATCCTTAGGAAAATGATTTTTTTTCCACCAAGCTAAAACAATATAATATGTTGATGTTTCTAGTAAACCAAAGCAATTAGTTAATAGCTATTTTGCTTGTAAACTAAATATACATGTGGATGAAGATGAGATGACAGAAAATACAGGATAAGAAGAAAGAAAAATAATAAGGTTGAAGAGAAATGAAACAACAAACAACAAGTTCACTAAGGAGCATTTAATTGCCAATGAGCTCTAGCTCAACTGATACATCCACCCCTTATAAGTTCAAGGGGGAGGTTGTGGGTTCACAAACCATTGGGTGGGTGTCCCCCACACCCACACCCACACCTATAAAAACAGTAAGTGGCATTTGATTCAGGTCAATAAGTCGAGGAAACAATAAATAAATTAATATATCAAGTTGATTAGAATATACATGATAGCTTGGTTCAGAAGAAGATTTGGTCAAAGGTACAACTGATAGTAGAAAAACAATCCTGTAGCTAAGACCTCGTATAGCTGGAAAGTCTTTCATGAGTAAGTCAATGGGGTGAGAAAAGCATATTCAAACCTGTGCCCAGCATGCTGGAAAAACAAGCCAGGTGGAGAACTTGGACTTCTTGCTGCTCGCTCTACCTTCTTACCAACCTGCAATATAAAATAAGAGATTGCCAAAGAGAGAGAAAAGATTATACATTTTAGCATACACACCCAACATGAAAAGCAGCAAAACGATCAACCAGGCACACAACCAGAAAAGATGCTGCATATGACTTTAAAGACAGGGCATATGTTATCCAAGACACATGTAATAGCAATGAAACTTGGATAAGTACAGGTCAAAGTTTTTACCTTCTCATGATCCCAGATGTTCAAGAGACCATCCTCTGCAGAACTTCCAAAGACAGATGACTTGTCTGGAGACCACTGGAATAGGAGAATAACAAAAGATACAGATTAGCACTTCAGGAAACAAATATACCTCCCAAAAAAGTAGACAAATGAGAATTAAGAAAGACAACAAGAAGATTCATTAATACCTGAACACAGAGAACAGCAGCTCTGTGACCCTCAAATTTATAGATAGGTGACCCAACTCCATTTGAAGAGAGATTTCGGCGATCAAACATACGAACAGAGTTATCTGCCGACCTGGACAAAAAGTACAACATTTGAATTTATCTACTGAATTGAAGTAACTCCCTACCAGTGCAAACCATAAGGAAGCACTATCAAACCCAGAAGAGTATCACATGCCCAAAATACAGAGAAATGGCAAAATAGAAAGAAACATGAGATTATAACATACCCAGTTAGAATAAGGTTATCATCATGGGGATTCCAATCAACACAGTGAAGATCAGCATTATGTGCCTTTTCAACCTGTCACCAGAAACAAACCAAAAAAAGTGCCAAATTTAATTCAACAGAAGCCAAGAATTTATCTTACAAAAATCTCTGAGATTCAAAATAGGCATTGATGATAATGCATAACCAAAAACCCCAAATCAAAAACAAAAAATAGCCATCATTGAAGGAGACCAAAAAAAAAAAAAAAAAACATGGGGCACATAACCTTAACAGCTGGGCTAGTACCAACTCGTGCATCCCATAATATGAGGCAAGAATCATCACCTACACTACAAAACTCCTGTGCACTTCAGCAGAGATATAAAGGTGTCAGAAATAGGAACAAATTTTAAACCTCAAAAGCTAATATCTTGCTGTGATTAAAATGAAGAATAAACCAAAAGCACTTCACTAGAAGTTGCAACCTAGGAATTCAAGGTGCGGATTGTTGATTCTTAGAAACTGACAATATTTTATTTTATTTTTTGACAAGATTCCTGAGAATTCCAATCACATGAGCATATCAATTCCCATGATATGCAAGAATTTCAGCTTCCACCTCTGATACAGGGAACACCAATTCTCACCTTAAATACGGTGTGTAGAGAATAGTTTTAAGCACATCCAAGCAATAACAATGTTAAAACTTGGGTTTATAATTAGAAAGCATGAATAAAATCACATGTTTAACATGAAACATGAAACTTAAAATGGCAAATTCTGAGAGAGAAATAACAAAGCACTCCTGGATATGCATGTTACAAAGATCATGCAAATGTTACCTCGATGGACAGAATGCCACATCTTCAACTGTATCCTCATGCCCAATGTAGACACCCCGTGGTCCAACAGAAGGGCCATCAGCAGTTTTATCATTTCCTTCCCCAGGTTTAGAGTTTTGTTTAGTAATTGAGCCACCAGACCCTGCAGACGTTGATATATGGTCCTGAATACTCCACAAAACCACGGACTTGTCCTTCCCTGCAACAATAATCTTTCTTCAGATGAAGATGTTCATGAGTCTTTTCTTTCTTCAGATAAAGAAAAAAAAAAAAAAAAAAAAAAAAAACTCATTTCCTCTAAACATAATAAGAATAGGAAGGACGGCTTGCGCTGGAAGTCCAAATAATTTATAGGGATCTGACATTCAACAGGATTTATCAAAGGGCCACAGGCTATAATGCTTGCATATTATAAAATGTAATTTCACAAAACTTAGACTTCCACAACAAGAAAACTCTGCTTGAACTCATTTCTATTAAACATAATAAGAAAAAGGACAGTTCATTCTGGAACTCCAAAAAATTTACAGGGATGCAACATTCAATAGCATTCATCAGGGGCCACAAGCCCACAATAATACGTTACAAACTAGACTTCCACAAGGTAACTACACTTGAACCATTAAACATAACAAGAAAAGGACAATTTGTGCTGGACTCAAAAAACAATTACAGGGATGCAACATTCAACAAGATTCATCAAGGGCCACAGGTCCACAATGCTACATTACATATTATAGAACATAAAATATCACAAAAATTACACTTCCACAATAAGCTTACCACAATTGATCTTATAAAAAATGCCAACAAAGGTAAAAGATGACTCAATCATCATATGATATCCAACAGAGAATAAGGCACAGTTAGCTCACTCAAATTACAACCATGTTTTATCTTAGATATCAAAAGGTGTTAATTCATATCATCTATGGTTGTGGAAATAACTAGACAAAGATTTTCCCAACAGTTTCAACACCTAATTGAAATAGCAGAAATAATTAAAAATAAATAATCCACCTCCAGATAGCACATAGGGTTCAGTTGGGCACATTGCAAGAGCAAATTCTGCATTATCTTGATGTCCAGTCAAAATCTGCAGGAAGAATATTTCAATGTCCATATCATAAACAGAAAAAAATAAATAAATAAAAAATAAAAATAAAAATACAGGCCATAGAGAATTTACAGGCTGACTTTTTTTTTTTTTTTTTAAACTAATATCAAAATATTCTCAAGAAATATATTCTAGAAGGCCCACAATTTAATTATATTATCTAAACAGGTTGTGATGCAAGAATATCCAGAAGAAAAACAAAAGAGTTGTGTTGCTACTGTTTTTTTTTTTTCCAAAGGATTGCCTTAGTTACTTCTTTGGGCTGTTTGTGTACTGTGGTTACCATTCCCTCATATATACATAGAGCTTCAGAAACAATATACTGACTAGACAGTTCTTTGTTTTTGGATTAAATTTCCCACACCACTGTCAAATTTTATTTTTTGTAAAATATCTCTTACTAACAGGAATGTAAACAACTGAATTTACTGGAATATAGGTCACACATTCCCAAGGCTTGAACCCGTAACCTCACCCACAACCCCATTCTTATGAGGGTGGTGATGCCATTTAGCCCAAAGGCCATTGGCTAAATACATAAAAGATAACATCTAAAGAATAGAGGGGATTCCTCAAGTATCAAGTACTACTCAAGAATCGACCTATAGTGGTTGGCCAACTTCACTGAAAACAAATACTGAGGTCAATTTTACTTGAGTCTATGGTGGAAATCAGCCAACAACTACCTAACTTAACTAATTTTAAGGATTAGTTTCAACTTCTGAGTTCTTATAGCCTTTTTACAACCCATGGGAGCAAGGACTGGGAACTTCTCCAATCCAATGTTACCCATCCAAGTAGCATGAGACCCAATGATTGAACAAAGGGCTGATTTCCACACGTGTCCCCTAAACCAAATGCACTCATCAAATTCGCTTTTTGTAGTGGGATTAATCCCAGGGTTTCAAAAGCAACGCAATGTGACATCACAATACAGATCCAAAGTGAAGCCCTTTGTTCAGTCAATAATGGATGAATTTCCCATCAATGGTAATTTAAGAAGAAATTAGAAAATAAAAAATAAAACACGCACTTTATAATGAGAAAAAAGACTTTCTGACAGTAAATATGTACCAAATCTGGACGAGAATTCGTAGCTCCGAGGACAGCATGACGGTTTGGTTGAGCTTCAACATCCCAAATGAGAACCTGAGTTTTAGTAAAATGCAACAATGAAAAACATTAAAAATTTCAAATTAATGAAACATAGAAATCAAAGACAACTATAATATCCTCAATCCAATATATATATACATGACAAAATTAGTAGTTTAGTACAGCACATACATCAGGACTATCAGTATGAGTGGCCACTATCTTAGAGTTCTGTGGCAGTTCCCTGATTCTGTTCACCTGCAAAATGGTACTCAATAATTACTGCAATGAGCACCAAGTGATTCAATAATATGCAGGCACTTCCATCGTCTATGACAGTAGAGCCAAAAACGAATAAAATTGGATAAAGACTCAACGCAAATAGCCTTTTCATAGGAGTAATTACAAACATAACTTCAAAAAATATCTACTTTCCACTGGTTTGCACAAAAATAACAGTGGCATGCTTTCAAATTAGGTTCAATACAAGGTATGACCAGAAATAGATAATCCTCTTTATTTTTGTGCAGGTTGGTGAATTTATATGTGCAATTAATGAATGCACGGCTCATACCTCTCCAGGATGAATGATGGTCTTGAACTTCTTTACAAATGGTGAACGTGCTTCTTCATTGAACTGAAAAATAAAGAAATTGATGGTAACAGAATTTAGCTGTATTACATAACCTCATAGAAAATAAAGTATTGCACAAGGAGGAAAATATATAATAAAGCAGAAACATAACATAACAATGAGTCACCTGGGATATGTGCTCTGCGGCTGCAACCCTAGGTTTGACCACTTCACAATTTGCAATGACCAGAGTATTTGGAACACTACCATCAGTCTGACAAAAAAAGAGAAGAAAAAGATCTATATGAAAAAAAAGGCCCATAAACTTGTTTAATACAAGACAAGCTAATAACAAATTGCAGCATTAATATCAGAACAGAGTTCAACAGTAGATCATATGAGTGTTAGAGATTTACAATGATAAGCACACACACACAAGAAACACTTGTATATAAAAAGCTCTTTTAGCACAACTAGCACCTCCTGGTGTTTCCAACGGAGACATCTAAGGCTCGAATTCCCCCTCTCTCATTGTAACTATCGAATTATCCAAAAAGCTCTTACCTTGACAGTTTATTGTCAAAGAATACATTTTAAGATTCACATCATCTAAAAACCAAATTGATTGTTTGTGTCTTACAACAGGTAATTGAAATTGAGAAGGAAAAAAAAAAACAGTATGCATGAAATTTCCTAGCACTGCCATTTAAAAGAGGATTATGATTGAAGAATAGTCTATTTATCTAATTGAGAAAATGAGAAAATTTTCAAATTCATAAACTTGTTTAGTCAATCAAACATACTTAAGTGGCCACATATTTAATTTAACAATTAGAGCACCGCATCAGTGCTTGTATGATAAAAAATGTACCACATTTTAGCCAACCAAACTTAAAATTCACCCACATCAGGCTGTTATAACAACCATGTAAATTTACACCGACACTATTCATTTTGTATTTAGTTTTTTTATTCTTTCTTTATTTGAAAAGAGAAACAATTAAGAAAATAAAATAAAAAATTAATATTTTAATGCAATGTGACGAAAAATAGAAAGAGGAAGAGTTGGTTCTTATGCTAATATAAACAGGAATTTTTGCACGCTCTTAAATTAGATCTCTATCCTTTTCTTTTTTCTTTTTTAAAAAAAAAAAAAATTAAGTAACAAATTAAAATTAGATATCAATCACACAGTAATTATAGCTAATAAAGCAATTAAT
Source organism: Quercus variabilis (assembly GCA_030445155.1). Taxonomy (NCBI): domain Eukaryota; kingdom Viridiplantae; phylum Streptophyta; class Magnoliopsida; order Fagales; family Fagaceae; genus Quercus; species Quercus variabilis. The sequence continues at coordinate 57,668,772 of CP129446.1, forward strand.
TGGATTGAATTGAAAACGAGCAGAAAATACCTGTTCAGAGAGATAGAGACGCTGGCGATTCTTGTAAGTAGCTTGCTCCAGCTGAGGGCCCCACCTATATTTAAATCATTGAGTTCAGTAAGTCTTTAAATAAATCAATAAAGCCCTAACAATAAAATATAAATAAATAAATAAAAAGTAAACAGAAACAAAACCCTAAGAAATGAGTGAGTGAAAGGGAAAAAGGAAATGAAAACCCTAGAAATAGAAAATACCGGCAAGAGAGAGAAGGCCAAACGAGGTTGTGGTTGGCGAGCCAGTCGTAGAGAACAGGGACGAGGGTTTTCCACTGAGTGTACTTGTCGTCTACAGCGGATTGTTGCTGTTGTTGCTGTTGCTGTTGTTGTTGTTGTTGCTGGTGGTGCTGTTGCTGGGCCTTCTTGCCTTCCTTGGGCTTCGCAGATTCGTCTTTCTTGTCCTCCTTGGGTTTCGGCTTCCGGCCACGAGTCTCCTTCTTCTTCACCACCGGACCTTGCTGCTGCGACTCCATTTTCTTCTTTCTGCTGCTTTGCTCAAACTTTTAACGCTGTAGAAAATGGGATTTGTGTGAAGAGAGAAGAGAGAAGAGAGCGAGTATGTGTGAGTGTTTATGCTTATGCGTGCGTGCCTGTGCGTTGCGTCAAAGTCAGACTCAGAAAGCAGTTTACGCCTAAAGACTAAAGACAATTGACAAGTCGCGCTCACTCTTCTTGAGTGGCCTGGGCCTGGGCCTGGGCCGGCTTCAACTATTTATTAAAAAAAATAAAAAATTATGCAAATTATACTTTCTTTGACCGAAACTTATTTCAAATTTTCAATTTTATTTTTGTTTAATTGAGTCTTTTAAATTTTAAGTTTATTTAATTCATTCTTTTTTTAATTTTTTTTATTGAACACACACACACATATATATATATATATATATTTTTTTTTTTTTTTTTTCAGAAATCTTATTTTATTAGTTAACTATATACTCCTACTTGTAATTTTTTAGTGGAATTGAATGAAATAATTAAATTGAATAAATTTGAAATTTAGTGAACTCAATTTAACAAAATTAAAGTTAAAAGTCCAAACATAGATTAAAAAAATATTCATGTATTTTAAGGTGTGGTAGGATAAGATTAAAAAAAAAATTAACAGTTTATTTCAACAAAATAAACTAGTCCAAACATATTCTTTGGAAAATCCTTTTTTTTAAGGATACATTATATAATACATTATTTCTTAAATAAAAAGTACAATACCAATTTTAAAAATTAATTTTTTTAATTTAAATCCAAATAATTTTTTTCAAAAAAAAATATTTACTTTTCAAACATTCCTTTTTTTTTTTTTATGACTTTTCAAACATTCCTTTGATAAAAGATAAGTTGGGGAAGCTACAAAATTTGAATCTTACACTTTTGAAATGAATAAACCAAAATTGGCGAATTTCCTTCCTTGTGATAGATGCACCCAAAACTAGGACTTTAATCTTGTCCAATTTTTTAACAAACTCCTAGACTAGAATGTTCATGCAATGTAAATGGGAAGATTGTTAATAGAATTCCATAATTTCAATTTTAAATCAAAGTATAAGAATTCCATAATTTCAATTTTAAATCAAAGTATAATCTCTCTCTCTCTCTCTCTCTCTCTCTCTCTCTCTCTCTCTCTCTCTCTCTCTCTCTCTCATATATTACTCTAGAAAATGCAAGTATCATTTTTTTTTTGTGCATCAGAATGAGTAACATGAATCATCATACCAACAATATCATCATTATTGATGCTCATTTTTTGAGGCCCGGTAGCAGGAAGGAGCCCAAAAATATGAGCAGAGAAGAGTTTATGGATTGTTAGAAAAACCATTAGGCTTGAATAGCAGAAACAATGATTTATAGGCTCGTAAAGTAACTAAATGGGCATTGAGGAAAGCAAACGGGCCTATAAGAGCCCAGAGAGAAAAGTAGTAAACCCATAGGCATTATGTATTGTAGAAAAGTGAGAATGGTTCGCAGTAGGGCCAAAGTAATGAAGTAAGAAAGTAAGGGGTTGATGGAAAGCTCATGAGCCCCAAGGATGAAGGATAACGTAATTAGATTAGGGAAGTCCAAAAGAGTTAGTAAAAGCCCATGGGTATGCAGAATTAGAAAATGGGCTGAGGATGCCCAAAGAAAGCAAATTGGCCAAAGATGCTCAACAAGAAAGAAATGGGACAAAAGAGCCCACAAGCAATGTGATGGGTCAAGAAAAGCCCAAAATAGCATGAGTATAAATCTAGTAACCATATTGAGTCTTTGAGAGAAGAATAGGCAACAGGCCCAAAGAAACCCAGCAAGCATGGGTCAAATAACAGCACAGCAGGAATGGCAGAGTGGTGTGGCAGGAATGACAACAAAACTACGAAATGAGCAAAGAATGGGCTAAGGGGAGGAAACCCCACAATCAAGCAAGGCCTAGCCCTTGAAGGAGCAGGCCAATAAAGAATGAAAAATTAGAAAACAGTTCATGCCATAAAAGGTTAAGTATAAGCGGCAGATGCACAAATGAGTCTCTAGACCACGACAAAAATATGAGTAGCAGACAAGTTTTTTGGCGTACATGGGAAATGGAGCACGCGCAAGGCTCAAGCACTACCAACCTATACCCAACCAATACAAGAGTGGTGGGTCATGGGTCAGAAGTAAAGGAGAGTATGGTAAGGTAATGGTGAGAAGGGAAAAGCCTATTATAGGGTTCCTACTCAAATTCTTTTGGGGGTAATGTCCTGCTAGGATGACATACCACCTAAAAGAAGGTAGGATGAATTGGAACCTCTAGGTGCATGCCAATAGGGATTGCAAGAGAGAATGCCACTGTGAGCAAGCAAACAAAATAGTCTTCTTTGTCTAGTAATAGGGAATGGCATAGCCAGCACAGGTAAGTGGTGGTGGCTGGACAGCTGACAAACCAGTGGGTGGTCGAGAGGAACGCCCTAAACCAAACAAAAGTGGTTAAAAGCTAAAATGGTAAAAACCAGTCACAACAGGCAGTGTATAAAGGGTCCTTACTGTGCACGGTAGGGGAAATCACAACAATAGCAACCACTAGAAGGGAATCACAGCACTACCATCACCATAACACCACACAAGCAAGCATAAAGAAAGAAAGAAAAGAGTGGGAAAGAATCAAAGTAACAAAACAAAGAAAAGAAAAAGAAAAGAAATAGTGAGCGTAGAATGGCAGACATGCACCAATAGGCTAATCATTTCTCTCCCTCTAAAAGCCTACCCTCTGTTGAGGATAAAGAATTTGTTTGGGCACAAGCCATTCAGACCCATTCCCTCAAAGTGGATAATTTCTATAGCGGGATCATCTTGTGAGGTTACCCACATTGAGGAAGTGGTTCCCTCCTTGGCCCTAATCCCGTAATACAATTGAACACGGCAAACCGATCTTTCATCCTCTAATTTTATCGCTTATTGCCGTTGTTTCTTATCTTGTCTTTGCAATTTCACTTATAATGTGTTAGTTTTTCCTGTTTTAATTAAGGATCTCTTACTTATTTTGCCAAACAGTAACGTATTTCTTTTATCATTGTTTTATTGCATTTATCTACCATAATTTTTCTATAGCAACTTCGCCTGCCATGGGCATGTGACTAAAGTTTTGGCAAATGGGGCATAATTTGTGCACAAACCGGACCAAGGTGAGTTGCAATTGGACCGGTCTCAACCCTCTTATCCAAAACACTTGGGCCTAGTACAGCAAGAGGCAATCCAGCCCAAAATCATAAAAGGACCACCACAATCATCTAGAAGGATAGAAAACCATGTCGATGTAAAAAAGAAAGGTCACGCTCAAGCCATTATGGGGAACATTCCCTTCCATTTAAATCCTCCAACTTTCTCCAATTCTCTTCCATTTTTAATGAAACATTTAACATGTGCTTGCCTATGATATTATAAATGTCACTTATCTCAACTAGGCTAAAAACTAGAGAGAATTAAAAGATTTACATTGGAGGGAAGTCTTTTCCAGCTGTAACATTTCAGCCTAATTGCATAATTAATTTATCGATTTATATGCTTGTTATTATCTTAATTAATTTAAATGCATAAGACTTTGATATTTTGATGTTATAAAAGATATAGGTTATTTATTTATTTATTATTATTTTATGTTATGGAAAGAAGTTTTTAAAGGTAAGGGTTTATATGCAAAGTTATTTTATTATTTGGGCCTATCTAGAATATAAGGTTATGGAGGGTGGTAAATGTAAATTCTGAAAATTTATATGGGTAAGTCATCCACCCTATTACCCTTAGCAAGACACGTGCCTCATTCAAAACTTCCTTCCTAATCTTTCTTTGTTGCACCAGAATGTGGATTTGTTTTAAAATAACACCCATTTCCAAACAATTTCATTAGTTAGCATGTTTTCAAAACTATTTAGGAAACTAATATCTTGAGTTCTATATACTCGATTATGGATTACTAAATCGAATCCATTGAATTCGATTTCAACATTTTGTCATATGAAACTTGAGTCCATATGACTCAATTTCTTCAGCAAACTACGTCAATGAAGAAATCCAATGATTGATTCTCTAAGACATGGACGATGCCTTCAAAGAAAGAATAGAAGCACTAGAAAAATTCTCCCAGAATTAACAAGCTTAAGAGAATCCGCACCAGAAAAAATTCTCCCAAAATTAACAATCTTAAGAGAATCCAGATGGTTGTCTCACCTAAAAACCAAATTTGTTCATCTCCACAGCTTTATCAAGATAGTTTGCACTCTGCAAGCCTTCATTATTCTTGCTTTTCTATAAGCAACAAACTCAAACCGCTCCGTGTGGTTGTGTTTTGAGTTAGGGGTATTTTTTCTGATTTTTGGGTTTGGGTTTTTAAGAAATGGGTTTGGTTGTTGAAGTTTTTCTTCTTTGGTCAGATCCTCCTTCTTCTAGGTCAGATTCTTCTTCTTCTTCGTGGATTTAGGTTTCTGCAAGGTTGGTTGATTTGGGTCTTTGTGGGGTTGGTTGCAGATTCTTCTTCTTCTTCGTGGATTTGCTTCTTCTTCTTCATAGATTTGGGTCTCCTTGGTTGGTTGCAGATTTTCTTCTTCTTCGTGGAGGGATTTAGGTCTCCATGGGGTTAAGTTTGCAGTCTGCTAAAGAAATCAAGTCCTACGGATTCGAGTTTCATATCATAGAATGTTGAAATTGAGTTCAAGGGACTCCATTTAGCATACCAAAATCGAGTATATAGAACTCAAGATGTTAGATTTCTAAATAGTTTTGAAAACGTGCTAACTAACAAAATTGTTTGAAAATGGGTGTTAGTTTGAAAAAAAATCCCCAGAATGTATATCCCTTGTGCTTCTTTCTTTTCCCTCTTTCTTTGTTCTTGAATCAGTAGCACCATCTCAAACCAACAGCCCTCCTTTCTCTCACCAAGATTTTATATATATACCTCTCTCTCACACACCAACAACCCCTTCTCTCATGTGCCTTTTCTCTCTCACCGAATCTGCATCTCTCTCTCTCTCTATCTCTCTCTCTCTCAGAAGAAATCAAACTCTTACTAAAGTTTCAGCTTCAGTTGTGGGTAAGTAAATAAGATTATTTTCTGTTATGAGTAATTTTAATAGTGCAATGGTTTGCTTTAGTTTCCCTTCTATATTCTCTAATTTGATTGTTAGAAGCTGGAATTTGTGGTTTTATGTTAGCAAGTTGAAAGATTGAAGATGTTCTAGTCAATTGGATGCCTATTAATGTATTCTAAAATGTGTAGTATATGTCTAAAAATACCCACACGAAATGAAGGCCATTTGCAATTATTTGATGATTTTGTGAGAAAGGTGTTAAAGCTGTCACTATGACAGATTTAGTGTTTACAACATGAAAAAGCTAGATTAAATCATATTCTGTGAACTAGGATGCTAGAAGTAGTTCTTATGAATTCTAAGACACACATGGTTGTAATGGAAGTGGTCTCACAGCAATTGAATCAATATAGAAATAATGGTCTAATTTCTAAGTTGAATAAAATTCTGTTAGGATAGATTTGAGTATGTTGTCTTGTATGATTTTTAGTAAATCATGGATTTATGCTTTGACTCTGAAATTGATATGGTATCTACTAGACATCCAAGGGAGTGGCTCTGTAAAATTGCATGAAAATTGGATGTGAATGGATAGCCCATTTATATTTTATAAATGAGGTATATGCTACTAAAATAAGCAGTGAACAGTAAATGATATACTTAAATTTGAGGATTTAATTCTAAATTTATGGTGAATTTTTTGAGCTATAAATTAGTATGCTCATCTTTTGGTATGTCTGGATCATAAATAAATTTTGTATGCCTTGGTTTATCTATAGTTTGGTACATCAGGTGATTGATGAATGTATCTTGTATTTTGGGAACCTTTGTGTGGTGAAAATTAAGATTTTCTTGAGTTTGAGAGTTAGGTTGTGATTCATATATAAGTTTAAATACTTAGGAAGATTTGTCAGTAATAAGCTTTGGTCTTTCATTTAGGTGATGAGAACGAGAACATAGACACTTGAGCTCCTCTTATACAAATCTCTCGCGTCTTCTGTTTTTAAGTAAGGGATATGTGACATGTGCATTTGAAAGTATAAGGATTGTTTAGAAAATTTATTATGCATTAAAACTTTTTAATTAGAGATATTATATATAAGCATGATTTAAGTAAAGATATATGTTTGTAAGTTGTTGAATCTTATATATATGATAATTTTAGCATATTAATGCTATTACTTATATCACCAACATAATATTTAAGAATGAAATGGATATGTTGCTGTTATGAAATATTTATGTAAAAGCATAGTTATCAGAAAAATATATTTTTCAAGTTATTCCATTATTATAATCTGAACTGAGCTAGTAGGGGTTAAAGTGTTGACATTTCTATGGAAATTTTGATTGGCCATTATAAGTAGTGAGGACTTTATTGTACCCGCCCTTGTTAGGAACGGCCAACTTGTGGAGGATGCCAACTGATTCCATAGTTGATGATATGATCACACCGAAAGGGGTGTGATACTTTCTAATATGATCCTGGATTTCTTAACATTATGGGAAATGCTAGACGTCTAGCACAATGTGCTAGAAGCCTCCAAAAGTTGTGACAGACTTACAATTGTACTAACTAATATTTATTATAAATGAGCTATTAAGCTATTTGAAATTTATAAAAAACGAATGATGATAAGAAAAGTATGTTGAATGTGTTATAAGTCTGACGGAAAGTTTATGATAAAGTATTTTATAGTCTATTTAAATATAAGGTTATTGAATTATGTTTAAGTTTCTTATTATATCCTTTTATTATTATATGAATGGAAAATGATGTATTTTCATTTAAAAGTTCATAAGTTATTTTAAGAATAGTATGAAGACTATTTATCAAAGCTGACATATCCATAAAATATTTTATTTACATACATTCTTATTAAATGCTCATGAATCTTAAAACCTTACTAAGTTTCGCAGCTTAGCCTACTATATTTCAGTGCATAGATTATTTCTTGGAAGCAACAAGAATATTATTTTTTTTTTTTGAGAAAAAAGAAGCAACAAGAATATTAGAGGTAGCAAGGAATCTGTAATTCTCGTTTGTTGGAATGTATAGTTTTTTGGCGAAAATGCACTTTTGGTCCCTACATTTTAGGCCTATTTTCAATTTGATCCCTAAATTGATTTAGGTCCTAAGTCAGTCCTTGATTTTAAAAAATCGTTTTTAAAATAGTCCCTACCGTCAACCCAATGACAGAAAATGCTGAAGTGGCAAACAGAATGTACTGTTTGCTGACGCGGCTAATAAAATAATAATAAAATATTTTATTTGATACTTTTTAAATTCCACGTCAACATTTTTTAAATTAAAAAAAGCCATATCAGTTTAATTAAAAAAATAAAAATAATTTATATTTTTCAATTTCAATTTAATTCAAACTAAATTAAAAAAAAAAAAAAAACTTTTAAATCTAATTTTTTGTTGTTCTGGAGGTAAGAACACAAGAACGTGTTCTTCCCAAATCCAAGAACAATCAAACCCAGAACATGAGCACAATCAAACCCATAACAATGCAAAATTTCATATAAAATCCCTATCCTCCATCGAAACCTCTGGAACATGAAAAAATCATCAAACCCAAACCCACATGAGAAAACCAACCCAGAAAAATCACCAAACCTCCAACCCAGAAAAATGTCAAACCCAAAATCCTCCAACCCAGAACATGAACTTCATTCTTCATGTTCTTCTCCAAATCAAGACAAACCCAATTGACTAACCCACTCAAAATCAATCTCAGCACAAAAAAGTCCAACACAATCAACATTGAAACCTCTAGGAAATCCAACCCATAAATCTAGAAAAATATACAAATCCGCATTAAAAAAAAAAAACCAACCCAGAACAGTTTGGGCAAAATCACAGAACACAAACAAACTCAAAACACATACAAACCCAGAACAGGGGAAAAAAAAAAAAAAGCACAAACAAACCCAGAATTCGCCATCAACAACAACACCTCGCCGATCAACAACACCAAATCCGCCATCAACAACACCAAATCCGAAAGAGGAAAAAACCGATTCTGATCAACCCACTAACTCAGACGGAGGGAATCGACGGACTTAGACTCAATCGGCATCTCCTTCGTCACCGCTGGACCCAAGCCCTATACCCATACAACCCGCCGCCTCACCGATGAACCCAGAATCGTTAACTTCCGCCACATTCGCCGCTCCGTCAGGGAGACCTGCCTCCATCTTGAAAGATAGTGCATCGGTGAAGGCAGAGAAGATTTTTACCTCGATCCGGCGCTGTCTTGCTCACTGGTGACTCGGAATCACCACTTGCTGGTAGTCCACTACCCCTCTTAGTGGTAGAGAGTGTAGGGTGAAGAGAGAGAGAGGGAGTTTGAGATGAGTGGTAGAGAGTGCAGGAAATTTTTTTAAGCTAATGAGGTTAACCAAAAAAAAAAAAAAAAAGAATTAAAACGATTATGAATTTTTATTTTTTAAGAAATGATTTTAGTTTGAATTAGATTTAAGGTTTTTTCTTTTAAATTTAATTTACAATTTTTTTAAAAAATTTTCTTAAGGCTGGCATTTTTTATTAATTTAAATGCTGATGTGGAATTTAAAAAGTATCAAATAAAATATTTTATTATTATTTAATTAGCCGCGTCAGCAAACAGTACATTCCGTTTGCCACCTCAGCATTTTCTGTCATTGGGTTGACGGTAAGGACTATTTTAAAAACGATTTTTTAAAATCAGGGACTGACTTAGGACCTAAATCAATTTAGGGACCAAATTGAGAATAGGCCTAAAATGTAGGGACCAAAAGTGTATTTTCGCCTAGTTTTTTTTTTTTTTTTTTTTCATAGTAGTTTAGCTATTTTGTTGTATAGGAGAATTCAAGATATACTTGATCCTTTTGAGCATAGATGTATTTTAGAAACTTAGCTTGTTTTGAACCCTAGTTGGGAATACAAGAAACTATTTTTGATAAGTACCTTTAGCTTTAGTTGGTACGTGTCAGTATTGAGGTAAACTTGATATTAACATGCCGGTCATGCTCTAAATTCTGAAGTACAGGTTTGTGTCGTGACACCAGCCATTTTAACAACTAGATCAGCCTGAAGAAAGAGCGCACAGTCCTACAACTTGGTAATTTTTAAATACATCCTCTTCTGATTAATTGGCAGATTCGACAATTATGTCTGTTTTCTTATGCATTTGGTCTATTATGATGACAGGGATGCCAAGCAATTGGCATCGCTCACCTTACAATGCACTTCGCATTTGTGAACAATGACACCACTCAAGGCAGTAACAGAAAAGCAACAGTAAAGAGGGGCCTAAATCCAGCAGATTCTAGTATCTTGCCACATATTCACTAGAGGAAATATTTACCTCGTGCACAACTCTTGGAATAAACAAAAGCACACCACAAAGAAAATATATTTAAACGTGCAGATAAGACAACTAAGAGAGCAATCAGGAGATTCAGGACCAAGCATTTCTGAATCTGATTGTAATAGGGAAATGGTAGGAACACAGCCTGAGTAGAAGAGGGTAAAAAACTCCTTCCTTTGCCCATAAATAATTACGTAGGCAAGTTTTCAAGAAGAAGAAGAAGCAATTCATTGCTCTCATTTCCAAATTAATAGCAACCTTAACAATATTTCTGAGACAAATTATGCTGAAAAGCTACCACATATCACTTCATCTTTCTTCCGCCAACTGACACAACAAAACATTAATGTTTTTTTATAGAAACCGTCTTAATTTCATAAAAACCATAAAGTATGTTTAACTAATAATGTCAAAAGTAACACCCTCCACGTAAAACTAATCCTGCTTGACAAAATTCCTTGTATCCATTGTTCAAAAATCAGACATAAACACCAGAAGCAAGCAGCAAGAACAAGGACCCAAAACCCTGCACCAAATATATTGATATTTCACATCAGCAATAAAATGAGATTCAAATATCCTGCAAATAATGACAAACTAGAGAGTGCAAACCACAGACATACCAAGAAGACAGATGCCACTGCTCCTGTTACAAGCTCCTTGGCAAGGCTGCGGGTTTTCCTGGAAGAGGTTGCTTCATAGCTGCAAGTGATACTGCTGTTAAATATCTTTAAAGAAACAAAAAATGGTTAAATGCAAGACCTAACAATGATATTGAGCTAAAAGAAGAAAAAAATGATTCTCTCATGTGTCACCCCATTGTGGGGACCCAAAAGGCCAAAAGACCTCTAAAGTAGGGTGAGGTGAGGGAAAACCAAATCCTGATTGAGTCCCACATCGCCTAGGTAGGGGGAGGGCATGCACCTTATATGCAATATGCCACTCCCAAAAAGGGAAATATCAAACCAATGATGAGTTAAGGCATGAAAGAATGGCTAGCTTCCATAGATGATAGTCCATTACAATGCTTGACCATGCAATGGATTAGTTGCATATGCAATGGACTACTTTTGTCATTAGTTGTTACAGCAAATGTTCACAGTAAAAAATAACCTATCTTGAAAGCTGAAAATAATATAGAAACACAAATATGAGAAACCACCTTCTCAGCCTATTGGAGTGCCTAGCTTAAAGCTATCCAAATTAAACTACATCACCAGTGATCTTAATAAAATGACTCCCACTATAAATGTTCAACAGTCAAATTCTATAAGTAAAACAGGTTAATACTAGGTTACAAATCAAATATATAGTGCAAGGGAACCAGAATTAAGAATGCTTCAAACTATGTGTTTGAATTTAATTGAGAAACCTAATGTACTTTTTCCCTTTTTGATAAATTAATTGGGAAACCTAGTGTACTGCACTTAAGTCATTGTACATAAGTTTTGTCCTTACCTAAAACTCAATCAAGTCTGGTAGCTGTCTTTAGCTAGAAGAAGGATAAAATTGTGTGTGTAAGAAAGTTTTTCAAATATCCAAACATTAAAAAAATAAAAAGGGTCTTATTCTGCCTTTTATTCAGCAACTAATAAAGACTTCAAGTTCCAAATTCTCAAAGACGGGGATATTTTTTTTCACTTCACATTTCCCAAATACTTGTTAGACTGTACTTTTAACTTTCATATTCAATGTCTTTACAATTAAGTGATTAACTCTTTCCGTTATCATACCCATAAGATATGACAATTAAAGAAGTGAACCCCACATAGTCATAGGGAGCCGGTAACCTCAACCAAAACTAAGCCAGCAACTGACGCAACCCTCAACTAGAAATTAACACCAGGAACTGCATATGTTCCACCCGGAACCAAAGGAGACATGGGATTTTTAAATGCATATACAAATCCTCTAAGGCTGCAAATCCTATGACTTAACCAATGGAGGCATAACCCTAAAGGTAAAATGTATCCTTTGGTGGCTTGGGATAAGGTGTGTTTACCCGTTGAGATGGGTGGTTTGGGGATAAGAAATGTGGTGCCGTTTAATCAAGCTCTATTAGGGAAATGGCTGTGGAGATATGGTCATGAAGTTACCCACTTATGGCGGCGTGTTATCTCCTCAAAATATGGCAAGGGTCAAGGGGGGAGTACTAATGTTTGTAGGAGGCCTCATGGATGTGGCCTATGGAGAAGCATTTATGAAGGATGGGAGAGCTTTTCTAAGCATCTGTCTTTTGTAGTGGGTGAAGGCACTCGAATCCGCTTTTGGCATGATAGGTGGATTGGTGACACTACTCTAAAAGATCTCTATCTTGAGCTCTATGTGTGTTCAGCGGTCAAGGATGCTTGTATCTTTGAGGTTTTGTGGATTCCAGAAGGGGGTACTATTAGAGTGTGGAATTTAACGTTTTATAGAGCTTTTGAAGATTGGGAGTTGGCTGCATCTTATTCTCTTCTTCAGCTTATCCAAACTCGTATTCCTCAGGGTACTAAGAGAGATACCCTTTTCTGGCGGCTTAAAGGGGATGGTAAGTTTGACACTCAGTCTTACTACCTTGAGATCCGGGGTGCTTCGAATTCTTTGTGTCCTTGGAAGGGGGTTTGGAAACCAAAGATTCCTAAGCGTGTGGCGTTCTTTCTGTGGACTGCTGCTCATGGTCGGATACTCACTTTGGATAATCTAATGCTTAAGGGTCACCCTTTGGCTAATAGGTGTTGTATGTGTTGCTGTGATGGGGAATCAGTTAACCACCATCTTCTTCATTGTCTTGTGACCCATTCTCTTTAGTCTTTTATGCTTCAGGCCTTTGGTATTCTTTGGGTTATGCTAGGATCGGTGGCGGGTTTGTTATCTTGTTGGTATCAATGGCATGGGAAGCATAACTCGGACATTTGGAACTTGGTTCTAGGGTGCTTAATGTGGGTCGTGTGGTTGGAACGAAATCATCGTTCCTTTGAGGACAAAGAGAAGACATTGGTTGAGTTAAAGCTTTTATGCCATCGTAGTCTATGGGAGTGGTCTCATTGTTGGGGTTTTTCTTATCGTTCTTCTCTCTCTGAGTTTTTGTCCTCCCTTAGCTTAGTTTCCTGATCACCCTTTGTTTGTTGTACTGTTTGTTCCTTTTATTTCTTGTTGTTCATCATCATAAACTTCTTGTATTTCTCTTTTTTCTATCTTTTATACAAGTTTTCTAATTACCTATCAAAAAAATAAATACACCACCAAAACATAAAGCCCATAAATAATGAAATTGACACAAATTTTTGTTTTTTGTTTTTTAAGACTCAATCAAGAAAATATTTTCTCCATATTTAGAAGCTCAGGATCTGGAAAAAAATTATATCGATTCAATAATCAAACAGAACAAAAATAAAAAGTGACATTGACGATATCATAAAATGTCCAAACACCTAGAATTTTAAAATATAACTTTAGACAAAAAAAGATTCAGAGAACATTTCGGTATAGCTAGCATACACAACTTGGACAAGTTCATCAGCTAATTTTCCAAAAAGAATTAACAAAATTAAAATCGAACACAATCTACCTCAATAAAACTTAACTAATATAAAAATTAAAACCCCAAATATACCGAATCAAAAATGCTTCTATAGATCTCACCCAAAAAAAAAAAAAAAAAAGTGCGATCACCTAGAATTTCAGATTATAACAATAACATTTGGCCATCAATGCTTCAAAAAAAAAATTCCATGTAGTTTGCACACACAAATTCAACATGTTCACAAGCTATTTTGCCAAAAAGAATTAACAAAATTAAAATCCAAATCGCCAATTTTCACATATAACCATGTCCTCCTAAGACCTACGCACTAGATCACGGCAACAGTCAACATAATCTACCTCAATAAAACACATTGAATCAAAAATGCTTCCAATAGATCTATAAAAAAAAAAAAAAAAAAAAAATCCAAACACCTCGAAATTTAAATTATAACATTTCGCAAAAATGCTTGAGAAAACAATTAGATAGAACTTTTGCATACAAAAATTGGACACGTTCACAGGCTAATTTTCCAAAAAAAAAAAAAAACTAAAATCCAATCAAAATTTAACACATTGAACCAAAAAAAGAAGCTTCTAATTCTTCGAATCAAATAGTATTGGTATCGGAATCGAGCTTACATGAAGAAAGAAGCGGTGACAACGAGTCCGATCGCGAGCATTAAGACCGATAGGGTTGGGTACCACGCGACTGGGATGGGACTCGCAATCGCTTTCGGAGCCTACAAACAGAAATGGATCTTAGAGAACGTCGCAAACAAAGATATCGGTTTCGAAATGAAAGCGTGCGAGAATCAATCGGTTTTATACTTACCATGGCGCGGAGGAAGAAGAAGAAAGAATGATATTATTATTATTATCTCTGCTTGGGATCGAGGACTGTGAACTCAGGCGCTAGTGTTGAACTTGGAGGTCTGGGTCAATATCAATATTAGACCCGATTGGGTTCCTTGGATAAATCTAACGGTGCTTCGCTTGACACGTCAGCTAAACAACAGAGGGAGCTACCAGGAAAAGAAAAAGAAAAAATAGTAATTCGAGGTAATTATTGATTAAACGTACAAAATGCTGGTGAAGAAAGAAGACAACTTTGGTAAATTAATTATTATAACAAAATTTTAATTAAAATTAATTATTCTAAAAAAATTTAATTGAATTATGAATTATTTCAAAATCTAATAAAATTTATATAATTATAAGACGTAAAAATTAAAGGACATGGCTTGTGTCTAGTGTATTAGTGCACTAGACATGTTGAGATATACACCTTTATTTAAAATTAGACATGTGTCTGCATCCTATCGTGTCCAGTACAAATGATCTATAATCCTAAGTGAGTAATTTAATTGAAAAAGAGTATCAATTAAAAGGAAGTGCAATTTAATTAATGTCCTCATTGATGGAGGAGATGGAGCAATGAGGAGTGATAGCTTTGTTTTTGATGTGATCTGTCACATTGAGAGCATCCCCTTCAACTTCAAAAATGAATGTTGTTCAAACCCAAGTTACGAGCCAAAGAAATAGCCAACAGGGCAGCAATTGTTTCAGCCCAAAAAGGATCTCCTAGCTTCTATTCTAGTGCAAGCATAGTGGAATTTAGCAACTTTTAAATCAACTAATTTCAATTCTGGTCCAACCTAAATTTTTGGTTGATCTCTTGTGCTAGCTTGAGTGGTGTGGAGGGGATAAGAGTGGTGAGGGAGGGGCTTTTATTGAGCTTGTTTCTAGGGAACAAAGATTTGGTCACAAGAACAAAAGGGCCTCTTCAAGAGAGAGGTTTAGCTAAGTACTTGGAGATGGGTAGTCTATTTATTAGGTGGATTGTCCAAGAGGAGGAAAGCCAAATTGATTGGGTAAATGGGCACTGTGTGAATAGATGGAAGGCTGTCTCAGATTCATGATTGCACAGAATGCATGGTTGCTCAATTCTTTGTATGTGTGCTGCCAGGTTGGTTTCAGTAGGAAGAATATATCATGCAATCTTCCACAGCATCAACTTGAAACGCACACAAATTTTTGCATTCCATATAGAGTTTCATTGGCAAAGGTAATACAAATAACTTGCAAGTTGCAACTGACTTTTTTTTTTTTTGGTTGCCAAAATTCAAATTATATCAAGTTTGGGTTAATTGTTTTTTTCATTTTTATCCTTAAATTTTAACATTTTTGTCAAATTAGTTATTTCATCCATTATCGTCTATAAAATTGCTATTAAATCCAGTCAAGCAACATTGTATTGTATCACGTATATGAATTGTAAAAGACAATGAATTGAGGGGCCAACTTGACAAGAATGTTAAAACTAAAGGACTAAAATGACCAAAAAAAAAATTATGGATGAAAAATTGTCAATTCAGCCAAAGTTAAAGGATGTAATTTAGATTTCAACCTTATATTATTGTCTTATTAACACTTTAAATTGACTGTTTTAATTTTGATCATTTATGTTTAAAATTTTTTATTTTCATCTCTCAAGTTTGATATTGTTTTCAAATTTCATCCTCCAACCATCTATGTTAGTGATATCATCATAACAACTAATCCAATCAAAATAAGCAAATATACATATTAACAAAACCAATTATTTTCTCTCTTTTTTTTTCCCTTTCATGTCATTGCCATCGGCCAAATATCTCTCCCAAAAAAAACTAGCTTTCCCACTTGTCAACCCACCCGAACTACTTGTCCACACCAACTCCCCCACCCCCCCCCCCCCCCCCCCAAAAAATTTTCATAACCCACCCAAACTACTTATCAAATCAACCAAATACCCACTTCAAAACATACTCTACAAAATCATTTCCATACACTCATAAAACAATCAAACCCAACTAAAAATTTTGAACACAAAAAAAGGACCCCTACGGAGATACCAGGTGGTAGGTTTATTGGTCTAGGATGTGATTTAAATTCAGAAGTTCAAATTCAGTTAGCTACACATTGGCCCAATGAGTTTTTGGGGTGTCTCATGGGCATGGAATAGTTTGGTCAAATATTGGAACACTAGTTCCTTATATATAAACAAATCTTTTCAAAAATAAATAAAAAGGAGGCTCATACCCTGCTATCATGAGACTATAGCAGGGGATAAATGGAATCCTCTCGTGCTCTCTCTAGGGAGGAACAGGAGGAACTTCTGCGAAGTAAGAAGAAAGTTAAAGACGTTAGGCATGCGGGATTCCAAGAAGGGCTGGATTCAGCTGCTTCGTCTCCGAGGAATGATAGCAATGGTTGGAGCAGAAACACGTCATTCAAAGATAAACTGGTTGGTGAAATCCCTGGTGCTTTCACGCAAGCTTTTAGCTTTGGTAATCTTATGGAAGATGATGCTGATTCTGATGAAGAGGTCGAAGGCCTGAGGGCAGGTTTGGTGGCAGTGAAATTCTCTAAAGAGCTTAAACAGAAGATTCGTAACCCTTGGTATAAAGCACTCATTGTGAAGGTCTATGGGAGGTTTGTGGGGTTAAGTTTTCTACAAAATAAACTGCTTTCTATGTGGAGGCCGGCTGGTAGATTAGATTGTGTGGATTTAAGCCATGGCTTTTTCCTTACAAGATTTTCTTTGAGAGAGGACTATGAAGCTATATTGAAAAGGGGGCCTTGGTTTATTGGAGAGCATTTTTTATCCATAAGACCTTGGGAACCAGATTTCTCTCCGGCAACTGCGAATGTGGCGTCAGTGGCAGTGTGGATAAGGTTGAATGAACTCCCGATAGAGTATTACCATGAAGAGGCATTACTTCAAATTGGCAAAGTGATTGGAAACGTTTTGAGGATTGACACTCACACAGCCTCTGAGTCTAGAGGTAGATTTGCTCGGAT
This sequence comes from Quercus variabilis, assembly GCA_030445155.1. NCBI lineage: Eukaryota > Viridiplantae > Streptophyta > Magnoliopsida > Fagales > Fagaceae > Quercus > Quercus variabilis. The sequence goes on from CP129446.1 coordinate 57,686,064, forward strand.
TTGCGTTCAGGTCGATGTCGAGAAGCCGCTTGTTACGGCCATTTTGATAGGGAAACGTGAGCAGCCAGTGTGCTATGAAGGTATCCATAAATTATGCTTCGAGTGTGGAAGAATAGGACACCGTAAGGAATTTTGTCCGTATGCCATCCGCCAGCCGTCATCGCCGTGTAAGGTGGCTAACCAACCGGATGGTGCGACTAAGGTGCAGACATGCAGCTTGCATGAGCCTGTAAATGCCAAAACAAATGTGGGTCCCAGCTTGAGTGTGCATGGTAGTGCGCAAAAGGAAGTTCCTGAGAGTACATACGGCCCGTGGATTATGGTAGTGCGCAAGAAACAAGGGACAAAACAGCAGAGGGGTGATGGGACCACAAGGATTGTGGAGCATGGACAACCACGAACAGGAAATGAAACACGGTCCTACATGCCGTTGAGAGCAGAGAATTTGAACGCTGGGCCAAGTAGGGATATTAAGAGAAAGCTATCACCCCATAAAGCTATTGATGGGCTTCAAGTGGCTAATGCAGTTCAGCGCTTAGTGAAGGAGGGACTGAAGATAAATTATGGAGGAAATGAAGCAAGCCCAAGTGTGCTGCATGTTAAGAAGATTCTTTCCGGGCCTCGGAAGGAGAAAAAATCACTTAAGCCCAATGTTAGAGGTAAAACAGCTGAGGCAACTCTCAAGCCCAACAATTTAAACCCTTTAGCTTCAGTGAAGGGTAAGAAGGGGATGACACGATACAAGGCAGCTATCTCTATCTGTCATAGTGCCGAAAAGGGAGAGAGTATAGCTGGGTTCTCTCTGCCTCCAAATGCTCAAGGTAGAATTGGGATTGAGGAAGAGGATGGATGTGACGGAACATCTTCGGGTACCCAGTTTCAGTTTCAGTCATCAATTGGGTCTAAAGATTTGGTGGGTTATCAATTTGGCGGTGGGTCCGACAGCGATCAAGGCGCACGCACCTCTGAGAATAGGCGGAGTCAACAAGAGAGCGAAGGTAGTTTGGAAGCTCGTCCACTGGTCTACGGGGAGAAATGCGACGGAGGCCAGCTTGTCTCTCCTAGAGCCGGCATAGGCAACAGAGAGAGATCCTTGGTGGACTTCCATGGTGGAACTGTTGAAGAAGGAAGGGATGCGAAGGCTGGTTTGGGTTTGGGTGCCTCGGACAATACCATTGGAGTGCCTAGCCGTATGGTGGATGTTGCTGTCAGAGAAGAGGCAGCTGATAGAGATAGTGATATGGATCGTATGGAGTTTGAGGGTGGAGCTGAAGGTAATCCTGCCTGTTGTTGATGGTCCTTCTTTTAAGCTCTTGGTCATTATGAATATTATAGTATGGAATTGTAGGGGCGCTCTGAAACCCACTTTTCAGAGACATGTTAGGGAGTTAATCCGATGCCATAATCCAGCGATGTTGGTAGTGATGGAAACTAGAATTGGAGGTGAAAGGGCTAGGGAGATTACAGATAAACTTCCTTTTGATGGAGCTATTCACACTGAGACCATTGGTTATGCGGGTGGTGTATGGTTGCTGTGGCATTTCGACAGAGTAGAGATTACGGCATTAGCCAACACTGAACAGGAAATTCATACCGTGGTTAAGGTACGAAATTCTGACTTTAGCTGGTTGTTTACTGCTATATATGCAAGTCCTAGAATTGCGGAAAGACATATCTTATGGGAAAATTTAATTAAAGTTGCTGAGATGCATGATATGCCTTGGGTGTTAGCGGGTGATTTTAATGAGCCCCTCATGGAGGGTGATAAATTTGGGGGTAGGGCTGTCAGTGTCAGTAGATCATTACTTTTTAAGGAATGCCTGGATAGATGTAGTATGATTGACATTGGGTTTGCTGGTCCGCGGTTCACGTGGACTAATAAAAGAAATGTTCAAGCTCTCATTCAAGAGAGGATTGACAGATTTTTTGTTAACCCTAGTTGGTGCCTTATGTTCCCTGAAGCAAAAGTAGTCCACTTGACTAGATGCCATTCTGACCATTGTCCCGTGTTGTTGGATGTGCAGCCGAAAATTAATGTTAATAGGAAGAAACCTTTTAAGTTTCAAACCTGTTGGCTGTCTGACCTATCTTTTCCCAACATAGTTTCGCAAGCGTGGAGTCATTACCCCATGCTTGCCGATGCCATAGCTTCTTTCACAAAAGAAGCAGAGAAGTGGAATAAAACGCAATTTGGGAATGTCTTTGCAAGAAAAAACAATATTATGGCTCGTCTGAATGATATTCAACGGGCTGTAGCGATCAGACCGTCAAATTTCCTCCTAAACCTTGAGAGTGAGTTGCTTAAAGAACTTGATAATGTACTGAACCAGGAGGAAGAGATTTGGGCTTTAAAGTCTAGAGTTAATTGGATGATTCAAGGAGACAGAAATACTGCCTTCTACCATGTGTCTACTTTGGTTAAGAGGAAGAGGAATCAGATTTTGGCTATTAAAAATTCAGTAGGGGAGTGGCTGTATGAAGAAGATGCAATTAAAAATGTCATTTGGGGTGGGTTCAATGAAGTGTATTCATCCTCTCTCTCTAGTGCTTCATGGTCGATTCCTTTTACCACTATATGGCAAGGAAAATTGGCAGACGAGGAAAGGGAGAGCATTAGTGGGGTTGCTTCGGTGGAGGAGATTAAAAATGCCTTGTGGTCTCTAAAAGCCTTCAAGGCCCCTGGGCCGGATGGCTTGCATGCGGGGTTCTTCCACAGATTTTGGTTAATTGTTGGCAATTCTGTGATTGATTTGGTGAAGAAAGTTTTTGTTGAGAGGAAAGTTCCAGATTTCTTGAATAGGACCCACATTGTCCTTATTCCTAAGATTCAAGAGCCAGAGACGTTGGGTAATTATAGGCCTATTAGTCTATGCAATACAGTTTATAAAGTGATTACTAAAATTATTGTTGCTAGACTTAGACCTTTTTTGGATAAGATTATATCCCCTACTTAAGCTGCCTTTGTTCCGGGGAGGAAAGGCATTGACAATGCAATCATTGTGCAGGAAATTATTCATACCCTTAGTAAAAAGAAGGGGAAAGTAGGTTATATGACCATAAAAGTGGATTTAGAGAAAGCGTATGACAAGCTTGAGTGGAGCTTTATAAGAGGCATGCTTATTAGAGCCAATCTGCCCGCTGATCTGATTGATCTCATTATGAGCTGTGTTTCCACAGTTTCGACTTCAATTTTGGTGAATGGAGAAGCCTTAGACCCCATTTATCCATCGAGAGGGATTAGGCAAGGAGACCCACTCTCCCCCTATTTGTTTATTTTGTGTATGGACTTCCTTAGTCAACTTATCCAAGAAAAATGTGAGGCAAAACTATGGCAGCCTGTAAAGGCTTCTCAAAGTGGGCCATCCCTTTCACATTTATTTTTTGCGGATGATTTAGTGTTATTTGGGAGGGCAGATGGGAAGAGGTGTGCTGTTATTAGAGATGTTCTAGATGAGTTTTGTAGCATGTCGGGGCAAACGGTGAGTATTACCAAATCTAGAGTGTATTTCTCTCCCAATGTGGATAGGGATACAAGAGAATCGCTCTGTGATATTCTTGGTTTTGCTTCCACGCCCTCTCTTGGCAAATACCTTGGGTTCCCCATAAAGCATCCGGGTTCCACCACTCAAGATTTTAATTTTATCTTGGATAGAGTCAAGCAAAAATTGGCCGGGTGGAAAGCCAATATGCTTTCTCTGGCTGGCCGGGCTGTTTTGATTCAAGCATCATCTTCAACTATCCCCTCGTATGTCATGCAAGGCACTTACTTACCAAGAAGAATATTGGATGGTATAGACCGGGTTAATAGAAATTTCTTGTGGGGTTCATCAGAGACTACTAGGAAAATTCATTGGGTTGGCTGGCAAAAAGTAACAAAGTCTAAAGAAGAAGGTGGGCTGGGGTTGCAAGAGGCAAAGGATAGAAACACTGCTCTCCTTGCTAAATTGAATTGGAGGTTTCATACGGAAGATGATGCTCTATGGGTGAGAGTGCTAAAAAGAAAACATTGCAGCAACAGGAGATTAAATGCTATTAACATGGAGAGGCTGCCTTGTTCTCAGATTTGGAGAGCCATCAAGAGGGGTAGGGAAACGTTTAATAAAGGCAGCATGTGGGTGATTCATAGAGGCAGTACTCTTAGCTTTTGGTTGGACAATTGGACTTGTAAAGGTTCTATCCGTAGCCTTATTCATGGTCCTTTAACCCGTGAAGCAAGCCAATGGAAGATTAAAGATGTTTTGGTTAGTGGAGGTTGGGATTGGAATCGAATTCCCTTTGAGCTTACCCCTGAAATTAAATCGACCATCCAAGCCATTCCTATTTCCCTAGGGGATGGTGGAAGGGATAGGTTAGGTTGGAGAGGGAATGCTGAAGGTTGTTTTGATCTCAAAAGTGCCTATCATTTTGCTAGAGAGGTGGATGATGTGAAGGATGTGGGAATTATAGATGCAAATTGGATTTGGAAATTAGATACGCTCCCAAAAATTAAGACTTTCCTATGGAGATGTGTTCATAATAGCATAGGAGTAAAAACTTGCCTTGCTAGAAGAAAATTTGGGGATGATGAAGGGTGTCCCGTTTGCCTAAGAGAGCCGGAAACCATATTGCATGCCCTTAGAGATTGCCCAAGGGTAAAGCAAATATGGTACCAGCTGGGTGTGAAGGGTGATAATGGTGATTTTTGGAGGAGTAATCTGCATAAGTGGTTGCAAAATAATGGTAAAGTGAGATGTAGTCTTATCCAAGGGAAGCCTCCTTGGAAAATCTTGTTTAACTTCGCTGTGTGGTGCATTTGGAAAAGCAGAAATTCTGTTGTTTTCAATAGGAAGAGCCCAAATCCGAACCTGAGTAGGGGGATTTCTAATCAAGCTGCTGAGTTTTTGTTTTGTGGCTCATCTCCTCGCAACCCACTTCGAAGAACTTGCAAGAGAATCAAGTGGGAAAAGCCACCCTTGGGGTGGAAAAAACTAAACACTGATGGCTCGGTTAGTGGGTGTATGGAGCAGGCCGGATGTGGGGGGGTAGTGAGGGATGAGCATGGGAGTTGGGTTTCTGGATTTACTAGACATATAGGAGCAACTAATTGTTTTGCTGCTGAACTGTGGGGGCTGAGGGATGGTCTTTTGCTGTGTAGAAGTTTGAATATCACTTGTCTTATTGTTGAGATAGATGCCAAAGTGATTGTGGAAGCCATTAAAAATTTTGCTTATAAAAATCAGATTATATCGCCCATTTTGGACGATTGTAGGCAGCTAATGACCGGATTTCAGCAAGTTCAGCTGAAGCATTGCTACCGTGAGGCTAATCGATGCGCGGATTTGATGGCTAGAATAGGGGCTGACCAAGAACCAGAATATATCATGTTTTCTAGTCCGCCTGTGGACTTAGTTAAGGCTTTGGAAGACGATTGTATTGGTGTTTTCTTTAACAGAGTCTGTACTGAGCTTGATGTAATGCTTTGAGTTTGTTATATAATCGTCTTTTATCAAAAAAAAAAAAAAAAGAGACTATTTCACTTATATGAGACCACGAAGTGTTTTGAGTGAAATAGAAGAGCTTGTGGTGAAACCATGAATGATTCAAAGATGATGGACAAATGTATTATCAAATGCAGACAAAGAGATCCTAATCAAAGTAGTAGCACAAATCATACCTATTAATGCAATGAGTATTTTCAAGCTACCACTCTTGGCTGCGCTGTGACCACATTATCAAAGCAAGGAGCATGAGCTCGTCCACTTTTCACAGGTGCCAGCGCAGCCATCAGATTTCTTCTCATTGATGTGGCAGGAAATGGAACATGACGATGCAGAATTGGGGCTGTTTATAACAATGGCTTGGAAGTTGGAAACTGTGACAGAACAGAAATGGTAGAAAGACTGAAAGCACTTGAAACTCTACTGGCTACAGTATTGGCAGCACAAACAGCCACAACACATACAATCTGTGAGGTCTGCGAGGCATTGGACACCACCAAGTGGGGTTCTACTAAAGTTATACGGCAATAATTGGAGCTATTATAAGGAATGAACAGGGCCTTCCTATTGCAGACTTCAGCTGAAAGGAGAGGCTAGTGTATGAAGAAGAGAAATCAGGATCCGAAAAACAGGAACTAGAGAGCGACTCACTCATCAGTCAAGGCGTTGCTGGCAAGACGGTCCATGCCTCACAAAGATTGGCCATATTGCAGAAGATGCAAAGAAGCAGCTGGCACAACTAAGAAGATGGGATGTGCATCACGTTAAAGGGCAAGGAAACAAATTAAGTTGACCATTATTTAGCTAGATATGCCTAAAATATAGAAAAATTAAATGTCTGGATTGAAGATGTGCCAAATTTTTTAGCCCCACACATTCACCATGATGTTCCACACATGATTGAATGAATGAAAAATCTGCGTTCATTATCCAAAATTAATTATTTACATCCTTTGAAAAGTAACAGCGTAACTACAAAATTCACTGCATTGGAGGTGGAGAATTGAATCTATCAGGAAGCATTTCTCGATACAAAATGTTATATACATTTTCAGTAATAAAAGCAACCTTTTCTTTTTTCAATTACACATCAGTGGACTGACAGTTTGAAAATGTTGTAGTAGCCTTGGTCCAGAATTATTGCTAATGCAACTCCATCAATTCAAGTATAGACAGACAATGTAGGCCCTGTCCGAGACCAACTTCCGTTATCATTTGATAATTATTACTGCAAATCTGAATTATATTCAAACTCTTCCCAATAAGCATTTGCATCCAGAAGTTAATTTATGGCAGCGTAAGTATTGCAGTTCCAATCATAACTTGATTATATCTCACTTCCGAGCCTCAGCAAGCCATTCTTGTCAGTATGATGGAACAACTTCCTGCTTGTACTTTCAAATTTAAGTTCAAAAATTCAAAGAAAAATCAACCTTTAGCCACTGTAATTTATAGCATTCAATGGGAACCTGGCCATAACCTGAACATAACCCCATGTTCACTCACACTGCCCCCAGACAATCTCCTAATTCTCTGCCAGAAGTGCCTGCCCCTTCCTGTTCTCAAAGGACCTGTACTACAGTACCTCCTAAATGACCCAGATGCCTGTCTTTCCAATCTTGCCGATGAACTAAATAAATCTGATACTGATAGTCCTCTCTCAATATCAATTCCAGAATTAAAGTTAGGAACAAAGTAATCACTTGGCAAAGGATCTGGCAACTGTCCTGAGCCTGTAACAACACCAGCATCCATGTCAATTGATAAATCTTCTTGGCTTGAGCATCTTGAACCTATCTTTGCCTCATCACACTCATTACATACCAGTTTTAAGGCCTGAACAACCTCACCCATAAATGGACGGTGTGATACCTCTGGTTGTACACACATTGATGCAATGGCTGCTACTTTGGCAATGCTATCAAAAGGCACATCAGAACCTAGAGATGCATCTATCATTGTCTCCAAACCTTCTTTACTAGTGAGGAGCGGACGGGCCCATGCCACTAAATTCTCTTGGCCAGGTGGTTGCGACATATCTACTGGTTTTCTCCCAGTCAAAAGCTCAAGAAGGACAACTCCATAACTGTAAACATCACTTTTTACAAGAAGATGACCAGTCATTGCATACTCCGGGGCCACATACCTGGTAGGTTATGAGGATGAAAGATTAATCAAAAATAGAGAAGCACTAAAGCAATGCAGCAAAGCTATGCAAAATAATTTAGACAACAATAACTTCTGCTATATTTAGATATGGAATTGCTTTAAATAACAATGACCAATCAGGGAAGGGTGATAATAAACTAAATGCTGCTGCTTCTTTTTTTCCTCCAACTTTCATAATTATTCTTCTAGAAGAAATAGCATAGAGTAGTAACTAGTAGGAAGTAGGGAAGAGTAAAGGGTGGATTTTGGCCCTAAAATTTTTACTTTTAACATTAGTTTAAACTATCATTTTTATTTTTATTTTTCACTTGGTTAGAAATACTAGATATGCTGCCCCACAGCTTGATCCCGCTCCCCACTTCTCAACTCCCAAGCACTTAGTGCTTGGGGAGGTACCAATCCGCCTCAGATGCGGTTGGTAGTTTAAGCTACCATTAAGATCTAGGTTTAACAAGACCTCACTGAAATTCTTGGAAACACCGCTGACTGCATTTTAGGCCTATGGTTCCTCTGAAAGAAAAAACCACCGTCATAAATCAGTCATCATGACCTGTGACAGGCATAATTTTCCAGAATGTTACTTAATAGTCAGCTCAGATGTGGGTATATTGTCTTTGGGAGATAAGAGTGTGTCTATCTTCTCCTTTCAAAGATATAACTTATATCTTAAAAAAGAATGGTCATACCCAAAAGTTCCCATGACACGTGTTGATATGTGTCTGTTTTCCTCATCCAAGGCAGTTCGAGCCAAACCAAAATCAGACACTTTCGGTGTAAAATCATGTTCCAACAAGATGTTGCTGGACTTGAAGTCCCTATGTATGACACGAGGGCTGGAATCCTCATGCAGATAAGCTAGACCACGAGCAGTGCCAAGTGCTATCTTCATGCGGGCAGCCCAATCAAGTGGAGCAGTTTCCTTGTCAACTCCTACAAGCAAAGAAAATTATCAAAAATATAAACATTTTTACATAGTTTAACTATTATAAACAGCAGCTGAACTCCAAAGCAAGCCCGGATAGAGCAAAACAACTACCATGTAAATGAGATTCCACACTGCCATTTGGAATGAGTTCATAAACCAAGCTGCGAGCACGCTCCTCTGTACATATACCAATCAACTTGACTAAGTTACGATGATGAAGACGGCTAAGCATCTCAACTTCTGCTAAGAACTCCCGCCCTCCCTGCTGATCATCTCTCTTTAAAACTTTGACAGCTACTTTGGTCCCATCTTCAAGAACACCACTGTAAACAAGGCCAAAGCCACCTTCCCCAAGTATTCTTGAAACATCAAAATTGTCAGTAGCTTTCTCTATATCGCTCATACTGAATGTCTTCGCAGATCCAGTATAAGGAGGAATACTGGATCCAAATGATAATGACGCAGAACTGGGCCCACTTCCCATCAAAGACCCAGCAAGCCCTGCAAAATATGTTCTTCTTTATATTGAAAGAGTAAAACTTCTGGATGAACCAAGTTTGAGCATGAAACCCCTGATTAAGTGATTTTGTAGGGACCAAAACGGTTACACGTTAAAGATATTTACATATAAGAGATATCTTAATGCTTCATAAGTCTAAATACTCTGCGATTACCTAATAATTACTCTCAAAAAGTATTGTGAAAAGCTTATTTAGCTTTTTACTAAAATATTTTTGCTAAAAGTGTGTTAAAGTATACTTTTACTTTGAAAAAGTAAGAAAAATTGAGGAATTAAAAAGCAGTACATAAAAGCTAAAAAGCAAAAAGATATAAGCTAGTGCCAAACACACAAATGTATTAGGTGGTTTTCTTCTGTTGGTATGGAGTACCACATGGTTGTACTCTAGGAGTACCTAATAATTACTCAACTTATACATGTTAGATTTGTGTAAAAGTCAATAATTAATTGAAAGCATTAAAGCTGAAAGTATTTTCTGTCCGGAAGATAAAATAAACTTGGCAAGTCCAACCACTTTGAGCAACTAATTGGCTAATGTTATAACTGACTGCACCAGGTAATAGTATTCATAATTGGGGTTACCTGATGGTTTGGTTAGAGGTGGCAAAGCATGTGCAGTTGGCACTGTTCCACAAACATTGTTTCTATGTTTGAAGAGCACCACCCAAGCAGCAGCAGAGCATAAGACCACCCCTACAAAAGCTGAAAGTGCAATAATAGCAATTACACCACCACTAAGCCCACTATTGTGCCGCCCTTTCTGCACGTCAACGCCAAGAGGTTTATTTGTCCTTGCATTGCTAGTACCAGAAAACGGACCACCATCTATTATGGTAATGCCTGAAGGTAAAGGTGGAGATGGGGGCAAACCTACAATTACAGGTGCAGTAATCTACATTAATTCCCAGTTAAAAATTATTACACACAGAGAGAGGAAAGAACCTGAGTGTTACTATATACCAGGGTAGCGGACATATAGTACTTCATAGTCTCCAAAGTAGGAAGATTTTATAACAACTTGTTTATGCCAAAATCTCTGAAAAGTCAACATGGCTGTGGTACTATCAAACTTTTCGTCTAGGGGTACCAAGTCAATATTGACAATAGTCTTCTCTGCTTGCTGACTATCAGCATTGGCTCCAATAATGCGAACTTGACTTTGTTTCATAAAAACCCCAGCAGCAGTTTCTTTAGCCAGCTCTGAAACCAAAGGGAAGAAGGTATACAGATCAACACTCAGGAGCAGTCCAACTTGCATGGGCAAGACACAGCCACAGGGTGACCCAGGAGGAGTATTCGTATTGGGTTCTGTGCATATGGTTAATGAACAATCTACAAGGAAGAACATATGTGTTACATTCTATTAAAAAGAATAATATAATTGGAACAAAAGAAGTGCAGAGACACTATTAACCATTAGTTATAGAAAATTAAGTTTATACATACCTTCATTAGGAGGTGGAGGTGGGAATGCTTTAAGTGGTGGCAGGACTGGCATCTTTGGACTCTTCGATCCAGAAGGTGAAACATTAGGGGGAAGAAGGGGCACTTGAGATTGCAAGCATAATCCATCAGGTAAGCTATTGACTTGACTATAACTGAACTGAGAAAGTTCAATCAATAATATTTAACGTATTAGGAATAAAGAATCTTGAGTTTTCCTTACTTTTGGTATGGCTGGATGCAGCTTTTGGAGGTGGAGAAGGAGCAGGTGAAACATTGCTCATTGGTGAAGGAAGGGGGACATGAGATCGGGAAACTGACCATGCATTAATGGATTAGAAGTTGAGACAACCTTATATCTCACTGCTGAGTAGTTGGAATAAACATTCACTATTATGTTACCTGGCATCAGGGGAGGAGGAGCATAGTCTGTTCGTCTACCTGTCGGAAGCAAACCTGGAGACATGGCCGGACCTACATATAATAATGAAATGAAAAGCAACACGTGATGTCTTCTTCTTCTTTTTTTTCTTTTTTTTTTGGGTAAGTAAAATTAAGGTAATGATAGAAGCAACAACATACGATGTCTTTAATGTCAGAGAATATAATAATATATCAAATAAAGTATTTATGTACATATCTAAGGTAAAATATTAAACCTTGCTCTTTCGAAGTGGGAGGAGAAACCAGATATGATGATGCAGGAGCAGGGCTGGTGATTTTGTTCCTTGTATGATAATGCTTATAAAATGAGGTTGAAGGTGAAGATGCAGGAGAATGATACCCTTTATCTAATAGAGATTTAGGAAATAAAAGAGATGGCACAGAAGCATAATCAGAATGCCTCATAGCTTTGTGTGTGGAAGGAGCCAAAGTTGGAAAAGAATCTTCCAATAATATTAACAATTATATTTTACCAATCTAGCTGAAATATGCATTTACCTTGAGCTGGTGAATGGTCCACAGGGGGTAATGGCTTGAATGTTTCATGTGGAGGTGCAGCCTCCGGAATCCTATTCCCCTTTCCTCCTAGGATTGAAGGAGGAGTTGATGCAGGTGAGACATCAGGGTCTGCACTTCATGGGGGCCAACCAAACATAATATCAGTCAGATAAAGAGCTTTAACAACCATGGTAACTATATCATCAGAAAACAAATGGTTAAATTGGTTAAATGTATATATTGGCCCTCCTAGAGAAATGGTCTGATTTTTAATACCTAAAACAGAAAATGATAAACCGCGTGTGAGGTTGAAAGGAAATGGGATTCCATAATTCCAAAGAAAGCCTTATCAAAAACAATTTTTGAGTAGAACCAAAAAAAATCAAGTTGTGAAAAAATTCGCTGGTGTGTTATATCTTTAAGATTACAGTGTACATACAACTCAACCATCAAAGTCTTCTTGAAACAATTTTGAGTTGTCACAGCAATTTTTTTTTTTTTTTTTTTCTGTTATAGTTATGTCACGATCACCTTATTTCTCTTGAACTTTGCTCATTGGTAAAGGAAAGGGAAAATGGGATTGGAAAGGGAAAGGATTCCATAACATTTAAATCCTCCAATTTTCTCCAATTTTAATCTAGGTGTAAGACATATGACATTTAAACAATTCAATGGTCTTAAAAAACTCATGTAAACCACATAAAATCAAATAACGCCATGTGCCTCATATCTAACAAAAATTGGAGGGAATTAGAGCATTTAAATGGGAGGGGATCTTATCCAGATTGTAAAACTGAGAATGCAGCAGTTGATTGGAACTGCCGTATAGCTCACTGCTGAGTCTTTAGTTGGAATTAAAATTCACTATTATGGTACCTTGCTTCAGGGGAGAAGGAGCATAGTGCTTTGGTTCCCTTATTGGAGGTAATGCTGGAGAGACAACCGGACCTACATATAATAATGAAACAAAATGTGATGCAATATATATTATCTCAAAGAACAAAATATATCAAATAAATTTTTTTCTGTACATATCTAAGGTAAAATATTAAACCTTGCTGTTTTTTAGTGGGAGGAGAAACCGGATATGATGATGCAGGAGCAGGACTGGTGATTTTGTTCCTTGTATGGTGATGCTTATAAAATGAGGTTGTAGGTGGAGGTGCAGGAGAATGATACCCTTTATTTAATGGAGATTTAGGAGATAAAATAGATGGTGCAGGAGAATAATCAGAATGACTCATATCTTTGTGTGTGGAAGGAGCTACAGCAGGAAATAACAAATAATATTAGGAAAAGTTTTACTATCTGATAAAACATAATTTATTTTTCCAAACTAGCTGAATTATGTAGTTTTCTGTAAACCTTGAGCAGGAGAATGGTCCTGAGGGGTTAATGGCTTGGGTGTTTCATGAGGAGGTGCAGCCTCCGGAATTGTATTCCTCTTCCAACCAATGCTTGAGGGAGGAGTAGAAGCAGGTGAGACATCAGGGTCTGCACTTCACAGAGGCCAAACAAGTATAATATCAGTCAGACTATACAGACCTTTACCATGGCAACTAGCCATTGGAAAACAAATGGATAAACTGGTTAATTGCAAATATTTTCCATCTTAATGAATATCTTAATGAAATGGCTAGATTTTAAACACCTAAAAGAGAAAATAATGAAATAGGGGCAGGTGAGGTTGAAAGAAATGGGGTACCATAATACCAGAGGAAACCTTATCAAGAGTAACTGTTGAGTAGAACAAACAAAATTACATTGTGCCAAAAAAAAAAAAAAATGCCGGTATGGTATTTCTTTAAGCTTGTGCTGTACATACTACATACAACTCAACCACTGAAGTCTTATCGCAACAATTTCAGGTTTGTCACAAAAATTCTACTATTGCCACATTATAGATATATGTCATGATTACCATATTTCTATTGACCGTATGTATGGACAACATAGCAACATGAGATAATAGAAGGCAATGCCATATTTCCTTGGATTACTTACAGCCTTAGTGTTTCAACTTGAAGCAATAAAGGAAATAAAAACACAGGTGTCATTTCTTGTAGAGAATATAAATTCCCAAAAGAGGAAAAAATACCTCCTTTATTTAAAGGATAAAGGTTCTTGAAGCAAACTGGGTGGAGGAACATAAACTCCCAAAATTTAGATATAAAGAAATCATTGAATGACATTATTTTTTCTTTAAGTTGCACCTGGTAATACGGATGGGGATTCACCAGGCATAACAGGATGGATGACTGGTGAATTTTGTGGCAATTTACTTGGCGGTGATGCAACTGGCACTGCAGGATTATGAAAAAAAGAGGAAACAGTTAGGTCAATTCAACAGGTCATTCTGAATCTCTAATAGTTAATTAGAAACTTTAGTTTTGAAAAAATGAATGTAATAAGGTGCACCAGGTAATACGGATGGTGTTATTTCTGGCACATTTGGGTGAACTGCAGGTGGATTTTGTCCCACTTTCCTTGGTGGTGATGCAACAGTTACTGTATTTCGTAAAAAAGCGTGGGTGGGAGCAACTCAGAACGTTCCAACCACAGATTTAGCAAAGGGGTGAAAACTGAGAAGTACTGGTCACATACCTGGAGTAATTGGTTCTGGGATGGGAGCCTTATTATCTGGTGCATTGCTTTGATGAGAGCTTGGTGACAAAGTTCCTGGCACACCTGGGTGGCTGACTGGTGAGTTTTGTGGCAAATTCCTAGGAGTTGCTACTGGAATTTTACATTAAGACAAAGCAGCTAATTCAGAACCTATTTCAACTGGGAATACAGCACAACAAAAGCCTAATAAGTTCTGTACCTGGAGCAGCAACTGGCATTGATGCAGCAGTCTTCTTAACTGGTGAAGGACTTGGCGGTATGGATGGTACATGTCCTTGAATAGTCAGAGGTGGAGGAGCTGTTCTATATGGTGGCGATACAGTTGGAGTGCTTGACACAGTTGGAGTGCTTGGTGACGAGGATGGTACAAGCCCTTGGGTCCCCCTGGGCAATGGGGCAGATGTAAGGGGCAGTGATGCAAGTGGAGGGTGAGAATCTGACCCTGGATTGTCCAAACTAGAAGCTTATTTAGATGGCCTCAAGATAATTAACATTCTATAATGCCAGGTCATAAGGATTACCATTTGGCTGTGATGATGAGCTTGGTGCACTTGTTCTCCATGACTTTCTATGACTTGGCGGTATGGATGGTACATGTCCTTGAATAGTCATAGGTGGAGGAGCTGTTCTATATGGTGGCGATACAGTTGGAGGGCTTGACACAGTTGGAGTGCTTGGTGACAAGGATGGTACAAGCCCTTGGATCCCTCCAGGCAATGGGGCAGATGTAAGGGGTGGTGATGCAAGTGGAGGGTGAGAATCTGACCCTGGATTGTCCAAACTAGAAGCTTATTTAGATGGCCTCAAGATAATTAACATTCTATAATGCCAGGTCATAAGGATTACCATTTGGCTGTGATGATGAGCTTGGTGCACTTGTTCTCCATGACTTTCTATGATATGCAGGACCAGGCGTTCCTTCTATCAGAGGAACTAAAGAAAAACTTGCTGGAGATGGGGATATATTGGAGTCTGAAAGAAAATAAAAGGCAATTGATATTATTACAAACTCAAACAAGCAATGAACGGCTCCAAAAATTGTTAATCCTTGTACATTATTCATTAGAATGATGAACACAAATTTTTAGCATTAAACTTACAAGTCAAACTATTTTGGCAAGTTTCAAAAATGTCAAATAGAGGGCTGACTTATGGGCTCTATTTATGAAATCTTCAGTAACATTAAGGGACATTTTTCTCGCTCATGAGCCTTTGCAGGATTTTGAATTTTGATTACAAGATTGAAGTGTTGATGATCTTGTGTGGTATTAGAAGGGAAAAATTATCAAACAATACTTGTTTCTTCTATTGAATATATTCACTGTGAGAATCTAGGGTCATCATAATCTTTGTCACTCTCATGAAAATATTCCAAAGAACTTAGCAATTTAGCCTGTAGACAAGTGAATCTCATGAGAAGATACCCCACCAGTCAAAATCATGCCTTGGAATTTTTACAGTTCTTGATGAGATCTGAGAGCTAGCCTTAACTTATTATAAGCAGCTCCTATATGGATTGCATTTCCCCAGATAAAGCGTCAATGGATCAGCATTCCCCAGATGAAACCTGAGCTAGGATAATTGTTGCTAAATAAACAGAACTTAACCACAACACTAGGCGGGATTTTAGAAAACAGATTAGTTGAATATTAGCTACTGGAATTTCCTGGAAAACTCTAGCTTGAAACTACTTGCTGGAAACTCTGGATATAAAACTACAGTGAAGTAAATTTGATAAAAGTTGGTAATAAAATATAAAACGCTCAGATCGATGAAACACCAATGTCCAAAACAGTTTATCTCAACCTACTACTCTTCATGAATAAATTAAAACATGATTTAACTGCAGCATTGAGCTAGATGTTCAGACTGTCCGCATCTTTGTTCAGATAAACTAAACTGCCAACATCAAATTTCATTAACCAGAATCACAAGATGTTGCTTAAGCACTGATTAATCAAAATCCATGTTAAATTTGTTAACTTTATCACATGGGTTTTTAATAATATACATCAATTTTTAACTAAAAACAAAATCTTTTGAAAATAAAATAAAAAAATTTACCTGTAGGTCCTTGGACAGCCAAAGCAAAGCCAATGACACAGAGTTTCATCAGCTGGAGCATGGCTAGCACCACCACCCCCATCCCATACAACACCAAATCTCAAAATCTCCAACACAAACTTCTCAATGATGATGAAGAAAATAAAACTCCAATAAATAGTAAAAGAAATGAACCAAATTACAATATTAGGAATCAATAACTTGAAGCAAGAACAAAAAGGGGGTACTATATAAAAGATGACCCACAAATAGTGAGAGCAAAGCAATGAGTAGTATTCATCCTATAAGGAAACAAAGAAGTGGATTTGGTGGAAGAAACCCAAGCAATAGTTTTCTCAGAACTCAAGCTCTGGAACTTGCAGAGCTTTGAGTTTCCCATGTGGGATAGAACAGCCCACACAAACATAAGTTAATGAACGAACACAATTAGAACTGACACAGAAGAAGCAAACAAATAAAAAATATGCAAAGCCCTTTAAAAGTACAAACATAAACACCTCACAAGGTCACAGTGCTAAGTAACAGACACAAACACTTTTAAGAGAGAGATTAAGTTAGGTGAGTAGAGAGAGAGAGAGATTCTTGGTCATTTTTTTAATGGGAGGGTTGGATTTAAGTGGGTATGTTAATGGGGATTGAACCAACTTTTTTACTAGGGGTTGAAAGTTGACACTATTTGAGCTACTTTTTCTTTTTTTTGGTTTTTAGTTTAGTTTAATGGGATTTTGCTTGACTCATTTCCCTTCCTGGTTATCAGTTGTTTCTGTTGGCCATTTGAAGATAGTGACTTTTTGAGGGTGATGCGAGTCATGTGTCAAAGCTTGAATATGACACATCACCCACTGTTTCTTTCAAGATTTAGATCATTTCAATTTTTAACGCAAACTAATGAGATACCTTGGTGTATAGTATTCGTAAGCATATTCTAATGCTTATGGTTTAGCAATCAGCATCCACATCTGCTTCTTGGTCCTAAAATATATATATATATATATATATATATTATTCACCAACAATGGTCACCGAGTCATGGACTACAATTGTCTACAGCTTATACAAAGTCTTAAAACCTCTGATCAAAAAAATATCTTAAAAACTACGGTTACAAAAAAGATAAATAAATGCCACAATTTACAGATTTTAAGTTATGTAACTGGTAGACTTTTTTTCCCCACTCCAAAACTATAAATTGTTGCCCAGCAACCTTTAACTGAAAACTGCAATTATTATAGAAAGAGAGTCGTCATTCTTGTTGAAAGTTAATGGGATTTTTATTGGGAATATCCAATGCAGTCAACTGGTATTCACAACATTTTCATAATATTTTCATAACAACTCTTATGTAGTAAGTTGCTATTTGTTATTACTGGTGGTCAAAAAAGTAATTTAAATGGTGAATTCAAATTAAAACTTATAACAACTTTGTCACTTAAGATTAAAATATTGTGGACATAGTACTAAAATGGTGGTTCACACCAACTGTATCAGAGACTTTTCCAAATGTTTTGATTTGTACTAATGTTTCGACTGTTACAAGAAAAGTAATAATAAATACTTTTAAATTTGTTTTGATGGAAAACCTTGTATGAATATAATTTTTTTTCTTTTTTCTAGTATTTGGTAGTATCAGAAAAAATGAGTCAAATGAAAATGGTTAACAAAAAAAGTATGGCTTTATTTTTTGAGATTGTTTTCTACTAAATTTTTTTGGAAAACAATTTTATCTCATAGCAAAATAAAGAAAGTTAAGAGATTATTTTTCAATTCATTTAAGATTATTACTAAACATAAGAAAATGAGATAATTTTATAGAAAATACTTTTTGAAAAATAACTCATTTTCTAGAAAATATTATCGTCTAAACAAACAGGGTGTAAATAAAATTATTAAACATATTATTTTAGCCAATACTTTGACTTAATGTGATTATTATTATGCTTGTATTTGGGATGAGATTATAAGATATGTCGATTTTAAATTATATATTTATAAACAATATAAGAAAATAATAAACGTATACAAATGTTATAAGTATTAATCAATATTGAAATATTTTATTGTTTTGGTCAAACTAAAACATTTAATAAGTTATTGACCACTTTGACCATCCTCTAATAATATTGGGAAGCAAATTACTTTTTTTTTTAATACAAGATAGAAATTTTATTTTAACATAATCTAATTATGAAACTCCCTTCTCAAAACTTGAACTCTGAGAAGCAATTTACTTATTACTTTTGTGGATTGAAATTCAATCATAGCTCATAAATGAATTCCCAACTTTAAAAAAAAATAAAAATAAATAAAACTCATAAATGAATAATCATTACAAGGTAGATATATATTCACTTTTTTCATGGACTTCAAAATCTCAAGACATTTTGACTAGTTTCATATTTTATTTTACTAAGCTTAGGATATTACCACTATTCTCATGGCCAAAATCACATCATTTATACCAAGAGCCTTGTCATTTAATTAGTTAGTGTTTTTTAATTTTTTCAACAAAAACATTCAACATTCAAACCTCCCCTCCCACCACCACGCACTCTTAGTGCGATAGTCATTCCACAAGTATAAGTGCTTGTAAGGTGTAGGGGGGCAAGGGCTGAAGTTCAAGTCTCTAGAATAAAGTTCCACACACATATACAATTAGATTAGGCTAAAGTAGAAATTCTATCTAAAAAAACCCCTCCCTTAACTATCAAATTATATATATATATATATATATATATTTTTTTTTTTTTAAGACTCATCATTTATTACTTACTGGAGGGAGAGAGGGAGGGAGGGAGGCATATATGCTAATACCAAGGAAATGCACCTATTTTGTGGTTATGAAAATCACCAAATCAAAAATTGTATTAGAGGATGATAGAACAACCCCCACCCACCCATCCAAATTCTAAAAAAATAAAAATAAAAGCCATAAAAAGGTCTACTCTTTACTCGGAAACACGACTATAAAATTAATTTATCGGAGGTAAACTTGTTTCTAATTTTTCATTATTTAATTACTAATCATCCCCTCCTACCAGGGATCTTTGTATTTGTGAACACTTATAAGAGCATGTTCACTATATTATAGAATGTGAAAGTGTGACAATTATCTTAGAATGTGTTTAGATGTAGCTTTTTGTTATGACTTGTTTATATTCTAAAAGAGAATATTAGGACATGGGAACACAACTTTAAAATAACTTAGTGGAGGCAGTGGCGAAGCCAGGAATTTAGGTCAGGGGGCAAGATTAAAAATAAAAAACTAATCTAAAAAAATTAATCAATATTAATAACAAAATAAATAAGCAATTATATGCTAATGTAATTGTCATATAGAATCTAACAAAAAATGTAAACTTTAATTTGGTTTTTCACATCTAACTTAATTTACTCAATTGCCCTCGACGATTTTTCATATTTTGAAACTGCTGCATGATTTTTTCACACTCAACAGCTTAAATATATCTTTCTAAACAATCATTCATCCATTGATCTCTCATTTGATTGCATAGTCGATTTTTAATTATGTTCATTGCTGAAAAAGTTCTTTTAATAATAGTTGTTGCAACTGGTAAGATCAATGCCAAGGTCACTAATGAGTAAACCAATGGATATGAAACATCATTTTTCATTTCTACCATCTTTTCAGCAAGCTATCAAATTCGTTTAAGTGCTTAATGCTTTTAAAAACTCAACAAAAAAGTTTAAGGTACAAATCGAAAGAGACTAGTATCAAAAGATTTTTTTTTTTTTAAATGTGAGGCATCCTTTACTACTTTATACTATATATTTTTTTTATAGAGCCCTATTGTGTAACTCCTTTTTCGTTTGGCAGTACGATCCTCATTTCTTTTCGTTTTTTTTAATCATTATTAGGTCAGCCCTATTCCCCTATGATTCCTATTTCCTTATGGCAATAGGATTTGTATCTTCTGTACAACTACAACCTAATGTCTTTTGTGTCAGGAGGGAATGTGTAATATATGTACCATATTAGTACTAAAAAAATTTGAAAGTTCAAGGGGGGGGGGGGGGGGGGCAGGTGCCCCTCCTCCCCCCTGAGTGGAGGTACTCTTTTCTACTTTTCACTACTTAACAACTACCCATCAAAAAAAAAAAACAACTACCCATTCCCTTTCTTCAAGGACCTTTGTATTAATTTGTGACTGATTGTAGGAGCTTGTTCACTAGATTATGGAACATGAAAGTGTGACGATTATCTTAGGTTGCATCTATTTCACCTATAAATTTTTTTTAGAAAATATTTTCCCCAATTGTCGATGTCTAGTGTGACCAAAAATGATGGTTAACCTGCATATATTTTTCAAGTTGACCATAAAATAAGAGACATTTTAGCGTAAACTGATTTGCAATCCTAAAATTTTACACCCTAAAAGTCCTTCACATTCAAGCAAGAGAACTCCCCCTTCCTTTTAACAGTAACCCAATCACCCATGACTAAATCAAACTATAAGGACCCTCCCAACCATTACACCAATATTGCTCATTGCCACATCAAGTCGTTGTTGCTCACCCAAGTAAGACTCTCTCTCTCTCTCTCTCTCTCTCTCTCTCTCTCTCTCTCTCTCTCTCTCTCTCTCTCTCTCTCAACCCATTGTGCCTCTGTTTTGCAACCACCACCAATACACCCCCCCCCCCAACAAACATGTTTTGCGACCACCACAATCACCCCAATGTTGATCTCCATTTTACGACCACTACCAACCCCAACAAATCTATTTTCCATGACCTTCGTTTGGCTCTCTCTCTCTCTCTCTCTCTCTCTCTCTCTCTTCTTTTTTTATTAATTTATATTTTTAGTTTGGAATGTAAAAATTTTTGTTTAGTATATATTTGTTTGAGAGTTGAGAAAATGAGGTAAAGTATTAGAAATTTTTTTTAGAGCATTTTCAAATTTTAATAATGCAAACAAACACTTAATTTTATAAAATATTTTCATCTAAAAATATTTTTAGAAAAAATATTTTTTCAAGTGAAACAAACATTACGTTTGGAACATGGGCGGCTCCACTTGGAGCCTAGGGGGTTCAAATGAACCCCCTGTACTGGCCCAAAAAAAATATATATATATATATTAGTATTTTTCCTTTTTGTTTGTTTTGACCCTCTAAAATAAAAATTTGAACACCCTAATCCTAGATTTTTTTAAAGCTCGGCTAAAATAAGTTTGAATATGATCCACTTAACAATATCTTGGCATTTTAAATACAAAACAAAAAGCTCAATAACAAACCAATTTAATTTAAAAGATGGAAGAAAAAAACTAAGAGCCCGTTTGGTTAGAGATTTCTAGTATCGTTGTTTAAGTATTGTGGAAATACGTGTTTCAATGTGTAAATACTGAAAACTGTTGTTTAAACACTTGTACCAAACACCCCCTAATAAGTCCAACAACAAAAGTAGAAATTTATTAATTTTAAACCTTAGAAAAAAAAAAAAAAAAAAAAACCCATTTAGATCTTAACAAATTTGAAATAAATCAATCAAATGGAAAATTAATGAATGAATGATTGTTTGGTTGCGTACATTGAAATATATATAACTTGTAGGATTGATAATGAAGAAATCATGTAACAATTTCAAAATATGAAAAATCATTGAAAGCAATTGAAAAATTTTATGTATTTCAATTTTTGTTTTGTTTTGTTTTTTTTGTTTTTTGGCGATATTGATATATTCAAGTTCTCTTTTGTTTTATATTTTTTATAATTTATGTTTCTTATTGACCCCCCTTAAAAATAATCCTGGAGCCGCCACTGGTTTGGAAGCAACTTTTTGTTGAGGATTATTTTCTTTTATTTACTAAAAGTTGGACAAATATCTCTCTCAAAAAAAAAGTTGGACCAAATATGGTTATGTTAAGAAAAAATTGAGGTCTTAAAATACTGAACATAAAAAATAAGCTTAAAAATAAGAAGCTGATGGCAGGCAGACTTAGCGTGGAATATTGCTGGATTCTTTTTGGATTTATGTCCAACACCCCCCGCTTGTTTTGTCTACCTTCTGTGAGATGCTATGCACTTAACCCCCTAAAAGGTAAATAACTTCAATATTTTAACAGTTAAAGTGAGGAGGTGGGTGGCTGTATGATAGTCAATGTGAACCATTTTATTTTGTAAAAGTATGTATAACATTTTGTATTCTTATGCAATTGTCATTATCTATTTGTTATTATCTTTATAAAAATATTTTAAACTAAATGACAAAACTCGACTCACGTGCATTGTATTAATTATTAACCTAAAGAGTCACACACATCCATACATATATAAATAATACACTATGTGTTCCCCACCATTTCTTAAAAATTACCATGACTTTTGAGTGGAGTTGTGATGTGCATATATATTAGAACCTCTTTCTCTCTCTCTTGTGTATGTGTATGTGTGTTTGTTTCTATAAAAAAAAAAAAAATACACTATGTGTCTACTTAACCAATCAAATGTTTGAAGAGTCACTAACTTTACTATTTTTTTAATCACTAACTTTATAACAAAATGTTGTTATAATATGATAACAACACACACATATGTAACAGACCCTTTATATTTTCTAATTATTAAATTATATAAAGTTATGTTATACTTATATTATACATGCACATATTCACACAAATAACATTATAACAAAAATAAATAAATAACTCACACAAACTCACACTCGTACAAATAATATATAAATTTATAATAAAAATAGATACACATAAAACTCACAAACACTTACTATTTACTCTAAAAGTTGGAGATACCAATAGTCAAATATAGAACAGAGATTCATGAGAGAGAGAGAGAGAGAGAGAGAGAGAGAGATCTGTGATTTATGTTATTGGTTGGTTTTGGGATGGACTGATTTGTGTTTTTTATTTATTTATTTATTTATTTTTTTATGATAACTCTTTATCATCAAATCAAGACACCAATAATTTTTTTGTATAGGCAAAAATTGATCCCAAAATCTCTTATACAATCATCAGAGACTTTATCAGTTAAGTTAATTGGGAGTATGCAAGATTTAAATCAAGGTGTGCAAAAGTATTTTTAAAGGAAAATTAAACTAATAAAATAATATTTTATACATAAATATTTTTTTAGGTAAATGAACCCCCTAAAGCATCAGTAATGTAGCCCCTGTTTTTAATCTGGGGTAGGCCATATGAAAACGGATTAATCTTAAGTAGGGAAAGTGTAATCAACCCTTTAAATAAATAATGATTTCCTTATAAAAAAAAAAAGAGGGCAAAGGAATATAATTTATAACGTAGATATGAGTCAGCTAATTACCAAGCTAGGCAGAAGCCAGGTGTGTTAACGGCTTAATGTGCTGACAGTATTTACATAATGCTTAATTTGCGCACTGTCGTAAAGATGATGGTTTCAAGGCCAAATTCAGTGACATGCACTATGTCTATTAAAAATGAAATCAACAATGTTGGCTCATTCCGAAGTGATATTCCCAACCAATGAAATAATGTTATTTCTGCAAATATATAAGTTAAATTCTTAATCAGCACAAAAATAAAAAACAAAAACTACTATGTGATATTACATTTGCATAAATAATAGTGTTTTATTGATTAAAAGGAACATAATGACCACTTCTGCAATTCTCATGTTAGACCTAATAATCTCTCCTATTAAACTTGTAATCAGCAATGTTGGCTCATTCCTAGACAAAATAATGCAATTTTCATGACCTACACCGCCAATCTTCACGCTTCTAATCTAAAATTCGTATGGCCAATCTTCACGCTTCTAATCTATAATTCGTATGGCCATCTAGTCTCTACATTCATTTTTGTCTTAGCAATAAAGGAAGGAATTCTTTGGGACTCACTCAATACCCATAAAGAGAATTACTTGACAGATAGTAATACATTAGGTAATTTATTTCCCAATGAAGTATCAGTTCAATTTTTTTGAAGTTCATTACAGCAATGAAAGACCATCCGTGAATTGAATTCTTACATCTTAATATAATCAGACAACGAAGAAAACAAGATGTAGATATAGACAAGCAGGCAACAAAATAAGCACCCGATATAGATATATGGGGGGACCGTTTGAAGAGCTGGATTTAGTATCTTATTTTTGTCTCACATGGACCAACCCCACACATTCGATAAACTTTGTTGAGCATGTGAAAATATGAGACAAAAGAGTCAGCGTTGTGACTTATTAACTTGTGGGGAACACTTGCAACTTATTCCTTCCTTCTATTATTGAAACTTATTAAGTCAGGTATTCTTAGGCTGAATACATTATTTCTTACCAAAAACCAAAATTCAAACAAGACCGGTCATCTCATAGACCTTATTTACAAGACAGCAACTTTTTTTTTTCTAGAGAACCCAATTAAGTTTCTTCACAAAAAGTCTTCCCTTTTATTCTTACCTATGTTGACAAAGAGCCTTTTTTATGGGCTGAATTATCAAAGAGCTCCTAACTAAATGTAATTATATATTTTTTAATTACTTTCTTCGGCAACCCTATCCAAAGATGTCGGCACGCCTATGAAAATAATAAGCTTTTCCTAGCTTTGGTCCTTACTAATTAGCCAAAAATTAGATTAATGTAATCCTTATAAAACCCTGTATGTGTAACAAACACTCTGCTCATTAATAGAACAACAAAAACCACTGGTCTATCTTTCCTGGAAGAAACCTTCTATAAGTATGGGGACCATTCCAACCACTTTTACAACGTGCAAATATGCAAATTACCACTTCCACTCAATCATTGCCATCTGCCTTCTTCTTTCTTCTTCTTCTTCTTCTTCTTCTTCTTCTTCTTCTTTTTTTTTTTTTTTTTTTTTAATATAAATCTTAAATTGCTTTGTTTGCCTTTGTTAAGGCTGAAAAAGAGACATCCTTTAAATGAATATTCCTCATGGCTGCTAGGTTGGCTCCTACCAAAACTGTGTCTCAAGGAACCTATCACGAGATACATATTATATTATCCTTATCATTTCCAGGACCCTACGAGGGTGACCCTTGGGCCCTCTCATTTTCGCTAGATCCCAAAGGCCTGGACAAACCTGGACCCGTGGTGCAATAGTGCAAATTGGTCATCTACAAGTCAAAAGACCAGGACAATGGCAAAGTTAAAACATATTGCAACAAAGAAGACAACATTTAATCAAAATTACACTATTTTATAGCCTCTAAGTGAATTCAAGTACATGTAAGGGCAACAGCTTCAAACAAAGAAGACAACTTTTAATCAAAACTACACTATTTTATGTTCCCCAAATGAATTAAACTACATGTAACATGGAAGGGCAACAGATTTGAAAAAGATTGAATGAACCAACTGGGGGAAAGGGGGAACTCTTCATTGTGAAATCAATGTCATCTACAAGTCTACACAGAATACAAAGTGAGAAAGGGCCGAGTAGCACATACTCCGGTAGCAAAGGCAGAACCTGTTTGGATACATGCAGGCAATGGAAACATTGATGTAAAAATAATAATAATTGCTATTTCCAGGTTACAAAGTATGGCAGTTACTTGGTAATTTGCAGATGGCATTAGATAAAAGGTAGCATTTGTAAATATGTGGTAGACATCCAAATTTCAAATGCGAACTAAAAGCCCAGTGAATAACATCCAGCACATTACAGATATTTGGGCCACATCAACTGATCTTATCTCTTCTTTACCTTGAAACATTACATATTTTGAAGGAAAAGCAGTTTCAAAAATCTTCTGTTAAGGAGGGTACCTCTCAATTCCACTTGTTGCAAGACATGAAAGTTAGTTGGCGGGCAATCTTTATAGGGAGCAGTGGAGACTGCATGGTGTGTGCATCTACGCTGGCGTTTTTCCACCTAGGATACCACAAAAAACCCTCACAGCACTGTTGAAACGACAAATCAATATCACCCATTGATCTATGGCCTCTTGTGATCTAATACTTAGGAAGTCAACATATATTATTCTATGGTGGTTAGCATCCTTGACAACTGGTGTATAATCTCTAAAGGTACACTAGAATTACATCGGACAAAATATCAGCTCTGGCTTCTGTTACTGGAAAGTCACTTATTTGGATCAAATTCTTGAAACTGATTCTTAAAATCTTCTGCCATCTTTGTTTCCTCTTCTTTGCTTTGGGAACAATTCCTCCAATCGGCCCTGTCTGCCATGTTCAGCAAGCCTGCCAGAACCTGTCACATACACCACATGCTATAGAATTTCAAAAAATTTCGTATGACAATTCCATTGTCCATGAGAATAGATTTGTTACTTTGGATAGAGAAGGGAGGGAGAAGGGGTTTTACACTTTGACCAAAGAAACTCTAGTAAGAATAAATTTATGTTGATATACATTAGCTCTTCATTTAACAGAAGATTTAAAAAAAAAAAAAAACCAAAAAACAGATATGCTGTGATATTCTGTACTTCACTGGATTGGAGGCCAACAACAAAACATTAATATCACTAAACCAAAATATTTTAGAAAGAAAATCTAAAATCATAACTTTAAACAAAAACCATTACCCAAAATGTCCAACAATGTAAGGAATGACTATGCTGTTTGTGAAAAGTAAGGAATTAGACACACAGTTGTCCTTATCTGATTGCATCTTGTCATACAACATAATAATTCTGAAGCTGACATTACATCTAAGAAGTTACACAATTCCGTGCTAGTATTATTTCTTAAACATAAATTCTTGCCAAGAACCACATCCAGACTGTATAGTAGCTTGGACCAAAAAAAAAACACACACACACAAAACAAAAAACAAAACCAGACAAGAACAAAATCAAAAACAAATATAATAGCCATAACAAAATTTTACAACATAATGCTCATGATTTTTTCCTTTTAAGACAAGCATGGTTTCTCCCCATTTTTGTCATGACTAAAAACGATCTGTCAGAGCACAAAAGGTGAAATATGGGTCATTTGGTGCATATATGTGCCTAGAAACCACTCTAAATCCAGCTTGATTGAAAGTTTGCCGTTGGCTACAAACCAAATCCTAGTCGTCTCATGTTAATATCACTAATGAAAATGAGAAAGAACCCCAAAACCAGACAGATGTTGTAAAAAAGCCCTTGGATAGTTAATGGTATGGCTCAAGAATATTATGAGGTGCACAGAAAATCACTGACATCCACATCAAAAATAAAATACTGAAATTTATTAGTCAATTTCCAAATATTGGAAAATTCTATCTTTTGAGGAAAATATGAGGGAAAAAAATATGCATATTTTGAGCCAATACACAAAATAGAAAGCAGGTAGCTTACCTCGCGTCCAAACTGAGCAGGAAATCTCTCATTTTCCTCAACCAAATGTGAAAATATTGTACCATCAGGGAGTTCAACATAGAAGAAGCTAAAATTCTTATCAAACTGTGTCCTCAACACTTTTCTTCCATCAGAATTCTCATTCTCTGCAATCAGAGAACAACAGAATTACGATGCAGTGAATGCCAAGAACTTTGCACATACAAGTCAGCAATGTTGGGCAAGGTAAAATTGATAGGGTGGGTAGACAGAAAATGAGAAAACGCAAATTTTTGGAATTTGACATATCTTTGTATATCTAACTACCTATATATCTATCTACACACACAAAAGCAAGAATTAAACATTTACATCATCTGCAGACAATATATTGGGGCGCAGCACAAACAAGGTTGCAGCAGAAAAATCAGGCATATGGGGGATTTGAAGCATCCAGGGCAGTATTCATAAGCCAATTGGCACAACAAAACACTTGAACATTAAAACTTACTTCTCGAGGCCACAAATTTAAAGCCCAATTTTTCAGCAGCTAAATTAAATATATCTTGAACAGCAGCTGCTCTGGATGATGGAACAGGAATAGCCTACACAAAGAACATGTGGAATAAGTAAAATACCCCCAAAGAAAACTGAGAAAAAATTATTTTAAAAAAAAAGTTCATATTCTACGGTTCAGCCTAACTAGAATCTTCAGTTGTGGAAACAACAAGAGTGACTTGTGATGCTTGTCATACATGAAAAAATTTGAAAGGGGTAGGTGATTGTCAGCAATTCCCAGGTCGTAACACATTATGCATCTAATAAAGAAACTTGCAAAAGATATATATTTTACCTGAAGATTAGCATGAGTACTACGTTTTGAAACCCACTCAAAGAAAACAACTGATTTCCCTTGATTCTTATAATAACTCTTGAGACTATTCTGGAACCTACCAAGCTCAATTTCAGTTTCTGGTGGTAGCAAAACAGTATTGGGTAAATGCTCAACAGGTATTATCAGTATATGATCTTGAACAAGCGGGCCTTTAGCCAGTGCACAGTAAAAGTACTCTCCTATGCTGACAATTAGATGTGACTCTATGTTCGGGCTTGACAAACAAAACCAGCACTCCCTTGACCTGTAATTCAGTTGCAAAATAGATAGTTAATACAAGAGTCTGATCATTTTATAAGAATGAATACTGTGGCATCAAAAGAACATACACATATTATATATATGACACATGTTAGAGTTAGGTCTCGTTAGTTTTTTATATTAGCATGTTAATAAGGGTATTTTTGTAATCATGCTATAAACCCTAATATAAATATAGGCTAAGTTGTGGGCTTGACTGATTATGACCTTTTTTTCTGTCTCTCTCGATACTTCTCTTCATTGTTCTTCTCGCTTAACCCTCAATCTTCATAATTTACATCTCTAACTACACATAATATGTGTGTGCGTGTTTAACAAGCCAATCAACTTTTGTTTTATAACAAAACTAATGACTCAAACATCTTCACAAAACAAAAAGACCAACCTGTTGCTAGCATTCTCAGATCCTCGTTTCTTGTGAGAATAACTCTCACCTTCATCCTGCAGGCTGTGCTTAAAGTTGCAATTTGGACCCCTTTCACATCTTCCTTTGTTAAGAAAATCAAAACAAACACCTCTCAGAGATTGTTCCCTTGCATTCTCGTCATGTTGAAAGTTGCATTTGTCCCCCCGTGGACAAGAACCAGAAGATACAAATTTAAAACACAGCCTATCACCATCTCCAGCTCCATATTTCTGCCGTTTTTGTGAGACATCATATCTCCAATATTGTGAGTCAGCATCACTATCACTAGACCTTTTTGTCGCTTCTTTGGCGAGAACAGTTTGGTCTGCATATGTATATGGAGATAAGGTAGTGTTTAGGGGCTTCGTGCTAATCTCAACAGCTGACATGGTAGATGCTGGAGTAGGAGAAATCGCATGAATAAATTTCTGTGGACCAAGTTTGAAACCAACATTTTTCAGAGTAAAGTATGGTAGTGCAGTATCTAGAAATCATAAGTAAGATATAAATGCAAGTGATGTTAGAATTGTCCTCAGAAGTAGTCAAGTGCTTAGCTACATGATGGCCATCTCTGCAAAGAGTATCATACTTAGTCCATACACAAGTCCAATGCAATCTCTTTCCAAAGTAGTTTTAGTTGAAAATTTCAGTATTAATGAAACAATGAAGGATAGTTGATTAAGACTTTATGTTGACAAAGGTGAATAAATAAATAAATAAATTGATGAGTTTAAATGGTGGGAAAAACTCAACAGAAACAGTTTGAAATTAATAAGATTACGGCGGCAAAAGAATTAATGAACACTTTCAAAAATTATGATGAGAAAATCATACCTGCTTCTCTTTATTGGCAACAGAAGCAAGACCCAAGAAGCGAGTCACATGCACAGCATCAACATTGGAGTAAGGTTCACGAGCATAGAATATACCTTTAGTACCTGCAATGTGATAGCTACCACAGAAGACAAACTTCAATATAAAAACAACATAACATTCCTTTGATACAAACACAAAATTATAATACAACCAATGCAGCCCAGAAAGCAGCTAATAAAATGTGTAGCATGCTGGGAAACACATACCTAAGAGGAATATCAATGCAATGGAGTACTACTAATTTTGATTCTACATTTACGTACAATGATCAATCATGCAATAATGCCCAAGCATCACATACCGTGGTTTAATCTCTGCTACTAACTCTGCTATGGTAGAATCACTTCCAGGAGCATCCAAAAACCCATGGGGAAGATCAGATGTAGATGCTCTGTTTGTGACCCCGCTTGGCCATTCATTAGTGGTAAGCGATTAAGGAAATCAACTAAACAGACCACACATTAAAAATTCAGCACACAATACTCAGCATTATGTATAAAATAATTAACTATAGAATGGTTTTCATTCATAGCAGGGCAAGGATATGTTAGGAACAAGTCAAATATTCCAGGATCCTCGGCTATAGCTCGCAATGCATCCACATCATCTTGAGTGTATGTTCCAAATTGTTGACCATCAGAAAAATGCCTACCAGATAAATACGCCACAGAGAGCCCTATAAATGAGTGAAGTAGATCAGGTAATAATAAAGTTAATAAAAAATCGCCACCATTTATCTGTTTAAAAAAAATCTGATAATTGGAAGTCAAACATATCATCAAATGACAATCTTCTTCATTAAGATTATCAAAAATCCACAAAGCAATTAGCTTTTCATTTCTATCCTAAGTCATGCTATATAACACCTTTTTAACCAGACTAGTTCGATCATAACTGATAAGCAATAACTAAATTTCTGATCAAAACAAATTAATTTTCCATGTTATACCATATTCTTTTTTCCTCTAAAATATAACTACCATGTATTCTTTTTGGCTGCTAAAAACACTTTTGAAAAAAAAAAAATATATATATATATATATATATATTTAGCCTAAAAAAGCTAAAATATGGATTAATTTGACCACATTACAGTTGCAGTACCGTGTGGTGATATGGTGACTGATAGACTTTATTAACTTATCAAACCTAGCAAAATCTTAAATCACATGACTTATGTAATAGCATTGTGAATTGTTTAAATCACTCAGTGACTCATGCGAGTAAAAATTTAAATTCACGCTATTGGTGATCTGATCACTATGTATTGGATTAGAGGAGATTCCTTCAAAGCAATTTCAAGGAAGCCCTTGTCTATAACTTCATTTCTAACAAAAAATTAATTAATTTACACATAATCCATATCCTTTTTTTTTTTTCTTTTAAAATATAACTACAAAAATAAAAATTACAACATTGAATTTGTAACCCAGCAAAGCTTGTTAGAATTATAAATGAGAGAGAGAAGAGAGTGAAATGGAAAGTGGAAGAGAAATAAATGTGGTTTAATCTAACGGCCTACATCGTGAACATAAAACCCTGAACAAAAATTTATTATAGAGTAGAGTCAGTAGACTAAACTTTGTACCAATCCTATGATGGGTTCAGTTAGGGCATGCATTAATCATCTATCTTTTTATGGGAAATTGAAAGGGCTATAAAAAAAATAAAAAAATAAAAAGTTAGTTTCTGTTTTATTTTCCCATAAAAAGCCTTCTAAAATGATTTACTTAATGTATGCCCTAAGGGCATATGTTAGTAAAACCTTTCTACGATTTCCTTACCCTTACTTACATTACAAGTTAGGTTACTACATTTAGTCTCAGGATTAGTTTGCTTGCGCTACAAGTAAATCCTAGTTACAGTGGGCATTGAAATATTTAAGAAGTTGAAGTAACCTACTAAAATGACTACAATAAGAACAGCGATAATTGCAAAAATACACATTAAAGAAAATATGGAGAGTACCATGGAGATTGAACTTGCCACTGCCTTTTAACCAGAACAAGTTTTGGCAAACCTTGAGACCGTCCATCTTGAAGCCAAGGTTCGCCGAGTCCTTCGAGGCCGATAAGAGGTGTTTAGCGGCGCCGATTCCGTAGTCGCCGATGAAGTATGTGGGCAGAGGGACTTGGGAGCGGCCTTCAATGTAGTCGGTTAGCTCGCCGAGCTGCTCCGGCGAGTCCGGGAAGAACTGGCCAACGCAAATTAGGGCATCGAATGGCCCAGCCGCTTTGTTTACCTGATGAGAGAAAAAAAAAGTGAACTGAGAAATGAAGGGAAGATAATAATAAACCCTAGATACATGTATAGCTAATAGAGAGAGACCGATGAGACTCGCTTGAAGAGCTGGTTGAGGCGGCCGAGAACGTCGCCACAGAGCAGAATTCTTGGGGGAGCCATGTGTGTTTGGGCGAGAGAGAGAGAGAGAGAGGGGTCTGGACTGTGAACTTTGAAATCTGATGCTTGAAGATGAAGATGAAAGAGTCCGCGGGCTGAAATGCTAGGAAATGGGCCATACTGGGCCGGGCCCAGGCCCCTTACTACCCTTGGACTTTTGGGGTGAATGATTAAGAGAAATTTTTTGCTAATCTTGTGCATTGGTTGTGAAAGCCCCATATTTGTTTGTGGATGAGATAAATTGTGTTGATCTCTTGGGCTAGCAAAGTTTTCCTCTAAATCGGATTAAAGAAATCTCCTTCAATGTATTCCACGTAATAGTTGAATTGATTATTTGTGTGTATAATTCATCTAAACAAATCACCTGATTTTTAAATAAATCATGTGATTATAAAAAATTAAAAATACAAGTGAATAGCAACTAAATTGCATTTAACTTTATTTTAAATTGGTTTTAAGAAAAATATTTGCCTAATTTACAATGTATTGGAGAGAATGAATTAAAGTAGATATAACACACCACAAAAAAAAAAAAAAAAAAAAAACGATTATCATTGAACTTCAGTTCTTTTTAATTGTTCAAGTTAATTCAGAATTCTCTCTCTCAAAACAAAAACAAAAAAGTTAATTCAGAATTCTAACCACTCTTTTTCAAGAGACATCTTCTCCACATTTAATTTCTTGCATTCACCAATCACTAACTTATTAACAAATAACAAACAACAAAATTTTGAAATATTTGCCAACAAATATAGGTTAACGTTTCCTTTATTTGGCACGGTATACATCTGAAAATTATTCATCAGCTTGTTGAAGGCCTTGAGGCTACACTAGTGGCTCTTACGGTCCTACCGGTTTTATTTTCAACTCAATATGTTATTTTTATAATGGCTACATGCGGGAGTGCTACCCCAAAATTAAATTAAGTCTACACTGTTCTCTGTAACATCTTAGATTGAATCAAGTGTAATACAACAAAAAGTTATAATAATTTCAAAATATTTTTAAATTAGAAGACTGATTCACACATGGATTCACTGCAATCTCCAATTTTTTTTTTTTTTTTTTATGACATGACATGTTAATTTGGAATGTTGTGAAATTATAACAAATTTTCATTGTGCCTATAGCATTGCTCTTAATCAATCATACCCCACATTTATTCTAATGCTTAACTAGGCGACACATTTCCTCAAAATAGCCAACACCAACTTAAAAAGAGACTTCTGCAATGTTCATCGCATTCCATTACAATTAAGTTCTATTACCTACAGTTTCCTACATCAAACCCACACAAGGTTTGACTCAAAACTCATCATCACTTTTCTTCTTATCTCATGCATTTGATATATACATTCTCTTTCAAAAATATATGATTCCACACTTTTCTTATTAGGACATGTTATCCCTAACTAGGGCCAATTCAATGCAGTTTGAGGCATAAGGTAGTAACTTTAATGAGCTTTTTATATTTAAATATCACTTAAATAATTTTTAGTTAATGTTCTAAATTATATATTTTTAATACATTATTCTTACTTTTTAATATGATTAATTTACTTAATGGTGATTGAGCTAGCTTTCTATTGGTCCTCTCTTTTTTTTGGGAAAAATGCTAAAATTTCTATAAATTTTACTACCAATGTGACGATAAATTTGATTGGTGACACTTCAAGAAGATAATAAATAAGTATATGAATCACTTCTTGTGATTGAAATACATCAATTTGTAAAATCTAGGCTAAATTACAAATTTTACCCTCTAAATTTGGCTTAAATTTATTTTAGTTCTCTAACTTTACTTTCAGTCAATTAAGTCATCTAAGTTTCAAATTTATTCAATTTAGGTCTTATGTTCAATTTCATTAAAAATTTTCCTTTAAAAAAGATTTTTCTTACATGAAAAAAATCTATAAAATTAATAAAAATATTTTATAGGTTTTTAATGTAAGATTTTTTTTTTTCAATTTTTTTATTTGTTAATTGCATACTTAATGGAAAATTTTTAACAGAATTGGATGAAAAACCAAAACTGAAACTTAAAGGACTTAATTAAGCGAAAGCAAAATTTGAAAATTAAAATAAATTTCAGTCAAATTTAAATAGTACAATTTGTAATTTTACCTAAAATCTATGTAATAAATATGTTAAAATTTGTATCATCTCTAGCACCTACCCCGCCCAACTATTTGAATTTTCTTAAGAGTGAAAAAAGATATATAGTATTCACTTTTTGTTATTTATATAAAATAACACTTAGTGTGGGTTTGGATAGAACGGTTAGTCATGGCGCGTTTTCCTCTGTGCGTTTTCTTCTTTTTTTTTTTTTTTTTTTGGCCGCACTTGTTGACTTTGGGGGACAAAATTTACTGTGTGTGTACTATGGGTGCACTGTTCACGCAATATTTAATATTAAAAGTGGGTCCCACAACACTATTCACATATTTAAAAATTATTTTGCTACAGTGTTTTCAGCAACAATCAGTTTTTATCAACTTTCAGCAACAATAAATGCTATCCAAACGGACCCTTAATGGTCTTCATCTTCGGGGAAACTTTCTCTAGTAGGGGCCATAGAACATGGCCTACGTGGCCTAGGCCTAGGGTTGGTATCCTATCCCTAACTTTGACACTATTTTCTCTTGAAATTTAGATGCCTAACTTTGAGGTGTGTAGTGTTGTGGGGATAAGAGATGCAAATGAGGAGAGAAATGTGTCAATATGGTTAGAGCAACGATGAAAAGACAGTGACAGTTTTAGGAAAACAGAGTAATGATATTTTGGACAGTATATGACTTTTTATTATCAAGATAATTCTAGAGTAAGAGAGATCATTTAAACCTCAGCATCAATGCTTAAATATGAGAAAGTGTAAGTTGGGGTAAAAAATTCTTGGGTAAACTAGTTTAAGAGTTCGCTTGAATACTGTTTATTTTACTAAAAATTAAATATTGAAAACTAAAAATTAAAAATATTGTAGTGAAATAATTTTTAAATATGTAAATAATATCGTAAAACTCATTTTTAATAAAAGTTTTGTTGGAAAAAAAAATTTGTAGGTTTCGTGAATAATGCACAGGACCCACTGAACAGTGCATAATCATATGAAAACTGACTTCTCAAAAAAAAAAAAAAAACCAAAATGCCAAATGTTGGGACATGGACGTATATCTAAACAAATAACAAATATACAATTCAAAACTTGTTTTGAAACCATATAGAATTCAAAACTTATTTCTTTTGTAAGGGCAACCTACCCCTACCTCAACCTTACCCAGTTTTAATTTTTGCGGTTGTGACTTGTGAGTAGCAGTAAATGGAGATTAATATGAACCTCTCCACCTTTCCTTTATTTATTTAAGTTTGTAAAACAAGGGAAGTTAATTAAAAATTTTGGTACGATAATAAAGTGTTTCGTCGCCAAGAGCATAATATCTCTCAATTGATCGACACATTCTACTAGCGTTTTAACGAAGAGATTCAGAATTCAGATACCGTATATCATGTACTTATACGGTTATACCATTTGAGCGGTAGCATTGACTCGTTGAGATACAGTTTTTGTCTTACTGTGTCCTACGAAACAATTATTATTATTATTTTTTTTTTTTAGAAGAGTCCGACGAAACAATTCAAACTTATACAGCTGGTCCATAAAATAACACCTAATACTAAATTGCTTTCAATCTGAAAAGTTGCTTCCGACGAAAATAAAATAATAAAAAAACATGTCGACGACACTTCGTTACATCCAAGTAAGAAATAGTCTGAGTCTTGGTCAATCTTAGTCGTCGTCGCCTGGCACGTTCTGGTAAGCATTCAAAGTGTGAACACTGTTTTTTTTGTTTTATATACGAAAAGTGCGAACACTGATTAACGCTACACGACTACTCATTAAATGCTGGCCAAATGGCTGTTGGTATATAAAATCAATGGCCTGTAGATTGTTTTTTTTTTTTTTTTACCGCAACATCCGTAGTGTTTTGACAGGATAGCGGCTAAACTCGGGGTTAATGAGT
Organism: Quercus variabilis; assembly: GCA_030445155.1. Lineage (NCBI taxonomy): Eukaryota > Viridiplantae > Streptophyta > Magnoliopsida > Fagales > Fagaceae > Quercus > Quercus variabilis. Next base: position 57,722,343 of record CP129446.1, read on the forward strand.
GGCCGAGTCTTGGTCTTCACGCCAATAGATTGTTGTCAGTACCGATTGATGTGTTTTCTAATAAGTAATTGAAATAATGAATTTATAATGCAAAATTGAAATAACGAATTAATTTATAATGCAAAAAAATAGTTTTCTTATGTGTAAATTTTTTAAGCTTTGAAGCACGAACAAATAGATGGGAAGAAATTATGCTAAATTATATTTGACAATATTAAATGAATGTACTATTTTTGTCTTAATTTGTTTGTTTTATTTGAAAATTTAAATTTTTTAAGAGAATATTATTTATTATTTTGTTTACCTTATAAAAATGTATAAATTTACAAAATTATTTTTAAATAAATTTATCACCTTTTTTTTAAAAAAAATTATTTTTAATGAGGCAACTAAAAAGGTGCTCTAATTAGATTGATTTTTTAAATATTTGTTAGTTTTCTTTCCAAATAAGTTTGAAAATAAAGTAGGGGTATAATAGAAACATTAATAAATTAATGATTTTTATTTTTAGAATAAGACAATATTTTGAGACATCCCAAAATGGAATAGTGGACAAACAAATAGAGTATTTATGAATGCTCAAGTTGATACATGTAGCACTAATGACTAAACTCATACTAATAAATGCATCAAATATTATATCATGTGAAAATATGTTAGGAGAGTAAGATAAATTAGGAACAATTTTTGGATTTTTGGGGTATTTTAAGGTTTAAGGTATTTTGATCATTTTTGGGTTTTGGAGTATTTTGGTCATTTCCAAGTTTTTGGGGGTATTTTAGTCATTTTCTAGGTTTTGAGAGTATTTTGGTCATTTTGTTGGATTTCGGGAGCATTTTAGCCATTTTTTATAAATTTAGATTTTATGTTGTTTATTTAAATTTTAGATGGTTTTTAGTGAGTATTAATAGGTTTATCTATTAAGACCCATATAATTAAATAACCTAATGGGTCTTTACCCATTTAACCCAAATATTCAAATGGGTTGGTTTAAGGCTTATCCAAATTATGTGAGTAATGGATGAGTTTATGGATATGAATAAAAATTACCACCCTTAGTTGTAAGTAACCCATATTCCTCTTTTGGCTGAAACAAGTCACAAGTTGTGCAATAAATCAAGTGACAAGGATTCATATTGATAAATGTGAGGTAGCGACAACTATTAATGAATCTAACTCTCTATCACGTTAGAGATGTACAAGGGGGAAAATGACAAAATGTAATGAAGATAATAACTCACAAAACTTAGATAAATCACGGTGTTAGCCTTGAGATAAGGATAATTAGGATTAATGGAATGAAGGAGAAAATAATCACTTATGTTTTTTGAATTCAGAAGCTCATGGAAGTATTTTGAGCCATCTGCTAGATTTGTTTGAAGGTTTATGGAAGTGTAAAAGATCACCTAAAGATAAATGAAATTTTTTGTATTACTCCAAGTCTCCTAATGTATGATCCTTATCACGTTCAGTTCCTCTTCTCTTTTATAGATTTTTTGATGTCCAAAAAAATTTGTTAAATGAGAGGATAATTTGTATTTGGTGGATGTTAGCATATGATTGCATTGAGCAATGAAGCCTCAAAAGCACCATGCATGCTATAGGTTTTTGTTTGCAAAATTCTATTCAATCAGTTGGCCAAGAGCCACATAATTGCTTTTCTAAAAAGAAAACTACCTTCCCAATGTGTCTAATTTAATTAGGGGATTTCTCATAACTGGTTTACTCTCTTTATTGGGAAGAGAAATGTGTGTTTTAGGCTATATGTTTCAATGAGTGATTTTGTGTTGCTTATTGGTTCTACTTCTTCCATAAGTGATTTTGTGTTGCTTATTACGTGTAGTATGGGTTCATTAGTCTCATTAGTTTTTCAAATCCAATGAGAAATTGTTTAGTGAGTTCATACTAAATTAATTAAAAAAAAGAAAAAAAGAAAACTCTTTTGCCCTCCAAATTACATCTCCTAATTATCCAATTTGTTAGGTTCTTTCTTTTACATGTGGGTTTGGTCCACATAGCAAATAGGAATACAAAAATAAGTTGGATTGAATTTTCTTTATTGATTGATGTTGGACCTTGGATGCTTATCTTTAAGTATCTTTGTATAGGCCCTCAATTGATTTGTGGGGGAAAAATTGCTCTGAACAACTTTTTAATTAATAAATACAACAACTCTTTTTTAAAAAAATTCCCACTCATTTTATTATCAATAGATTAATGATTTGAACAGACTTGCATGAATCATACTCCCTCTTAAAGCTCTATCGTTGTGAGTGATGTCAAGCATATTTACAGATTTATATCACTGCTTATTTTCTTAGTTTCTTAAACCACTGGATTAATTCAAAAGCCTATTCATGTGAAAATAATGGGCACTAGCTTTAACCTTAAACATGAAAATATGAAATTACTCAAAATTTTTTTTTTCTTTTCTTTATGTCGGCTCCAATAACGTTCATTACATAGAAATAATATAGTAATGAAAAACTATGACAAAAAACCTCAACTCAATTGTGTCAAAAAGGGATCTCCGGATATATCTTGCAACTCAAAACTCAATGTGAAAGGAGAAATATCGTTAAAAAGCTGGCGTGTTTTTCTTTGAAAATAAGTTTGTGTGTTTTCTTAATAAGTAAGTTAGTGTGTTTAAACACCGAATAAAAGTCTAAATAACCCGCTATACTTTTTTGTTTTTTTCCTTGGCGAGCTAAGTATTTTGTTTTTACTTTTTATGATGATGGATAAAAAAGTATACTGTTATAATCACCATAAAAATATCCCGCCCACATTGCATTCTCAGATTCGGAATCAAATCAAACCTGATCCTTTGGGCTTTTGACTGTGGACAACAGTGCAACTATTTTGCAGTCTTTTATTTATTCTTTTTATCTTTAAATTTTGGCCAAATCAATCTTTTGCACGTGGCATGAGTGCGCACATTTTGTAATTATCTGCGTCACCATGATGATTTCCGATGCAGAGTGAACCGATGAAGTATCTAAAGTCTGAAGTCTAGGTAAGGCCAGTCAGAAGCCAAGCCGAAAACTAGAACAATGACACAATGATATTTTTTTGATGAACAATGGGTCATTGATATATATAATATATATATACACACACTCAGATTTGCATCATTCTGTATCACGAGGAATACATATGACAATTCATTAATATTTACTTTTCTTAGCTGAATTTATTAACATAAAAATACATTATGCTCGTGTTGAGAACTTGAGAGTAAACCCCAAGATACCTCCCACCATTATAGATGCTTGGCCATCTTTAACATTTAATTACTATATTTAATTTTATTTTTCTGTGATCCCATCTTCTACTGAAAAATAATATCAATAAAAAAGGTGACTATTTGTTGCTGTTGATCAAAATCCTTTTTCTTTTTCTTTTTTTCTTGTGAGATGAAATTCCTCGAACTTTGATTAAAGAAAACTAACCATAATTGGCAAGAAGAACATCATGAAGATGTAGAGGAATATTTTCCATTCACACTAAATAATATGTTTAGCAAAAGATAGTAGGTGACTAGAGAAGGCAAATGACTTATCTTCACTCCTCGAGATTTTCATGACCATTTCTTAATCATCCTCATGGATAATGGATGAAAGCCCAAGCTCAGAAGTGAAGGAGAGAGCTCTTACAGTCGTCACAGCTTCAACATCATCAGTTGAGGATGAGAGCTTGACTTTTTTAGATAAAGAAGTTGGAACCAGTCCTTGATGGTTTCGAACAACTACGTACCCCTAGGCCTACTTCACTCGCTTTCCTGACACTGCACCATCAAAATTAACCTTGATTGATTTTCATTCAAATTAAATTGAAAGACAATATATGATGGTGGTTCGGATAACTATTTAATATGATGATCTAAAAAAAAAAAAAAAAAAAACTATTTACTATCTTTTACTTAAATAAGTTACGGAAAAACTTAAATACAATTTTTTAGGTGTTATCTTATATTTTCAGTATATATATATTGTGTGTGTGTGGTTATGTATTGACTAATGCTACAAAAACAATGATATATTTCCTAATAATAACTAAATTTAACTAGTTTCTCCGCACACACAAAACTAAATTTAACCATGTAACTCATCATCTCATCAGTTAATGTAATCACATAATTGAATTTATTTGAGAAACTTATGATACACCTAATAAACTATACATAAATTTTAACACTTAAAAAACTATACCCAAGGTATCATAATTAAATTCAAACCACATGGTTGTCATGAACAATATGACAAAGGAAAAAGGTTTTATTTTTTAAAGTTGATTAAATTGAGGGACGGAGCTAGGACTTAGAGTTAGGGGGGCGGTTTTATTATTAGCTATATGTAGGGGCTGTGACTTTCGGCTTGATTGCTTAGCGGGCAAAAGTTTTCTTTTATTATTATTATTTTTATTTTTATGCGTGTGTCGAGCATGTATTTTGTTGGTAAGGACAAAAATATTTTGTTTAAAGTTTTTTAAAGAGCTAAGTTGTTTGTTTTTGGTAAATTTGGTTGATTAGTCCTTTTTTTTTTTTTTTTTTTTTTTAGCTTTGCTATTGCTTATTGGTAATTTTTGTTGTTGGGCTAATATTTTGGGCTTGTATATTTTTTTTTAGATTTCAGATCTATAAATTTTTTTATGGACTTTAAAAGGAGGAAAATAATAGATCTACAAATTTTTGTTATGATTAGTGGTTAATGGTAAGTAAAAAAGTGATGTAAGTGGTAGATCCAAATGCAAACTAGTAAGTGTAGGGGCTCCTTTTTCGGAGGTGGGCCTCCGACAATGAATTTGTAGAGAGTGGGCAAAGGGTTTGGCTCCGGCCGGCCTTTCGCCGGTCTTCTTCGAACTTCTCGTTACTTGCTCTACGCCTGAGGTTGCACCTCGGCTGGGGTCCGAGGAGGCCCCCCCTTCACCAAGGGGGTTCTTTACTTTATATACCCTCTTTAACTCGATCCTGGCCTTACAGCTGTTGGCCATCCGGGTTAATGGTTCAGGACTCGTCCCATCAGACAGGTTATTTCCCATCCTGGGGGTTGCTGCCTTCAAGGTTTTTCAGTGAAGGGTCTTGTCAGCATTAATGGAACCTGGAGGGCCAGGCAGAATCGTTAAGTGTGGATGTGACCACCTACACTGGGTCTGCCCCCTACCTAGATTAGACTAGGTGTGCCGAGTGTGCCGAGGATGGGTGCGTCCTCGGCTCGGGCCTTGGAAGGACTAAAAAGCCTTTGAGCCGACCATCTGGGGAGATCGCCCTCCTCGGCTTGGGCCCTGGGCCTGCCCAAAGGTGGGCCGGGAGTTCTGGGCCCTCGGGCCCCACAGTAAGAATTTGCTACCTCAATAGTTTGTAAAAATGTTGTAAAAAATTTATGGCTGTAGCATTTCTCTTATAATGATCAACAAGGGGGATAAAATGTAATTTTATTGAACAAAGATGCTAAAATTAGTACCTAAATATATAGTTATATAATTATATTATTTAAAAAAAAAATAGGGGGGGGGCCATTCCCTCCCCCCCCCCCCCCTCCACGTCCATGAATGGCTCTGTCCATGATTAAATTTAAGAATTTATTGGTCAATGCAACTATACGGTAGAATTTAATTAGAAAATTTAAGGTACAACACTTATATGGAATTGCTCTTTAGTTTTATCAAGTTAAATATACACATAAACAAGCTTGAATGTTTTCTCCAAACTAATTTGATTCTCTATTTGGTTTAAAATATAGGGAACTTGACACACACAAAAAAGCTTAAAATTTACACATTGTTTCATATTAGGTCTCAAGTATTTATATTTTGCTAGTTAAAATCCCAAACTTGTTAGTGTGTTTGCTTCTTTTTTTTCTTTCTTTTTTTTTCTTTTTTTTCTTTTTTTTTTTTTTTATATAAGTGATAGGAAATATTTTTTATTAGAATATTTTTTACTCTTCGACCTAGAATTACCCTTCGGTCTCCAATGGGTTGTCGGTCTCTAAATCCTCTTGGGGATCACACCGATGAAAAATCAGCCCACTCATGTCCACCATGGCATCATCGGTCACTAAGTCATGGGCATCATCAGGTAGCCAAGGATTCATCATGCCAACCATGGCACTCGGTCCATACCGGCGACTAATATCTCCATACCAACGACTAATTACACTTAGGCTGTGTTTGTTTCTTGTAAAACGTTTTTCGGAAAATATGTATTTTCCGGAAATGCTATTTTCCGGAAAAGGAAAATATTTCTAAGTGTTTGGTTGAATTATGAAAATTGTTGTGGAAAATTGAGTTCATGTGTTTGGTTCTATTAGGAAAATGCTATTTTCCTAACCATTTCTTCACGTTGATTCCGGCAACAACAACACCACGGCAACAACAGCACCACAACAACAACAATAACAACAAATTAATTCCGGCGACAACAACAACAATTAAACTTTAAACAAACAAAACTAAGATGGGTCTCCTAAGATTAATTCCTCCGACGACAACAACAAATAAGATTAATTCCTCCGACGACAACAACAAACAAACAAAACAAACAAAACTTTCCCACCCATCTCACCATCGCCGTCCTTCATCTCCACTGGGAATCGGGCCGGTATAATCGGTCCTACCCTCTGCCGCCGACACCAACAACCTCCACCACAGCCACCGCGGCCATCCCCGGTCTGGGTCGAAGGTCTGGGTCGTCGATCGAAGGTCGAAGGTCGAAGGCAATGGATCGAACGTCTGGGTCGAATGCCTGGGTCTGGGTCGAACGCCTTTGGGCTTTGGTCGTGGGTCGCCGGCAGAGGCGAGCTCGAGCGGAGGCGAGATCACGCGGCAAAGGCGATCGAAGGCGAGATCGAGCGAAGGCGACGCGGTGCTTGGTGTGGATCGGAGCTTGGAGCTTGGAGCTCGTCGGAGAGTAGATCGGAGCTTGGAGCATGGAGCTCGACGGTGTGTGGATCGTCGGTGTGTGGATGGTCTCGCCGTGGAGGATGGGTAAGTTTCTTGGCTCTCTCTTTTCTGCGTTCTCTTTGAACTTCTCTGTTTTGTGCGTTTTGGGTGTTTTACGGAAACCATTTGAAGGGAAAATGAAGGCGTAAAATGATTTCCGGGTCAAAGGCGTAAAAAAGGTCAAACTGAAGCTGATTTTCCGGAAAATAAAATTTTCCGTTCCTGCCAAACACTGAGGCCAGGTGGTAAATGATTTCCGGAAATCATTTACCACCAAAACAAACGCACCCTTAGTCCTAGGCCATTTGCGTTTTTCCACTCATGGATCTCCATATGGAAAGAGCTTGCATGTCACGTCCAAAAATCTTTCTACATATTCATGTTCTCCAAATATGGAAAATAAAGCAGTAAGATCTCAAAACATGAACTTTATATCTTCCCTACAACAAAAGATCGTACGTTCAAAGGATTTTAGTCAACCCTATACCACTATATAAGCACCAAGCATCCTCCTCTCCAAAGTATGTGTGATTTCTTAGCTCCTATGCATTTAAAGTTATTGGAGATTCTTTTATCATTGACTTAACTTTTGAAGGGTCTTTGACTAGTACCTCTACGATAATCTCTGTAGATTCTTCACTTTTTTGTTCTTCAGGTACCTCCAATCACTACGTGTGTGAACAACCAACTTATTGACGATTTTGTGCATCAATCAATAAGCAAGTTAGTGTGTTTAAACATAGAATGATTCAAGAATCAAATAAAATTCTAACCTTTTATATATTTTTTGTTTTGTTTTGTTTTTTCGTAATTAGCTACTATTTTGTTTTTAGATAATGGTTTAAAAAGTAGGTTTTATTTTTTATTTTTTTAAAATAACCTTAAAAAGGTACTATTATTGTAAGGGTGGGCTTTGGGTTCTTTGGTCCAAAAGATGAATGGATTAAGGCCCAAAGAGCCCAACACAACAAATTTGTAGTGAGTGGACTAAAAAACTAGGTTTCAATGAAGTGACGATACCCTTAATGGGCCAAAGCTGGTAAGAGGGCAAGGAAAAATAATGAATAGACAAATATGATGAACAGAAATTCTTCCTCGATAATGTTCAAGGCAAGTAGTTCTTGAATATATCTCTCTTTTATTTGATTACTGTTCATTTTATTAATACTACAGTGTTTTCTCTACAGATTTCCCTACCCCCCCCCCCTTTGAAGGGTTTCTTGCATTATATAGCTCCCTTCAGGCGATCTTAGCCCTCCACTTGTTAATTGCCTAATCCACCACTTGAGTGCTTGTCCCATTAAACACCTCCCCAAATCTCTTGTGAGTTGCAGCGGTCCATGCAGTACTGTTCAGTAGTCTTCTCCACATAAATGCAGTCAGGGAGTTTGATGAGATGCATTAAATGTGGAAATAGCCACCATCTCTCCAGTCATGTCAGGGCTAACCCCCTCTTCCAAACTTTTTTTCAACCGCAGGACCTCCTCTAGAAATGTGCCATGTGGCTTTATAGTCCGAGCTTGTGGCCTACTCAGCATGATAATAGACTCTTCGACCATAGATATGACACATGGCACAAGTACCTTACCTAAATTATTGTGCCGCACGGTTATAATCACCATATCCCCACTTTTGTATTCAGATTCGGAGTCAAATTAAAATGTTCCTTTTAGGATTTTGATGATGGACAACAATAGTGCAACTATTTGCAGTCGTTTATTCGTTATCTCTAAATTTTGGTTGAATCAAACTTTCGCACGTGGCATAAGTGCGCACGTTTTGTAATTATCTGCGTTACCTTTTGATGATTCCAAAATCCAAAGGCAAAAGTGAACCGGTGGAGAAGTATCTAAAGTCTTGTAGAAATGTAGATATAGGCCACTCAATGATATATATTATATACTCAATAAATATAATACTTAGAGATTGGCATCATTCAGTAACACGAGGAATAAGTTATCAAAAAAAAAAGTAACACGAGGAATAAGAATAAATATGACAATTCATTAATATTTACCTTTCTTAACGGCTCGTGCTGAGACTTGAGAGTAAATCTCAATAAATAAATATGACCCTTTATTGTAGATGCTTTGTCAACTTTAACAAATTTTTTTTTTTTGATGGAGTTGGTGTTGGTGTGTGAGTATATTTCCTTATCTCATCCCCCTTCTCCTAATAGTATTGTTTATCAAAAAAAAAAAAAAAAAAAAGGTGTTCAATGTTGTTGAGTCATCCCAAATTAGTAAGGTATGAACTTTAACATTTAACTACTAGTATATTATTTCATTTTATTGTGATCTGTAATCTACTAAAATAATAAGAATAATAATAATAATAAGGTGTTTAAGGAGGTGATTCCTTTAAGAAAGTTATGGGCCAAAGAAGTCAGGTTAGAGTAGCGATTTGAGGAGTTGGCCATGACCTAACTTCAGCAGAGAAAGTACAGAGCAAACATGAAAGCAAAATACTAAACTAGGATCCTTTTGCCGAGGTAAGCTGGTGAGACCATATTGCCAAGGTAAAGCCTTGCTTGAGGACTATCAATGGGATGACCGAGGAGGAAGGTATTACCCAAAAAAACAAACCAAAGATCCGTAAAGGGTGTCACGCAACCCAAAGTAATAGTCACTTTGGCACTAATTATGCGTTCCTACATAATACAGGCCACATTAAATGGCGAATGACCAACCTAAATAGTACTATACAGCTTGTGCTGAGACTTGAGAGTAAACCTCAATAAATAAATATGACCCTTCATTGTAGATGCTTTGTCAACTTTAACATTTTTTTTTTTTATGGAGTTGGTGTTGGTGTGTGAGTGTATTTCCTTATCTCATCTCCCTTCCCCTATACATGTGTGTGTGTCTTAAATAGTATTGTTTATAAAAAAAAAAAAAAAAAAATGGTGCTCAATGTTGTTGAGTCATCCCAAATTAGTAAGGTATGAACTTTAACATTTAATTACTAGTATATTATTTTATTTAATTGTGATATCGTAATCTACTAAAATAATAATAATTATTATAAGGTGTTTAAGGAGGTGATTCCTTTAAGCAAGTTATGGCCCAAAGAAGCCGGGTCAGAGTAGCAATTTAAAGAGTTGGCCATGACCTAACTTCAGCAAAGAAAGTACAGAGCAAACACGAAAGCAAAATACTAAACTAGGATCTTTTTGCCGAGGTAAGCTGGTGAGACTGTATTGCCAAGGTAATGCCTCACTCGAGGACTACCAATGGGATGACCGAGGAGGAAGGTATTACCCAAAAAAAAACAAGCCAAAGATCCATAAAGGGTGTCACGCAACCCAAAGTAATAGTCACTTTGGCACTAATTATGCATTCCTACCCAATACAGGCCGTATGAAATGGCGAATGACCAACCTGAATAGTACTATACTCCCCAAAAGTCTTCTTTCAACATGAACAAGAATGGAAAAAATACGTGACAGGACAAGCACATTCTGACATCCAACATTATAATCCACTATTTGGAAGGGAGGTGAACTGAGAGTATAAAGAGGACCTTCCCCTACACGAAATGGGGATTGGAAATTTTGAGAGAAACGAGAGTTTAGGCCTTAAGAGTGTCTTTACTCATAAAAGTGTTGTAAACCTCGACAGAATTAAGTGTATTCAAGTAAATAAATTCAATAGAGCTCAATCTAATTTCTGATTACATCTGTTCAGTCTTCCCATTGTAGATTACACTCTTGTTTTTTCAAATTAGTTGTGACAATTGAAGCTCTAGGGCTAGGACTCTAGCTTGTTCCAAGTGTTTTTGAACCCCCCACGTGTCTATTTGTTTTTAATTAAAAAACTTAAAGTACAACACTTAACATATTGTTTTTAAATTTTATTAAGTTATAAAATATGTCATAGGATTAAAAGTACATATAAACAATCATTTTTTTCTCCAAACTAATTTGATTGTCCTTTTGGTTTAGAATGTAGTGGAAGTTATATAAAAATACCCAAAATTTATACCTTATTTTCATATTAGGTCTCAAATTTTTTATATTTTGTTAGTTGAAATTCTAAACTTATGAAATAATTTCAATTTGAAGCCCCTATTTATCTACACCATTCATTTATGTTATTATGTATAAGTAATAAAATAGGGAAAAAGGGAAGATGTTGATAAAACTTTGTGTTTTACATAGATAATCAATTTAAATTGCGCAACAACCATTTTCTTACTTTAAGCGAAACTTTCCCTCTTTGAACATAGCTTCTTTCTACCCCCTATAATATCGACTTGCAAAGAAGTCATAGATGAAATTTATTTATTTATTTATTTTTTGTTTTAGAAAGATGAAAAATAAAGTTTAATCAATAGTTTTCTATTTACCTACTGCATTATTGCTCAAATTCAAAAGAACAAAAAATAAATCGCAGAATTGGACCGATGACTGAAATTGAAACGGTTTCATGAATTTAAAGTTTTAATTGACATAATTAAAAACTTAAGACCTAATATAAAACAGGGTATAGATTTTGCTGTTTTTTAATTTTTATATAATTTTCTAAAATATCTTTGTTAATCTTATCAAAATAAAAAAACGTCAGTCCCTTATGTTGTTTTACAGGTTAAACTTTGATTCCCCTTTTTTGTTAGGGGAAACCAAAGACTTTCATCTGTTTAAGTCAAGAGGCAGTACCCACTCTTTCTTGCATTTGATAATAAATGAATACAGCTTTATCAATCTGTCCTTATTTTTATTTTTATCTTGATCTTTTTGCTGAGAGCTTTATCAACCTGTCCTACATCGTTATTAAATAGAAGAATGAACATCACATGTCACATTATAAATACTATACAATTCAATAATAAAAATGAACAAAATGTCACTCCAAATTTATATGAATAAATATTAAAAGAATTTGGTTAGAGTACACATTAGCTATACATTTTTAAAAAAATTTATGAAAAATTGAAAAAGTAGTCAATATAGTGAATTATTTTCTCGCTTTTTTTATAATTTTTTTTAAAAATAATATATTAATATATGCCCTAAGCGCACGCATTAATAAATTCCATATAAAAATCGCAGAATTAGACCGATGCCTTAAATTGAAACGGTTACATAAATTTAAACTTCTAATTGACATAATTAAAAACTTAAGACCTAATATAAAACAGGGTATAGATTTTGCTGTTTTTTTTAATTTTTATATAATTTTCCAAAATATCTTTGTTAATCTTACCAAAATAAAAAAACGTCACTGTCCGTTATGTTGTTGTACAGGTTAAACTTTGATTCCCATTGTTTGCTAGGGGAAACCAAAGACTTTCGTCTGTTTAAGTCAAGAGACGGTACCCCACTCTTTCTAGTAGTATTTGATAATAATTGTACATAGCTTTATCGATCTGTCCATATTTTTATTTTTATCTTTATCTTCTGTCGTACAACATTACTGTATAGGAGAATGAACCTCACATGTCACATTATAAATAAATATAAAAAAGATTCTATCAGCAACATCTTAAAATAATTTACTAGTATACGCTCTAAACTCACGCGTATGTAAATCCCATATAAAAATCACCCATGAGACTCACGAGTCAGGACTATAAACAGAAATAGCTCTACCTTTAGCTAAAAGATCGAAAACCCCAAGAGCTCTCATAATTTTTCTTGTTCCTCTCTGCCAAAATAATCTTTCTCTGTCTCTGTCTCTGTTTCTCTTCCTCTCTGCGTTAAAACCAAGGCCAAAGCAAAGCAGAGAAGAAGTGAGCGATGAGCAATATGGGGGCTTTCATGGCGAGCTGGCTCACACCTTCTTCGCTTTTCGTTATCGTCAACCTCACCATCCTCACCATCTTTCTCACCTCCCGTTTCACCTCTCACGGAAAACCACACCAACAAGAACAACATCAACAACTGGTACGAGTACCCTCTGTGTTAGAACGAGTCAGCTCCCTCAACTTTTCGTTCTACAAGTTCGAGCAACCCAACAACCCAGAACCACCAATGCTCTCCGAATATCCGACCCTCCAGCACTCCGAACCCGAGCATGTCAGCCCGGATCCTCCGACCCAAATCGCCAGAACTCCTTCCCTTCTCGAACGGCTCAAGTCTGTATCGGTTCTGTACCGGTACGACTCGGCCACTCCAGAACCTGAAACTGACCCAAACGAATCGGAAGAGCATATTAACCTGGATCCTCCGACCCAAATCGCCAGAACTCCTTCCCTTGTGGAACGGCTCAAGTCTATATCGGTTCTGAACCGGTCCGACTCGTCCACTCCAGAACCTGAAACTGACACAGACGGGTTGGAAAAGCATGTCAGGCCAGATCTTCCGACCCAAATCGCCAGAACTCCTTCCCTTCTCGAACGGCTCTGGTCTATATCCTCTCTGTACAGGTCCGACTCGGCCACCCCAGAACCCGAAACCGACACAGACGAATCGGAAGACGAAATTGCGGATCCGGGTCATGAACATTTGGTGAGGAGGAGCAGGTCCGACAGGGTTGGTGGTGTTGTTGTAAAGCCGGGCGAGAAAATGAAGAAATCGGCGAGCGAGAAGTCGACGCTGGAAAAGAAGAGGGAAACGGCGTTGCTTGGGTACGACGAAGAGGTGGATGCCAAGGCTGATGACTTCATCAATAGGTTTAAGCAACAGTTACGTCTGCAAAGGCTCAACTCTCTTCTAAGTTCTAGAGGAAAGTAGTAATTTTTTTTAATGTCCCACCTATACATTTCCGAATTGTTTTTATCTTTTTAATTTTGATATCTATTTAGAGTTTTTTTTTTAAAACACAACATTTTTCACAACTTATGGTCATAACTCCTCATCTGGAAGAATATTACACCATTTTTGTTTTGAAATGATTCAGTGACCTCCTTATAAGAAGAAGTTTGTGAAAAATTTTGTGCCTTTCTTAGTAAATTGTATTGGGTGGGAATTTTTTTTTTTTTTGAAACCTATTGGGTGGGAATTTTCAATTTAGGCTTTTTCATGTATTTTTAGAATTGAAGGTGGGAATGTAAAGTTGTGCCCTAGCAAATTCTACTTTTGTATTCTTGTTTTGGCAATGTTTGAGGGTATAGTGGTCAGTTCAGCTCTTGATGGCACTACAAGGAGTGATTTGTGTCAGTGAGGAGGAGGAGGAGGGCTGAGGCTTTGAAGGGTTGGTAATTGGTAGGAAGGAAGGATAAGAAGTGAAAATAGCCCTCGTATTCATGGGTGTCTTTGTAATATGATAAAGTTGACCTCTTGGGCTTGCATTGGACTTAGCTTGAATTTCATGGGGTCATTCTGTCATTTGGCTTCTTTTAGGCTTATTAAAATGATGTAATTATGTCCCATCAAAAAAAAAAAAAAATGATGTAATTATGAAGTTATTTGGGATTGTTACTTATTATTTTGTGTCAGTTTGATGGTTGTTTTAAGTTACCATTTGCATATTTATAACTTAATTGAGATTGCCTGATGTTACAATGTCTCATTTGTATATGCCTTAAAATCTGCCTTAATTTAAGCCAAGATTTTAGTAGCTTCATTGACGTTTCTAGGAAATCACTTGAATGTTATAAGGACAAATTATACTTTTTCTTCTTCTCTTGAAATTTGGGTTAGATTGGATTTGGTCTCTCAAAGTTAATAAATTTACTCCACGACAAACGACTATCACTTGAATGCCTTTTATTTATTTATTTGGAAAGGCTATCACTTGAATGCCTATAAAGAAAGGGAAGTTAGTTATAAATTAGACATATCCATATGTTTAAATTCTTTGCCAATCCTAAGTTTGTACTTCATTTATCACTCAATTAACAATATTAATTTGTTAATAAAATTACTAAAATCTATTTTTGGATGAACATCTCATAGAAAAATATTTTCAAATTAGAGTTGTTGGAAGGTATTTCTTCCACTCCTTACATTCTTAATAAATATCAACTGATTTGAATTGAATTAATTAGAGAAAAGAATCAAAACAAAAGATTAGGTATACTCAACAAAAACAGTGAGATAAATAATCTTTCTTCATATTTATATTGAAGTCTAATAAAATTTTAACTAATTTGATTTTAAATAAGTATAAAAAATGAAATAACAATATTTTTTTTTTACGATTCAAAATTGTTTATATGAAGTTACTGCATTGACAACAAAGCGTTGTAATATTCTAGTTTCATCATTCAGAAATTAAGTATATAATACGTTAAAATAAAATTGATTATTACCATTTTCTTAAAGGATTAATATGCCCACTAATTACGTAATTTATGACAATATCATCTCTTGGCTGCTAAACAAAAGTATCTTACTTTGTTTTTTTTAAAGGTGTGATATCACTTATTTGGCTAAAAATTGAAAATATTATAACAAAATAATTTTTAAATATATAAATAGTGACGTAATACTTATTTTTAATAAAAATTATTTTGAAAAAAGAGATTTGTGGTTCTGTAAACATTACACAGAATTCACTGAAAAATCACCACAGCATCCACATAAAGTCAGAAAAGCGCTTAAAAAAAAAAAAAAAAAAACACACAGACACAGTCGTGGGAAAAGCTGTATCGAAACGGATAATTAGTTTGGTGCCCGGTCGTTGCTTGCGATGAAGTTAATGGCTGATAATCATTATTGTTGACTTCAGACTTTCGTTCTGATTCAGCCTAAAGATTAAAGAGGTCTTATGGATGATGATGAAGTTGTGACAAAAGTTCAAAATTTTCGACCAGTTTCAGAGAGTGAGCAGCCAAGTTACAAATCAACGACCATATGGTTCATGTCCATATTACCATATAGTATTAGACTGAAAGAAAAGTAGGTGGAAGTGATAAGAATTCTCAGATCTTTTAACTACAGTCCATAACAATTAATTAGGTGCTTAATTAATTATTGGAAAAAAAGTATGACTTGATTTGGTATTTTGGTGTTTTACTCTCTACATATAAATTTTTTTTTTTAATCTGGTTCAGTTGAGAAAGAGGATTTGCGTAATTGCATAGAATAATCTGTATTTGACCATAATGCCACAGGTGCAAACGTATGGTTCTTGGCGTGCTAACTATCATGCATGACAATTTTTAAGTGGGGTTTGTTTTGCCTGGAATCTGGATACACTAGTGACTTCATAAAAGTGTTTTGTTGCTTACAGTGTTGTTAAGCTTTATAGAGAAATTAACATAGTTTATGCAATAAGTCTATAGACAAAAGATTTCCTAATTTCACAATTATTAATGTAATTTCTTTTGATTGGTAAATAATAAAAATTGCGTCAAAGATTGGTATGTGTAAAAATTATATTAATCCAATCACAACTTACTATTATAATAGGTTATATGATAGATGGTGAATAAGATGGTATTTTTACGAAAAACAAATATATTGTAAATCAACTGACATCTTATGTTATTTTTAATAGGACAAATTTTGGTTACGAACTTAGTGTGCGTTTGACTCAGCTTAAAAAACCAACTTATTTGACTATTCAGCTTATTTTTGCTATTATACATGAGTTTCATTACACTTTGATACTATTCATGAGTTCCACTATACTATTTCAGCTAACTTTTATCTTTATCTATAATACTTTCAATAAAAAGTTTTTAGTTTCAACAAAATAAGTTAATGTTTGGCCACTCCAATTTACATTTTTTTTTTTTTGAAAATTCTCTAGTTGGGATATGTAGGTCTCTTTATTGAAAAAAAGATGTTATGAACCGATTTTTTTAGATGATTGCCTTGGCATGTTCCATGATTATGAAATAAAATGTTTATGTCTTTGTTAGAGCTGACTCGGATTCTCGAAAGCTGCTGTATAAGTAAATATGTAAAGGACAAGACACATCACACAAGTGGGTTTTGAACTGTAGACGTGAGGTTTTTTTTTTTTTTTTTTTTTTTTGAGAAAGGTAGACGTGAAGTTAAGTATGGTCATTTTCATTCACGAATTTGTATGGTTGCATCATGCGTGTTCTAATAAAATAATCAACCTCTAAAGGTACTCTTTTTTCTTTTTTCTTTTTTAAAATGAATCTAAAGGTACAATTTTATAATATAACACGTTCATCAAAAAAATTATATAATATAACAATATGCTCTAAAAAGTAAAAAGCATTATAATTTTCTTTCCTTTTCTTTGTTTTTTTTTTCCCCAATTATATTTTAAAATATTTAGTCAAGAGAGTTTAGTTTGCATCCAGTCAAAAAAATGATCATATATCACTTATGTGTCTCGTTCAATGCATTATCACACAGTAAAAATTATGCTTCCAATTAAAAGGAATGCTTACCCAAAATGAAATTTTTTTGGAAAAACTACATTAAAAATAAAAACCCCATATAATTTTATGAGTCCATATTTAATAAGGATATGGTGTAAATTCTTGTTTACACTGTCTAATAAGAGTTTGTCACATTAATTTTTTGCTTAAAACTCAATACATCATATCACACTTAATAACATCTTAATAAACTTTTAATTTGATAAGATTTTCAAATGGGTATTAGAATTGATTGTGTGTGGTTATGCATATTCTTTAATATGTGATACGGTGATGTGTTATTTTGGAATTAAAGAGTGTAAAATTTGAGTTTTACTTTTACACCACATACTTATAGAATTTTATCTTTAAGACATATTAAATATCAAACTTTTAAATAAGACATTTCTAATTTTTTTTTTTTTTTTCTGTTTCAAAAAAAAAAAAAAAAGTCATTTTCAATCATATACTTTTACAAATATTCCACAAAAAAAAAAAAAAAAAAAAAAAACCAATCAATCAAATCCCACTATCACGTTGTTAGAGCATCCACAGCAGTGGAGCTAAAAATTTAGCTTTAGCTCCACCAAAAGTTACTTTATCTATTATACTTACACACATGTTGCAGTAGTGGATCTATTTTAGCTTTCAACACAATAAAATAATATAAACATCACAATAAAATAATATATCTACTACAATAAAATAATATATCTACTACAATAAACAACAATCACAACCACCTGTAACCGTCACCGCCACCCCTACTGCCGCCCCGCCGCTGCCATCGACTCTTCCACTGCCGCCGCCGCCGCCGCCACATAATAGCAAATAATCGTCTAGTGTTAACAAATAAATTTTTTAACCCCAAATTATACTTAATACATTTTTTTTTACTGAAACAATTTTTCAATCATCATGATAGCCTATTATCGTCTTAATTGTCCGGAAGTAATCTTGGAACAATATAAACTATAAAATGCAAGAACTTTATAAAAAAACATATAAAATAAAACACATATTATAGCAAGAACAATGTAGTCCATACATTACTCACATACATAACTCAAACCAAATTACAATAAAACTCACACACTTGCATAAATTCCTATGACTCATGCTTCTCAACATACAAAAAAGAAAGTTCCAACGACTCGCCTTGCAATTGCCATAAATGTTCAATGAGGTCCGACTGGAGTTGAAAATGAATTTCTCGGTCTCTAATGCGTCCATGCCTCTCAATGTATGACATAAATCCATCACTTTGTTCACATAACACTTGCAGATGAGGATTATCCACTCCATCAATTTGTTCATAATCCAAGTCTACCACTTCATTATCATCCCGCTCATCTTCAACAATCATGTTATGGAGAATTATACACGCTTTCATGATCTTTTGGAGTGTTTCAAGAGGGAAAAATCGTGCAGGTCCACGGACAATTGCGAAACGTGCTTGAAGCACTCCAAATGCATGCTCAACATCCTTCCTACACGCCTCTTGGGCTGCTGCAAATAATTTATACTTATGTCCTTGTGGAGCAGGGATTGTTTTAACAAATGTTGCCCACTTTGGATATATGCCATTAGCAAGGTAATATCCCATTGTGTAGTCATGACCATTGATTGAGTAATGTACTGTAGGAGCACGTCCTTCAGCAAGTTCATTAAATACATGAGACCGCTCTAACACATTAATGTCATTATTTGACCCAGGTAACCCAGAAAATGCATGCCATATCCAAAGATCATATGATGCTACTGCCTCTAAAATAATAGTAGGTTCACGAATATGACCACAATATTGACATTTCCATGCAGATAGACAATTTTTCCACTTCCAATACATTCAATCAATTGAACCTAACATACCTGGAAAACCTCGGCGTTCTCCATGAGCTAACAGTCTAGCAATGTCTTCATTGTTTGGCTTTCTCAAGTATTTCTCAGAGAAAACATCAATTACCGCAGTAACAATTTTTTTTCAAACTTTCTAATGCAGTAGTTTCTCCAATTTGCACATATTCATCTATCAAATCACCTGATACTCCATATGCAAGCATTCTAGGTGCAGCAGTTATCTTTTGTAATGAAGATAAACCAAGTTTGTTGGCACTATTTCTTTTTTGAACAAAGTAAGAGTCATGAGCTTCTACCTTAGATTGAATACGGAGAAAAAGAGAACACTTCATCCGAAACCTCCTACAAAATAAAGCAGGTGGATATACTGGTGTGGGAGCAAAATAATCCAGAAAAAGCCTCTCATGACCCGCCAAATGATTACGTTGGATAGAACGTTGACGTTTAGGTTGTGATGTTTCCATAACAAATTCTTCGATGATCTCATCTACATTTGAGTCATCAAAAAGAAACTTGCGAACCAAATAGTTATCCATGGATGCAACCTTCAAGACAATTGGAAAGCAATTATTACTATAAATGCAAGATTAAAACTAAGTGATATAAGCCACAACAAAATGAATATAACCAATTCACGCACAAGTCACAACATAAACACAATTTTGTGCTTACTCTCAAGCATTAAAAAGATAAGTAAAATAAGAAATACTATGAATGCTCATTGTTCATAGATTTATTCTAAGACCTGTCACCTCAAAACCAAGCTTATGATACTAAGAATGTTCAATGAATAGAAATAACTGGATCAAAGACACTGATAGTGGCTGTAACAGCAAGATATATAATTGTTTCATTTTTCAGTCTACAAAGAATTATATCAATGCCTATCACAAGACCAAATGGAACTTAACAAAAGAAAAAAAAGATTGCACTTCAAAGTCTTTGTTAAATTGCACTTCAAGTCACAACACAAATACATACATCTAGTTTAAGATTAAAGTCAAGTGACATAAGCCACTATTGAATACATAAAGTTACTACCAAAATACATAAAGGCCTACATAAGCCACTACAAAATACATTAAAGCCTAAAATTACATCAAAAATGCAATCAAACCCATTAATTACATGATCTTCGTTTTGCCATGATTTCCTCTTGGACTTGTTCATAAAAAGCTTTTTGTGCTCCAGTCAAGCCACGTGTATCTTTCATCATGATTCTCTCCTCCTCTAACCTTTCCGTTATCTCAAATTTTTTCTTCTCAATCATTATTTTTTCCTTCTCAATCTTAAGTTTTTCCTCATTTTTTTCCTTCTGAACCACAAGTTTTTCTTCCTCAATAAACATTTTCTCCTCTTCCAATCGAGTTACATCCTCAATCAATTTCAATTTCTTGTTCAAATATTCCCCTACATCTTTTTCGGTGGCTTTGTTCTTTCGGATGGCCTTTTCCGCCTTCCTACCAATAGGTCTCTCAAAATTAGAAGAGTCACCAAGTCCGAACCCACAATCCCCTTCTCCAATAGATATTGACTTTGGAGTTAGAGGCACAGATGATCTTGATTTAGCATTGCTAGGATTGACAAACTTTGGTTGGTCCTTTAACATGAGCCAACAATGGTCAAGAAGAAAGGGTTTCTCGTGCTTCTCTATAAACAAAGCCTTTGCATCTTTAATCTAAAAAAATTAAAAGAAATATAACATAATTAATATCTTCAAACTATTGGTGAATGGACATGTTAACACTATTGCAATATAATTTATACCTTATCTTTTTCGGTTGTACCACTTTGATGAAGTGCATTAACTTGAGCCATACACCCAGCAAACTTATTTACCTTTTCACTAATCGGTCCCCAACGACTTAGCAAGGAGACAACAGTATGTGTAGTACCGGATGTATTGTACTTCTGGAAATACTCTCAAACTTTTTTACGAAATGTATTTTGTGTTTGTTTATTACTATTTGCGGCATCAACACTAGTATTGAGCCATGTTGCCACTAGGAGTTTATCTTCCTCTACACTAAAGTTAGAGCCTCGTTTTCCTTTTGCAGAAGAGGCATTTTCAACTTGAGGTTGAGGTGGAGGTGGAGAATCAGAAACTGACAAAGGAGTATTTTGAGCCGTTCCCAAAAATCGCGAGTCAATTTCTATATCCCCATTCATGATACCCGTAAAATATGGTAGGTTTCTATGTAACTCAGTGCCTCTATGTGACTCCATAAAATTAGAAAAAAAAATTGCAAACTTCCCTGCACACAGAAAATTCCCAAACCAACATTTATATCAAAACTTAAAATACTTAAAATTATAACAATAGAACATGATTATGCATAAATATTTAATTTGACATGTAACTTAATCCCACTGATAAAGAAAATACCAAATTCATTTTTGAGCATCTCAAAACCAAACTAACAATTTCACATTAAAATGACCACAAGAAATGTGTGCTCTGTTTCTAGTTTTGTGCAACAATATATCCAACAAAGTCCGCCCAAATCAGATGTGAAACATTAAAACAAAATCCCTACACCAATGCTATCTCATCCAAATTTGCAATTCGGTGGTAGTTCTATTTTCAAGCATCCACAACAGAGAGTAGAAACACCAAACAATCAAATAATAATAACAATAATAGTATGATTATGATGTAGAAAATGCTCAAGTATTACCAAGAAATCTTTTTCCCCAAAAATTACCAAGAATCCAGAACAACAATAAAAAATCAAATATCAAAAATAAAAAACAGAGAAATCCACATAAAGTGGATCCAAATCATAATACCCAAATAGAAAACCCAACATGAAGAGGATCGGCAGATCGGATGTTAATACCCAAATAAAAAACCCAACGCATCCACATGAAGAAGGCAGAGACAACTAACCTGAAGTGGATCGGCGAAAGCGAAGAGTGTCTGAGGCAGATCGGCAGCATGGATCTGAACTTGACGATGGCGGCGACGTTGATGATGGTCGGGCCGGCGACGTTGAGAGAGTGAGCTTGAGAGGCTTGAGATGAGAGATGACAATGAACGAGAGAGAGTGAATCATGAGACCGGATTTGATAAAATGAAAAAAGAAAAAAAAAGAAAAGAAAAAAAAAAAAAAAAAATAACAAAAAAAAAAGAAGAAAAAAGAAAGAAGCAGGTTTTACCGTACCAGAGTTGACGATGACGGCTACCATTCCAGAGTTGACGATGGCAGTGACCGTACCGAAGTTGAGGATGGCAGTGACCGTACCGAAGCGTCTGTGTGTGAGCTTGAGAGGCTTGGAGGCTTGAGAGATGAACGAGAGAGAGTGAGAATACAGTGAGAGTGAAGAATGACCTGGTTTGATAAATGAAAAAAAAAAAAAAAAAAATCGGAACAAGTGGATCAGTTGAATAAAAAATAATTTTTTAGTTTTAGCTCCAAGCTACAGTGCACATCTATCTTTAGATGTGCACTGTGTAGCGAATCATCTAATTTTTTTTGCTTTAGCTCCACTGCTGGAGTATCATTTTGAATGAAAGTGGAGCTAAAATATAGCATTGTTACTTCATACCACCACTACTGCAAATGCTCTTAGTCCTCTTAATTACGGTGAAGTCACTTCTTTCTCTCCCTCTATGCTTTTCTCTCTCTCTCTCTCTGAAATTGGTCAAAAGACTCAGAAATTGGTCAAAAGACTCAAAACTCGGAGAGAGAGAGAGATTCCATCATCTATTCCCTTGCTAACAGGCACTCTTGGCCCGCTGCGTAATGCATATGCTTGTATGCTACTTTTTGCCTTCTAAATAAAATTGCAGAATAAATTTTTCCTTGGCAGAATTATTTTGTGAAAAAGTTTCTAGACATAACAAAATTTTATAATGTTTTTACTGGACTCTTATCTTTGGTTGTGTAAAATACCGATAAAAATTTTTATTATAGATTGGCAATTCAATTATTGCAAACATATTGTGATATTTTGTTGCAGTCGTACAAACAACTCTTGTCTTTAAATCTGGCCAATAAAGATGAAGTACTTGGCGAAATTATTGTGATCTTAATTTCTGATTGAAAAGTCTTCTTTTTTTTCTTCTTTTGAATAGGTTTGTAAGTACTTGACGACGTTAATTAATGTGAAGTAGATGGGATATCCATAATGCACGTGGTCCTCCCTTTGATTGAGAGCAATTGTGTTTGTTTCCTGGAAAACATACAGCAATGTAACTCTCATATCAAGCAATTGGTGGCTTTCATATTAATTTTTACTACTTTTAATTTATGTGTTATATCATGATACTGGGATGGGACTAAGCTGTTCTTGACCTCTAGAGAGGTCCCAGGAGGAGGAGGCTGTGAAGGACAAAAAAAGAAGAAGAGCTATCTCCAAAGAAGGTTGACCTTGTGAAGGACTTGGGAACCAAATGGCTTATGTTGATGGGAGGAAATTCGATCCAGTGCTTGAAGAGAAATGTATACACAGAGAATAGGTCATTTAGTTGAAATTGAATTTTTTTTTTTTTTTTAGTGAAAGTACTATAAATAAAAGGTAGCTAAAATAGTACCGTGGATCTCATAAACAGTATCAATCAAAAAATATAATGAAGTCCATAAATAGTAGTAAAAATAAGCTAAATACTAAAAAAATTTGACTTTTTAAGATAATGGCAAACACAGCCACAATGAAAAAAAAAAAAAAAAAAAAAGAAGGTGAAAGATTAATGAGGAAATAAAGAAAACTTTAATGGCTCAAAAGCAGGATCAAAATCTATGTTCTAGCCTCCTAGGACAATTTTAACTCTACGTAAGAGTTGCTAATGGATTACTGTAAATATGTCCCCAAAAATCAAAATACAAGCAATTTTATTGAAACTTAAAATTGTTTGGGATCCGCTTATTTTATTGAAATTAAAAATCTTTTTATGAAAATACTATAGATAAATGTAAAAGTTAGCTGAAATAGTACAGTGAAACCCATGAATAGTACCAAAAGTACAATGGAGCCTACAAATATTAGCAAAAATAAGCTAAATATTAAAATAAGTTGGCTTTTTAAGCTAAGCCAAACGCACAACTACATGTAGCAATTTTCAAGAGACTCATGGGATTTCTAACGTTTTTGAAATTTCCTGATTTCATAAGAGAAATCAATCTTCCCTTAATAACGATAATTTAAATAATATATTTAATCCATGAAAAGTTACAATAAAATGTTATTACTATTAAAAAACAGTAAGAAACAATTATGCATTTTTCACGAGAATACATCTTGGTGATAAAGTTTATAGAAAAGGCAATTATGCATATCTTGCCTAAAATTTAGTTGAACGAGCTTCTAACGAGTTAAAATCACCGCACAAGAAAGTTTTGCTAAATTCTCGTTGGCTTCTCGGTCAACTGAATTTTGATGAACCTACCAAAAATCTAACGAAACCACAACAAATGCATTTTTCACTTTGTTCTCTTTTGTTTCCTACGCTCTATCTCTTTTAAAGAAATAATAACAGTCTTTCACTTCCAATGTAAAAGCATCCACATCAGATGTGGCAAAAAAAATGTCATTTTGCCACATCAAATGTCTACTTTATTATTTTACTACATCATTTTACAACATCTCATTTATCAGATGTTTTGTCATTCAATTATATACATTAAAATAATATTTACTACACATTAAAATAATATATTATCCCCTCCCCCATTATCATCAACAATAACAACAACAACCCACACCGCAGATCAACTGCCACTGCCTACAACCACTGGCCACCCCCACAAATCAACAACCGACCACCAATATTAGCCACTGCTACCAAAAAAAAAAAAAAAAAAAAACTCAAACAAACACTAAAACCAATATCAGGCCCTACACCTAAAAAAAAAAACACCACAACATCAACCACCACAACCAATATCGGCGGCGGCGCTGGTGAGACCCCTCCACACTCTACAGCCACAAATCTCACACCCACAACCCACAACCCAATCTGAGACCATCCCAAATGTCACACCCACAACCCGATCAACCTACCACCATCAACCAAAATTAGCCAACCACCAACAATCAAAACAACCAACCACCAAAAAAGAGAGAGAGATCAGAGCGGTGATGACGATGGCGATGATCGGAGTGGCCTTGCCCATGCCGCTTGCGCCTCCGGTGATAATGGCCACCTTGCCTTGGAGCTTATTGTTTGAAGATGTGGAGTGTGTCGTTTTGTTCTTTCTCTGTTGAAGGAGGAGCTAGGTCTGATGTGAGAAGAGAGAGAAAAAATCAAGACCAGAACTGAGAGGAGAGAGAAAGCCGAATAAAAAACAATATTTTGGTTTACCATTTGTGTCCGTACCGTTGCAAATTTGCAACGGTACGGACACAAATGGTATAATTTTGTCACATATACAACATCTGATGGGAGGTGTTTTTTGTGTTTAGTGTGCCAAATATTTGGCATTTAGCACATCTGCTATAGGTGCTCTTAGATTAAACAATATTCTTCCACCAACAAAGTGAGATCAAATTTGAATTAAAACCTATTTAGATATACAAAATATCCAACAATCTCCAACTAGTTTTTAATATACACTCATTCACAATTATTCCCTCATGCCATCGCCCCTTTTTGTTTGAGTGTAGTCAGTCTCCAATTATTCCCTCATATAAAGGACACACCAATTACTTTTAGTGCTTTATTTTGCCTTCCATATGTGTCACTCAAGTATTATCACAAAGTACCTAGAAATCATCTTCTCAAAAAAAAAAAAAAAAAAAAACCCTAGAAATCTTGTCATAATGTCATTGCCTATGTGTTGTCGTTACTTCTTTTTTTTTTTTTTTTTAATCTGTCATTCTTCATTCTAGTTAGTCCACAATTTAGTCCTATGTAAATCAAGAAATTCAGCAATATATTTTAATCAATCCTTAAAAATTTAGGCTAAGGGGATTTGATAAATATATGCATTCTTGCTTTAATTGAGTTTATTATTGATATTATTTTTATTATACACAAATTATAATAAATTATATCAGTAATTATAAAAAATGTTGTGACCATGAAAATGTTGCATTTGTGATGGTAACTCACTCAACCCTAATCATTACTAAGGTAATTATTGTGTCTTGGGAGATATGTATAGTTATAGATCCAACCTAGCTTGTTTAACTATAGGGAATAGGGTGTCACATCTCTCTAAGATTCCACATAACTAGCTAGATATGAACTTGATTTGTTCGGTCCAAATGGGATATGGGCCTTTCATTTCTTCATTTTTCCCCTTTGTTCGAGATGGGCTGTGGACAATACCCTATGTCGAGAAATGGTTGGTTCTATGTCTAATGTGTGAAATGGAATCTCCCATGTGGAATACTAGTAAACCCATATCAGGTTATGCAGCAATACAGAATCTAGTACACAGGCCTTTTTTCGTCACAACCATAATGTTTTAGTTGTGAGTGTGACTGCTCAAAAAATTTGCGAGTTAACGAAAAATTGATAGCTAACTGCTTATATTTTATCACATCAAATTTACGATAAAATTGTAGTAAAAAAAGTCGTGGTAAATAATATTGTGTCTTTGATATCAAAAATTTTTTTTTTTCCTGTAAGTAGACTAAAATATATTTGTATTTCGAAAAAAAAAAATCAAAATTTAAAAAACTAAACAAAAAGGAGTTAAAAGCAAAAGTTGTGCACCAAGAGACACAACTTCTTGTAAATTATGTGAGTTCTAGTTAACTTAATTGATAAAATATCTGAAAATTGTATAAGAGATTGGGGGTTCAATCTCTGCCTACCAAAAAAACTGATTGATGTATAGGTTTGATAATAAAGAGCTATCATTAGAAGCGAACGTCATAAATTGAAACTCTCTTTAAAAAAAATAAAAAAAAAACCTTCTTGTAAATTATTATTATTATTGTTATTGTTTTTGCTCAATAAAAATACTTTATCAAAGATAGAATTGCTATAACAGACTATTTGGCTAATTCATGAGTATCGTTGTTAGAGCATTTGCATCAGTTGATGCAAAATTTTTGTAAATTTACACATTTGAAACCTACTTTTTCTATTTTATATACTCATTTTTACAAAACACCCTCATTAGTTTATCTATTTTACACATTTATTAAATAAAATATTCATTTTTTCCACTGTCATCTCTCTCACAGACCCAAGACAACCCACATAGCCACCATCATCCAACCACCCAACCACCATCATTAAGCCACATAACAACCCAGCCACCATTCCATTTAACCAAGTTACCATCAATGAAATTCAAATACTCATTCAACTAAGCCACCATCATCACTATCATCAAGCCACCATCATCAACCTACCCAAATCCAAAGATCCAAAAACCCATTTATCAGAAAGAGTGAGGGATGGTGGTAAAGGTCAAAGAAAGTGAGGGACGACGATAACCTAAGCAACAACGAGATCGACGCCTTCGGCCTAAGCAATAAGATCGAACCCACTAATCAAACAATGGGATCAACGCCCTGAGTAACAAGATCGAGCAATGCTGGCCTGAGCATTGAGCTCTGATGACGCCTTCAGCCTGAAGCTTGAGTTAGAGATCGATGCCTCTAGCGATTTATGAGATGAGAGAAAGAGAGTGAGGTATAGAGAGGAGAGAGAAAAAGACAGTTGATCTGAGAAAGAAACAAAGAGGAGAGAGAAAAAATTATTAAAATATTAAATGCACATGCTACAATAACTGTGCATATATGCATGGTTTACTGTAGCAATTGTGCATTTATGTACAATTTTACACTCACTGTAGGTTTTTTTTTTTTTTCTCAAAATGTGTAAAATCAATTACTTTTTTCATTTTGCACAACTTTGCACGTACTGATGGAGATACTCTTAGCTCCTCTATTAACCAATACTAGATTAAGTAATCGTTTGGATACAGCTAATAAGCTGAGTGTCTACGTATGCATCTACATTTTTTTTTTTTTTTTAGAAACGTGTTTCAGCTTTCCTAATGGATTCCGTGCACTGTTCATAAGACAAAAAAACATATTTTTTCAACAAAATTTTCATTAAAAGTGGATCCTACAACACTATTCACACATTTAAAAATTATTTTGTTATAGTGTTTTCAGCAAAACAAGTAGTATCCAAATACACCGTAAGTGTATATTTGGATACTGCTTTGCGTGTCCAGCGTCCAACTTAATTTGGTAGGTCTCGTGCAATGTTCACGAAACCCGTAAATATCTTTTTTATTTTCAAAAAAATAACTTTAAAATTAAGTCTCATAATATTATTTATACATTTAAAAATTATTTTATTATAAAATTTTTAATTTTTAATAATAAGTAATATTCAAAGAGACTCTAAGTTACATTTACATGCCTACGTGCCTGGTTGATTTGTGAAGAAATTTTGTGAAAAATATTCACTCCACGTGAATGGCTTTACACCACTTACATTATAAAAAAGAGACAAAAAAGAAAGGCTATTATTGCACATGTTGCCAAAATTGTATAAATAAATAAATTTTGTTCCGTGTACAACGTGCCTTCAATCGCGAACAGTACACTGTCAGTTGTCACGCACAGTCACAGTCTTCTCACCTCCACGTCATCTATCCGTGCATTAAAATAATCCCTAGGAAGACAGATTTTCTACCCTTTCTGCATAGGACAACTGTACCTTTCAATTTCAAGCAAACAAAGGATATAATCTAGTTCAATGGGAACAGTTATCTGTTTATCTCATTAAATTTCATTAAGAATTTTATCAATTTCATTATATATCTGAAATTAAGAGTCCGTTTGGTTCCCGTAAAACATTTTCCGGAAAATAGATATTTTTCGGAAATGTTATTTTCCGGAAAAGGAAAATATTTTCAAGTGTTTGGTTGTGTTAGGAAAATAGCATTGTGGAAAATATTTGCATGTGTTTGGTTCTATTAGGAAAATACTATTTTCCTAAATTTTTTCCGGCAACAAATTCCGGCAACACAAAACAACAACAACAACAACAACCGGCGGCAACAACAACAACAACAACGCAAATTCCGGCGACAACAACACAACTTCCGGTAACAATAACACAAATTCCGGCAATAATAACAACAACAACAATTTTCATTCCTAACAATTTTCATTCCTCAGCTCCCAAACAAACATTAACATAATTCCTCAGTCCACAGCCACAAAAATACAAAACCCAAAGACAAAAAATCATCAAATCCGATCAAAAGGCGAAGGCGTGTGGGTCGGGTGTGGGTTCGAAGGCCAGTGGGTTCGAAGCGACGGCGAAGGCGTGTCGGGTGTGGGTTCGATGGCGACTGGGTTCGAAGCGACGGCGAAGGCGTGTCGGGTGTGGGTTCGATGGCGAGTGGGTTCGAAACGACGGCGACAGCGTGTGGGTCGGGTGTGGGTTCGAAGGCGAAGGCGACGGCGACGGCGTGTGGGTTCGATGGCGAAGGCGCTTGAGGCAACCGTTGGAGTCGATCTGGAGCTTGGACCGATCTGGAGCTTGAGGCGACCGTTGGTGTTTGGAGTCGATCGTTGCTTGATCGGCGCGGTGCTGCGATCTGGAGCTCGGAGTTCGCCGGCAAGCTGGAGCTCTCTCTGCGTTCTCTGTTCTTTCTCACGTTCTCTCCCTCTCTTGCATTTTCCGGAAATCGTTTGAAGGTAAAATAAAAACGTAAAACGATTTCCGGGTCAAACCCACATTTTACACAGTCAAAGGAAATTGATTTCCGGAAAATACTATTTTCTAAACTAACCAAACGCCCCATTTTACGGAAAATGATTTCCTGAAATCATTTTCACCCAAAATTTTACAACTGTAATAGGAAACGAATTGCAAAATTTACAGTTTTTAATTGAAAAATTTGAGAATTGTATTATTCGGTGTTAAAATTTCAAAGTTTTATGAAAAAAAAAATTATTGAGCTATTTTATTTTAAAAAAAATGTTATATCTATAACACTTTTACAATCAATTTTTAAAAAATAATGTTAGGTTCGAATTAGAAGGAATATCAACTTATTATTTATAATTTGTTGTGAAAATGTTATTGACATAACACTATTCTTATCTTTATCATGAGATGGAAAATTTTAATTTATACATTTCAAAATTGTTGAAGTAACACAACAGCAAAGCACTCAGAGGTTAAACGACAGGGAGTTTGAACAAGATGAAAAGAAAGCGACATGCAGTAGCTTTGCCGTTAGAAATAAGGTAGTGAAGGAAACAAAAATGTTTAGCTTGCGTTTGCCAACAGATGTTTGTGCGTTTTACATATTTTTTGGTTGGTCTCATGGCACTGTTTATGAACTAACTAATTTATGAAAAATGCAGCAATAATATTTTGCCTTCTAAAATTTATTTTGTTACAGTATTTTTAGCAATAAATTTTTAGTTTTCAACAAAAATTAATGGTATCAAAACAGACTTTTAATTTAACGAAGACACACAGCCAACACAGCTCACACCATTACATGTGCAAAGAAGCAAGGCAAATTCAATTATATGAAGAGCTAGATGTCAATCATCTATTGGTCAAAGCTTCAAGCCGTTACACAGTGTAATTAGTTAGAAAATTAGTTAGGGAATCCCTATTTTCCCGCTTTTTTTGCTTCTACTGTTTTGTATATAAAGGCAGAGTGGTTATTTAAGTACGAGTAAGACTGTCCACTTGGATTGAGGGTAAGGAATAAAGAGTAAAGTAGAGTAGAATAAATTTAACATAAAATTAGTTTATTTTTAGCCAATTCTACTTTACTCTCCTCCATTCTTCCTCATTCCCTTTCCATCCAAACGGGCTATTAGGTACAGTACTTATGTGATGTTTATTAGGTTCACTTTTTAAGATTCTGCTATGTAGATTTTTTCTCATGGGAATGAATTGTATTTTTTTAATTAAACGGCCACATAGTTGAATTTTAAGAGAAGAATCTAAAGAACATTATTTAAAATATTGTTCTTAAGTTTAGCCCTTTATGTATATATCTTCTTCATAATCAATAATAGATCTGGGTCTGTTTGGATTGAACTTATTGTTGCTGAAACTGAAAACTGAAAACTAAAAATACTGTAACAAAATAATTTTAAAATGTGTTAATAGTACCGTGTGATCCATTTTTAATATTTTAAAATACATAACAGTGATGCTACAGTATATAAATAGTGCTGCTACAGTGAAAATTGTCTCCCACACAGTACATCCATGTGATTGTATTGTTCATGAGCTAAAAAAAAAAAAAAAAGAAAGAAAAAAAGAGGGACAGAAACGCAAACGCGGATTTGGAAAACATGGTATCCAAACCCACACAGAATTTCAATTAGACCCGGTTTGGATAGCACGTTAAGTTGCGGTGCGTTTTCCCTGTGCGTTTTCTCTTTTTTTTTTTTTTTTTTTTTTTTTTTTTTCCGCACTTGTTGACTTTGGGGAGACAAAATTTACTGTGCGTGTACTATGCGTGCACTGTTCACGCAATATTTAATATTAAAAGTGAGTCCCACAATACTATTCACACATTTAAAAATTATTTTGCTACAATATTTTCAGCAACAATCAGTTTTTATCAACTTTCAGCAACAATAAATGCTATTCAAACAGACCCTTAGAGCTTTGTATTCCCTCTAAGTTTTCTTGAAGTTCTGTTAGTTTCTAGAGACTAGAGAATTCTTTTTCTTTACAAAAATAGATGAATTTTTTTTAAAAGAATTCCACAGGGCAATTACTCTAAAAACTTCAAAACGTCATGATTATGAAAGTTAAGACAACACTTGTTAAAAAAAAGTCTTCATAAAACTAGTGGGTTCCTACTTCGTGTGAAGAGAGAAGGATGAATCCAGAAAGATTTTCAAATTGGGAAAGGGTAGATGCAACTGTACCAAATGACTTGCCTTAACAAATGGGGGAAAAAAAAATTTTAAATGTTAAGTTTACCAATTAAGAACACATACTTGTTTCTCAAAAAGAAAAAAAGAAAAAAAAAAAAAAAACACATACTTAAAAAAGAAGATAAGTATAACATAGCAGTCTAGCATACATTTCAAAGACATGAAGATTCAGCGAAAAATAAAGGAAGACATGAGGAACATGCCAAAAGTACCGACTTGCTCAATACTCATAAGATAAAATTTAAAAACAACCATATCTCATATCTCTTTACTTCTGTAATAATTCCGTAGTAGGTAAGTTTGTCAACGCATCACACTTTGAACACGCCCTATTTAATGACCAAGTGCATCCAACCAACCAAGATATTATTATTAGAGGCTGCTACCAATTTTTTTAGATGTGAAATATTATTATTAGAGGCTGCTACCAATTTTTTTTAGATTCACATCTTCACGATGAACCCATCTAATAAAATTTGTGATAGAATTCACTATGAATATGGGAAAATAAAATATTATGGTCTATTTAGATATCATTTATTTTGCTGAAATTGAAAATTTATTACTAAAAGTACTGTAGATAAAGATAAAAGTTAGTTGAAATTGTATAGTAGGGTTATGAATAGTAACAAAAATAAGCTGAATAATAAAATAATTTATAATTTTTATTACTTCCCAAACGCAAACTACATATTGTTTGAGAGTGTTTTAAAATGAGATTACACTATTTAAGGATGGGGTGTAAAACCTATGGTTTACACCATCCAATAAGTGATTGCCACATAAGCATTTTACTTAAAATTCAATACATCCTACCATACCTAATAACATCTCGATATATTCTCTATTTGGTTGGATTTATATATGGGTATTATAATTGATTGAGTGTGATTGTGTTTATTCTTAAATATGTAATAAGATGATGTAGCATGTTGAAATTGGAGGTGTAAAATATGGGTTAGAAATATATATGTCATAATTTAAATACACAGACTATAAGCATTGTTTTCCAATGGGCGCGTGACCTTATTTCATTTTGAGTCATATTAACAGGTACCCTTAGGGTAATAGTTTACAATTTATTTTAAGAAAGTTTTGACACCACTTTTATGTAAAATATAAAAAATTGTCGAAACATTAATTACTTTTTTTTCCCATAAAAACTTTGTTTAAATGGATTGTTAATCATTGTACTAAGGACATCCGTTAACATTTTCTTTGATTTTTCATACTTTTTAAACAACACATGATAATCTTTAATTAGATTGATTGTGTTACTTTACTTCAAAATATCAATATATGTATGCGTGTGATTGGCTCTCGGACACTCTTTTTAATTTTTATTCAATAACAACAGTAGTTCCTACTACACCTTGTAATGGTATGTTTTGATCGTATTACACGGACTTAGTGGTATGACAAAACAATTTGTAATTACTTAAAAAGTTCTATCTCTGCACATGGTATATAGCACTTAATGGAACACTAAAGTTGATATGGAGAAATTTTATTCAATTTGTGTTAAAATTACAAGGAGGACAAAGAAGAATTATATAAGGAGGACTAGAGTTTACACCATGTTTTGGATTATGTCCTAAGCTTTTTATTTTTATTTTTTCCAATTAGATTATAGAAATTCATGAAACTGTTTTCAATTCTCTGTTATTCTTGACAATATTAGAGTAGAGAAAAATGAAAAATCATTGATAATATGTGCTTCAATCTCCGTTATTCTTGACAATAATATATTGGAGTAGAGAAAAAAGAAAAATCATTGATAATATCATGTTCCAATTTTCGTCAAGTAAGCAACTCTGCTTTTTTGGCATGTACCTTCTCACTCTTAAGTAGAACTTTTTGTTATCTAAATAGAACTCTTTGTCTTTACTCTCCTTGTTTATTTTATTAAATTGATATATAGATAAAAACCCCTGATTGAAAAGGCCCTCTTGGCCAGAAAATCAGCGCATTCATTCGCCTTTCTAAACACATGCCCCACCCAGACCTATTTTGCTGTTTTTGATGTCTCCGCCTTTGAAGTTTTGAATGTTTTGCTTGATGTAGATGCGAATGGGTTGTATTATTATAGGTGTGTTGCCACTACTTTGGCCTTTGTGACCAGTATGTAATTGTTGTTTTGTTGTGTTTCTATAAATTCAATAGTTTAACAAATATATATATATATATATATATATATAATTTACCACTTTTGTCTATTCCATTTCTATTGAGAATACGAAAATATAAAAAAAATTTAAAAATAAAAGAATTAAAAACATTAAACTAACCTAATATTCAAGATTATATAAATTTTGGGTTTTTTATGTCATTTCTCTTAAGAATTATAATAGGAGCACAACTTTTGGCATAATTTTGTGTTACAACTCGTTACATGGTAAGTTGTGATTGGTAAATGTATGTTAGTGAGCTATGTAGGGACACACCTTTACCAATCATAACTGGCCATGTGACAAGTTATAACACAAAATTGTGCTAAAAGTTGTATCTCTAACATAATTCTTCTCTTAAAATAGTTACTAATAAGTCTAGTAATTAAGAGTGTTTGGTACGTGCACTTAAAAATAATAATTTTTAATTTTTAAATAACATAATACATTTTTATATACTTTTTCATTTATATATATTTTTAAAAAATACAAATAATATTACTAGAATAACATTACGAAACCGGCCCTAATAGTTAATGTATCACATAATTTTTGCAATCGATCGCATCCCATAGGCTCATTACTTTTTGCAATGCAAAAGTTGTGAGGTTAAAAAGGGGGTCCTAGAATTTTTGAAGCAAATAACAGTAAAAAGAAGGGGCATAAATGTAATTAAACTATTTTCAAAGGCCGATTCACGAGGTATTTGGTTTATATCCCAAAACGGTCGTACTGACAGTGTGACACATGACATTTCAGACAAATTTCAATTCCATTCCCATTAACCCTTTGGGCTTTGCCGTCAGAGAGAAGTTTGTTACTCTCCAAATTCCCGCCTTTTCTCTCACTACACAACCCCCCAACTCAGCTTCCACGTCATCCTCCTAACCCTCAATCTCCACTTGTCACCCGTCCGATTCTCCCAAAAAAAAGAAAAATCAAAGGGAATGAATTTGACTAGCAATGCTAGTATTATGATATTTTACAAGTTATGATATTTTACACAACTTGTAAAAGATGGAAATGTAAATGATATAGACTTATCATTTTTTTTCTACTAATCACAACTAACGACATCTCTACTAATCACAATTAGTGAAGCGATATCACTAGCAATGATAATATTATGATATTTTAAACAACTTGTAAATGATGAAAATGTAAACGACATAAACTTATTATTTTTTATCTACTAATCACAACTAACGACGCCTCTACTAATCACAATTAGCGAAGCGACATCGCAAGTTAAAGGACAAAAATGGAGTGAAATGTTACGGTGGTATTACTGGAACACGAGAGATAAAGCTTTAGCTGGGGACCCACCGAAAAAGCCGGGACCCAGACGTTGTTTTCCATGCTGCTGTAGCATTAAAAAAAAATCCAGAAGAAGCAAACAAATCGTACGATATCAACACACACAAAACAAAATAGTCCCTCTCTTTCCAAACTCTACGTATATAAATGCGAGTAAGAAAGGCTCTCTCTCACTCGCACAGTCTCTCACGAGTCAAGTTCAGTAGCCTTCTTTCTTTGCTATTGCAGATGGAGGACACGCGAAAGCGACACGGGTACGCCGACACGGCTCCGGAGGACACGTCTGACGTGAAAAGGACACGCCATGAGGAGGAGGAGGAGGAAGACATTCTGGCTTGGCTTTCGGAGGACGAGGACACGGTGTCGCAGCTCATGGAGCTCTTGGACAACGCGGAGAAGAATAGCGACAACAACAACACTATGGCCAAGGTGAGGTTCATCGACAACATGTACTCGGCGCCGTTTTCGTACGTCACCATAAACGGCAACGAGGAGAGCTGCGGGTCGTCGTTCTCCGACTTGGACTCGTCGGTCATGGCCAGCGTGGACACCAGAGGCCTCGTCGGCATTGGTAGTAACGTGTTCGGGTTCAAAGCGGAGGAACAAGACGGCGCGTGTGGGTCAAGCGACGGGGTGGCGCGTGAGGGCTCCTTGGCTTCAGCTGAGGAAGTAGTAAGAGCAATGGACGGCTGTGATGATTTCGGTTGGGATGATCATGTGCTTGCAAGGTTTCTGGGTGAGGACTTTTGAGTTATGACTTATGAGCTGTGAATAGTGAATATTAATGGACAGTTTAGAAGGTTAGGGTTTATGATAACAATGGTGGGTTTTGTGGTTTTTTTTTTTTTTACACTGTAAATACAGCATTTGAAAAACCAAAAAAAAAAATGAAGAAGATGAGAAGAAAGAAAGAAAGAGCAGAAAGGGAAGGTAAGGTAATTGTCTTTTCTGGGAAATTGCGTGTGCAAGTAGTGGGAAGAGAATTTCTCACTTTTTTTGGTTTCCATGTCTTTGGCTTTTTGCTTACTCAGAAAAGGTGCAACTAAGAGATCAGAATTGTACCTATATTAAATATACAGACTTGTTTCCATTTCGCATTGCAGCTTTAATTTGTTTCATCTTTTCATTAATTAATATTAATTATTTGATTAATTCACTCTCACCAGCACGTACTTTCCAAGGAAGAAAGTGAATAGGTTCTTAATTGCCACTTTATTTTTATAACATATCCTTCGTTATTTAATTGAAGTTCAACAATAAATTTAATTAAAGTGTCAGTTATTAAGTTAAATAATAAAATAGTTAGGAACCTCGAATTTCATGCATTAATGTCAAACAAAACCTAGCATTCTCTCTCCCAGTCAAGATTTCATTTTATTTGTCCTTGTGGTCAAGGGGAAGAGAGAGAGAGTGAGTGGTAGTTGTAAACCAAATGAACTCGGTTCCTGAACTTGCTTTTGTTAGAACAATTTTGCTTTTCTAGATTACATATCAAAGTGGAATATGGATGTTTTAATTTAAAATGTGAAAATTATTTTATTGTCAATTTAGGTATAACATTTTAGAATTTCAATTTTCTGTAAAGTATATTTTTACTTTAATTTATGTTTAAACGCATGCAAAGAAATCATTAATATAAGAGACTAAAATTGTCATTAGGGAAAGTAAAAAAAATAAAATAAAATAAATAACCCCAATTAAGTTTCTTCCTTGTGACAAATAAAACCCATACTTTTTAAAATTTTATTGTATTAAACTTTAAACTTCGTAAGCCCCATACACTCATGTTTATTTATTTATGTTAAAACCATTAAATAAACAATCTTTGTGGTAGGAGTAAAATTTTGATAGGAACCGAACTATTACATTCAAATGACATCATTTAGCTAAATACGATTGTCTTCTAATGATGCTGTTTGATTAGGGGCAAGAACTCAATTCATGAGCACCTGCAACAAATACCAAAGACTTGCTAGAGTGCTAACAACAGGGGACGACTCTCCAATGATCAAGTCAATAACAAATAAGAGATCGAGTTAAAGAATCGTATATGAGAATTAATTAAGAGAATATATTTCGTACCTCCTAGGGCTTGCAAATGCAATGACGCTTTCTTTTGTATTGGAGATTGAATTATGTCTCAATTAAGGCTTATAATTGAAAATGAGTGTAAGTTAAAAATGTTTAAAGCATGTTTTGTATACTCAAAAGTTATGCCTTGATTAAAAAAAAAAAATGGTTAGGCCCCTTTTAAATATACACTATTGTAAGTTTTTTTAAAATCTTCCTCTCTTTTTCCATATGTGTGTGTGTTAAAAATATTTAGTATTCCCACAAGAGATAGAATTATGTTGAAATTCTTTGGATTTGATCTCACCAGTTTTTCTCCATAATGTATGAATCATTCTTTAAGCTAACACAGCATTGGTCCTAGCCTAGTTCGTCTAAGGTTGAGCTAACCTAACACGTCATACTTTATCTCCATCATTTCTCCAAATTAGAGAAGGAAACCGTGAGAGAGTGAGTATATAACATAATAGACAGATGACAACACTATTAAAAGGTAAAAGCTTTAAGCATAAATAAGGAACAATAGAAATGATATTTAAGAAAATAGAATTGGATTGCCATGATTTATAAAGTTTAGGCTTCAAATTGACAAAATTAAAAAGGTGGTATTTAATTCATCATAAAGAACCTTTTTTTGGGGGTGGGGGTGGGGGTGGGGGTTCAACAATTTGCCCTTTCTTATTTTATGCGGAAAATGTTCAATATTACTCATTCATAATTCAAAGTTATTTATTTATTTATTTTTGGATGAAATTCAAAGTTCTTTTTTTTTTTAAACGATAAGAATGAAAATTTTTTTAAACAAAATTTCTTTTCGGTAGAAAGGAAGGCTAATGACATGTTTGAATTAATAATATTTTTTTAATGCAATATTATTATTATTATTTATTTTGGTGAATGTTCCGTCCGAATCATAAAGTCAGTTTGGAAGTGAATTCAATTGCACAAAAGATTCAGCCAAAAAAAAAAAAAAAAAAGAAAAAGAATTCAATTACACAAAAGGAGGATATGAGTGTTTGAAGGTGATTCTTTGAAAAGTGATATGATATGTATGTGAATTGTGGCCGACAAAGATGAATGAGCAGTAGTAGTTACTTCAGAGCATGGAATTGGAACGGATGAGAGGGTACACACACACACACCTACCCTATAGAAAGATCCAGTAACTTGGCCATCGTGATCCTCGTGGAATCCCCTAGTGTACCCTCCACTGGTCACGCGTACAATTTCA
Organism: Quercus variabilis; assembly: GCA_030445155.1. Lineage (NCBI taxonomy): Eukaryota > Viridiplantae > Streptophyta > Magnoliopsida > Fagales > Fagaceae > Quercus > Quercus variabilis. Next base: position 57,760,998 of record CP129446.1, read on the forward strand.
TCAACTACCCATCTTTTTAATTTTTTAGAGAGAGAATTGGATAAGAAACAAGTTTCAAAGCCAGACAAAGAACCCATAAAAGAAAAAAAAAAATGCAGCAAAGAAAAAAAAAGAAAAAAAAGAAAAAAGTGTTAACGTTAAATTTACCTTAAGAGAGTAGAAGGGGTAAATGTCATTTTCATTAAATCACATCTTCTTCCTATTTTCTCTCTAATTTGGGAGAATTGAAAAATGGTGGGCTATGGAAAAAAAATAGGTGGGTCATATTATTTTCTCTTCTTCAAAATCACTAAAACCAAACACCATTTTTATTTAAAATATCTTTTATTTTATCTCCTCTATTTTTCATCTTCTCTATTTTCACTCTAACCAAACATAGCCTTATTATAACTCATTACATGATAATTTATAAAAAATAAAAATAGATCTATTCTTTTATCTTTACCGATCACGTTGTTTTATTGAGCACGTCGGCCAATAATGTTATAAGTTGTAAACTTTTCTGTGTGCCTCACATTTTTTAACATTATTCTCTATAGGAAAGGTTTGGTGTCAGAATGGCCTCAAAGCAAACCCCAAAAACTGACAAGAAAAAAAAAAACAAAAATTATTTCAGCAAAGGGCATTATGGTTGTGTCGTTCAATGTTCGTGAATCATGATCTCTGGGCCTCTGTTATGATTTGGTTACCGTTTACCATCTGTGTCTCGGCTTTTACGTCTCTGGGCCTCTATTTTGATTTGGTTTGCCGTTTACCATTTGTGTCTAAGCTTTTACGTAGGGCTGTCCAGATGGATCTGGTAATCCGACCCACCCGAAGAACCGACTGGATCTGATCCAAATCCGGCCAACCTGACTTCTTTAATATCTAGATGAAAACACGTGTTTAAAGTATTCATAATGTAAAAAATATGTTTTGTACAATGTTTCTAATAATATATTTTTAAAAGTGAAAAATCACAATTATTGGTATGTATATATGTTTTATTTATTTATTTATTTATTTTTTTGTTAAGGCCTAACTTTTTTGACATGATGAATAAAATAACTATTATTATTCAAAGAAAGAGAATCTCCCACCATGATGTTCCACTCTCTCTTCTTCTTCATCCCATCTCCCTCTCTGCAATTCCAAGCTTTAACAACCCACTTAGTCCGTGCAAACCCAACTAAATCAATGCCAAATTGCTATTGAAGCATCACTGGCCATCCAAACATAAAAAAATAAAAAAATATAAAATTAAAGAAAGACTTTGGTCCTTGTGTGCAAACCCAAACCAAAACACCCCTAAATTCTGTAAAAGCCAATTAGTTGACTAGTACTCCAAACTTAATTACGTAGTTTGATTTTGGTTCGTGCAATGAACCCATTCCTTTGCTTCTTAGTTTCACAGTGATGGCCATTCAGGGACTAAGTCAGGACTTGAAGTTAGGGGCGGCTCTGATCGTTGGCTTTGCTGCTTCTTAATTGTTGAGGTTTTTACTAGGTAAAAACACAATTATTTTGTTTAAAACTTTTTAAAGGGCTGGTTGTTTATTTTGAGTAAAATTGGTTAATTATGCTTAATTATTTTTAACTTTACTATTGGTAATTTTTGTTATTGTGCTAATTTTTTTGGGCTTGTATATTTTGTTTTTGATTTTAGAATTATAAATTTTTTTAATGGCCTTTAAATGAGGAAAATGCTAGAGTTACAAATTCTTTTACAAATTGCTAATATGATGAGTGGTTATTGATGTGAGAATTTAAGCTTGCAATGGACAACAATGGTGAAGAGAGAAAGAAGAAAAGAGAGAACTATATTGAACAATGAATTAGAAAAAGTGTTTTTACAAGCTCGACTAATACATTACACTGACCACTACTTATATAGCACAAATGAATAGATACAATCTGAAACCTTCTATAAGGTTCTATCATAACTGAATCCTAATAGCTCTGCAACCACTTCTGGATTTTAAGGGAGGATGGTTATCAACGGTTATCATCTGGGCTCTGTTATCAATCTCTGTGACAAGCTTTGAGATGTTGTGGAGAACAGAGCAATTCTTGAGCACTAGAATAGAAGAAGATCAAAACAGTATCGTTCCTGTTACTTAGAAACGGTGACGTTTCTTCAATTTCACTTAAACTCAATTTCATTTAAGTCCCACGACACTGTTTTGACCTTAGCATCAAGTTACCATTGGACAGAACTAGCCGTTACTCTAAAACTCCTTGTTCTTCTTCTTTCAACTTCAAACCACAATGCTCCTCAGGTCTCAAGTCCTCACTTACTTTATCATCCCCCCTCAAAACAATGGGGGCTAGAGACACCATGATTTTGGAGCGAAGAAACACAAACCAAGAAGAAGAAAGGCTTTTAGTAAATATATCAGCAAGTTGATCTCCAGTGGCAATGTATTTAACTTGGAGATCTCGGCGTAAAACTCGCTCTTGAACAAAATGATAATCAACCTCTACATGCTTTGTACGAGCTTGGAACACAGGATTGGATGCAATGGCCAAGGCAGAGACATTGTCACACCACAGTTTGGGAGGAGAAGGAAGAAAAAGACCCAGGTCTTTCAACACTTGGTGAAGCCAAGAGAGCTTAGCAATACATTGCTAATTCAGCAAGAGAGCTCAGTAACACTTGGCCAAAGCTCTATACTCAGACTCAGTAGAAGACTTGGAGACAGTTTCTTGCTTCTTGGCACTCCAAGTAATGGGATTGTAACCCAGGTAAGCAATAAACCCAGTGGCAGAACGCCTATCATAGGGATCACCAGCCAAATCAGAGTTTGAAAAGGAAGAAAGAGAAATTGGACCAGGTTGAAGGAAAATCCCAAAATTGAGGGTGCCATTAAGATATCTGGGAATGCGCTTAACTGCAACAGAGTGGATGTCATTGGGAAAAGACATAAACTGACAAATTTGATGGACATCAAAACTAAGGTCAGGTTTGGTGAATGTCAAGTAGTGAAGAGAGCCAACTAGACTTCTATATTCATGAGGGCTGGAAAGAAAGGACCCTTCATTAAGAACCAACCTGATATTAGGAGCACAGGGTGATTTGGTAGGCTTGGAAGAGAGCATGTGATGCTTTAGAATCAAATCCTGAGCATACTTTGTCTGATTAAGAAAGAAACCCTTGGATGTCCTGGTGATCTGAAGACCAAGAAAGTAGTGAAGAGGAGCTAAATCCTTAAGTTCAAAGGCTTCACTCAATTGAGTAATCAGTGAGTTCAAAAATTGAGGACTGTTCCCAATAAGAACAATATCATCCACATAAACTAGCAAATAAACCACAATCTTGCCTTGTCTGAGAATGAAAAAAGACGAATCAGCAAGGGAAGCATGAAATCCCAAATGCAAGAGCTGCGTAGAAAATCTATCAAACCAAGCTCTAGGAGCTTGTTTGAGTCCATACAAATATTTCCAGAGCCTGCAAACATGATTAGGACAAGGGGGATCAACATAACCAAGTGGTTGCACCGTATAAACCTCTTCTCTCAAGAAACCATGTAGAAATGCATTCCTAACATCCAACTGCCTTAAAGGCCAATTAAACTGAACTGCAAGAGAAAATATGATTCTGACTGTTGGAGGTTTCACAACTGGGCTGAAAGTTTCTTCGAAATCAATACCATATTGTTGATGAAACTCCTTAGCAACCAATTTGGCTTTGTACCTATTTATACTCCCATCACTATTCAACTTTAGCTTAAACACCCACTTGCAGCCAACCACATTTTGAGTAGGAGAAGGTGGAACTAAAAACCATATACCTTGCCTCTAAAGAGCAGAAAACTCTTCATCAATAGCAAAACACCACTGAGAATACTGTGAAGCAACCTTGCAAGAAGGAGGTTTAGTGAGAGTATAATCAGGTTTAGGAACTGAAGGTAACTTCTTGGTCTTGATAGGCTTGTCCACAGTCTTAGAATCATTAGATACAGCCTTGGCAGCAAGTGCCTTAGGCTTAAAAATACCATTCTTAGACCTTGTAACCATAGGATGAACATTTGTGACAGAAGGAACCTGAACAGAAGAGATTGAAGGGACATGTGGAATAACTGAGGGTGAGACATCAGAGAGAATAGGACTAGAAATGGTAGGATTAGATGGTGAGACTGAAGAAGACAAATCTGACACAAGATTGACATTAGGTTGAGAAATAGTAATGCGGTTGTAGAATGTGAATGTGAAAGGGACATATCAGTAGCAGGCATGTGAAGAGATTGAAGGTTAGATGGAGACATATGAGAACTAGATGAAGTTGGTGAAATAGTTGGAGTGTGGGCAAAAGTGGAGTGATTAGACATAAGAAACAGATGGAGAAAAGGAAAGCATGACTGAGTAGAAGAAGTGGGGATTGTGCTGACAAAGGAGTGGAGTTTGGACCATTGGACAAAGAATGAGACAACAAGAATTTAGTCTCATTAAAAAGAACATGTCTGGATATGTATATCCTAGAGGTAAAGGGGTTCAAACAGATATACCCTTTTGTATATGTAGGATACCCAAGAAAAATGCAAGATTTGGTGTGAGGTTGGAGTTTGTGGTTGTTGTAAGGCTTGAGAAGAGGAAAACAAGTGTAGCCCAAAGACCTTAGATGTGAAATATCAGGTCTAGTCAAGAATAATAGCTCCCAAGGTGATTTATTCTTGAGAATAGGAGTAGTTAGTCTGTTAATAATGTGGACTGCTGTGGATATGGCATAGGACCAGTAAGGTAAGGGTAATTTGGAGTGTGATATTAAGGTAAGAGCACATTCAACTAAGTGTTTGTGCTTCCTTTCAACAACTCCATTCTGTTGAGGAGAATGTGGGCAAGAAAGTTGATGAATAATACCATTAGAGGAGCAAAAGTTTTTAAAAGCATTAGATGTAAATTCCCCACCTCTATCAAACCTCAAAATTTTAATTTTGGTGTCAAGCTTATTCTCAACAGTGGCTTTAAAATGCTTAAAAATATCAAAGACATCAGATTTAAGTCTTAAGAGAAATAGCCAAGTAAATTTGGAATATTCATCAACAAAAACAACATAATACTTGAAATCACGAACAGATGTTACTGGGGCAGGACCCTATACATCAGAATGGACTAATTCAAGGGGCTTAGTAGCTTGAAATTCAAATTTATTGAAAGGAAGTTAATGCATTTTTCCTACAATGTTTACAATAGGTGATAGAATCACTAAATGGTGAGATACAAGATACATCAACAGAAGCTAATGCTGTACGAAGCATTTCATTACTAGGATGTCCTTGCCTATTATGCCACAACAGCCACTTATTAAGTCTATTTCCATGAAAAACAAAAGGTAAAGGAAAAGCTTGTGCTGACTGAGTGGATTGAGATTGAGATGCAGATTTGAAGACAAAAGGCTTGAGGAAATGTTGAGAGCAGAATGGATAAACACCATTCTCACTCAAGCCCTTGTAGAGGAGTCTACCCGTAGGAATATCCAGAATTTTATGTTCATGAGCATCAAAATGTCAAGAACAATTATTTTGAAGGCAAAACCTGTGAACAGAAAGTAAATTCATTGCTATTCTAGGGGCATGAAGGACATCTTTTAATATGAAATTGTGACATTTGGTAGGAAGGGTTGTGTTACCTATATGATTGATTGGAAGAGTTTGTCCACTTCCCACAGTAACTTGTTCAGGCCCTTTGTATTGAGATTAGATTACAAGGTTATTGAGATTGGTAGTGAGATGATCAGAAGTACTTGAGTCTGCAAGCCAAGGATCTTGATTGTTGGTGATGGCTACATTAGTTGCACTTGCCATAACAACTAGTTTAGTAGGAGGATTCTTTCCTTGATAGGCAAAATCCATCCTATGATAACAATCCAAGGCTTGATGACCTGATTTTCCATAGATTTGACATGATGAACAATTAGCCTTGAAATTTTGTGAAGAATTCTGATTCTGATAGTTCTGAGGGGAGAAATTCTGAGCAAAATTCTGATGTGGTTGAGAGGAGAAATGCTGATGTTGAACACAATTGTGGTTGTACCTACCACCTCCTCTTCCTCTATTATAGTTATTTCTTCCCCTTCCTCTTCCAAAATTATGATTCTGAGACTGATTCTGAGAGGTGCTACCAGATTTGCTATTAGAAGCAAACATAGCTAGTGAATGAGAAAATGAGTCTGAGTTATCCATCATTGCTTGTTCTTCCCTATGCAACATAATAGCAAGTTGCTCATGTGTAATAGGTTCACTCCTAGTTCGAATTACTGAGCAGAAGTGAGCAAATCCTTTAGAAAGACCTCTTAGCACAATGCGAATCAACTCTTCATTGTGTACAATAACTCCTACAACACGTAGCTTATCACGAGCAATCTTGATCTTCTGCAAAAAGTTATTCACCGAATCACTACCTTTCTTGAGACTTTGAAGCTCAAGCTTGAGATTCAAGATATTTTCACTTGATGTAGTGGTGAACCTCTGTTCTAGAGTGTTCCAGACCTCTCTTGAGCTTGTAACTCCAACAACAAGTGAGAAAACTTGTAGAGTAAGAGTTGAATTTATCCAGGAAAGCAAAGCTTTATCCTTGATTTTACAAGCATGGAAATCAGGATTCACAACTGAAGTTGAATTTCCTGTAGCATCAAGAACAAAAGGAGATGGCTTTTGTACAATACCATCAATGTGTTCAATCAAAGAATATGCCTCCAATATAGTGATCAACTGGTGCTTCCATGGTATGTAGTTGTTGTAATCTAGCTTGATTGGCATGAGGTTTGACATGTTGGAAAGTAACAGTAATGGAGATTGTATGGAATTTGTTTGTGTAGAGTTTGGAAGAATAGGTGTTGTGTGTGTGGATTAGGCAGAGTCTGTAGGTGTTGTTGAAGTCATGGATCTGTGGCTCTGATACCATGTGAGAATTTGAGCTCACAATGGAGAACAATGGCGAAGAGAGAAAGAAGAAAAGAGAGAACTATATTGAACAATAAATCAGAAAAAGTGTTTTTACAAGCTCGACTAATACATTACACTGACCACTACTTATATAGCACAAATGAATAGATACAATCTGAAACCTTCTAAAAGGTTCTATCATAACTGAATCCTAATAGCACTGCAACCACTTTCGGATTTTAAGGGAGGATGGTTATCATTTGGGCTCTGTTATCAATCTTTGTGACAAGCTTTTAAGCAGTTGTGGAGAACAGAGCAAGTCTTAAGCACCAGAATAAAAGAAGATCAAAACGGTATCGTTCCTGTTACTTAGAAAGGGTGATGTTTCTTCAATGTCACTTAAACTCAATTTCATTTAAGTCTCACAACACCGTTTTGACTTTAGCATCAAGTTACCGTTGGACCGAACTAGCCGTTACTGTGAAACTCCTTGTTCTTCTTCTTTTAACTTCAAACCACAATGCTCCTCAGGTCTCAAGTCCCTAATTACTTTATCATCCCCCCTCAAAATCATGGGGGCTAGAGACACCATGATTTTGGAGTGAAGAAACACAAACCGAGAAGAAGAAAGACTTTTAGTAAATATATAAGCAAGTTGATCTCCAGTGGCAATGTATTTAACTTGGAGATCCCGGCGTAAAACTTGCTCTCAAACAAAATGATAATCAACCTCCACATGCTTTGTACGAGCATGGAACACAAGACGGTTGTTTATGTGTTGTCAATATAAGTAGGCCACGTAGTTTTCTAGCTAATTACAATAATGCCAAGACAGTTGTTTATGTGTTGTCAATATCAGTGGGTCCCGTAGTTTTCTAGTTAATTACAATAATGCCACTCAACATTGTAACTCAAAAATTAAGAGCCTGTTTGGTAGTGGCTTATAAACAACAGTTTTCAGTGTTTAAATACTGAAAATTGGTATTCAAAAAAAAAAAAAAACATGTTTGGTAGTTGAATTTTTTTAAGACTATTTCTGTTATGTTATTCAAAACATGGTATTCAAACATTGATTTTAGAAAACACCTCATACCAGTTTTCAAGATGTAAAAACTGTTCTTTAGTGGCACAATCGTTAATAGTTAGAAACTTGTGCGTCCCACTGTGACATGACCACACCTCAACGGTCAAAAATTTTACCCATGCCATCTATCCTCTCTGTTTTTACTCTCTCTCTCTCCCCTCTCCATCTTCATGCCGAATCTCCTTATCATCTACCTCTTCAAGTCGAAGCTCCTCTTTACCCTCTCTCTCCCTAATTTGACCCATTCACATCATTACCCATCGACCCATCAAAGCCCCTCTTAACTCCTAACCAACGCCCACCTGAAACCTCATAAATCCTACCCTTACAACCCAAACCTTAACACCTCACTCTAGGAATTGCTCTCTCTCCTTTTTAACAACCAAGGTCAAAGTGTTCTTCAAACCTAGATTAAGATTTGAGAGATCTGAAGGTAGCCTCTATTGAAGTCGTTGTGTTTTTTTCCCATGCTTTGATGGTGAGCAAATTCCTCTTCGTTGCTGGGTCTTGGACTGCCGACAGTAGAGTTGAGTTTCAAAGGAAAGAAAAACTTGAGTTGAACTTCGATTGGTTTTATGGAGAGTGAATGCTCAAAAATGTGTTGAAAACACAAGAGCAGTTTAGACCCCCCAATTAAAGTTACGGCTCGATAGATTTTACACTAATTTAATACTAAGTGCGGAATAGAGTAAAAGCGAGCGAATAAATAAACATACTACTCCAATCCATATTCATAACAACACGACAGTAAAATGAAATGAAAGGAAAAAGAGTAAGGAAGAAGAATGCAAATTCAAAGACAACACAACGATGTGCTATCGAAGAGGAAACTGAAGTCTTCAGCGTAAAACCTCTCTGCCACCCTCCAAGCGGAAATCGATCCACTAGACAATCAATTGGGATATATGATTTAGTAAGAGACCCTTCAAGCCTAATCTACTCGATGTACCTAAACCCTTCAAGCTCCTACTTCAACAAGGCTTTTCGGAATCATGTCTTGTTTACCTCTCCAGATCTTGCAATAAACTCCATGTTGCATTTGTCATCCTTAGCTTCTTCTAATACTTCCAAGCAGCACTAAGACCTCACTGAATACTCTGAAGGGGTGTGGTAAGTGTTTAGGTTATCAACCTCTCAATGGTATGGAAATGGAGAGGAAGGAGTCGTAGAAAATCCACAAGCAAATGTGTAGAGAAGGTGGGTATATCAATCTTTAACTCTCAAGGTTTGTGGCTAGGGTTTTCTCTCAGAAGCATTCCTAAACATTTATGGGTAATGTGGGTATATATAGTGTAGGCACAGAAAGTGTGTATCAGAAATGACGGTTTGGCTAAACAGAATATTTTGCGGGTGTCTAGCGGGAAGGCCTTACTTGCGAGCTACTCGTCAAACATAACTGTTTCCATCCTGTCCTGTCTCTTCGCATTCCAGTCATGTGCAGGGTACATGCTTCACTTTGCGGGATGCTTAGTCACGAGCTACCCACGAAAACAACTTGAGTCTTCTTGCCTTGAGTCTTAACACACACACACACACACACACACTTTCTCTCTCTCTCTCTCTCTCTCTCTCTCTCTCTCTCTCTCTCTCTTTCAACCCTTACAATGAAATCCCACAAATAATACAAGGTATAAAAGATTGAACATAATTACAATCAAATTTGGCACGGAAAAAAAACCAACAAAATATATAGTTGGAAATTGCAATTTTACAATCCCTCTTTTTAGCTATTCCGTGATAAAACCCCTAAAACAGACTCTAGACTTAAATGTGAGTTTGGGAACAGTGGCAAAACTCACTTACACCTAATTTAGAAGCCGTGAAGCACTTGCATGTATATACCTGCAACATGAAACACTTGGACACAAACAAAACTTTCATTAAGCTTATGACAAGTTGAATACATGGTACGTACATGAGTAAATAAAGTGCGATAAAGTTTGTAAATACTATAAAACATGTAAGCATATCTTGATCAAATAGGAACAGTCATTAAAGAATAACTACAATGAACATTTAGCTAGCGGTGTACAAGGATATACCGACACCGACAAAACCGATCTGACTGCACCGCCTCGCCCCGCTTAGGGCTCTGCTGAAGGTTTTCATCACGGTGGTCGGCAACAAATTTTCAGTGTTGACGTTGAACTGGTGTGGCCATTGGTGCCGAGATGTGTACACCGATAACAACCGAACTGACCCGAGCATATTATATATATATATATATAGATAGATAGATTACGTAATATGTATAAGAAGAAGAAGAGGCCTAATGTTCTAAGAAGAGGCAACGTTCATCCATGAGCACTGAACTGAACTGGGTCGTTCTTATCAAAACGAATTTTGAATTTATTACACTGTACAGGCCTAACGTCCTTATCAAAAAAAAAAAAAAAAAGAATAAAAAAGGAAGTTGACGTGTAAGGCTTTTAGTACAAAAATGTGTGTAGTTTGACTCTGAGTGGTCTTGTCAAAGTAAGTGTCCCACTTGCATTTTTTGAAAAAAAAAATATAAAAAATGTTGTATGGCCGTTTGGGTTAGTGGTGTACAGTCATGCCACGGTTGCCACTTTCGTTTTTGAAAAAAAAATATTAAAAAAAAAATTGCCGCATGGGTTAGTCTTTCTTTGCCACTTGCTTATTTTGAAAAAAAAAAAAATGATGTCTGTCACTGTTTGAGTCAGTACCGTGCAAGTTATTTTTTTCCTCTTTTGATCTCAGCCACATACGTCTTTTCCCATTTGTTGTTTCCCACGCAACTACTCTTATTAGTCATTTCTCCTCTTTACTTTCATTTCTCCTTTTTAGCTTTCACTCTTTAGACTTCTGCTCCTATCAAGTCTCAGTGTGTCACACTCTCGCCTCTCAAACTTAGAAGTTAGAACTCAATCATTAAGCTCCTCTCATTTCTCTTCCAAACCCTAATCCCGCTGAACAAAAATTAATTTTTCCCTCTCAATCTCAGAATCTCAGGCTCTCACCTAACCATTTTTTTCTTCTTTTTTGCTCTCAGCCACATAATGCTTCTTCCAAACCCTAATCCCACCGAACAATTAGTAGTGTTTCCCTCTCAATCTCAGATTTTCAAGCTCCCACCAACCATTTTTCTATTCTCTTTTGCACTCAGCCACATAATTTTTTTTTTTCCATACCCAAACCCACTGAACAAACAGTAGTTTTTCCCTCTCAAATTCTTAATCTTAGGCTTCGACCTAACCTCCCATTATTTAAGAACACAAGCTCTCAGTCTCACTCTCAAGACTCATCTCTGATTCTCAGTCTCTCTCCCTCACAAAAGAAAGACTTTCCTCCCAAGCTCTCATGAAATTCCTAATACCTAAGTCAGTCAATCTCCTTTTCATCTCCGTTCTCCACCGTGGCTCTGCCACTATATAGTTCTATCTTTGGTAACCCTAACCCCTACTTCATTTTAGTTTTATTTTATAGTCACTAAATGTTTGTTGTTGATTCCATTTTTTTTTTTTTTGGGTTATTTTCTTGTAATTTCAGGGGTAATTTAAGAGATTTAGCTTTAGCCTAGTAAATGAATAAATCTCAAAGGCTTAAATAGTTCCTGGGTATTTTCTCATACTATTTATCTTTGTTTTGAGTTCACTATTTTTGATTTTTGATTTTTTTTTCTTATTCTTTTTTGTTTGATTTTGTCTTAAGGATTATTTTTTATTTTGTTTTTAGTTCACCATGCTGTGTCGAACTTTCATGTTTGTGTTTGATTTTACTTTTAGTTTTAGTGTTTTTTTTTTAAAGGTTCACTCATGTTGTTTGTTGTTTGGTTTTGTTTCTAGGGTTCAAAGATTGTAGATTTATTTTTTGATCATCCCATTTATTAATCATATTGCTGTGATTTTAGTTATATATATATATATATATATATATAAAATATTTCTTTTTAAGGTTCATTCATGTTGTTTGTTGTTTGATTTTGTTTCTAGGGTTCAAAGATTGTAAATTTATTTGTTGATCATCCTACTGATTGATTATATTGTTGTGATTTTAGTTTATTGTATCATGCTAATATGTTGTGATTTTAGTTGATTATCTTGTTGTGATTTTAGCAGTGAGAAAGTTGCTTGTATATTTTTTGTTTACTAATATTTTATTGAAATTAGTGTATGATTGTGTGTTTAAGTTAAAGGTTGCTTACATTATTTGTTGTTGATTCCTTAATTACTATGTATATGTGATTGTTATTTATATTGATGTAATTAGATCATGGCTGCTTGTGCTTCTTCTTCCACCCCCCTTACTGAGCCTTCTCCTAATTCATGTGCTAAGGCTAATCAACCAAATACACTATCTCCCATTCCACCACTAGGTGCTGCACCCCCTCAAACACAAATAGAAACTCAACAAACTACTATTAATGGTGGTAAAGAGCCTTCTAAGATATGTGACCATTTTTCTAAAATAGAGGGATGTGACCCCCTTTACCCTAAGTCACAGTGCAACTATTGTCAAAAGAGCTATAATTGTCACCCAAAAAGAAATGGAACCTCTGCCATGTGGTCCTATATAAAATCTGGTTGTAAGAAGTACCCTTATAGGCATGATAAAGGCCAAACCACTTTGAGTTACCAAAGTAAAAAAAAAAAAAAAAAAAGGGAGGGAGAGGGTGGTAATGAGCTGGTTTTAAGGAAGTTTAGCGTGGAAAGACTAAGGATGGCCTTGGCTAAGATGATAATTGTTAATGAATTACTTTTTAGGTTTGTTGAGCATGGCGGGTTCATTGATTTTATGGCAGAGGTAAAGCCTAGGTTTGAAGTTCCTTCTTGGGTTATTGTTGCAAGGGATTGTCTTAGACTTTACATTAGGGAGAAGGAGAGTTTGAGAAAGGTTTTAATGGCTGGTCAAAGAGTGTGTTTGACAACTGATACTTGGACTTCAATCCAAAACCTTAATTACCTTTGTTTGACTGCACATTATATTGGTGTCATAAAAAGATTTTGAATTGTTGCCTAATACCTGATCATAAGGATGAAACCATTGGTAAGGTGGTTGAGTCTTGTTTGCTTCAATGGGGGGATTGATTATATTTTTACAATTATTGTTGATAATGCAAGTTCAAATGATGTGGCCATAGAATATCTTAGGAGGAAAACAAAGGATAGGGTGGGTAGCCTCTTGGGTTGTGAGTTTCTTCATATGCGTTGTTGTGCCCATATTTTGAATTTAATTGTGCAAGATGGGCTAAAGGACCTTAATGAGTCAATTGTTAAGGTTCGTAATGTAGTAAGGTATGTGAAATCCTCTCCTAATAGATTTGAGAAGTTTAAGGCATGTGTTAAAAAAGAAAAAATTCAAAGCAAAAGTTTGTTGTGCCTTGATGTGTCTACTAGGTGGAATTCAACTTACTTGATGTTAGAAAGTGTACTAAAGTTTGTGGCTACATTTGAAAGGATGGGGGAAAATGACAGGCATTTCCTTCATTATTTTGAGGATCCATCTAGTGGCCCCCCTCGGTTTTTAGATTGGAAAAATGTAAGACTTTTTACAAAGTTTCTTTGTATGTTCGATGAAGCAACCTTAAGATTTTCCGGTTCCTTGTTTGTGACTACTAATGTGTATTTCCATGGGCTTGTCAGTCTTCAAGACCAATTAAATCAATTGTGTAATGGTAGGGGTGATCCTTTGTTAAAGGGTATGGCACAAAGAATGAAATTGAAGTATGATAAGTATTGGGAAAGTGTTGATAGGATAAATCTGAAGTTGTTTGTGGTTGTTGTGGTTGATCTTAGATATAAATTGAAATATGTGAAGTTTTGGTTTAAGTAACAGTATGACAAGGAGAAGGTTGATGAGTTAGGATTGAGAGTTAGGGAAACTTTGAATAGATTGTACAAGCATTATAGTGGAGCAATGGGGACCCCATGTGGAACTTGTGCTAGTGGGACTAGTGAGTTTGGTAATAGTGATGTTGCTGCCATGTCCTCCATGCTAAGTGGCTTTGGTAGTGCAGAAGAGAGGATGAAAATGTATAATAACATATACAAACAACATTTAGCAGATGAGGATAGTGTAGAATGCAAATCTGAATTGGACCGATACTTGTTAGAAGCTAGTGTAGATCCAGAGATGGAAGGCTTTGATATTCTTAATTGGTGGAGGGTGAATTCTTCAAGATATAGGATCCTTTCTCAAGTTGCCCGTGATATTTTGGCACTTCCCGTTTCTACTGTTACATCAGAATCTGCATTTAGCACAGGGGATCATGTCTTCGATCCTTCCGTAGCTCATTTTCTCCCAATACTGTTGAAACTTTGATTTGCACACAAAATTGGTTGTGGTCCAAGGATTCAACTGAACCAATTAACCTACAAGAGGCAATGGATGAAGTGGAAAACTATGAACTTGAATCGGGTAATTTGTTTATGTTCTTTGCTAATTTTTTTCTGTTTTTGTTATTTATAAATTCTCTTGTATTTTTTTTTGTTATTTATTTATTTATGAGTTATTACTTATATACAATTTGTATTTTTTTTTTCCCTTTTAGAGTTTGCAACAAAACCCACTGTGGGTACAGATTATGTGCTGGATTGATTTGGAAGGTGGGGCTATTTTTTGGACTTAGCTATCTAAGGTAACTTAAAAATTTTATATAATTTGCTTATATTTGTTGGCTGCTGTTTGTAATGGTGTTAATTGCCATGTATTGCTTTCTACTTTTTACTTAGCATTATTTGTTGGGGATTGACATTGTAGGGATGGAGTTTTTTGTATATGATAACTCGGAGTTGGAGTTTTTGGCTGGTTGGTTGCAGAAATTATTTGTGGTTGAATTGTTGACTTAATCATGGAGAGTAGTGTTTGGGTAATTGGGCTACTGCTGGTTGTTGCTTTGATGCTTCTTTGCTGCTCTCTCCTTTATTTTTGCTTACTAGATGCACACATGACAACGCAAGCATTAAACACACTTGAAAATTATTAGACTATTAGTCTTAGTAGATAGGACTACCACCATTTTTTGTGAAAAATATTTAGTTATGTAGTGCACCAATTGTATATTCTGGTCCAACATCCATTATGTATATTTGTGTAGTGCTTCTCAAGCACTACTTGACTATTTTGTAGTGCTGCACTATTACTCTTCCTTGGGGTTGTGTTACTGCTTATATTTAATGTGATTACTATGATAGAAATATTAATGTTAATGTTGCTGCCATGCTAGAATTATCTTGTTATGGTTAAGTCTTCATACTTTATAATTGTGTGTTTGATTTAGAATGTTGTGACAGGTTTAGATTTATTAGTATGTATGTGTTAATGTGTTTAATAAACAAATGTTTAATTTGATAGGTTGAATTTAAGTTATATTATAGTTGAGACTTGGGATTTGATATTTTATAAATGTGTATTTGATTTGGAATGTTAGAGTCTGGTGACAAGTTTGGAGTTTTATTCTTGTAGTTGAAACTTGATGAAAAGCTTAGTTAAAAAGAAGTCAGTTAAAAAGTAGTCAAAATGGGCTTAAAATGCTATTTTTAAAGGCCTAAAAGCCTAAAGCTTAGAATAGTAATTTTTAAAAATTCATTCCATATAACCGAACGAACCGCACCAACCCCCTAAAATTAACCGCACCTTGTGTAGACCGGGTTTTATCTTTCAAAAGTGAGCTGTGGTTGAACATAGTGTGAAACTGCACCCTATAGGTGTGGTGCAAAAAATCTCTCCAAAACCTACTGAACCAAACCTTGTACACCCTTACATTTAGTTAGTAAATGCCCATCCGGACACGCAATGCAATTAAGAACAATCACAAGGATCAATTGCATGTCCAACACTTAACCGATGCAA
Source organism: Quercus variabilis (assembly GCA_030445155.1). Classification (NCBI taxonomy): domain Eukaryota; kingdom Viridiplantae; phylum Streptophyta; class Magnoliopsida; order Fagales; family Fagaceae; genus Quercus; species Quercus variabilis. The sequence goes on from CP129446.1 coordinate 57,776,754, forward strand.
AATACACGAAGTATTTGCATCTAGGATACAAAATCCTACTAAGGGTACAAGAGTGAGGTACTTAAGATATATAATCAACATCTTAAAAGTACAAAAAAAATGCTACAAAGCATTGAGATAAACACAAAAATAGAATATAAAATGAAATTAAAAATAGGGTACTAAAGCTTTAAATAAAAGCAATAAAAATAGTAAACAAACAGCAGCTTCTAGCTTCTCCTCCCCCTATCACTACACTCCCCCTATCAATGACACCATTTCCCCCTTTTTGTCATGGAATGGCTAGTCTCCATGTTCTTCCAGTTTCCTTTGAATTTGGTCCATCTGAGTTTGGAGAGATGTGAACTTTGTGTCGAGGCGAATATGTTGGGAGTGCATGATGGTAGCTAGTCCATATATTTTGGCATTAATTTCTTGAAGTACAGCCATGATGTTGTCTAGCTGTTCATCATAAGCATGGGAGGTAGAGCTTGAATTTCCTGGAGCAACATGGCTTTCTTGCTTGGTACTCTTCCTGGTGTGACTCATACTGGCATGAAGTGTGCGAATGTTAATTGGACTTGGCTGAGGATATGGATGCTAATCTTCCGAGAGATGCACGCCTCTGAGCTTCAAAATCTTTAAGATAAGGCGGCAGAAAGGAAGACAGTTCCGTGAAGCAGTCCGTTCAGCCATTTTTGCCAAGATGTGAAAAATATGAGAACACATATCAATCTCCTCGTCAGTGATCAGATCATGCAAGAATAGTGCTCAACCGAGATTCATGAACCCGGTGCTTGACAAAGGATAGAGGTTGTTGAACATGATCATTGTGAGCAGTCTTAATTCGGGAGATAGAGACACCAAACTTACTGATTTTCCATTGGATGCAAACTCCAAATTATCTCCTAAAGCTTCTCTAAGAACTTCCTCATCCGGATTCGGCTCATCATATACCGGTGGTATGGGGAGTATTGGTCGGTTAATGTGGTTTCTGTCCACACTAGCATTTGAAAAGAACTCTTTAACGATTTCCGATTATACATTTCCACTCAGAGTTAACAGCTTCGTCCATGTCCTCTCCTTGAACACATTTGGAATGAAAGTGTCTCCAAGAGTATCCAATTGGACAATTCTCTCCATAATTATTGTGGCTCCCTTGTAGCAATCATTGTAAGTCATATCTGCCTCAACAGACTTGAAGTTGTCAGAATTCATGCGAGGGTGCTTAGAGGATTTCTTGGTTGCTGAATGTTTGGTAGAAGACATCTGCACATGTACATAGAGCAAGGAAACAAATGCAAGAAAAACATACCACACAACTTGATTAGATCCAAGTTAGTCCAAAACAAAGTGATAATACCTAAAATAGGACATAACAAAATTAAAACAACATTCTATCAATGATAAATAATGTAAACATGAGCGAAATGCAAGAATATTATCAATTGAGCATGTGTGTGCATCAACTGTGCATGTGTGTGCATGAGATGAAGCATGATGTGTGCCTAGTGGGTGCCTAGTGATGCGTGGCATGTCATGGCATTGAGGCACAAATTGGGCACAGTGTGTAAAGCACACACCCAATGATCAAAACATGTTAAATATGTTCAATCAAGAGTAACCCAGGCAATGGAACTCATTTGAGTCTAATACAACTCAAAAGTGTCACATAGACATTTTGTCAAACACCTAAAATGCAACAATGCACTGCATCGATAGGCAATGCATGAACATGATGAAATTTGCCTCAATACATGGTTAGAATGCCACATGGGGCCAACATAGATACAAACAGATCAAATGGGACTCAGCCCAATCAAAATTTTGAAAATTTTTTCACAAAAATAAGAACCCCAACCTTTTTTTTTTTTTTGAAAATACCCAATTTTCAAAACCCTAAGCTAAAATCTACATAATCTAAGTAGAAAGGATGAAAAGAGTGTTAAAAACACATAACTTGAAGTGATTGAGCAGAGATTATCTTGAAAAAAAAAATGGGTTTTTGAAAGAAAATGAGATTTGGGTTGAAGGAGGTTCGGGAGAGGCAATGCAAGGGAAGTGAAGTGATTTTGAAAAAATGTCACATTTGCTACATAAAAACTGGAAACACGCATTTTTCGTGCGTTAGGCGGTTGTGATATTAGTCGCGAGACACACTGAAGCTTTGACGAAAAGCTTTTAGTCGCGAGATAGTCATGATAGCCTCTATATGAAATTGAAAATTTTCCAGTTTTTGCCTAAAAACATTTCGCCAGAAGAGTTTTGTCGTGAAATACTCGCGAGGCTATAGCGAGACTCTCTGTATGAAAATGTGACTTTTTAATTTCCCTTAAGCACATTTCGTGGGAAGCTCTAAGTCGTGAGATTCTCGCAAAACATCGTTTGAACCAGTTTTTGAAGAAAAACACACAAATGCATTTTGTACAAAAACTAAAAATACGAAAGTATAAGTCACTTTCAAAAACATATAAAACACTGAAATATTTTGTTGGGTTTGATCAACAAGTACTTGAGCATACAAATCACATTTGAACATGTACAATCACACAAATGAGATAAGCATTGTTTGAATCAAAGTCTTGTATGTTGTGGGTGAGTATCAAATGGGGAATAGTCCTTAGATTAGAGTGAAGTTTCAATGATCAATTCAATCAAGTCATACACAACTGGTACTCAATCAAGTGGACTATCTCACTAATAGAAATGAGCATATATGACTTCCAACAAAAGAATGATTACAAGACTTAGAAGCTTTTCATTTGACTTCTGCATAAATCATAACTTTTGATACTTTTTGGATAATACATCTATTTTTGAGATCAGTGCTTGAAATTTTTTATATTTCAACATTGAGAGTTAGCCTTTGCCTTTTTGAGCACCATCCATTTCAATACAAAAGCCACTTTCCCTTTTTCCTAGTCAAATACTAGTACGTGTAACAAGATTTTGCAGCTTATTATTTCTTATCATTTGGTGAGTTTTATTGCAAAAACATAAAAGTAAAGTTGGAAGATATATAGGCACAAGTCTATGCAAGTATCAAGACCATCAAGACTTTTGACCAATCATTCATGACAAGCTTGGAGATTTATTTACAACAATCACATATAGTTTTCAAGATTTCTCCTACATAGATAAATGTGCATACATAACAAGCTACTCTAATCCATATTCATAACAACATAGCAGTAAAATGAAAGGAAAAAGAGTAGGGAAGAAGGATGCAAACACAAAGACAACACAGCGATGTGTTATCGAAGAGGAAACCGAAGTACTCGGCGTAAAACCTCTCTACCGCCCTCTAAATGGTAATCGATCCACTGGACAATTAGTTGGGATACATGAGTTAGCAAGAGACCCTCAAAGCCTAATCTACTCGATATACCTAAGCCTTCCAAGCTCCTACTTCAACAAGACTTCTTGAAACCGTGTCTTATCTAGCTCTCTAGATCCCGCAACAAGCTTCATGTTGCATTTTCCATCCTTGGCTTCTTCCAATGCTTTCCAGCAACACCAAGACCTCATTGAACACCCTGTAAGTGTTTGGGCTATCAATATCTCAATGGTATGGGAATGGAGAGGTAGGAGTTGAGGAAAATCCACAAGCAAATGTGTAGAGATATGTGGGTATATCTATCTATAACTCTCAAGGTTTGTGGTTAGGGTTTTCTCTTAGAAGCACTCCTAAACATTTGTGGGTATATATAGTGTAGGCACAGAAAGTGTATATCAGAAATGATAGTATGGGAAAACAGAATGTTTCACGGGTGTTTTGCAGGAAGGCCTTACTTGCGAGTTACTCGCGAATCATAGCTATCTCCTTCCTGTCCTAACTCTTCGCATTCTAGTCATGTGTAGGGCACCAGGATGCTTAGTCACGAGCTACCCACGAAAACAGCTTTAGTATTCATGCCTTGATTCTTCACACACACACACACTCTCTCTCTCTCTCTCTCTCAACCCTTACAATAAAATCCCCTAAATAATATTGGTTATAAAAGATTAAACAATATTACAATCAAATTTGCCACGAAATAAAAGCCAATAAAATACATAGTTGTAAATTACAACTTTACAGAGAGGACGAATGCAAGCCATGGATTTTGTTTTTGAAGGAAATGAAGGGCTGATGAGCTTTAGGAAAAGAAAAGGGAAAATGAAGTTCAGCAAAAACAAAAAAAAAAAAAAAAAACAAAAAAAAAAAAAAAAAAAAGAAAGAAAGAAAGAAAAAAAGAAAAAGAAGGAATGGCCAATGGTAATATATGGACCATTTGTCAGCTTTTTAAATCAATCTTTCAATAAAAAATATTAAATCAGTACTTGTGTCAGCAACTTTTAAAATAGAACACACACGTACCAAATATACAATTATAGTTTTTAACACATCTTAACATGTTATTTGAAACATGGAACTAAACATGTTTTTTGTTTTATGAACACTATAAGCACGTGCTTTTATAATGCTTTTTAAATCACAGTTTTTACATCATTTTAAACAATGATTCCCAAAAACTCTAACCAAACAGGCCTTGAGAGTTTTCTATATATAGTATTTAAACACCCTAAATTGAGAATTGTACATTCTTAAATAAACACTCCAGGCAAACATGCTTTTTTTTTTTTTTTTGGCCTCACAGTTTTTAGTGTTTAAGCACTGAAAACTATTATTTGAACATTGATACCAAACAGGCCCTATGTTACTGTAGTAACAATGTATTTTTACGCAACTTTGCTTGACCAAATGTGGGTGAATTTTAGATTGGTTGCGAGCATCTCCAGCAGATTCTCCAAATTTTTGTACTGTTTGAAGAATGAACAGTAACTTCTACCTTTTAGTTACCAATTTTTTCAAATACACTTTCCAACGGATTCTCTATCCCATTTAAATATTATTTCTTCATTTATTCTTTATTCTTCATTCATTATTTTTTAACAATTACACATTTTCCAATATTTTTTATTCAATACCTGATTATTATAATAAAAAAAAACATTTGATGAATGAATAGTAAAAGCTACAGTGTTCTCTACTTATAGAGAAGCATTGTAGCGACTCCACTCTAAAAAATAAAGATAAAAAAGTGGTTGTAGTGAGTTTTTGGGGGTGTTGATGCTCTAAAATTGGCTTTAAAAAAGCCATTGAAGACGCTCTAAAATGTGGTACTTTTTTCTATTACGCAAGCATTTATCCGAGTGTTCTCACTAAGTACTAACGGTTGGCTATGTATAAGTATAAGCTATACAATCCAATCACACATTAACAAAAAGTGAAAGTTGTTAGGACGTGTGCGCATAGAAGAACCGGGAGTAACATCTTCACCCATCTGTAAAGAAAACAAAAAGTGTTAAGGGCATTTTAGGGCAACAAATTAAAATAAGCCCCAATCCATAAACATGATGCAACATTAACTTAAGCCCACAATGGCACAGCCTGTTAATGTTGACCCATGCAGCCGACAAAACCACCCTATGAAATTAGCTAAATCTGGGCCCACGAAGTCTAGCCCAAGAACCCACTAATTTAGCCTATAAAGTCTCTAAATAGCAAACACTGACCAGACTGGGCCGATAAGGTCTAGCACCAGTTAGCAAAAGGGTTTCGGCTGCGTCGAGATCCAAAACCAAAACCAGTCTACCCTTTTTAGAGTGTTCACTACTCAATGCTACTGAGTGCTAATATCCAGAAAACACTGTAGGTTTCCTTCTCGTGTATCAAATATTTTAATGAGAACAAAACACAACAATCAAGCCAATATACACATATGCATCGTTAAACTTTACTAGATTTTTCAATACATTTAGTAGATAGGAAACACTTCTTTATGTGCATTATTTGAGTGGACAAACATGAGTGTCTCTTTCTCCTTCATCATTTACTCTTAAATTACCTTTCCTTTTAGCTGCTAAAGTATGATTTCATAAGCTGTGTTCCCCACTCTTTTGGCAGATTTGCTAAGTCCCACCTAATCTCAAGACGAACAGCTAGTCTTCATCATTTGTGTAGACGTGAGTGGTAGATTTTGCTTCCCAAACTAGGGTTTGGTTTACTTCCAGTACATTTTTAATTGGATATGTTCTTTTATTTTAAATATACAATGACAAGTGGTAATGAGTTTTAATTCCCATATTTTATTTAGTTAGTGAGTGATGTAGCAGTTTCTCATTAAAAAAAAAGAAAAAAAAAATTCTCTTTAAAAAAATATTACAGGTAAGCCAAACCCCCAAAACTAAACCTGGGTTAGCAAAAGAGCCAAACTAGAATAGACACACGGCACATCAACAAAAGACCCAAAACAATGAGAAAAACAAGACAATATTTTTAAGAGGCCTACATCCATGGTTTTGTAATTTTATAAACTTACATAGATGAGTTTTATAGGAGTTTTACAAACAGAATCTTTATCATTCTTGTAATTACATTAATTGATATAGTTTAAATAGGCTAAAATACATTATTGGATTTTAAAGTTTACTTAGTGAGCTCTTTTTGGCCTTTGAAATTTCAAATGAGCAATGTTGGTTTCTAAAATAAAAAAAGAAAAAAGAAAAGAAAAAAAGATATTAATCCTACCATCAACTTCCTTGAGTTTTATTGCCTGTGTAATGGAATAATAATGTATCTCTTTCTAAATGATGTGGCAAATTTTCACACATACATTGGGTCTAACGGGGCAATTCTTTTTTTTTTTTTTTGGGAAAAGAAGAATTTATTTAAAAAAAGAAAAAAGAAAACTAAAACAAAAAAAACTACAAAGAAGAAGGAGTGATTGCCTCAACCTTAATAATATACTCAAAACAGAGGGACAACAGCCTAGATCAAAAGAACCAAATACATTATGCTTGGGAGACCGTTTGGCCAAGGTGTGGGCTGCACTATTAGAATTCTTAGGGACCCATTTGCCGCAACGTTTGTAAATTGGGAGAGCAAAAGAGACATGTTAGAACATATATTGTGTATTCTCCAAGGGATTTCGAGCTCTGGCTTTGAAAGATATTCGACAACAGATTCTTTTCCTTTCGATCCCCTTCTTATGAGGGATCTTTTACATTATATAATTTTTCTTTAGACCATCTTGATCGTACACCTATTAATCATCTAAACCTTCATTTGAGTATATGTCCTATCAAGCGTCTTCTTAGGCTTTTTGTGCTTGGTGATGGTTCAGATTGCACTGTTCAAGGGTTTTCTCCATATAAATGCGGCTAAAAAAGTTGCTGCAGTGTATTTAATGCGGTGATAGTAACTTTTATTTTTGATATTTTGTATTCTTATCATCTTTACACGTGCCTGAAGTTCGCCCTTATCATTAAAACTTCCTAGAAGATCACCTAAATTGCTCTAGTACTTGCTTGGCCGATATTTATTGTATCTGAGAAGGATACACTCTTCGGACTATGTTCTCCCATCCTTTACTTACGTGATTCTCCACTATGGGGTCTCTCCCAATCATTTACTCCTCGTCGGACATACCCACATCCTCAAATATAGGGCCCAAGACCCAATATACGAACTTGAGCTTTTATCCCTACAATGACCATTTATGCATTTTTACTCTATTTTATTTATTTATTTTTTCACGTTTCTAGGTCTTGAATCTTAATGAACAAGCTTAGGTTATGCGTTAACCTCATAAATTTGTTCTTTAAATTTTTATCATTTAAGAACCAAAAAGGGTGTTGATATGTTTCTTGTGGCATTTTTCTCAATTACATTACCTAAAGGCAAGAGCCCCTTTCTCTCGCCAGGAGTAAAAGTTGGAATCATAAGTAGATGAGAGGCAAGAAGGTGGTAGTCGTGGCTATGTAGATAATAGGAGCATTCCAAGTGCTTCCTAGATTGGTTGTCTTCTATCTTGATTAAAACTCCATGGCCTTTCAACTAGTACTTCCTTCTTCTCATTTTTACATTCATATATTCTGAAAATCTATTCTTTCCAATGCATTTATTTGTCTTCATTCTCTAACGAAATCAATTTAATCATTTGATATTCCTTTTTGTTATTGTTCTTCTACGTGTTAAAATATTATAAGTATTGCCTATAACACCAAATTAGCTTTTCCTATTCTCAAAACAAAAAAAAAAAAAAATCCAAAACTTATTGCTCTAGATTAATGACTCTTTTTGAGTTGCTCTAGATTGATGAGTCTTTTTGAGTGTCAATGCCATTTTTGAGTGTAATTAATTACTGCTTTCTATATAAAAACTTCTATAGTTTTTATTTTCTTATTTTTGGGTTTTTTGGTTGCATGCATTGCACGGGTTAGCAACTAGTTGATTGTATAGGTGAACTAATGACCCAATGCTTAGATGAAGTCAATTCTATAATGGAATGTTTATGTAATAATGATCTATCATATTTCGTCTCTCCTACTCTTTATTATTCGATAGTTAGAAGATAAGGGATTTGAAACCTGAACGTCTATGTTGGCAACACTAGAAGTTATTAATTGAGTTACAAAGCTCTTGACATTTTTATTTGTTTGTTTGTTTGTTTGTTTGTTGTTGTTGTTGTTGTTGTGTTTTTTTTTTTTTTTTTTAAATCCATGTGGTATAGGATGATACCTATTATGATCAATTTATTTCAAATGTTTAGTCATAATAATTTTTCTTTTTTATATTAAGAATCGTTTATTTAAAATGTTTTAGGCATGATACTTGAAAACACATTATTATGATATATGATATCATAATATGGGTGCTCAAATTTCTATTTTTCCATTTCACCCAAAAAAATCCTGTTTTCCTCAGTTTCTCGGTTCACAACCCACCACCCTTGGACCTCATTAGCTTTACACTACCCCAAAGTCCAGACCCATACAAGCCTTGGGCTATCTTTCAAAAGAGAGAACCCTGGGCCATCCATCAAGGTGCATTTCCCCTCACATGGGCTGTCTTTCACGACAACCACGTGTTTTTCCAAATTTTTTTATCCGGACCAAAGAATAATTTTTTTTTTTATAGAAAGTTCCATCTAATTGCATCCGCTCTTAATAGCTCTCTATCATCAGACTAAAACATTAATTAATTTTTAGTATTGGCGGAGTTTGAAATCTAAATATCTTATTCAATCATCAAAGATTTAATTAATTGATCTAACTGAAATTCACCCAAAGAATAACATCTATTTACCTCAAACTAATTTTAAAATTTTAAGAAAATGCATAGACTTCAATGATTGATTTTTTAAAATATTTTATTTTAATTTTATAATTCAATAATTGTAGCGGGGAAATAATAATTTGAATTTTAAATGTTTATGTTAAAAACATTAAGAGATGCTAACTTGTTAAGCTGCAAAGCTTTGGGCGACTTAATGATTGAACAAAAATTAAAGCAAATGGTAAAATTTTAAAATTCCATGAATAAGTCCATCAGAGGATAATTTAAAGCAAGGGAGCTAATATCATACTAGTGGCTGTACCGGTTTGGCCAGCGGTACGATATATTTCGGATACTAGTCAATACCGATGTACCGTTTCGGGTTTACCGCTATTTTTTAAATTTATAAATAAATAAATAAATAAATATATATGTGTGTGTGTGTGTGTATTATAATAAATATAAAAGTTTACCATAAAACATTTCCTCAATTTAGAATAAATTATTTATGGTTTTAGACTTTAGTATCAATTAAAAGAAAAAAAAAAACACAATATAAAAAATAAAAAACTTAAAAGTTACCATTGCATGCTAAGAAAACAAATAATATTAATAAGTTAATGCAAATAAGTTACCAGTATGCCCGGTACGACCGGTATTTTTTCCGGTACGAAACAAGGGGGTTACATGTATCGGTATGTTTGCCGGTACGGTATATACTGGCCCGTATGGTACGAAATCGATTACCTTGATTTAAAGTGATAATGTGGGTTATTTTATTTTTGAGATAAAGGTGAGGGTTTGAACATGTAATGCTTAGTGAATTACTTTGAAAATGTTCGTACATATCACTCTGTACACACAATATTCATAATTTTAAGCACAATGTCTTTTAAATTTTAAGGATGTTTCCATTTAAAATGTGAAAGATGCAATGTGTATGGATGGTATATAGAAACAAGTGAGTGAGAATCAATACCTTAAAATCAACTGATGATTAAAATCAATATGTTTTGATTTTTATCTATTGAAATATTCATGTGAGTGAGACCCACATCTTATCATATATATTATATTAAAGTGGAAGCTGAGAGAAAGTTCCATCAATAATTCAAATTAGTTTCTAATTGCACTTCAAGTTTGTGTCAAGTGTCATTCTAATTGTCTTATTATTTGATGCCAAGTGTTTCTATATTTTAAATTTACTCTAATTTTCATGCCAAATGTCCTTCCAACTATATTTTATTTGCAGGGTCAATTATGTTCTCATGTATCTAAATATAGAAAAAAAAAATCAATTTGAATTAACTATATTTCTATGTAATACATAGTATCATCTATTACTTACTATATACTGTATATAACATTTTTATCTAACTAATAAGTAAGAGGGCTCAAATGAATAGGTTTAGTGGTATCCATTTATATTGTACAAACTTCTCAATTGGAGCTTTTTTACGGTGTTTTATTATATCTCGAACTTCCTCCAAGGCTAAGAGCAATGGGCTCAATAATTGGACCTAAGCAAATCATAGTTGTTACTTGATTGCCAATTGACTGGGCCAGTGGCATGACATGAAAACTTCGCTTGTTGGGATTTCAATTGAGATGAAAGAATTTTGGATAAAATGTATTTTGTTCTCTCCGATTTGAGGTCTATTTATTCTTGAGCCATTAAATGTTTAAAATATAATAATCTCAATATATATTTTTAATTTAATTTATTGAATAAATGTTGAGACATCCTATATTTGAGGGACCAAAATCAAATCAACCTTATATATGAGGAACAAAAGTTGAACCGACCAAATATTTAAGAGACCAAAACCAACCGTATCCCATATTTTATGGGATAAATTGTTTTACATTTGAAATATTAAAGAAAATTACTGAATGCCTCGATCCCCATACCGTTGAAGCACTCTGGGCAAATAAAACATGAATCAAATAAGATAAAAAGGTTATATTTATTTGTATGACACCCTAACAAATTTCAATTAACTTTTTTATTTTGGGTGTGTGTTGGGAAGAGAGAGATGAGGTTTGAACAAAGACAAGAAACGCTATAAAAGATGATGTTATCATTGAACTATTACATAGCTTGTTTTGTTTACTTATAAAGGGTTGTATTTTAATTTCACATACTAAATTTTTTGTTTAGAGAGTTTCAATATATTATGTCCACTTCTAATGATAACTCTTTATCTTCAGATTAAGACACTAATCAGTTTTTGGTGTAGGCGGAAATTGAACCTCGAATTTCTTATTCAACTATCAAAGATTTTACCAATTGAGCTAACTGGAATCCACAATTTTACATATTAAAGTGATAACATTATCTTCGGCTCTTAGCATAATAATAGTAATAATAACAATTTAGCGTTAAACAGCCGAAAACAATGTGATACCTCTTGCTAAACTGGTGCTTGACTGATTGCCCTCAATGCAAGCAAGACATTGACGTTTTTCGGCCCTATGCAAAGTTGCATAAATTAAAGCAAGCTCAAGCCTTTGTAATAAAAAAGATAATTTGGAAACCAATCAAACAAATATGCCGCCAATGTCCATACTCCATAGCATAGGGATTGGTTTGTCATGTCAGGAATAGTTATGTAAATTAAACATGACCAAACAATATAGACACTGTCTCTCCATTTTTCTCTTCAAAATATGTAACTGGTTTTGGTTTATTTCTGTCATGTCGAGTCGAATCTACTGAGTACTGACTGCATGATACTTATCTAAAATGGGAAATGATGCATTTGGACACCAAAATATCAATGGTTGGGAAGAATAACTTAGACGTGAAAATGAAATGGAGCTATTCATATCTTAGACCTCACATGCCTATTACACTTATGAAAGATTGTGATGGCTTGCTGGATTCTTTCATAGTCTTAGGGATATTAGCAGCGCATTTTCATTTTTGTTTTTGATTTTGTTTTTTGTTTTTTGTTTTTTTTTGGGTTTGTTTTTATTTGGCCAATACTTTCACTAGTAACTGGGGTAGGAGAAGATTTTGTTGATTTTTTGCACAAACATTTAATAGATATAATTTCTTCAACAAATAATAAATTGGCAATTACAGTAGACATCTTATGGGTCATGCAATAGCTCACAATATTTTACCATGCAAGGATAGTTGTTGGTGCATTTTAATATTAATTATAAAATTTTTTATAATTGTGCTATTTATTTGGATCAAAGTGATTTGGTAATTGAAAATGTGTAATAGTTTTAATTTATTTATGGAGAGAGCATCTCCAATAGGCCCCAAAGTCATTTTTTCTCTCCATTTTTGAGAACAAACCTACAAAACAAATCTCCAACAATCTCTTTGAAGGGAAAATATACAAAATTTCTAAATCTGTGAGATACAAAAATAGAGAAAAAAATTATGCGCCAAAGAAAAATAATTACATAAGACAGTATTTACATGATCTGACAATTTGCTTACGTCTATGGTGTTGCATGGATTTCATTATTCTTAGGAAAGTATACAAGATGCGGCAGTACAGTTTTTCTCTTAGAAAAAACATAAAACCCTAATCTCCAAAACAATAGTTTTTATATATTGTAGGGGCCTTTTTTGTGTACTGTATGTTGGGTTGGGCTGCCTCCTACGGTAATGGGCCCAAGTATTCTAAGTAGGAGAGTTGAGACTGGTCCAACTGTAACTTAACTTGGGCCGGCTTGTGTACAAATTTGGCCTCGTCTGCCAGGAGTGTACTTCTGGAAGACAGAGCTGTTTCAAATGAGTTACGATAGTCAGATATAATAACAACAAAGAAAACAGAATATAATGGCATTTTCTTAATGGAAAATGGCCAAGTAATCCCTATTTATGATAATCACAGTGATAATAATGGCAGTAAATAAAGGAGTAAATGATAACATGAGTTAATCAAGAATAAATATCAAGTCAAGTTTGGTTGGTAGAGGCAAAGACCAAAGAGGAAGAACGCCTCCTCTCAATGCAACTAATCTCCTAAGAAAGATCCTGCTGTGGGGATTAATAACTTTGAGGGAACCAGACCTAAATGGTTAGTGCCCAAAGGAATCCTATTTTGTTTACCTTTCTCAAAGAGAGTAGGATTTCGAGAGGGAGAGAGGGAAACTGACCTACTGGTGTATGCCTATCGTATTATCTCTCTTGGTTTTCTGTTTTCTCTCTTATCTTTTTTTCTTTCCCTTGTTTTTTGCTTTCTTTCTATTTTTTCTTCGTGATCCCCTGTTTTTTCGATCCCCCGTTCTAAGCACGACAAGGGTCTTCTTATAGTGCTTGCCGTGACCATATTTTACCATTTTGCCCTTTAACTGCCTTTGTCTGGTTTGGGTGTACTTGTCGACCACCAAAGGGTTCGTCTGTGTGCCACTCACCCTTGCTAGACAAAGGCAGGTTTGTTTTATTCGTTAGTCTGCCGTGGCACCCTTTCCTGCCACGGTGTAAGTGCTTTCTCTCTGTATCCCTCATGACATGCATCTAATATTTCTTCCCTCAACCTTGCTTCTTTTGGGCGGTCTGTCATCCCAACAGGACGTACCCCCCCAAAGCACTTGGGCAAGAGTCGCAGAATAGATATTTTCCCCTTTCCCCACTACCAAATCATACCCTTTTACCTCTTACCTCTGACCCATATTGGCTGAGTACAGGCTGGTGGTGCCTAGGCCTTGCGCGTGCTTCCCTTTCATGTATGTCCAAAATCTACTTGCTGCTCATGCGTTTGCCGCGGTTTGGAGCTGCGTTTGTACAGTCTGCCGCTCTTCTTTGTTCTTTTATGTGGGTCGTTTTATAATTCACTGTTCCCCTTAGGGGCTGGGCTTCATTTGATACTGGGCTTCACATTTCTTTCAACCTATTTCTTGATTGCCATCATGTCCTGCCATATTACTTTGGCATTCCTACTGTATGGACTTAATCTTGCAGGACCCTTTTTAGGCCTATCGTGTGTTCTTTCCCATGACTATGAGTTTTCTTACTTATAGGCTCTTGTGTCCTTTTTTTCCTTGGGCATCCTTGGCCCATTTGTTTGCCTTGGACTGTCTCGGCAATTTTTTCTAACTTTGCGTTCCCATGGGCTTTTACTAACTTTATTGGATTTCCCCGACCTAATTACCTCATTCTCATCTTTGGGGTTTGTGGGCTTGCCATCAATCCCCTACTCTCTTTATTTGCATTACTTTGGGCCCGCCCCGTCCCATTCTTACTTTTCCACATTGTATACTGCCCATGGTTTTGTTATTCGCTACTTCTCTCTTTCCGGGCTTTTTTAAGCCCATTTGCTTTCTCAAGGCCCATTTATTTATTTTATGGACCTGTGATCCATTATTTCTGCTGCTTGGACTTAATGGTTCTTGTTTTCTATCTTTTTTGCCAGCTTCTTTTCGGTCTGTGTTGTTGGGCTTCTTTCTTTCTTTATGATTCTTCAAAAATGGCCCTCAACATATATCTCGCACATAGTATTCATAATGGGCTACAAAACGGGCTAAAAATTTTTCCCGGGGGCATTGCCTTGGACCCCCAAGGAGGCTTGTCCATAAGCGCTACGGCTTAGGCCTATCAGCCCAAGCCTTTGCTCCATGGACTAATTTTCAGAAAATCTTCTATTAAAAACCATAACAATATTATTGTGGGTTGGGTCATAATTCGGAAACACAACTAGGCTCCACAAAACCCAACACCCTTCATTTAATTGAATTTTTTTTAGAGCTACAACAACTGTCTTTGTAGGAAGAGCAATTGTAGCTGTGTAACGGATTTAAGGGAATAAAAGATTCTCTCCCTCTCTCTCTCTCTCTCTCCCCTTGGCGGATGTGGAGAAGTAGAAAGACGAGAACAACAATGCGACGGGGGAGGGAGGACTAGAGCAACATTGGAGGGAGGAGCATAAGAGTGGTGGCAAACGGGCAAGGATGAGAGCCGTGGAGGGTCTCTCTCTCTCATATGGATAGAAAGTAGTAGATAAAAAGGATACAGGTAGAAAAATGATAAAAATATTATTTTAGCAAAATTTAACAAAAAATAGAGTGATTGTTGGAGATGTGTTTAAAAACTGGATAGGTAAAATAAAAAAGATGGTTTTTTATATAAAATTTTCCATTCAATTCAAGTGAAAATTTTAAGAGACTATTGAAGATGCCCCAAGTGATCTGTATTCTATCACAATACCTAAACACAACAATACATTATCAATATATGTATATCAAATGATTTACAAATAATACAATGGTGCATATTTGAACAATTTTGGAAAAATAATTATTTTTATTTTTGTATGTCCAAATGATTTTATTTTAATTTTGAATAGCTTTTGAATTTTATAAAATTTTTAATATTATCACTAACAAATTTAAGAAGATTCAAATTCAAAGCCTTAGAGGTCGTCAATGGTAGACATCTCTACAAGCTCTCGAATGAAAAGCAATGTAAGAGGTAAGAAATTTTTAGTTTACGGTAAAGTATTTAAAAAAAAAAAAAAAAAAAAAAACTATTTCATACATTGATACCATGTAAGAAAACTTTTGTTCACAAGCTCTTATAAAAATTGCTAAGGGCCTATAAATGTGTATCTATAATTATGTAATTTTCATTTTAATTATATAATAATTTGTATGACATATAATTACATCTTATGTGTGTTTATATGTATCAAATTCATTGTTGTAGTTTGATTCTTAAAAAAAAAATTGTTGCAGTTTTTAGAGTTATTTATGAGAAAACTAATTTGTATGCATGACATATAATTATGATGTAATTATGCATGACATAATTTGTATCAAGTGATTAAAATCCTTTGTTGTAATTTGATTCTAGGAAAAAAAAAATCATTATTGTAGTTGTTAGAGTTATTTTAGAAAACTGAGTGGAATGATATGAACAACTACAAATATTAGAAAGGGACTTGTGCAAAATATCCGACAGACTTACGTGGTAGTAAAATCGAGGTGGCAAATTATTTTTTTTTGCTCTTAAACAAAAACCGTTCATTGAAGAAAACCCAAAGAAACAGTAGAGCAACAATAAGAATACACCAAAGAAAACTCCAAACAAACATTTATCAAATCTAGAATACACCAAACTACCTAGGAAAGCAACCACAACAGAAAAGAAAAAAAGACAAACATGAGAAAACCAACACAACAAAACGCCATAACAAGTAACAATCATACTTAATAAAGCATCTCTGAGAGCACCAAATTAGTGACATGATGTGGGAGCATCATGGAAGATACGGAACCAGTAAAAGAATGATAAGTACCCTACTCGACAAGAGTGTGAGCTATCCCATTCCCCTGTATTTGAACCCATGGAAACCTAAACTCTGATTTCATCACATACATCCATAACCATGGCTATAACATTATCAATTACTTTACAACTTTTGACAAGTAAAATATTCTATTGCCCTTCTTAGTACTTGTTTGGATACTGATGTTAAAGGTAGCGTCTGTGTTTTGGCCTTTTTTTTTTTTTGAGAATGTTCACTGTGGGTCCCGTGCAGGAAGAGAAATGCATTTTTTTTTTTGCTTTTCCAGTGGGTCCCGTGCATTGTTCACGGACCCACAAGTACTTTATTCAAAAAAATCTTTAAAATTGGGTCGCACAGTACTATTCATACTTTAAAAATTATTTTGCTACAGTGTTTTTAGTTTTCAACAAAATAAACAGTATCCAAACATATTCTACGAGCATTCACATCCCAAAATTCTATCTTATCTTATTTTGCCATCCCAAAAAGCTATTTTATCAATTATACTATACCATTTTACAATATTCTCAGCATCCCAACTTTTATTTTATAATATAACGCATTAAAATAATATTTGTATACAATAAAATAATATATCCTAAAACCCAAATAAAAACAAAAACCCAAAACCTAGAGAGAGAGAGAGAGAGAGAGAGAGAGGAATTGATAAAGTGAATAAAATATTAGTTTTTTTTTTAGAATAGTGCTACAGTGCAATTCTACGAATTGCACTGTAGCACTATTGCAAAATTTTTTGCAATAGTTGGTGTTTGCAAGTCCTGATTCTAGGCTTGTTTGGTGCATTAATGCTAAAATTCTCTTACATATAGCATTTGCAATACCAAATGCTAATGCTCTAAGGTGCCAAAGCTTCAACTACTAATGCTAAACAAGTCATGGTCTTTCTTATCCTGGCATAAGTAGCTTTTCCATCTCTCCAAGAGGCATCCCCATTGGTTTCATTCTAAATTTTGTATCTCTAATTGATTTTGTTCTAATTTTGCATTTCTTTTTAACTTTTATTATTTTTATTTTTAAGTGTAAATCACTAACAATAGTTCTGCAAACACACACAAACCTAATTCTCCATTCTAGTGACAACATGGTGATAAAAAAAAATAACCCACAAATTTCCCTTTACAATTGAAATGGAGAAAATTCATTTAATGATAAATGTTTAGTACTTTACAAATCAATTTCAAAACATATAGAAAATTCTATGTTAGTGTATGTGTTCTAAACACTTGACATTTTCATATGAGTTTATATATTATTGTGGATTTTCCTTGGTATTTTTAGATTTGGGGGCTTAGTTTGGGTTTAAGCCCTATCTGTATTACACATGTACGCCTTGCGTCACTTTGACGTGGGGGGTTATTTGGCTTTATTATAGGGCCTAGCATTTTCGGGTTTTTGTAACCGTTTTTGTCTTTAGGTTACTGTGTAAGTTAATAAGTTATTTATAATATTTTTGACTAAGTTAGTGGCTTACTTAAAAGTCCACCAAACAAACGTAAACAGTTTGCTATAGACAAGAATAGTTTCACTCGACCTTGATCTTCTCTCTCACACAGTTTGCTCATCTTTGTCAAATAAGAACAAATTGTTTAATTTGTTGGGGGAGATAAACACCTTGGAGAGTTTCTTTGAGTAATTAATATAACATATAGAGACACACTTTAATCCGAAAGACCTAAATCTAATGGGTATGTGCTCAGTTATGTCATATTAACTACTCATTCTTTTTATCATTATTTAATGTGGGACTTCACTTATACGTGTAACTTAATATAATTCTCTCTTTATCTTGAAGGGAAAAACTTTTTATGAGAGGTTGTTCTTGAAGCTTTTGTATGTAGATGTACGCCCAACACAAAGGTAAATATTATAATTTAATTGTGGGAGTTTGTTCGATCAAAGAACCACTGAATCTTTTTTTCAAGTGGCAAAAATCAAGTTTCAAGGACAATAGAATTGGACGATTCAATAGCTTAGATTATTCTTAAACTTTGATTTAAGTTTATGTTTTGTTATTGATTATTCAAATTAAACTTTTTTTTTTGGATAAAAATTTTGTGCGTCCTCATAAAATATTTTCAACATGCTAATCCCAAGTACAAATTCAATAACACAAAGTTGGGGCTCGACAAACCTAATCTATGGTTTCATCTCCCACATATGTGATAAAAACCATGAAATTATTGCTTACCAATTTGGGCAGTCAAAACACTAGAGTGAGGAAGCATGAGAAAATGTGTATTGTATGTCATTTTGTGGGTTTTCACAACCATGTGTAAAAGCAAATGATGAGGCAAGGCATATGAAGAAAAGTGAAACCCAACTACAATTAGGCAATGATACTCCAACCTAACATTACTTTTGTACCTATCCCAATCATATCAATCCGGCCCCTTAAAATTAAAAAAAAAAAGAAAAAAAAGAAAAAAAAAAAAGTGAAATGACGGTGTCAATCATTAATCTCTTACTCTCAAAAAAAGTTAAAATAAATTCTAAACAGTGAAAAAAATTCCACTATTTTTTCACCATGTAAATTAAACCAAGTTGAGTGATTGGTCATCCAGTTCATTGATAGAAGAGAATTCCCCATCAATTTTTTAACTCATTAAAGAGAAAAAAAAAAAAAAAAAAAAAAAAAAAAAAACCTATAAATTTTACACCAATGAGATAGCATTATCTTTGGTTTTTTTTTTTTTTTTTAAAAAAAAAAAAATAATTTCTCTTACTATTTCTGCAACTAGTCCTCCGAATGCACGTGATCCTATGGAGACCATTGGGTCCAAGCTTCAGTGCTCAAGATAATTTTGGTCACGAGAGACGATGTGCAGCAATATTGGGTACTAAGGGGTTTTGACTTGCCTTGGTCAAGCTTTGATAATGATGCATCGCCTGACCTAATTATTATATAATCATGGCTAATTTTTTTTTTTTTTTTTTTTTTTTTTTTTTTTTGATAAGATAATCATGGCTAATTAATGAAGCATAACAGTGATAGATATTTAAAATTAGAGCAAAACTTATGTGTAATACATTAGTCATTAGGTTAATTATATTAAATTTTCTAACTAAGTACATGTTATTTATTTAAAGAATCAGGTCAAAATTTCATTACTTAGAAACTATAATATGTCATTAATTACAATAGGAGCAATTTCCGAAGGTATGTCTTCTAACCATACTCGGAGCTCATCACTTACCCTAACCTTCCTAGCCAAAGCATGGAAAACAAAATTGCCAGTTCGTTTTACATGGGAGAAATCCGAAGGATGCCAAGCTTGGATTGGTGCTTTGAATTTGGTTGATTACCACTTCAGAATCACCCTCCACAGTAATTTCCATAAGCCTGATTTTTGCAGCCAATTTCACTGCACCCCTGCATGCTAGAGCTTCAGAATCACCTTGGCTTTGTCCATTGTTCAAATACATGGTTGTATTGACTAATAAAATAGTATCTAAGTTTTACTCTTAAAATTATAAAGCGTCAAATGATTAATCTTTCAATGTAATCTAGTCTGTCTTTCAACCACAATTGTATTGACCAATGCACCACAAATTCCTTGGGGATGGCAGATGGCTTCAAAATTCTATTCTAGAGTTTTTAACCTTAGACCTCATGGGATCTCATGTGAAGCATTAAGAACCAATAAACCAACTTCTTAGATTTTATATTGATGCCTTAAACTTTGCACTTTTCTACCTACCACGCTTATGTTTTTAGTAACTTATGTGCAGGAGAAAGTGGTCTTAAGCAAATAAGTTGGTTGAAAATTGATAGTTCTGGCAATGTTTTCTTAAGGATTGCTTGCCAAATAGTGATGGGACAATACTAGGTGCTGATGCACTGATATTGGTTTCACTGTTTTATAGGAGGTCCCTATCTCAAAAGTAAAAAAATGATCTGAGTGTCAACCAGATATGTTGTAAAGAAGAATCATACCATAACGTCCAAATTTGTTTAATGCCAGCTTCTTTCACTTTTTGATCAAGCTATGATACACTCATATCTGCACTTCCTTTAATGAAGATTTAGAGGGGAAGTTTGGGGCCTCATAAATTATTGAACATTAAATCTTTTGGTAAAGAGATTGATTAACATATGCATGAGATTGTTTAAAATATTGATACGGATGGGTCACGGTAATCAACATTATCATGGGTGCTTATCGCCACCAGATTTCATATTTTACCTTTATCTCACATCATTCACACATATCATCCAAGCCGTTGACCACAATATCCAATGGCCTAAAAATATTTGATTGAGGGACATCGAGTAGACCCAATAAGCCTAATCATTACTAGATTTTGAAGGGAAATGATTTTTTATTATGTGGGGATTAGTATACCAAGTAAATTGTCTGGACCATAGAATGTAGAAGAAGATGCAGTTGGAACTTGAAAGCAACTTCTTCAAATGAAAGAAATCTACTGTACGTGTATAAAGTAAGCTCTTTTATTTCACGGGTCACTTCTCAACAAGGTTTATCTATCATCCAATTAGACAACACAATGGAAAGGCAAACATCTATCACTATAAATCTTCTTTAATGAAAGGTAAATCAAAGACAATCTTTTGTCCATTACCTGTTAGCTGATTAGGAACTGTAGGTTCCACCCATTCTCCAAGATTAATATATGAAAGTGAGGTGAGCCATTCAAAGAGGTTGAAAAGAGAAGTAAAATCTTAGATTTTGGAAAAATTCAAACTTTTGCCTCCTATACTAATTGTAATTGTATGAACTTTGAAGTTTGAACTATACTCTACGAAGTTCAGTGAGCACTGATAAGTGATAAGTTCCAACTGCGCCGTACGACTCCAAATCTTATGAACTTCCATACGTATATAAATTATACATACTTCTTTTAGAAATTTCATTCACTATTTGACACCTACACTACCCTCCAAAGTTTGCCACAAGATCATTTCCTCTTACAGGTGCATGAACTTTGAACTGCTCACTCTAGGAAGTGATTAATTCCAAAATAAGCCGTATGACTCCAAAATTTAATGAACATTCATGTGTATACTTTCTAGAACCTAAACTTACAACAATTTGCGTGCATTTGCTACTTATTTGTTAAAAATTGGCTAAAGTAAAATACTTGAAATTAAAAAAAAAAAAAAAAAGAGTAATTCTAGTGTCACATCCAATTATACAACTTTACCCACGACTTGCTCATGTGACTAGCTGTGGTTGGTGGAAGGGTGATGGAGGGTCCATGTGCCACACCCCTCCACCAACTACAACTCGCTACATGGACGAGTTGTAAACAAATTTGTGTAATTGAGTGTGGCACTAGAATTTTTCAAAAAAATAAGGCTTTAAAAAAGTACAATTGTACAATTCACTTTAAAGAGTAATCAATTCTAAACGATCCTATAACTCTAAAATTTAATGAACATCATCCATAAACATACTTGAATCCAAAATCCTAACAATTTCACGTGTGTTTGTTAAAAGATTTATTTGTTTAAAGTTGACAAAGTACAGTTTTGCTTAAAAAAAAAAATTGAAGACTTTAAAAAGCTTTATATAGTCTAATAAGCTAACGAGAAAATCCCAATTCAAATGATTTGAGTGCATTTGGATTTTACTTAGTTATCTTAGTTTTGCATCAAATAATCCAACTTTTAGATTTTTGGAAAATAAGCTAGCGTTTAGTTTTTTTTGGGTCACATTTAACATAAAAGTTATTAACGCTATATCTTTTAATAAGCACTATATAAACAAGTTATCAGAAATAAGTTGCGGCTAAACGGAAAACAACATTCTCACATTGTTGAAATTGAACAGGACATTAACATTGTTAAAATTGAAAAAGAAAACTACATACTAACCTTTTTAGAGTAGAAGTGTTCATGGCCCATTAAGCAATGATGACAAATCAAAGTATACAAATTACAAAGTCCATCCACCATTTTTTTTCTTGGTTGAGGACTAGTCCATCTGTTTTCAAATTTTGGAGAAATATTATGATTGTAAGCTATGTATTATTACCTCGTCATGACCCACCCAACGACGGCCCATCTATTGATCAGGACCATTGACTTGTTTAGTTGGTGGGCCGTCCCTAACCCAATTTACATGCGAGGTTGTTGAAAGGCACTATCAACCTTTTAATTTTCTTGCCATCACAATATCGACTATTGGCCTTTGGGTAACTATTTAGCTTGAGATTTTTTTTCACAAGGGGCTTTATTGAAGTTAATAATTGAAGGGCTAAATAAGTTTGTGAATTGTGATATTTTGTGTATATAAATGGCTATGGTCCATGGAGTTGAGAGAGACTATCACTATGAAAGCATTTAAAGAGAGAATGGTCTTTTGGGGTAGCATAATATAAGACTATATCAATGGTAGAGCTCGAGAAAAAGTGGAGCCCTGTCTTTATTAGACAAATTAAAAAATGTTAAAAATAAAAGAGTCCCAAGAAGCCATAATAAGCCACATAGCCTAAAACCCTTATAAATTTCTCATCAGTAACTCAAATCTCACCTCACAGTTCATTTCTTTCTCTCTTTTTATTGTTGTTGTTTTTGTTGTTGTCATATATCTCCTTTGTTTTTAGTGTGTGCTAGTAGAACAACCAAAGCAAGCAACAATGGTGACCAAGAAACCAAGCATTGTGATAATTGGAGCAGGAATGGCTGGCCTTACGGCTGCCAACAAGCTCTACACTGCCACTGGCTTTAAGGACTCGTTTGAGCTGTGTGTTGTGGAAGGTGGGACAAGAATTGGTGGCAGAATTAACACTTCAGAGTTTGGTGGTGACCGTATTGAGATGGGTGCAACTTGGATCCATGGCATTGGAGGCAGCCCAGTTCACAAAATTGCTCAAGAAATCCATGCACTAGAGTCTGACCAGCCATGGGAGTGCATGGATGGGGTCTCTGAAGAGCCAAGTCAGCCTACCACCATTGCTGAAGGAGGGTTTCAGCTGAATCCATCTGTAGTCGACCCTGTGACTACCCTCTTCAAGAAGCTGATGGCTTATGCTCAAGGCAAGCTGGTTGGAGACAGTGCTGCAGGCTGTGAAGAAATTGACTACTATACTAAGCTTCCAGCTAAGGCTTTAAAAGTTTCTTCTACAAGCAATGGTGGTCAAGAAAAGCTCAGTGTGGGTTCTTTTCTAAGACAAGGCCTTGATGCTTATTGGGTTTCTAAGAAAGACCAAGAAGAGCTCAAAGGGTATGGTAACTGGAGCAGAAAGTTGCTACAAGATGGAATCTTTGCAATGCATGAGAATACCCAGAGGACTTATACTTCAGCTGGTGATCTTTTAACTCTAGATTATAGTGCAGAAAGTGAGTACCGTATGTTTCCTGGTGACGAAATCACCATTGCTAAAGGCTACTTGAGCATAATTGAATCACTAGCTTCTGTTCTACCACCTGGTTTAGTCCAATTAGGCCGAAAGGTCACAAGAATTGAATGGCAGCCTGAAGGTGATGAAGTATCAGGCATGGAAAATGGAAGTGCTACTGCTACTAGGCCTGTGAAGGTACATTTCTGTGATGGGTCAAATATGTTGGCTGATCATGTTATTGTAACGGTTTCTTTGGGTGTACTTAAAGCTGGAATTCGTGAAGATTCAGGTATGTTCAATCCTCCCCTGCCTTCATTTAAGTCAGAGGCAATCTCAAGGCTTGGTTATGGTGTTGTCAATAAGTTGTTTCTGCAAGTGGAAGGCAATGATTGCAACAACTTCCCATATCTCCAAATGGTTTTCCATCGACCAGACTCAGAATTCAGGCATAAGAAAATACCATGGTGGATGAGGAGGACAGCTTCTCTGTGTCCAATTTATAGCAATTCAAGTGTCCTGCTATCTTGGTTTGCAGGGAAAGAAGCATTAGAGCTTGAATCACTTCGAGATGAAGAGATAATTAATGGGGTTTCAACAACAATCTCTAGCTTTCTACCACAACCCCACAAGCTAGTGAACTCTAACTCCCATGAGTTGTGCAATGGGACTGCCAATAAAGTGGGGAACTCTCATGGAAGTGAAGTGAAAGTCACAAAGATATTGAAGAGCAAATGGGCTACTGATCCTTTATTTTTGGGGTCTTACAGTTATGTTGCGGTTGGGTCAAGTGGTGATGATTTGGATAAAATGGCTGAGCCATTGCCAAAACTTAGTAATTGTAAGTCTGCCGGTTCCCCTCCACTTCAAATTCTGTTTGCAGGGGAAGCAACACACAGAACCCACTATTCTACAACTCATGGAGCTTACTTTAGTGGTCTTAGGGAAGCCATTAGGCTTCTTCAACATTATCAATGTATTGGAGTCTAAGACACTAATTAGTACTTTTTAATTTTTAATGAACATTTGTTTCTATGATATCAATCTCATTTTCAACTAAAGCATCTTTCTCTTTCTTTAGTGAGTCAGTGTGGGAGGAAAGGAAAAGATATTATGAGGGGTGAGAGAGAGAGGGAGAGAGGAGGGAACATATTTAGATGTACTGCAAGAATTAAAGAACTTTCTTTCATTTTTCTGTTGCTTTCTCTTTGTTTGGGAGTGTGGTTTTGCTTTTCATTTGATCTCGTTATCTTCAAAGCAAACCAACTGAGATTGTGTTTGACATTGAATATTTAAAAGTAACGAAGCAAAAAAAGCTTTGGATGCCCTGTCTCTCTCTCCTCACCAAGTGTGTGGTGTGTATTTATGTGTGTGTGTTCGTTTTGGTTTGTTCAGTGGACAGGATCCTATAAACCCGGCTCTTTCCAGCTTGGACTGACTTCATCAATTCCTTTCTTGACCCGAGGATTGTTTCACTGCCCATGACATTGTGTTCATAAATCCAAACAAGCCCTTGACACCCGTTTGAGGAAATTCCAGGGCATTCCCCTGTTTGAGTTAACAAACATGTGACAAGTTGAGAAATTTTTAGGAACGCAACCAATTCCATACAGTAAATAATAAATAAGTAGTGAGTTCATATAAAACTGATACGTATTTAGACACAATCTTTAAGATAGTTGTGAAAAGTTGAAAATGGATGTAGAATTAATTCTCCTCCTAAAATAACTCGGAAAGTTGTGACAAAACAATGAGCTGGCTGAAATGTATCTTCATCACATGAAAATGGGATAGAGCCATCGATCTTTAAAGGTCCCATCTACACTAACACCTCCTGCCCTATTGGCCAATAGGAGTCAGTCAGGGCAGTGACCAAAGTGTCCTTAACAACGAGACAGAGTTAGAGATGCTTATGGTGATCTGATTGCTCTGATCTTTTGTACCCATTACACTGTTAGGTCCCATTCCATTCATAACATGTTATAATCCAGACTGCCAGACATACACTCAAGACAGTTAGCTCTTAGTAGACAGCACCAGTAGCCTACCCACTTGACATGGTACTATCTAATATCTCTACAAAGCTAATCCTGGCTAGATATAGAGAAATCGACTGTTACATAAATAGCATAGATTCCCTTCATATCAGTAACACTAATAACATGCTAATCCCAATCCCATCCTTTTAATTTACTTTATTTTGAATGTAATCAATTGCAATGCTTGACCATGATGCAGGTCCACATGCCTTGATAAATTTCTTTGTCAGATTTTCCAAACATTGTTAAAAAATGTTATGATACCGACTTCAGTCATTCACTTATTTTGCACACAAAGTTGATGGGAAAGAAAGCTATTGTTTAAAGAGTTTTACACATCAGAAAAAGTTTTCACAGAGGAGGAATGACATGTGGCATGCTATGACATCATCTTTGTTAACATTCATTTTTTCCTTCCATTTCCATACCAAACAAGCAACAACAAATCACATGATTTAAGGCACTGGTAGGTTTTTCCCAAGTGACCCTTGAAATCTGATGAGCTTTTTGCCTCGGATTGATTTTCTGGGCATATTTGATTGTGAACACTGTATGGTCAAATCATGATCTGTTCATGTTTCATAGTGACTCTATTATTGTAAGATTTGCTAGGCTCTCCCCCAAAAAAACTGGAATGCCCCACCTGCTGTCCCTTTTTGCCTCCTGTGGGCTTCAATAACCCTTCGATGATTGTGCATATCACAGACCACTCTGTCAACAAGTCCTTGTCTAATTCATAAACAAACAAATGAGAATCTGAATTCCCCACCCACACCTCAGTTAATGGCTAATTTAACCTTGTTATTACACTTACCCTTTTCCCTTCTTTTTCCTCTAATCATCATTAACAACCCCTTTATCAACAATACTGCATGTTGAGTTTGAGTTGATTAATTCTCTAGCCTCTAATTACTTAAGCCATTTAAACTTTTGGGGTTCCCACTCAATAAACCATAATCATAATTCACTTTGAGTAATGATGTGATTTATTTGTTTGTTTTTAACTTTAGCTTAGGATAAAAAAAAAAAAAAAAAAAAAAAAAAAAAAAAAGAAGGTAAAGATGAAATTAGAATAGAATTACTTTTAAATAAGTTAATAAAAATCCATTTTAAATATATACCTTTTGACCATTAAGTTTCAAAATTCTTTGGATTTGGAAAAAATATTGAATTGACGACACGTGCAAATTGGACAGTTGATAATGCAAGATGTTACATCTCACTTCCTAATGTTGTAAGTAACTTACACGTTGTTGGCTTCATTTCATACTCACAAATTTGGACCTATTATTTCCAGTTGAGGGTGACTAAAGTAAATCTTATTCATTTCTTGGGATTGAATAAAGTTTTTAACATGATCCAAAAGAGTGAAACTTGGATCATAGGTTTAAATTCATCGTATAATGAGGTCAATCAAAGAATAATTAGGTTGTAGATAATCTCTTGAAAGCTTTGAAAAAAAAAGTTATCTGATTATAGATAGTAGTAATAAGGTGCTTAAATCAGTTGATTTAACCCTTTGCTTTTTTTTTTTTTTTTTTTTTTTAAATTGCATCACCTTTCACCATTGGACACCATTTCTTTTTCTTTACCACGTGTCAAACTACTATAATCTAATGACCCATGTTTTGCTTTTTGGAAAATCTTAGATTTAAAAGTCTAATGATGCATTAGGAGCTGCTGCCTGACTTATTCTTTCAAAATCAGAATAACTTTCCTATCCTTAGAGAGCCAATGATGTCCATAGTGAAGATAACTGATTTAAGTAGGTTATCATTTTGGTATCTTAACCATTTGCTTTAAAAAGGCCTTGTTGTAATGATAGGAGGAGGAGACCCTTTAACCAAAAGAGCAACTAGCATGTCTAAAAATTTGTGTAAGGGAATCTAGAGCTCTAGTCATAGGGTTCTAGGGTCATTGGATGGTTCCCAACTCCCAAATACTCACAAACTGATCATTGAAAATTATGGTCCTAATTGATACTATCTTTTACCTACAAAGCTCTACTTGTTGAAGCAAAGGAGCCATGTTTCATAGTCATAGATATGTCCTTCACTACAATTCAAAAACACTATCTTCTAGGATTTGTACTGTTCATGAATGGTCCAATAATGTCAAGCCGGTTGAGAAACTATCAGTAGAGAACAAAATTATGATTTGAACTTTGATGCTATGTTGGCAAGAGGGATTTCAGGCAACTGTAAAAGTAACCTGTAGGTAATAACTAACAAGTTAGTACTGTACCCTTTTTTTAATATATTTTTCAGCAAAAATAAAAGAGTAGTACTAGTACTTTAAAAAATATATATATTTTTCATTCACAGGTGTTGGTCAATATTCACCTATCTGAGATCTGGCCAGAAGCAGTATCAGTGAAGAGAGATGCTTCATGCCTCTCCAAAAGTGTGGGGCCCACCTCTTTGTGAGTTATACGGCATATATGCTGGCTGCAAGATATCCAAAATCCTTTAAAAGTGCTTGTCCCGTACTATCATTTATTAGAGCATTCGCATTGGACAAGGTAAATGGTATATGTTGAGGTATTTTAGCATTAAAGAAAAAAATAAGCTAATATTCGGTCTTCTATCTGTCTTGTATCTTAAAAAAATTTAGAATTGTGCTACTGTATTATCACTAATTTGTGATAGTACTGTAGCACAATTGTAAAAGGAATAATATTTTTTTATTCATTCGTCTCTCCTCCCACTCTCTGTCTCACGTCTCAATCTCTGTCTTTCTCTCCGTGTCTCATTTCTAGCTTTTATTTATGTTTTGAAATATATTATTTTATTGTATAGATATATTATTTTAGTAGTATTGTAAAATAAAAATTGGGATGTTGGGTGTATTATAAAATGATATGGTATAATTGATAAATTAGCTTTTTGGTATGATAAAATAGAATACAACAGAATTTCCGGATGGGGATGCTTTAATAGTAGTAGGTATTGATGTCTAGTAAATAGTAAGGGTTATCTTGCCCAGATGCCAATGTACCCCAATGTACCCCTGGCTCATTAACAATTCTATAGGATTAGTCACTCATTAGAATGAGTAGTTTGAGTAACATGTTTTAAACAAGCATAAAGGAAATGACCCAAGGCCCCTTAGAAAAAGGGGAAATTGGAAAAGCTTGGTGAAGTGTAGAAGTTGAAAGTGGAGCAAATTTCTTCCTTTTCGATCACTAATTATTGTTGCACACGTTGAGTTATTCATTGTCATACACACTAATTGAAATCGTGTTTTGAAGACATGATTTCAATTATGCATCTTGTACACATAGTGTGTAACTATTACTATTCTTTTTCAATATTGTATTCCCACCACAAAGAAATTGGAAAATTTAGATTTGGATTTTTGGATTATACTGCTTTTAAGAAAATGTTCAAATTTGATGTGATATACTAATTGTTGGTTGAAAAGTTTGGCCCTTGAAAAATTCTCCTTTACATGCCTCATTCGAAACTGTGAAATGCTTATTCCAATATTAACATACATATTTTAGTGAAATATGGTCAGTGGCGGCTCTACATGCAAGTTAGATTGGTCACAGGACCACCATGTCTTGGAAAAAAAATGTATATATATATATATGTAGGGGCTCCTTTTTCGGAGGTGGGCCCCTTGACAATGAACTTGTAGAGAGTGGGGCAAAGGGTTTGGCTCCGGCCGGCCCTTGGCCGGTCTTCTTTGGACTTCTCGTTTGTTTGCTCTCCGTCTGGGGTTGCTCCTCGGCTGGGGTCCGAGGAGGCCCCCATTCACTAGGGGGGTTCTTCGACTTATATACTCTCTCTGGCTTGATCCTGGCCTTACAGCTGTTGGCCATCCGGGCTAATGGCTCAGGACTTGTCCCATCAGACAGGTTCTTTCCCATGCCGGGGGTTGCTGCCCCCAAGGCTTTTCAGTGAAGGGTCTTGTCAGCATTGATGGAACCTGGAGGGCCTGGCAGAATAGTTAAGTGTGGATGTGACCACCTGCAGTAAGCCTGCCCCCCTAACCAGATTAGGCTAGGTGCGCTGAGGATAGGTGTATCCTCGGCTCGGGCCTTGGAAGGGCTGAAACCTTTAGGCCGACCATCCGGGGAGATCTCCTTCCTCGGCTTGGGCCCTGGGCCCGCCCAAAGGTGGGCCGGGGATTCTGGGCCCTTGGGCCCCACAATAGCCCCTCAAAAACCCTGCTGCACGTACTCTCGGACGGGGAGGAGGGTTTTGCAAACCTCGGCCCCTATGGTCCGGAAGGCCGTTGGTTCGGCTGGTCCTTTCTTGAGTGGTCGGATCGACCATTAGGCCTTTCATTTAGGTAGTTAATTTCTTCACGGGAACGGATTCTCGGACCAAGCGGTACTTTGACCCTGTCGAAAAATAGGTAGCTCCTGGTGTGCAGTCGCTGCCTTTTAACTACGAGTGGTCAGCTCCCCGTAGGCTTGAGTCCGAGGACCATGCAAGACCTAGGTACGGTTGCTGCCTTTTTAGTACGAGTGGTCAGCTCCCCGTAGGCTTGAGTCCGAGGACCATGCAAGACCTAGGTACAATTGCTGCCATCGTTTCCATGTGGCTAGCTCCCCATAGGCTTGAGTCCGTAGACCATGCAAGACCTAGGTACAGTTGCTGCCTTTTAAGTACGAGTGGTCAGCTCCCCGTAGGCTTGAGTCCGAGGACCATGCAAGACCTAGGTACAATTGCTGCCATCGTTTCTATGTGGCTAGCTCCCCATAGGCTTGAGTCCGTAGACCATGCAAGACCTAGGTACAGTTGCTGCCTTTTAAGTACGAGTGGTCAGCTCCCCGTAGGCTTGAGTCCGAGGACCATGCAAGACCTAGGTGCAATTGCTGCCATCGTTTCCATGTGGCTAGCTCCCCATAGGCTTGAGTCCGTAGACCATGCAAGACCTAGGTACAGTTGCTGCCTTTTAAGTACGAGTGGTCAGCTCCCGGTAGGCTTGAGTCCGAGGACCATGCAAGACCTAGGTGCAGTTGCTGCCTTTTAAGTACGAGTGGTCAGCTCCCCGTAGGCTTGAGTTCGAGGACCATGCAAGAGCTAGGTACAATTGCTGCCATCGTTTCCATGTGGCTAGCTCCCCATAGGCTTGAGTCCGTAGACCATGCAAGACCTAGGTACAGTTGCTGCCTTTTAAGTACGAGTGGTCAGCTCCCCGTAGGCTTGAGTCCGAGGACCATGCAAGACCTAGGTACAATTGCTGCCATCGTTTCCATGTGGCTCCCGAGCGTGAGGACACAGTGTTCACCTCTTTGGGCAACTCAGTCTCACGTCGGTTAGGGGTCCATCCCCCTAGCCCCTTGCAGGAAGCTGGAGCAAGAGCTATTGTACAACGATTACGCTGTCGCCTCCAATAGGATTTTTGTCCTCGGATCCGAGGACTTCGTTTTTGGCGGGAGGTTATCCTCGGGTCTTTTCCGTGAGCTGTCTTTCCTCAGGTTGGCTTGTGACTTCGCACGTGGGGCTGATCTTGCTTCTGGTTCGTGCTCCTCGTCTTTCTGGTTTACGAGGCGTCGCTTGGCCTTCCGCGTTTCCTGTTTGACGCTTCGGTGTCCATAACGCGCCTCCATTAATGCCCTCGTAAATCAACACGCAGCAGGCAGCTGGCAATCCCCTTGGAACTGGGTGGGAATTAATTTCCCTTGACAATTCCCTTCGAATTCCGCGCGGTTCAGCCCCCGCTGGTTTTCGCCCTCCATAAAAGGCGTTCTGGGGGGAGCGTTTCTCCTCATTCCATGAATTCTCCCCCACAAATAAGCGTAAACACTTTTGCCCTTTTGAGTCCCCTTGATACCACCACCAGGGTTGTGACCGCAGTTAGGAGACCTGGAGCCAAGTGCCGCCGTGGCCGCAGTCCCCACTAGGCTGCCGGCGCGGCAGAGTTTAGGCGTAACACTGGCCGAGTCTCTCATGGCGGCCAGGGGGGACGTCGTTGAAATACCTAACGTCTTCCCCCAGAGTGCACCTCCGACGGAGGGAGCACGCGAACTCTCGTCATGGCCGGCGCCCGAGTATTGCCGTCTCCGGCGGTCAATGCTCGTGTAGTCCGGAGGGGGTCGAGGAAGCATCACGAGGGAGGGTGTCCCGGGGTCTGGGGGCTCCTCACTTTGTTCAAGCTTTGGTTTGAAGGTGAGCCAGCCCCTAGACCCCCTTGCCGTGCTTTTACCGTCAAGTTCTCCCATTCTCTTAATGCCAATAAAAGCACGGCTTGACACTTCCTTCATTCCTGGCAGCAATTCTTTGCGAGTCTCTTGCCCAGCCAGTCCCGAGACCGGTCCGCCTGAGCCTCCGATTGTAGGATTAGCTGGTAGGAGTTCTTGTAAAACACGCCTGTCTGAGCCTCTGATTGTATTTGTAGCTTAGTTTTTTTTTATGAAATAATGAGAATTGTGGTTGTAATCTCTTGTAATCTCTTCTGAATTAATAAAAGACCTTTCTTTTACTTGTTGCTGAATTTTCTTTTCGCACTGTCATTCTCCTCTTTTTTTTGCACCGCCAACTTCTGAGTAATAATTGCCTTAGAACGATCGCCGGTTGCGCCGGCCGGCACACTAACCCTTCCCACAGACGGCGCCAATTGCAGGGGATCCTTTTTCGGAGGTGGGCCCCTGACAATGAACTTGTAGAGAGTGGGGCAAAGGGTTTGGCTCCGGCCGGCCCTTGGCCGGTCTTCTTTGGACTTCTCGTTTGTTTGCTCTCCGTCTGGGGTTGCTCCTCGGCTGGGGTCCGAGGAGGCCCCCGTTCACTAGGGGGGTTCTTCGACTTATATACTCTCTCTGGCTTGATCCTGGCCTTACAGCTGTTGGCCATCCGGGCTAATGGCTCAGGACTTGTCCCATCAGACAGGTTCTTTCCCATGCCGGGGGTTGCTGCCCCCAAGGCTTTTCAGTGAAGGGTCTTGTCAGCATTGATGGAACCTGGAGGGCCTGGCAGAATAGTTAAGTGTGGATGTGACCACCTGCAGTAAGCCTGCCCCCCTAACCAGATTAGGCTAGGTGCGTCGAGGATAGGTGTATCCTCGGCTCGGGCCTTGGAAGGGCTGAAACCTTTAGGCCGACCATCCGGGGAGATCTCCTTCCTCGGCTTGGGCCCTGGGCCCGCCCAAAGGTGGGCCGGGGATTCTGGGCCCTTGGGCCCCACAATATATATTTACCAAAAAAATATATTATATGCTAAACTAACCTATTGTGACTACCCTAATAAAAATTTTGAACAACTTGACTTGAGAATTACAAAAACTAATTGCAAACCTGCGCAATATGCAGGAAAATTTAATATGATTATTTTTTATTGGATAATTATTGAATTAATATATGAGATTGTATATTTTAAAAAATTCAATGTGTTATTTGAAATTATGTTTTAAATTAGAATTTTTT
Organism: Quercus variabilis; assembly: GCA_030445155.1. Taxonomy (NCBI): domain Eukaryota; kingdom Viridiplantae; phylum Streptophyta; class Magnoliopsida; order Fagales; family Fagaceae; genus Quercus; species Quercus variabilis. Next base: position 57,809,823 of record CP129446.1, read on the forward strand.
TTTTTTTTAGTGTAACAAAATATATTTTGTAGTCAGGTATTACATATAGTGAGATATGTATGAAAACACAATCCAATATATATATATATATATATATATATATTTATTTAAAATTGATAGTATGAGAACTATTAGACCAAGTTATAACTATGTATACTTTGTTTATTACTATATAGATGTATGCAATTCAATTCTTATAGGTATATTTTTCTCCAAAACATAGAACTACATCGATCTCTTTCTTCCTCGCAATTGAAACAAAGTGAAAAAGTAAATAAAAATAACTAGGAAATAGATCATTATTAATAAATCATATATCATAAAGTGGAAATATAAAATAAAATAAAATAAAATGCAAAAAGAAAAAGTTCCTTAATTACCTATATATAAAAACATTATTGGCATAACGATGTTCTAGAGTAAATTCTTATTTTATCTTATTCGCTTTTTGGCATTTTCGATAAAGATGATCAACTACGTAAAGTAAAATGTAAGGATTAGATTTGAATTCCCAGCCCACTACCTGGATGGACTTAGGCCCAAAAAGCCCAAAACAATAAAGAGAATGAGTTGAAAAACTGGGTTTTAGTTAATCAAACAAACACTAGAATGGGTTCAGATGATAAGAGAATGTAAGGAAGAAGAATTGTACTGAAGAAAATTAGTCCTCGGCAAAAGTCCGAGGATGTTTGTTCTTATATATTGTTCTCAATTTTGGTTACAAATTTGGTTCCTAGAAGCTATAGTATTTTTCTCGATCCCCTTATCTTGTTGGCTCTTTCTCCATTTATATCCCTTTTCTTTTCATTTCCACCTTCCACATGCATGTAAGATGGTTGGTATGGATACTTGTCCCATCATCACCATTCATAAGTCTTCATGTAGTAGCTGTAAGGCTGAAATCTACTGTTCAGGTATCACCTCCACATTAATGCGGCCAGAGTGTTTGCTGTAGTGCATTTAATGCGGAGGTAACAACTTTCTCTTTAGATATTTTAGGGCATTGCCCTGTTCACTACTCTTACAATGCTTATCAACACCGACGAGACTTCTTGGAATATCATCTTGAGTGACAGACAACCTTTTTGAACCTCGGCATTGGTTAGCCGAGGATGAATTTATCCTCGGCCTAATCCTTGAGCCATTATGGTTAAAGTTGACTTCTATTCACTAACACAGCCTTGTCTAGCAAAGATTTCTCCTCCTCGGATAAACCCTCATCCTTGGATTGGGCCATAAGCCTATAACACAAACAAATGATGGACTCCTAGGCCTAATATCCTCACAATAGCCTCTCGAGATTCTTCTTTCTGGCTCTTCGGGAAGAAAGGAGAATTTCAACATCTCCACATTTGCTTTGTGCTTATTCCGTCCCACCTTTTCTCATAGATACGCTGTTTTAACTGCCCAAGACATGCTTTTGTCGCTTCGGCTTACAAGACGTGCTCCTCATTAAAATTTTACGGCCTTATGTTCCCCACGTTCTATGGTGCGATGCAAATCTAACTGTTGAGAACTCTGCTGGGACTTGGGCTGGAACTTTCCCGCTCTGTAGCTCATTTTTTGATATAAATATTAATCAAATCAAACACTCCCTTTACTTTAGCAATCATTTAACTTTTAGCGCACATACTTTGAACTTACCAACTCTCTCACCTTGCTCGAGCTTCTACAAATACTAAAAGTTTGTCCGAGGACCCACTTTTTACTCTTGTAAGTCTTCACAAATCTCTACTCTTTATTTTTCCATACATTTTTCTATTCTTCATACTTTTCCTCTTCTCGGCTCTATTCCTTTCCTCTCAACCACTTTAGGGCTCTTCAAACCACTCTACAATGGGTAGATTTAAGTGTCTAGTAGATTTTGAGGAGAAGATAGAAAGTTTTAGGGCTTAGTATAATATTCCTCCAGGGGTGGGTATTAGGTTCTGTAAAGAGGAAGAGTGGCATGTGAAAAGGCAGGAGGGAGAAGTTGTGATCCCTATAATTGCCTTCATAGAGGGGGGAATGAGAATTCCCATGAGCACTGTGACCAGAGATTACTTTAGGGCTTATAGATTAGCTCCCACCCAATGCGCCCCAAACATGTTTAGGATTTTAGGTTGCATAGATACCCTCAATGAAAAAATGGGTTTAGGACTCACCCATCACGACGTTAACTGGGTCTATAACCTTCATCACCTGAAGGGATAAGGGTATTACCTAAAGTCCAGGTATCTCGAAGTTAGACTGATTCAGTGCCTTCCAAAATCCAATAAGGGCTTAAATAAATATTTTTTTGATCTTGTTAGGGGAGTGGCATGACGGCCTCCCTTGCCTGACAAGAGAGGGACAGCTAGGTGGGGTTTTGGGTCTTAGCATGTTTATTTTTACAAGTCCTTTCTTTGCCTTTTTTGATAATTTTTTTTTTTTTATTCATGATGATTTTGCAGACAGACGCGCCACCGAACCGAACTTCGACCTAGTCAACAGGGAGAGTTTGGACAACATACTCCAAGCCGAGGTCTTCGTACACGCCAACGACTAATTGCGAGCGGCCGACCTAATCTTGGGGTACAAGCCAATCTCATCCAGCTTCCAAGCACTGAAATGCATGATTAGAGCCAAAGACCTTCGTCTACACCGCATAAGTGTAGCTGTCCCGGCTTTCTTCTCCTTGAAGGCCTACCTATTCCAGAAGGCACCCTCCTCACTCAACCCATCCCAAGGGACGATCTTACTTCTCAACTGATCCCAGAGGGCATTCCCACAGTAATCTCTTCGTCACAAGTTGCAATTGGTGAATCTACCTCTTCTCGACCCATCAACAAAGAAGAAGTAAGGGAGAAGAAGAAAGAGACAAAGAAGTGTTAGTCGTCTTAGACTCATACAATGTTTACGAGGTTTTCTGCCGACCTCCATCTCCTGTGACTGAAGAAGCAATTACCTTATCAGAAGAGATGGGTATTCAATGGAAGCAGAGATCGACCCTGCAAGAGCTGCTGGAATCCCAACTTGGGAAAAAATTCGAGAAGTCTACCCAATCTCAGCCTCCTCCGCCTTCAGCTCAGACCCGTCTTTCTACTCCTCCCCCTGCCCAACAGACCCGTGCCGACCCTGCTGACCACAAAAGAAAAAGGGACGACAAGGGTAAAGCGGTCATGAAGGTTGGTAAAAACCTCCCACATCAAGAAGTTGATCTCCAAAAGGGATCTAAGCATCCTTGGGACGTGCAAACAAGGTTAGCTCATAAAGTTGACAAAAGGGGCAAGCACCCAGTTACAACCTCAGCATGGGCTCCGCCTATGGAACTGAACGAGGCCCCCCTAACTAGTGAAGCTTCCATCAGGGACTTCTAAGGAAGGACAGTTGGGTATATAGCCCATGCTATGGAAAAAACCTTACATCTCCCCAAGGACATGGTTGACCTCAGGTCTCTGAGGCAGCATGAAGTTTTCCTCGGGCTTAAAAGAGACCTAGCAATGGTAACCACTTTAACTTAAAATCCTTTTTTTATTTTTTATTTTTTATTTATTTAACTTAACTTTTCTTTCTTCTCAGGCTACTTAGGTAGTCTTCAGGGTCGAGGAGATGGTGAACTTCTTCCACTGAAAAATGAAAGAGGAGGAAGGAAGGAGGATAGCAGTCGTGGATGCCTTCCACGTGGCTGAGAAAAGTAACAAAGATCTGAAAGCTAAAATGAATAAGGAGGAAAAGGAGAGGAAGTATGTTGCAGCCGCCTTAGAGAACATCGAAAAGCAAGTCGAACGGTTACTCCTCCGAGGGGCCAAGGAGAAATTGACCACTGCCAAGGAGCAAATTGATGCCTTGCAGAAAAAAATTAGCTGAGAAGGCTAGGGCTCTTGCCGAGAAGGACAAGGATGAGGCAGAGAAAGCCAAGGACAAAGCAGAGCAACATGGATACGAAGTTAAGGTGGTCGAGACCGAAGACTCCTTTAGGGCTGAGGTCCCTCTAGTATGTAGAAATTACTGTGCTTTAACATGGGATGAAGCCCTCAACCAAGCTGAGGTTGAGGCTTCTTTTGTGCTTATGAGAGCAGAAGGTGTCTACTATCCCCCGCCATACGCCCTCAAAGTTTTTAGACTCCCAGGTTGACCCATTGTCCTCGGAGGCAGGGGAAATTCAAGGCAGCGAATCCAAAGCTCCTTCTGTGGCTGATACCACTCTGGAAGGGATATAGCAGGGCAAGGGTATCACAGAGGCAGGAGAAGGCAACAAGGAAGTAGCCGAGGGCTCTGACCTGCCTTCAATGGCTCCAAATGATCCCTCTAAGGACAAAGGAACTTCCCAGAATATGGAGTTAGTGTTGGCAACCCTTTTCATACCCCCAAAAGAGGACCCTAAAGATGCCAAACTATCCACCACATAAGCGAGCACTCAGCCTCCCAAGGATCCAAAGGACAAATTTGTAATAAAAATGAAGAAATAGGTCACCCTTTTTTTTTTCCTAGTTTGTAATCAGCCTACCTTTTTTGTACTTGTTCTGTCTTATTTGAAGGCTTTTACTTAATGAAAGTTATGGATATTTCCTTTCTTCCTGTGATTTCTGTATTGAAATTGATATCATTTCCATTTTAGCTAACACCTAATAAAAGTAATGATGAGGTAACACTTCTTTCACTAACCTACTTGAGTAAAGAGCAATTGTCATACTTCATACGATTAGCAACAAAAGCAAGTGAATTTTATTAAGTTAATCATCTTGGCATAGTATAAACTTAATTTTATGAACATACACAGTGTTGTAATATGTATATAGGTTTAAGTGATGCTTATGAGGGTTAAAGAGATGGTCAAGTTTTACACTAGTACAGGTATGCCCGTAAATGCTTTAAGTGATGCCCATGAGCATCCATTTAGAACTCTTATTGCAATGAAAATCATTACTGTTTGGAGTGATTACATCCGATCCCAAAGTAGTTAACAAAGGAAATCAACTTACTATATATGTATATATTTCACAAAGTCTATTATAAATAAGATTTTGTCCTGATATATAGCCATTTGAAGGAAAAGATTAATCTATCCAAGGCATGTGGTTTGAGGATCCAGGCATGACCAAGTTTCTCTTTGATACTTTGATAATGGTCATAATGTGTTAACTTTCCCAAAGTAGATGGTCCGAAGAACCAGGCATAGTTAAGGTTTTGTTTAATACTTAAAAAATTAATTGAAATGTATCAATTTTTCAAGGAGCCAAGCATGATCAGGGTTCTGTTTGATACTTAGAAAAGTAATTGAAAGATATCAATTTCCCCAAGGTATGTGGTCTGAGGATCTAGGCAAGACCAAGGTTCTGTTTGATACTTAGATAGTTGTTATAGTGTGTTAATTTTCCCAAAACAAATGGTTCGAGGAACCAGGCATTGCTAAGGTTTTGTTTTACACTTAGATAGATTAATCGAAAGACATCAATTTTCCTAAGGTATGTGGTCTGAGGAGCCAGGCATGACCAATGTTCTGTTTGATACTCGGATAGTTGTCATGATGTGTTAATTTTCCCAAAACAGATGGTCTGAGGACCTAGGCATAACTGAGGTTCTATTTAACACTTAGATATATGGTGAAAAACACATAACACATAATTTAACAAAACCCAAATTGGGTGAAGGAAGCCTTTATTAATAGTAGTACCTCCTAAGGTTATTTATATTCCAAGGACGTGGTACAGCCCTTTCTTCTAGATCTTCTAGATAGTACGCACCTATTCTGGCCACCTATGTGATATGATATAGCCCTTCCTAATTGGGTCCCAATTTTTTTCATGCTGGGTTTTTTGCAGCTCCTAAAACCTTTCTTAAGACCAAATCTACAATTGTCAGTGGTCTTAGTTTCACGTTGGCATTATATCCTTACTTGAGCTTGTGTTGATAGTAGGCTAATTGGACTATGACACTTTCCCTTCGCTCTTCAACTAAGTCTAAGCTCCTCCCCAACAGTTGATCGTTACTGCTTGGAGTGAAGGAACTTGTTCTCAGTGTAATGAATCTTGTCTCTAGAGGGATGATAGCCTCAATCCCATAAATCATGGAAAAGAGCGTTTCTCCTATGGACCTATGAGGTGTGGTCTGATAAGTCCATAAGACATGTGACAGTTCTTCTACCTATTTCCCTTTAGCATCATCCAACCTCTTCTTGAGTCCACTTACTATAACCTTATTGATAGTTTCAGGTTGTCCATTCCCTTATGGATATGCCGGGGTGGAATATCTATTTGTTATGCCCAGGTCGCAGAAATATCTACTAAATTCCTTACTATCAAATTGCAAATCATTGTTCGAGATGAGGGTGCGAGGGATTCCAAATCTAATGACAATGTTCTTCGAAACAAACCATTTGCCATCCACGTCCCTAATGTTTGCCAGTGGTTCAGCTTCAACCCACTTGATGAAGTAGTCTGTGCGGACCAGCAAATGCCTCTTGTTTCTTGCTGCCTTAGGGAAAGGGCCTACAATATCCAGGCCCCACTGAGTGAAAGGCCAAAGACTGGAGAGAGGATTAAGGACTCCCCCAGGTTGGTGAATGTTTAGGGCAAACCTTTGGCACTGGTCACACTTTTTTGCGTAGTCTTGCGCTTCTTTCTGCATCTTCGACCACCAATAGCCTTGTGTAAGGGCCTTGTGTGATAAAGATCTTCCCTAAGTGTGACTTCCAAAAATTCCTTTATGTAATTCTTCCAGAGTTAGTTCAATCGCTTCGAAGTGTACACATAGCAGATACGGTCTAGAAAAAGATCTCTTATACAACTTCTGGTCCTCGGACAGCCAGAATCGAGGAGCTTTTCTTTGTACCTTGTCAGCCTCAGACTTATCCTCTGGTAAAACATCTTCCTTGAGGAGCAATACAATAGAGTCCATCCAACTAGGAGTTGCCCTTATTTGATGAACATGAACTACAGTTCTTCCTGCCTCGGTAGGTCTACATAAGTCTTCTACAAGGATTATTCAAGGTAAACTTTGTGCCGAGGAGGTTACCAATATGGCAAGGGAGTCCGCATGTGTATTTTTACTTCTTGGAACTTGTGATGAATTGAAAGATTCAAAGTTAGACTGTAAATGTCTAACCTGGTTTAAGTACTCTTACATTCTGGGATCTCTGGCTTCTAACTCTCCTTGGATTTGGCCAACAACTAACCTTGAATCAGAAAACAATTCCACAGCCTTTCCCCTAATTTTTTGCACCATGATCATCCCTTCCAGCAGAGCTTCATATTCGACTTCATTGTTTGTAGCCAAGAAGACCAACCTTAAGGATTTTTAAATTGTAATCCTCTCTGGAGATATCAAGACTAGCCCTACTCCAAATCCCTTATGATTCGCTGCACCATCAACATAAACTTTCTAGGATACAGGTTCGTGTACGGAGATCATTCCAACTGATTTTCCATCCATGTTCTGCTCTTCTATCTCCTCTTCTTCCAGGGATTCAGCAAATTCAACAACCAGGTCGGCAAGAACTTGACCCTTGACAGAGGTGTATGGCATGTACTTGATGTCAAAAGCTCCTAAAATCATACCCCACTTTGCAATTCTTCCTGTGTAATCCGCACTCCGTAGTAGAGATTTAAGTGGGAGCTGGGTTAGGACAATAACTATGTGTGATTGAAAATAATGGGAAAGCTTATGTGTAGCATGCACCATGCTAAAATGGCCCTTTCCAGTGGTAAGTAACAAACCTTGGCCTCATGTAATTATTTACTCACGTAATAAATTGGCCTATGTACACCATTATCAACACATATTAGCACTAAGCTTACTATGTGGGAGGCTACCGTGATGTAGGCGAACAAAACTTCATCCACCTCGGGTCTGGACATAATAGGTGGTTGAGACAGATTTTCTTTCAACTGCTGAAAAGCCAAGACACACTCCTCGGTCCATTCAAACCATTTCTACTTGTTTAGTAACTGAAAAAAAGGTCTACATCTGTCTGCCGACCGAGAGATGAATCAATTTAGAGCAGCTGTCATCCCTGTAAGCTTCTGGACCTCATTGGGATTCTGAGGTGGTTGAAGATTATTGATTGCCCTAATCTGGTCAGGATTAACTTTGATTCCACGATGAGTGACCATGTAGCCTAAGAACTTCCTAGATCTGACACCAAAAGAGCACTTGAAAGTGTTAAGTCGTAGCTTATGTTAACTTAGGATGGCAAAAATATTCCCGAGGTCATTAATATGTTTGGACTCTGCCTTGCTCTTGACCACCATATCACCGATGTAGATTTCAATGTTTTTTCCTAACTGTGGCTTAAAAATTCTGGTCATCATCTTCTGATAGGTAGCCCTTGCATTTTTCAAACCAAATGGCATCACCTTATAATGATAATTTCCAATAGGAGTGACGGAAGTTGTTTTTTCCTAGTTGTCCAAAGCTAAAGGTATTTGATGATATCCTTGAAAGGCATCTAGAAAGCCCATCTGAGGATGACCTACAGTCGCGTCCACCAACTAGTCAATCCGAGGCATAGGAAAAGGGTCTTTTGGGCAGGTCTTATTTAAGTCTGTAAAATCTATAAATACACACAATTTTTCAGTCTTCTTTTTTACCACTACTGTGTTAACCAGCCATTCGGGGTAGAAAACCTCTTTAATAGCCCTGGCCTGCTTAAGTTTCGTCACCTCTTCCTTGACAGCATCTGAGTGCTCTTTGGATGAACACCGAGGTGGTTGCTTCTTGGGGGTAACCAATGAACTTACATTTAGATAATGGCAAATGAAACTCGGATCCACCCTCGGGGCCTCATAGGCATTCCAAGCAAAAATATCAACATTCCTCCTAAGAAATTCCACTAACTTCCCCTTTTCTTGAGGTGGCAATTGATCCAACCTGAAAGAACCTATCTGGATCATCACCCACAACAAATTTCTCTAAATCTTCACATTTGGCCTCCTTGACTGGCCCCTTCGCAAGTAATTTTGGAGACTTTTATTGCTATAAACCCTCATTTACTGAGGCTAAGGACTCAGCTGTTGGCTGATGCAAGATTGCGAACACAAGGCACTGCCTAGCCATGGATTGCTCTCCTACCATTTCCTCAATCTGATCTCCTGACGGATACTTCACCTTTTGATGTAGAGTTGAAGAAACAACCCCCAAGGTGTGAAGCCAAGGCCTGGCCACAATGGCCATGTAGGGGGAGTACACATTTACCACTATAAAGTCCACTTCCACTATCTTTGAGTCTACCTACACAGGTAAACTGATCTGGCCCTTTGGGATAACAACCTTCTTATTAAAAGTCACCAGGGCTGAATCATAGGCGGTCAGATCCTCGGGTTTTAAGTTCAGCTCTTCGTATAAATCAGGGTACATGATCTCTACACAACTACCCTGGTCTACCATTACCCTTCTCACATTATACCCTCCTATTCTGAGGGTTACCACTAAAGTATCATCATGTAACTAGATGGTCACTACCTTGTTTTCATCCAAGAAACTCAACATCGGTCGAATATCTACTTTGGCTCTCTTCGACCCAAAGCTTGTGTCCTCGGCTAGAAGCCGAGCTACAGACATCACCCTAGAGGACTGTGAACTAGTCCTCCCAGGTGCAGTAAAGATAACATTGATTATACCTATTGTGGGTCTTGAAGAAGCATTCCCCGAAGTCCCAGACCTCAACTGGTCGCCTTGCTTGCTGGGGCGGTACAAGAGATGTTGTAATCTCCCTTCCTTGACCAATTGCTCTAGATGACTTCACAATGTTCAGCAATCCTTGGTGGTACTGGCAATAAAGGCTCTAGTTGTATCTCAAGGGGTCTTCACTCATCTTGTTTGGCCATTTGAAGTATGGCTCATTTTTGATCTTCTTTAAAACTTGATGCACCGGCTCTCTAAACACAGTGTTTACCACTTGAGGAGCTGCAGGCGAAGATTGCCCAGAAAAATCCCTTCGAGGCCTGTTATTGTTGTAGCGATCCGACCTAAAATCCCTTCTCTCTAGAGGGATAACCTTGCCCTTTCCCCTATCTTGCTGCTGGTCCTTCTCAACCCTCTTGAACTTATCAATCCAATCCATGAGTTGGCGTATACTGGTAACTGATTTTCCATTCAAAGACTTCCTCAAGCCATACTTGGCGGGTAGGCGAGCTTGAAAGTGCTCATGGCTACATTGTCAAAATCACCATCTATCTCGTTGAATATATCCCAGTATTTGTCCAAATATGTCTTTAGGGTTTCTCCTTCTCTCATGGACAAAGACAACAAAGAAGCTAAAGGCCGAGGCCTGCTACACGTGATAAAGTGGGATCCAAATGCTTGAGTAAGTTCCTTGAAAGAATCAATGGACCCTGCCCTCAAACTATCAAACCACCTCATCACCACAGGCCCCAAATTAGACGGGAATACGTTGCACATCAAAGGCTCATTCTTGGAGTGTATGACCATCCTTTGATTGAAGTGGCTAATGTGCTCCACAGGGTCCGTTCTCCCGTTGTACATGGTGAAGGTGGGTTGGGAAAACCGTTGACGAAGTCTCCTTCCCTCAATCCAGCGCGTGAAAGGTGACATGGAAATCTGGTTAAGTGCTCTACTCATAGCGTCGTGTCCCAGGACGACCAAGAACGAATTTCTATTTCTACGTTCAAGATGATAGTCCTCATCATACGAGAATAACTCGCTAGGGGGAGTCCTTGATCTGCGCCTATAGCTACCATCCTTTTCACCATTAGAGGAGAAGTCAAGATTGGATGGAGCTTGCCTTTGCTGTTCATGACTCAAGCTTCTCCTCAAGTGATCAATCTCCTTTTGCATGTTTATGGCATTCTCCTCCTGAAAGACGTGACTTTTACCCCAAGCCCTACTCTTGTTGGTATGGGTGGTGTGTACACTTCCCTCCTGGTTCCTTTGTTGCTCAAGATCATGGAAGTGATCTTGACATTGGGAACCCATAGATTCTACCTAGTGTGGACCTGAACCTACCATTGTCGAAAGTTGGATTCACTATAACACCAGTAATTCCCACAGATGGTGCCAATTGTAAGGACTAGATTTGAATTCTCAACCCACTACGTGGATGGACTTAGGCTCAAAAAGCCCAAAACAATGAATTTATAGAGAATGAGTTGGAAAACTGGGCTTTAGTTAATCAAACAAACACTAGAATGGATTCAGATGATAAGAGAGTGTAAGGAAGAAGAATGATACTGAAGAAAATTAGTCCTCGGCAAAAGTCCGAGGATGTTTGTTCTTATATATTGTTCTCAATTTTGGTTACAAATTTGGTTCTTGGAAGTTACAATATTTTTCTCTTTTTTCCCGATCCCCTCATCTTGTTGCCTCTTTCTCCATTTATATCCCTTTTCTTTTTATTTCCACCTTCCACGTGCATGTTAGATGGTTGGTATGGATACTTGTCCCATCATCACCTTCCATAAGTTTTCATGTAGTAGCTGTAAGGTTGAAATCTACTGTTTAGGTATTACTTCCACATTAATGCGGCCAGAGTGTTAGTTATAGTGCATTTAATGCAGAGGTAGCAGCTTTCTCTTTAGATATTTTAGGACATTGCCCTGTTCACTACTCTTACAATGCTTATCAACATCGACGAGACTTCTTGGAATATCATCCTAAGTGACAAACAACCTTTTTGGACCTCGGCATTGGTTAGCCGATGATGAATTTATCCTCAGCCTACTCCTTGAGCCATTATGGTTAAAGTTGACTTCTATTCACTAACACAGCCTTGTCTAGCAAAGATTTCTCCTCCTCGGATAAACCCTCGTCCTTGGATTGGGCCATAAGCCCATAACACAAAAAAATGACGAACTCCCAGGCCCAATATCCCCACATAAAAGCTTACCAAGAAAGTTTAAATTAACTAAAAATTTGATGGTGGAGATGCTAATTATTTGTAACAAAATGACCAAAATAAAAATAACAAATAGATTTGAGAAAAACACATAAAATTTCTAAAAGAAATTTTTCCAAACACATGGGATGTGACAATACAAAATTATGACACTGAATATTTTTTGACTTTTTTGATACGCTACAAATAAAACAACTTTATTCACTTTTTGTCACAGTATAGACTATAGAGCAATTATAATGTTTATTATATTCTGCCCCTCTGAGAGGTTATTTTATAAGCACTTTGATTGAAATCAAAATATGCTTTTTATTTCTTTTTCATTTTTTCCCTAAAGGCAAGTCAGCCTACTAGATATCAAACATTTGATGATATTTTAGGCTTAGATGTCCTAGATTTGGCTTCTTAACAGAAGTTGAATGCCTCTCCACAATAAGTCTAATCAGGGGATTCTTCACAACATCACCATCTTGAGTCTTGTAACAACAAATTAATATCTTTTCATTGTTTGTAACAACTACAACCTCGTCTTTGTGAGTTAAAAGCTCATTTGCCACAACCATATGCATCTTGTACTTTTTAAGAACCATATTAGCCTTCTCCAAAAGTATTTGTATATCTGTCTCTAACTATTTAATCAGGCAAAGGAAAACTTTAAGTTCCATTTCATTATAAAATAGCAAAAAGTCAAGGAACTTATAGCAAAATACATTCTATACAACATTCTAGTAGAAGGGAGACTAATAGGCCCTTAACTTTCTTCAAGACATAGGGGATTATGGAAGACCATGCATCCTTTGCCTACCATTTTCTCTTTCTCAAATTCACATTACCAAAGAAGTATATGAAGCTAAAAATATTGTGAATACATCTTTGTTCAGTGGAAGTCCATTGGTAGGCACATTCAAATTCATAGCCATGTATATTTTGTTTTGATATAAACTGAAATTTCTATTTAAAAAAAAAAAAAAAAAAAACTACGTATTAACCCAAACCAAAATTCAACCAAAGTTATAAGAGTGATTTGTGATGAGAAATTTAAAAAATACAACACAAAAAAATTAAATAAAAAAATCATCAACCTAAATTAGAGTTATAAGAAAAAACAAACATCAAATAGTAGGGAGAGAGAAAGAGAGAGAGTACTCATAGTTTTTGTGTGGAAAAAATATGGATTGAATGGAATAAATAATATCAAATTTATACAAAATATGTGGGGAGAAGAAGAGTTAAAATATAAGAAAAAGGAAATGATGAAGAAAGTTTAACAATAAAATAAATAGTAGTAAGGAGATAAAAAGGCAAAGAAGGAGGGGAAAGGTTGGAGGAAGAGAAGAAGAGTTTTTTTTTTTTTTTTTTTTTAGAATAGGAAGATGAAAAAGTTTAAATATTCAATTTTAACAATTACTTGAAATTAGAAAGAAGAAAACGAAAAGTTGAAATCAATTTGGGTAGTTGAATATAGTCAAACATTTGCATCTAATTAATAGTAATATTTGTAATGAATAGTCAAACATGTATATATATCCACTAAAAAATTATTCAGTTTGAACAATTAGTTGAAATTAGAATCCAAAAAAAAATTACTAGAAATTAGAAAGAAGAAAATGAAAAGTTGAAATCAATATAGGAAGCTAAATAGTCAAATATTTGCATTTAAAACAAATGAATAGTAATATGTTGAATAGTAATAGAGTGCATTAACAAGTTTGTCTATGAACTATATTTAATTATTTAAATAAAATAAAATAGAAAAATCATAAAGGAATTTTTTTTTAAAGTATGATGTGGCTAATGAGGTGGCTCAATAGGAGTATAACAACATTAAACTCTATGTCTCAGCTTTTACCTTTTAGATATATATATATATATATATATATAGATTTGGGTTCAATAGTAGTGCTATTATATTCACAATATTTTCACAATAATTTTACAACAAATCTAATGTAGTAAGTTGTTATTAATTCTAATTTGAGCAAAATACTGATATTATTTTTTTTACCCACTAATAACAGCTATTTGCATAAGATTTATTGTAAAAATGTTGTGGATGTAGTATTATTCCAAAATTAATTCTACCTCCAAACATAATTCTTATTCCCTATTTTTTTTTAAAGCTTAAATAACAATAATAATTATTAGCTCAAATAACAACTGTAGGGGCTCCTTTTTCGGAGGTGGGCCCCCGACAATGAATTTGTAGAGAGTGGGCTCAAGATCTAGGCCCTAGTGAAGGACACAACGGCCATGCATGGTTATTCGAGGACTGTGGTAATCTTAGTACTAATTGAGGAGACACAACAGGGATCCTCGGACGTGCTGGAAAGGCGGCGATGGTTCCTATCTTATTCAAATGAGCTTCACAGTCTACCAAAGAAAATGCACTGTTGCAGTATGTCTTTCTCCCCGATTCTCCCTCACGTCCCCCCCCCTTAGTGGGGACGTCCTACATTATATATCCCTTTCTCAGATGATCTTAGCCCTACATTTGTCGATCAATCCGGTTTCCACTTGAGTGCCTGTCCTATCAGCCGCATTCCTATCTCTCTGCGGGTTGCGGCGCCCAAGGTGGCGCTGTTCAGAGGTCCTATCCTCATTAATGCGGCCAGGACGTTAGTTGAGGGCATTTAATGTGGAGGTGACAGTACGTCTGGGACTTGTACCTCCACCATGCTTCCACGTCCGGTGCTCGGCACCTGCCAGGTCCTTCTTGGATTCCCTGGGAGGTTCCCCTTGACGGACTGCAGCTTGCGTATCTCCTCACTTCGGGTTTCCGAGGATGCATCCATCCTCGGCGCATCTTCTTAGCATGCAAGTCCTTGGCGCTTTGTCCTCGGACCTGAGGCACGTCCTCGGACTCCAGGCGATCCTCGGCATGGGCCTTTGGGCTTGATCGAGAGTGGGCCGGTGGTGCCAACTCTTTATGGCCCCACAATAGCCCCTCGATATCTTGCTGTCCGCATCCTCGGGCGGAGAGGAGGATTTTGACATCCTCGGATCTATTCCACGTCCCATCGAATCCTGCCCTTTGTCAGCGTTGATGACTTTTCGCCTGCTCAAGGCGCGTTACTGGCGCTTCGACGTGGGTGTCGTGCCTTGCATTAAATTCGGGCGGCTTTATGCTCCCCACGTTCAACGGGCTGATGGCGATCTAACGGTAGGGATGGATCTGGCATTTATGGGCGGGAGAACTCGCGCAGCTCTTCCGCTGAGGGTATAAATACCCATTTGAACTGCTTTTTCCCTTCCCATTCGCAGTCATAAGCTCTTGCGCCTTCTACCAGAGTCCAGCCAAATCTTCACCTACACCTCCAGCATAAAAAGTCAATCCGAGGAGCTCTTCCTCATCCCTGTAAGTTGCTCTATCCCTCTCTGAGCTTTTTCTTTCCCTCTCTTCCCTCTTTGATTTGCTTTCCCCTTTTAGTCCCCTTAAGGCGTTGTTTGGGATGGGTAGACTTAAGAAATACGTTTTTACTGAGGAGGCGATGGAGGGCTTCGTCGACCGATGCAAGATACCGGCCAACGTGGGCTTGAGGTATTGTGAGTATGGGGAGTGGTTGCTCCGGAGGCGGACGGGCGAAGTGGCGATTCCCATTATCGCCTTCCTTGAAGGGGGGCTGAGGATCCCCATGGGGCCTGTGATGAGGAATTACCTTATATACTTCCAGCTAACCCCCATCCAATGCACCTCTAACATGTTCAGAATTCTGGGCTGTGTGGACGCCCTAAACGAGGAGATGGGTCTGAGGCTGACCCATCACGACGTAAATTACTGCTACAATCTTCAACATTTGAAGGGCAAGTCCTACTATATGAGGACGAGGGACGACAGAGTCCGGCTCATCCAGTGTCTTCCCGAGTCCAACAAGGGGATGAACGAAGACTTTCTCATTGTGTCTGGAGAGTGGCATGATGGCCTTCACTGTCCGACGACAGAGGGGACACCAGGTGGGGTAGTGGGAGTAGGAGGGGATTTGTAGGTTCCACCTTGTTTATCGCATCATTCCCCTTTGCTCATCTTGACAACTAACGTGGATGTGTTTTCTTTTGCAGATCCGCACACCCTCGAGCCCAACTTCAACCTGGTTAACAGGGAAGATCTACAGAAGGTGCTCAGGTCGGCGGATTTCGAAAACGAGGCAGACCACCAGGTCAGGGCGGCTCACAAGATTTTGAAGTACACCCCAATCCAAAAGTCGTTTGCGGCCCCCAAGTACGTGATCAGGGCAAACGATCCTCGGCTGTCACAGATAGAAGTGACCGAGGACGGATTTAAGTTTCCCGAGGGTCCCTCTACTTCAGAAGCTGTCACCGTAGCGGTTCCCCCACCTTCCCCTACATCCTTGGAGGCCGCGGGAGAGGATATAGAGAGAGAGAGGGAAGCAGCCGACCCTGGTTTTGCCGAGGAGGATTTCAGCGTCTTCGAGCAACTCCACGAGTCCGAGGACCCCTCTGGAGACTTGGGCGATCCCCGCTCGTCCGAAGCGGAGCTTCAGGAATCTGGGCCCTCTACTCGGTCCAAGATGGGTTACAAAAAGAAACCCCGACCCAGTTTGTCTGAATTGCTTGAGGGACACCCTGGGAAGTCTAAGTCGAAGCTGCCTCCTCCTTCCCCCAAGACCCGTACTGCCCATACCAGGTCGAGCTCATCTCAGTCTCGGCTACCCCCTTCTCCGCCTCAGACGACTTCTCCGTCAAGGCGCGAACTTGCCGACCCCAAGCAGAAGAAGGATAAGGGCAAGAGGGTCATGGAGGAGAAGTCCGGGCCCACGCGGGAGGGCGACGATGCCCGGCGGCCATCGAAGCAGCTGAAGATCGGCCACAAGGACCAGGAGAAGCAGGTCGAGGACCAGCCTCCGGCTGAGGCGTGGCTCCCCGCCCCAATGCTCCGCGGGAGTCCTCTGAGGGACGACGCCTCCCTTAGGGATTTCAAAGAGGGCGAGGGCGCGTATGTGGCCGACGCGGTGGAGAGGTGCCTACTGCTCCCTGCGGACATGGCGCAGCTTGGAGCCATGAGGAGTAGGGAGGTCTTCCTCTGCCTCAAGCGGTACTTGGGGATGGTAAGTTTTCGGACACTCGTGTTTTACCTTCTTCTTTTTCTTTAGTTTTGTCTTTCTTTCTCCGTGAGCTAACTTCGCTTTGTACCTGTTTCGTTGGGCAGGCTGTCCAGGCAACCTTCAGGTTGGAGGAGGCGGCCAACGACCATGGGAGGGCCATGGATGCTGAGCGTGAGAGGCGCTTGCAGGCCACCACGGTCCTCAAGGTCTCCGAGGAAGATCTTGCCAAGGCCAGGGAGCAGCTGAAGGAGATGGCCAGGGAAAGGGACAACGCGATAGCCGGCCTTGAGGGCGCCCAGAGGCAGGCCTTGGAGCAGACGGGGCGCCTGGGTGAGGTCGAACAGCAGCTCAGGATCGCCCGAGAGCTGATAGACGACCTCCAGAAGGAGAAGGCTGCTGCCGAGGAGGCCAGGCTCGAAGCGGAGAGGGGGAGGGAGCAGGCCCTGGCCAGTAAGGAGGCCGCCGAGGAGGCTGCCTTTGAGGCAGGGGCAGCTGAGGCAGCAGCTAAGTATAAATCCCAAGTCCCTGAGTTATGCCGGCGCTACTGCTCAGAAACTTGGCACGAGGCCCTGAGGCAAGCCGGGGTGGAGGCCTCTTCTGCTCTGTGGAGGGAGGAGGGCGTATACTATCCCCTCGCCATCCCGAGGCTGCCGCAGGTGGGTCAGAGGTTGAGGAGGCCTTCGTGGAAACTCCTGTAACTCTAGGGGAGGGGGCCCTGGATGCTGAGGCCATTGGCGAGCCAGTTCAAGGGAGTGATCCCTCCCCGGTGATTGAATTGGGCGGTGGCTCTGATGAGGACAATCCCCAGCAGGTCGAGGGGTCCGCCCCTGACACCCAGGCCCCACCTGTTGAGGGGGTGGCCGCTCCCGCTGAGCCTCCCAGCGAAGCGGGCGATTAGACTGAGGCGTCCCTTCTTCTTTTCTTCTTTTTTCCCCCCTTTTTTTGTTTTAGGGAACTCCTTTTGTGTAATATTTTGAACTTAATGAAATGAAAGCTTTGTTTCTTTTTATGCGTTGTGGTTGTTTCCTTGCTTGTATATTATTCATTTTTTGCTTGCCAATCGTGGTTCGTAACTTAAGATTTTGGACCGGGAAAAGTTTTTATTCGTGCAATGGCTTACAACGTACATTACATCCCTGCCAATCATGGGTTGTATCAGTTCTATAGTGCGTCCTAAGGAATAGGCAGATTTTACGAAGTAGACACTAAGGTTCTTTCGAAGTAGAAAGCTTCCCCACAGGACCGAGTCCGAGGACCACACAGTTCTTTGGTTCTGTCTAACACTTAAGTTTTCTGAAGCAGCTAGTTTCCCCATAGGACTGAGTCCGTGGACCATGCAGTTCCTTGGCTCTGTCTAGCGCTTAGCATTCTTAAGTGGCTAGTTTCCCCATAAGACTGAGTCCGAGGACCATGCAGTCCCTTGGTTCCGTCTAACACTTAGTTTTTTTTTTTTTAAATTGGTTAGTTTCCCCATAGGACTGAGTCCGAGGACCATGCAGTTCCTTGGTTCTGTCTAACACTTAGTTTTTTTTTTTTTTAAATTGGTTAGTAGGTGTAGAACGTAAGCAAAAGAAGCCGATAACATTAATTGAAATAGTTCCTTTATTAATAGTAGTACCTTTTCAGGTTATTTACATTCCATGGACGAGGTACAGGCTTGTCATCTAGGTCCTCCAAGAAATACGCCCCTATCCCGGCTACTGAGGTAATCCGGAAGGGCCCTTCCCAGTTGGGTCCCAGCTTTCCCCAGGAGGGATTCTTTGCCGCCCCAACAACTTTCCTTAGCACCAGGTCCCCCGGCGCTAGCGGTCTGAGCTTAACGTTAGCGTCGTACCCTTGTTTGAGCTTCTGCTGGTAGTGGGCCAATTGTATCATTGCTCGCTCTCTTCGCTCGTCCACCAGGTCCAGGCTCCGCTCCAGCAGCCCGTCGTTGCTGGCTGGAGTGAAGGAGCTCGTCCTTAGCGTCGGGAGATTTGTCTCCAGGGGGATCACTGCCTCGGCGCCATAAGTCATGGCGAAAGGCGTTTCCCCCGTTGATCGTCGAGGCGTGGTGCGGTACGTCCATAGCACATGGGGTAACTCTTCTACCCATCTCCCCTTGGCGTCGTCCAGCCTTTTCTTAAGCCCATTCACGATGACCTTATTGACGGCCTCGGCCTGTCCGTTCCTCTGGGGGTAAGCCGGCGTCGAGTATCTGTTTGTGATTCCAAGTTCGCTACAGTACTCCCTGAACGCTTTGCTGTCAAATTGGAGCCCGTTGTCCGAGATGAGGGTGTGAGGGGTCCCGAAGCGCGTAACAATGTTCCTCTAGAGGAATTTTTTGACGTCCACGTCCCTAATATTGGCCAGCGGTTCGGCCTCGACCCACTTGGTGAAGTAGTCCGTGGCCACCAACAGATATTTCTTATTCCCTGGCGCCTTGGGGAAAGGCCCCACAATGTCCAAACCCCACTGGGCGAATGGCCATGGGCTGGACAAGGGATTTAGGACCCCTCCTGGCTAATGGATACTCGGGGCGAATCTCTGGCACTGATCGCACTTCTTGACATATTCCTGGGCCTCCTGTTGCATCCCTGGCCACCAGTAGCCTTGCGTGATGGCTCGGTGGGACAAGGATCTCCCCCCTGTGTGGCTTCCACATATTCCCTTATGCAGCTCTTCGAGTAGCGATTCCGTCGCTCCAGGGTGAACGCATAGCAGGTATGGCCCGGAGTAGGAGCGCTTATACAGCTTATGGTCCTCGGACAACCAGAATCGAGTGGCTTTCCTCCTAATTTTTTCAGCTTCTGACTTGTCCTCAGGCAGGATGTCATCCTTGAGAAATCCCACTATGGGGTCTATCCAGTTGGGACCTGTCTCAATCTGATGGATGGGGATTCCCCCCGTTGGCGCTCCACTTGCCCTTCCCAAGTGCTCCACAAGTATCGTCTGAGGCAGAGACCCTGCCGAGGAGGTTGCGAGCGTGGCCAATGAGTCGGCGTGGCTGTTCCCGCTTCTGGGGATGTGAGACAAGCTGTAGGGGCTAAACCCCAACTGCAAGCGCTTAACTTGGCTCAGGTACTCTTGCATTCATGGATCCCTGGCCTCCATCTCCCCATTCACCTGTCCTACCACCAACCCGGAATCCGAGAACACCTCTACTGACTTTCCTCCCATCTTCTGCACCATGGTCATTCCTTGTATTAATGCCTCGTATTCGGCCTCGTTGTTTGTGGCCGCGAATCCGAGTCTCAGGGACTTCTCCATGACGTGACCTTCAGGGGACACCAGGACTAGTCCCATTCCTGAACCTCGCTGGTTAGCCGCGCCATCGACATATACCCTCCAACATGGTGCCTCGGAGGTGGAGACTGCCCCAACTAGCTTCTCACCATGATTTCCCTCCTCGGCTATGACCTCCACAGCCGGTTCGGCGAACTCTGCTGTTAAATCTGCCAGAACCTGGCCTTTTATTGAGGTCCGAGGCATGTACCTGATGTCGAAAGCCCCCAGAATCGTATTCCATTTCGCGATTCTTCCCGTATAGTCGGCGGTTCGCAGCACAGATTTTAGAGGCAATCGGGTTAGGACGACCACGGTGTGAGCTTGAAAGTAATGGGGGAGCTTCCTCGTGGCGTGGACCACAGCCAGGATAGCCTTCTCCAGGGGCAGGTATCTCATCTCCGCTTTGTGGAGCGACTTACTGACGTAGTAAACTGGCTTTTGAACGCCGTCGTCTTCTCGTATCAATACCAGGCTTACCGCGTGGGGTGCCACAGCAAGGCATGCGTATAGGACCTCATCGGCCTCTGGATGGGACATGATAGGCGGACGAGATAGATAGTCCTTGAGTTGCTGGAAAGCCTCGGCGCACTCCTCGGACCATTCAAATCCTTTCCATTTGTTGATCAGGCGGTAGAAGGGCCTGCACCTGTCAGCTGACTTGGAAATGAACCGGTTCAGCGCTGCAATCATCCTGGCAAGCTTCTGGATTTCTTTGGGATTTCGGGGAGGCTTCAAATTGTGGATGGCCTTGATCTGGTCGGGGTCAACTTCGATCCCACGGTGGGTGATCATGTACCCCAAGAACTTGCCAGAGCTGACGCCAAAAGAGCACTTTAGGGCGTTAAGGCGCAGCCTGTGCTTCCTCAGGACGTCGAACGTGAAGCCGAGGTCCTCTACGTGCTTGGACTCCTGCTTGCTCTTTACCACCATATCGTCGACGTAGACCTCGATGCTTTTGCCCAACATTGGCTCGAACATCCTTGTCATCATCCTTTGGTAGGTGGATCCTGCGTTTTTCAGGCCAAACGGCATGACCTTGTAGTGGTAGTTTCCGATGGGTGTGACGAAGGCTGTCTTCTCTTGGTCTTCCAGAGCCAACGGTATCTGATGGTAGCCCTGAAAGGCGTCAAGGAAGCTCATCCGAGGATGGCCCGCCGTGGCGTCTACCAGCTGGTCTATCCGTGGCATTGGGAAGGAGTCCTTCGGACACGCTTTGTTCAGGTCGGTGAAGTCCACGCAGACTCTCCACTTTCCAGTCTTCTTCCTGACCACCACTGTGTTGGCCAACCATTTAGGGTAAAAGACTTCTTTGATGGCTCCTGCACGCTTAAGCTTGTTGACCTCTTCCTTGATCGCGTCAGCGTGTTCTTTCGACGGGCGCCGAGGCGGCTGCTGCCTCGGAACCACGGATGGGTTGACATTGAGGTGATGGCAGATGAAAGATGGGTCAATCCCAGGAGCGTCGCAGGGGTCCCATGCGAACACGTCGAGGTTCCTTTTGAGGAACTCAAGCAATTCCTCCTTTTCTTGCGGAGGCAGTTGGACTCCGACCTGGAAGAACCTTTCCGGGTTATCGCCGATCAGCACCTTTTCCAGGTTCTCGCACACGGCACCCTCGGCGGGCGCATTAGGAGGCGCCGCCGGGGGCGTTGACTGCTATAATATCTCCTCGGCGTGAGCCGAGGGCTGTGCATCAAGCCGGTAGGATATGGCGGCGACCGTGCACTGCCTAGCCGTGGGCTGGCATCCTCGGATCTCCAGGACCTGATCCCCGGACGGGAATTTCACCTTCTGATGCAAGGTGGAGGCGACTCCCCCTAGGGTGTGGAGCCAGGGCCTCCCCACGATGGCCGTGTAGGGAGAGTATGTGTCCACCACCACGAAGTTCACCTCCACCACCTCTGGGCCCGTCTGTATGGGCAACCTTATCATGCCCTTTGGGGTGACGAGCTTCCCGTCAAAAGTCATTAGGGGGGAGCTATAGGGTGTCAGATCCTCGGGTTTTAGCCCCAGCCCCTTGTAGAGGTCTGGGTACATGACCTCGGCCGCGCTGCCCCCATCCACCATCACCCTTCTCACGTCGTATCCTCCAATTCTGAGGGTGACGACTAGAGCGTCATCGTGGGGTTGGGCGGTCCCTGCCTTGTCTTCCTCCGAGAAACTCAAGACTGGTGGGCAACTCCTCCTGGCCCTCTTCAGCCCCGCCCAGGAATCCTCGGCGGGTTGTCGGACTATAGACAGCACCCTCGTGGGCTGCGTGCCTGTCCTTCCTGGTGCCGCCAGGATGACATTGATCGTTCCCGTGGGTCGCCCCATGTCGAGGTCCCTCCGGGGTTCTTGGAAGTTCTGGTTTTGCTGGCCGCTGGAATGGTGGAGGAGGTGCTTCAGCTTTCCCTCTCGGACTAACTGGTCCAGGTGGTTCCAGAGGTTCCTGCAGTCCTCCGTATTATGCCCGTAGTCCTGGTGGTACTGGCAGTAGCGGCTCTGATTGCGCTTGGCAGGCTCCCCAGCCATTTTGGCTGGCCATCTGAAGTACGGTTCATTCTTTATCTGCTCCAGCACCCGGTGTACGGGTTCTCGAAACACAGCGCCGACCGTTTGGGTGGTAGTTGTTCTAGACTGCCCACCAAAATCCCTCCTCGGACGGGCGTTATCATAACAGTCCGACCTGAAATCCCTCCTCTCCTGGGGGATAACCTTCTCCTTGCCCTTGCCCTGTAGCAGGTCCTCTTCTACCCGCTTGTACTTGTCGATCTGATCCATTAGTTGCCACACACCGGTGGCGGGCTTACCAGTTAAGGACTTCCTCAGGCCGTGTCCCATCGGTAGTCCGTTCTGGAAGGTATTGATTGCGATAGCATCGTATTTGCCATCCAGGTCGTTGTAAATCTCCCAGTACTTGTCCGAATAAGCTTTGAGGGTCTCCCCCTCGCGCATGGACAGGGATAACAATGCGCTCATGGGCCGAGGAGGCCTGCTATTTGTGACAAAGCGGGAACCGAAAGCCTGGGTCAGATGCCTGTACGAGTCTATAGAGCCCGACCTTAGACCGTTGAACCACCTCATTGCTACAGGTCCCAGGCTGGACGGGAAGACCTTGCACATCAGCGCTTCATTCTTGGAGTGGACAGCCATTCTTTGGTTGAATTGGCTCACGTGCTCCACGGGGTCCGTCTTGCCGTTGTAGGCGATGAAGGTTGGCTGCTGGAACCGCCGAGGAAGTTCCGCCTCCTCTATGCGACGCGTGAAGGGCGACCTGGAGAGCTGGTCCAGCGCCCTGCTCATGGCGTCGCCTCCCAAGCCCCTGGGGGTTGGGTTAGTACGCCCACGCCTCTGGTAGCGCTCCTCCTCGTGGGAGAAAGTCTCGCTGGGGGGCGTCCTTGACCTTTGCCTGTATTCATCGTCACTTTCGTCTTCGGAGAATGGATCGGGGCTGGGCTCGGACCTTCTTCGCTGCACACGGCGTAGCTTCCTCTTGAGATCATCTATCTCACGCTGCATGGCCACCTTGTCATCCCTTCTTTGGGAGGTGTGGCTGTGGGCCTCTTGTGATCGCGCGGCCTGGCCGTCGCCGCGTTCCTGGGGAACGTGCCCCTCCCGGCGGGTTTGGCTCCCGCCCGTCGTTGAAGTATGCATGCTTCCTTCCCGAAATCGCCCATTGTCGTTCTGACCGCCCCCTGGGTCGCCATAGTTGCCCTGATGCCGCGACTTCGCCGGTTCGGGTCGGTTAGGAGTACTTTGGTGAGGGCCTGATCCTACCATGCTTGACTGTCGTTCCTGCTAGCGCACAAGTTCTCCCCACAGACGGCGCCAATTGTAGGGGCTCCTTTTTTGGAGGTGGGCCCCCGACAATGAATTTGTAGAGAGTGGGCTCAAGATCTAGGCCCTAGTGAAGGACACAACGGCCATGCATGGTTATTCGAGGACTGTGGTAATCTTAGTACTAACTGAGGAGACACAACAGGGATCCTCGGACGTGCTGGAAAGGCGGCGATGGTTCCTATCTTATTCAAATGAGCTTCACAGTCTACCAAAGAAAATGCACTGTTGCAGTATGTCTTTCTCCCCGATTCTCCCTCACGTCCCCCCCCCTTAGTGGGGACGTCCTACATTATATATCCCTTTCTCAGATGATCTTAGCCCTACATTTGTCGATCAATCCGGTTTCCACTTGAGTGCCTGTCCTATCAGCCGCATTCCTATCTCTCTGCGGGTTGCGGCGCCCAAGGTGGCGCTGTTCAGAGGTCCTATCCTCATTAATGCGGCCAGGACGTTAGTTGAGGGCATTTAATGTGGAGGTGACAGTACGTCTGGGACTTGCACCTCCACCATGCTTCCACGTCCGGTGCTCGGCACCTGCCAGGTCCTTCTTGGATTCCCTGGGAGGTTCCCCTTGACGGACTGCAGCTTGCGTATCTCCTCACTTCGGGTTTCCGAGGATGCATCCATCCTCGGCGCATCTTCTTAGCATGCAAGTCCTTGGCGCTTTGTCCTCGGACCTGAGGCACGTCCTCGGACTCCAGGCGATCCTCGGCATGGGCCTTTGGGCTTGATCGAGAGTGGGCTGGTGGTGCCAACTCTTTATGGCCCCACAACAACAAACATAAACCAAACAAAACAAGACAAGACCAAACAACAACAAGTGAAAAAATTATTCAACAAAAAGCCTATTATAAAACAAAAAGATAAAATTTGTAGCTCGTTCAACCTATTTAATAAAAATAATTTCTAATTTCATTTTTCTTTAAAAAATGGTATCAAGAAAAATATTGTGGTAATTTAAATTTCTTAGTGACTACTTTAAAAAAAATTCCTAAAGTTGTCGCTGAATATGGTGCCATCATCATATGAGCAATTTCTTCATTTTCGATCGCTAATTATTGTTGCACACGTTGAGTTATTCACTGTCATACACACCCAATTGAAATCGTGTTTTGAAAATATGATTTCAATTATATATCTCGTACACAATGTTTTCAGTATTGTATTCCCACTATGGAGAAATTGAAAATTTTAGATTTGGATTTTCATACTAAATTGCTTTTAAGAAAATGTTCAAATTCGATGTGATATACTAATTGTTTGTTTAAAAGTTAGGCCCTTAAAAAATTTGCCTTTACATATCCCACTTGAAACTGTGAAATGCTTATTCCAATAATAACATACATATTTTAGAGGAATATAGTGCCAGCATCATATTAGCAAATCTCACTAAGAACAAATTCCAAATCAAGGATGAAGGGACAAATATAAGTGGATATGGTGCTTACCCAATCTTTTGATACTAATTGCCTTTATTAGGACCATCAACGTTGCTCACATTTCTTATATGATTTTTATATAAAAAATTTCAACCAAAAAATCCTATTATCAGCTCATTTTCATTAGTGCTTGCTTGGAATGCACTTCTAAGTTATAAATCAGTTTATTGTTTATTTTTCATATTATTTTTAGGCTCTACGTGAGTTACCTACTTATTTTATTTAATTTTTACCTTTTATCTATATTACTTTTAGAGGAAAAAAAGAAAAGAAAAAAGATTAATTGTTCCCAAATAGACACTAAAATCTAATGGTGGGGATTACATTGATCAAGAGAAAGAAGGGGGAGACGATTTTAATCAAGTTAATAATTGATTGTTTTATTGGATATATCAAATTGCCCCTACAATTAATAATTACTATTATGCATAATATTTTTTGAAATGTCCATTGAACATATTATAACTCAAATTCAACCAAATCCCTTGTGTCTTTGGTGCAATGTAAATCTTTGAACTTTTAAACTATCCAAATAAGATATTTTGATTTAAGCACCCAAATCAAAAATCCACAAGACCTAAATCCTGCTATTTGATACATAGGCTAATATAGATATATAATAGGTTTTGTAGAAAGATGATGCTAAATACTACAAAATTTGCTAGTTAAATTTTAGAAATTGATGTGTTAACTTTACAATATAAAACAAAGAGTCATGCTACAAGTACTACAAATTTTATTACATTACCTTAAAAAGTTTATGTGTTAACTTTTTAAATACACAAAAAATAGTAAATTGGATGTTTATTTATTATGTTGTTGATTTGGCACCACTCATATTTTTAGTCATGTCAATTTGTTAAATTTTGTAGTAAAATTAGTTGTACCTTTGACATTATTCTAAACAAATAATAACTAAGATATTTATTTATACAAACTTTGTTTTAGTCAATGGCTACAACTCTCGATAAAAAAATTAGCATGACTTTATATTTTGATAATCTAATAGTTGAATTGTATTTTTTTTTAACACATATGTCAAATTTCATATTAATCTAATATTATTTATTATTTGATCCATAAACTTATTTTTTATGCATAATTTTAGATTGAAAAAATTTAAAATATAAATAGTTGATTGGTGACATAGTTATTGATATGTGACATAGTTATTGATCTTTGATTTTCTGAAAAATTTGCAAATATAGTTGATATAAGAAGAAAATATAGTCCAATGGTAAATTTGTCAAAATTCATATCTCATAAAAAGATATTTTGTAGAGTTGTAACTATTGGCTACAACTAAGTTTGTAGCCAAACTTTGTTTTTTATTTATTATTATATTATGTTATTAGGTTTCATTAATCACATGTAAAGGATTTTCCAACGTTGGAAATGGAACCTTGCCGGCTAAACTTAATGATTTGAATGAATAGCTTCGGGTTGAATAAATCCTCAACCCCATAAGAATCGGCCCAACGTGAGCCCAAATTTGCTCTATTCGCTGGTAAGTGATCAAGTCAGTAGTTCAGAGAAAGATCTCAAGCCCATAACCAATAGAATAAAAAAAGCCCATATTGGAAAAGGGCCAAATGGGCCTGTACGTTTCTCACTTTCAGAAAAGCCCGGATGAAGGAGGTACATCAGTTTCTTATGTCAAAGAAACATTGGAGAGTACTAGGATTAGGGTCATTGACATTTGACACTGCCTCTGTTCCCAAATCCAATGCGACTAAACATTGCCAAATGGTCAAGGGCCGAGCTCAACTAATACTTTCTGGCATTTTTCACCTTAAACGTTTAGGATTTAAATTCTTTTTCGGTTTCTCCTACAATTATCGAATTGTCCACCAAAAAAAAAAAAAAAAAAACCATTGCCCTGATCATGAAAAGCTATAAGAAATTAGGAATAAAATCATTGAGATCTCCCTTCTCCCTTCTCCACTATCTACTCTCTAAATATATATATATATATATATATATATAGAAAGAGGAGGAAATTGGAACCTTATTGAGATGTCCACGGTCACTTTCAATGCAGGAACTAATAAAATTAAGTCATTCTTTAAAAAAAAATTAAGCCATTTCATATAATTAACTTTTTTCATATAATATTTCTTAAAAAAAAAAAATTCATATAATTTTTTTAACTTGTCATATTAAAAATACATCTTATCATTTAAATTTGGTGCTAACATTTTACTTGCTGCAAGCCTGCAAGTTACGAAAACCATTAGATAAATCGTGTATTTTTTTTTTAATTATTATTTTTTTAGACTTTGGCATGTTTGGATGTTTAAAAAAGGAGAGGGAGTAGAGTAGAGGGAGGGGGAGTAATCTAATTACCTTATTTGGAAGTTTTTTAAGGAAGGAGGGGGAGGGGTTTAGAGGGATTTGGAGGGGTTTCAACTCCCTCTACCTCCCTATTTTTAATTCCCCCAAATTGGAGAGATTTGGAGGGGGAGTAGAGTACATAAACTATTGACCAAGTAAATTACCTAATTTACTCTTATTATATTAACAAAATTACACAAAGGGAAGGGCTAATTACTTTATTCACCCTTACTAATTTTAAAAACATCCAAACAAGGTGGAGGGGAATCATTCTCCTCTACTCTCCTCCCCACTACTCCCCTCCCCTCTACTCCCCTCTACTCTCCTCCCTTTCCAAACTTCCAAACAAGCCATTAAGGTCTTATAATTGCTCTTGAAAGTTTGAAACAACAAATGGCGATTGTGAGGATAACAAAAACTCACCATTTTGTTTGATTCATCATATCTTACCTATTCCACATAAATTTTTCCCAATTTAAAGAGATTATAAGGGGATGGATTATGTTTACACCATCTGATCTCGCTTTGAATGTGTGTATATACATTTTTATTTAATATATACTTAATTTTTTTATATGTATGATTTAATCTTTTGTTTTTTTTTTTTTTTTATCTTTGCTTTTTAATATCAAAGCCACCTTATTAAAATAGCAAGTACCCCCAACCCATCTTGCTTGGACTTGCTCCAATTCTGCATTATATGGGTTTCTCTTATCCCAAGAAGGGAATGAGGCATGGACAGCAGGGACAGAGCCAAGCTTGGACTTTGCCCCCTAATTTTTTTAAAAAAAATATTAGTATATATATATATGAGTATTAATTTTAGCAATTTTGTTTTATAAAATTACATTTTTTCTCCTTAAAAATATCATTGATTTATTTAAGAATAATACTATAGTTACAAACCTTTTTACAATATTTTTATAAAGTGTTGAGATAACAAATTCTTATTAGTTTGTATCTGAGCTTGCCACTTATATCATTTTTTTACTTATCAACACCACTCATCATGTAATTAATTTATAAAACAAGTTTGTATCCTTAACATTTTTCTCTTTTTAAAGGCCATAAAAAATTTATAGATCTAAAAATCTAAAACAAAATATACAAGTCCAAAAACATTAGTGCAACAACAAAAATTATCTATAGCAAAACTAAAAAAATTAAGTCTAGTGAACAAATTTTACCCAAAACAAACAACCCAGCTCTTTAAAATAATTTTAGCAAAATAATTTTGTCCTTACCTAGCAACAAACACACACACACAAAAAAAAAAAAAAAAAAAAAAAAAAAAACTCTCAGTGACTAAGCAATGAAGTTAGAGGCTAGAGTTACCGCACGTAACCAATAGTAAAGCTGCCTCTTAACTCCAAGTTTTGGCTTCGTCACAACAGATAGAATAACACAACACATGTCCAAAAATAACCATGTATTCAAATTATGTCTCGTCCAATGATCCATTGCAATTGACGGAAGTCTTACCCTTTCCCCAAAAAAAAAAAAAACTTTTTCAATGTCTTTTGAATTAACCCTTGATTTATTAAAGCAAGTGAAAAAAAAAATGGCTTTCAACAATGGCTTTGCTCTTAACTCATGACAGATATAGTCATATTGATCCATGCCAACGTCAAGCATATGTAATGTAACTTTAATAATAATATTAAGTGATGCAAAACAACCTTTGGGGTTTGGACTAGGTGCAAAAACATCTTTGGAGTTTCAATTCTTCCTTATAACTCCCTCATGTATTTATATCTGCCAAATTAACCATTGGAACTAGCTTTTATTAGCTTCTTTGGACGGTAAAATCACGTGATCATCATGTGACTACATTAAGAAGACTCACCAACATATTCATGTCATTGCTTATGTGATGGTTATGTCATTTTTCCATCCAAAGAAGTTAGCGAAAGTTAGTCACATGGGTCAATTAGAAGGATATAGAAACCTTAAGGAGTTATAAGGAAGAATTAAAATGCTCGGGGGTTGATTTTGCAACTGACCCAAACCCCAAGAGTGTTTTTGCACTTAGGCCTAATTTTAATAATAAAAGGTCGATCATAATTTCTAATATTCCATTCTGCACCCGGCTAAGGCAATTTTTTTTACTCCAATAAATGAGTTCAAGGTAGCTAGATTACTCTAAAAAAAAAAAAGAAAAAAAAAGCGGTACGTAGCTAGATTACTCTTATTTACATAACTCATAGATTGGATTACCATATGTCAAGCCAAAAAGTCATGTATTTGTGTGTATGTATTAATTTCTAGAGAAGGTTGTTAGTCTCTTAGTCTCCTACACATACCTTTTGCCTTAAAAAAAAAAAAAAAGGAAAAAAATCTGTCTATCTGTTTCTATTTCTATATATATGGAAAGTTTTGAGCCACTCAAATTGTGTATTTTTATTTATTGAGCTTTTAATTGTTCAAACAACAATTAAGGTGAAGCAGTCAAAGCCTCTTCCCAAACTGTACAAGCTTCTTCCAAAGCATACGGCTGATTCTTTCCTTTCCTTGGGGTTATGGTCATCCGCCAGGAGTTTCGGGTTTAGCTATACCTACCATTTCTTTTTTGGGGTCAATATTAGCAATGCAGAATCGCTAGAAATGTGTGAAGTGTATGGCTAACTTTTGAATTAACCAAAAAAAAAAGTTAAATAAATACAGTTACAATAATGAAGCAAATCAAGAAAGAATTGACTCCATTAACAATCACTTATGAATTCTTTTTGGATTACACCCCCTATCTCAAGTTTTGGATCGAACTAAACTCTAAGAACCTTCTAAAATTGGCAGGTCATATGGATATTTGCATTTCTTAAGGGGGGTACTTGGGGTTGTTTTTTAGATTTTTTATCTGCTTAACCAAGTTGTATGAGTCAAACACCTTTGTTATTTTCACTTTTCACTGGAAAACAAGATATGTTACCACTTATTTGTTTAAATTGTTAGCTTTATATCTTTCTAAGTCATATTTTGGGGCAAAGCTATGGAGAGAAACTGCCATTAGAAGCCTTTTAATGTTCTTGAATGTCACTTAGCTTGTTTATGCAATTGTTGTACCTTTTTCACTTAGTTTTTAGATACATGTAATATGTAAACGATAGCTTGAAAAACCATGTGCTAAATATACAGCAATCATAAGATCGGCTTTACGGTCTAGCAAATGCTCCAAACAAAGCCAAGACATGGTTCAAGGTTGCTATAGGAATATAATTTCGCACCATATAACTTACATTGTGTTATCCGTTTATTCTGCTGCATCAGAAAGCTTGCACTTCGAATTTTCTGAGTACAGCCTTTATGTGCATCTATACATGTGGTATGTATGTGAAAAAGAAAAAGAAAAATCATCTCTTCTTCTTTTCAGTACCCAGACAATGGTCTTTCCACAACACTTGGTTTATTTTGTTCTTTTGACCAAAGATATCCCCCTTGGGTCACCACCCCATTCTTCAAACACAACCAGTAGGTTTCCACTGGGGTTCAGCCATGAGCGCGGAACATGGTACCTGGAATTAGTAGCCTCATTAGAAATCATTTTCAAATTTAAGATGTGGAAGCAATAATGGATGATATTGAAACAAATTAAAATTAGTCTCACCATTTTTGGGTTGGCATTCCACAACCACTTAGGCATTTTTTTTCCTTAAATATGCCTGTGTAACTGCATGTGCCACAGGAACCAGATGCTTTACTTGCAGCAAAGTGGCGCCCAATGCTTTGGCCATTTATCCATATCTCACCTTTTCCCATGCTACTCATATCTAGAGCCAATGGCTCAGTTCCTCCTGGTGCGTCAAAAGTAGTCTGCAAATTCCCACCATCAAGTCAAGATTTCTTTAAAAAAAGTTTGCATATTCTTGAAGAGAATTGGAAAGGGTATGAGTTGGATGGTTCTCACCTTATACCAAGTCAGAGGATATTTGATGGTCAATGAAGATCCGCCAGCCCACTTGACAGAGGAGCTTCCTTTGAATGAATAAAGATTTAAAGTTTCACCTGCTAGACCTTTCTGCTCAAAACCAAGCACACCGGTGAGTACTTAGCATGACTTGCTGCCTATCATTGTCCTAATTCTTCTACTTATTTGTTTTTGTTAACAATTATCGCAACATCATTAATCATACATAATATGATTTTATGTACTAATTGTGTGGATTTATAATCTGTTATAGTTGTTTGTTGAATGACATTGTGTATTGCTTTCATCTTAGCATGCTTGCTTCAGAAAAATTTATTATCCAAATCATTCTAAAAGTTACCATCGAGTGCTCTTCTTTTCTTTATGGCTCAACAATGATCTGATTCTCATTTACTTACTAAAAAAAACAGTGATCTGATTCCCTTTTGAATTTATGTTCTTATTTACTACTTGGGTTGTGAACAATTCACCCTTCTTGTAACTTTGAATTCCAGATTTTTAAGTGTGATGTTTGGGAACAGTACAGCGGGATTGAGGAAACTAACCTTGTAGGACCATGTCCATCGAGACATGTCCCATGTTCCTGTATTGAGACCACCCAAGGTCACCGGGCCAAGAACCCCGACATTCCATTGATCAAAATGCAGGCCAATATTCTGAAATTAATCAAATATAGAGACCAGAAAAGTAAAACAGTGAGGTTTCTTGGCATCAAGAATAAAGAAGTAGACTTATCAGGAATGCAAATACTGACCGCGAGACCAACACCTGCGCTTAACAATGCAATCTTGTTGATACCGGCTTTCAGGTTCACCTTGCTACTAAATGTTAGTCTTGGATCTGCATTACTCCCATATGCAGTTCCTGTCAAAGAATATAAAAACCCATAAGTTAAAGGATGATGATGAGTAGGTTAAACTCAGGTACACTCAGCTTTATTTGCCAAAAACTTTGCTTGTGTTGCCAGGATGTATACCAATTGATTGACCATTGACGAAAACTTGCAAAGCATGGCCTGCTGATTTAACAGTGAGGACAGGAAGGTTTCTTGTCTTTAGAAATCCTTCATTGGCTCCTATGGTGACACTGTTGCAGCAAAAGAATATCCAAAAGTGATAAGCAATAACTACAATTTGATAGTTTAGCAACTCTCAAAATGTATTCTGATCAAAATTTCAAAGAGCACCATGATTATTAGGTAACTACAGTACTCACTCTGTCATGTACCACAAATAGTCTGTGGTGTCCCAGGTGACACTTATTTGCTCCCTTAACCCATTTGCTGTGAATGCATTCTTATCATTAGCAGTGGCAATTCCCTCCGTGTATGACTGCCACCCAAATGCACCACCCGAAGCCACCATTTTCAAATGCAAGCCATTGATATTAACCTGAATACAAAATTTGATCTGCTGTGAAGGAGTGTACTTAGGAAATTATATACTACAAGAAGATAATCTAAGGACAAGAGCTAGAATTTGTATTTTGCAATGTGGAAGGCATTGAGTCACAAGTTGCAAAACTATAGATGATCATTATTCATTACTTATGTTCCAGAAAAGATTGTCTCCACATAACTTGAAGTTTTCTCATTTGCTTACCTTTGCAGTGTTAAAACTTTCAGTTCTGCAGTCAGGAAGAATGCTGACAGACCAAGGTGGCAGATCATATTGACCATTTCCAAACCTCACTTTTACCGAATATGTTGGGTCATAGTTTGATAGGAATGCGGCGCAAACCCCAGATTTTGACTTGAAAACATGAGCCTTTCAATGTTTAGAATTGAGAACTCGAGTTAGTTTTAAGAAGAGCTAGAAATCAGAACATTAACTGTGACAAAACTCCTTGCTTTACAAACACAAGATAGCACAAAAAGTGTTTTATATTCAGGGTAGCTAATATAGAAGAAAACCTCTTGATTCTTCCCTAGTGATGCCACAATGGGATTGTTGGAGACTAGAGCTGGTTCAGCTAGCTTGATGGCTCTATGCAAATTTCTCAAATGTGTAAATTTTGGTTCCCTAGGTAGACCTGCCATGACATATTTTAGATGATCAACTTAAAATATAGCACAAAAAAATTCTGCAGGAGTACCCCAATGCTGTAGATTACTGTTCCTGAACACTAACCATATTCATCAATTGGAGCATCATAATCATAACTAGTTGCAATAAAAGGACCCCCAGAAGTCCTGCCGAAGTTTGTTCCTCCATGATACTATAATAAAAAAAGGGAAAAAAAAAAATTAAAGCATGATTTCATTTAATTCAAATCACACCTTTTTTTTTTTTGGGAGAGAAATTCAAATCACATTAAATTAAATTATAATCAGAAATATTTGGAAGGACTGACTTACCATATAATAATTAAAAAATGAACCATTATTTTGTATGAACCTTGTCACTGCATATGCCAAGTCTTCTACTGGTCTATATGGAACTGGATCACCAAAGCTTGAAAACCTAGATGAAAAATTATATTTACAAAGGACTTTAATGACTAATTAATGTCATTATAATTTCTAGATAGGTTAGAAACCAATGACATAATAAATTAATAATTGAAGAAAATAATTGAACCATATTGGAGACATCTTTGTGAGTGTGACTTACCAACCAGTCCAAACTTCTGTCCACATTTTGGGTTTGTAGTTTTTATTTGGCAAGAAATTTTCACAATAGAAACCATTGCAGGCGTTTATCTGTAATACCAATATATATAATTAAAAAAAAAAGAAAAAAGAAAAAAGAAGGGCTTAATAGAGAAAACCATAATTTCCTTATTTCGCTAATGTGGGCTAGACGTGACACCTTATTTAAAATTTTTAATGATACGACATTAGATGTATTTTTAAATTTGTAATTTATGGTAATCTGAATCAATTTTAAATAGAGAAGATTCTTTTAAGAAATTCTTACTACTGGATCGGGTGCATCTGCTTGCTTGCACATGACCCAAGGGACTCCAGTGCCTAAACCCACAGCCATTCCTGCTGCCCAATTCTTATAATCTACTCCAGGACGACCAATTTGATATTCCACGAGTTCATACTCATTCTCTAT
The DNA here is from genome assembly GCA_030445155.1 of Quercus variabilis. Classification (NCBI taxonomy): domain Eukaryota; kingdom Viridiplantae; phylum Streptophyta; class Magnoliopsida; order Fagales; family Fagaceae; genus Quercus; species Quercus variabilis. The sequence goes on from CP129446.1 coordinate 57,844,538, forward strand.
CTGCCATAAAAATGTAGTGGATAAGGTTTATTAGAAAAGCTTTGTACCATTATAAAATAAAAATAAATAAATAAATAAAAACCATTAATGAACCACTTCCAAAGAAAAAGAAAATCTGATTTAGTGAAACAAGTTACAAGTTTCTAAAAAATTGTAAGAGCATTTGCATCGATTCATATAAAAATTTATATTTATTTTAGCATAAGAACTTTATTTTTCTATTTTACATACTTATTTTTCAAAAAACTCTACATTAGATTATCTATTTTACACTATATTTTATTAAAATATTAGTTTTTAAAAAAATTTTAATTGTTTCTTTTTCTTTACACAAAATAATTATCATTTACTTTCTTCCTTCATTCTCAAGATTTATATAGAAAGAATAAATAATTAAATATAAAATGAATAGTATCAATATAAATTTACACAAATTGATGTGGGTAATTTTTAATTTGACATAATTGTGTAAATTTTACACATTTTTCTATTATACACAGACTGATGTAAATATTCTAAAATAGCACTATTTATCTTGATATACATACATATGTGTGTGTATATATATATATATATGTGTGTGTATATGTAAAAATAAAATAGTTGACTAAAAGGGTTGAAACTTGACTGTACTTTTCCCCCTTCAAAATCAATCTTTTTCAATCTTCGTAGTTAAAAACAATAGTAGTAATTTTGATGAGCTTTCGTAAGGATTATGTGCACGAGAGGGCATCATAATATCATATACACAATCATGAAAAGTAGGTGGCTATATTATAAAACTGGCCTAACGTAGCAATAATTATATGATAATAAGATTGGTAGTCTACCGATCGAATATATTTTTTCTCTCTTCTACGTCTAAAATTCGTTAACAACCAATAGATTCAATACGACAGACAAAGCTGGATTTATTTGTTATTATTGTTCACACAAAATAATTATTAATATCATACCTGGCTTAGAATTATGGGGCCGCCTTGAGGTTCAAACAATTTTTCTGCCTTCATCATATTGACAATCTTCTCTGTGAACCTTTGCATTTCAGCCTACAATTTAGAATATCATACACAAAATAAATTAAAATCATAGTTAGTTGACTTTTTATTATAGAATATAGATATCAAACAAGTTTGGACTCTGATACATTATTAGAAGTAATGTTCCAAACTTTAGTAAAATGAAATTTTTGATTACTATTATTTATTACAATTTACATATTATAATATTTTTGTAAGAGCAAAATTTAGGAACAATACTTAAATGCTGAATTTTAAGGGGTAAAAAAACTTAAGGAATAATACTTAAAGTATTGTACTTAAGTTTTATCCTTTTTGTAATACGATATTAGCGTTATGTCTCGATTTTAATTTTAACCTACATAAATCATTCGGTTAAAAAAAAAAAAAAAAAAACCTTGAATGGGGCATTGTCGGTTCTAAATGAAATTCCAGGAATGTACTTCAACCAAGTAGGAAAGCCCCTAAACATTTAAAAACAGTTTGGTCAGAATAAGAATGAATAATAAACTAATTAAAGACTTGTCATAAAATTTTATTCTATGCTTTTAATTTTTTGTAGCTATGTGTCATATAATTATATATGTAACTACTTATGTCTCTTACCCCAAATTCCATTCAGCACATACGTAAGGACCAATGCGAAGATGCACATAAAGGCCTGCACTCTGGACTTGTTTTATGAAGCCAACTAGATCATACCTTCCCTGAAAATTGTACTGGAAAACATAGAAACACAAATATATATTAAGAAAGACATTAACTTTTATTTAAAGCTCCAGTTAATGCTGTTAAAGGCATTTGTTAATGTTCTATTTCAAAAAAGTTTGAATACCACTTTTGTTAAAAATATAAGTTACTTTTTTTTTCTTTTCTTACAAAAAATTTCTAAAGGACTTTTCTAAATCTATGCGCATCCATTAACTTTTTTCCTTTTTTTGAAATGAAAAAGAGATAAAGTTATAAAACATGTGCTCTTGATTTATACTTGTCCACGAGAAGGCTCATGTCCATTCCAGAAAACATAGGTCTGGATAACATCCAAGCCTCCATCTTTAGCTTTCTGAATTAGACCAGGCCACATCTGTAACCACAAAGAAAACCATATATCAATGTCTTTTTAAGGGTATAATATATACACACATATACATACATATGAATATATAAACACACACACATATATATATATATATATATTGATATATATAACCAATGCAATATAAAAGAAGAAGAAGAAGAAGAAGAAGAAGTTTGCATATATTGGTACCTCAGGAGTGCTTCTTGGGTAGTGAATAGAGCCTGAAATGAGAATTCTTCTTTTTCCATCGATGAGGATAGCTTTGTTGTCGTAAGAGACTCTGGCTTTTACGGCCAAAACATATGAGAAAATTATTAGTAGAAAAAGCACGTTGGTGCTCAATGTTTGTGACGCCATAACTTTTGAATCCATCATCATCCTCTGACAGCCTTAAGTTTTTGTTTATATTGGTATAGAAACCACAACAAAAGCAGAGATATATATATATAGAGCTAGGAAAATACTAATTTTCTTGTTCTATTTGTGTACGTATTAATATTTGTGTATTGGAAGGAGAGAGAGCGAGCTGTGTATTTATAACGAGTAATGACAATGGGTGATAAGGATGCGTGAGCGAATTTAGGTTTGTTTTTACTCAGCTTATTTTAGATTAAAAAAAAAAGGTGAAATTTTTAAAAGTTAGTACATAAACTAAGTAAACTGATTGAAGTAACAAATTATGAGAGAGAATAGGCAGCTGGATAAAAAAAAATTATTCTTCTTTTTCAATCAATCCAATTGGAGGAATGTTGGCAGATCTTTCTATATGTGTGTGAGATCTAATTAAAAGCTAAAGATATATATCGATAATTTTCTTACCTTGCACACAATTATTTGTAGGAAATTCTATCCTATAGCGTTTTTTTTAAGTCACTTTTCCCTATTTTTAAGCCAAGACTTAAAGATTAGCCCATTCAAAGGTTCTTTCTCCACCTCAAAAGAAAAAATCCTCCATCCCACAGAAAATGAATCGAAAAACTTGGCTACAAAGACAGTATATGTTACTATGGAGCTGTTTGGGATCCGCTTATTTTGCTGAAACTGAAAACTTTTTACTGAAAGTATTGTAGATAAAGATAAAAGTTAATTGAAATAATATAGTAAGACCCATAAAAAATACCAAAAAATTGCAGTGGGGCCATAAATAATAGCAAAAATAAACTAAATAGTAAAATAAGCTGGTTTTTTAATTTTTGTCAAACACACACTATGTATGTACATCAAACATTTGGTGTCTTTTTCTTTTAACAAACTCTAAAAACTCCTAAGGCTTCATTTGATATTGCCTGAAAATGAAATTAATCCAAATTATTCTTTTTGGTATTTTTTTAACTTTACATTTCCTCAATTATAACTTATTTTTATTAAGAGTTTTGTAGTTCAATTAGTTGACACCTTTTAGTGTTTTCAACAGAAATATTCATAATTCAAATCCTGCATTTTCTATTGTAACTATCGAATTATATATATATATATATATATTACAACTTATTTCCACTCCATCAAAATAAACTGCACCGAATGGAAAGAAAGTTGTTCTAAGCCATCCACACTTGAAGCATGCATGTATTATTCCTTTTCTTTTGTTTTGATGCTAGCTAATATCTAATTGGTCAGGATCTTATTTAAGTTAATTAATTAAAAGGGTTGGCTCAACAATTTTGGGGGCCTTAGGTGAAAATTTTAAGTGGATTCTTTTTTAAACCTTAAAGTCTAAATCTGCACAAATAAAAATTAATTTATTATATGCTTCAATAAATTAATATCACTATAATACAAATGAGTTGATATAATATACATCAAATTATTAATTGGTGTGATAATTTATAATAATTGATAAAGTAAAAGTTTGTATAAAAAAAATGTGATAACTCATTAATTAGTGTGGGGGCCAACTTAGTTTAGGCCTTGTGATGTGTTGGAGCTTGTGGACAAGACTGCACAGTGCACATAGCACTATGCAATCTTGTCCTATCAAGTTGTGTGCACTGTATTGTGCAGTATTCTGCATTTTAAGATATAATGTGGCATTTTTAATACATTTTATTGACCAATAAAAATATTTAATTTTTTTAATTAAAATATATAGATAAATATTATATACATAATTTTTTTTAATAAGTGGGGACCTTAGGCGATTGCATTAATTGCATCTATTATTTAGCCGGTCCTGTTAATTAATTGCAATATATATTCTATTTATTATTTTTATTTTTATTTTTATTTTTTTAATGTTTTATGTATGAACATATTCATATCATTTATTAAAATTTTTGCACACCCCTTAAAACAAAGACAAAATAAACCTTAGGATATTGGTAGGATTTAGTTAATTAATGCAAAACTTATAAAACGCGTGATTGTGAAGCCACCTTGTGATCTTTTTTTTTTTTTTTGGTTAAAGAGGTAGAATAAAATTAGATTTTTTTGGCATTCTTGCGGAGGATATATATATATATATATATATATAGTATATGTTAACATAAACAGAAAAAGATATAAAATGGTTGGATAGGCAATTAATCATTGGATATATGTTAACATCACAGAAAAAGATAGGCAATTAATCATTGGATATATATATATATATATATACACACACGCACATATTGAAAGGAAGTCGTTGGTTATTAATATAAAATACAAATTATTATTTTAATATAACATAAACAATCTTATACTTGTCCACGCAAGTATGCCATGGCCTAGGAGGTTATTTGGGCCCACATGCATGCTCACGTGCACGCCACATTGCCTTGCTCCACCCTTCAGCCAAATTGGATCATGCTTTTTTGCTTAAAATGTAAAATTAATGAAGAACAAGGTGATATAAAATACAGTACGAGATAGAATAAAATGACAAAAAATAAATAAAATTTCCCATTGATGAGAATCACTAGGGTTGACTTCAATTTAATTAATATTATGTTTTATTTATTTTGAGGAAGAAGACTGCTTAGATTTTATTAAATAGAATTGGCTAAATTAGCCTGAAATACAAAAGAAACCAGTAGTGAGATATCCTCTATCCATACAACAAAGTCAGAGATATTTAAAACATATCAAGCAAGACTATAAGCAACTTTATTACATTCTCTCTTAATATGAGAGTAACGTAATTGATTAAAAGAACTAGAACGACTGAGTTGGATATATTAGTATTGTTATATATGTTACATATGTGATATAATATTAGGGTTGGGTTTAAGTTTTACCTAACCAGTGTAAGTCTAAGTCTAATTCTAAGCAATGTTACATAGGGACGGATCCAAAGGGGGACGAGGAGGGTTAGGTCCCCTTGGCCCAAAGAAAAAAAAAATGAGAAAAAAATTTGGGCCCCCTAGCCCAAAGAAAAAAAAAAGAATTTTTTTTAATGATTATATATATATATATATATATTATTTTTTTTCCTAGAGTTGTGCCTTACTCTTCCAAAAACTTAGACTCCATCTCTTTTAATTAACTTAGCCCAACTAGCAACTACCCAACTTAAAAACTTAACAAAAACAAAATTTTAAAATAAAAAATAAAAAAATTCCAGTCATCCCAGTAGTAGAGTAGCATAAATTATAAGAATGACAAATTATTGACTTTCTTTTTTTCTTTCCCTTTAAAAAAAAAAAAAAGAAAAGAAAAGAAAAAGAAACGAAAGCTGGCCAATAATTTAAAAAAAAAATAAATAAAGAAAATACTATACGTTTTAAAAGCAATAATAGTTTGATTTATGTAATAAAAAATTTATATCCAAATGGGAGTTGCGTATTTAATATCTCAATAACATGGCAAGAAGCAGATCATATATGTATATATGTGTGTATATGTATTTAAAGAACTTCTCAAATTTTTCAGAGAGCCATTTTACGTATATGTGATTCCACCAATACTACGCAGCAACTTTATTTATCTCTGACAAGTGACAACAATCATTCATCTTCCATTTAAAGCATATATAATGAGTGAAAATGAAAGTGCTTTTTTTTTTTTTTTCATTTTACTACAAGGATTGTAATCCTACCATTCATATGATAATAATATACGCCCAACTTAAAGTCTTAAATGCTTGTGGGGTTGTGTAAATGAGTTAGATTCTACAAAAGAATAGCCACTATATCCTAAAATTGCATTATAGCTAAGCTCTATATGTATTGGACCCCTATACTTGAAATTTTTCATGCTTTTGTTAGTGCAATTTACAACTACAAATAGACATATGGGACACACATAATGCTACAGGAATATACCTATGGTGTGTACGTACGTTGATTAAAGCCTAGCCCTAAAGAATTTCCACAGATAAAAACATATATATCCACCAAATAGAAAGCAAAGAAAGGAACACCAATATTCCATTATATGGGGGTACACAATCTTGTCACCATTCCTGTATGAACCAAACAAGTTTTTCCTTGCTACTCAAGGCAATAAAAGTTGCCCTACTACTTTCCTTGCCATTAGTACAATGGTCCGCACTCTATTAGCTAGCTAAAAGTGCAATGGGTGAAAGTGAATACATAAATTTTGGGAGGGTCCCTTGTTGAAATTAGACACAAGCTTGAAGCTCCTACAATGGTGGAAACACAAAGAGAGAGAGAGAGAGAGAGAGAGAGAGAGAGAAGAGAGAAGGAATTGTTGTGAATAATTTTATATATATAAATATTTGACTTTGCTTCTTTATATACTAGAAACAGAGTAACCACTTGACCAACAATCAAGTCAACCAATACAAACATGACAAGTGGTAGATGCCTAACTAACTAAGTATGCTCTGTAAACTACACCTGTGTGCTGCACTACCACTCTATGCTATTGTAGCCTAGCACTGCTATATACAAACTACAAAACAGAATAACTAAACTAATATCTATAAGATATTCTACACAGAAACAAATATCTACAAGATATTTCACACTCCCCCTCAAGATGAATTATATATGTTGACTAGGTTCATCTTGGATAACAAGTAATCAAATTGCTTATACCCGAGTACCATAGTAAAGAAATCCGCAATTTGGTGTCTAGTAGGTACATGGAAGGTCTTGATCACACCAGCTTGAATCTTTTCTTTGATGAAGTGGCAGTCTATTTCTATATGTTATTCTGTCGTGGAAAACTGGATTTGCAGCAATATAGATAGTTGTCTTGCTATCACAGTGAAAAGAAGTTGCATGAGTGTGCTCTAGTCCAAAAGTCTTGAGCAAAGCTATCAACCAAACAACTTCACTTGTGACTGTAGCCATTGATCTGTACTCAGACTCTGCTGAAGATCTTGATACAACCTATTGCTTTTTTTACATTTCCAGGAAATCAAAGACTCACCAAGAAAGACACAAAAGCCTGATATAGACCTTCTAGTATTTGGACATGCTGCCCAATCAACATCACAGTAGGTCTTAAGCTTCAATTCTGAGTTTGCAGAAAGAAACAAACTCTGACTTGGTGTCTTCTTTAGATATTTATGAATTCCATAAGCTGCTTGCAAGTGAGGTACTTTGGGAGAACTCATGAACTGAGTAAGTTTGTGTACTGAATAGCATATGTTTGGTCTAGTGAGTGTCAAATAGAGCAATTTACCTATCAACCTTTTGTACAAGGAAGAATCAGGAACATCCTCACCCATTGCACTACTGAATTTGGCAGACTGCTCCATTGGCACATTAGCAGGCTTGCTAGCTAGCAAACCTGTATCAGACAACAGCTCCAAGGTAAATTTCCTTTGACATAAACTAATACCCTTCTCAGTTCTAGCAACTTCAAGGTCTAAGAAATACTTCAAAGTGCCAAGATCTTTTACCTTGAATTTATTGTCTAGAAAAAGCTTGAAGGTGTTGATAGTGTCCACATTATTGATAGCTATAAGAATGTCATCAACATACACTAGCAAAATGATGATTGCACCTTTGTGGACCTTGGTGAAGACAGAATAGTCAGATTTAGATTGGATGAAACCATCACCAATGATAGTAGTAGACAACTAAGCAAACCACTGTCTGCTAGCTTGCTTAAGTCCATAAAGAGACTTTGTAAGCTTACACACCTCCCCCTTGCTGCCAAATCCAGGTGGAGGAACCATGTACACCTCCTCATCTAAATCCCCATGAAGAAAAGTATTGTTAACATCCAATTGAGAAAGATGCCAACCATAAACAGCAACAAGAGCCAACAATGTTCTAATAGTGACAAACTTCACCACAGGAGAGAAAGTCTCATAATAATCAATGCCCTCAGGTTGAGTGAATCCCTTAGCAACTAGTCTTGTCTTGTATCTCTCAACAGACCCATTTACCTTGAGTTATTTCTTGTATACTCACTTGTAGCCAATAGGAACCTTGCTAGGAGGAAGCTTGGTCATAACCCAAGTGTTGTTAGCTTGAAAAGCATCAATCTCAGCCTTCATAGCAGCTTGCCACAAAGGATCAGTCAAGGCTTAAGCATAAGAGGTAGGTTCTTTGGCAACAGTCAAATCAATGGCAAAAGCCTTATGTGAAGTAGACAATCTATTATATGAAAGAGTAGAAGAAAGAGGGTAAAGAATACTTGGACTGTCAAAAACAGAAGGATCATGAGATTGAGGTAAGAAGTAGTGGCCAACACATGAGTAGATGCAAGATTACAATGATAGTCATGAAGATATGAAGGTGGCTTATGAGGCCGAGAAGACCTTCTAACAAGTGGTAACTCAATTACATGAGAAGAAATAGGATCAAGAAGTTCATTATGATCATAATGAACAAAACCAAATGGAGAAGAAGCTGAATTAGAATGCACAAGGTCAGGAAATTCATTTGGGGGAAAAGCAAGATCAACAAAAGAGAAAGGAAGGGAAAATTCTGTAGAAATAGTGGAAAAATCTGCAGAAATAGTAGGAGTAATATCTAGAACCGAATTATGAGGTGGAAAAATAAGAGAAGAATTGGAAATAGAAGATATGATAGGTTTAGAAGTCCAATGTTTGAAAGGGAAAATGAACTCCTTAAAAATGACATCCCTAGACAAGAAAACAGTCTTAGAAGCTAAATCATACAATTTATAACCTTTGGTACCAAAAGGATAGGCAATGAAAATGCATGCTTTAGCTCTAGGGTCAAATTTTGTTCTATGTCTAGTTAAGGTTGAAGCATAACATGGACAGCCAAAAGATTTAAGATGATTATAGGTAGGAGGATGACCCAAGAGTTTCTTATAAGGAGTAAGATTTTTTGACAATGGACTAGGAAGCCTATTAATGAGATATGTTGCTGTCAAAACACAATTTCCCCAAAATTTCAAAGGCAAATTAGCTTGAAATCTTAAGGATCTAGTAACATTTAAAAGATGCCTATGTTTTCTTTCAACCACAACATTTTGCTGTGAAGTTTCAACACATGACAGTTGATGAATGATACCCTTAGAAGCATAAAAAGAAGAAAGGGAAAATTCAGGTCCATTGTCTGACCTAAACACTTTGATAGGAAAATTAAACTGTGTTAAAATCATGTGAAAAAAGGATTGAATCAAGGTTGAAGCATCAGACTTATGCTTCAACAAATATACCCAAGTACACCTGTTGTAATCATCTACCAAGGTAAGAAAATACTTTGATCCATTCAGGGAATGAGTGGAATATGGTCCCCAAAAGTTAGCATAATGCTAGAAGAATGAGTAAAAGGCAATCTGTGCTGTTTAGCTAAAAGACAAATGTGACAATCAAAAGACTTAGTATTATTGCAAGATTTGATGTCAGGTACAGTATTATTCAACAAAGTCAATCTTTATGAAGATTGATGACCTAATCTATAGTGTCATAGCCTAAAAGCACTATCAGAAGAATCATGATGGTAAGAATTAACACTTTTGCCATGAAAACAGGATGACAACATTGACAAAGCCTTAGAAACGAAATCTGGTAAAGTGACCTGTGGAGTGCACTGCAATGTGTAAAGGCCTCCTTGCTTTTTACCCAACTCAATCATCTTCCAATGCTGTAAGTTCTGGAGAAAACAATAATTGGAGAGAAATATATAGCAACAAGAAGAATTTCGGGTAAGCTTCCTAATAGAAATAAGGTTGAAAGAGAAACTAGGAATACAAAGAACATTCTCTAAGAGTAAAGAAACAGAAACTTGAACAGTGCCTATATGAGTCACCTTGACCATATCACCATTAGGTAATCTAACAGAAATCTGAACTGAAGAATTAATGGACTTAAAAAAATGAAGAGATTGAACCATGTGGTCAGTAGTTCCACTGTTAAGAATCCAATTAGTGGAGCCTATATGGGAAGTATTGACAGTGGAAGAAAAAATTGAATTTTCAAAGGATGGAGAAAACTAGATACCTGATAGCTTTTGACCTTGAGAACCAAATGGAGGTTGAGAACCAAAAGGAGGCTGAGTTATGATGCTAGCAACCTGATGAGTAGTGGCCAAACTTGCTTCTAATGGGGCTTGAGTACCAAAATGACATTGTGAATTTAGCAAACCAACCAGTTGTTGATACTCAGCTCTAGTGAGGGAGATAGATTCATTAGAACTATCCTCAGTTGTAACCAGATTGCTTTGCAAAGGTTTGAGACTTGTTCTTGAACTTGTACCCAGGAGGGTAACCATGTAGTTTGTAACATTTATCTACTACATGTCCCATGGCACCATAGTGAGTGCATTGAGGTCTGCCTAACCTGGACTTATTGAAATTCTTGACATTAGACTTGGGTCCCAATGCTGCCATTGCAGCTGCTATTTTAGTCAAAGTCTTCTTACCAGCACTAACCTTTCTTTGCTTCTCATCTTGAAGCAAAAGAGAGAAAACCTTACTCAAAGGAGGTATGGGATCCATAAGAAGAATTTGACCTCTGATTGCAGTGTAAGTCTCATTCAGTCCCATAAAAAATGACATGGTACTATTCTCCACATGGTGTCCACAAGTGCAGGTTCTATAGGTGGAAAATTCATCCCAAAGACCCTTAAACTTTGTGTAGTATGCATTGATACTTAAATCCTCTTGAGTCAAAGAACTAACATCCTTCCTTAATTCAAAGATCCTAGGACCATTGCCTTGACCAAACCTGTATTGTAGATCAAGCTAGACCTTTCTTGCTGTCTTGAAATACACTATGCTTGGTTGTAAATCTTTAGAAACAAAATTGAACAACCAAGCTAATATTGTGCTGTTACATTTACACCAAGCTGTGTATAGAGGATGGTCAATGGATTGTGGCTTAGAAATTGAACCATCAATGAACCCTAATTTAGTCTTAGCATCCAATGATATCAGAACTACTTTGCTCCAGGTATTGTAATTCTCCTCGGTGAGATGCTGAACAACAAGGGAAACACCAGGGTTGTCTCCACTAGACAAGAGAAAATGGACTAGATGCATTTTCCCAAGGCTGGACAGTATGAACAGAAGCACTAGAAGAACTTTTAGTCATACTTAACAAGAATTATCCAGCAGAAAAAAATTGATTAAGATTCAGAGTCCCAAACAGAAGCTAACAAAGCTAGAAACCAAGATTCTTGAGAAAACCAACTCAATTCAAGATCTTGATGAAGGGACAACAGTAATCACAAATTGGTAATTGAAAACCCTAACCAAGAAAGTTTCAATTTGCCAATGTACAAAAGGAAACACAAAATTGACCAAAAAAAAAAAAAAAACTAATAATAGGAATTTCAATAGGAATTTCAATTTGCCAATGCAGAAGAAATCAAGATTTTTGAGTTGCTATCAAGCACAGAAAGAACACCCTGATTTGGAGAAGAAAAAATCAGTTTGAGAATCAAGAACAATACGATCAACTTGATTTAACAGAAATCAAGAACCATACAATCTACTTGATTCAGAGAAAAGCACTAAGGAAATGAAAGAGATTGAACTAAAATTCAAAGAATACCAGAATTTGAAGATTCTCTTGAATTAGTTCAGCTTTGTTACCATGTTGAAATCAGACACAAGCTTGAAGCTCCTACAATGGTGGAATCAGAGAGAGAGAGAGAGAGAGAGAGGGAATTGTTGTGAATGATTTCATATATATAAATATTTGACTCTGCTTCTTTATATATCAGAAACAAAGTAACCACTTGACCAACAATCGAGTCAACCAAAACAAACATGACAAGTGACAGATACCTAACTAACTAAGTAGGCTCTGTAAACTACACCTGTGCACTGCTATATACAAACTACAAAACAGAATAACTAAACTAATATCTACAAGATATTCTACATAGTGACAAATATTTACAAGACTCAAATATCTACAAGGTATTTCACACACCAAAATTAAATTACAAAAATAAACAAATCTGCACTTGTCATTTAATTGCATTATCTATTTCATATTTAGCATCTGTTTAGAATCCATTTATTTTACTAAAATTGAAAACTTTTTTAGAATTCGCTTATTTTGCTGAAATAAAAATTTTTTTGCTGAAAATACTGTAGATAAAGGTAAAAGTTAGATGAAATAGTATAGTGGAACTTATGAATAGTACCAAAAAGTGCAGTGAGACCCATGAATAGTAACAAAAATAAACTAAATAGTAAAATAAATTGACTTTTTAATTTTTGCCAAACACACATTTAATCTCATCATCTCTATCATTAATTTGAATTTTTTTTTTTTTTTTGGGTACAGAGTACGTACCATTAATTTCACAATCAAGAATTGGACAAAACTAGCGGATCAAAAAAAAAAAAAAGAATTGGACAAAACAATGTTCACAAATAATAGCAATTTCTATACTATACAATCTTTGGTGACAAAAATTGTACAAATGATTGAATACTAGTAAGGTTTTTGTTAACAGGAGTCATTATACAATTATTAAGGATCTAGCTTCAAACGAGTTCACTTGCATTGAGAAGTAATAAAAATAATCTTTTGACTTTTCACCAGTTCTTTAAACTTTGTTTGGTACACTCATTCAAACATATGTTTTCAGTTTTTAAATAATATTACATGTATTTTCATACACTTTTTTTACCTACATGTATTTTTACACATGTTTTTAAATAATAAAACAAATGTTTTTAAGTACAAGTACTAAATATCCCTTAAGAAGGCAAACAATGTTCCTTTCTTCCAAATCCAGTGCGATATGTTACCATAGTATTTGCACTTTGCTCCACCATTAGCATGGTCCATATGTACCATGGGAAAAGTAGCTCCATAAATTTTGAAAGACTCCCGCAAAATTACAAAATATGGGCACTTGTCATTATCTATTTCACATTAAATAATGCTAGCTATTTGTGTGTACTGCATTTCAAGCTTGTTTTGTTGTTAGCTTGGAAAAGGAAATACAGATTTGACAACTGTGATTTGACAGGAGAAACGAAGATAATTTTTTTTTTTTTGGTTCATTCAAAAACGAAGATAAATTATGTTCACAAATTATCATTAAGGATGAGGCTCTTGTATCCTCACTAGTTCTGTTTTATCTTGTGAATAAAATTTTTGTTCATTAAAAAAAATAAAAAACGAAGATAAATTATGTTCACAAATTATGTGCAAATAAATATCTTCATACATCATTTCTCCGTCACTTTGCTGTAATGTCCTTCATGAAAAATTGTTTTGCGCATGTGGAAAAATTGTATATTAATTTGTAAACTACAATGCCAAAGACTAACATTAAATTTCACGGCTTGTTTAGTTGATTAGTGTTGAAATTACCATTGATTTTGTTTTTATTATGTATATATCACAATTTATCACATTAGCAATTATGAAAAATGTAATAAAAAATTATTGTGTCATTAGACTTATAGATTTGTAAATAGCTTAGTTTTGGATTCAGGTAATTAAAAACTAATGTGGTTGCCATATCATCCGGTTTACACAAAGAACATGCATGTAATTCATCTATACGGATACAATTCTTCTAGTTGGTCAGCATTGTTCTAAAAATCTCAAATAGAATTTAAAAGCATATATAATTTCTTGCCTATGTTTCATAACACCATAGAACTATATACCTGTTTTTATTTCTTACACAAGCACCTTATATTGGACTCTCCCTGCCTGGCTGCCTTTGGTCATATCATTGATGATTTGCGCCGGCTAATCTCAAGCTTGAGAAATGCTTCTTTCACACATGTTAGGCGTAAGGGTAATATAGTTGCAGACAAGCTCGCCAAATTGGCAAAATTCTTGTATGAACCTCAAATATGGTTAGAAGACATCCACAGTGATGTAACCAATTTTGTATTACTTGACAAAAGTTTAATGTTTACGTAATAAAACTGCCTAACCGGTTTCTCAAAAAAAAAAAAAAAAGTTTTATTTCTTACAAGAAAATTTTGTACATTCATATATAGTAGAGGTGGCAAATGGGCGGGTTAAATCATAAATGGGTTAGGTCATAAATGAGTTGAGTGTGTAATTACCCATTTATCCATTTATGATCCGTTTATATATAAATTAATTATCCATTACCAACCCAACCCATTTAATAAGTAATCTACCCATTTAATCCAATACTAGCCTTATCACACGCGCTTCATGCACGTGAGATGAAGTTTTTTTTTTTTAGCAAAAAAAAAAAAAACTGTGTTTTTATTTTATATATATAATTTTTATTTTGAGAATCTAATTTATAAATAGATAAAACAATTTGAAAATTAACAGAAGAGTGGTCCTATTTTTTAGGCAATGTTTTAGTGGGAGTTAGAGTTACATTTTTACCGGATTGTCCTTTAGTTTCATCTCTACTAAAACATAGGGTATAAGGGCATTTTTGAACTAACAAATAAGAAATCCAAATAGGGAAAACCTTTAAATAGTAGTATAGATGACCTAAATATCTCTAAAACTACTTAAATACCCTTTTGACCTCCAAAATTACCAAAATACCCTTAAATACTTAAAATGACACAAATATCCTTACACTTCCAAAATTACAAATATGCCCTTAGACATCCAAAATCTCTAAAATGAGCAAAATACTCATGAAACCTCTAAAATAAACAAAATACCCGTGATATCTCTAAAATTACCAAATATGCTCAAAAACCACTAAAATGACTAAAATATCTCCAAAATCTCTAAAATGAGCAAAATACCTATGAAACCTCTAAAATGACCAAAATACCCCCGATATCTCTAAAATCACCAATTATGCTTAAAAACCACTAAAATGACCAAAATACCTCTAAAATCTCTAAAATTAGCAAAATAGCTCCCAAAACCAATAAAATTGCTAAAATACTCCCTAAACCTAAAAAAATGACTAAAATACCCTGAAACCTAGAAAATGACTAAAATACCCCCCAAAACCTAAAAAATTACCAAAATACCCTTAAAACCTATAAAATGACCGAAATACCCCTCAAAACATAAAAATTACCAAAATAAGCAGACTTTGAAGATATATTGCTTCACCATTTCAATATACAAATCTCACTAAGAGTTGAACTTTACTAGTTCATGCACCACTTCTGAATCAAGTCTTCCATGTAACAAGCTTAATTTTAAAAATTCACCCTTTCTTCTTCTTCTTCTTCTTCTTCTTCTTATTATTTTTAGCCACCATTTAAAAAAAAAAAAAAAATCTTAGGAATGCAATTCCAAACCATCATAAGCTCATTAGGTGTTCTAAATGGTAAATATTTAGTATTTAGAACACCAAATACCAAAAACACTACTCTACGAGACATTTCAAATGCTATATTAAAGTAGCAAAAGTAAGTATTGGTTTGTGAAAATAATTTTTTTTTTGGCAATAGCTGATACTCTTAAGAAACAATATTATTTTGTATTTTTATGTCTTTGTTGGTAAATGATTACATCTTAATGTATTAAGGAACAATGATTTTGTGTGTTGATCTTGGTTTATAGTTTGTTAGTACTATATGGATACCTATTTGGATTTTTTTTTTCTTATACTTCGGCCTCCCTAGTTTGAAATCCTAGTTCTGCCCTTGAATTGTTATACCACCTAATAACTTGTTATATAATTTATATTTTGAAAATCCCATAATTGAATTACGTGTTCTATATGTTCTTAACATTCATGCCAATTAGATGTTATTTACGATTCAATCTATAACTCATCTTTTATGCATTATTTTAAACAACAAAAACTTGAATTTAAATAATTAATTGATGACATGTCTATTAATCTTTTATCACCTTGAAATTTTGAAAATATAGAGAATATATGAAGATAATGTAATTGAAAGGTAGATTTGTCAAAATTCACATCCAATTAAAAAATATTGAGTAATGTAACATTGCTTAAAGTTATACAAGATATAACTTGAAGTGAACTCGTAATATTATCATGTTATATGTTTTTTTTTTCCAATTATTATATGTATCATTGTTATCATTATCTTTACTTCTCTAGTATTACTATTACTTCAAGTTTTGATGTCATACTATCATTATCTCTAGTACTAGTATTACTTCTAGTGTTGATGTCTTACTATTATTGTTATACAAACACACAGCTTTTTCTTTTTTGATACGTACAAATACAGAGCTTTAGTAACTATATATATATATATATATATTATATTCCTTTCTTATCGGTAATCCCCTATTTAAAATAGAGAGGTCTTGATATCGATGGCCTTGAAATTTTATGAAATTTTCTTCTTCCAAAAGTGGATAGAGTTTCAATTCATTAGATACACGCTATTAATTTGACCAGATAACAAATCTAGAAGGCATGCTATTGGTGAGATATTAATCATATATATATATATATACATCTCCCTTTTTTAGGCCATATGAATAATGCCCTTATCCAGAAAGAGAATAATATAAATAGAAGATTGGGTTGCTACGTGCCCAATTTACTTAAACTACACGTTTTCTTGTGCATATCATCAACTAATCAAAATTATTTTTTGTTTTTATTTTTGTTTTTGTTTTTTTTTTTTTGAGAAACAAGATTATGAGATTTTTAGATAGAAAAATAGGACTATACAGATTATACTTAGTTTGTTCTAACAATATCCCAAGTATTAAATCAGCTCATATATATGGGAAAAAAATTATAGTAACACAAACTATTTCACAACTTGAACTTCTTTACCTAACTATAATGTAACAGAGTGTGAGTAGTGATGAAAAAAATGATAGATCCATGGTAATTAATAGACATTTACACTCTACTACGTCAGAATTGTATTTGTGGAATAGTTTATGCTCTTAGAATTCCATCTTCTTACATTACTATCTTTAGAGTTTTTTTTTTGAAAATTTTAACTTATGACACTTACTCCTAACTTTATTATCAAACTAAAATATTAATCAATTTGTTGTATAGGTTGGTTCAAGCCCATATATCTTATTCAACCCATAACCGAGCTGACTAGAGTATTTTTATTTATGGACTTATGACGTTAATGGGCTTCACTAGGGCCCATAGACTCTAAGCAACAGCTTTAAAGGATGCAAATTTTGGCGCGAACCCAGAATTCCTCGCCTCCGATTCTCTGCGCCAATGACCACAGTACCCGAGCTCACCGATCTCTTCGCGAAGCTCGCTTCGCACCTCAAAACCCTAAATCAAGACCACGAAGAAGAAGAGGCTCTTAGCCTCTCAATTTCAAAGCTAAACCAATCCCTGAACCTCAGCAACGAAGATTCTAGGGTTAGGGTTTTGGACACGGTGCTGTCCCTAATGTGCTTCAAAGCACCACAGGTAAGCTGAAATCAGAGCTTCTAGGATTAGTTTTTTTTTTTGGTAGGTAGAAAATGTGGTAAAGTTAGCTTCTTTTATGTCTAATTGGTGTGATTTTTTGTTGTTTAGGTCTTCAATTCGGTGCTCCAGTATTTGGTCAACACTATTGTTACTGTCTTGTCATCTTCAATTGCTTGCCGGGTTTTCTGGTTTCAAAAAGACGAGGTTTTTCAGGTCGGTAGCTCGATTTCACATCGAGATTGTGCAGAATTGGTGGAAGCGTGTGCCGATGTTGTCGGAAAATTGGAGGGACATGGTAGGGTTGAATACTTGTCTATGCCATTTTGAAATCTTTGTAGTTAATGATGTTTGTGTAAGTTAGTTAAATTTGTAAAAGGTTGAGCTTTTGAAAAACCGGGTTTTGGTGTTGGATTGTAAATTGAGTTATTTTATTTTATTTTATTTTTTATATTTTCTTGATATGTAGGATGGGTCTTGGTTTTGAGAATTATATGTCTTAAGTCCTTTTAGTTCATTGTTAAAAGTGTAATAGATTTTGTGATTTGAAAAGTTGTTAAATTTTGAAAACCCGTATTTTGCTATTGGATTCCAAATGAGTTCCTCATCTTTATGATTTTTTATAATGTAGGATAGGTCTTGGTTTGAGAATTTTATTTCGAAGCCCTTTTAGTTCATTGTGAAAAATGTGATAGATTTTGTGATATGATGTACAAAGTTTTAGTAGTGATATGAGTAGAGACTACGAATTAGAACTTACCATTTGTGTAAATTTTACCAGGAATTGTATTTTTTTCTTTTGAATTGTGTTATTTATTGAACAATTTTGGTCATTTTCATTGAGTTTGTGAACACATTTTTCATGTACTGCAGGGATGCTTTCTCAAATGTTAGCATGTGCTGTTGTAAGAGTAGTGGTTTCTGCATCTTGTTATCAACGTTTGTTGCCATCAACTCCTGTTCTAAATGCAAAATCAATTGATAGAAGAAGCACAGCAGTTTCACAGCTGCTTTGCCATTTGCCCAGAGAGTTCTCCCTTAAGAACCATGAAATACCTTTCAGGTTTGCTTTGAACAGAGTTTACTTAACAATCCCCCCCAGAAAATGCTTCACTTACCTATCTAATTTTTCCGCCTTATTCTGCTATCATTCCTCTTTTACTTTTTGGGTTATGTTGAGTTTTACCATTATTCTTTCAACTTAGGTAAAGTATTCTCGTCCATATTAAAGGGAAAAAAAGGCCATATTATTTGCATGAAACCTTATGGTCCGTTTGGATTGAGGGAGAGAGAGGAGGAGTAGAGTAGAGTAGAGTAGGCCCAAAATTAGTCTATTTGCAGCCAATTCTACTCTGCTCTCCTCCCTCCCCCCTCAATCCAAATGGGCGCTTATTGTTTCAATGGCAATTTTAAGATTGTAACACTGTTCTACATTATCAATATTTGTGAGTTTGTAAATTTGTCATTTATATGTTATCCCTTTTCAGGTTGTTGTCCTGGTATCTTGACCCTTTAAATCTAAAGCATGATGTTTTGAAGATTTTACAAGACACTATGGAGAGGCCTTTCATTTGTTTAAATGAAGAATTTCATGAGAGGATGGACTGGCGCTCTACAATTGTTTGCTTGGTACTTTCTCCCACTATGTTTATTGAGACCAGAGCTTTGTTACATAACTGGCTTCTAGTGACGTGAGTACATGTTTCTTGATCCCATGAATACTTTAGCTATTTGCATTGTTGGTTGTTCCCTCTATCATCCTTGAAAGGATCGAAGTTTTAGGTTAAGTTGTTTCTAAATGTGTTGTGCTTCTTGTGTGCATCTTACTTTCTCATAATCATTTCCATGACTGAGTCATAATGATGTCTTTGATGCGTAGATAACTTTTTCCGAGCTATAAATTATAATCATGCTTTCTGTTTGTGTCAATAACACCTTGTCCTGTGACTAGATTATTTGGAGTTTCACTGCTGTGTTCATTTATGTTTTCAAATAAATTTTTGTCAATTAACCTTTTATATAAACTTTAATAAATGTTGATAGTTTTGTAGATGTAGTATGTTAAATGAGGGCTTTATTTTGGGAACAAAATCCTAGTGTTAATGAATGTGAACATTTTGAGATTACGTCGTTTGGATTTCAGAATTTATCATCTAACATAAATTATTACAGATAAATCTAATAATGACATTTAATACTTATTTTAAAATTGTGTCATATAAGTATAAAAGACTCAAATTAGCCAGCTTATCTAATCCAGTTTTCTAATTTACTTGTACAACAGGGGTCTGGCCTCTGTACAAGGGTTTCTAACTAAATTGGTCTCAATAATACTAGATATAATCTCCAGACCAACATGGTGGGGCATATCAGTGGAATTGGGATTAAAGCTGCCTTTTTCTAATGCATATCTTCCCTACAACCATCACCACTTATTGAGGACCTTGGCTGGACCAATCTCATCTGAAACCTTTCTGCATTTAACTTCGTCTGTAAATGAACCAGTTTCTCGTGCTAGAAAACATTTTGATTCTACAACCAAGCCAGCTGCAATGAAGATGTCAACAATTGATCACAAATCTTCATGGTAAATTCCTACCCCATAGGTCCAAATGAAAGCAATAGGGCTCTTACAGCATCTTGATCCAAATTCCAAGACTCATCTTTAAATGTTGCATAGCAGGGCTCTGGCAATCAACTTCCCAGATTGGTTCTATTTTGCCTCTGTTTTGCTCTTCACTGAGGAAGCTCTTCCAGACAATTTTCATACGAAATTCACACTGGGGACAGCCAAAATTGGACAAAGACATGACATGGAACAACCTTATTCTGCTGCTGGAGCAAGGTACATTGCATGGATTCTGAGCCCCATTAGTAAATTTCATCAGGATTTGCTTGTTGATTCTTTAACTAAAATATCGGAGTCCTGGAGGCCCAAACAATTTGGTTCAGTTTCACATGACAAAGAAGCAGCTGGTTTTGGTAAGAAACTGAAGAAACTCAAATCTCGTGACAACAAGGATTACACTCTCACAACAGAGCATTGTTGTCAAACCATTGGACTCTGGCTGAAAGAATTCCAAGACATATGCGTGTGGTATCAGGATAAAACTGTCAACACCTATTCGTCATGTGAGGAAAAAACATCCTATGGTCTTAACTTGCAGCAAAGTGTGTTGTTCAGAAGAATCCCATTAGGCATCTTGATAGGGTGCCCTAATAATATAGATGAAGAGGGATGTCACACGCTGCTACATTTTGCTGCAACTGGTAGAATACTGCAGTCGATAGAAAGCAATAGCACTACATTGAATCATGTCAAGCAGAGTTCTGTAGGGTCAGAAGAATCAGTTAGATGGACTGAAAATTTTAATAAAAGGGAGGCTGTAGCAGGTGCCTGTCTTGTCTTCAGTTTAACAGATACTGTTGAGAGCATGGCTAACTTGATGTTTGAAACTGAAGAGAGTGGACTGCAATTTATTTTCCAGGCGAAGGTAAGGGTGTGCAAGTACTTGATTAATTGTATCAAGAGGCTAATTCATTTCAGAATTGATGAAGATGGAGTCCTGATGCTAATGGATCTCAGCAGTAGACTGGTGAAGTGGAGGAATCAAGGGCAAGAAGTATCACAGGTTAACAAAGATCTAGATGATGTAATTAATAGCTTGAATAATAAATTATCTTCACTTTTGTAAAGGAATAGGCCCCCTGTTAAGAAGTTGTTCCTAACCATTTTTGTCTCATTTAGGGAAATGATAAGGTGGTATAAAAATGTATTATTCTGTTTGTTCTATGAATACCCCTAAGGTGTAAGAAAATTGTTGTATATTCTGTTTCATAATGAGTATTTATAAAGATGGCTGACACCACTGCTTCCTTTCCGCAACTCAAGAAGACCCCACACTGATTAGTATTGCTCCAAATATTTACCAGAGTATAAGTCTTTTTTGGTTGGACTGACAAATAACCAACCTCTGGAATAGGAGTCCGCATTACATAATTCCAAAAATAAATTTCCTTGTCAGAAAGCAGCCTAAAGCTTAAATTAATAGTTTGAAATTGCCACATGTTGCTCGATAGTGATTGCTTATTATTAAATTATTGCATGTATGTGATATAAAAGATTATCATCTAATTAGGTAGCAAAGTGTGGGTCAACTTTCAAGTATGAGGGGGAAGAAGATATTGTTCTTTTAGTTCAATCATGAATGGTAGAAATTAACAAATCAAAATGCAATTCAACAGCTGGGTTTTTTTTTTTTTTTTTTTAAATTATTTATTAATTGCCAATTTATTGTTACAAGAACCGAATTGCTTTCTCCTACAATGTTACAATGTTACGTACCATACAAGCAAGCAAGCAAGCAGGTTAAAGCGCTTGCCCTCATACTTGTGTAGAGATTCTTGTGTTGTAATAAACCCTATGTATAGCGTATGAACCTATACTTGACATATCACAGCTTGCCTATGCACATAAGGGCTAAAGCATCTTTGATGCATGTTTAGAATCATCTTCTCTATCTACATTTGGTTTGGCCAGGTGGCATGTGGCGTTGCTCCATGCATATGTCCTCGCGCAAAGTAAAACCAGTTGCTTTGATAATCTGGTTTGTATATATGTCTATGTACTGAAGATGAACAACTAGCTCATCATTTATTCTGTACTTAATGGAATGGAAGCTGCTACGTTTAGCCGCAGACGGCCTCAAGTGAAAACTTCTTCGTGTTTCCTGGACATGGATCCCCCCCAAAGACTTCGGGAGCTACAGTTACTAAACAAGATTCCTTTCCAATACAATTCTGCAAGATACAATCCAGGTTAGTTATGAAAAAAGCATAATAAGAGAAGTTCACTAGCAATACAGATTCTGTAGTTGGACTTAAATTATCTAGAATCAATCAAAGGAATAATTCAACAAATAACAGGAAGACTTGAGGCCTAGAAATGAAACAGTGAGTACCCATGTTCTTTCAGTGACCACTGCTCTAAGATGAATCAAAACTATAAGCTTCCAAAGGGCTTGTCACAAATGATTGATTAAAAAGTACTGGAAATTTATACATATCTTAGAAATAAAAAGGAAATAATAATAATTAAAGTTGATCAGATACCCTTTGTGGAGCATTATAGGACTTGTGCGCATGACATTTCCCTTCTTTAAAGCTTCCACATGTTCCCTGAGGCAGGCCATAACTAGCGAACTTTATTTGAGAGATTTTCTGCCCAGGTGGGCACCATAGATGGGCTTTTGGTCTATTAATTTGGCCAGAGGTTAGCATGCCCCAGTTCTTCAGTGTTGGCTGCCCTTCATAGATATCAGCACAGACACTTCCCGTTGTTCTTTTTACCAATGAAATCCCACTTGGATCACCACCAAATTCTTCAAACACAACCAATAGATTCCCGCTTGGATTCAGCCATGAGCGTGGAACATGGTACCTGAAAAATAACAGCTTTATCACAGATATCTAAAGTGCATGAATATATGATAAAAAAAAAAATTTAAGTAGATCTTTCCTCACCATCTTTGGGAGGGCTCTCCACAATTAGCTCTGCATTTCTTATCATCGTAAGTTCCAGCATAATTACAACTGCCACAATTACCATGTGCAATATATGCAGGCCAGTGGCGTCCGATGCTCTGACCATTTATCCATATTTGACCTTTTCCCATGCTATTCATATCCAAAGCCAATGGGTCATTGCCTCCTGGTGCACTAAAAGTACCCTGGAGAGATATCACAACATCAATTTAAGTTTGGCAAACTTGCTTTTCTCAAATCTCAAATCAGTTTATTGGAAGGAATGTGTTAACTGAGTATTGAAATTGTTCTAACCTTGTACCATGTCAAGGGTTGTTTTGTAGCCAATAATGATCCTTCTGCCCATTCAACAGAGGAACTCCCACTAACAGTATGAAGGCTTAAAGCTTCGCCTTTCAGACCAACCTGCTCAGGGAACATACAAAATAAGTCATTTAGCTTTTTGTGACTATCTACTGACTATAATACGGACAAATTTCTCATTGAAAAAATGTAAAACCTTTTAAGCATGCCTAGATATCCCAATTTGTAATTTACGTTATAAATTGTTATTGTTACTCACATAGAGGATAGTTTAAATTTTTATATTTATTTAACAAATCCTTAATTGATAAAGACAAGCTTATTTTCCTCTTAAGAATCCTGCCTTTTCAGAATGCTAGTTTGTTTTAATATTTACTTTTAATAAAATAAAACATTCTTATCAAGATTTGATTAGGCTCTTTAAGTCTAATGGGGTCAATGATAGAGAGTGGAACATAAATCATATAGACAAAAACCTTGTAAGACCATTTCTCTTTTTGAGAAATACCTTGTAAGACCATTTCTGCTTCGACAAATCTCTTGTCCCCTCATTGAGACCCTTCAATGTGACTGGGCCTAAAACCCCAGCATTCCATGTCTCAAAATGCACGCCAACATTCTGATACATATCAACAAGACAAGGTAAAGATCATAAACGTCACATCTTTTTATTGTTAATATTGTTGTAAAGAACATGAATCCTTGTGAGAGAACTAACCGGAAGACCCACAGCAACACTTAATAAAGAAATCTTGTTAATGCCAACCCTCAGATTCACATTGTTACTAAAAGTTAATTTAGGATTTTCGAGTCCCCCATATGCAGATCCTGCATTAGGAAAAAGAAGCTGGTGAATTAATCAAATCAAAGTTCAACCAGCAGTACTGGGCCTAAATTTCCTTGAACCATAATTACCTGATAGTTGTCCATTGATGAAAACATGCAAAGCATGGCCAGCTGAAAATATAGCGAGAAGAGGAGATTGTCCATTCTTGATAAATCCTTCATCAGAATCTATCTTGACACTGAGCAACAGAAGATTCATAAATGTTCAGGGATAAAATATATGAGTTCTAACATGATTGCAAGAATTTTTTTTTCCTCCAATACCTCAAAGAAGGCAATGCAGTGATTGGTTATAAATTACTTACTCTGTCATGTACCACAAATAATCTGTAGCATCTCTTGTTATATTTACTTGTTCCCAGAGCCCATCCATCACAGTTGCATCATCGTCATCAGCAGAGGCAGTTTCTTCATTGTATGACTGCCACGAAAATGCACTATTTACAGGCGTCATCTTCCTCTGTGAGCTTTGGGCACCAATCTGTATAGAATTTCCATTTACAATCAGATATTAAAATTCATCATTGGGAATCTTCAAACAGAAATATAATATAAAGCAGAGCTCAACTTGGCATTCCAAAATAAAATTTACACTTCAAAATTTTGTTAAAAAATTCTGTAAAGGCTTTTAGATTATATCTTTCCATTTACGTACATATACATTCTGTAAAGTGTTCTCTTACCCTTGCAGTGTTGAAAACTGCAGTTTTGCAGTCAGGAAGAATGCTGATGGACCAAGGTGGCAGGTCATATTGTGCATTTCCAAAGGACACCTTTGCAGATGATGATGTGTCATAATTTGCAAGAAAGGCAGCACAAGCACCAGACTTTGACTTGAATACATGAGCCTAAGATATGACACTGAAGATGAGAAAAAATACTGGAAAAAAAAAAAAAAAGATAGTTAATACATAGTTTCTTTTGGCTAATTGAAAAACCTTACCTCTTGATTATTTCCTAGTTTTGTCACAGTGGGATCTGTTGAAACTAAAGCTGATTCACATAATTTGATGGCTTTATGCAGGTCTCTCAAATGTCCCCATTTTGGTTCCCTTGGTAGTCCTGGTATAGAACAGAAACTTGTTGGGACTATTGTGACATATTGGTTTTCAAGTAAATAGAGCAAATATTAGTCAACTTCCTCCAATATGATATTAGGTGTTACAACAACAAAGCCTTGTTCCCAAATATTTGGTGTCGGCACATGTATTCTTTTTATATTAGGTGTTACACTTGAAAAAATATTAATGAGGCAGGCAAACAACTTTCGCACAACCTACTCTAGCAACCTTATCCTAAATGCATACCAAATTCATCAAGAGGAGCATCATAATCATAGCTGGTTGCAATGAAGGGACCACCAGCTGTCCGACCAAAATTAGTTCCTCCATGGTACTGCAAAAAAAGTTTAAATAAATAAGATTATATATACTCTGGGTGGTCATACAGAAGGTAAATTAGATTAAAGTGAAAACAGAATGAAAGATTGTGTACCATATAATAATTCATGAAAGAACCACCGTTCTGAATGAACCTTGCAACTGAAAATGCCAAGTCTTCTGCTGGTCTATAAGGAACTGCACCACCAAATTCTGTGTACCTGGGGATACAAAAGATATGAGAGGAAAATTATATCTGAAAACCTTTTCTTAATGGATAAAAACACAACGTAATTGCAGTCTCAGATACTTACAGGATAAGGTATAGAATAATAAAATTCATGTAAAGAAAAGCAATAAATTTTTGGCCTACACAAGCAATATGTACTTACCAACCAGTCCAGTTTTCTGTCCACATTTTTGGTTTATAGTCCTTGTTTGGCTTGAAGTTTTCACAGTAGAAACCGTTGCACGTATCAATCTATCCCATCATAAATAAATATAGATTTGGGTGAGAGAGAGAGAGAGAGAGAGAGAGAGAGAGAGATGACAGGAAGCTTTGAAAACTGAAAATAATTGGTCAAGTAGTTGATAATAGAAAGTCCAATTATTTAAAAAATTAACCCCCAAATACAGGCCTTTTAAACTGTATATTCCTTCCTCTATAATAAGTAAATGTTTTTAACTTAAACCCTCACGGGACAACAGGAAAAAATTTGATGAATTGAACAGGAGACATGCTCATGATTGAATTCATTACAAAACTCAAAACCCAAATCCTAGAGAAATGGAAGAAAAGACAAAACTGTAGAGATGTATAGATCATAGGACCCCAAATAGTTGTGCAGGAAAAGGAAGTTTGGCCAACAAATCTCTATCAGTTAAAGCCAAAACCTTTGTACATAACATACTGTTAGAAACCCCACCAATAAAGTTGTGACAGTAATAAATGAAAGTCACCTAGAACGCTATTTCGAAAATGACAAATATAAAGCAAGACAAAAGAAAACGTTGAAAATATGAGACAGAATAACACTTACAACAGGGTCAGGGGCATCCTCTTGCTTGCACATAATCCATGGGACGCCAGTGTCAAGAGCAACAGCCATTTGTGCTGCCCACTTAGTATAAGCTTTACCAGGGGCACCAATTTCCCATTCCACTGGTCCAAATTCATTTTCAATCTGTCAACATTTAATTAAAAAATTAATTAAGATATTAACGAGATTGACCGGCCAGTGTTTGAGAAAACTAAAGTCCATATTTAAAAACACAATTTCAAAACCACTTCTAGAAGAGTGGCAAAGAATAATTCAGTCAAATTTTTCTACCTGAGACAGAATGATTGGGCCTCCTTGAGTTTCAAACAACTTTTCTGCTTTCATCATACTTACAATCTTCTCTGTGAATTTTTGCATTGCCCCCTTGATTTTAGTGAAAACAAGAATAAAACGATTAATAATTCAGAGAATATGTTAAAAAAGTTAAAAAGAATAAAATTTCACAGTGAGGAATTCAAAGTTCCAACCTTGAAAGGTTCATTGTCTGTTCTAAAAGCAATGCCTGGAACATATTTCAGCCAAACAGGAAATCCCCTGCATCAGAAACAGAGCAAAAACAGAACATATGAAATACAATAGAATTTCAATTTTTTTTTTTTTTTTTTGGGTGGTAGAAATTTTCTTAGGATTGAAACTCTTAGTTAAAATTGCATAGATATTATCGACATTATTACCCAAAGTTCCATTCAGCACAAACATAGGGCCCAATTCTGAGATGGACATATAGGCCTGCTTCTTGTACCAGCTTGATGAACTTAACCAAATCATACCTATCCTCAAAATAATACTGAAAATTTCAAAACAGAGAAATGCCAGTGAGGACTATTTTCTCAACCTATAAAAGAGAACAATATTTACAATCAGAAACAAATTAAAATGCATTAGAATTAGTACTTTTCCAGGAGAAGGCTCATGTCCATTCCAAAACACATATGTCTGAATAACATCCAAGCCTCCATCTTTGGCCTTCTGTATAAGATCAGGCCACATCTGCAACCACAAAGAGAAACCCACAAAAAGTCAAAAACTTTGAGCTAAAGAATCTGCAAATTACCAAAACCCCACATAAACCCATCGACAAGAAACACATGAAAAAACAGTACAAATAAGAAACAACGAGAACCCGTGAACCACATTGGCATATATGATGATAAAAGCAGTACCTCGGGAGTGCTTCTTGGATAGTGAATTGACCCAGAAATTAAAATCCTTCTCTTCCCACCTACTATGATAGCTCTGTGATCATAACTCACAGAGGCTGTAGCTGAACAAACCAAAGTGCTAAAAAATAGCACTAACATGATGAACATGTTTGGCCATAACATGTTGCACACTAGAATTCTGAAACTCATATTAACAAGCAATTTGGTCTCTCAAAGTAAAATGGCCTTTGGTTTGTGTTTGTAGCTACCTCACGCACAATAAACTGTTTTAAATCCTTACAGAGGGAGAGAGAGAGAGAGAGAGAGAGAGAGAGAGCTTGGTTTTTTGGGCTTTGCAACACTTTCTACTTTTATTCTTTTAAAGAATGAAAAGAAAGCTACTGATAAGTTGGCAGGTAATAATAGTAAGTGCATGGAAGAATGGATGGGTGAGATTTTTGGTGTTGTGTGTTGATGAAAGAATAAGAAGCTCCACAATTGCTTTTATAATAAATATTTGAGAATGTGAATATATGGGGCCCAGTTTTTTCTACCTTTTGGGGGCCTCACCTTATCTGACACGAGACTTAGCTCTTAGGTTCACCCTTTTAAGTATTCTTTTTAAGCTTTTGCTTTGGAAAATGTAATAAGCGGTAAAAATAAAAATAAAAAAGTTATTACGTGTAGTTGATATACATTAATAAATTATTTTTAAAAAAATTTTATAAAAAAATAATAATTAACTGTTTTAATAATTTTTTATTTTACATAAAATTTTTTCTAAAATAAAAGGTTAATACGGCACATATTAACCGGACAAGAAGATAAAATAATCAGATTAGCATTTGAGACAAATGTCTGAGAAAGTGAGAAGCGGCCAAATTGAGGTGCAATCTGTTCCAGTTTTTTATTTACAGAAAGATCCCCTCAATCCCAATAAATTTTCTTTAGTGGTGTCCTTGATATTTGACGTGAGAAATGATATTATTTCAATAAAAAAAAATTGTCACATTAAGCGTGAGTTTGAATAGCGAGTCAGTCGCAACATTTTCAGCATTTGTGTTTTTGGTGAGGTTTAATTGAACTGTTCATAACACAGTTAAAAACACAAAAAGTACCTACCAACTTATTTTTAGGTTTACAATACTATTTATATTTTTAAAAGTTATTTTATTATAATATTTTCAGTAATAAATTTTCAGTTTAGTAAATAAACGGTATCTAAATATACTCAAAAAAATTATTTTAAAAAAATATTTTTAACTTTTAACTTGTCCTTTGTATGCAGTATGCTTGTTAATTGCAATTTTAAATGTCTATTTGAAATCCGCTTATTTTCTTTAGTGGTGTCCTTGATATTTGACGTGAGAAATGATATTATTTCAGTAAAAAAAAATTGTCACATTAAGCGTGAGTTTGAATAGTGAGTCAGTCGCAACATTTTCAGCATTTGTGTTTTTGGTGAGGTTTAATTGAACTGTTCACAACACAGTTAAAAACACAAAAAGTACCTACCAACTTATTTTTAGGTTTACAATACTATTTATATTTTTAAAAGTTATTTTATTATAATATTTTCAGTAATAAATTTTCAGTTTAGTAAATAAGCGGTATCTAAACATACTCAAAAAAATTATTTTAAAAAAATATTTTTAACTTTTAACTTGTCCTTTGTATGCAGTATGCTTGTTAATTGCAATTTTAAATGTCTATTTGAAATCCGCTTATTTTGTTGAAATTGAAAACTTTTTGTTGAAAAATATTATAAATAAAAGTATAAGTTAGTTAAAATAGTATAGTAGTATCCATAAATAGTACCAAAAGTGGAGTGGAACCCATGAATAATAACAAAAGTAAGTTGAATAGTAAAATAAGCTAACTTTTTAATTTGAAGCCAAACGTGTACTAAGTATTTGTTTGCGAATAGTTTATTTAGTTAAAATTGAAATTTTTTTGCCGATAGTACTGTAGATAAAGTTAAAAGTTAGCTGAAATAATATAATAACAATAAGACTCATAAATAATAGTAAAAATAAGTTGAATAGTAATAAAAATGAGCTAAGTGTTCATTTGGCAATAATTATTTTTGCCAACTTATTTTACTATTCAGCTTATTTTTACTACTATTTATGGGTTCCACTGCACTTTTTAGTACTATTCATAGATTTCACTGTACTATTTTATTTAACTTTTACCTTTATCTACAGTACTTTTAGCAAAAAGTTTTCAATTTCAGTAAAATAAGCAAATCTCAAATGGACTCTAAGGGTCTATTTGGATATCACTTATTATTGAAAACTGAAAATACTGTAACAAAATAATTTTTAAATGTGTGAATTAAAATTGTTTTTTTGAAAGAAAAAAAAAAAGAAAAAAAAGAGAGTAATTGTAAGTCCCATGAATAGGCACAGAACTCACTAAAAAACGTTAGACACGCAAAATGTTCACAACTTGCCGCTATCCAAACATTCACTAAATAGTAAAAAAAAAAAAAACTGATTTTTTTAGCCAATGCTAATCGCAACCTAAATAGTTCACAATGTTATATATGCATGCACAATATTTTCATAACAAATTTTATAATTATTGAGTTATCAAGTTGTTATTTTTTTTATTTAAACCCATTACTAACATTACTTTGTCACCTACTATTTACTATTTGTCACTTCAACGGTTGTGAAAAAGATTATGGCTGTATAATTATTGATATAGTTCATTTCAATCAAGAATAACAAGTGTAATATGATGATTAACCATTCATTCTTTAGTACCTTAGCATGGTATTCTTTTTTTATAATTCAATAGTTACAACAATAAATAGGTAAATAGTTAAAAATATTAAAAAGTAACGATTGAGGTATAAGAATATTTTTATTTTATGAAAAATTAGATTTATTGTCATTAGGCTAAATTTTAAGTTGAAAATAATATTATATATTTTGGATATTAAGATGCACAAAAAAAAAAAAATTCCTCTTCCCATCAAAAAAAAAAAAAAAAAAAAAAAAAATCCTCTTATTTTTTTTCTTGGTTCTCATGATTTTTTTTTTTTTTTCACTAGCCTTTATTCCAAAATCAAACCCGTTCTCACTTTCTAGACACTATAAGAAAAAAAAAAAATTTCAATTTGTTCATGATGAAAACTCACCTTTATATGCGCAGGGGTTCTTCTAGATGATTCAATCCTTGCCATCAATCAAACAATTTTAAGAGAGAGAGAGAGAGAGAGAGAGGAATACATTTAGAGCTGGGTTTGTGGCTTTGTGCAAATAATGTCAAAACATTTCTGATAAAACTAAAGGGGGCAAAAAAAGAAAAAATGAATTTAATGTGAGTGTTCTTTTGGATTTATTTTTTTATAATTTGAGATATTTGTTTTAGTATAAGTTAGCTAGAAACAATTTTTTAAAATATCATGAGAAACAAGAAAAAAATATTTATTGCCAAAATTTTTTTATAATTTGAAATATTTGTTTCCAAAAATAATTATTTTTTTATTTAATTTATTTTTTAAAAAATATATAAAAATAAACTAACCCAAAATTTTTTGTTGTTGCTGTGGATAAGCAACAGAGACTGGCAAAACACACAAAACCAAACGTTAAAAAGTCATGTTTCCGCATCTTATAACTTATACGATGCGACGTTTTTCCTTTGACTCCAAGCGTTATCCTGTTCCTGTCCACCCAACCTTTCCTTTGGACATACCCTCTCTCTCTGCTCACGTGGCAATCTCCCATTGGCCATTTGATAATCCACGAGATTATTAGTTTCAAATCAGAGAAAAGATTCAAAACTTCACTGCAAGGTAGTTGGGTTGGGCACAATTTTTTTTTTTTTTTTCTTTTTCAGAACAAACGAATCAAAGAACACCAATTATAGTGATGACTATATAGTGCGTCAAAAATCATTACCCATTTTTCTAAAATTGCAGGCTACGCATAAAATATACCCTTTTGACTCTAATTAAAAAAAAAAAAAAAAAAATTGAATACATACACCCTTTTGATAAGACACAAGTTTCAGACAACATTATAGATGTTTAATTTGGTGTTTTATTTATTTATTTATTTATTTATGGGAATGTTTAATTTGGTGTTGTAAGTTGAATGTCACTATGTTTTAATTTATTCAAATTCCAAACATATGAATCATTAAAAATGCTCATTAGTATTAATCATGAATACGTTCTCAGCTAGGAAGAATTGGTACAAAAGTTTTACTCGTTTGCTTATAATATACTCTTGACTTGAGTGAAAATATCTACCGAGCTAGATTAAATTGATGTGAAATCTAACCAAAATAATGCCTCTTAAAACTAATATAAAGCAACAGCTTTACTAATTAATCATAGCTTGAAAAGCAAGCCATTTATTTTGTAAGAATTATTATCATCAACATTATTGTTGATGTATTAGTGTATTAATCAACAAAAATCTACCAGCAAAAAAATAACAATCAACAAATATCCACGAGAGTAGTAGAAGAAATAAATGCATCAATCACGGGGGTTGTTAAAGAAACTTATGATTAGGTGACCTAGTACCTACCCACGAAATCTTCCTAGCAACTTAATTAACAAACCTTTACATTATAGTTAGATTGAATTCCTGTACTTTATTTAAGTAAAAACTAGATGATAATCATTTTGTGTGTGTGTCCCAATGTCTGTGCGACAAAAGGGGATGTTTTTCTATTGCATGAAGTCATTCTAGGACTCCATTATGCATATTGAAAATTTGAAAGCACCGAGCAGTCCACATCTTCTATTATATAACTGTTTCCATCAGAATGCACAACTTCCGAGCCATTAAAAATGTTGAATTTTAAGGCCTTCCGAGAGCACGATTAGTGTAAAAACATGTGATAACTTTTAAGTTGTGTGGCTGTATGTTAGCTTTCTTCCTTTTGAACTCACTGTGCTCCCCCTTTTTTTATGCACTCACCCTTACTCTGTGATGCTCTCCCTATTCACAATATACACAATAAGCTTTCTCTCCATTTTTGGCATGAATAGCTAAAGGTCTGCCTCGAGCTTGTGCTGAGTCTTGTCCAACTGTGTCTCAATGGTGGTCAAGTGAAGCTGAATATGATTATTGTGAGAATACATGACATTTGCAAGTCCAGAAATGCGTTCATGTAAACCGTCCATCAAAGTCATCATCCTATCCATATGAGGAATAGATGATCCAGGCTGAACGTGAGTGCTGGAAGGTTTAGGCTCCGGAGTGTGTGGAGAAGATGTCTCAGGAAGTTTGGAGACACTAGGAGCAACTGAGCTTTTCCCAATGGGAGAGGCATTAGAGGAGGATCCACTCTTAGGAGGTTTAGAGGGGCTCTTCTTTGCCCTTTCAACAGAGGAGTGAACCTTGTTGCTTTGGAGTGAATACAAGGAAATCGGGCCTTGATGAGACAAGACCGTTCCATCTTTAGGAGGATGGATGCCCTTGAGAGTCATGATCTTCATGATGAGGTTGCAGAAAGGTAGACATGTCCTTACAGTTGATCACCCCGCAATTCTTCCCAAAATCTGAAAGATGCGAGCACAAATGTCGATTTGAGCTCCATTAATGAGATCACATAGGAATTTGGTTCTTCCAAGGCTAATGAAACCCGTGTTGGTCAAAGGGTACAAGTTTGAGTGCATAATCAAGGTGAGAGCCTTCATTTCCCGCTTGAATCTTGAAGTGCCAATTGATGTACCCATGGAGGAGACTTCATGGTGCGCTCCTAAAGTTTCTAGAATTTCAACAACGGGAGCCAATCTGTCATCATAGGGGGATGTCTCCACATTTGCCAGATGATTTATGTGAAGGATCTTTGCTAGATAGTTCAGAGTGATGACAAAGTCTTTTCCACAAACCCAACATTTCAGTTCAACTCTAGTGAACCGTGTGTTGGAGTAGAATTCTTTGACCTACTCTTCAATAAGATCTTCAAAGACACCAAACAAGCTAGCCCAATCTTTGTCAGCAAAGATTTTAGGGATAAAAGTTGATCCCAATGTGTCAAACCTCATAATCCTTTCCACCACTATAGGAGCATTCTTGAAATTGTTGTTGAAGGATTGAGAGTCTAGAAGAGTCTTAAATCTCTTGTTATCAAAATTTGCAGACAATTGGTGGGTCCTCTTTGATATCGGAGATGATGTGAGATCAATCAAAGGTTCTTTACCGTGTGAAGATCAATAAGGCATCTACAAAATAGCCACACAAGCACAAACCATACACAAAAATGGTAACAAACTTGATTAGATACAAGTTAGTCCAAAAGCAAGCAAAAATAGAAAAAAAAAAAAAAAAAAAAAGCCTTAAAATAGGATCAAAAGATCATAACAAAGACATATAAACATGTTATACGTGCTAAAAGATCTAAATAGACTTAACTAGCATGAATGTATGCAAAACATGTCAAGTGATAGGGTGTGTGCATTAAGGGTGCATCTAGGTTACTTGAGGAGCACATACTAGAAGCTGAGGAGTCAGTGAGTTTTACGACTCATCTCCCGACTTGGCCAACTAGCGAAATGACCTACGAAATGCACTGACTGCTGGGATTTTAAGTGTGACTCTTATACCCTTCACTTATACTATATATACATTTTTTACCTACAAAATTGTAAGAAGGTTATTCAGAAGAAAACCCTAGAGAGGTTCTACAACACATCCACCATCTTAGAGAGAGTTACTTGATGAAGCTAGAAATGTTCCTCGTCAGTGCAATGGACGACCTCTTGGACCTGCTGTTAACATAAGAAGAAAGCAAAAGGGATATCTTCACCTCTGTTATAACTGCAAAAGGTTCTGCTTCCACCCACTTTGTAAAATAATCAATGGCAATGACGAGAAATTTTACCTGTTTCTTACCACGAGGTAGGGGGCCCATTAGGTCGATTCCCCACGTGGAGAATGGCCAAGGCAAAGTTATGCTTGTCAAATGCTCGGCTGGGACATGTTGCACGTTCCCAAATCGTTGGCATTTGTCACATCTTTGGACGACTTGAGCTGCATCCTTCTACATTGTTGGCCAGAAGTATCCTGCATGGACAACCTGACTGACGAGTGAACGTGGTCCGGAATGGTTCTCACACACTCCTTCGTGGATTTCCCTTAGGACATATTCAGCATCTCTTGGGCTAAGGCACTTCAAGTAGTGTTGGGAGAATCCTCTTTTGTATAGCTTGTCATTCAAGATTGTAAACCTAAACGATCTGATCTTGACTTTACAAGCTTCGGTTGGGTCTGATAGAAGACTACCAGTCTTGATGTAAATGACTATTAGATCCATCCAGCTTTCTCCTGACTGCACACAACTTATTTCAAGCCCTTTGATACTTGGGAGATACTGTACTTCCAATAACAAATCTGGTCGTCCCTTGCTAGTATCTGTCGATGCCAGTCTAGCAACCTCGCCTGCTTCAAAATTCTCTTCCCGGGGCACCTAGATAATCTTGACATCATCAAAGTTAGAAATTAACTGATTATCTAAAGCTAAGTACCTCTTCATTATGTCCTCCTTAGCCTCGTATTCATTGTTCAGTTGTCTGGTCACAAGTTTCGAATTAGAGTTCAATTTCAGGCTCCTTACTCCAAGAGCCTTTGCCACCCGCAGGCTTGTCAAGACGGCTTCATATTCTGCTTCATTATTCGTCGCAGGGAATTGGAGTCTCACCCTATACTTGATGATGTCTTTTTCTGGGGAGAAGAGAATTACACCTACTCTGCCTATGCCCGATGCCGCTGATCCGTCAGTGTATATCATCCAGTGTCTTGATTTTGGATCTTACTTGGCTGTAGTGAATTCAGCGACAAAATCTGCCAGTGCTTGGGCCTTGATTGCTGTCCTAGGCATGTAATCAACGTCGAACTGACTTAATTGTACTGCCCATTGAACCATTCTTCCTGCTACGTCTGGCCTGCCCATGGCCTTTCGCAGCGGTTGGTCCATCATTACTAGTATCGTGTGTGCTTGGAAGTAAGAACGGAGCTTCCTTGATGCAACAATCAAAGCAAAGGCTAGCTTCTCTATCCTGGGGTATTTTGCTTCTACCCCCTAGAAAGCTTGGCTTGTGTAGTAAACTGGTCTTTGAACTTGGACTTCTTCTCTGATAAGTGCCGAGCTCATCGCTATTTCAGAGATGGCTAGGTACAAGAATAAATCTTCCCCCTCGATAGACGAGCTTAATAATGGCTAATTGGATAAGTAACTTTTGGGAGCTTGGAAAGCTGCTTCGCACTCGTCTGTCCAATGGAAAGCCTGCTTCAAAGTCTTGAAGAATGGGAGACACTTGTTCATTGCTCTGGACATGAACCTATTCAAGGCTGCTATGCGTCCTGTCAACCTCTGAACTTCTTTCACATTCCTTGGTGACGTCATATCCAATATAGCTTTGACTTTCTCAGGGTTAGCCTCTATACCCCTTTGTGAGACCATGAAACCCAAGAACTTGCCAGATGACACCCTGAATACACATTTGGCTAGATTCAGCCTCATTTAATACTTCCTCTAGATGCTGCTCTACTTTTCTACTCTTCACGAGCATGTTGTCTACGTAAACCTCCATGTTCCTTCCGATCTGCTTACAGAACATCTGGTTTACTAACCTTTGGTATGTAGCTCCTGCATTCTTCAGGCCAAAAGGCATGACTTTATAACAATATAACCCCTGACTGGTAACAAATGCAGTTTTCTCATGGTCTTCCTCACTCATGCGGATCTGGTTATAGCCTGAAAAAGCATCCATGGAAGTTAATAACTCGTGACCTGCCGTTGAGTCCACTAGTTGATCGATCTTAGGGAGTGGAAAACTGTCCTTAAAGTAGGCTCGGTTGAGATCTGTAAAATCCACGCACATGCGCCATTTCCCGTTGGACTTTTTCACCATGACGACGTTGGCCAACCACTCGGGATAATACACTTCCCTAATGAATCCAGATGTCAAAAGCTTCTCTACTTCTTCCAAAACTGCTTTGTTTCGTCTTAGGGCAAAAACTCGTCGTTTCTGCTGGACGGGCTTTTTGGCGGGGTCAACATTCAGCTTGTGCTCTATGACCTCATTTTCTATCCTCGGCATATCTTCGTGGGTCCAAGCAAAGACATCTAGATTTTTCTTGAGGAACTCCTCAATCTTGCTTTTCAAAGCGATGCTAAGTCTTGTCCCCACCTTTGTCACTTTCATCGTGTCCCTGTCTACTAGGTGCACTTCTTCCAGCTCTTGGGACAATTCCTTTGGTTCCTCTTCCACTACCCACACGTGGTTTTCTTTTAAAACCAGGACTACTTGATAACATTCCCTAGCCAATAGTTGATCTCCACATATCTGACCTACCCTGTTTAAAGTTGGAAACTTCATCTTCAAGTAGTAAGTCGATGTTATTGCTTTGAGCCTATTTAGTGTGGGTCGTCCCAAGATGATATTGTAGGACGACGGGCAATTGACGACCAAGAAATTTGCTTGAATTGTCACCTGCGTTGGGTATGTTCCAGCCATAATGGATAACGTGACGATTCCCCTTAGGTAAATTTTATCTCTGCTGAAACTGACTAGTGGAGAATTAAAGGATCTAAGCCTTTTAGGATCCAA
This sequence comes from Quercus variabilis, assembly GCA_030445155.1. NCBI lineage: Eukaryota > Viridiplantae > Streptophyta > Magnoliopsida > Fagales > Fagaceae > Quercus > Quercus variabilis. The sequence goes on from CP129446.1 coordinate 57,882,122, forward strand.
TTTCAATTGTTGGTAGGCCATCATATACATTATATCTATTGAGCTTCCATTATCCACTAGTACCCTTCTCGTGGCAAATCCTTCCACCTTCAAAGTGATGACTAGTGGATTATCGTGAGGTTGCTTTATCCAACTTGCATCTCACTCAGAAAATGTGATGTCGTCATTATATGACCGTTGATACTTTTGGGACGGATGTTAAATATGAACATTATTGACCTGCCTGTAATACGTCTTCTTTAAAGACTTGTATAAGCCTCCTGATACGGGCCCTCAAACTATTGTCCGTATTTCTCCCACGACTTGCTTTGGATGATCTCGTCCATCGTCCTTCGCATCGTCATGATTTTTATCCTCAGCCCTTGGTCGAGGCTGATGATCCCTTTTAACGAAGTTTTGAAGCTTTCCACGCTGGATCAATTCCTCTATTTGTTCTTTCAGATCGCAGCACTCATCAGTATAATGACTGTGATCCTTATGAAAACGACAATACTTCTTTGGGTCACGTTTCCTTGAGGACGTGCTCAATGGCTTAGGCCATTTCAACCCTGATTCGTCCTTTATCTGCATTAGGATTTTGTCTGCAGGTATAACCAACTGAGCGAAATTTGTCTTTTTCCTCAGGGTGTTAGGATTACTCTTGCTGGCCTTTGTCTCCAAATATAAGTCCTTGTGATCCCTCTTCTTACCATAAGACTCACTAGTCTCGTCCTTTTTCCATTTTCCCATTAAGCCCTTAGCTGTAAAGGCATCCTCCCCATTCATATACTTTTAGGCTTTAAACAGCAGATCCGTCATGGAGGTTGGTGGTGTCTTGCTTAATGAAAAGATAAGGTTGGGATTACTGAGCCCCGCCTGGAAGGTCGTCATGATGACCTGATCGTCAGCTTCGTCGATCTCCAATACTACCTTATTGAATCGCTTCACATAATCCCACAAGCTCTCCCCTTCTTGCTGTCTTACTGTTAGCAAGTAAGAGGTTGGCCTTTTGTGTCGCTATCCGCCAATGAAATGGCGAATGAAGGAGCCACTGAGTTGCTCGAAATTTGTGATGGAAGACACTGGCAACTTGCTAAGCCAAACTCTTGTGGCCCCTCTAAAGGTGGCAGGGAACGACCTACAAATAACTTCGTTCGGGGTTTGTTGTAGGTTCAGGATAGTTTTGAAGGCTCCTATATGGTCGAGGGGGTCCTTCATACCATCATAGAACTCTAGTTGCAGTAGACAAAATTTTGGAGGCAAGGGCCACTCCAAGACACTGGGCGTAAAGGGCGAGTCCTTCTGTTTCAACATGCCATCCAAGTTCATTGCCGTCTTTCCCTTCATGGCATTTTTCACTTCATTGAGCTTTTTCGTTAGATTCTGCATCAAATTGTCATTGCCAGGTATAGACTGTCTAGTGTACTCCATTACATCCTTTCCCTTGCTATTCGCAGAGCTGCTGGCTTCCTTGTCATGCCTGCTCTGACTCCACCGATGAAGCGAAGTGTTGCTTCCCTCTGGACAAGCTCGTCATTTTAGCTCTTCATTTTGCTTCATTAACTCCTGCACATTTGCTGTCAAAGCCTGGATTTGTTGAGCCATCACCATGGGGTCTAGAGGCGTTAAGAGAGCCGCCTGAATTTCTTCATCTTTCTGGACAACCAAAGCCTTCTCCACATGAAGGGATACAGTTAACTCCTTTATCTTCTGGTTCGCCTCTTTCCTCTCATTCATAGCAGTGATTAGATCCTTCTTCAATTGGGAGCATTCAACCTTCATGGATTCTGCCTTCGACATGGCCACCACAACCTTCTCTTCTGTGCTCAGATATTTTGTAGTGATGTGCAATGATTCTCCAAGGACCTACTAGGAAAAAAAAAAGCGTCATTAAAAGAGCTAAGCTGCTTACCTGCACCAATTTATGAATATGTTGACTAAAGAGCTCATGAAAAGGGATAGACGATAGACTCTTCAACTCATCATTGGTAATAACATAGTGCGCACGACCCAAAGCGGTAGCAGGATCGTCCCACACACTCTGCCCAATTTTGCTCTTCCCTTTTGGATGAGTAATTGGGGGAGTTACAACCGTTACCTCCAGCAAGGGGGTTGGAGAAGGAGGGGCTACATTAACAGTTGTAGAAGGGGCAGCATCAACCTTTTCATCACCAAACTTCATTTTCTTTGAGTCAGATGTTAACTTGGCCAAAGGTTCGTTCTTCAAATCCCTAATACGGGCATATTTATCTTTACTATATCTAGTTGCCATTTCTGTTTAAAAAGAGAGTTAGAGGGCAACCAAAGCCAAACAGATCACAAACAATGTTAAGGAAAGCGACGAAATTGAAAAGGTTATAGATAGACAAGATCTTACTCTTTTCCTCTCAACGAATTTTCTCCAACACGTATGTCAAAGGTTCAAGATCTAAGCAGCAGACGTATAACTGACAAGGATCAACAAAATCGTCTACTTCGCGAGCGTAAGCAAGCACAACACGAACACGATGATGATACTGGTCTTCTAAGTCAGGTCGATCAAGTGCTATAAAAAATAAAATAAAATAAAAATCATTGTTAGACGAAGAACCCAAACAATGAAAAGAAACAAATAAGAATGACGAAGATACGCACCAAAGGCAGGGATTTCCCATTTTCGCAGTAATCTAGGGATTTCTCCCCAAAAGTAATCAGATAGAGTTTCCTAACCCTTACTTGAGACAAAGACATACCGTGATTTCCAATCACGGAAAGAAGTGGGAAAGCCTCTAACTACTCTAGACTTCCTATCCCACAGCAGGAGTTCAAAATAGCCATAGTGGGTCGAAGCTTTCAAATGGTACAAGTATAGGAACTCATTCAGGGTAATCATCTCCCCGTCACAAGCATACAACCAAATAGACATGCAACTAATAATCATCCTCCAAGCATTAGGAACGAGTTATCCTAGAGCGATTTGAAACTCGTCTAGATTGGCATAATGAAGGGATGGACATGAGAATGGGGATTGCACAGGAAGTCGACCTCATAAAAACACACTTCACTGTGGGCGAAATTACAAGCCTTTTCACCCAAATGGGGTAATCTGACGGAAGTTCCTTTAGGGAACTGAAACTTCTTTCTATAACCCTTCAAGTGGCTTTATTTGAGGGAACAAGACTTGGAAAAAGCATGTAAAGGCTGTGAGGTTGAAGTCGAAGGCAATTTAGGGATGATGGTGTCAACAACTAGGTTAAAAGATTTAGCATTGGAAGAAAATCAGTCTCCAATTCACTAGACCTAACATCATCCGTCCTATACTCAACAGGGTCCATCTTTAAGTAATACCTAACTAAAGACTGGTGGATTAAGGGATAGAGGGTGAGCAAAACGGCCCTAATAGCAGAATTACAAGACACAAACAGACCTAATTAGGGATGCCGACCAGAAGAATGCTCAAGGAAAACTCCCAACTTGGCAAAGAAAAAAGAGACCAAGGAGCACTCTTAACTGAGATGCTCAAAACCAACCTTTAAAACGAAAAGTGAAGAAACCTTACTAAAGTTTTTGAAGATGAAAACCACTTGGCACTTCGAAAGGCATGCAAAATAGGGTGGAGGTAGGGGAACAGTTTCCTTTAAAAAGGAAAACCCAAAATTAAAGCGTGCCAAAAATGATGTAAGTTCGCACGCACCCCCAACCGAGAACCAACACATGCCCGTTTCCCAAAAGGGTAGTCGCCTCGCATTTAAACCAGAATGATGGATTTCAGAAATTGCAGAAAGCTGAATCGTCGCGACCAATCACATTCTGAATATCGTCCAAAATCATGACGATTACGAAATGGAGGGGCAACTGGCGAATACCTGCGATAGGTTGTCTGTATTAACGATGATCTATACTACGTCCTTGTAGAGACGAACATAGGGGCAAGACCCTGTCATTACAAATGGCAAGGCATGCGTGCATTAATAGCACAGCTGAATGCCTGCCGGATAGCTGGCATTCCATAACTACACCGGGATAGTTACAAGAACAGGAACGGTGTAACGGTCATCCGTTGCACCTTAACTAAGACTATCATTGCCTATTAAATGCAACGGTCAGGAGAGAAATGCTCGACCCAGCATTTAACGAACATAATTGCACCAACCTAGGGAAGGATATAAAAGGTGAGCTCGGCGCAGGTAAAGGACACAAGCAACAAAACACGAGAGAAGAGAGAACTGTGAGAAAGTTAAGTTTGGGATTGCATAATCTGACTTAAGCATAGGAGTATTCCCAGCTGGCCTCACGCCGATGAAGATATCCCTTTTGCTTTCTTCTTGTGTTGATAGCAGGTCCCGGAGGTCGTCCATCGCACTGACGAGGAACATACTGACAAGGCACATTTCCAGCTTCATCATTACTCATCCTTGAGTGAGAATTCCTTGGTAGTCTCTTCTCTTTTCCTCTTCCATTGTTATACCTTGAGAGGAGATTTTTTCTCAAACACAACTCACATATTTAAGGTGTAGAAAGTGTTTTGGAGCTTGGGAAGCATTTGAGATTGGCCAAAAGAAGCCGGTGAGGCTTGGCGGATGCAATCGGGCGGTATTGCAGGAGCCAGATAACTAGTGAAGATAAGACTCCAAAAAGTCCGTTGGTAGCTGGAGTTTGGATGGCTCAAGTAATTAGTAGATTAGGCTTGGAAGGTCTCTTTGATATTCATGTACTCCTACTTATTCACTAGTGGATTGATTTCGACTTGGAGGGTAGTGGAGAGGTTTTTCGCTGAGTTCTTCGGTTTCCTTTTCGTTAACACATCTTTGTGTTATCTTGTATTTGCATCTCCCTTCTCTTACTCTTTGTGCTTTACATTTATTGTTTATTGCTTGTTCATGCACTAGAGTAGTTCTAGTAATTGTGTATCATTTACTCTTGTTCTGCACTTAGATAAGTTAGAGTAAAAACAATTAAATCATAATTTTAAAATTGGGGGTCTAAACAATCATTAATGTTTTAACACTAATTGAGCTTTTCACCTTCTTAATTAGAAATACTATAATTTAATCAACAGAGTAAAAGAGAGATCATATATGTGTGTGTGTGTGCGCGCACGTGTGTGTGGTTAAGTTTAAGTAATATTACACCACCTAATATTTTTTTAATTAGATGTGAATTTTGATAAATGTACTGTTGGATTACATTATATTTGTATATTTTCTGTGCTTACAAAATTTATAGCTGATCAAAGATCAATAGTTATGTTATCAATCAATTATTTAAATTCAAGTTTAAAATAATGCATAAAAGATGAGTTTATATATCAAATGGTAAATTATATCTGATTGACATGAAACTTAGCATGCATGTTAAGAACATATAGAACATGTAATCCAACGGCTGGATTTTCAAAATATGAATTCAATAACAAGTTATTGGATAGTGTAACATCATTTAGAGTTACACCTAACTTGAACCCAACCCATATATATAAATATATATATATATATATATATATATATACATAGAGAGAGAGAGAGAGAGAGAGAGAGAGTCAAGTTACCATTGGGAATTTTGGAAAATCCCAATGGAAAAACAGAAAATGAAATATAGATATACACACACACACACACACACGTTAAGTTTTTTTAGAAGTAAAATATTTTTGAAAAAATATTTTTCCATATTTAGGTATTTGTTATAGGTAGAATATAGTCAAACTTGTAAAGTATTTTCCATTAACTGTAAAATCCTTTATAAAATGTTTTACCTTTGAAAATTTAGTAAAACATTTTCTAAAAACACACAATAGCTTTCCCTTTCTCATTTGGTTGCTAGGTCACAGGTCTGGTGGTTGGAGACACAAATCAGGCGACTTGCGGCCAGAGACTTCGTTTTGGTAACTGGTGACCAAAGACTCTGCTCTGGTGACTAGTGCCATTAGTCTGGTGTTCGGTGACTCCGCTTTGAGACTGGTGTCGGCGGTCCAATGTCTAGAGACTACACTCCCACGACTTGTGTCGGTGGTCCAGTGTTCAAAGAATCCACTCTAGCGACTGATATTGGTGGTCTGGTGGCAAGAGAAGCCTTACTAGTGATCGGTGCCGATAGTTCGATGGTTGGAAACACCACACTGGTGACCGGTGTCGGCAGTTTGGTGGCCAAAGATGCCATGCCGCTACCGATGTTGGAGGTTCGATAACTGATGCTGGAGGCTCGGTAACCAAAGACTCTTGGTGTTGGCAGTCCGATCACCAGAGATACTGCATTGACGATGATCTTTTTCTAACAATTATTTGTATGCATGCATCTCTTATGCAATGTAATCACCTATAAATATCAATGAGAAATCAAAAACAAAGAAGAGCGTATTTGATTCAAAAAATTATTTGCTAGTTTTATTGCTTTGGAGTTGAGTTACTCCTTCTAATAATTGAGCGTGTGGCTTTGTCGTGTTAAGTGGCATTCGCGATTAGTAGCATTGAGTGGTGTTTGCTACCTCTAGTTAAGTGGCATCCTAAAACTATCATTTTTTTTTCATTGGTCAAATCTTTGATTTAGCCAACCCAGCAGGTCACAACCTGCATCAGGTTGGCTATGACTTGTGATGGGTTAGAGCATATGCAAAAGTTGTGCAAATGTGCAGGGCAAGTGACAACATCCAGATGTTGCAGTGCAGTTATCCAAGTAGTTGACATGTAAATATGGTTAGAGATGTGTTAGCAGCATAGAAAACCTCCAAGACAGCAAATAGTTGGTCTCAAAGAGCAGTTCAAATTGGGTAACAAGTCCAGGGAAGTTACTTGGCAAAGTAACTTCCATGATAATTATTTCCTACATGATTAAAAGTTATTGAGGAAGACAACAACACGTAGAAAAGGATGCGTTTAGATGGTAAGGGAGAGTGTTGTGTGAGCGAAAACGTGTTTTCCTTAACTGTTGGGGTGTCAACAGCATGGGTAAAAGGGAAAACATATTGGGCTATGTGGGATTAATATGATTTGTGTATGTTTTTTAAGTGGCTGGTTTAAACTAAGGTAAAATCCATAATTGAGTATTTTGTGAGAGGGAGCCTTGAGTCCATTTGAATACCGCTTTTTTTGTTGAAAACTAAAAACTGAAAACACTATAACAAAATAATTTTTAAATGTATAAATAGTGCTGTAGAATCTATTTTTAATGAAAGTTTTGTTGAAAAAAGAGGTTTGTGGGTCCCATGAACAATGCACAGGCTATTCACGGGACCTACTGGAACTCAGTTAATGTTTTTCTTAAAAAAAAAAAAAAGGGTGAAACGTTGGACACAGACGCAGACGCAGTATCCAAACGGATACTTAGTGTGCGTTTGGGTTAGAATTAAAAATTAAAATTATTTTACCATTCAGCTTATTTTCGTTACTATTCATGAGCCCTACTGCACTTTTTGGCACAATTCAAAGGCTTTATTGTAGTATTTCAACTAACTTTTACCTTTATCTATAATACTTTCAACAATAATTTTTCAGTTTCAGTAAAATAAGCAGTATCTAAACATACCCTTAGTTGTCATTTGTAATTGCGGTAAAATTATACAGGTTGTGAGTATTTTTTTCGTATGCTATGTGTCAAATAGCTATGCTATATAGTTATTTTTAGCACCACTAAATATCAAAATGTCCTGCAATAGTGAAGCCAACTATATTTTTTTGGCTCCGCAGCTACAATGCATAGCTACTTTTGGTTGTGCATTGTAGCTGAAAGGTAATTTAAAAAAAAAAAAAAAAATTGTGTTCACACTGCTTTTGTCTCTCTCCTCACTACCTTTCTGTGTCTTTCTCAATGTCCACCATGCGTTCACACTACTTTCAATGTCAACCATGTGTTCACAGTACTTTTGGTTGTGGTTGTGTTTTGGTAGTTGAATGAAATATTATTTTATTGAAGTGTTTATATTATTTTATTGTGTTAAAAGCTAAAATAAAATCACTGCTGTAGGATGTAAGAAGGTAAAATAAATAAAATGACTTTTTGTCATACTAAAAAGCTAAAAATTTGGCTTCATTGCTGTGAATGCTCGTACACTATGCACTCTTTATTCATACAAACAGTCAAATGATTCCTTTGCATTTGTGGTGAGTTAATGGCTTAAACTATGCTTACTTACTGCCATAAGCGACAAAAATTTGTTCTTATTATATCCTTAATGGTTGCAAAGTTTCAAGAAGATAAAAAATCAATAGCTATATCATCAATGACATGTTTAAATTTCAAGTTTTTGTAGTAAAAATTATACATAAAAAATTAGTTTATTGATCTAATATTAAATAACATTTTATTTAAATAGAATTTTACATACATGTTAAGAATATAAAGAACATATAATTGAACAGTTAAGTATTTAAAATTTACATTTAATAAAAAAATATATGAAGAGTTTAAAAAGTTTCTCTCTAAATTAGTTTGGAGAGAAATCTTATCTTGTTATACGTGTATTTGTGTGTGTGTTTTGACAGTTGAGAGTGGAATTTTGTTTTCTTTCTAGGTGGTTGGTGGTAATTTAGTGGTGGTGTGTAGCTATGCTTGCATTCAATGGGTTTTGGGAAGTAGTTTTTTTTTTTTTTTTGGAAAAATAATTTTTCACAGCACTTAATATATATATATATATATGAAGAGTTTAAAGAGTTTCTCTCCAAACTAATTTGAACTTTAGAGAGAAATCTTATCTTGTCATACGTGTTTGTGTGTGTTTTGACTGTTGAGAGTGGAATTTTATTTTCTTTCTAAGTGGTTGGTGGTAGTTAAGTGGTAGTGTGTGGCTTTGCTTGTATTCAGTGCGTTTTGAGAAATAGTGTTTTTTTTTTTTTTTTCTTTTCATTTTACAGCAAAACGAATATTGAAAAATAATTTTTCACAACATTTTTATGTACACAAACCAAATACTATAAAATGAAAAAAATTTTCTAAAAATATTTTTAATATAAAATATTTTACTTCAAAACAAACGAAACATAAGATTCAAAGTAATATGGTTCTAACTCCACCACTTCTTTTTCCACTATCTGCATATTAAAAAAAGATATTAGCAGGAATTGCTGACTTTGTGCAGTTGTCAAACTTCAATGGATCAAGTTAGGCAATAGATGTGTCCAAAATTTTCCTACTTTAAAATTTATGGTCATCAAGAAAACGTAATTACCTTATTCGCTCTTGTCAGGAGACAAGAGCTTCCCCTCAACCGCCCAAGCATGCTTCTTCCACGAAAACTCAAATCTCACTAGTTGACCTATAACGTCTGTACCCATTAGTATGATACTATGGTAGTCGTTAACTCGTTAATGTCGTCATTGTCCACCTTAAAATATAAAATTAAAAATAAAGAAAAAGAAGAAGAGAAAGGCAAAAAAAAAAAAAAAAAATCTAAAAAGGTAATTGAAAAAAGAAAAAATTATTATCAATTTTACCATGAAAGTTTATAAAATAAGTGTGATAAATTGACAATAAATATAATTGAATCATAATAGTAATTTAATAAATAAATGTTTGAATTAATTTTTATTTAAAAATTATGTTTTTATATTTATGGGTCCTAATTTTTACAATATTTTTAGCATTTCCTACAGATAAAATTTGTCCGCATCAAATTTCATGATGGAACCAGATGATATAGACCCAAATAAAGAAAAAGAAAGTAGGGAACAAAGAAAATAGGCATACAAGGCTTTCAAGCCGACTTTTTCACCGTTACTATCATCAAAACAACAAATATAAGGAGTATTGAGACTTTGTAAGCATTATGGGCTTCATATCCTTTCCGATATATAAGCACTATGAGTGACTCTAATGCTAGTCTCTCAATATATATACATATATATATATATATATATATATACACATTCTTGTTTATAGGTAACTTGTGATTTTTTTAATATATCATTTTATGTTGGTGTAAAACGTTAACCCAAATTTTAGTCTTGTAATAAAGAGCTTTGTAGCTTAATTGAATAAATTTTTTTGATTTTTCCAATGAAAATGTCACGCCTTGAATCCAAGTATAAAGATAGGCACATGACAACTGCCGCACACTTATAAAGTAAGCACCCTACAAGTGTGCAAGATCTTCTTAGCAACTAAAATTTATTCTCAAAAATTAATTCAAATAAATTCAAAATACCTCAACAATTTCTTTATAAATAGATCTCCAATAATTTAATAGGAAAAAATCCAAACCTGATGTAATAATGCCAATTGACCAATAAATATAAAACTATTAGAAGACTATCCGATCCCAAAATCACTAAGCTTCTTTTCCTACTCACAACACAACATCTAAACTCCTAAAACTTGTTATTCTTCATAATCTGAAATTTGAGAGGAAAAATGGGGGTGAGCTGACAACTCAATAAGTAAACAAAATCCTAATAAGTTCTATCAAGTAATAGATCTGTAAAGTAACAAGATGTAATATGAGCTTTCAAAAGTTATTGTAGGGACTCAATTTGGATATGCCTTCTGAAATCAAAAGGAAAAACGGTCCAACAAGCCCAAACAATAAATTTTTAGAGAGTGGGCTCAAGGACTAGGCCCTAACAAACGGACAACGCCCCTAGATTTCTCCTTCCCCCATCGGAGGTTGGCACATTAAGATTATTCATCAAGACTCCTCCTCGGCATCCGTCCGAGAGGCCCCCATTTTTTCCTCCCCCCCCCCCCTTTGGCATTCTATTGGTTCTTCTTATATAGCCCTCTCTCTTTCTTCTCTTTCTTCCATCTGTTGATCATCCATGCGCTTTCCTTCTGACCGTCCGTCCCATCAGCTGTACAATCAGTACTCAAGTGATTTACAGTGACCAAGGTTATCCAGTTCAGGAGTCACATCTCCATTAGTGTGGCCAGGGGATTAGGTGAGCGCATTTATTGTGGAGGTGACAACCTGTCCTGAGCTTGTTCCCCCCACCACTTGGGGTTAGTCTCGGTCTGCCGAAGTCAGGGATATCCTCGGCGGGGATTCTAAGAGTTTAGGCTTTCATACATTGTCTTCGTATAATACTTCTTCCTCGGCATGGGCCCTATGCCAGATGTAAAGTGGGCCGAGGTTACCAAGCCCACAGGCCCCACAGTTATAATATGCTATGGGTTTTCAAAAATAACTAAAGAAGTTTTATAGTCTTGAAATAATAAGTTGCAAATAGATCACATACTTTAATCTTACAAATATATCACAGATGGTTTAGAAAGTAGTCAGTTTTTCATATATCAAAAGTTATAACTTACAATAAGTTCTAAAAATACATAAGCAGTTTTAATGACTCAAAATAGTTCAAATGTCCAAATGTAATTAAGGATGTCAATGTTTGACCCAACTCGCGAACACGACATAAACCCGACACGAGTTTTTGCGGGTTAAGATTGGGCCTTAATAGGTTTGAGTCATAAATGGGTCGACTCGAGAGCGACACGATAAGAAACGTGTCATAAGCAGGTCAACCCGCGTAACTCACAATAGACACGTTTGATAGGCCAATTTATTTGTGTCAACCCAAAATGACCCACTTAACGTAACTCATTTAACTTTTATAAAAAATAAATATTCATTTTATTTTAAATTTGTCAAATACCTTTTATATCTAACATATATTTTAAATTTAAAAAGAACAGCGAGTAATTACAAAAAATTATATGGGATATAATTGAAAATTGAAACTTTACAAACCCTAAATCTCTAAACCCTCCAAACCCTAAATCTCTAAACCTTCTTATAAATATCTAGTTTTTTTTTTTTTTTTTTTTTTTTTTTTTTTTTTATTAATTTCAGCCATACTATATACTCTACTATCTTATAATCTCACGCTCAATTCTCAAATTTAAAGTCTCAAACCGGTTATTGCTCTCTCTCTCTCTCTCTCTCTCATGTGTTTAGTGAGTTTTAGAATTAAAGAAAACTATTTTCTTAGTGTCTCAAAATTCTGCAGTAATTTTTTCTACATAATGTTTTTGTTCTATAAGCTTTAGTTTATTGTTTGCTCCAATTCTTTCAATATTGATACTTAGCATTTGGCAAGTTCCAAGGATATTATATTTTTGTTGAACTATGTTATTTTATTTTTGTTGAATTATATTATTTTTGTTAAATCTATAAACTATGTTATTTTAAATTTGGGTTGAAGTGTATGCACTTCTTTTGGAGTGTAAAGAACTTATTTCTAGATGAATGTTATATTTTTGTTGAACTATTTTATTTTGAATGTAGGTTGAAGACTTGAAATGTATGCACTGCTTTTGGGATGTAAAAAAAATTATTTCTAAATAGATGTTATATTTAATAATATGTAGGTTGAAATGAGTTATGTTACATTCGTGCTAACCCAACACGACTTGTTTATTAAGCGTGTCAATGAGTTGGGTCAGGTCAACCCACCTTATTAACATGTCGGATTAAGGTTGAGGGATTATGACACGATTATTAAATGGGTCGGGTTAGAGTTGAACCATTTAGTCAGATGCCCCTACCTCGACACAACATGAACCCGACATGCTAACCCGAATTGACATCCCTAAATGTAATTCATATTGTTAACAATCTTATGACTATGGTCACGTTATATTCCCGTGATTGGGTATCAGAGTACGAATGAATAACCCCTCATTGGCTAAGTATCAGAGTACCAATGCATGACCCCCATTGATTTGGGTATTAGAATACCAATGAATAACCCACATTGGCTGGGTATCAGAGTATCAATGAATAACCTCCATTGGTTTGGGTATCAAAGTACCAATGAATAACCCTCATTGGCTGGGTATCAGAATACCAATAAATAACTTCCATTGGTTTGGGTATTAGAATCAATTCATAGTCAGATTGTCCATAATCATATATATCATAGTTTCTAACAAAAATATATCTTGTTCAAATATATATATATATATATATATATATATAATCATATATTCAATATTCAAATATATTTGCAATATTTCTATATTCTTTACTTTATATCAATATAGCAAAAAAATAAATAAATAAATAAATCTTATATTCAATGCCCATATATATTTGTGAAAATTCTTTATTCTTTACTTTGAATCAGTATAAATAAAAACAATTAAATAAAATACATCATATATTCAGTAATCAGATATATTTGTGATAATTCTTTACTTGAAATCAGTAATACAATAGAAATAAAATTGTAACAACTATAAACAATTTTCAATAGTTAAAATTATGCAAAATAAAACCAATTAGGATAAGGTTACTTACCTCAATCCAAAGCCTATTAAAAAATCCTTGCAGTTTCCCAAGACCAATCCAATGTAAACCTTTTAGCAAACTAAATAAAGAATTTACTCCAAACAAATTTGTCACTTAGAGCATCCATAGCCGGTTTTTCTATCTCATCTTATTTTACCATTCCAAAAAATTACTTTATCAATTATACCATACCATTTTATAATATACCCAGCATCCCAACTTTTATTTTCCTATCCTACTCATTACAATAGTATTTTTACACCATAAAATAATATATCCCACAATCACTTTCATTTACCCTTCAAAACCGCCATCACCATAAGCCCACCACTGCACTACACACACTTAACACCACCACCACCACCAACCCATAATCTACCGTCAACACCAAAAAAAAAAAAAAAAAAAACCCAGCCCATCAACGCCACTCTCTCTGACCCTCAACACCACAAAAAAAAAAAAAAAAAAAAAAAAAAACACACACACACACACACACACAAAACAACCCACGATCAAATCCATTAAAAAAAATCACTATCGGAGCCATCAGAACTCCGATTCAAACCTTTGTCAAACCCATTCAAACCCATCGGAGCCATCACCAGCAAACCCATTCAAAAAATATGTTTGAACCTAGCAAACCCATTCATCAGAGCAAACCAGAGAGAGAACGCAAGCCACATTGCACCGATCTAGCAAACCCAACCTATCGATCCATGCCAAACCCAAACCCACAATCGCACTGATCCGTGTCACCGTCGTCAACTAGAGAAAGAGAACGCAAGCCACGTCGTCGTCATCAGCCAGGCCGATTTGCAACAAGAGTGGTGGCTCGCCATGGTGTGGTGGCTATGGGTTTTGGGTCTAAAGAGAGAAGGAACAGAGTAGAGAAATAATGTGAGAGAGAGAGAGAGAGAGAGAACCAGTTCTGACTTGTTTAATAAAAAATAGGAGAGAGAGAATTAAATATTATTATTTAAGTTTAGAAATATGCTACAGTAGCACAATTCCAAAAATTTTTGCAATTCTTCCTCTTTACAATCCTAGATGCTGAGGCTTTTTAGGCTTAAAATGTCAAACCCACCTTACATATGGCATTTACAATGCCAGGTGTGGATGCCCTTAGATCCTTGGACCTCAAATCTCAATGCCATCCAACACCACAAAGACAACAAAGCAAAGCTGCTTTACATGTGAAAAGACTAAGTCCTTGGAAACCTTCAAATAATTGGTATTGGCTTAATCTTTTATCTATCAATAAGGAACCTCAATGACAAGTCAGTACTGCCCATAGTGGCCAACACACATCTAGTTACGTTGCCCTCAATAAGAATCATGGAATAAAAGTGATGTGCTTTAGTGGTGAAATTTTGTTTAACTGGACATATACTGGTTGGATTCTTAGATAGGAGAAAAGATGAGGAAGGGGGGGGGGGGGGGGGGGGGTGTGGTGGACAGCAACTCCTCTTAGAAAATCTTTAGGTGTAAAAAGTAAAATCCTTAGGGTGGCTAGGGTTTACATGATACAATTAGGGTATAAATATTGCTAACTTCAACATTAGAAATTACTAAATTACCCCTAAAAATAAATCTACTTTTTATTTATTTATTTTTTGGGAACCGGGTATTACAGAAAACATTTAGGGTTCAACTAGAATTTCTATCTTTATAACTCAATTAGTTACAAAGAAGATGATGATAACAATCATAACATCACACAAGATGACTCAAATATCTAATGGAATTAAAAAAAAAATTAAAATTATTAAATAATTCATCTGGATCTTAGTTTTATGCTCAGGCGGCTACATAATTAGATTGTGAAAAGAATCCCTAGCTATTTGCTTTTAAAAATGTTTTTCTTTTCCTCAGAATGAAAGAGAAGGAGCTTTAGTGAACGATACTTTGCCTAATTTGTAGGCACAAAAAGTAATAATCGAATAAACCTTGCTTACCCAGTTACCCCAACGATGTGGAATTTAACCTTTTTGTACCATACTTCTACCACTTAACATTCCCTGATTCGATAAATAAAACATTAAATCTCTCTTCTTCTTTTTTGTGTGGATATAAACAATATTTTAGTCATGCATTAATTCTATATATTTGATTTATTAAATTATTTTTTTGCTTATTATTAATTATTATCTGGAATGGAAATCTTAAGTAGGGTAATTTACTTTCTTCTATTTAATAGTGCTTTTCCTTGTGGTAGTTTACTAGTTTGACATTAAAAATAATAATAATAAATTGTACTGAAATTATGAACATCACACTGAGTAATTTGAGAAATGACATGTCTACAACATTTTTACAACAAATCTTAAGGGGCAGGTTGTTACCGGTTGTTATTGTTAGGGCAAAAAAGTAATTTTAGTGTTATATTTAAATTTGAACCAATAACAACTAATCACTTATGATTTTTTGTAAAAATATTGTAGACGTAGTACCTCTCAAATAATTTAGTTCTAATTTTAACAAAGGGAAATTTAGTTCTAATTTTAACAAAGGGAGGAGTGAAAAAAATTTAAAAAAAAAATATAGAAAAAATAGAAGTCTATATTAGAAGGTGTGAAAAAAGTATGTATGTGTGTCTGATGTTTGTCCTTATTTGGACAATCTTCTTTCGTTTTCATCTTTAAATCAAAATCAAAATCTTTGGCGGTCGCCCACTAATAAAATGTGAGAAACGCTATAGATTTTTATTCCCAAAAATAGTGCCATGTCTCTTTGAATCTTTGTCATGCAGTGTATTTTACTTAACAAAAGAATATAACGAGGGTCCCTAATCTCTTTTTTCATAGTTTAGTGACCCTTCTATAAAGAAATTTAGTTCCCCACGTCTTTTCTTAAAATAAAAAAAGTTTCCTCGTCAAGTTCCATGATCAAGCAATATTTTAATTTCTCAAAAAAAGTAATATTTTATTTATAAAGACAAGAATACCCATGTTAGTAGTCAAAAGTAAACTAAGCCGTACAAGTTAACATGGACTATTTTTTTATTTACTGATTTTCCAAGTTAAAAAAACATGCTGTTATTCTTCTTTTCCACTGAACTTTTTATTTTAGTTGGATAGATAAACCTCTTAACTATTATTAGACAGATAGATTGGGATGAACTCTATCCTAATTATTTGCTATTAGGCTTGTACTCTTCAATGATTTAGGCGAAATTTAAATAATTCTGTTTCCTCTTTTTTTTTTTTTGGGGGGGGGGGGGGGGGGGTGTTAAATTTAATGTTATTCTTCTTCTTCTTCTTTTTTCTTCTCTTTTTCTAAAATTTATCCCTCTTTGTGAACGAAACCTGATGATAATAGAATAGTAACTAACTAAAATCATGCGTTTGATCAAAACACAATTTTAAAAGAGTGTGTACAGAATATGTGTAATAATGACAATGTCACTAGTCTTAACCGTAAAAAATTGGGGGGGGGGGGGGGGGGGGTGGGGTGCGCATGTTTTTATCTAGACTGTCAATCCATTTTTCACTTCTTGGTTTGGGGCCCATCATGTCAAGAAAGTTGAGAATCCCACGCTTCATCCATTCCGCAGCCCAAACCAACAACCACTCTCCTCTTTTATTTATTTATTTATTTATTTATTAAAAAATGCTACGTTCACAATATTTTCACAACAAATTATAGGTGATTAGTTGTTATTGGTTCAAATTTAAATTTAGTACTGAGATTTCTTTTTTAACCCAACAATAATAACCAGTAATAATCTACCACTTAGGATTTGTTGTAAAAATATTATAAAAATATTGTGTACATATCATTTCTCTTATTTTTATGCTAAAAAAGAACCGGTCACTAAGCCTACTAATACTGAGGTAGTACTATCTATCTAACCCCCTTGACAATTCGATATGTGGCTGAATTCAAATGCCTTTTGGAAAAGCATAAAGCTAAGCTTATCAGATCTCTTAGATGATACTTTGCTTGATAAATGCAAATTTTTTTGGCTATGAAGATGATGAGAATGGCACATCAGCTTGGTCTATGGAACCCACTTTCTTATCTCCCTCACTCTATGTTTTTCTCTTTATCACAAATTCTAACAAGGCAATCTTCAATTGCCTTCATTTCATGCATGCAACATAGCTATTGATACGAATGACACATCCGAGAGAATAGAATCTTTTCATGATAAGGCAAAGGTTGATGACTGTTTTGTTTGGTCTTTCTTGTTATGTGGATGAGTGTGCCACGTTTTTACACACATAGTCACTTGATTTGCAACCAATATCCCAATTTCTTTGATTGGATGGGGCCCCAAGTGATGAAAGACTTGGGATTATATCCAAAATCAATTACTCGTATATTAGAAGTGTTCATACAGTTGCAATTTGCAAGCTACTTGTTCAAGCAAAGGTTCAATGCATTATACACCTAACCTAACAGCCTAGCTTAAGAGCAATAATGACTAATGAGTTTAGGACAAAACATTTCATAATTGAGGTGGTATGTTGTGATTCATGTTAATAAAATATATTATTGATGTGATCATATGAAAGTGATGTTATTCCAATCACAACTTGTCAACCCAGTTTATATAAAAATATTGAAGAATTTTGTGCCCCTTAACGCATTGTATTCTTAAAAACAATCAATCATAAATCCACCCAACTTTCAATTAGTTATATATATGGTTTTTAAATTTGTTCTTAATTTAGAGAATATGTTTTTCTAGATCTTATGAATTAATTAAATTGCACAAAATAGCATAAAATCATTTTTTCTGTTATTCATTTTCAAGTTCAATTTAATTTTAAATCCACCGACTCCCTCCTCCATATTTGTTTTCTAGAATTTTTAATTAGGATTAAAATTTTGAATGAAGGAATTGAGCAGTTGGGAACCATTATTATCAACGGGAACCAGCTGGGAAGCAAATTAATGAATCAATCATAATTGATCAATAATAATTGTTTCTCCGATAAAAATAAAAATAATAATTGTTTCATTATTAATATAAAAAAATTAATGATAATCCCCCGCTTTTTCCTTTTCTTCTCTCTCTTCAAAAATTCAAAGGCAGAAACCTAAAAAATAAAAGAAATTGGTGGAAAGTTGAAAACGAACTCATGTTGACAAAAAGGTGACGGATTAATATATCCAATGAAGGGGACAAGAGAGATCATAATTCTATCTGATCCAAAGAAAAGCTTTAATATTGTCTCTCTCTTCTTATCTAGGCTTTGCAGCTTCCACACAATGTCTTAGAAAATTTTCAATTATATATGTTGGTTTAGTTTGCTCGAATACTATCATGAATACATCCATATATATGATGGTATTATAGTATATGGCATAATACATATAGTTGAGGCTCAAAGCTCAGAGAAAATGGGCAAATGCCCCTTTCAAAAAAAAATCCAGCATTTTGCTCTTTTTTCCAAACTAATTAGAAAAATGCCCATATTTTGAAACTCGATTTTTCTCCTTTTTTGAAACTCGATTTTCTTAAAATCGAGTTATATAAAAAAAAATAAAAAAAACTTTGATGCCTTATAGTGGCATTTTTAAGAAGCCTATAATGACGTTTTAAGGATCTATAGTGACGTTTTGTAACTTGATTTCCATGAAGTCGAGTTACATGCAAATTTTTTTTTCTTTTTTTACCTATAACTCGACTTCATGGTGATCGAGTTACAAAACACCATTATAGGTCCTTAAAATGTCACTATAGACTCTTTAAAAACTCCGCTATAGGACTTAACTCAATTTTGAGAAAATCAATTTTCAAAAGAGGGATATTTTCCTAATTAATTTAAAAAAGAGGGCAAAATGCCGGATTGTTTTTTTAAAAAGGGTAAAGGCCAAATTTTTCTCTCAAAGCTCAATTTATATCATCAACACCATCAATTAATTACAAGCTAATTAAGTTGGTTAACCATAGCTATCCTTTTATAATGTGAATGTTGCTTTCTCTTTTTGACTCATCCATGCTCTATAGTCTATATCACTTAATTTTGTTGTTGTTGTTGTTATTGTTTCTACTTACTTTTATTTTTTATTATCTTGATTGTCTCTTTCAAATAACAAAAATAAAAACTAAATGTGACCATATATCAAAATAGTTTTTGAGCTTTGAACAAGATTCAAGTACCGAATGAGATCATATTTTCAATGTTAAAGAGTTTCATGACAAGCAAGTCGTACATGTCCTAATCCATCTTGACATAAATGATACATCAATATTAACGGCCATCTAAGTTTTAGGTATTTGTTAACTTGAATAGTTGAATTAATGTTTCTGAGAATCTTCTATTCAAATTAAAAATAATTAGTTTATCTTAATTTTAGAGTGCTAATTAAGCTTCTAACAAACTTAATCCATTAAGATGTAACCTCGGCTAAAATGTCCACATCTCCTTAGTGAGAACCAGTGCACTTGCCCTTGTCCCTTTCTGCCTGGTTGGATTAGACCACTAGTCACACTAATCCAAATTTATTTAAATATATATATATATATATATATATTTTTTTTTTTTAAATTGGGTAGTCCAAGATTAACATATATATAAAGATTTTATGGGAGTGGATCCAGAGTATTAAGTATAATATTTTAGCCATAACTTGGTAACAAAATTATCCATATAGAATGATATAATTATTTGACTTGACTCCTGTTATTTTAGTGATTAATTTTAGGTTAGCTAAATTGAAGTCTTAACAAACATTTAACTTCTTTGTTAACCTGAATGTCTCTATCCTTGTTTAGTTATGGCTTGGTGAATGACATTTTTTTTTTTTGATAAACTAGTGAATGACATAAATATATATTGACATTGACTACTATTATTTTAGTTAGTATTTGGTTTGCTCGTTGAAGTCTCAACAAAATTATATTTTCATTGTTGAACTTCATGGCCTCTTGCATTTAATTTTTTTTTGTCGGCTAAATGTCCTAGATCTTTCAATTTCCAATGCAGGTCCGCATGCTTTGCTTGACATTGAAACTATAGCAGATATTTCATTTTTGTTCACCCACTGCCACCAACATCACATTTCTCAAGAAGTCTACAACTAGTATTAGGCTCACATTGACAACTCCATGTCTATTATTGCAGGAATCCTCACCTACCTCTTTCTCAACCGAAATGCATTATTTTCTCTTATTGGAGAAGCTGTATAGGCTCAAAATTATTAAACCTCCCTATCCAACCCAATATGTACATGGGTGGTTGGCTATTGGGTCTATGGGACCAGACCCATGTCATAAATTTTGTTGCAATTGGGTCATATACACCAACTGCCAGGGACAATGGGTTCGAGTTCAACCCCCTGACTCATGCAGACATGAGTAGCTTGCATTCCTCGTCTCTCAAAAGTTAGATCGGTTTGTAGCTACCCCCAAACAAAAAAAAAAAAAAAAAAAAAAAAAAAAAACTTAATTCATGTTTTTATCAGTTTTGGTACCCAATTTAATTACTAAATTAAGTCTTAGTTATTAGAAAGCCAACAATCTTTAGATCAAATGATGGATGTTCAAGGTTCGAATTTTACTTGATATTTCATTAATAGGCTTGATGTAATTAAGAATGGTCCGTCAATGAGTGCCAATAGAAAATTTGTTAGTGAACTATTTTAGGAAAATTTTAATATTATTTTTATAGAAAATATAAATAAATATAAAAAATCAGTTACTTTTTTACTTTTCCATAAAATGTTTCTAAAAACATTTCTTAAACCTATGAGAAAAGTTAACGAATGTCTCAAGAATATTGGTTTAAAAAATATTTTTAAAAACTTTGTATAAGAAAAGAAAAATAGCAATTAATTTTTTTGACAACTTTTTATAATTCTCATAAAATGATTTCAAAATTTTCTTAAAATGATCTATTAACAAATGTATTGATTTAATGCGAAATTTATCAACCAATCAATTCAAACGTTTCCACCTGCTTCTCAAAAAAAACGTTTCTACTTTACTTCTCTAACTTATAATTTTACTGACTTGATTCTCGGTATACGTACAAGGTCAAGTGGTCGTTGCTATGAACTTAAAGACATTTTAAACAGTTTAACTATATCATAAGGTGCATCAATCCAATGAATCTACGTACCACCTTATCCAAGATAGCTCAGATCTCCATGTGTGTTGACTCTCTTTTTTTAATACTAGTAATTAATAAGAAAGATGATTGCTTAAGATTGAAACAAGGTCTTAAATGCTGAGGCAACGGTCTTGTATCAGTTATCATCATTTTTTTTTTTTAATGTAATAGTACTTTATGTTTTCCTTGCTTAAGCTTCAACGTTTTTGTGCCAAGACTTTCATATTTCAATTGACACTTTTAAGTCTTGTTAGTGAAAATTAATGGGTTAAAGGTCATCTATTATTTTCTAAAAAGAAAGTAGCTGTCATTAATTTTTCAACCTCTCTAGAGAAAACAAAAACAAAAACAAATTTTTTGCTGGAATTAAATTCTTAAGACTTATGTGGCAGTAAAATTGGAAAGCTTGGGTTCTTATTCTAACATATTTAAGTTCAACAACTCAATATTTCTTCATGCAACATCCTCATTAAAATCTGGAGATTGTGTACTGATGGGGTTAAGAGGCAAATTAACATCAAGCCAAAACTTTGTATATGCAGATTGGATATGACAGTCTTAGTGTTCTCTAAGTTTTAACTAACATTAACCACTCATCCTTTTCAATGCAATAGATGACACATCAGCTACTTATACGAGGCTGAGATATCACAAATGTCAGGACATTGAAACAAAACAAGAGTCTGTCACTGTCCTAAGGTGACAAGTGCAGCCATTACAAATGAGATCAACATATATTATCATTTGCATATTTAAGAGATAAGAAGAAAAACACAAAAACTAATCATGCCAACTCATGCAAAAAGAGGTTCCTTATCTATATATCCAATATGTATGATTAGGTGATGAGTACTTTGACACGCAAAATGGCCCTAGCTAGGCCGGTTAGCCGATGATAGCTCCACATACACATATGCCTGTCCTTTACAATTATTCTCTTATGCATGCAGCTTCCTAAAGGTCCCACAAGTTAGGAGATGTTCCTTATGGTATAAGTTTTTATTTTCATATTTTAGTATGAGAGAGAGAGAGAGAGAGAGAGATAACACATGCAACTTGTAATCAATCAAACAAGCATCTTTCATTGCACATTTATTTTTTTGACATATTTATATATAATTCATAAGAGAAATACTTGGAGTATATTGTATTATTATTATTATTTTTAAAATGGATACAAATGGATATGATTGTTAATTTGTCAAGTCAAACGTATCACATTTTTTACTCAAAAAATAAGTATCACATTCACTCACCATCTTTGATATGCTACATTCTTAACTAATGAGTCCTTTTATTTATTTATTTTTACATAATAATGAGTATCGTTCGTCACACTTGGTATAATCATAAATGATTATGCCAATGTATAATTAATTATAGTAACAACTATAGTATCTATACGTCACTTAATTCAAAATAAGTATTTGAAGATGGGTCTTTAATGACCTTTACCAAAGAATAAATTGGATATAGGTCTGGTTTACGAGTACTCTCAGAGCATTTGTTAATAGACTATGTTAGAAATGTTTTGATAATACTTTCATGAAAAATATAAAAACTATCAAAAAGTCAATAATTTTTTTTCCATAAATTTTTTTAAAAAAAAATATTTTCTAAATCAATGCTCTTAGGACATCTATAAAATTATCCCATAGCATATTAGTAATATTTGGTATGAAAAACGTAGTAAGAAATTCCATCTTAGAGCGGTCTGAATGGGGGTATAGCAATTAGAAGTCCAGCTGAAATATTTGGACTGGATAAATTGCCCAATTTATTGCCTAATACAATTTTTAGAGTGGGTTGGGCTTAGGAGGGCTCAAAGAACCATTCAATCCAACCCGATGAGTATAAGTTTTAATGACATATTTTCAGCCATTGAACCTATTATGAATCATAGAGCAACGGTTATACCTGCTCAATCCAACTTTACCTGAAGGCATACTTGCGATTTTACCTGCTCCGCTGCTCGATCCAATTTCAACACTAATGCCTTCTGATATTTGAAATCTATTCAGATTCATATTATCCTATTTTTCTTGAACTTCCTTAGTAATCAAAAACGCAAATTCAGAGAGAGAGATCACCACCAGAACAAAGAACCACCAAACTGGCCGAAGAAGAAAATAAGGGAAATATAGATAGGATAGTAAAAGAAGAATTAATATATACTATACAGTATATACTACATATCATTGACCCAATGTTGCCTTCCAAGTAATTTCTCAATAAATGTATTAAAAGTTACAACCAAATTATTTCATAGAATAATTTGTCAAGGGTTTTATAGTTGAATTAACACCTCCCTTGCACAAAGTACCTGAGAAGTAGTAGGGAAATGGTTTGAGCTGTGGAGTTAGTAGCATATTGTAATTATCTCTAAATATATAAATATATATATATATATATATATATATATATTTCATAGAATTAGATGATGAGTTGTCATAATCTTAAAGATCAAGCCATATACCAATGATCCGTAGCCCAAATAAAGATCAGGCTACATAATATTGCGTACCAATAAGCTCTACCCCAAATGACATTCCACCTCTAATTCCATCCCTCTAATGTGTGCAAGTTACCTTGAAATAGAAAAAAGGAAAAAGTAATGGCCAGCAGAGCCACCGACAGGCGCCATAGTGCCTCTACAAGCCTTGGTCCAAGGCTGAGGAGTAATAATCAGGCTCTCGGATCCCTTAAGCCATTTCTACTTATTCCAGCTCTACCTACATCCACACTGCTCTTCCAAACCCAAATCCAAACATATGTCACTGACTCACTGTCCAAGTCTTCATCATCCTTGCCAAGCTCCAGCATGCATTTTCATCATCCAATTTCTCTACCATTGCCCACTGGTCCGTACTCCACACTAAACAGTTAAACATTCAAGGGTTGTAATCGGTAATCACCTATCTAGACTAGTTCAGAGAGCATCACATTTCAAAGGCAAGTGAATGTAGTACATTAAAAACAAAATGTATTGCATTTTTAAATTATTAATATAACATTATTATAAAATACACCAAGAGCATTACTGTCCAACTTTGTAAATGCAGATCCCACAATCTCATAATATAAATCTTGTAATACAAATTTCTACAGAGCAAACCTTTCTCACAGATTCCACCCTCGTAACATCAGACTCACTGGAACTCCCAAAGCTGAAACTATAATTGAACACAAAGAATTGGGCAACTAAATTTAATATACATTACCACTGAACACTTCCATTATTATTGGTGTCTAGAAAAATCCTTGGACTATGACTTCGAAACAGATAAACTCAGAGTCAGCACTGATCACACAAGATTGATTGTGAAGGAGACATACGGATGGGAATCAGCATCACCTGCCAGACCAGCCACCCCTCCTCCGACTTCATCTTCAGTTTTCCAATATGTGCTGCATCCAAACATCAGAGGAAAAACAAAATGAGAAAACATAAATCAGATTACAAAACCACAAAGATATACAGATGTACAAAAACTTTCCAGAAATACAACATTGCAATTAGTATCATCCTATGTATTATTGCATAGGTGAGCAAACAAAACAATACACATCATAATTGAACTGCAAGATATGCTCCCAATTTTTTGAACTTAAAAAGGCATAAAGAATTCAAGTGTCAGAAGTTCCTATAAAAGTTTAGAAAATAGTTTAGAGTTTAGCTTTATCATCAAACAGTTACTGAAGCAATGAATTTTAAACCTCTTGACAACCTTCATATTTTTCTTCACCATACAGAGTAATATACCCTCCCATGACCACTGAATCAGGTAACAATCTCAAATAACATGGTCTCATTAGTTAACTAAATAATGGATCTTAAGTTCATCTGCATCTACACTGAGTACATATGGCCTAGGTAGTTAAGATCATGTCAACCTTGACCCTCTTATTCTTAACTGTAATTATTGAGGTGTACTCATTCTATACCATAAGACATACACAAAGGCTTATGGACTTGCCTGTTCACAGTGTCACACAACCCTTCAAGGATTGAGCGCACTTTCTTCTCACTTTTTACCGGCGGAGCTAAAACGCATGCCTGAAATCATTTCAACAACCCATGCTCTGTCAAAAAAGGCAAATTCTTGGTTGGAAAACCACAAACGAACATAAGAGTCTACGTACCAAGAAAGATGGCGGCAGACCATATCTCAAAATGCTCTCTGTGAAAACGCGCACAGCACAAAAGTGCATCCAGGAGCTAAAAACCTACAGGCAGGAAACCTATTGAGCATAAAAGAAAATTACAAAACCTATTGCGAAGGGCAAGTTAACATCAATGAGAACAAGTATAACAACAATGTATACCAATAATAGTAATAATAATAGATCAAACAGCAAAACTAAAAATTGTAGTTCAAAACAGCAATTTGAAAGATTCTGAGCAAAAACAGGACCACATATAGGCAAATAGGCTACAGTGGTGCACACATAAGTCGGATGCATCTTATAGATAATAAAAAAAAACAAAAAGAAAAATACCTCCCCATAACTGTTATAGCACCACTGCAAAAGAGAACTTCTCAAACTTCCCTGATCTTCGACTAACTTTTCTAACTCCTGCTTCCGACTCTCTTGTGCTTCTGGACTATGTTCAAAATCACGAATCTGAATCACATATTAAAATAACAAGCCACTAATTAGATCTGTTCCACCTAGTCAAATGCTGAAATTAGCATAAGTGCAGCAAATTCTTTATGCATTTCTGCTTTGCAGACAGTACAAATGCGCATGACAGGATATAAATTTTAAATAACATGATGGAGATTCACTGTTGTAACATCCCTGGATCATGCCACTTGTACAACATACTCACCTGAAAACCTTTTTCACGTGCAGCTGTTCTAAAATTGTCTGCAACACGTCCAAAGAGTGTCACAGTATAAAGAGCATATTCATTATCCTCAAACAACTTCTTGGATGACCTAGGGACCTGAAAGCACATAGCAAGATTAATCAGACTTGAGGTAAGATCACGATAAACTAAAAATAAAACAATGTGATTACAACTATTGCACAGGTAAAGTTTTTTTGTTTTTTGCTAAGCAGGTATGATAGGTAAGTTGGATCAATTGAAGTGACCCATATCATATTGTCAGAAAGGTAGCACCATTGTTATTAATTCCGTTTCGGACCCCGTTTCGGTTTGTTTAGTGGAACGGAATATTTCGGTACCGGCCTATTTCGGCGTACCGTTTCAAAGCGTTTCGAAGTTCCTAAAAATAAATATATATATATATATATATATATGAACACACATATATATACAACCTATTATTTACAATTTATTGTGTAAATATTATAAAAATATTAGAGATATAACATTTTTTCTAATAATAATATTTTAAAAAAATAAATTAATATTAATATAAAGTTAGAAGACATTGTACACAGGGAAATAAAAATAATACCTCTGACATTTGCTTTTGAATTTTTTAACTTTTTTTTGTCATTTCCTAAGTCACACACGTGATGGGCTCAGAAAAATGAAATTTGAAATCATTAAAAGACTCTAGTTGAAGACACAGGACACTCAAGACAACAGAAAATAAAAGAACCAAAGAGTGAAAGGCTAGTCGCACTAAGCCACTAACCAGTGGATACAAAACGGAGAAGAAGAAGAAGATAAAGAAGAAGAAGAAGATGAAGAAGTGGGCTGGGACACTGGGTTCATTCAGGCAGATGGCAGGTCGGCGTCGTTTGGACCTTTACTCTGTTTTTTTTTTTTTTTTTTTTTTTTTTTTTAAACAAGCTAAATCTTGTACCTGCCGGAATTTACATTTCGGCCGGAATTGGCCGAAATTGTCCGAAATGGACGGAATGACCCGAAATGGCCCGAAATCTGACCCGAGGTGGAATGTGGGGTATTCTGGTACCGGTTTGCACACCGGTACGAAAAATTCCGGCCGTTCCGGCCGGAACGGAACGGTATCAATAACAATGGGTAGCACAACTGTTCCACAGATTTAAGGGGCATGATGGATAAGTTGATCAATTAAAGTGAACCCATATCAAATTGTAAGCAATGTAGCCTACTAAATCACAACTCTACCACAATATCAACAAGGCCGAACCAACTGGAACTAGAATATATAACCAGAAATAATAATCCATACCACATAGCTAGTCAAAGTCTCATAGCTGGCTAACCAGTCTTTCTGTGAATACTTGGGAACAACAGCAAGGAGAGTCACTAGATGTTCTGAGGTAATTATATCCTCTGGTTTCACTAGATTTGAGAGATCCCGTACAGCCAGGCTGAAAAATGCAGAAAGCTAGGTCTGATCAGAAACCAGAATCAACTATTTCACATATATGTAAAATTAGACTTTAAACAAACACGCGCCCCCCCACACACCCCCCCCCCCCCCCCCCCCAAAAAAAAAAAAAAAAAGAGAAAGAAAGAAGAAAAACGTGTACCTTCCACTTTGCTTTCGGTTTATAGCATTAAGCTGACTACGCACATTGTTGTATTCAGCAACACGAACCTAATATAAGAGACAAAGCTTTAAGACCCATATATATTCATCTAAAAAAATAAAGATTTATTTATTAATTTATAAGTCAATCTAAAAAACTAAAGAGCTTTGGCTTAATTATGAGGTTTACTTCTTCAGTCAAGAAACATAACAGATCTAATCAATCCAAGTGGAGGAACAAAACCTAAATGATAAATGACGGGGAGAAAACTAAAGTTTGTAAGGTGGTAGCCAATCATATTAAAGTAGAAATGAATACATGCCAAGAAAATATGAGAACAGCCAAGTAAACAACTGCTCTCATGGTATCAATTGTTGTTATTTCCATCAAAATAAAAAATCATAAACACTCGTGCAGCAATTTACTACACTCTACTTATCACAAGGTGTCAGGGAATCAACATTCTATCTCCTTTTTTGTTACCTCCTATTATGATAGAGTCTGTGCCAAAACTAATCAGTTGCCTAGTTCAGTGCATGACTGTGCTATATAGCCTAAAGAAAGCAGGTGAAACAAACACTCAAGTTTCATAACCATGTACAAAAGATCTGACACACTAAAGCCAATGACTCAATTAGCTCTAGCTCCAATGACACATCCTTCCCTCAGAAGAATAGAATGGAAGCTGAATTGTGCTCCAAGACCCACTAGATGTGCGTGTAACTCACCAATTAAAAAAAAAAAAAAAAAAAAAAAAACACCCCTATACACTAAGAAGAGTTCTTGGAAGGGTCTTGTATCTTAATATGAGCCACAGGAGTTCACCATACCCATCATTCTTTGAAATAATCTGGCTTTACAATTGTAATTCTCTATGCTTTGTACACAGATGCTCATCCTTCCTATTTTTGGCATTCTCCCAAGCAATTCATCCAGCTAAGGAAGATAACCCCACACTTAAGACATCCACAATCCACAGATATCATATGTCATAAGCTAAACAGAAAACAAAACACATTGTGGTCAAGTGCAGTGAACAGCTGATTTACTATAAACACCTAACCAAATCACATAGGTCATTGTAAAGAAACTTATTCTATAGAATCTCTCTCAGCTGATCTCAATGAATCTTAATTATACAGTGTTGTCAAGGCTTGGTTTACTAACAAGCAATGGTTCCTTGTATCTGCCTTCAAATAATAGATAACCAACATATCAAATCAAGATGAAATTAATTATTACCTTGAGATCATCCTCAATCTTTGACACTTGACTATGAATACTATCCACAGTCTCCCTCAAGGGTGACATAGTCGGGTACTTGGCTTCGTCCCAAACAAACCTTTTCCATTACAAAACCAAAACAAAAATTCTCGGTTAATAATACCCAGATCCCTCACAATAACAGAAAAAACCAAAATCCTAAGTCAAAATATCTTTATTGATTTTACAGAATTGTGATTCACCTAGTGAGGTACGAATCAACTGGTACTCCGTCAACAGTGAGAGCATTGCTCTCCACACCCGATACCCTCTCTAATTCCTCGATTTGACGCCTGATCTTGTGTGACACTCCTTCCACAAAGCTGTTTGACTACAAAATTCCACAGTAAAACTCCAATTTAATAATAATAATAACAACGAAAATCACGGAAATAACAGATCAATTTCAAATTTGCAATCGAATTGCCACAGACAAAGTTGAAGAAATTTCAGATTCCATGAATCTTAATAATTCATAAAATATTGATAAAAAAACAAAGACAAAACTACAAAATTTGCATTTAAAATTAAAAGAAAGACATTCTGTGAATAAAAAAGTTTTTGAAATTGGATTCAGATCAAAGCCAAATTTGCAATTAAATAGCCACAGAAATAAGTTCAAGAAATTACAGATTCCGTGAATCAAAATAAAGATAAAAATAAAAATAAATTTACAAAATTTGTATCTAAAATTCAAAAAGAAAAAAGAAAAAAGAAAAAAAAAAAAAACAAATTCTGTGAATCAGGAAAAAAAACCTTCAAAATTGGATTCAGATGTTGGAGGAATTACCTTTTGGAGATCGTCGCTGAGAGAGAGAAGTGAGTCTAGGGTGCCAACACGTAGATTAGGAACATTGAACTGAAAAAATCAAATATAAAAACGAAAGAAAGACTATAATGACATGAAATTGAAGCAAAGAGAAACAGATCTTCCAAGGAAATGAGAGAATGAGTGAGTACTCTATAGAGAGGAGTGTCAAAGGAATGCTTGGAGATTTGCTCTTGCAATCGGTTCCACAAAGAAGTCGCAGAGTTCTGAACTGGAAGAGAGACCACCCAGTATCTCGTCGCCATTGAAGCTTCAATTTACAAAATCTCTTGACAATTACAAAAAAAACCAAAGAGAGTTGTCTACCCAGCTCTAGCATTGGCGAAGCCAAAGCTTCACAAAATTTAGAGAAAGTTGTAAAAGAGCATTCACATCAGGCTCAATAAAATTTAAGCCAAATTCAAACTAACACCCCTACTATTTCGATTTCAGCTAACCCACCATTCACACACACTAGCATCAGACTCTCTATTCTTTCTCGCTCCAATTAAATATTATTTCTTTATTCATCAACACCCAGAATAACATAGGGAAATACAAAGAAGAATCAACACCCAGAATGAGAAATTAACACTGCATTCTGATCATCATTCAAAGAAGAACAAATTTTCATTACAATTCTGAAATTTTTTTCTAATTGGTGTCCTTGATATACTCTTACAATAAATCAAATCTAACTTTTTTTTTCTTAATTATTGGCATAACATAACAAATCTTAATGGGTGACAATAACAAAAAAATTAGCAAATATATATATATTTATAAGACCCAGATTCTATGATGTTTGATTTACAAGCTTATGTAGAAAATACAAATCCTCGGAAATGTTGAAATTAAGCAATACCCTATTATCAATCATCCAAAATTTCGCGTACATTCATCAGATCACAAAACAAAAGTGCAACAAATTTTGTGTAAACCGAAAGCAAAGTGAGTGGAAAAAAAAGAAGAAGAAGAGAAATTAAAAGGAACAAAAAAACAAAAGAGAAAAAGAAAAGGGTCTCACCGATCAGTGGCTTCGTGATTTGTTCAGGTTGTCTGTCTTTCCCTGGCGAAAGAGAGAGAGATGTACATGTAAATGTAAGAAGTTTCTGAACTCTGTGTCTCTGGCGAAGTACTGAGTGGTGCTTTTTGGGTTGGGCTTGGCATAGTTTGGCTAATAATTTGGCATTTTGGGCTGGACAATGCAAATAATGAGTTTTTGGGATACTTTTTTAACGTTGGGGTTGGGTGGGTCTACTCTTGGAAGCCCATCTCAAATTCAAACTTTTTATTAAAAAAGTAAAATGTGTTTATAAAAATTTGATAATTGAGGGAGGTGGGATTTGAATTCTGAACATCTCATTTGGAATCATCAAGAAGTGTTAATTGAGTTATAAAGTTCTTGGCCAAATTTTATGTTTATGCCGTACATGCATAATATGTTGGTAACAAATCATTGTATAACAAGTTGTGTTTTGATACCTAACCATCATTGTAATGAAATTTGTGTCTTGTGCCTAGCTAGAAAGAACTTAAAGCATGTTTGGTATTGCTAGTTAAATTTTTTTCAGTTTCTCTCAATTTCTCTATGAAGCATAACTAGTTGCAAACTCTTCTAAAACAATTAGTCGCAAACAACCATGAGCTACCTTGAAATTAGGTCTAGCTACCAACCCATTTTGTCCTAGTTTACATTTGTGTTAGCTTTTTTTTAATTTTTATAAGTAGTACAATTATATCTATAAAATTGTGGCTTTATAAATAAAAAAAAATGTTCATGAGAAAGTAAGTTCACAGCCAACAATTGTTGTAAAGGCACACTTGCGTTGAGCTATATGTGTTCGTTGTCTCTCAAAGTGTCTCCAACTCCAACCAACTTTCGAGTAATTTAACACACCCCCTGCACACACACACATCACACCACCCCCCCCCCCCCCCCCCTTTGCAAGAGCTGCACTCTCATTGTATTTTAGATAAACATATAAATAAAACCTTTTATGTGCAAAAGAAATGCTTTGTTATTAATTTAGGAACTTCCAAACGAAGTTTAAACTTCAATTGCAACATAAGATATATATACTACTCTTTAAATAAATACTTCTATAAGTTAGAATATTATTTCTCAAGATTTTTATTTTATTTTTTAAAAAAGTGATATAAAGAATTGGCAAATAGGTTTGTGTTGATATGGTTTGGGTTAGAAACAAGTTGTCTTAAACAGGTTAACAAACCTATGATCCCAACTCGGTCTTGTAAGGGTTGAGTTGACATTGTATGACCCTTATTTTTTTCCGCATGAAAGTTTGTGTGTGTGTATAAAAGAAACTTAATCACATTGTTTATGTCTTCCTTTCAATACAAATAAGAAAACAAATAAACAAAAACACTCTAAAGTAAATATCAAACAATACATAAAATCTGAAATTTACATAGTTCAAGTTAAATAATACATAACTACTTAATTCATTACATATTGCAACATTCTCATACCCTAATCCGTTGTAAAATTAAAATTGAAACATTCTTAAACCCATAATTTGAATGCCCTAAAGTCCAAAATCCATAAAATTGCAACATTCGCAAACCCTAATTTACTAAATTCTAATTATAATAATATATACATAAACAATGAATCATTAGATCAACCTAAGCTTATAAAAAATTGGGGATTTTGACTTTTGAGAGTATAATGGAGAAATTTATCCTCACTAGATTGAGAGATCTTAAATTAGACTGTGGGTCGGTAGGTGGCAAAAGAAAAATTGACTAACAAAGTATAGGAGACTATTGAGAAGAAAGCTTTGGTGGTGACTAAAGCTCTAGCCAATTAGCCTCATATATGAGTGTGGAAGAGAAGTTGAAGAAGAGAATAACAAGTGTAGAGAATTGAATTTCTTAAAAAAGCGAGGGGGGAAAAAAGAGCATATAAAAAACAAAAAGTAATTCACATGTCCAAAAAACTCATATACCCATATTTTTCCTAGGTTTAAGCCAGTGGACATGTCCGAGTCTAGTTTTGACAGATCTAGGTAAATGCAAAAACACTCCCTAAACTTTAGATCAAAATCAAATCAACCCCCTAAACTTTTGAGAAATACCCAAATTGATCAAAAAAGATATATTTTTTTTTCTCAAAAAAATGAGACAGAAATGTATAAAAAAGTATCAATTTGGGTATTTTGAAAATTTATAAGCTTCTAATTTCAAATTAGAAGATCAGGGTGTTAGTTCCAATGTTATAAGAACTATATCATACTAGCAGTTCAACCATAAAGCCTGTAATTCTTGATGAACTTCAGATTGGTACACCTTTGTATCATTTGTGCATTTATTCGACTTTGTACCCATGTAAAACGACGGGAAGTAAAAACAAGTTCGTTTAACCCACGGATAAAAAAAGGTCCTGATGGAATAAATAATAGCAAACAAAAGTTACAAAACAAAACTTCTCAAAGTTCTAAGTCAATGTATTAAACTAGTCGCGCAGTCACTTTACTAATCCAAATTTACCTTCTTCTTTTTTTTCTTTATAAATATTTTGGGTTATTCCCTTGTGTTATTGCTGTGCATGACACTCTAGCTTCCATTATTAGAAACCGACCATAAAATTTCACCAACACTCCCTTCCCAAAAAGAAAAAAACCACCAAAACCTGGTCAATATACTCATTACCGAGCACCTAGCCACTCTAAGTTGTCACCTGCTTCAAATCCTAAGTTTTCATCACCACTAAAACCCCACATGTTGTGGATCACAAAGAGTAAGATAGGATTTATTAGGTAAGATAAGGAGAAAGATCGAAAAAAGGATGAAAGAAAGAAGAGATACAAAAGATGAAGAAAAAGAAATTGAGAGATTAGGGACAATAGGTCCATATCTTGGGATGGAGGAAATTTTTATATATATAAATTATTGATTGAGATTAAATTTGATTCTATATTAAACTCTTCAGTAAAATCTTGTGACAATTAAAATTGATAGTGAACCAAAAATTGGGTCATCTCTAGTTCGTCCATAGTGTCATCCAAGTCCAGAAAGATTGTCCTAATATAAAAAGGTCATCCAGCATAAGGAGGTCGTCCAAACTAAAGAAGGTCGTCCAGCATGGAAACACTTGGATGACCCCTCAACACTTAGAAAATCTCTAGAATGATTTTATGTACAAAAGCTTATAATTCGAACCACATTCTACTATTTTGAAGTATGAGCAAAATCCTTATTCATCAATCTAACTTCCCACTAAGTTCTTAACTTCTAATGGTAGTTGTAGAAGATGAGATTAAATATTCTAACTTCCATAGCAATTGTAGAAGTTAAGTTTGAACCTTCTAACTTCCATACACGTTGAGGAAGTAACCAAACAAGTAACCACTCCAAAGCTCACTATATAAGGACTTATCCACATTAAATGAAAGTAAGTTTCTATTATTCCTAAAAGTTAGAATTCTTGAGTTCTAGAGAGAAAAACTAACTTAAGCATTGTATGGTTTTTGGCCAATTCACCCCAGTCACCTTTGATCTTGTCTTTTTTTCTTTTCAGGCCTTCCAAATAATCACTAGTCCATTGAAGCCCGGAGCATTCAACTTACTGATTTTCTATGCATCATCAATTGGCGTCGTTTGTGGGGAAGTTAAATTTGTATTTTGCAATTTATTTTTTTTAGACAAAAGGTTGTATGGTCCAGACAATGTCAATGGCCACTAGTCCAGGCCTTCAGGAGAGTGGGAACGCTTCCAATTACCCCAATCGTGCTCACCAGTCAGCATATGTCATGCAACTGCCTTCAGTCCAACAAATACAATCCATGGCAGCCGCCATGGCAGAGCTAACCCGTCAAAATCAAGAACTGACCTGGGAGATCAACCAAAGGAGGCAACGTCATGAACAATGCGCGGAAGGACAAGCTCAGCGTTAAGAAGTTAGAGAAAGAGAAAATGTTAAGCATGAGAACCACTCAAGAGGTACCACTTCATGTAGGGTGCCACACTTGGAAAGGGAGATGGACCAAATGAGGAAAGTCATGGAAGAGATGAGGGAGAATATGAGAATGTCGAATCACGTAGAGGATTTAGTTTATCGAACCGATTCCCCTTTCATAGCTTCCATCAATAGTCATCCTATGCCTTCCAAGTTCAAGATGCCTCATTGGATTCATATGATGGAACGCGCGACCCATGTGACCACATTGCAACCTTTAAGGCCACAATGCACCTTCGAGGAGTTCCAAATAAGATAATATATAGGGCCTTCCCAACCACCTTTAAGGGGCTAGCAAACATTGTTGGTTCTTTCGAGAAGTAAGTTGTTCGTCAACAACTTTATTAGAGGACAAAGGCATAAACACTTTTTGTCTAGCCTACTAACTATAAAGCAAGGAGAAAATGAGAGTTTGCGTTCTTTCATCACTCGCTTCAACAGGAAAGCCTTGACAGTAGGCGAGATGGATGACAAGTTGCTATTAGCGGCCTTCCACAATGGAGTTAGTTCAGATTTATTCATCCATAAGCTCTATGATCAAGAACCGCAGACTTTGGTTGAGCTCATCCATTTAGCTCAAAGCTTTATGAATGTAGAGGATGCAACTATTGCCAAGAAAAGGATGAGAGTAGAGCCAATGGAAGCGGACCTCCCACGCCATCCTGAACAACCTCATCCAAAGAAGGCTCGAATATGAGAAAAGAAGGATAGAGACAACAAGAAGGCAGGTTCGTCTTTAGGAAGAGGTCAGTATTACACGCTCTTGAATGTTCTACTTGATCAAGTGCTTATGCAGATCAAGGATGATCTATACTTAAAGTGGCCAGAGAAGATGAAGAGAGATCCCAACAAACGCAATAAGAATAAGTATTGTCACTTTCATAGAGACCATGGGCATGACACGGACGAGTGCTATGACTTGAAGTAACAAATAGAAAATCTCATTAGGCAAGGAAAGTTTAGGAATTTTCTTGGACGAGATTATAAGGACGAGAAGTTGAAAGGAAAGATAAAAGAGCCATCACGGCCCCCACTTGGAGAAATAAGAGTCATTGTAGAAGGTACTTCAGCATGACAATCATCCAAGTCAAGGAAGACTTACTTGAAGGTGGTGCTGAACGTCTAACTCTCTAGACGAGTTCCTAGGACAAAAGAGGCAGACGAGTAAGCTATTAATTTCACAAATGAAGATGCTGGGAGGGTCTATCATCCACATAACGATGCAATTGTTATAACTTTGCTCATTGCAGACTACACAACTAGAAGGGTGTTGATAGATAATGGGAATTCAGCAGATATTCTATATTATCCTGCTTTCCAACAGATAAGACTTGGACGAGATCAACTTCGTCTAGTGAATTCACCCTTAGTAGGATTTGGAGGAATGAAGGTACAACTAGTGGGTACTATTACTCTACCCGTAGTGATAGGAGCATATCTACAGCAGATAGCTAAAGAAGTAAATTTCCTCATTATAGATTGTTGATCTTCCTACAATACAATCATTGGATGACTAACTTTAAATAATTGAAAGGTAGTAACGTCTACCTGCCACCTATTTGTCAAGTTCCCAACAGATTATGGAATAGGGCAAGTACAAGGAGATCAGTTGGCCACTAGAGAATGCTACTTAGCCATGTTAGCTATGAATGAGCATATGCAGATAATGAATATAGAGGAAAGAAGGGTTGCTACAGAGCCCACTGAAGTACTGGAGGACATCCCTCTAGAAGAGAGTGTTAAGGATCAAAATGTCACAAGAAAGCTCATTTCATGAAAAGTAAGGAAAGACGATGGGCCTTAACAAAAGAAGGCCGAATTCATGAAGTTAAGAAGGACCATGAAGGCCCAAATTCCCAAAATGAAGGAAAAGAAAGAAATAATAATAAATAAATAAAAGAAGAAGAGGACCTAGATTTGGTTAGGCCAGAGGACATGCAACAAGGATCTTGGTCAGGCCTAAGGATACGCAGCAAGATGAACATTAAAGCCCTAGGACCTTGATGTGTCCTTTTGAAACCTTGAGAATAGGACCTTGGCTGACATATGGGAAAGCCAAGGTGTATGTTTAGATTTCCAGCAAAAAAAGCCATTAAAAATCCAGCAAAACTAGGTATTATTTTTGTAACCCATGGTTCAAACTCGTGAGATCTCGAGTGGATAGTAAGGGAGAAATGGTTTGGTCGATAGGGGAGTGATTTCTGGTGAAAGGAGGATCCTGAAGGTTTCCCTTGGTTCATATATTTGCTTGGAATGCATGAACCAATGGAAAACTTATTTCCCCCATGTGCATGACACCTCCCCACAATTTCCTCTCAATTGTTACTTTCAACTAAAACTGTCATCTAGTACATTGAGTAGCCCACCCACTCCTTTGACTTTCCAAGAAGGAATCTTTCATTTATAGCTAAAGCCAAATGCCCCTTCTGAGTTATAATTGCCTAATTAAGCTAAACTTCTGCTCAGTGCACTTTTTCAGGTTCCAAAGGACATGGTTTTACCCAGCAGACCAGGGATGTCTTCATCCAGGGTACCAGACCATGTCCATTATAAAAGGAACACTAAGTTATAGTAAGGGGTGGGGGGGAAGAGGGATTCAAATGGAGGGAAAAAAGGAGAGTTCAAAGGTTCAAAATGATAACTCTTAGAGCTTTAATAGCTCAGCAAGGGAGAGAAAAATGAACAAAAATAACAGAGCCAAGGTGGAGGAATTCGTCCCATATCCTTGAGATCATTCAAAATATCACTTAGCCTCTAAAGGAACATATGCCAAAACATGCACACATCAGATATCACTCTCTCCCACAAAATCATCATCACCTAACTATATTAATTGGCAATGCCCAAGCAAAACTACTTGGACTTGAGTTCCAAATCTCACAAGTCTTGTGCAAAAGCACTAAGTTTGTGAGAATTAGGGCTAGGATCCTCGTGGCTGACTCATTCCTATGAAATTTATTTATATATATATGTATATGTTTTAGAATGTATATCCTAATTTGAGAAACTAACTATTATTATTTGAAGATATGTGTATTGTATAGTTGTTCTTGTGCAAAACCTATAGAGGTAAAGGGAAAGGACGAAACTCCATTGCATAATAAGCATGGAGAAAAGTCCTAGAACTCAAGGAACTAGAGATTCTGGGCTCTATGGATTACAAACCTAGTACACCTTGGAGCCACGGCATCACGTTCGGGGTACCACGATATCACGCTCGAGGAACCAAGTAAAGGAACTCTTTTAAGTGTTCACACAATAAAAGATAAGCGCTAAACCTTCTATTTTAACCTCTTCCTCATTGTGAATATTAGGAATAATTATTTTACTTATTTCATAAGAGTAAAATGTCATTTAATGACACCAAAACACTTACAATGGTATTTTATTGCTTAGGAGGAAATCATATTTTTTGTCTTGAGGAGCTTTATGTGACTTGCGCACAAACCAGTTCATATAACTACCTTAATAGGCCATGGAGAACCGGACCCAGTCCAACCATCCATCCTTGGAGGCCCAAGATCCCTTGTCATCAATGGACTTGGGTACTTTCCAAAAAAGGAACCCACACAGAGGGTAATCCCGAGAAGTTTACCAGAATTGGAACAAGTATAATGGATCATTGCCCTACTCTTTAAAAAAAAAAAAAAAGGAGGTAAAAGGGGTCATGTAGTAATATTTAAACCATCATGATATTGTCTCATTGCTTTAAAGAAAAAAAATGGAGAAGTGAGCAAATCAAAAAAGATTGATGAAATGAAGATTGTATGAGTTACATAGTAAAGCAATTGCCTCACGTTTTGGGGCTGATTTATTTTCTTTAAAAAAAAAAAAATTCATAATGTTGTTTCATTTCTTTTAGAAAAAAATAAAGAAAGAAAAGTAAACAAATCAAAGAGGCTTGATGAAATGTAAATTACATAGTAAAGCAACTACCTCACGTTGCGGGGCTAGAGAATTTTGCAGCAACTTGATAATAACATCATATGGCGTAGGTTAGCAAAATGGAGTAGTTCCATGATCCTAGCAAAGCCTAGGAGATCCTTGACTCCAGGAAGCAAAGCCTAGGAGATCCTTGATCCCAGTAAAGCCTGGGAGATCCTTGATCCCAACAAAGCTGAGGAGATCCTTGTGTAGGTTCTTTTTTTTTTTAGCACATAGGTCTAAGTAGAAACAAGGATCCTGGGCCCAATACTTATTGTGTAAAGGGACTGGGCTTGGTTCACCGCAACTAAATTGGGCTGATTTCAAACCAAGTGGTGCACAAAACACAAATCCTACAACACATACATGCTAACATACAAGAAATATATGCATTGAGCAACAAGAAATAACAAAGGAACACAATGATAAAGAAAGAACGTAAAATAAAGTATTAGGGATCCTTAAAACAATGTAAAATACTTTATTACTTTCTTAATTGTGTAATACACCATGCTCACTAGGACGTGTTACAAGGTCCAAATAAGTTCAAAAATCATAAACTTAGATGGCTCTTCAGGCCTTTAAGACTTGCAAGGTTTGAATCCATTTGAATCCAAGTATGTTCTCTAGTAGAGGTGGCAATTCGTGTTTGCGTGTCGGCTTCGTGTCATGTCAAGTCATGAGTATTTAATGATATAGGTCAACACTAACCTAACATGTTTATTAAACGGGTCAAGATTCCTCAACCCTAACACGACCCATTTATTAAACAGGTCAATCGTGTCAACTTATTTATTAGATTTTATCAAAATGAAAAAAAAAATATGAAAAAACAAACAAATAAATTTTTTAATATAAAATTTAGAACTAACGAGTAATTGCATCACGCATAATCATTCAAAACTAAAGCATATCACAATATTACAAATAATTAATCACAATATGTCAAAGAAAATAAACCACAACAATTAATAAGTTTATATACTTAGAGTTTGAAGGGTATATTGGTAAAATTGCATTTAATTAAACAGGTTAGATGGGTTAAACGGGTTCTATATGTTCAATACTAACCCAACTCTTTTATTAAACGGATCAGTCGTATCAACCCGAATATGATATGAACCCGTTAAGCCTTAACTTATAAACTACTAATTTCACGTCGTGTCATGTCGAATTCGCAGGTTGTGTCCAATTTTGCCACCCCTATTCTCTAGTGGCTGTTTGAGGATTCCGAACGGTATTTCCCTCCTTTTTCTTTTTTTTTTTTTTGAATCAAGACATAGTTTTCTCAAGGATTTTACTCTAATTCACTGTTGCTGAATGCCCTTTCACTATTGGCTGATTCCCCTTTTATAGAGTCATCCTAGGGTTTTCGAAGTACCACTAATTCCCTCCATTTGCTCCCCTGGGTACCAGAATCAATGTTGTGCTAGCGGTATTGGTGGCTGGTCCCTTCCTCATTCTTCATTATTTTTTTTTCTTTTGAGGTTCCTTCTTCAAAAAGACTCTTGCTGACTTTCTCGTTCAAGGGGGTCCTAGAAGGTTGGCTTTTTATTCTTTCCTTCTCCAAGGCTTCTAGATCCCACTTTTTCCAGACCCACGTTTTGGTTGCTTTCCCTTTTGTCATTTTTCCCAAGTGAGCTGATTCTTTTCTGCCAGATCGAAAGATCCTAAGTCTCCTTCCTTCCTGGTTCTTCTTCCTAGGTTCCTCGAGGTACCAAGCTCTTGCTAATGAGTTGTTGGTTCCCAAGCCTTTTGACCCCTTTACTGCATCATGGGGTGGCTGATAGGGACATATCTATTATTGTTCCTTGTGTCTCTTGGCACCCCCCCTGAACTATCTTAATCTAAACTTGGCTTTATTGCATGTCCCGAGGATCCCAGGCTCGTGAGAATCCTTAGGTATCCCGGCCCAGTTCTTTCCCTGGACTCCCCAGTGATTCTCTGACGTTGGCGGGTTGGGCTTCCTTCTTCCCTTTGTTTCATGGGATCTGAAACTTACCTGTTCATGGATTTGGGTTCCTTCTTATGATCCTTAATGAGTTTAGGCTTCTCTCCCCTTTTCTTTATTGAAGGCCCAAATATTTTATTTTTTCTATAGTTCAATCTTTTGTGTTGTTTTGGGTCTTGGTGCAATATTATGATTTTTTAGACCTCAAAAATCATTTATTCCAGCAAAGTTGAAGTACATCCTTAATTCTAGCAAAGTCTAGAAGATCATTGACTCCAGAAAAGTAAAGCTTGTGAGATCCTTGATCCCAACTAAGTTAAGGAAATCCTTTATTCCAGCAAGGTTGAGTACACCTTTGATTTCAGCAAAGCCTAGGAGATCCTTGACTTTAGGAATGTAAAGTCTAGGAGATCCTTGATCCTTTCAAAGCTGAGAAGATCCTTGATCCTACCAAAGTTGAGAAGATCCTTGATTCTAAAGGAGATCCTAGATTCCAGTAAAAAACTGAGTAGTTCCCTAGTTCCAAACACGAATCCAACAAAAATAGAGTGGCTCCTTGATTTCAAAGAAGCTGAGTAGTTCCTTGGTTCCAATCACAGTTCTAGCAAAATGGAGTTGTTCCTTGGTTCTAAAAAAAATTCAAGTTGTTCCTTGATGGAATAGTTTTCTGATTCTAGCAAAGTGGAACAGATCCTTGGTTCCAACAAAGTTGAAGTACTTTCATGGATCCAGCAAAGTAAAATGGTTAAGAAAAATGAAGGCATCAGGAAAATGAATAGAAGTTCCACAATAGCATCAAGAGAAGGTGGATTAAGCATGATTCAACAACAGCCTCATGTCCTGGGGGCTAAAGCCTATTGTGCGGTGGACCTTGAATGTATTTTGAAGAAAATCGATAGAAACACTATATTGCAAATTAGTAGTAAAAATCAATATCATTGAAAGCTCAACAACTATACGGTGTATCTATCATTTATTGCGGCTCAATAATTAGGGTCACCTATGGAAAAAACAAGATTTGGAGGAGCTACATAGTCCACTGAAGGACACCTACAACTAGCTCTAAGGGCTGACCATGGTTCCATAAGAATTGTTTGATCCTCTCAACGTACCATTGGTACATTAAAGAGGGACTGAATGGGAAGCCCATAAAGATTGTTACCAATCCTTAGTCCCTTCATCTAGCACGAAGTAAACTTTGTGGAAAACATATTCTATGATGAGTTGACTCCAATTGAAGAATATTCCATCTTCAGAATCCCAGGGAGCTCCCATTCCAAAAGGAGAAGAAACCTAGATAAAAGGCAGAATATCGCTTATGAAGGTTCGTGAGACCTGAATGTAGCCTACAAGAGGATCCTAGACCACCATCTCACATGATAGCTCAGGAAGAGGTCCTAGAGGAACCTAGGGATACAATAAGTCAAAATATCCCATCTTTAAGATCCTGAGGGGCTCCCATCCCAGAAGAAGAAGAAACCTTAAGGGAAGGCAGAATATTGCTTATAAAGGTACGCAGACCTAAATGTAGTGTGCAAGAGGATCCCAAACCACCATTTTACATGATAGCCTGGGAAGAGATCCCAAAGGAACCCCAAGTTCAGATCCATGTTCGACCAATTGGGATCTAGGCTAAAGGTAAGGAAGATTGCAATAGAATCCCTCGTGAATATGGCAGCTAATGCTAGAATAAAGTACTTTGCAGCAAAAACTCATGCAAGCAGAGCCTTCTTAGAAACCACCAAGGTAATAACCTTCATGGACGAGGATATGGAGGTTGAGTACCTAGAATATCGAAGATCACTCTATCTAACATCCACAATAAATGGTGTCCAGATTAGGAGAGCACTAATAAACACAAGAACCTCATTCAACCTCATTTCCTTGAGTACATTGGAGGCTGTAGGCATGTTTGGTAAGAGGATCCCGAGGACACCCTTGAAGATAATGGGATTTGGAAGAGACGTATAATCCACTGAGGGGAAGGTTAAGTGGAAGACTGATAAGGATCTTTGCCAATCCTAGTCGTTTCAATCAAAGTGAAGTAAATTTTACAGATAATATGTTTTACAACGAGCTAGCCCTAAATGATGAGTGTCCTACATATGGGATCTTGGGGGCTTCTGTCCTGGAAGAAGAAGAAGAAGAAGGAAGCAATACCTATGGTTTGAGGGATCCTTTGGACAAAAAAAGACAAAAGAAGGAAACAAGTTCATTGGGATCCCGAGAATGTGTAACTGGTCAGGAACCTGTAGGAAGGCCAATATACTACTTACGAAGATCCCGGAGAAACTTATGGATATGGAAAAGAAGGCATAAATCCTACCAAAGGAGGAACTAGAAGAAGTGAACCAGGGGGCTGACCCAAGAAACCTAGGGTCTATCCTCATCGGCAGTCAATTATTGGTATAAAAAAAGAAAAAAAAAACGAAGAAGCAATTGGGGGAGTTATTGAAAAAGTATGAACATTTATTGGCATGGACTCCCTCAAATTAAATAAGGCACGTCCAAAGGATAAATTTCCTTTGCCTAACATCGATCTCCTTATAGATTTAATTAAGGCAACAACAATATCAACCATGAAGAGGCATACCACGATCAAGGAACTCAAGAACTTCTTGGAAAGAGTTTCTTACATTAGGAAGTTCACACCAAGACCAGCCTTAATCATTAATGGACTATCCAAACTGTTGAAAAAGGAGAGTGTTTTTAAAACTTCAACAAATCATGAGTCATGTGACTACCTTATGGGTATTAGTCCATGGCAAAATCATTATTGTTATACCTAGGATCCCAATTCCAAGCATACAGAGCATTGAAGGAGACCGAAATGAGGTATCCTAACATAGAAATGGCGTGTTTGGCAGTCGTGCATCTCAACAACTGAATCATTACTTTTCATCCAACCAAATCCTATTAGTGACGAGCTCTCATCCAATAAAAGCCCTCCTTCATTAGCCCTTGCAATCTTGAAGAGTAGCCCAGTGGCCAATATTAACTTCTCAATACAACATGGGTCTGAAGGATCCCTAGAGCTTTCAAGAGCTAGGCTGTAACAGACTTACTGCCCAATTCCCCAAATAAAAGGAGTACCTATTGAGTGAGAAGATCCCTAGAAAAGTAGTAGTGGTAGAAGGATCCTTATAAATATCAGCCTCTAATGAGCATGCATAGAGAAAGCCTTCCTCTTCTAGGATCCTAGTAAAAGGATCCCCCACCTGAAGAAAACACTATGGCGGAATCATCTTGGTGGAGCTCTTTCTAACCATCGGTTCACCAGTAAGGGTAACCTTGGATGGCTCATAAAAGAAGAATATATCTATAAAGGATTTGTTCACAGCTAAGAGATGATATTTTAGAAGATCCTCAGGGAAGGAAACAAATCCTTAACCCTTTCAAGAAAAGAAAAGAGATCAATTCAATGACCCCACTAAAGAATTTGGGGGGGGGGGGGGGGGGGGCTACAAAGGAACCATTCTAAAGATTGAAAAATTCAATGGCCATGAACAAATTTTCCAAGTGACATGGCCCAAGACTTAGGAAGAGCAAACTTTTCATGTACCTGGCTCAGGACTTGGCCAAAACAGATTTTTCCAAGTGACATGGCCTAGGAGTTGGGAAGAGCAAACTTTCCATGTACTTGGCCCAAGACTTGGCCAAAACAGATTTTTCCAAGTGACATGGCCCAAGACTTGGGAAGAGCAAACTTTACATGTACCTGGCCCAGGACTTGGCTAGAACAAATTTTCCAAGTGGCAAGACCCAGGACTTGGGAAAGAGCAAATTTTTCATGTACCTGGCCTAG
This sequence comes from Quercus variabilis, assembly GCA_030445155.1. Taxonomy (NCBI): domain Eukaryota; kingdom Viridiplantae; phylum Streptophyta; class Magnoliopsida; order Fagales; family Fagaceae; genus Quercus; species Quercus variabilis. Next base: position 57,926,529 of record CP129446.1, read on the forward strand.
GACTTGGTCAGAATAAATTTTCTAAGTGACATGGCCTAGGATTTGGAAAGAGCAAATTTTCCATGTACCTAGCCCAGGATTTGGCCTAGAACAAATTTTCTAAGTACATGGCCTAGAAATTGGCCAAGAGCAAAAGTTTCCAAGTATGACCAAGAAACTGGTCAAAAGCAAAATTTTATGGATACAAGCCACAGCACGTCCCAATAACGTGTGCAGATTGTAAGCATATTCCAATAATGGCTACAACCTGTAGCATGTACTAACAACGGGTACAACTTGTAGCACATCCCAACAACGGATACAAGCCGTAGCATATCCCAATAATAGGTGCAAATTGTAAGCATATCTTAGTAATGGGTGCAACCTATAGCACGTACCAGCAATGGGTACAACCCATAGCACGTACCAATAATGGGTATAAGCTATAGCACGTACCAACAATAGATATAAGCCATAGCACGTCCCAACAAAGAGTGCAGATTGTAAGCAAGCCCCAACGAGGAGTATAAAGAGAAAGAGCCTCGAGTGGGTATGAAAACCCAAATATGGGTGTATAAAGTGCACAAGATTGACCTCCTTGAAAGGAATTGGTTTAAGGGAGCCTGAGGAAGCAAGGAATGCATAACTTTAAAAAAAAAAATTCTAAGAGTACATCACTCGAAGCTGCAAAAGCATGTGTTAGGACATATGTGTTTTCACTTGTTAAGAATATGTCACTTATTTATGTAAATTGGCTAATCCTTTGACAAAACGCACTCTACTTGTAATTGGGTAGTTCTAGGTATTTTAATACTTCAAGAAACAAGGTTTCAAGGTCAAGTGTTGAAGTCATCAAGTCTGCCCAAAAAAAAGAAAGCTGAAGTGCAATTTCATTAAAGCTCGACACCTTCTCGATAGCTACCTCGACACCTGCTATCTGTCGAGATTTATAATTTTAGATTTTCTGATATGATTTTCTTGGGATCCGTGAATATGCTTTTGGGCCTTCTTTTCTCCAAACCCTAAACATATAAAATAATTGTTTTAAGAGCCGTCAAATGTGATACAAGTTGCAAAAGCATTGAGCAATCTCTGTTCAAGAAAATTGTGATCAAAAGACGAAGTTCTTGACCTAGTTCACCTTCTCTAAAGAAGTTGTTGTGTATTTGCACTATAGGGTTTTGTGACCAAGCATCTTCTTGATCTTCATCGTGTAGGATGAACTAAAGAACTTTGCAACCAACCTCTCTTCCTTAAGTTGGTGTTTTTAAGTTGCGTACTGGGATCCGCGCATTGGTTAGTCACGTACTTGAGAGCCGTGCATCAAAGGTGGGAACTGTCGCTATAAATCAAGTCCAATTGGGTATTGGGGTAAGGGTTCAACTGTAGGTTGGTAAGGTACTTGGAATTCCTTTACTTGTAACTGCTTGATTTGATAATAGTGGAGTTTCGAGAATGGTGACCTGAAAATCACTCGGTGGAGTTTTTGCCGCAAGGTTTTTCCCCATTCGTAAACAAATCACCGTATCATTTAATTTCCGCTGCATATTTAGTTTTTGGTGATTTGTTTGTGCTTCCACGCAATTGCGTGATAAATTGATTAATTAATAACTTGGCTAATTAATTAATTGATTTAATCACAAAGGGTCATTCAGTTTGTGGCCTATCAAATGGTATCAGAGCAGGCACACTCTGCTTAGGTTTAATCTTTGCTGTGTAGATCCATTGACCCCTGCTTGTCATGGATAAAGGACAGTCATTAATTATACCTCCTTTATTTGATGGCACTAACTATACATACTAGAAAGTACGCATAGAGTTTTCTTGCAGTCTTTAGATGAGAAGGTGTGGCAAGCTGTAGAGATTGGCTAGACCAAGCCAAAAGAAGAACCGGCCGATTGGGATGACGCAAAGATCAAGGCGGCTAACTTCAACAGCAGAGCGTTAAATGCCCTATTTAGCGCAGTCACCAATGAGGAGTTCAAGAAGATATTCTGAATTGAAACTGTTAAGGAGGCTTGGACCATTCTCCAGACAACCTATGAAGAAACAAAGGCTGTCAAAGATTCAAAGCTTCGACCATCATCCAAAAACCCTTATGTTGTTCAAAGCTAGTGAAGGCCATTGTATCTGTTGCACATCCATAAACTTGGATGAATGGATTGTACTTGAATGAATTTTAAAATAAAGCCCAAAATAGTGGGCACTTTAAACAAACCAAGACAAGTAAATTTTTCAAAAAAAGAAATAAATTATTAAGATAAACCACTAGGGGCATTACCCCTAGACTTTGGATCGTCCTTGCTAGCATCAGTGGCGTCCTGGGCAGGTTCAGTTGAAGCATCATCCACCACACTGATGTCCTCAGAGCTCATCGAAAGTAGGGAACTCTCTGTGGTAGTGGGGATCTTGAAGGAGTTAAGGTCCATCTCAGGGTAGGCCTCATTGGCATCAGAACGAAAGTCCTTATAGCTAGCAGTGTAATGATGATCTAGACGATTCTTGAACTCGTCTGATTTCATGAAGGCTACAACGGCTTCCTTCTGAACCTTCTCCATAGACGAAGGGAACCCTTGAACCTTCACCTCGAGGTAAGTGATATGAGTCTCCTTCTCAATAGAGTATGTCTTAAGCTCCTCCACTTCATTCTTTAACTTCTGCTCAATCTCCTGTGGATGAGTGAGCTCTTCAGTCAGCCTAATTACTTCCCCTTTCTTCAAAAGGACCTCGTTATTCAGCTCTTTACTCTTCTCCTTGGCAGCCTTAGCCTCATTACGAAGCTCCTTAGCTTGGGTAGACGCAATATAAAACTTCAACATGGCCTGAAAAATAGATGGACAAGGGAAGGTTAGAAATTTTCCTTAAATTTCCTAGAAAATAAAATAGGGATAATAAAAACTATATACCTTGAAGAGGTCATGGATGGCAAAACGCTCAAAGTCCTTCACTGACATGTTATAGCAAGCATTCACCTCATTGTTAGTGATGAGTCCTTTGAACGTCTTCCAAGCATAGCCCTCGTCCAGCACCAAGTTGTGAAGACGCTTGGTTTACTTTGAAGGATGAGTCCTGTGAGGAGCTTTGGCTACAAGAGGAGGAAGATTCTTAAGCTGGATGGATGGAATGGTCTGGATGGGTACCAAGTTCACTGCTGAGTCGTCCAAGTCTACCGTCATAGGAGGGAATTTTGGAACCTTAAGAGGATGAGTCTTGCCAGACTTTTGCTTCTTTGAACCTCGATGACTTGAAAGGTCACCAAGGTCAATAAAACTGGAAATGCCCTTCCTCTTCCCAGCCTAGACGACAAGCTTCTGGATGACCAAGGAAGTTGCATCGTCTTAGACTTGAACGTCCTCTTCACCCTCAATGCCACTGGCAACAACTTGCCCCTTGTTTTCCTTCATAGTGGCTAACCCTACAATGAAGAAAACAGAGTTAATAATAATAATAATAATAATAATATATATATATATATATATATATATAAAGGGTTGGCTAGAAGATACTTACTTCGATGAGTGGTCTCCTCGTGTGTAAGGTTTTTTGCAGTAGGCTCAGGACCAAGCCCCTAGACAGCTAGACGACTGAGGGTTACCAAGCTATAGAAGGACCTCTTAGGGTAAGCAGGAGCTCTATCAATACGCTCCAAATGAAAATTGTCTAAGCATGGACGAGTGATAGCTGCACCTACATAAGAGAAGGTTAGACGAGAAAAAAAAGTTGAATAAAATAAATAGAAGAAATGAAGAAAGATATACCCTTAGGAAGAAGATGACTTAGGGCACTGGTAAAAGGAGAAAGGGGGGGTGTTATTTACATTAGTTGGGTTCCCAGCCTAATTCCCAAAAATAAAAAAGAATTTTTCTTCTAAATCCTATCAGAAGAACTACAACTCTCAATCAAACTAAATTAGGGGCCCCTAGACGAGAACTAGTAAAAACCAGCATATAGTTTAATCTCTGAAGGCTTATAGCAATAAAGGAATTTGTCTGCTGTAATTGGACGATTCCCCTTAAGCGCCTCACGCCATTACACTTGCATGGCTACTATCGTCTTCCATCCATTAGGATTGAGCTGGTTTGGTCCAATACCCAACCTATGGAAGAGACCTCTACAAAAGGAATTAAGAGGAAACATAAGACCTACTAATAGGTAAGAAGTATATACAACAAAACCTGAAAGAGGAGAACAACACCATTCTCCCCTTTCAGGTAGACAAAGCCTAAATTCACTAGGTATTTGATACCTACCTACAAGAGTATTCAACTTACTCGCGTCCAGAGTAGACACCACCTTAGGGGCACAACTATAGATTACATTTTCTTCTTCCTTTTCATCTTGAGGACTAGGTGATCTATTCCTTCTGGACGAGCTAGCCTTGCCCCAAAAGCCTTCCTACATTGCATTTCCTAGAATTCTTTTAAGGGAAAACCAGGAACCCCAGACAAATAATGCTCGTCTTAGGAACTACTATCACTACTAGTACTGGTACTACTCTCATTACTACTCCCATAACCACCATCACTTCCAAAGGATACATCCTGGTACTCGTCTATTTCTCTCAGTACTACCACTAGACACAAACATGTTTAGAAGAATGAATAGACGAAAACCTAAGAATGAAGGAAAGGAAGTACCTGACGAGAAACTAAAGGCGAGGATGACTAGACGAAGCTCTTGGACGAAATGGCAGAAAGGAAATTATAAGAACAGTGAATGGTAAGAGAGAGAATGTATATATTTATAGGGCCTAGAGGTGGGTCAACGAAGCGACACAGACCAACTAGAGGTTGACACATGGTGTTTTCCTAGAAAAATAAATTGATGTGACAAGCCAACCAATGAGATTGTGACATGTGGCACAATCTAAAACAAATAATTCAACCAGAGCAAGGACGACACATGGCATATCTGTTAACCATTAAAATGTTGACACGTGTCAAGAATAAATAGTCATACCACAGTGTTTAGGATGACCCATGGGCAAAGGGGGCAACTGATGGTGAACCAAAAATTGGGCCATCTCCAGTTCATTCATAGTGTCGTCCAAGTCCATAAAGGTTATCCTAATATAAGAAGGTTGTCCAGCATAAGAAGGTCATCCAAACTAAAGAAGGTCGTCTAGCATGAAAACACCTAGACGACCCCTTAACACTTAGAAAATCTTCAGAATGAATTTACGTACAAAAACTTATAATTTGAACCACGTTCTACTATTTTGAAATATAAGCAAAATCTTTGTTCATCGCTCTAACTTTCCACTAAGTTCTTAACTTCTAATGGCAGTTGTAGAAGATAAGATTAAATCTTCTAACTTCCATAGCAGTTGTAGAAGTTAAGTTTGAACCTTCTAACTTCCATACACATTGAGGAAGTTACCAAACAAGTAACCACTCCAAAACTCACTATATAAGGGCTTATCCACATCAAATAAAAGTAAGTTTCCACGATTCCTAAAAGTTAGAATTCTTGAGTTCTAGAGAGGAAAACTAACTTAAGTATCGAAGGATTCTTGGCCAGTTCACCCCGGTCACCTTTGATCTTGTCTTTCTTTCTTTTCAGGCCTTCCAAGCAACCACTAGTCTATTGAAGCCCGGAGCATTCAGTCTATTGATTTTCCGTGCATCATAAAAAAGAAAAGACTATTATAAGTTATACTACCATAAATATCAAAATTTCTATTTAAAAAAATAAAAGACTATTAATAACTACCATAATTATCAAATTTCATATTTAGACAAAAATAAAAAAATGAAAAAGAGAAAAAAATTATATTTTGTTAAACTTTCTTGTACATTGCACGAGTTACTGATTAGTTTTTATTTAAAGGTGAGAATTCTTTTTTGTTGAGAAAATAAAAGTGAGAAATTGATGTGACTATTTGCATCACTTATAACACTTGTCCATTTTTATGTCCTTTAATGGTTTTTTTTTTATTATAATAATTGTGTGACACATAACCATTATGTGATTCTGAGTCATGTATGTAATTCTTGGATAAAGTTTCTCTCCAAACTAGTGTGGAGAGAAATCCTTCAAACTCCTTTTTTTTATTGAATGTGAATTTCGAAAATCTAACCATTAGAATGCATTTTCTTTATATCCTTAACATACCTTTTAAATTTTATTCAAATTGGATGTTATCAACCAATAAATTTATTTTTTATGATAATTTTAAACTACAAAAACTTGAAATTTAAACATTTGATTGATGACATAGTTATTGATCTTTGATATTTTTAACAATTTTGCAAACATGGGGATATAATAAGAAATTACATTCTAACGGTTAGATCTTCAAAATTCATATATAATAAAAAGAAACATTTCCCTTTCTCTTAGCCAAGTGCTGACACAAGGGGAGAGGGGGAGAAGTGTGTGTTAAAAATACTTAGTATTCTTTTTAAAAAAAAAAAAAGGCTGACACAAATAACAATGAAATTAAATAAGTTGGTGTACAATAGCAGCCATGTTGCTCCTTGGGATGAGAGTGATAATTGTATGACTAATTAATCTCTTTAAGTATGAATCCCATCTCAAAAACACTAGTCAGCTGTCAGAATTTTTCACATTCCCCCAAATGATATGCTAATAATATTTGTAGAAAAAGGGCAAACATTCCATCTGGTCCAGGAGATTATTTGGTTGAACCAAAACTGAAAACAACCTTTTTAATTTCCTCCAAGGAAGGATGAGCAGTCAACATATCAATCTCCATTTGATCAAGTGAGTTGGGGATTAGCTCATCAATATCATTAGAGATATGTGGGTCAGCAAAGGAAAACAAGTTTTCAAAATGTCTCACAAAACACTCTCCATTAATGGAATCCTGGCCTAAATTTCAGTTCCCACTTTCATCTTTCATAAAGTCAATACTCAATAGAATTTCGCCTTCTCCGGATGATTAGATATGGCAAAACGGGCAGGTCGGGTTGGTTCGGGTCAAGTTCGGGTCGGGTCAATCAGGTTGCGGGTCAGGTCGGATTGGGTCGGGTTGACTCGTATTTTTCACATAAAATTTTTTTAATAAAGAAAACAACAAGTATTTGCCATTTGGAAAGTCATGCAACAAATTACTTGATGTAAAATGCATTACTTTGAATTCACCACTTATATCAAGAATGAACTACACTTATTAATACTTATTCAATAATTTTAAAATTATGCAAATCCTAACATTGCTATCTAAACCAAAATAACACAAAGATAAGTAAAATAAATACACAAGTTTTATTTCTACACAATATCAACATCCCAAAATATAAAACAAAATTACAAATGACTTATTGGATAATTCATTTGACAAAAAATAAAAACATATAAGAAATTTACAATCTTGAAAATTAATTTTATAATCTATTTTCAATTGTGGTTGGCACTCTATTTCAATTTGAGATATACATTAAAGTTTGATTGTTTACTTATTTATACATTGTCTCTTTTATGAATATCATATCATTGTTAAGCAACACACATTCTAGGAAATATCATAATTTATTTTGAAAAGCCGTTTATTTTGAACATAAATTGTTAAAAAGTAAGTCTAAGCATTCATAATTTATATTAATTTGATACTTTGGCTTCACTATTTTCACACTTATGAATATTTCTCACACATATCTATAATTTTAAATCTATGTTTTTAACTGTACTGTAACCAGATTATCTTGGCATGTACTTTACTATTTGATATCTAAAAACTTTACTCATTACAGAATGCTCAACCATTCATCTTTCAATTAATTTGCATGCAGTTATGTAAATGTCTCCATTGTTTCCTTAAAGCTCACAACAAACAATTAAACAAATATTGTTTTAATTTTATTTATTTTTTTTACCCAAAAAAAAAGTTTCAAAAAATTGTTCGGGTTTGGGTCGGGTCAGGTCGGGTCTGGTTGACTTGCAAAAACATAGGTCGGGTCACGAGTCAACCCGTTTTTGTTTAGGTCAAAAAAATTAGGTTCGGGTTAGGTATTTTTAGGGTCAAGTCAGAAAACTCTGACTTGTTTTGCTATGTCTACTGATGATCGTGGACAAATAGAAGAGCTGGGTGTACATTCAGCAAAAATAAAAATAATAAAATAAATAAATAAATAAAAGAAGAAGCTTCAAAAGAGTAAAGAATAAAATGAAATATAGTGAAGACTAAAATGAAGTCACTGTCAGAAACATATTTAAATAGGCACAAACACTTATTCAGAGGAGAGAAGTTACTGCAAGATTTTTTTTTTTTTTTTTTTTTATAATTTTTATTGTCATCCTTTTTATATATAAATACTTCAAAACCAGGATATGCTATGTGTGTATTGTTACTTTTGTCCCATGCATTATGCATAGGCATTGCTCTAGCAATGCTTCTGCTCTTTAGTTTTTTCCTTTACAATAATATATCCCTTTTATTACCAAAATAATAATAAAGCTCAATGCATGTCTTCATCAATAAAATGTTCAAACTGAAGAATCAAATTAATTAGTTCTCAGTCCCACACCATACGTTATCTTTAAAACCAGCCCATGCCCGTGAGTATTTTCTGCCACAACCATAACATGTAATTGTTCACTCTGTAGAGTCTGTACTCTCTGCGCAGAGAGAGAGAGAGAGGGAGAATGGGGCCTTGGCAATTGAGGGGACTGTGTCATGTAGCTCATAGTACGTGGCCCCCAAGAATTGCAACCAACAATTTGATAAGTGAAAACTACCTATGCTTGGACTTGCTCCATATTACTGACAGCATATACCTGATAATTTTTCATAATGTCCACATCGATGTCTCTAGCTTTAAACAATGTACAGGAGTGACTAAAAAACCAACTACGTAGCCTGCCTCGTGATCGTAAAAATTATGTTTTAATTAAAAATTTTCATACTCGAGCTAGCAGATATTATCATGTTGCAGTCTACACTACAGACAAGGAAGATGTTCCTATGTCGGCCTCATTGTTTTTAGTCGGATAAAAACTGTGGCATATATGCAAGATTGTCGAAATCAAGATCTTACGTAGAATTATAGGAAGTAAATGGAATTGTGAATCGTAAAATTAGATTGTGGATCGTAAAATTCTACATTATTTAAAAAAGAAAAATATACATTGTTATATTAAATAATCACATAAATTATACATTCGTTCATAAAAAACCAAAAATTTGCATCCATTTAATGTAATTACCATACATCACTATATCCATTTGTAAGCATCATTTATAGAGACCAAAAATATTAAAATGTGATACTCTAAGATGTAATTTTTTATTTGAGTCCAACTGACACTCTATCTCTCTATATTAGAATAACAAAACTTGGTCTATTAGGATGTTATTTTTCATTAGAGTCCAACTGAGTTTTCTGTCTAGTTAAAGGAGATTACAACAAATCACGATCATTTGGGATCATCAAAATCGTACAATTATATTGATCCTAAACAATCGCAAAGATCCTTGAAAGATCTGGATCATTTTGGACAAGTAGGACAGGATTATAGATTCCAGATCGGAATTTTGACAATCATGCATATATAGCTATGTTGCTAGCTCTATGGGATATTTTTTGCTGTAACAGTTGAATCAAATTGTTTAGCAGTACAATTCGAATGTGGAAAAACAGAAAAAACCATCTAGTTTATATGGTCAATGCCTTGTTGCAAGGCACGTCTTAATTAATATATATGTCGCTGTTATTTTTGGCAGAAAGACATGCTCATTTGATAAAGACTTTTCTATATGTAATGTCTTTGTTTCTTTTATTATTTATTCATTTATTCATTTATTTTGCTATTGTTATTATATATTTTATCGACAATCTTTTTTAATCAATTCCATGAAACCTAGCTAGGAGACCATTCTTTTTCTAGGGTTTGTATAGTTACTTCGGAAAACTGTTTTTTATCGTGAAACTATGGTGTTTCTCTTAGTGCAATACCTTAAATGACATGGGGGAATATATCTATGTAAGACAACTATCTATGACCAGAGAACAAGGAATCTATTTGCAGAAGTGACTCAACTTGTTGAATGACAAAACAAACAATTTCTTGGAGAAATTACCCCTCTCTCTCATGTCCATGCAGCCACTTGTTGGTCAATGATAATTATATAAAAATTATATTTTTCAATATCTTGCTACAAAATTTAGGTATAATACTTATTTGATTCAATGGAGAAAATAGTAAGTAAAATGTTTTGTACTTGTTTGGGATATTTTTGTGGCCATGATACGCGTTGTACTTGTGAATTGATATATTAGCAGTTAAATCCGACTTCTTTTAAGGTAGACGAGTTTGGTATTCACGCCAATGGATCACTGGCCTATTGGTCCCTACCATTGTGTTTTCTCCTAAGCAAAAAGATAATATAATAAGTGAAAAAAATTAATAAGAAAAATAGTATTTCCTTTCTCATTTGTAGGTAATTTAAGTTATGAAGCATATACAAATAAATTATAAATGTGAGAAAATATGTTAGGCTATTATAAGAAATCCAAAATAAGTATATTTAACGATATTAAACAAATATATTTGTCTATGTCTCAAGTAAGCATATTCTAGAAAATCCAAGCTAATGAATGTATTTAGCAATATCATTTAAAATTATTTAGTAATAAATGAGGAGAGTAAAATAGAAAGTGAATGAAACTACTTAGTTGCACGTGTTTGATGAAGATAAGGAGTAATCGATCTCTCTCTCTTTACCAAAACAAGTGCAAAGCATATGCAAGAGATTAGGCCTAATCATTACTAGCAACTGTGAATGACAACAACCATATGTGGGTCTTCGTCCCCTATTATATGATAATGATGTACAAGAATTAGAAAATACATGAAAGATGATATACATCAAATTGATCATTAGATATAAGGGAGTTCCCTGTATGTGTTTTTAGGCCACTGTATAGTGTGTTTTTCATGGGCTTATGCGTTTTGCAGGTTCCCTAATCCCATTTGTACGTAGGATTTTCAAATAACAATAGGTGAGAAAAATACTTTTATTCAACATATTAATGAGATTCTATGTGTAACTTGGCTTGCAAGCATTCTAAGCCAATTTGTAAGGCTACTCATGGAGTTCAAGGATTGCTTTTGAAATGTCCTGTTATGCACTCCAAACCACAACTCTTATATGTAAGGCTACTCATGGAGTTCAAGTACAGTTTTTGAAATGTCCTGTTATGCACTCCAAACCACAACTCTTATATCCTCCTCAATAGAAAGTATACACGGGCTTGGTCCATGCTTTTGGACTTCACCCATTTAATGTTTTTTTGTAAATGAGTATAATAGTAGAAGTAAATAGTTGATCATGCATTATGATTATGAATACATTATTGCAATTGGAGTAACCAATATTAAATCTTATAAACACCATGGGTGGGATTAGGATCTCTCTATTTGAAATGGATAAGTTTTAAATTAAATATTTACAAAATTTAAAGGAGTATCTAATGCTATGTCATTTAAAAATTTAAATGATATAGCAATATATACATTGTTAGATATATATATTAAAAAAAAAAACGCCTAAACTGTGAACTGAACTCCTCACATGCGCATACTAACGAGGGAGGGTACCCGTGCTGTTCAACCCCTAGGTGCTACCTAGGGAAGTACCACTTGGACCAAATATCCGGTGGTATAATATATGTGGTTCATAACATATGCATCCAATAGAAAGGACATATTGACATATCAAAAAAAAAGAAAGGACATATTGAAAATGAAAATGCCAATTGAAGGATTTAAGGAAAAAAAAATGTGAAGATCATGAATGAAGATGAAAATTAGGTATATGTCAATTATAATGATTTTGACCCTACAATTCTCTCTTCCCTAATTCTGTCCTAAGTCCCTTGCTTGTTTGGACCCTTCTCTTCTTGCCTTACCTTATCATCCAACTTGTCACCACATCTCATCCTCAACTCATTTCATAATCAATTGTTGGTGATGACAGAAATGCTAGGTCTAATATCAATCAAAGTAAGAAAATTGTTGGAATGAAAATGTTTTTACATAGGTAAAATACTAATCAGTTTTATACTTTTCTTCTAAGAAAATGTGCGTTAACAGATCTATAAGGAAAATATCACTATGTATTTGACAGCACGTCATTCCTACATTATTCTATATAAAAATAACACAATTATTAGCCTTCATTAATAAAATAGATTGTTGATTCAGCAAGTTGTTCATCTTGATAAATATTTAGTGCATGTTTGGGAAACTATAAAATCTGTTCAATTCTAATACAAGCTGAACCAAAAATAAATCAATTCAATTTTGAATTGGTTTTCATTTCATATTTAGTTTCTATAGAATCATGTTAGAACTAGTCTTAGTTAGCATACAATTTGTTTAAATTGAATCTTTGGTTGTTTGAACCAATATTTTGAAGCAAAAATGATATTAAACTAAAAATAATTAAAACCTCAGTTATTTACTTAACTTGTCTAATTCTATTATATGCCAAGCAACCTATTATGGTTGAGAGGGAAATTGTTACTTATATTTCCCGGCCAATAAGTGGGGGAATAGAGACTTAAAGCTAAGGTCTCTATAAAGGATGAATCAAGCAATATTATTAAACTTTAAAGCTCTTGGAAGAAGAAAATTTGTTCCTGTTTAGAATGATAGTTTTCAATATAATACACCAGATTAAGATATATGATTTTTATTCGACCATTTATATATACTATGTATGCCAATAGAAAGATTTTTATTATTATTTAAGGTTAGCTAGGGTGCACAAACATTTATTATATGAGGATCATAAGAAAAATTATTGGAGGGAAAAATTCCGAGCCCCAACTCATATGGTCCCTAAACAAACCCTTAGGGCAAAGGTTCCATCTAGGCTAGTCTAGCCCAAGATTGCTTAACCCTGGGACGGCCTATGAAGCAACATTCTCACGCATTCATCAATATCCAAGTGAAACACTTGTAAACAAGGAGCACACGGCACAACGAGACCAAAAACCTAGAAAGCCAAGACCCTAGTTGGATCTTGGTTGTAGAAGCCAATGAAGGTCCTTCATTCCATTTTGTCAACATTAATTGCCCTTGCCAACTATCACCATTTTGTATTAATACAGCAAAATGGGTCTTCACTTTATAGCATTGGAAATAGTATCCTAGGAGCACGTTCTCATAGCTGACCTAAGTGGATGGTGCGTAGTCAGAACCTCTCCCACTTTATAGGAAAATGGTCATCAACCACACCCATAAAACCATCACAGAAGGTATACATTCCAGATTAATGTTACTTTCCAATTTTACCTTTGAAGGGTTTTGATAATTATTGTGTTGACTTAAGCTCTGTTTGATTGGGAGGATAAAAATATGAAAGAATGGAAAATATTTGTGTTTTTCACTATATGTATTTTGTAGAGGATGGAAAAAAAATATAATGATAGAAAATTAATTACTATTATGCTCTTATCTTTAATAGTAAAAGGATGAAAAGGTAAGGAAAATCTTGACATTTTGTCTCCCTCAAGTTTTCTCCCCATGTTTTCTCTCCATTTGGAATAGAAAATATTCGTGAGCCTGGAGAAAAAACTCCCTCCACCATACCTTCTTCCCTTACCTAGCAAGAGAAACTGGAATTTTCTCTTCTTTTAATTTTTCTCTTGATATTTTCCAGCATCCCTAAAACACCTTTGGGCTCCAACCAAACACATTTTTTAAGTTTTGGTGTGCCTCCCGATGTGCATTGATAATAGCTTAATTTTGCATATTTATATCATTGTTAGAAAGTATTATCATATTTATTTTAAGTTAATTCATGCATTTTATATTTGGTTTTGGAATAATAATGAATAATCAATTTTGTGCTTAATTGAATTTTATTGGGTGAATTTGTTTTTTGTAGAAGAATGGAATTAAATAAGTTGATTTGTGCAAAGAAGAAAGCTGGTGGACTTTACTTTTACAAGGCTATGATGAAGTTAAAGAAGGCCAACTCAATTAAATTTAAGTCCAATTGGAGTAAGGAATCAAAGAAAATTTGCACCGAATCCAACTCCAATTCAAATTAGGATTCCAACCTGCCCATCAGTTAGTATTTTTGGGCATAACTTTCGGCTCAAATGTCTAATCGAGATGATTTAAGATGGTCTGGAAAGTTAACTTAAAGGGATATAACTTTGTAGTTTACCACAAGTCCAAATTCTGAAATAAATAGGCCAAAATTGTCGGTTAAGTGAAACCTAAAAATCTAGGATTTTCTCCAAACCAAAATTCAACTTGTAATAGGATTCCTTAATCTATTTAAAGGCTCTTTAGGGAAAAATTCAGGCTCCATAGAGCTAGGGCTGAGATGCAAAACAAAAAATTGGAGCAAAAGGCAGTGCTGAATGTGGCTTCTCTGTAACTTTTCTCCATAATAGTATTGTGACTATTTCTTTCTCTATTTTATTTGTCTAGTTTAATGTTTCGTATTTTATTTTTGTGTTTTCTTTCAATTAATATGAGTAGCTAAATTTATAATTAAGATTGAGGATGAAACATTGTTAGGGATTATTAGTATTGTTTATGTGATTTGATTTTTCCCATAATAGTTGTTCTTTAATGATTTAAATTGTTCTTACTCTTCCCTAGCTGCTTGCCGTAGAAAAACGAAGCCTTACAAATTTGAAATTCATCCCTCCAAGCGGATAAAGGCTTAAACCTATTCATCTATCCTATCCCTCGCTTTACTCTTCCCGGAAAAGGTTATCGTTCCCATGAATCTTGATCCGCCTCCTGGCATTGATAGCAATTGATCGAATTCCTACTCTGGTTTGAGAAGCTTTTCAGTTTTCCTTATCTTTCGTGCCTTTGAACTGCCATGAAAAGAATTCGAAATACGTATATCTGGTACTAAATAAACCGCCTTCGCTGGCCAACCCCTATGTCTTGGTACTCTACCCTCCCATTCATAAGAGAGTGGAAGTTGTCACCGAAAGCAGGTGAAAGCAGTGAGTTGAGTAAGTCTTGTCAACAATGCTTCGCACAACTAAATACTAACACACTGTTCATATCAATGGATTAAGATGAGATTCTATATATGAGTTCAATAATATTTTTCTCGTGATTTAGGATTTGTCTTAATTAATTGAATACTTGATTTTTTATTTCTTGATTTTAAAATTGGATATCTCTTGTGATTTGTTTAGTTACGGATTCAATTAATGATTTGAATTTATACCTAGGAAGTGAAGAAGAGCATGCTTTAGATATTTAAATAGAAGTTTTAATGATAATATTCTCCACGGTAGCAAGATTGATGTCTAGATTATCATGTAGTGGTTAGGAAAAATTAATGATTGTAAATATATGTTGATAAGAATTAATAAGGCGGATTCCAAAACCTTAATTCTTTTCTCTAGATTGTTTACATCTCTTTACTGCTTTATATTATATCTTTGCTTAGTTTAATTATTTGCTTAGTATATTTAATTTCAAAATAACCAATTTTTATTAAATTAGATTAGTATTAATTTGGTTAAAGTTTAATTAATTTTCTTACATTCGTTCAAGTCTCTATGAGTTCGACCTTGTTCTTATCAAACTATACATTGGCACGATTTGTACACTTGCGAGTACTTTAAAATTTCACAACACCTCCAACCAACACTACTATCTGGTTCAATTAAAGCTTAGGAAGTAGGTTATTCCTCTATTTTAGGTTTTCATTCAAGTGTTTCGGCAGGGATCGTTGACATGACTCATGCTCTCAAATTCACCCACCTGCATTTAAATTACTTACATGCTCTTGTGAGAAAGAGAAATAATTGCCGCTTGCAATCATGTATATCTCTGAAATAATAGGGTTGAAAATAGGAAAGGTAAAATTCTAAGAAAAATCCAAAACTAATACCAAATTCCAACTAAAAAGTCAAAAACTTATGCCTTCCTTTGGTTGGGTTCTTCTTGTATTTTTATTTGCAACTGCCTAGTTTGGGTCTTTTGACAAAACTTTTCCTTTGTCTTATTTCTTTTTGAGTCAGCCACTGCCCAATGTTTTCGTCCCCATCAGTCTTTCCTTTTTCAACGAGCTTTGACCAGCTCACCCAAATCCAGTAACTTAACTGAAAAAGAAAAATTACCTTTCAATCATATATTTGAATAAATTATGGACAAAAACTGAAAGGAATATATATATAAAATAAGACACAGGTTGATGATGGCAAAAGTAGTGGTGACGGTGATGAACATGTCCATTTGCCTGCACTACTAGCTATTAGCTGCACAAGCATTCAATGCCTTTGGCAATACTAAGGTGAGGATCTGTTGGGTTCCATGCCATCCAAATCCATCTCTTCTAATCTGGACAATGCTTCGATTTCCCTTGTCGTTGTTAGATACCAAAACCACATCTACGGTGAAGAAAATATACAATGCTGTAAAACCATCAATGAGTGGAAGTGATTGTGCCAATTTTCCTTAGAGAACATTTTGTTACTTAGAAAGTTTTTTATTTTGAGAAGATTGTGACTTAAAATGTAATATCTATTCAATGTACCAAACCTGCTCTTATGAAATATTAGAGAGAAAAAAGAGAGTAACCGAATGAAAAGGTAAAAATGGAAAGAGATAGAGATGATTGGAGAATGGGAAAAAAAAATTAGAATCGGGATTCACTTTTATACCTAGAAAAAATGGAATGTCTAGATTCCTCAAATCTATATTTTGCTCCCTTCAAACACAAAAACTTAATCTATTTTGTTATTATCAATAGTTTTCCAATTGCCTCGCCAAAGCCATATTTTACTATTTTATACTTTTTAGTGTTTTTGACCATATATTTTCTGTTTTTAGAGTTATTTCAACCAATTAATTTATCATATTACCTCAATTCATATTCACATGATCAGATCTGAATATCTATTTAAGAATCTATTACAGCATATCAAATGTGCCATAATACTTAGAGATAGAGTCCGTTAGAGAGAGAAAGAAGTGAAATCTCAATATTCAACATTTAGATTTGCATTGATAAAGAAAATAAAAAATAGAATCTAGATATTAGTTTAAGGAGTAAAAAAAAATAAAACATTGGAGCTTCAAATGTTGAACATTTGGATTTGCTTTTGAAAAGAGGAAAAAGTGAAATTCAGACATTCAACATCCAAATTCGCATTTAAAAAGGTTAGAAATATTCAAATCATTTAGAACCCTCACATCTATAATTTATTTCCTTTAAAAGTTAATTTTTCTTTTTGATATGAGATAAAAATTCTATTCTAAACCAATTTAAGTATATGCGTGTGAACTGTAAAACTCATTTTTAAATATTTGAACCCTGACCATTGCTCTTCACTTCACAGGAACTTGTACTTATGAAGTGATCATTATGTTAAGGATACATGATAAAAAAAAATAATTAATTTATTTTGCTATTAACAACATTTTGCCAAAATTTCATTCACATTTTGATGAATAGATGCACCAAAAAACTGATCACAAGAAAGGAGGAAAACATTTTCAACGACCCAAATTGTTTAATCATGTATCCATGCCATTTTTTACCCTCTTGACAGCCTTCAGTACCTAGATGATTGGTCTAAGATGCGTAAGTACATCAGTAATTTATTGTGTGGCTAGCATCCAATCTTGTCTATATTAATATAATTATTTATTTATTTCAACTATGGTTTGTGGGGGTGAAATTTTTGGTGATAGGGTTTTGTCATATGTGTACTGTACGTGTAGTAGCATCCCACACATCTCTTTGTGGTTTGTCTCTTTTAACTTGTTTGTTTGGCTGTCATGAGGTCACGAGAATGTCTAATGGTTATAAGCTTTAGGCCCTCTGTCTGCCCTGGTTCCCTCTTTTAAAAAGACTTTTACCACTCTATCATACAGGCCCTTTTTGCATTTTGTAGTTCTCTTTTTTCTCAATCTTCCCAATCTCAAGCATCTTCCACCTTTACAGGACAAGATCAGCAAAGGTGTTTGTCCTTCCTTCAATCCTTTCATCTCTCTTTCTTTCTCTTCATGACTCCTCCTTATCATAACTCACCACCTTCTCCTTTTCCTTTAGAGCTTAACCAAGATCAACCCCACCAACGTCTCTTAATAAGTGCAACACCTCAAGTTTCTTCTTCATCTTCTTCTTTTTCAAACCCTATTTTCTTTAACCCAGCACAAGATCAAGGACGGTGTTACTACATGGCATTAAACCACTTCCAAAATGATCAAGAGGTAATAAATATATGTATGATTTCGTGTCTTTGAACTTTATATACAAATATGTGTACTTAATTATAATTATCACTTCTAATGCTTTGTGTCTGAGCATACTTGCATCGTCTTCTTAATTTTTAGGTTGATAAACTTGTTGGGCATGGTGAATCATCATGTGATCATATATCACTGAAGAATGAAAGTGAAAGTGAAAATAAATTCAGTTTTTGGAACAAAGAGAGTAAAATTGAAGATCAAAGTGAGACTTTTTCTGTTAAGTGGATGCCTTCAAAGATGAGAATGATGCGGAAGATGATAAATTCAGAACAAACAGGTCATGCGGATATACCACTTAACTCTATGAAGAAGTTTGAAGATCAGAAGCAACCAATGGCTCCTGCAAAGACTGACAACAGTAGCAACAATTCTTTCAACAACAACAACAATCCCACAGTTAGGGTTTGTGCTGATTGTAACACAACAAAGACCCCTCTTTGGAGGAGTGGTCCCAGGGGACCTAAGGTATATTTTTTATATGCTTGTCGTCTCAGGTTTCATGTTGACATAGCGAAAAATATATTCTTTTCTTTTCTTTTCAATTTTTATAATTACATGCGCTGATTTGCACTTGATTGGTCTTGAACCTTATTGTTAGAAGGGAAAGAGGTGCTATTTGATTTAAGAGTTCATTATCAATGTCGTCTAGCTATCACAATTGCCGTGTTAGAGAGCGGTTGTGAAGAGATAATTAAGAACCAAGCATATGCTAATTAATTTAAATTATTCCACCTGATTGAAAATATGAAACTTATACATTTTGCACAATTATCACGGTGCAGTCGCTCTGCAACGCGTGTGGAATTCGACAAAGGAAGGCTAGACGGGCCATGGCAGCAGCTGCAGCAGCAGCAAATGGCACAATTCTTGCAACAAACCCCCCATCTATGAAGAGCACGAAGGTGCAACACAAGGATAAGAGAGCCAGTAAAAGTTATGTTCCAAAATTCAAGAAAAAGTGCAAGCTCAATACCCCAGATCATGGCAGAAAGAAGGTTTGCTTCGAGGACTTCACAATAAGCTTGAGTAAAAATTCAGCCTTTCAACGGGTTTTCCCTCAAGATGAGAAGGAAGCTGCAATCCTGCTAATGGCTTTATCTTATGACCTTGTTCATGGTTGAGTTCTCAAAATATCAGTATTCCAATTTTAGATATATTAGAGCTAGAGAACATCTGTATGAGTGGGAAAAAGGATGCGAGGATCTAAAATCCAAAAAATAAAGTTGTGTTGTAACCTTGTGAGGCTATATATGGTGGATTTGAACAGGTTGATAACCAAATAATGGGGTCTCTTGTTCATCTATATATTATTTATATGATAAAATATCTAAAGTTTTTATGTGACACTTGTTTGGTGTGCTATTTTTTTTTTTCTTCTAGTTTTCTATTTATATTGCCTATATTGGTGCTGATCTGATGAGCTAAGATTAGGGTTCTTCCATTTCATAACATTAACTCAAAAGGAGGTTTCATATTTTACTAATGATTGTAGATAATCACTTATTAATGATTTTGTTTTTGAATATATGTTAACAATATGGATGCCAGGCCCCAAAGTCACATGCAGCAGTTGTGGATATTACTTAATGGAGTGGTATATAGCATATTACAAATGGAGGCAATGGGGGTTTTGACAACACTGTTGGGGTTAGCTATATATTGGACTTTAGAACGTGGCTCTTGGCCAAATAAAGCAACAACACAAGTAACAAGTTCTCTTTATTGAACTGGCCGATGTACTAGGGTTTCAGCTTTTCTGTGCCCTAAAAATTTAAGCCAACTAAAGAGAGAATGTAGCTTTTATGATTATCTCAGAAAATGTCGGAGTTCGGAGTCTTCGGACATCCAGAGTCATGAAGTTGTAGTATGACAATATATATAACAACATGAATTGTATTGAAAGACGACCAACCTTAATTAATTGATGATGGATCGACGGCATCTGGCACTGGCAACAGAACTTCAAACGGACAGAACTATAACATGAGTAATGACTTGGAAAACAAACTTGAGCTTGATTGGATGTGTGTTTGTCCTAACATTTTTTTTTCACTTGATTTTTTAGCTTAATCAATTTTTAGCAAAAATACAAATACGACCCGGCATATATACTTGTATTATGAATATAACTTTAAATAAGTTGAGTGAAGAATGAAAAAATTATTCAAAATTTGGGAAGTAGCTAAATGTCTAACTCTAATGAAGCTTATTACAGTGTTTCAAAAAAAAAAAAAAAAATGCTTATTACAGCGCCAAATGGTCACGCCTAAGAACACCATATATGGTTCAAAGACCAACGTATTTAACAACCTTTAACACGCACATAATGTCTTTCTCCGTGTACAATTCTTTGATACTATCACTTAGAAAGCCCTCTTCGAGCCTCTATTGAATTTTGCTTACTCTGGTCCTTAGTAGTGTTGACTTTGTTCAATTAATTCTATTTTGAACGTGAATTGAACTCATATATATATATATATATATATCTTATTTATACTTTTTTTTTTTACGTTCTATTACTATTCCCAAAACACTAATGTTCTCTCTCTCTCTCTCTCTCTCTCTCAATTGTCCTTTGCATTTCTCCCTAAACACCAACGAAACTTTTCTCAAGCCAAGCCCTAATCATTTTCAAAAATAGCTCAATTCAAATAGAAATCATTTTCTTTTTATTGGTTAAGTAAATATCAAAATTTTGTCCAAGAGTAAAGTCCACTAAAGCTAGTGTTAACTAAGATTGTAAATGATCCAAGCTATTTATGAATAATTAGTGGTCAATTAGGAAAAAAAATTATTTATATATATTTTTTAACAAACAAGTTAAGCTCAAATACGTTTGACCATTAAACAAGTTAAACTTAAATATAATAATGTGTTTATGAACCATTCATGAGAATAGAATTTGATTTTGAGTATATATATGATATTATATGTTGATATGTATACATGTAAATATATATAATTGTGTGTGTGTGTGTGTGTGTGTGTGTGTGTGAGAGAGAGAGAGAGAGAGAGATTTATAGATTTGAGATTGTACTATCTAAGTTTGTAAATAAGTTGGTAAGATATCAAATTATTATTTGTAATTTATTGATATTATAAATAATTTATTTTATAGTAAAAGTTATATATGATTTTTTAATAATTTTCAAAGTCATTATTGGATGATTTTTTGGTGCCTAAATTCAATATATGATTCATATGGCTAATAGCAAGGCTTATTTTTTTTTTTTAACTAAAGTTTTAGCCAAAAATTTTGTCCTTGGTAAAAATTCACAATTTTTTTTCCCATGAATGTGGGATTATTTCTTGGGTTTTTATTTTTTAAAAGAAAAAAAATAAAATACCACTGGGTTTTCATGTCATGGGTCTTTAATGGTTACATTATACTTAAGTCTCAAGTGCATTTTGATTGATTTTTTTTGGGACAAAGTTTAACTATAAAATTGGTTGTAATCTAAGCCTACAATCTTACTCAATATCATTAATATTACTATATATTTTGAAAATATAACCATTGGATTGCATGTTTATTATGCTCTTAATACATATATTAAATTTTGTGACAATCAGATATTATTTACTATATGATCTATAAGATTATATTTTATGCATAATTTTAAACTACAAAAACTTACAATTTTAATAATTTATTAATGATATAGCTATTGATCTTTAATTTTTTAGAAATTTTGCAAGCATATGAAAGATATAAGAAGAAAATGTAATCCAATGGTGGATTTGTTAAAATTCACCTCCAATAAAAATATATTGAGTAAGGTTGTAGATTTAGGCTACAACTAATTTTATAGCTAAACTTTGTCATTTTTTTTTGTTCCTTTTCATTAACAATAACAGTATGAGGGGATTCTTAAAAAAAAAAAATAATAAAAAAAAAAGACTACATGAGGGGGTAAATGGCAAATTGAAACAATTTAAATATTTAGATTTATAATATAAATTTTTAAAAATTAGGGTTTATTTTGAAACCTCCTCTAAAATTACTGGGGTGAGTTACCCTTCTTCTTTTCTTCTTTAAATACTGAAATGCAATGTTATGTTGTCGGGAGATAAAATAGTTTCACTTTCACATCAATATTTTTTAGAAAATGAAAATTGTTAACACGCCATTTTTTTTAATACAAAAAAATTACTCATAATGAAAGAAGGATCACATTGACACATTTTTAAAAACCAGGAACCAAAGTGACATTAATTTTTTTTTTCCCACAGAAAAAATTGTAATTTTGTGAATTTTCATATATCAAAAATATAATAGTTTGCCGAATTTTCATCAGGACACAGGAAAGTGTCACCCATTGAAGCGTGGCCCAAAATAAAGGGTGAGGCATTGATTACATAGGCTGGGTTTGGGCTTGTAATTTCACCTACCCAATAGGATCCATGACCCAAAATAAAAGAAATTGACAGAAACTACCTCTCTCACTCAAGAGAAAAATAAAAATTGACTCCTCTTTCTTTTTTTTCTTTTTTACTTAACGACAATACCTGTTCGCGGGTCACATCCTCGTCCTCATGGTTTTTTGTCTCTCTCTCTCTCTCTCTATTTTCCCAATATTTAATACAATAATCTATATTATTATTTAAGAGACTTTTTCTATTTAAGATTCTCAATTTAGATGCTCAAAATACTCTTAAATTCATCCGTTTTTAAGGTTTAAATCATAGAGTTAAACATATAAAATTAGTAATTTAAAAACTCTTAATTTTTAGCTAAATTAAAAATAAGTAAAAAACAGTTTTTTCTCCCACTTCCATATTTCTCTCTCATGTTAGTTGTCAAGTAATAATTTTTTTATCACTAAATTGATTTTTTCCCACCTCCACATTTCTCTTTCATATTAGTAGTTAAATGCTAAGTATCTATAACTTTATAAGTATAGGGTTTAATCTATTTAAGGTTTTATTAAATATACTAAAATACCTCCCTAAAAATAAGAGACTAAAATACCTTTATTTTTAATGCGACTGAAAGGAAAAAAAGAGTGTGGGATATATTAAACAAAGAGGGACAAGTACACTAACGTGTTATAAAAGCTCTGAAAAATGATTACAACATATTACATTAAATGATTTTTTTACCGAATGCCTTGAAATATTGTTAACGAGACCTATAAGTTTAAGAAATAATAAATGAAAAATGTTAAAAATATTAAAAGAATAAAAGCTCTGAAAAATTATTACAACATATTACATTAAATGATTTTTTTACCGAATGCCTTGAAATATTGTTAACGAGACCTATAGGTTTAAGAAATAATAAATGAAAAATGTTAAAAATATTATAAATTTTACTTTTAAAAAAAATATATATTACAACAAAAAGTTTATAAATTAATGTAAATTGATATGATAAAAATATGATTTTAAGTTGTTTTTTTCAACTGCATAACAAATTTATTATGATTAAAAATATTAAATTACTTGAGTAATATATTAGCTTATAAGGTTTATATAGTAAATTTTATATTATTTTAAATAAATTACACAAATAATTAAAGAATTGTTGAGATGACCATTTTTTTTTTCTTAGAATATGACAGATTTTGATTGAGCGTAATAAAAGTAATGTTAGTCAGGGTTTTGCTTTGCTTAGAGTGATGTTACAGTTACCACCTCAACAATCCGTAAAAAAAAAAAAAGTTTGATGTGCTTGTTGTTAATTGTTCTAAATTTTTTTTTTTACCAAGTTCTGGTCAAAAAAGATAAAAGAGGAAAGAAAGAAGGATAACCAGGTCAAGAACGAACGACCGACTGGAGTGATCAACAAGTTTCTAAAAGTGGACTTTTTAACGATTGCTATGAATGGAAACCCCCACCAACTCGAAGCAAAGAACCATTGAGCGCTTGCTCATCATTCAGATTCAATTCACAGACACTGATACAGCAGTACTCTAGTAATAGTTGTTGTAGTAGTAGTACCATAATATAAATGTCGGAGCCGCCACCACCACCTTTGCCTCCAAAAGAGTCCCTTATTAAGCGCTACAAACTCATTTGGCGTTTGCTCTTGAATGCCAATCTTGCTCTTGGAGGTCAGCCCCCTACATTTTCCTCTCTTTTCTTTTTGTGTTTGCAATGCATGTTTGTGATTTTTGCATTGGAATTTTGCTCATTGGTTGGTTCAAAGTTCAAACTCTTAGGGTTTTAGTTTCATTGTGGAGTACTGAGAAATGGGTTGTTCACGTAAACCTAAGATTCGTTGAAGCG
The DNA here is from genome assembly GCA_030445155.1 of Quercus variabilis. Lineage (NCBI taxonomy): Eukaryota > Viridiplantae > Streptophyta > Magnoliopsida > Fagales > Fagaceae > Quercus > Quercus variabilis. Next base: position 57,950,952 of record CP129446.1, read on the forward strand.
ATATGGGTTTTGGGTGGTTTTCATTTTTGCCTGTAATGTGTTTGACGTATGGACTGAGATGAGTCTTTGAGCTGGTGCTGAACTGTTTTTTGTTTTTAAGAGCTATTTTGACATATGACTGTATATATATTTTGGGGGGTTGGTTTATGCTGTTTTAGTGGGACCCTTTTGTTGGGTGAAATTTAGGACTTAGAGTTGGGAAGGAAAATTTTTCAATGGAAAAAGGCTAAGAAGTGAAATAGGGAAAGGAAATATACCCAATGCTGTCAAATGAGAGTGTCTAGCAATGCCAATAGTAAGCTATGTTGCTAAAGAATTTGCATAAGGTAATATTTAACAGGATGGGAATACATGCTCCCTAAATTAGTGGCATTTGAGATATTTTTTGGACCAACAAGTGTTCATTATTTAATCAAGTTTAACTTGTTATTATCATTGTTAGCTCCATACTAGTAGCACTAACTGCTGGGGCAACACTTTGTCTTGTTATTTATGGAGGCAACTGGTAGGGTCGCCTGGCTTCCCAGGAAGAAGGGGGTGGGGGTGTTTCCTCTAGAAGGTGAAATTTGTTCACTAGTTTAATGTAGCACATTTTTCTTTTCAATTGTAAATTTGGGTATTGATGGGCTTATTTTGATTAAAGAAGTGCCCATGGGGCCACTAGCCACCGGTGGGTGGGTTGTTAAGTTAGGAAGAGAGATAATTGAGTGAGACTTGACTGAAACGAGTTGGAAGGGTTTCCTTCTAAAGTACTAACTACTAAGTTGGATTTCAGCTTCAATTTTCAGTATCAAATCTGATTCTTTTTTGCCATTTTTCAACTATATCACCCTGCGGATGATCTAAATTTTCATGCTGCCAAATGCAAGAGTTCCAGCTGTCGCTTTCAACTGAGTCTGGAATATTTAAACCGAATAGCTGAGATGCAAACCAATCATCACGAAACCCCACATAAAAAGTAGACTGGGAAAAAATTCCACCTCCTCCAGGCCACCTCTCAAGGAAGAGAAAAGGAAGTTTTAGCCTTTTTAGCCCATTGGGGAGTAGAATGCGCTTTCAAACCTTGCTGTTTAAAGGTTAGTAACAGGGACAGAGCATAGAATGCTAGATGAACATTTTGAAGGATGAAAGATGGTTTCTTCAAATTTTCAGTAAACATCATGACAAATGGATTTTGACAACTAAATAGGATTCCCATTACTAAGCCACTAAGTTGGTGTGTGTGTGTGTGTGTGTTTTCCCTTTTTCCTTTTTTTCCATTGGGCCCCATGATCTAGTCATCTTTAATTTTTAAAATCTGTCTTGCCTGGTATTTGATAAAATTCTGATATGCAACAACAAGATAACCTGATCATTGGACTAGAAGATTTTACTACTTTACCACCTTTCATAAGTTAGTCGTTGCTGCCCAAAGATACTTCCTATCATCCATACAATGTTGGTAATGAGTGGGTGGTCTGTTAGGTGGGTATTAATGGGATCAAAATATTAAATCTCAAACAACTTGATTTTGACCACTTAGAAGCTTAGAGATGTCACTATTAAGAAGCTGCCCTTGATAAAGTCAGTACTGAGTACCTCAAGTGTGCAAGTCTTAACTAGAGTATCTGGATCATTAATTGGATAGACTTCATTATCTCCTTAAGTAATTCTTTATTGGTAAGTTACACACACACCTAGTGGGGCTTGAACCCACTACCTCACCTTTGATTCATTTATTATCAGCAGAGGAAATACGAGTTGAGCTATAGCTCATTGGTCATTATCTCCCTAACTATAGTATAAGAAGAGCTATTATTGTGTCTATTGATGTGTGGTGCCAACTCACCAAGATGATGTTGTTATACTGGTATTGTTGAGTTTGTAAGGTTTTAAGTACAATTTCATGTGAGGAGTTGGTCATGTGTATTTCAATTTTTTTTCCTCAGTGGTCCTTAAATATAACTTTGCCTGTGTCTGTGCTTAGTGTCATTTATTTGCTCATAGCCAGTCACAAGCCTAGAAAAAGGAGGAAGGTTGCAATAGGTTGATGGCTAGCATAAAATTTAGACACTATATTATGAATGGATCCAATACAGACAATCGTTGGGGCATCCCCTCCTAGCGACACGCTGCATCAGACCCCAGCTGCAGTGAAAAGTGGGCGAGGAGGAAAATAATAGATGTGGCTGATTCTAACTAATCTATTGAGGATCCATAGCCAACCCCAAAATTTTGGGATTAAGGCTTGTTGTTGTTGTTGTTGTTGTTGTCATCTCAATATTCCTTAAATATCAAGGGGAAAAGCAGCAAGGGACATGCAACTGTCCTGGGCTATGCCACATATTACATCCGATTGGTCCAAACAGCATATCTTCTTGCCAATTCAGCTACAGTTATTGATCAATTTCTGTAAGAAATTTTAAAAGTTTGGAATTAAATTTGGTCCTTCTCTAAGTTTGTTAATGAATGTTGTCACCAATATTTTCCTTTGATCATTTCTGAGGGTCAATGGTTGGTTAAATGAGTTGATATTGATGATGAGATCAGGACAATGTTAATGTTTTGGTTGATCATATCTGAAATTAAATAAGTGCAGTCAGGGCATGAACTTTAATATCTCCTCTATTCTTTATCTCTGGAGTTCCTGATGTTCCAACGTAATAATGTCACTCTATTATCATGTACCTTTTTATTTAACCACTTACAAATTAGCATTTCTTGCAGCTTACATGTTTGTGAGGGCAAGCAGGAAAGATTCAGGTATAGTTAATACTAAAGCTTCAGAAAAAAGTGTGGGAGATGAGAAAGCAGCAGCAAAAGTCCCCTCTGATCCTATTACAAATACAGATATCCCAATTCCTGAGATATTGGAATTGGATTTCCCTCCACCATTAATGGAGCCTGTGAAAGTGCGGCAGCCCATCCCTGAAGATCAGCAGCGTGAACTTTTCCAGTGGATGTTGGAGGAGAAAAGAAAAATCAAACCAAAGGATTCTCAAGAGAAGAAACAAATTGATGAAGACAAGGCAATTCTCAAACAGATTATTCGAGCAAAATCTGTTCCAGGTCTTTAGTTGATGCTTGTCTTTGATCAAAACTCGTTGTAGAGAACATGTTACAAGGGACAGGCTCTTCCATTTAGGTGCAAGTGTTGTGAAACTGATTTGAACTGAGTTAGATGACAATGGCTTTAACATTGTATTGATAGCTATACGATTCGGAAAAAGGATCCTGATTAGAATCAGTTTTTCCTCCACAAACGGTAAAGCATTCTTCATTGAAGGCAACCAAGTCCTGCTGTTGTTGAGTTCGCTAATTTAGACAACAAAGCTATAATTGAAGTCATATTTCCCTCTATTCGTGGAAAAGAGAGAGAGATGCCTTGCATGGCACAATGTGGCCTTTCACTAAACGTTTCTCATCGATGAACAGTTAGTTATGGTTGATGACTATAACTTACATTTTCCCAATTTGTGCTATATACGATCATTTATTCACTTATTTTCATAAGGTTTTGGAAAAGTTAAATATGTTAAGGTGGAGTTCTAGTGTCATAACTTGTGCCACAACTCATCCATGTGGCGAGTTGTGGTTGGTGAAAGAGTGTCCCCACATGAACCCATAATTACCCCTCCACCAATTATAACTCATCACATGGGCGAGTTGTAGCACAAGTTGTGCCACAAATTGTGACACCAGACTTTTTCGTTAAGGTGAGGCAAGAAAGAGAATGACACTTGTTTGCTAAAGTGCAAAAGAAAGCATGTCATCACTTCCTACTTAGTTGTTATGTTGGTATATTGCATGAACACAAATTAAAATGCTAAAAATACTATTGCTTACTACATAAAATTGGAAGCCCTTATTCTATTATTTAATAATCAAAGTAATATTTGGAAGCCTTAGATGGTTAGATCATTATTGATGGTCTTGATTTAGAACATTAAAGACTCAAAATCCAACCACAAGCACAAACCATGAATAGTCTAATATTGATCAACAATAAAATGAAGCACATTTTTTTAAAGGCTTTTGTTGACAGGTATCCTTATGCACTTGTTAAGGAGGCTTCAAATGGGTCTTATACTCTCACTTGCATTAGGAAATAACAAAAACTAATAGACAAATATTTTTTAAATTAAAAGTGACTCGATCCCCTATTAAAAGCCAATTGACTCCATTATAAAATTCAAAATTAACCCAAAATTTTTTATAATTTTACTACTTTAGGAAGCTGTTTAAAAAGTCTAGCTTAGAAGTGAGTACCTAGTCAGGACTCGCAAGCCATGAGAGAGACAAAAATTGGGATTTGCTTCACAACATTTGAGGTTGTTTATCTGGTAAAAAGTATTTTGCAGACCCCACCTTTGTTACTTCCCTGAAGTCCAACCATATCCACTCCTTCCAATCCAATCCCATGTCTCTCCATCTCTCACTGTGACAACCCGTGTTCTGCAGGATACAAGCCTTTGCATTTGCTTAAACCAAACATTCAAAACTTCAACTTGAAAGAAACAACTTTCTTGATCAAATTTGTTGTCATACAATGCCAGGAATCATCCTAGTTTCAGGTGTTAACAACTGTCTCTTGTAACTGTTCTCATGAATTATTTTAATATCTAATTTTCATACATCATTAACTCCAGTTCTGGAATTCATGGGGCTACCACATGCATTAGCTTCTTCATCAATATGCATAAAAGGTTGGCACTTATTACTTCTTTTTAAGTTAATTTAATATTCCTTCATAGATGTCTACAATGTTCTTTTTGATTCTTTCTTCTTTTTTTTGGTTCAAAATTAATAAGGTATATATTTTAAATGCAGTTTCAATGGGGAAAATAGAGTACCAAATTTGGGACAAGGGAGACTTCTCCTTGTAATGTTTATATTATTCACTATTCAAAATAGTGTGTTGATTTTCGTCTTTGTTACGTTATTTTCTTGGCCATGATGGTAAAGTTGTGCCTGTTTTCACTTTTTACAGTCCATTAACATCTCTTCGTGACAATTTGATTGTTACACTTCAGGATGCTGATGGGATCAAAATATCTCATGCAGGTTTGTAGAAACTTTTCCCATTTGAAATCATTTACTTATTCTAGAATAAAAGCAGATGAGGATCAATGTGTTTTGGGACAGGGGTTGAGATCAAGTCTATTGTGGAGAAAGGTCTTTGGGATGACCTTTTTCCCCTAGAAGGAGGTGGTCACATACATATGAAGTTGCAGTTTGTCCTCAGTGAAGAAGAACGTAGCCGAATTCGTATGATGGTACAGTATCTTCTTTCTATCCTCATTTTCAATAATATAATTATTGACCAGTTTCAAAGTTCTCCTGACTGGTAGTATATTTTATTCTATTTCATTTGTGAAGCATGATATCTACATGTATTTTTGTTTTGCATTGCTGTTTATCTATGTGGAATGAATTGTTTATTTTCGCTGTTGTTTAGTATGTCTTTTTACATTTTTTCGTAGAGAGAATCTGCATTGAAAAAGAAACAAGATGAGCTTCTCAATAGCAGTATTAGAACTTCACAGGGTGCTACTACTGCTTGTAGTAGTGTTGCATCATCTTTGGGCTTCAGGCATGAGGTCTCAGGTCAGATTTTGCTTACCTGATTGCCAAAATAAATAAATAAATAAATAAAACCTTAAACGGCAGAAAAAGAAATGTAATAGGAAGAAATAATGACAAAAATTCTAGTTGTCAATGTGGTATTATATGCATATTTTCTGAAAGGCTTTATCTCAATGTTTTGAGTGCTCCATGTTCTCAAGATTCTCAACGAAGCCTTCTTCAAACTGAAGGAGTAAGTGTCAAAGAGGTAGCCTCCAAAGTGGTATCAAATCCTCTTTCTTTCTGCAAGGGTGAGAAATCTGGTGCTGAGAGCATAAAAGGAATTCATCACAATCAAAAGCAGTTAACCCCATTAAGTATTACCACTTTGTAGTGTGATCTTTTAATTCTTTTTAGAAAAGGTACAGTATCATTTATTATTTTAATGGTTATTTCACCTGTTTAGAATGATGCAGATCGATATGAAGAGATTTCATCAACCATTTCTGCGCCACAAGGAGTTGATGTCCATCTAAGTCACAAGGAGCTAGTTGAGAAGAATGAGAGCAAGTCATTGCCTGCTGACTTTCCTACAGAAGCAATTTCTTCCAATGAAACTTCCTTATTGTTGGGAGGTTCTCGATTAGATGTTGCTGCCACAAACAATTCAATACCTCACAATCTGGGGGAAGATAGTGGTCATAACATTCAGAAGCAGAGTCAGCTAGGGAAATCTCCTAGAAATGTGAAGAATATGATAAGTGCATTTGAAAGTGGTCTAGCTCAGGTAAATTTAGTATGCTACTTCACTAATATTCTCTTTATATCTTGTGTCCTACCATTATGATTCGTAATTCTTGATTTCAAGCAGGATATGAGGTCTCCCATCAAATCTCCACCAACAAGATCTCAAACAAGTAAGTCTAGAATAGAGTTGAAAAATCAGCACTTAAATGAAGGCAAGACACAAATTACTAAGACTGAACAGTCAATATCAGGAAGAGTCATTAATCTTTTTCTTGCAGAAGAGTTGCAACATACCCCAACAGATATCAGAAAAAGAGGAGAGCAAATTAATTTACTTGGTGCTTCAGATAGGAGTAAATTATCTCAGGACACTGGACAGTTAGAGGAGTTGAACACAAAGAAATTTCAGATATTAGGAACAAATTCAAGTCTTAAGAATAAATTCCATGTAGTTCATAAAGAAGTCACTAGAGAGGAAGAGAAATCTCATCAAGATTTGATGAGAATATCCACATCTGAAACGGCTACAGTATCATGGAGGATCCTTGATGAGTATTCAGGTGGACACCCTCTAAGTTTGTTCACTGGCAAGCAAGATTCTTGTGGCAATCCAGTTATAGAGGAGAGTAGAAGGGAAATTCAATTTACAAATTTACAAGAATTCAATATTCAAGGAGCTTCAACCCATAAACTGGAATCAGTACATTATTGTGAAGATAATCATTACTTATTTAAAACCTCTGGTGCCTGGATATTTCCAGATGAAGCAAGACGGCTGTGTGTGACAACTGGTGGTAAAAAAGTCATGGATCTAATGGGAGGTTGCAGTACTAAGCCAAAGGTCCATCAAGGAAATGTGAATCTTTCTATGCAAGAAAATATGGAGAAGGTATCTGAATTTTCCCCCAATTCTTTTTATTTTTATTTTTATACAAGATAAAAATTATACTCTAGTTTAATTTAAGTGTATATGTGTGTGAAGCTCTCTTCTAGAGACTTGAACTCCGGACCTTGCTCCCCACATCTCACAAGCACTTATACTTGTGAAATAACCATTGTGCCAAGGGTGTGCTTTCCCCAATTTTTTTGATTGCTTGTTACATTGGCAAATAATTGAGTTTAAATTTGTAAACTTAAATAAAAGGAATTAAAAATTTTCCCTTTTCAAAAAATTCTTCCTTTAAATAAGAAATTGGTACTTGATAAATCTTTCACTATATATAAATCTATGTTTAAAAATTGAGAAGATACCAAATACAACCACAATGTTCTGATTTTACTGGTGTCACAGAGTGTATGAAATAGAAGTAATAAAGCATAAGAAAGGTAAACAAAAAATGTGAATGGTCTCTATTGGTTTTGTCAGAAGACGGGGGATGTTTTTAGTGTTCATTTTTAAAACACAGTTAATGTGTCATGGAACTCCCCATCTATGTAGACAATTGATATCAAATTGCTAAAGATGTTAAATATCATGAAAACATTACTTTCTTAATGTGAAAGGAAGCATAAAAGAGAGAGAACACACAAAGTTTTACGTGGTTTAGCCTACATCCACAGTGATAAAGCCCTTGACGGCTACATATTATATTTAGCACTTGTGTCACAATGATCCCAATGTAGGGTTTATATACTAGAGAATATATGACTAACTCTAGGCTAACCATAAACTAACCTAAGCTTAATATGGTTGTTTTACAAGTACATGGGCCTACAATTGGTATGGGCCACTTGGTCCATAATATGTCTAACACTTAACATTGTCAAGATGGTAACCAATTGTTAGCTCTAAATCTTAATGAAATAAAATTCACTTTTGTAAGCTTACATCCTTCATGGCAGTCTGGGAGGCATTGCTAAAATGCAACTGTCAGGACAGATGTATCATGAGATCAGTTGTAGAAACAATCATCTGAAACAACTAAATCCATTTCTCACACATAGTATGATCCATAGTGAGCCATTGCCCTGTACTGTCCTGCTGCCAGATGTTTTAACAAGATTTTACTTCTTGCTTTGACATATGCTACTTGCATAGTTGTGGTATTGAGATTCAATATGTTGTTATACATAATCACTCTTACTATTTCTTTTGAAGCATTTCCATCAGAACCTTGGACCTGACATGTTGGAGAAGGTTCCTTCTTTTTTTCCTTTTCAAAGCTGGTAATGAGATAATCTAATTATGTGTTTACATCATCTTCAGCATAGTGTGGACGCCAGAACTGTTATTAAGGCTGATAAAGACAAGAAGGATTGCCAAAAAATTGGAAAATCAAAACCTGAGAATTCGGAGGATATCGAAACTTCTGGAGGACCAGTGGGACAGGTCATTTCATTTTTATTTGAACTGCTCTTGAATGACTTCTTCTCTGGTCCATAATTAAAAATGCTAAGATTATACTTGTCCTTTCTCAGGCAATAAAAGTTGCAATCATGCTAGGATTTGGAATACTTGTTCTCCTTACTAGAAAAAGAAATTACAGGTATGCAGATCCTTCTCAATCAATTTGAATTTGTGTTGTATGACTTAATCATCTATACCTTGGCTCGCCTTGAACTGTATGGATCTGCCAAACTTAATGCAGTATGTTACCATCATCTCCACTAGGAAATTGGATAAACAAATTGTTGTAGCATTTGTTTTCTTATTGAGTGACAGCCTAACTATATTTTGATACAGTCCTCACAGATTGCATGGATAAGTATCAAGTGCTCTTCCCTTACATGTAGTAGAGATTAAATACAAGTAATTGCAGTATATCTTCATGAACACATGCACTTAGACAATGGTTTATGTGGAAATAGTCCAAATTCTCAAAATGGAAAGAATAAGGGTCATAGACTAGGTTCATTCCAGTACATGATAGACATGCATCCTAACATAGTAACAAGTTTGTGATTTTAAAAGGTTAACAGCTTATCTGCACCTCACTCGATTTATGCTAACATGATTTTCTTAACTCTGGAACTGCAGATAGAAGATTCTGTTAATAAATGTAACAGCCATCATGCCAAGGGACTCTTTTGTATCCAAGATGTTTTACAAATCTTCTCTCCATTTTTTTCAGTTGAAAGTAAATGTGGACAACCAGGCCCAACTGTATTCATGAGAATTTTCTGTTCTTTAGACTATATGTAAAATGCTTCAATGTATTTTTCAATTTCAAACACAAATTTCTTTTAAGCCAATATAACTACATTGTATACATGTTTAAAAACAACAAAATACACCACAAATTATCTTCAAGCAACTTGTATGTGATTCTGTTTTAAGAAATCAAACATAGGTAATATCATCAAGTCCAACACTTCAGGACCTCTTAAGGAGGCAGCAATATATCATGACAGCCACAGCAACTTCTGTCCTAAGTAGCATGGACACAGCCACATACACGGCATGACATGACATGAGACACAGCAACATGAAAATTCTTGAAAAACTAAGATATAACACCGTGGAGATACGACAATTAATTAATTAATATTTTTGGATATATAATTGGAGTTCACTATTACTTACACCATGTTCAAGCCCCTAAAAGCCTCCTTTATTACTGTCAGATATTTGTTTCTCGGTGCATAAAAGGTTTATCGGTGGATACAGACAAATATATAGTGTCACGTCCAGGTAGGTCTCACCGCTCGCTCCTATTTACCCTTCTGATTAGGGAAAAAAAAGGACTAAAATGCAATGCTATTTAAATTGGAGATAATTTTGAGCTTGATCCCTAAAATTTTAAAATTTATATTTTAATCCCTAACATTTTAGAGCATTTTGAGGGGGGTCACCCTTCTACTCATTTGCTCATCATAAACCTAAGTTTTGCTTTAATATCAAATAATATTATCTCGAAACTAGCTTGGGGATGTTAACACGTGTCAAATATTTGTTACATATCAATATTTCAACAGGTTTAGTGCTTTATGCATTGGACCCAATCCTTACCCTATTATCTCAAAATGTTTTCACTAAAGTCAAATCAATAGAGGCAAATTCTCATCCTTTCAAAACCCAGAAAAACATATAAACCCAAAAAAACATATAACATTGAATTCAAAACAAATTAATCAATGTTTTTTGACGATAAACTTAATCGATTTCATTTCTACAAAGCCTTTTTATTTTTGAACAATTTTGTGTGGAAACAAACAAATAGGAATCTACGGGCTTGGTCAGTAACAGATTGGCCATAACCCATCCAAGCACAAACCAAATAACCTTTCGACCATGAAATAGACTGTTACAAACTTGCAACCACCAGAAACCCTCACAACTGAGCACCCCTGGCCCTAATCTCCAAACCACTAAATCAATCACAAACTTTAAGCTAGAGATTTAAGAAAAATGAGCCAAATCAAAAGATTGTTCCGAGCCCAAAGATGGCAAAGGCTAGCCCAAAGGGTCATCACTATATAAGAATATTAGCAACTCAATGCAACCCAAGTAGAAAAAGGGTAAAGAAAATAGAAGAAGAAATAAAAGAAAAAATAATATATAAAAAACAAAGAAAAAAGAATGATGTGAAGCTACGTGTCATATACTCATATGTTGAATTTATAAAATAAAATAAATAAAAAAAGAATTATGTGATGAATAAATAAAACAAATGTTGATAATTGATATGATTTTTTTTTTTTTTGAGAGAAAGGTAAGTCAACTTTATTAAGATAAATCAAACTGAAATACATCGACCACACATCTGTATCAGCAGCTAAAACTGCTCTCTTTGCAAGGGAATGGGCCAACCTATTACCCCCCCCCCCCCCTACATGTATGAATGAAATTACAAAACTGCATGTCATCACCTAATTTTTGGATATCACTAATAATGAGACCCAGCTGAGTTCTATTGGGCTTTGGATTATTGAGTGCCTGTATGATTTTCAAGGAATCACCTTCCACGTGACTTAAGCATGAATTAAAACGAGTTATTTTAGGACCACAACATTTATCATACATTTTTTTCATAATTATCTTTTGTAATAAATTGTGACTAATTACTTGCCACTTTTATATAGATCCATCATTTTTTCTCCATCACTCATAGTTAGCCATATTATATAGTTGTGAAAATGAGTGAAAAATAAGTTATAGAACTAGAATTTTTCTTAATTGGCATTTAATGGTCACATCATTAACATCTACGAACATATTAAAAACAGCTCTAAAACATTAGGATTAAAAATCAAACTTTAAAATTTGAAGGATCAACTTCAAAATTACTTGGTTCTCAAAAAAAAAAAAACTTCAAAATTACCTCAAATTTGAAAGTGTATTATTTTGTATTTTAAGTAGAAAGAATTGGGGGAAAAAAAAAACTAAATTCGAAGCCCTTAATTGTCATTTGCTACAAATGTATGTAAACAAATATAATACCACAAAAGATAAAGGTAACTCTTACAAATACCCAAAAATATTGTGGTACTTCTTCACAAGCGTATAAAAGAAAAACCCTAGCTGTACCAAAACCCTTCCACAGCTCATTCCTCTACATAACTCTGTCTGCACCACCATCGTCCCCTGAAAGAGACCCACAAATGGTTCGCAGCCTAAAAAACCCAAAGAAAGCCAAGAGAAAGAACAAGGTTCAATTTTTTTTTCTTCCTTACCGTTATTGGGTTAGTTATTTCAGTTAATGGGGTTCACTTTTTTTACAACCATCTGTGATTTTGTGTGCAGGACTCGAAAAAAGGAGATGGGTCTTCGTCGTCTTCTACGATACCGTCAATGCCGGCGAAGGTGTGGCAACCAGGTGTGGACAAATTGGAGGAAGGAGAGGAGCTTCAGTGTGACCCTTCTGCTTACAATTCACTCCACGCGTTCCATATTGGGTGGCCCTGCCTGAGGTGCCTTTAATTCTCTTTGTTTTCTGTTAGGTTAATGGGAAAGTAGAGGAAAAAAGAGTAGGATTTGGAGTTTTGAGTTGTGGGTTTTTGATAAATTGGGGAACTCAGAAAGTTTCAAATTGAACAGAAGCTTAAATAGACATAAAAAGGTGATCTTTTTGTTGAATACTAGGTGGGTTAAGGAAAATATACATTTTTAATTCTCTTATTGATGTGAACAAGCTGAAAATTTAGTAAATTTGTTATTTAGTTTTTGATAAATTGGGGAACTCAGAAAGTTTCAAATTGAAAATTTAGTGACTTGTAATTTAGTTTAGTATTAGAATTTAATTAGTTTTGAAAGATTAGGTTTTGTACATGATTGTTAAGATTGATGCATACATTATTTTCACACCTTAGTGGTTCATTCTGACTAGAGATTGCAGGCAGTGAAAAAGAATGTGTTAATTTTTGATATTTTCTTTTCCGGGACCAATAAAAACTGCTTGTTGGGCATATAGGTGGCATAAGCAGCCCACCCCCCCCCCCCCCCCCACCCTCTCTCTCTCTCGTTTAATTCATTTTTAAAGAAGTCTTATTTACTGTTAGAATGAAATCATTTTTGACAGCTTTGCTTATCAAAAAAAATTTTGTTTTGACAGCTTTGATGTTGTGCGTGATACACTGGGATTGGTTCGGACAGAGTTCCCACACACAGTGTATTTTGTAGCGGGGACTCAGGTGAGGTTTGTTTTTTGATGTCTTTATAGATGGTTATGGAGTGAACATAAATATACTTCTGGTATAATCATCTCTATGTGGAAACCTATGTTGGTCTTTGCAAAGTGTTGGTGCATCAGTATGTATTTATGTTTTCCTTGTTTTTTCCTTAAAAAAAAAAAAGGATTATGTTACTCCAATATGCTGTAGCAATTTTTTCCTGAATATTTTGGAGAGGCATTTTCAAGTTTGTTTGACCTTCTGATTTACTCATTTGATAATTCAGCCAAAACAAGAATTACTCCTTTGATATTTTCTACGCAAATATTACCCAAGTTCTATATTGACATTACCATTCTTTTCTGCAGGCAGAGAAACCTTCTTGGAACTCTATTGGAATATTTAAAGTATCTAACATCACTGGGAAAAGACGTGAATTAGTGCCTTCCAAACCTGCAACTGACGATGCTGATATGGAGAGTGAGAGTAGTGATAGTGATGAAGATGGTGAAGATGAGGAGCTGGGTGGATCTGGGACACCAATTTTGCAGGCAACATATTGTTTTCTTTGACATTTTGTTAATTTCATGACTGACCTCTGTCTACACTGCCTGTTCTTCTCCTAATCTATATATATTTTTCCCTTATCTTGTTTGCCTTTACAGTTGCGAAAGGTAGCTCACGAAGGATGTATTAATCGTATTCGCGCTATGTCACAAAATCCCCATATATGTGCATCTTGGGCAGATGATGGTCATGTGCAGGTCAGACTTCGTGTCCATATATTGTGGTTTCTTTGTGATTTGGATACCTTTTTTGGTTAGTTTTCTTGTCTTGCTGTCAATGTAGCAGAAGTCATTGTGGAATGATGGCAATAAAACTTCAGATTCTGGAGTCTCAAGTTTAGGGCATGAAAATAACTTTTGCATCACATATTTATGGGGTTGTTTAGGTTTGAAATCAAAAACCTAACCCTCATCCTTTCTTCACTCTTTTCCCAAGAAAGGTGCTAATTAAAGAAAATGTTTACGAACCCCAAATACCTTAGATGAATGAGATCCCAAAGATTGAATTAGATTAGGAAAGTTAGTTACATTTGGATAAGCAAGAATGGGTTGGTTAGGATTCTAGCATACTAATTAACTATTGGGAAAAAAAGAGAGGGAAAAAATGGTAGTAGTCTAGCATGCTAATCACATTTATCAAAAATACATCATTGTAATTCACAATTAAGCATTGAATAAGAATAACCAATTTGTTGTTTCTCTCTTAATCTTTTATTGTCTTTCTCAACTCTAAATTCTTTGGAGGGGGTGACTACCTTGGATCAAGTCAATTTCCTTACAATTCCTATTCATTTCCATGCACTGCCCTTCCATCCCCTTTAGGAATCACCAGGTTTCTAACAAAGTGTCCAAGTTGTGGTTAGATATTCATGAATTAGACACTCAATAATGAACTGCTTATAATATGCAGCTATGTACATTTGTAGGAGTAGGCCTTAAAATCTTTTATTTATTAAAAAAATACTAAATTGCAAATTACATCACTAAAGTTTGGGCATTTTTCATTTTCCTCCCTAATGTTCGTAAATTTTGATCCACTCCCAAACAATAGGGTTCATTTTGATTGGGAACCCTTCTATCCGTGCTCGTGCCTAGCTGGCAGTTAAGTGCCACCTGAGGCAGATATGAACTTATCAAAAAAGACTATCACATATGACAGTTGGTCCAATGAAAACATGTCATGTCATTTAATTATGCCACATCAACTAAATAGCCTAGAAAAACTTTTTAAAAAATCTTTTAAAAACCAAAAATTACTTAAACTAGTAAAGTAAAATAAAATTCTAACATGATTTTCTTTGCATCTCAATCTAAACCCATTTATGAAATGAAGTAGAACAAGTGGAGTTGGAAGAAATAAGATCTCAATCTAAACAACAAAAACAGAAAATACGAATACGGAAGGCCCTGCACTTTATTAAGGTGCTTCTACAAATTGCAATAGAGGAGCAAGTGAAAGTTGAAACCCCAAAAAGAGGTCCTCCAACAAGCAGCCGAGTACTTATTCCTTAATACGGGACCTCGGAAAGCTGTCTTTGCACTTATTGTTGCAGAGGATCTGATAGAAACAACGGCATCTTAGACAGCCAGTGCTATGGTCCTTACACTAGGGACCCCATTAAGCTCTTGGCTCACTATGGTGCCTACACAGTTCACACATATCCGTCCGATTTTCTTTTTCTTGAAATCTTATCGTTATTTAATTTTTTTACACAAAAAATTAACATTATTATTTTCCCTTTAAATTTGACTTTTCATTCACAAGATCTAATATTTTCTTTTCACTACTTTTCTTTCACAAGATCTAATGTTTTACATACATTCTTTGATTGTTTGCATCTTTGATTTCTCATATTTAATTTGTTGTTTTACTTTCCAATATACCTTTCCAAGCTTTGTAGGGAATTGTTTTTGGGGGGTTTATAGTTAGTAGATCTAAATATTGTTGTGTGGGAAGTAATTGCGTTTGTGCTAGGGTTTTTTTGATGGTTGGAAAAATCTATTCTGTCTGGATGTCCACAAAATGTTGGAAAATCCATTCCATTTGAGTTGTTCGTGTTTAGCAAAGAAAACTTTGTATGATTTTCTGAAAATGAGTAACTTATGGAAAATGATGAATTTTTCTTAAAGATAGGGGTAGCCCCTATTGATGAAAAGATGAGGAAAAGTTGCTTGAGATGGTTTGGTCATGTTCAGAGGAGAGTGATTAATGAACCAGTAAGAAAGAGTGAGTTGATCCAAGTTGAGGGAATGTAAAAAGGTGAGGAAGACCTAAAATAACATTAGTAAAAGTAATAATAATAAAAAAAGACATGTCAATTAGGAAAGAAGTAACAAAGAGTATGACTTAAGGTAGAATAGAATGGAGGAAAATAATACATGTGGCTGACCCTAACTACATTGTTGAGGATCCATAGCCGACCCCTAAAATTTGGGAATAAGGCTTTGAGGTGGTGGTGGATGAGCTATGTTTCTTATCTTGATTTTTTGGGTTTGTGTGTGGGTTTGCTGAGATCTGTTTCCTGGGCTTTTGTCCGTGTTTGTTTCCTAAGAAATCAAATGGAAAATGAAAAAGTGATGATAGAGAAAAAATGATTAATTAAAATCCAGAAAAATAAAGAAATAACGAAAAATAAAATAAAGTATTAAATTATTATTTTTACTGACGTGGACAAAACATCGTTTTTAGATGAGGTGGCACTTAACAGCCACCTCAACACTGTCATGGACAGGACTCCCAATCAAAACAAACCCTAATGTTAGGGGAGTGAATCAAATTTTGGAACTTTGGGGGTGTAATGTGCAATTTAGTAAATAAACTGAACATTCTTTTTAGTGGAAAAAAAAACACACACACACACACACACACAACCCCGTGATTTTCCCACAAAAAACAGACCCCCCCCCCCCCCCCCCCCTGCAGCCCCAGGAAGTTCTTAGTTTAATACTTAACCCTACTGTTTTATATCATTATGTGTAAATCGTTAAACATCCATGAAAACAAACTGTGAGTTGCTCATGTGATGACATGCTTTCATATTATTTTCGCATAAAACAGTACTACATGGGGTATTGTGTTGCACAAAAACCCAGGGGGATTTAGAGTTACATTCATTCAAAACCTCCGGGAGCTTAGATTTAGTGTTACATAGTTAACAATTTACACATAAAATAATACCATAGGAGGATTAAGTGTTACAATTGAAAATTTAGGGAGGGTTCAGTGATTTAAGGGGAAAGCATAGGGAGATTTGTATATTTTTCCCTTATTAGTAATATACTATCATAAGTGACAGACTGACATTGGTGCCTCAAAATTTCAGAAAGTGTCAATGACCAACAAAGATATTCAAGATAACATAAAATAGTCTTTGGAAATTATGGCACAGTTTTCAAATAGCACTTCCCCCTCCTAAAAGAGTGGGTGGAGGGTGAGTTTGTAAGTTGAAAATCAACTAGGTGTATGTGTAACTTACCCAAAAAAATAATGACATGATTAATTCAGTTTTTATATGAACTTTTTTTTTTTTTTTTAAGTTTTTGGAAAATGAAAAAAGAAAAAATTGAATTAAACAATATGAACTTAAAAATTGAACTTGTGAAATTTGTTTTTGGTAATAATTGCTAATCTATTGAGCAGGTATGGGACTTCAGCTCTCATCTGAATAGTTTAGCAGAATCGGAATCGCAAGGTGCCCAGGGAGCTTCTTCAGTTTTCAATCAGGCTCCTTTAATGAAGTTCAAGCACAAAGATGAAGGCTATGCTATAGACTGGAGTCCTCTTGTTCCAGGAAGGCTTGTATCTGGTACTGTTGGATAATATTTTTATTTTTGCTTCTGCTTCTCCACTACAAAAACTTTAATTGCTAGTTGTTTAATGTATGGAAAATGGTCTAATGCTTTGATGATGTTCTTCATTGTCTGAAGGGGACTGCAAGAATTGTATTTATTTGTGGGAGCCTACATCTGGTGCAACATGGAATGTTGATGCTACTCCATTTATTGGTCATGCTGCAAGTGTTGAAGATCTGCAAGTATGTATTTGAACTGTGCATCAGTAGTTGATTTTAACTTTTTGGGTTTTAACTATATGCATTTGAAGCTAATGATTCAACTTCAATAGTTTTCTTTTTATTTTTTCATTCCTGTAACCATTCTTGTTCCAACTCTTTTCTGTGCAGTGGAGCCCTACAGAACCTCATGTGTTTGCCTCTTGTTCTGTGGATGGGACTATTGCAATATGGGATACCCGTTTAGGGAAGTCAGCGGCAGCATCTTTTAAGGCACATAATGCAGATGTGAATGTCATTTCATGGAACAGGTGTTTAATAATCCCAGTTTTTCCTTGAGCTGAAAATCCTTACTTGTCTCATATTTCATTTATTTAATGAGATTTTTGGCATTTTCTTGATTCTGATCAGGCTGGCTAGCTGTATGTTGGCATCTGGAAGTGACGATGGTACATTTTCTATTCGCGATCTCAGATTGCTCAAGGTATGCCTGGTCTGACTTAGGATATTCTTTCATATTTTCTTGAGAAAAATAGGTTGATAAATTCTCAAAGTAAGGCTTGTTAGTGTATTACAGCATCAATCTTTTTGCCTTTTCATGTGCCTCATCTGAAATAACGTCAATCTTCTGTTCTTCTACTTCAATTTTATGATTTGCATTGCTAAATCTATAAAATCAGATCTGTCACTGGCACACTCCTAAATGGGGCTGTTATTAGTCTTGATAAAGCTGGCCAAGTTGATCTGTAACTTGGTTTTTGATTCTGTTACTCTGCTTACCTTAGTGTTCTTTTTCTTGTCTCATCCTGCTCTATTGTTATATGTGTGTGTGTGTGGGTTTGGGTGGCTGGGGGTGGGGGTGGGGGTGGGTGCGTGTCTTAGTTGAGCAAGATAGCAAGAAGTGTATATATATGAAGGCCTTTGGTTTTATTCATTTGACTGCAAGTTTCTGTTCTACTGAAGAAGGATATTAGTTGACAATGCTGATGTGAGATGTGATTTTTTTGTGAGCAGGACGGAGATTCTGTAGTAGCACATTTTGAATACCATAAACACCCTATCACATCCATTGAGTGGAGTGCACATGAGGCCTCTACTTTGGCTGTTTCATCATCGGACAATCAACTCACGTAAGTAACATGTAATAATGCAATGGAGGCCTGAAAAACCTGATAGAAGGGATCATCCAAACATAAGTTTGTACTTTTGCTATTTTTCTTCTCTGAATAGAAGTATGTTTTGTTTTCTTCCGTTAAGCTATGTTTTTCTGAATTATAAATGGTTTGTTCCCTCATCTGGCTTCCTTGTCTAGAATATGGGACCTTTCATTAGAAAAGGATGAGGAAGAGGAGGCAGAGTTCAAAGCTCAAACAAAAGAACAAGTAAATGCCCCTGCAGATCTACCTCCACAACTTCTGTTTGTTCACCAGGTAAATCCCTCTCTTTCCAATATATATATATATATATATATCTTTTGTTTGATCTTGAAAAGTTAGTTCAGCATGTTAAATCAACTGTGCTTTGACTTTAAACAGGGTCAGAAAGACTTGAAAGAACTTCATTGGCATTCCCAGATTCCAGGAATGATTGTATCTACTGCAGCAGATGGTTTTAACATCCTGATGCCTTCAAACATACAGACCACCCTCCCCTCAGAGGGTGCTTGAAACTCATATATGGTCCTTGGTATATGTTTCAATGGTGTGATGGCATGCATCAGCTGTATGTTTCCAGGTGGCATTGATGTGATGGCAGACCTCAGCTGCTGCCTTAATGTATACATCGCCTGGAGCTCGGATTAGGGTTGGTTGAACTGCCCTTACTATGGCCGAATATTTCCGAGATTTTTTTGTTTATTTATAATTTTTTATTTATTTTCTGGGTGTGTTGTTACTGTTGCTCCCAAAAGTTCTGAAAAGCCTCAGAGTCGCTTCAATTTTGTAATTTTTAATGTATTTGTCATATAAAGAAGACTGCGAAAGCAATGCAAGATTTAGCAATCTCATGACCAGTCACCAGCCACAATTGTAGAGAAACTGCGTCACAAATACAAACTGTAGATAACCCATTAGCCATTGCCACTTAAAGAAAAAGTAGTAAAAGATACGAGTATATCTGCAACTGGCCTCCAAAATTCGCGTACTTGGAATTATGACGGAGCCCAAATTTGATTTCAGGAGGACAAGTTATAAGCGACTCACGCTTGTACACATGAAAAATAACATATTTCTTATACCGTGTTGATCTATTAGGGGTTTAATTACACATGAACTGGTTATTAACTTATTTTGGAGAGAACTTTTTCTCAACGTGAGCCCCTGGGTTGATGAAAATACATCTCTATTCTCTTGAATAGAGTTCCTTTCCCCGCCGGGGGAAACTTGGTAAACCTTCTACAGTTCTTCACCTTGTTTTCTTTTTCCCTTGTGCCACTCGTTCTCTCATCTGTCATGGAAGACCTTGAAACTCAGTGGGCACGTTTGTCCCTCAAAACAAAAGAAAGCAGCACCATAGATCTCCCTCCAATGGTTGAAAGCCATAACCGCATCCTTGTCACGAAACTTTTCACCAAAAGGAGGGTCAACCTAGAGGCCTTCACTAAAACCTTGCGAAGTATGTGGCGCTCAGTTCGGTCCTTCGAAGTGCGAAACTTCAAGCACTTTGAGGATGAAACTGATTCGCAAAAACTGATGGTGCAAGGCCCTTGGACCTTTGACAAATATCTTATCGGTTTATACAGGCCAACAGGGGAGGAATCGGTGGATGACGCCACCTTCGACAAAACCACTTTTTGGGTCCAGATGCATAATCTCCCCCTTTGTTGCATGAATAAAACCACCGCCGAAGCTATCGGAAAAACTTTAGGCATTGTTGAGCACGACGATGCGTCCGCTACTGGAGAATGCCATGGTCGTTACCTTAGAGTACGAATCCAACTCGATATCACCAAACCACTATGCCGAGGAAGAATGGTGAACATCGGCGAAGCAGAACCACAGTGGGTGGCTTTCCAGTACGAGAAGCTTTTGATATTTTGCTACTGGTGCGGACTCCTCAACCAAGATGAGAAGGACTGTACTCTTTGGTCTGACAGAGGCAGAACTTTGTGCACCGAGGAGCAACAATACGGCACGTGGTTACGTGTTCCCATAAACACTCTTCAACAGCCCAAAATGGCCACTGATAAACCCACGCCACAACCCAAAAATCCCAGTGGACCACCATAACCCCCTCACCCCACGCCATCACCAACCGTCGTCGGAACTTCAGCGGCAACAAAACCCACTGCTCCAATAACTCCTACTGTCTCGATACCTGCACCACCCACATCCGTGACTGAACCCGATATTCCAAAACACACCACAGCCCACCCCAATATGGACCCACCTACTTTTCCGTAGCAAATCATGCACACTGTCCCAATAAATACAGAAATCTTGACTAACACTAATCTTTTTAACACCCATATCTCGGAAATTGATAACGCCTTAAATATCTATCCTTTCCCATCTAAGTCAGCCTCACCACAAAAGGAAACCACCCCATGTGTGGACCATCCCATGATCTCTTCCCTTGACCAAATGCACAAAATCCCATTAACAGCCCAGTCTTGTGACAGCCAGCTTTTTGATACTCTAGTCATGCACGTGCAAGATAATATACATGTGCCCTTTCATGGGCCAAAAAAGAAGTTGGACCCAGCCCAAGGTACATGGAAAAGACTTGGGCCTCCACCTGTGGAAACAAAAATAAAACCCAAGGACAAAGCCATGGACCTAAAACATAACTCACCCTCGGTTGGACTAAAACGCAAGCCCGTGGAACAGTCCCATGCACATGTAACCTCCATTGACAAGAAGCAAAAGCTTGAAGATGACCCACGTACTTTGAAAAACTTTGAGACAGAAAATTTAGGATCAGCAATGGCTGCCTGGCAACACCGCCGAGTCTAGTGAGTGTATTAAGTTGGAACTGTCGAGGGCTTGGGAACCCCCGAACAATTAATGCTCTTAAGAGAGCATGGAAAAAAGAAGCTTCCATCTGTGTCTTCTTAATGGGGACAAAACTTTCCACGGATTAGTTGAACGCCAAGAAATAAAACTGGGACTACAATTAGGGTCTTGTGGTCTCTAGTGAGGGTCAAAGTGGTGGCTTAGCTCTTCTGTGAAAACCGGATACAAAGGTACATGTCAAAAAAATTTCACATTGGTTTATTGATGCTCATGTGTTCTATGAAACAACAGGAATATGTTGGAGGTTGACAAGTTTCTACGGGCATCCTGAAACTAGCAAATGTAAGGAAACTTGGACTCTCCTTGAATCTCTTGGTCAAACAAATCACCTTCCCTAGCTCTGCATTGGTGATTTTAATGAAATTACAAGCCAGTCTGAGAAAGCGGGTGGTTGCCTACGGCCAACATGCCAAATGAATCGTTTTCGCACTGCCATTCACCATTGTAATTTTGTTGACCTTGGATATGTTTGCTCTCCATTCACATGGTCAAGAAACCACCCTGTTGAAGGTCGTGTTCATATTAGGCTGGACCGAGCCCTGGCCAGCATAACCTGGAAGGCGCTATTCCCCAATGCCATTGTCCATCATGTTCCAATGTCATCTTTAAACCACTCCATGCTCACCATCTGGATACAACCCCTCACACCTAGACAACCACGATCCCGACCTCTCTTCCATTTTGAAGCCATGTGGCTTCAAGACCCACGATGTGCTGATATCATCCAAGAAGCATGGCATGAAGGTCTCTACAAACCGGATGGTGCTCCAATCACCAACTGTCATGCTAGCTTTCGTGACCGACTGACTACTTGGAATAAACATGAATTTGGTCACGTAGGGAATATGATTGCAAAACTGAACCAGAAGCTTCAAGTCCTTGAGCGTCATCCTATCAGCAATGATACTGAAATCCAGGAGGTACAAGCGTCTTTGAACCGATGGTTAGATGCTGAAAATACAATGTGGCACCAGCGCTCACGGAATTTGTGGATCACTGATGGTGATAGGAACACTTCCTTCTTCCATCAAAAAGCATCAAATCGGAAAGATAGAAACTCCATTCGGGACATTTGTGATGCAACGAGGCAATGGCAAGAGGATGATCACACTACTGAGAACATCATTCTAGATTTTTTTGAGACCATCTTTCGCTCCAATGGGCCTACTGATAGCTCAGTCCTGGTTGATGCAGTCCAACCTATGGTCACAGACGAGATGAATACCTTCCTCACCCAGACTTTCACAGCTGATGAAGTCCACAAAGCTCTCAAACAGATGCATCCAAAAAAATCTCCAGGTCCCGATGGTATGCCCCCTCTCTTTTATCAACATTTTTGGTCTCTTACTAGGGAATGTGTCACCAAAACTGTTCTGGATTTCTTGAACTTAGGTATTATTCCTCTAAATTTTAACGAAACACATATTGTTCTCATTCCAAAAACCAAAAATCCCATGAGAGTAACTCAATACAGACCGATAAGTCTTTATAATGTTATTTCTAGACTCACCTCCAAAGTCATTGCTAATCGGCTGAAGCGCTTCCTGCCCCATATTGTAAGTGAAAACCAAAGTGCTTTCATGTCTGACCGCCTCATCACAGACAATATTATTGTTGCCTTTGAAACTATGCACCACCTTAATCAAAAAAGGAGTGGTAAGATTGGTGAGATGACCTTAAAGTTAGATATGAGCAAGGCCTTTGATCGTGTTGAATGGGGCTGCCTGGAGAAAACTATGCAAAAAATGGGTTTCAATGATAAGTGGGTGAAACTTATAATGCAATGTATTACCTTTGTTACATATTTGTCAAGATTAACAAGAAACCTTGAGGTCACATAATCCCGTCTAGGGGTTTGAGACAAGGGGACCCTATTTCTCCCTTCTTGTTTCTTTTCTGTGCAAAGGGACTCTCAGCTCTTCTAAACCAGTCTGCAGCTGCTGGACAATTTCGGGGTGTATCAGATTGCCTACTTGGACCGAGAATCTCTCATCTATTCTTTGTTGATGACATCATTTTTTGCCAAGCAACCCCGGAACAATGCAACCATCTTGAGCATCTTTTAACTATATATGAGCAAGCCTCGAGCCAACAGCAAAATAAGGAGAAGACTGCTCTTTTCTTTAGCAGAAATACCCCACGGGCCACACAAGAAGAGATAAAACTTCACTTTGGAGCAGAGGTGATCAAACAGCATGAGACTTATTTGGGCCTGCCATCCTTAGTGGGTAGATCCAAAAAACACACCTTCAAAGCTTTGAAGGAAAATCTGGACAACAAACTCTCGAGCTGGAAAGAAAAGCTATTATCCCAAGCAGGTAAAGAAGTTCTCATCAAGGCAGTTGCACATGCCATTCCTACATACACAATGAGTGTCTTCAAACTTCCAGACTCCTTATACGATGAATTGCCTGGGATGATTCGAAGATTTTGGTGGGGCCAAAAAGAAGGTAAAAATAAAATGGTATGGTTGAGCTGGGACAGGATGTGCACACTAAAGGAAGAAGGGGGATTGGGTTTCCGGGACCTCATGGCTTTTAACCTTGCTCTCTTAGCTAAACAAGGCTGGCATTTACAGATGAACAACAACTTTTTGGTCCATAAAGTACTTAAAGCCCACTATTTTTCAAATACAGATTTCCTACATGCGGAGTTAGGCACGAAACCATCGTTTGCATGGCAAAGCATTTTGGCTGCTCAATTTGTTGTGCAATCGGGCTACCACTGGCAAGTAGGAGACGACAAGTCCATTGGAGTGTGGATGGATCATTGGCTGCTAAGACCCTCTACCTTCTATGTCCTCACACCCCCGACCTTACCGCCTGTAAATACTACAGTGGATTCTTTCATGGACCAAGAAAGTGGTGAGTGGAATCTAAACCTGATCAACCAGGTTTTCTTCCATGAAGATGCCACATCCATCCTAAGCATTCCTCTGAGCCGCCACAAGCCAAAGGACCGCATGATTTGGGCCTTCACTCCTAGGGGCGTTTCACTGTCAACAGTGCATACAAAGTTGCAAGGACCATCACCCAGCTTTCTACCTCAGCTGAAACATCTCAGAGCAATGAGCAAGCCCGGTTTTGGTGCCACATTTGGAATTTGCACATATTCAACAAGATAAAAATTTTTACGTGGAAAGCATGCAACAACATACTTCCCACAAAAGCCAACCTCTACCATAGATGGGTTATCGACAACCCCACCTGTGAGGCTTGCACACTAGCACCAAAAACGGTTGGACATTTATTTTGGGAATGCAATGCTGCTAAGGAACTTTGGACCCTCTCGGACATACCACTGGAGAGAACTGGGATCATTCATAGGTCTTTCATGGACCTCATCTAGTATCTAGTCTTCAAACAGCACATGGACACCACACTTATCGAACTGGTAGTCACAATAGCATGGAGTGCATGGTTCAACCGAAACAAAACCCGTATAGGTGAAGCAAGACAAACTCCGCAAGCAATTCTGAGATGAGCTCGCTCCATATTACATGACTTTCAGCTTGCACACCTACGGCCCATTTGCTCAAAGAAGCTATGGATGGCCGTTAGGTCCCACTTGTGTTTCCCTAGTACAAGGTCAACGTAGATGCTGCAATCTTCTCTCAGCTTGGCATGATCGGCATCGATGTGATTATTAGGGACCACCTTGGATCTGTTGTCGCAGCCTTAAGCAAACGCCTTCGTCTCTCGTCGAATCCTCTGGAGACAGAAGAAAAGGCAATGGATGAAGCCACTATTTTTGCATGGGACATAGGAGTCAAAGATGTCATCTTCGAGTCAGATTCCATGCTGATTTTCCATGCTATGGAGAACCCCACAGACCTTCCGGTCTCTATCTCTACCATGGTCTCAAGTTTCTTTTCAAGACTTCCTATGTTTTGTACTTTCCAATCATCCCACGTGAGGCGACAAGAAAATAGACCAGCTCATACTTTAGCTGCTTTTGCGAAGAATATTGACTCTTTTGTAACTTGGATGGAAGAGTGTCTACCTTTCCTTGCATCTTTGGTTTCGCAAGATGCTATGTATAGGAATGGCAACGGGTCGGGTTCGGGCCGGGTTTTTTCATACCCGGACCCGACCCGCGGGCCAAGACCCGCAGCCCAAACCCGGCCCGTTTACTAAATGGATTTTTTTTTCGAGGCCCGGACCCGCCCCAGCCGGGCCCCGTTAAGCCCTGCTAGATTTGGGCCCAATCAGCGGCCCAAATCGTGGCCCAACCAAAAAAAAGAAAAAAAAAAAAAAAGAAGAAGAAAGAATTGAAGCCCAAAAATAGAATTGAAGAATAAAATACTTTTATTCTTTGCCACCTCTCTCTTCCCTCTGCAACATCACCTCTGTGCTGACCCATTACCATTGCCAATGAATTGGATATGCAAAGTAACACAACACATAAATTCAAAGATTTTTTAACAAATTCATCATTGTATCAAACTACTTGAGCTCTTCAAAGGAATCAATAAAAAGATCATTTTTTTTTATATATATTACATGAATGCAAATATAATACTTTCAAAAACCGAAACTTGTTTAATAATCACAGCTAGAAACTTGTATGTAAATTGAACTCATTTTGTGAACTTTTACAATCAAAATTAGGAAATGAGTAACGAATCAGTAACCCATCCCCAGTCCCCATAAGAAAACCCATACCCAAAAAAAAAAAAAAAAATTCTTCCTTACACTGTGTTCTTATTGTACCCACTAAAAAACAAACCCATAGAAAAATCTTAGTATCACCGTAATATCATAATCAAAACAATTGCAATACCTTGAGACGAAATCAGAGAAAACAGAGACGAAATGAACCCCGAAAAAAAAAAGAAAAAGAAAAAGAAAAAGAAAAGAGAGAGGACGAGGTGGTCCGGTGGAGACACACGGAGGGAGTGAGGCGGCTGGGCTGAGGCAGTGAGGCATGGGAACGAATGGGGCTGTGGCCGACGGCAGTGATGCAGGGATGAGAGTGGCTAAGGGAAAGTGTGTGAGGGTGAGGGAGGGACTGAGGGAGGCGTGAACAGATGCTGTTGAAAAAAATGAGGGACTTACCTTAGGGTTAGTAATAGACATATATATATTGGGGTTTTTTTGTAATTTCATGTCAACTGGGTTATATCCGGGCCGAGTTTCGGGCCGAGTTTCGAATTTTTTTTATAAAAACCCAGACCCACTTCGGGTTTTTTTTTTTTTTTTTTTAAAACCCATACCCGACCCTATTTCTAATCAGACCGGGTAAAATCCGGCCCATTAGGGTCGGGTCGGACCGAGTACCCGCAGGTCGGGCAAAAATTGTCATCCCTAGCTATGTACTGTTTCGCTACTTAATAAAATGAGAGTATTTCTTATCCAAAAAAAAAAAAAACTGGTTATTTTGTGATTTTTTTTTAAATTCAAAATTCACTTACGATTAACTAAAAAAGGGAAAAAAGAAAAAAAAGAAAAAAAAAAAGAAATACTAGTATTTAGACATATTAAATGATCAATTTTGTACTATATTACAAACAAAATTGCGAACTTATATGCTCTTGAAAATTCAAATTTTTTTAACTTGAAAACAATTCTAAAATTTTGAATTTATTATCTAATGATTATATTTTATTAATTATACACAAATTTTATTGAGGAAGATAAATTATAACATTAGAATTTAGTGATTCTTTTTTTTTTTTATTACTTCAAATGTAATAATTTTTTTTTAATGGTTCCAAATAAAACTTGTTTTGCTTTATTTATTTTATTTCAACATTTGCTTTTCTTTTGTAGGTTTTGAGCCTTTAGAAAACATTGTTAAAATATAAATGATTTCCTTTTTCTTTTATAAATGAAGTTTGCATATAAAAAAATAAACTATACCTTCCCTTAAAAGTTATCTTGACTTTTGAGTGAAATTTGTATTGTGTCTTTGTGTTGAAACATCATTTCTTCTCCCTTAGGTGTGTTTGATTCTAAAAAAAATCCAATACTTATTAACTTATTATATAAATGAAAAAAGAAATGCATAAATGGAAATCTATCAAAAAAGAAGAAAAAAGTTATAGGAAAAAAAAAAAAAAAAAAACTCTAAAGATGCGAGCAGAAGAAAGAGGGTGAGAATTGAATATAGCAAATCAATTACAAGACAAATTAATAACCTTCGGAATTTCTAGGCAGGCAAATTAAACCCCCACCCACCCTCCTTCCTCCTTCTCCTCCTCCTCCTAGATTCCTTAACTGTTTCAAAATGGTGAGACTCACCACACTTGATTGGCGCAAAATCTAATGACATTTAGAATGGGGAGATAAAGATAAGCATGCGAGAAGTGTTATGGACCCTCTTGCAAACAGTAAAGGAACAATTGTACATGATGAACAGACTCTTGTAATCAACAAGTGCAAGACAAATATTGTAAATAGTTAATAGCCATTATTGTGGTCAATAAATTGTAAATAGCCAAAAGCCATTATTATTATTATTCTTTTGATTATCATACTACAAGATGTGTCTCTGCCTTCTTAAAAAAAAAAAAAAAGACGTGTCTCCGCATTTGTTTGTGCTTAGTGGCAAACATTTTATTCACAACCTATCGCAGCGCCAGAAAAAAGGAGGATGAAGAGAAGTTGACAATCAATGTGAGATTTAGTAGGACTAAATACTTTGATTGTTGTTGTTGGGATGTTCTACTAATTAGAAACTATTGATTGAACATTTATTTTTAGATAAATTTGGGGCCAATGCTTATAAGTTTGGAACCACAAATTATCCTGTCATCTTGTTAAGCACCTATGACTTCCAAAACTAGTTAAACACTAATAATACCATTGGTTGTTCAGCTTGGTTATTTATTATTGGCTTGTGAGTTGTGATATGACAAACGCAGACACAAATTGGTTGGTACTTGTGGTTGGTGAAAATAACTCCTTGTGCTTAAAGTATAATGTTTTATTGACTAGTCAGGCCGGCGGAGACAAAGGTAGGACAGAAGCATTTATCCTACACCAACTGCTTTTGATTTTTTAAGTGTTAGTACTGTGCTCTAGGAAAATACTAAGCAACTTAGATTTTTCTTCTTTCAGATTAAAAGTTGGTGCTGCTGAATGCCTATAAAAATAGCAAAGGATTTGGATAATAACTCAAATTTGTTACATGAGAATTATAAAAATTTGATTGAATAATTAATAAAAAAATTTAGAATTTTGGTGTTTAAAGAATATTTTATGAGATTACCATCTCATAATACGTGGAACTCATAGATATTAAACCTACATATACTATAAAGGATAGATTTCTTGAAACTATTTCATAATATGCTTTTTCTATCTAAAGGAAGGGTTCTGGCATGTAAGATGACCATTTAATTTTATAGTAACTCTTTTAGACCCAAAATTTCAAAATATTTGATGTCTCTTGGTATTGAGTCGATGATTTGAATTTGAGTTCAAATTTTCGAGGGCCATATGTAAGGTAACAAGATACTCAAGGCTTTGTGAAATCTTTGGTGAAATTCTTTGTGTAAGTAGACTGAGTCTTTATTAATTTATGATTTGCAATTGACTATTATTATTTAAAATTATAGTAATAAAAAAAATAAAAAGACTTTGATTTTTATGTGGATTCATTTGCTTTTGTTGTTCCACACCTAAAGTATAGTTTCTTAGATATGAATTGACTAATACCTAAATATTTGGGCTTTATGGACACAACAAATTTGACAAAAACTTAAGATATGTTAACGTGACAAATTGTTAATGGTATATGAAAATGTGATGTCAGTAGTAGGCTCAGATGAAAATCAATAAAAACTTATCAACTTAATTGATATAAAAATTATTGTCAAATTTTTTATGTACATAACATTACTCTATTTAGATAGTCTCATATTGCTGAGTTTCCTAAGAAATTTCAAGGTTGATTGATTCTGGCTAGGGTGCTTGGTTGGTGAGTAATTTGCATCATCAGTACGTAGCATCATTATTATTATTTGGAGAATGTTAGCATCACCCACCCAACCAATGAACTGCCATATTTTATAAACATGTGAATTTCATCTTGTACATGTTATTTGGAGCAATTATACTAACGCTCACACATTAGCATGATGTACACAAATGATTAATGGATAAATTACATTTTCAATTCTATTATTTATGGGCAGTTTAAAATTAAACCTCACATTTCAAAAATCTCAAAATAAACTCTAAACTTTCAAATACGTATAATTCAAACCATAAACATTAAGTGTTTTTTTTTTTTTTTTTTTATCACATCAAGAGTGATAGAGTGAACTAATTTTCAAATATAATAGATATATGTATTGAAATAACCACACAAACTTGCTTTATTTATTAAACATTTTTCTATCAATAACATCACTGTGGGATTGTCTACTTTAGAGGACAGGCCACAGGCATGCTTAGAGTGTAACATCCTGATCTTCTATCTCCTGCACGGCTTTGTCCTCTTTGTGAGTGTAGAAGGCATGCTTAGGCACTTTGTGCTTTGCAACTTCCATTCCACACAAAGTGCCTAAGTATGCCTTCCACACTCGCAAAGAGGACAAAGCCGTGCAGAGGATAGAAGTTCAAGACGTTGCATTCTAAGCATGCCTGTGGCCTGCCCTCTAAAGCGGACAAATAGATTGTGTTACCCCACATACTATAAAGAGGTGTATGGTTTTAATTTAGGATTTTTTTTTTAATTTATTGTTTATTTGAAAATTTTAAAACTTTAAAATTTATTTTGAATATTTTTGACTTTTAAAATATAATAGTTAATCAAATTCCGCTGTCTTAGCCAAAAAAAAGATATTCATTCAACATCAAAGATGGTTGAGAATCTTAAAGTTTGTTCAAGTTAAAAACTCAAACAATAAGCAAAAGTAAAACTGTATATATATAAAACAGGAACTTCCTATATGAAAGTATGAGATTCTATCATATGACACATTTAATGAGAATTCTTTCATTTAATCTTCCTCATTATCTTTTAATTTGTTATATGTATTACTCTTTTTTAAAAGTGAAATAGATACTGTAAGGTAGGAATTTGTTCCCCCCACATCTGATTGTTATCCGACCGCGGTGCCTGGCGCGATGCGGTTTTTGTCCTCGTCCCCGAGTGTAAGACCGAGAGGCCACGGGCTTGCTGCTTGCGCAAGGCACCGAGCTTTGGCTCGAATCCCACATCGGTTAGAGAGAGCGCCCCACTACCCTTTATAATGCTTCAGGAGCTTGGGTAGTGTACCACTACTCACATGTGAGTAGTGGTACACTACCCAAGCTCCTGAAGCATTATAAAGGGTAGTGGGGCGCTCTCTCTAACCGATGTGGGATTCGAGCCAAAGCTCGGTGCCTTGCGCAAGCAGCAAGCCCGTGGCCTCTCGGTCTTACACTCGGGGACGAGGACAAAAACCGCATCGCGCCAGGCACCGCGGTCGGACAACAATTAGATGGGGCGGAGGCAAGCTAAGGCTCATCCCAACCCCAAAAAGCGCTTTTTGTAAGGTAGGAATTTGTTCCCCCCACATCTGATTGTTATCCGACCGCGGTGCCTGGCGCGATGCGGTTTTTGTCCTCGTCCCCGAGTGTAAGACCGAGAGGCCACGGGCTTGCTGCTTGCGCAAGGCACCGAGCTTTGGCTCGAATCCCACATCGGTTAGAGAGAGCGCCCCACTACCCTTTATAATGCTTCAGGAGCTTGGGTAGTGTACCACTACTCAGAGTAGTGGTACACTACCCAAGCTCCTGAAGCATTATAAAGGGTAGTGGGGCGCTCTCTCTAACCGATGTGGGATTCGAGCCAAAGCTCGGTGCCTTGCGCAAGCAGCAAGCCCGTGGCCTCTCGGTCTTACACTCGGGGACGAGGACAAAAACCGCATCGCGCCAGGCACCGCGGTCGGATAACAATCAGATGTGGGGGGAACAAATTCCTACCTTACAGATACTATTCAATATTCATTTAAATTTCCACCTATAAGTAAATGTTTTAATTACATCAACAAAAAAAGGATAAAGGTTTTAATGAATTACTTAATTAATTATAAAAAATAATGATTTATTTTTATTCAACAATAAATGATTTTATTTCCTTAGTTTTAAAATTTGTAAAATTTTTGGGCAACCACTTAGTAGGATATATATAATCCTTAAAAAAAAAAAAAAATTGTGCACCACAATTGGCTTCCCTAAGTATAAATGCTAAGCATATGTAAATAAATGTGTTGGCTGATAAAATTTTAAAATAAAAGGTCACCAACATATGTTATTTTTTGCATCAAGGACATCTTCATTAGATTTAAAATAATAATAATAATAATGTAAATGATAAATTCTTAAAACAATGAATCACAAGTTCACAACTCACAAGTCAAGTCTCACCTTCAAAAAGTTGTGGTGTACTAGAATTTTGGTACCACTTTCTTTAAAACGAAAACTTGGCAGATGTGACAAAATTCTGCACTGACAGAGAGATCAAAGCAGAGCCAATCCCGTGAATTGGTCACATGCTTGCCAAGTTTGGTAGAAGCGTGTGCACTTTATGATTAACGGGCACCGAATCTTTTGACCTGCGCATTCTACCAACTCCCCATGATTCCAAAGAGATGCAGAGATTCTCTGAGGATCTCACAAATATGGTCCGAGAAAATATAGATAGTCAGATGAGAAAATAAATTGCAATGACAGCTAGCAAAGAGTGAAAAAGTGCAACGTAGCTCATCTTTATTTTGATGGTGAACTCATATGTATAAATGTTTGTGAAGGTGTGAAAGAAGATTCAAGTCTATAGAAAATAGTTTCACACACACATATATATATATATATATATACTTTTAAATTATGATAAATCAAAAATCTATTTTGTATAAAAAAATAAATAAATAAAAAAAGTGGAGGAGTGCATGCATATTCTTTGCTATTGCTACAATTAATCACTCCAAAACAGCATCATTCCATCAATTAATTTTAATTATCACCTGCATTAAAAATAAAGAATTAGTAATTGATATAAAATTAACAACAACAAAAAATCTATAATTACAATAAGCCTTTTTGACATGTCATAATATTTTCACAACAAATAAATTGTGCACAAATATCCATTAAAAAAAAAAGTTGTGCACAAATATAATAAAATATCACAATATTTTAAGAAAAGTCTTAATTTAAGTGATAGTGGTTTGAAATATTATTTTATTTTATTTTGATTTATAATCTACTAACACTTTTAACTTATCATGAAAATGTTGTCACACATTAGAACTCTATCTATATCTTTGATTCCAATTCAAAGGATGCTTGAGTTTATATATACTTCCTCTTTATTTATATACAATTTTTTTTTTAAATTATGAATATTTAAAAAGAATTGTTATGTGAAAGAGAAAAAATAATACCAACCACCAACCCCCAATCCCCCACTTTCGTATACAAGAACTTTACTGTTATATAAACACATTTATATCTCTCTTTCTCTCACCAATTCCCACTTTCATTTCTTTCTCCAAAAAAAAAAAAATCCCACTTTCATTTCATGCAAAATAACTTAAGATAGCCCAAATATTTACTAGTAAAGTGTATATCCTCTGTTTCCTCTGTTTCTCTCTTTTCATTCACCAACTTCCACATTCCTCTGTTTGTCTCTATTTCTGATTCATGGACCGTGCTCGTCGGCTCGCCAACCAGGCGTTTCTCCGACGACTCGTGTCCGAATCAAAACACCCACGTCCTTCTTCTTCTTCTCCTTCCCCTGTTTTTACATACTCTGTTTCAACCTCAAGGTATTTCTCATCTCTAGCTCCCTCGATCCTTGCAAACTCTCGCTCACTATTTCAAACCAGTGCCTCAATTCCAAATGGGTTTTCTCTTAACTCTCAAATCAGATCCATATCCGTGGATTCACTCAAACCCAGTGACACTTTTCCTCGCCGCCATAACTCTGCAACCTCAGAGGAACAAACCAAAATGGCTCAACTTTGTGGCTTCCAAAGCCTCGATTCTCTCATTGATGCCACAGTCCCCAAGTCAATCCGTATTGGGTCGATGGACTTTACCAAGTTCGATGAGG
Organism: Quercus variabilis; assembly: GCA_030445155.1. Classification (NCBI taxonomy): domain Eukaryota; kingdom Viridiplantae; phylum Streptophyta; class Magnoliopsida; order Fagales; family Fagaceae; genus Quercus; species Quercus variabilis. Next base: position 57,984,429 of record CP129446.1, read on the forward strand.
GATTGACAGAGAGCCAAATGATAGAGCACATGAAAAATTTGGCTTCAAAGAACAAGATTTTCAAGTCCTTCATTGGGATGGGCTATTATAACACATATGTGCCTCCTGTGATTTTAAGGAACATCATGGAAAACCCAGGTTGGTATACACAGTATACACCTTACCAGGCTGAGATATCTCAGGGCAGGCTTGAGTCTTTGCTCAATTACCAAACCATGGTCTCTGACCTTACTGGATTGCCAATGTCCAATGCTTCATTGCTCGATGAAGCAACCGCGGCGGCAGAGGCAATGGCCATGTGTAATAACATCCAAAAGGGTAAAAAGAAGACATTTCTGATTGCTAATAATTGTCACCCTCAGACCATTGATGTTTGCGAGACTAGAGCTGATGGGTTTGGTCTTAAAGTGGTTGTTAAGGATGTTAAGGATTTTGATTATGAATCCAATGATGTTTGTGGGGTTTTGGTTCAGTATCCAGGGACACAAGGCGAGGTTTTGGATTATGAGGAGCTTATAAAGAATGCACATGCTAAAGGGGTTAAGGTGGTTATGGCAACTGATCTTCTAGCATTGGCTATTTTGAAGGCACCTGGCGAATTGGGTGCTGATATTGCTGTTGGGTCAGCTCAGAGGTTTGGTGTGCCAATGGGCTATGGGGGTCCCCATGCTGCATTCTTAGCTACTTCACAGGAGTATAAGAGGATGATGCCTGGGAGAATTATTGGTGTTAGTATCGATTCTACGGGAAAGCCTGCACTCCGAATGGCAATGCAGACTAGGGAGCAGCATATCCGGAGAGATAAAGCCACTAGCAATATCTGTACTGCGCAGGTTTGATGGTTTTATTTATCCCGTCGGTCAAACTTATGGTTTTGATTTAGGCTGCCTTGCATATTTAGAATTAGTATAATTTTCAAGTAGATGATAAATTATTTTAAGTTTGCAACTCTTCAGTTCAGTGCAAAGAAGTAAAAAAGGAATAAATATAGTGATAATTTGAATCCGCAAAAAGGTTAAGTGCTAATTTTGGATAACTGATATTGTGACTAAATTTGTGGAGAAGTGAGTGATCATTGATTTCAAATTTTATTTGTTGTCATATGTTTGAATGTGCAGCCTTCGGAAATAATACTATCACAATGATGCATACCTTGTTGAATAACATAAGTGCCTTTATATTCCCTTTGCTTGTTTTTCATATAAAAAAGAAAAACTTGGAACCTGAAGGTTTAAATTGCAGACTATGCTTATTATTAAAGGAAAATATTTTTTGAATTTTAGGCATTACTTGCAAATATGGCTGCCATGTATGCTGTCTATCACGGGCCTGAAGGACTCAAGACCATTGCACAGAGAGTTCATGGTCTTGCTGCAACATTTGTATGTGGCCTGAAGAAGCTTGGCACAGTGGAGGTTCAGGGGCTTCCTTTCTTTGACACCGTGAGGATCAAGTGCTCCGACTCAAAGGCAATTGCTGATGCTGCTTACAAAAAGGAAATGAATCTGCGGGTTGTTGATTCAAACACGGTAATTGTGGTTTTAGATAACATTGTGATCACTATTGTTTTATGCTTTCATTTGATAGTAATATTGAGAAATCATTTTATTTGGGCATTCCAGATTACTATTTCCTTTGATGAGACAACAACACTAGAGGATGTGGACCAGCTTTTTGAAGTGTTTTCTTGTGGCAAACCAGTGAGAGCCTCCATCCCTCTTACTTATGATAAAATGTTTGAAACTATTCCCATTATTTGGTTGTTCAATTTTAAGTGTTTCATATTGCAATTGTCAGGTGACATTCAGTGCTGCCTCTCTTGCACCAGAGGTTGATACCCTGATCCCAACTGGGCTTATCAGAGAGAGTCCATATCTTACCCATCCGATCTTTAACACGTAGAATCCTACTCTAATGACTCAGTAGTTGTTCTTTTCAATCCAAGAGCTGCTCTGACTATTTTTATTTTTATTTTTTTTATCAGATATCATACTGAGCATGAGCTGCTCAGATACATTCATAGGTTACAATCAAAGGATCTGTCCTTGTGCCACAGCATGATTCCTCTAGGATCATGTACAATGAAACTAAATGCCACGACAGAGATGATGCCTGTGACATGGCCTAGCTTTGCTAATATTCACCCTTTTGCTCCAATTGAACAAGCCCAGGGATATCAGGTAATGTACTTCTTCTGTGGCTTTTACTCGCTTTGAGATCTCAAATGTGTGCAGGCAAAGGTTAGGCATCATATTGACCATTTATCTTCCATTTTCTTAGGAAATGTTTGATGACTTGGGCAAACTCTTGTGCACCATCACTGGATTTGACTCTTTCTCTTTACAACCCAATGCTGGTGCTGCTGGAGAGTATGCTGGGCTAATGGTCATACGTGCTTACCATATGGTATATTGAAATCTTCAAACCTAAATTGATTGTTCCTTTTAGAAGTGCATATCTTCACATTATTGTTTTCTTTTGAGTTCTTTTAACACTGTAAAAAATGCTTCTTCTTTTTTCTAGTTTTCATTCCCATCTGTCAATAATAAATGCAGGCCAGAGGAGACCATCACCGCAATGTTTGTATTATACCTGTGTCTGCACATGGTACCAATCCTGCAAGTGCTGCTATGTGTGGAATGAAAATTGTTGCTGTTGGAACTGATGCAAAAGGAAACATTAATATTGATGAGTTAAAAGAGGCTGCTGAAGCAAATAGGGAGAATTTATCCGCACTCATGGTATGGTTAGCTGCATTCTTAACTGTATTACTTCAAAAAAAAAAAAAAAATGAAAAAAACCACTGACTTTAACAAAAGTTCCACTACACAGTCAAAGTGCATGATTGTTTACTCCATCTCCAGGTTACCTATCCTTCAACTCATGGTGTGTATGAAGAAGCCATTGATGAGATATGTAAGATTATTCATGACAATGGAGGTCAAGTTTACATGGATGGGGCTAACATGAATGCACAGGTTTGTTCTCTCTCCTCTCAATTCATTTCATATCCTACAAGTGATTGAAGAGTGTTTCAAAGAGTAATTCATAAATCAATATTAAAATCTTCTTCACCTTTTTGCTTTTACTTTCCAACTAGTAAATTTCCCTCAAAGCTGGATCCAATTTCCAGTAATTTAAGTAGCCTACTCTCGCCTGTCTTTCAGCTTACAAAGTGTAGATAAATAGAAGGTTGCATGCATGAATCCTAGAAATTGGCTACCGCAGTTGGAATTATGGCTTAGATGAGTTGAGCTGTTTGTGACTATTAATTAATTTTAGGAACATATGCATCTCCTTGTTAATGATATTTCAGATTATTTTTCCTCATTACAGGTTGGTTTAACAAGCCCAGGTTGGATTGGAGCAGATGTTTGCCATCTCAATCTGCATAAAACATTTTGCATTCCTCATGGAGGAGGTGGTCCTGGTATGGGTCCCATTGGCGTGAAGGAACACTTGGCACCATTTCTACCATCACATCCTGTGGTAAGAGAAACCTGTCACATCACATATGATGTCAAAATACGCTAGAATAAGTCTTAAATCTGTTCTGAAAATTTTAACTTTCTGAGTGAAGAATGATACTACTATATGCAAACCCTTAAACAACTGTCAAACATGTTGAGTATATTGAACATGAAAAAATAATTATTCACCCGGGTTTTTTGGTGCATCTGACATGAACCACTTGCTTTAAGATTCTCATTGATAATCCTAGAAAATGTGTTCCCAACTTTTGGATTGCAATTCTATAAGATACATTCATCAATCTGTCGCAATAATGTTTTTCCTTGCCTTTGCAGGTACCGGCAGTTGGTATTCCAGCACCAAAAAGGGCTCAACCTCTTGGTACCATCTCTGCTGCTCCTTGGGGTTCTGCACTTATTTTGCCAATTTCATATACATACATAGCCATGATGGGTTCTAAGGGCCTCACTGAAGCCTCAAAGATAGCAATCTTGAATGCAAACTACATGGCAAAACGTTTGGAGGTTCTTAAATCATCCTTTTTATCTTTAGGTTTTATGTTTGCACATATGTGTTGATTTTGAAAAATAATTTTATTTGGCTTTGCACAGCATGAAATAGAAGTTCATTGTTTTCTTAGTCTAATATAATGATGTGGACATTACAGAGCCACTACCCCATTCTTTTTCGAGGAGTCAATGGAACAGTTGCCCATGAATTCATCATTGACTTGAGGGCTTTCAAGGTATCTCAAATCATACTCTTCCTACAGATTCCCAATTCTGTAAGTTTACATTGGCTTACCGTGAGTCATTTTAATTGCAGAACACAGCTGGTATAGAGCCTGAAGATGTTGCTAAACGTCTTATGGATTATGGTTTTCATGGACCAACAATGTCATGGCCAGTTCCAGGGACACTGATGATTGAACCAACAGAAAGTGAAAGCAAGGTACACCAATTGTTCCTTTTCTTCCTCCTTTTCTTGTCTTCTTGTGTTGGTTAAGAACAAATTATTATCTTCTTTACAGGCAGAGTTAGACAGATTTTGTGACACTCTAATATCCATTAGAGAAGAA